>OX422211.1:429558718-432058718 GCA_949130495.1 Sambucus nigra | reverse complement strand
TAACTATGAAATACGAGACAACGACTAGTGAGAATAATTACTCACGTAGCTCGACTAGGGGGTCAAACCCCAGACCTATCTGAGCCAAATAATATGGGTTCATTAAATGCTCAAACTTAATGATGCGACCTTTTTCACCTTGATTACGAAGCTTATTAACCTTCTCAAAGGACTCAGGGTTGAATCCAGGGTAAAGTTTGGCCGATGTGGAGGCTTTAACCTATCTCAGAGGAGTCCTAGGCTCAGAGCTTCCACCAGCCTTGTTGGGAGCAAATTTTTAAGCCCCCCAAATGAAAAAAATATCGGGGCTTCCAGTTGTGATTTGAGGTCTGAGTGACCAGCAAGATTTCTTCTCAGACTTCCTAACTATCAGATGATAGTATCCAGGATGAGTCTTGAAATATGAGGGAGTATAACAGACCAAGAAAATGTTAACTGGAAGGTCGGTATGGTGGACAATCTTCTAGAGGAAAAAAAGCTAAGAATAACCTCCTAGGCATTCAGAGAGAGTTGGGGGGGGGGGGGGGGGGGGAAGTCCTAAACGAGCTAATATGGGACAGATAGTTGGGTGAATGGGTAGTCAAAACCAACCTTGAACATCTTCTCATAAACGCATACCTCACTGATTAAGCATAAATTCTTTCGAAATTATTCCCTAATTTAGTATCTTTTAGCACCTCGAATAATGTAATTCATCTTGATTTATCTCATTATATGTTACTGACCTTTCTATGTAGTATCTCGAGTTTGTACCTTTTTCATGATATTTAAAGGTATTTATGGCTATGTAAAGAGAGGAGAATGCCAAAGGAGAAGAATGAATCATGGAAGAAAAGTCAAAAGGGCAAAAGCATAACTTCCATCAGGTATCTCAACGAGAACCCAAATTGAAAGTTAAAGATCTCGAGTCTACAAGTGCGTAGGAAGAAACAACGTTCAAATCCGAGTTTCGGAGAATAAGTTAAGAGGTTCTAAAGATGAGAAATAATAAAGAGAAAATCAGGAGAAATTAAAGAGAAATTGATTCAAAGACCGGACCAAATTGTTTTTCAACAAAAAAATGGACCGATCCGGACTCTCAGAACTCACTATCAAAATTCACTACTCGGACCGATCCGATTTCCACAAAAAGGGACCGATCCAGACTCTTGTAAGCTTACTAGAAAATTTTGGATGTCGGACCGATCCAATTTAGAAGAATAATAGAGTGATCTTGGTTTTGAACCATACCGAACCAAACAACCCCGACGGACCGATCCAGTAAGGATAAATCCTAATTTTTTGGCTCCGATTTTAGAGTTTGATTCAGCTACAATTCTGAAATTCTCATGATGTATTTTAATTCTAGTTATTATTAGATATAGGGGAAGTTCAAAGAATGGATATTTTTTAGGTTTTTAGAGATAGAAATCTCTTTCCCCTGTATTGAAAACCCTAATTTGAAGATTTATTGCAAGATTCAGATTTGATTTCCGAATTCGATGAATGAAAGTAATTTCATTACATTTAAATTAATCTATTCCTTATTTAGTTAATTAATTCTCAATTCTTAGTTGAAATTTCAAAATAAAAATTGTTCTTGTCAATCTCTTCCATAGCAATCATGATTTCTTTTAATTCTAATATTGATGTTTTTCTTCATTTAATCATGCCTGGCTAAGATTTTAAGGGTTGGGGTGCATGAACCCGACCCGACGTAATTTATCATAATTGGAAATAGATTTTTTAATTGAATCTTAAAGGAATCGTGTTGCGTAACTATCGCAACCGTCGTAGGACTTTTGATCTTATTTTTCCTAGGTAATCGGGATGCTTAAGAGTGTGACGCACGTGTTAGTCAATATGACATCGCTTTATTCTTGCTTTTGATTTCGTATGATGTGGGCTAAGTTCCTTCATATACGTAATGCTTAGGATTAATAAAGTCCGGATTCATTTAAGATTCTAATTCCAAAATCTACTATCCTACAAGGTGAATTCCTAGGGTGTGGGGGATTGTAACCCAACATATTGTTCTCATTTGCAGTTAAGTCTGTTATACACTTTCCATATCTCTTAGGGTAATTAGCTTAATTTCATTTCATTAGCACTTAGTTTAGTCGGTCGTTAATTTAAATCTGCATTTAGTTCATAGTTAATCTCCCTTTCAAAGCATATTTTCGTTTCTTTTAGAATCAAGTTAGGATTCTCCGTCTTTCAAAATGTCGTTAAGATATTATCATCCTATTTCCCCGAGGATTTGACCCCGACTTACTGGGATTATTACTTGAGTGGCAGGCTTGCACTTGATCCTATATAGCACGCACACTAGATACACATTTGTAGTGGCGTCAAGTTTTTGACTCCATTGACGGGGGATTTAGGTAGACTGTAGGTTAGATTGAGTCAATTCATAACTTTGACCAAAAAAAATACTGCATCTCTCAGAAGCCTTTTAATGAAAAATCCATAATGAACTCGTTAAGCCACACCTACTCGAATTCAGGAAAATTCGATAGTTGAGTATGATCTAGATATCCCACACACTCTTGTTGTTCCTCAATTTTAGGTTCCACCTCGTATACCTCCAAACTCAACAGTTAGTTACCCATCAAGTTACAATCCTAGCGCACTGAGTGAGGATAATGAGCGAGTTAGTGAGCGAACCATGTCACAACACAGTAGCGTAGGCGCGGGTGAGGAAGAGGTACCATATCGACCCATGAGAGAATTCTTCTACCCTGAGCTGTTAGTCACTCTAGGATGAATTATGCTCCTATATAATGCAGGGAAATTCCGTTTTCGGAATGGAATGATCCAAATCCTTCCCACATATCATGAAATGGAATTGAAGAAGCCATATCTCCACATTCGGGAATTTAAAGAGGCATGTGAGACCTTCAGTGATCAAACATGCACCAAAGATGTGATCCACCTCAAGCTCTTCCCATTCTCTCTCAAGGACAAAGCTAAGACCTGGCTATGGTATTTACCTCCTAATTCAATTACGTCGTTGATTAGGCATAAATTCTTCACATTTATCCCCTTAATTTCGGTATTTTTACGATCCCGTGCGGTGTAAATAGCTTGGATTTATCTCATATCTATGATACTAACCCTTTTTGGCAAGTATTTCGTATTTTTGTATCTCTTATGTGTTTTACAGGTATTTCATGCAAGAAAGATGGAAAAGAGAACTCAAAATAGTGAAAGAAACCAAGAATCGGGGAGTTGAAGGGCATTTTCGTAATTTTTCAGCCTTAGTCCGGAGGTGGGGCCAACTGGAAAGTGGAAGATCTTTCAATTAGAAGAACACTGGAAAAAACGTCACCCAAATCCGAGCTACGATGAAAGAGTTATGATCCCTTGAAGTTGCGGAAAAATCATAGAAGAAAGGCTAGGAAGGCAAGTTCAAGGGCATTTTCGTAATTCTTTATCCCAATCCCGGAGGTGAGGCATTCTGTAAAGTTGAAGATATCGGAACAGCGAGAATACTGGAAAAAACGGCACCCAAATCCGAGCTACGGTGAAGGAGTTATGATCATTTGAAGTTGAGAAAAAATCCAAGGAAGAAAAGAAGAAAGTTGGAAAATATTCTAAGTGTTGAAAGAGGCCCAGAAACCAGCCAATTCACCCGAACCGGTACACCCAGAACCTGAACCGGTTCGCCCATTTGTCACGCTCCAGAACCGTTACAAACTTAGTCACGCTTTCTAAGTGTGACAAATTGGCAGATACAGGATTTTTATTTTGTGCTTATCTTTTAGCCAAAAGAATTTTATGTTTTGGGGACTCTTCTAAACGACCTCTAGCCTATATATTTAGTCATTAGGACTCTTTTTATTAAGATTTCATTGATGTAAAAGCTCCATAACAAGTAGGAACATCTAGGAGAAAGATTCACATATTTTGCACCATTAATTCAAGGGCTTTTCCAGTTTTTCTTCAATCTTTGATTTCTTCTTGCATGTTCTTGTTCTTCAATCGTGGTAATTTTTATTTCCAGCACTTTTATTATTATTTACCATGTTAGGCTAGATTTTTAAAGGTTGGGATACATGAACCCAACCTGATGTGTTAATTGCATGTGTATAATATTAGTCCTCTGAATTTGATGATTGATTATGATCGTATTGCGTAGTTACACAACAATTATAGATCTTTATATCTCGTTTGCCTCTGGGTACTCGTGATGATTTAGAATGCAGTTCGAGTGCTACTATCGCGATACTAATTTACTCATCCTCAGATTAAGTATGACGCGGGCTTGAACCTCGTATACGTAATGCTTTGGAGTACTAAATTCCGGGTCAAATTAATCAGTTAAATTTACGATTAGTTTTATATCATCAATACACTAGGGTTGGGGGATTGTGTCTCTACCTTAATTTTTCCAATTAGTTTTAGTTAACTTCTTTATTTTTCCCTTTTTCCTTTCTCACTCAATCATCATCTTTTACACTTTATTTTTTGAAATAATAAATCAATTAAAATCTATCAAACATTCCCTGTGGATTCGATACCCAGACTCGCCACTATACTCCACAAGAGTGTAGTTAAAGTTTAGGTTTTTGTATTGTGGTTGGAAGCCGATAACAACGACTAGCGTATTTACACGGACGCTTGGTTTCCACCTCGATCAAAATGGCGCCGTTGTCGGGGAGTGTTTTGTTATAGATTATAATTGATTTACTATTTCACAAGATATTTTTTTTTTTTTAGGGTTGCACAATTGAGCGCTAAGAAATGTTGAATCCTTAACCGCACACCTCTTTACGTGGATTGTCCATTTACAAACCATTCGATAATCATGTATTTTTATAGTGAGTTCGGTAATTATAATGGTTTATATGGGAATAGTTCTCAAACTTTTTATTTTCAGGAATCCGTGCCTCGACCTATTACCATTGGTGAGGGTCTTCGAATTCTTGAGAATGAAAGGCTTGAGAATATATATCGGGAAGAAAATCGTTTTCGAGCTTTTTATTTTCAAAAACCTAGACCTCGACCTATTACCATTGGTGAGGCCTATCTATGTATTGAGTATGAATGGTTTGAAAATAAATATCGGGAAAAAAATCGTTTTTGGGAGAAAGAGTTGAATGCATTATTCGAATCCAATGACGATTTTTCTTCCGATATTTTTGAAACTAAAGAACGTTTTCAACCAAATGAGGAATTTAAGGTTATAGATACAAGGAATCTTACTTTGGAAGAAATAATGTTTTTTGTAATCAAACAAATACTTAATTTTCTTTCCACCCAAAGCACGATGAATATCGAGATTGGTTTTATTAAGGAAATTCTCGCACTTTGCGATGAGATGCGTTGTGATTGGAAAAACAAAGAGGAGGTTGAGACTTGTGTGTCACCTCAAAATTTTGAAGAACATCTCATTGAAAGTGAGTCTTTTTCCCTTGAAATTTAATCTCCAAGTGATGATGAATCAATTGAGATTGAGTTTATCTCATCACCATTCCCGTTCACCGTTATTGAACCATTAGAAGTACCGCTAGATTCCTATGAGTCGGTTGAAAATTCTGAAACGTTTACACCTTTTACCGACAAAGACACTTTGCTAGAATTGTTTTCTAATATGGACTCTTCCTTTTTGTGTGACCCTCTCCCCATACTACTTCAAAAATATTTGGGAGGTGATTATATTTTTCTTGGATCTCAATTATACTTGTCCCACCTAGCACCCAAACCCCCCATCATCCCGTTAAATTTTTTAATTAGTGATGGTTTATTTTTTCCATCTCATGCATGCCTTCCGTTTTTCAAACGGAATCCTTATATTTCGGGAGGCATCCATCCTTGTGAGGGTACACCATTAATCCCTCAAAGCCATATTGTATTTTGGGTGGACCCTCAAATTTTTAGACTTCTAGTGTATAACTTATTAGAATTTGAAAATCGTAGGTTGTACAATAGTTAACTTTTTTTTTTTAGTTTAGAATTCTTGTTCTTATTTTTGCTATGCTTGGTTCTAACATGTTTTGAAGATTCAATGGACTCACATTCATCGGGGATCGCTCCATTTTGGGTAATATCTTTCTTTTCCTCTCTTTATGTTGTGTTCTTGATTCGCATTGAGGACAATGCAACATTTAAGTTAGGGGGTGTGGGATATTCTTCCCATTTATTGTTTAGATTCATTGATTCGATCACATGTTCTTTCCAAGAGTGTTTTTTTTAGAAAAAAAAAATTGAAAAAATTTGAAAAAGGCCAAAAATATTTTTCTTCAAAATAAATAAAAATTGGAATTTAAAAGCTTAAAAAATGTCACAAATATTTTGTCTCAAGTTGTAAAAATCAAATGCACAAAGCCGAAATTGACCAAAGATGGAAATTGTGCGAAAATTGATGACTTTACAAATAAGTGTGGAGATTAACAAAACCCGGTGAGATTTCGAGCCTATCGATCTTTTTGAGTTTTTAAATCAATCCGAGTTAATGGTTAACTCATAGTTCTAATTCAGCGTTTTACAAAAGTCGTTGATGATCTCTATTTTATTATTTTGATCGGTTATGGAAAAGGGAATGTTGTCTCGAAATGCGCACTACAAATCTCTAAATTAAATTAATCTCGAGACGTATATGGTAAATTAATAAGTAATTCGGACAATGAAGTAGGCCATCGTTTGTTACCCAAAAATATTAGCCATAAAAAGATGTGAAAAATTATCCCTTTGATAACCCAATTCAGCCGAATAAAATTTACCCTTTTCGTTTGGTAACCCGAAAAACCCAAATAGCCCGGAATTGTGAAAAATTAAAAAAGTCATAATTTAAGTCCGAAAAGTGTAACAAAAAGGGGCAAGAAAAAAATAGAAGAATGCTCAACAAAAGTTAGCAAGAAAAGAAAAGTGTGAAAAAAAATAGAAAAAGAAGAGAAAATGAACAATAGCCCACAAAAAAAAAAGGCACTAACGGACATCATAAGAAAAATTTCCAATTCCGAATTTCCCAACCATTTCATGTTACCCAATTACACCTCAAAACCCAAAAAAAAGTCCTAACCGAGTCCGAATTGCGAAATTGGTTACCGCGTGGAGAGTTAAAACACAAAAAGATAATAAAAGAGATTACATGGTGTGAAAAAGAGATGATGGTTTCCATTTTCCTATGACCGTATTCCGATGAAGAGATCTTTTCACCCAAAAATTTTCGTTTTTCAATTTGTGTGCGTGACTTTGCGTCCATTATATTTACTCTTTATAAAATCACGCATACCGAGAGAATATCCACATTCCGAGAGATTCGTTTGAGAGAGCATCCCGTACGAATTTTCGGAAAGTAACGTAATGATCAATCGGTGGAAGTTAGCGGTTCAATTTTTGGCTTCGTACACACACACTCTGACTTGAGACTCCTAAATATGACTTTAAGGTGACTGTTTTTGGGGAGTTTAAATTTTATAATTTTTATGTATTTTGATATTTCTTTGAGTCAATAATGAATTTTGTGGGTATATTCACTGCAAACCCTCACGAGACACCACTCGTCCTACTAGGGTAACCTAGGGGTTTAAAGGCTTGTTGCATACGCTAAATGCAATCGTTTGCCCGCGAAAAAGGTATTCTATCCCAATAAAGTTTTTGAAGGGTCCTTAACTCATACTCTCATTCTTTTACATTGCTCGGGACGCGCAAAGTTCTAAGTTAGGGAGGTTTGATTAGGCATAAATTCTTCACATTTATCCCCTTAATTTCGGTATTTTTACGATCCCGTGCGGTGTAAATAACTTGGATTTATCTCATATGTATGCTACTAACCCTTTTTGGCAAGTATTTCATATTTTTGTATCTCTTATGTGTTTTACAGGTATTTCATGCAAGAAAGATGGAAAAGAGAACTCAAAATAGTGAAAGAAACCAAGAATCGGGGAGTTGAAGGGCATTTTCGTAATGTTGCAGCCTTAGTCCGGAGGTGGGGCCAACTGGAAAGTGGAAGATCTTTCAATTAGAAGAACACTAGAAAAAACGTCACCCAAATCCGAGCTACGGTGAAAGAGTTATGATCCCTTGAAGTTGCGGAAAAATCATAGAAGAAAGGCTAGGAAGGCAAGTTCAAGGGCATTTTTGTAATTCTTCATCCCAATCCCGGAGGTGAGGCAGTCTGGAAAGTTGAAGATATCGGAACAGCAAGAATACTGGAAAAAACGACACCCAAATCCGAGCTACGGTGAAGGAGTTATGATCATTTGAAGTTGAGAAAAAATCCAAAGAAGAAAAGAAGAAAGTTGGAAAATATTAGTGTTGAAAGAGGCCCAAAACCAGCGACTTGACCCGAACCAGTGCACCCAGAACCCGAACCGGTTCTCCAATTTGTCACGCCCCAGATCCGTTACAAAATTAGTCATGCTCAAAATCCGTTACAAAATTAGTATTGACAGATACGGGATTTTTATTTTGTGCTTATCTTTTAGGCAAAAGAGTTTTATGTTTTGGGGACTCTTCTAAACGACCCTTAGCCTATATATTTAGTCATTAGGACTCCTTTTATTAAGATTTCATTGATGTAAAAGCTCCATAATAAGTAGGAACATCTAGGAGAAAGATTCACGTATTTTGCACCATTAATTCAAGAGGTTTTCCAGTTTTTCTTCCATCTTTGATTTCTTCTTGCATGTTGTTGTTCTTCAATCGTGGTAACTTCAATTTACAGCACTTTTATTATTATTCACGATGTTAGGCTCGGTTTTTAACGGTTGGGATGCATGAACCCAGCCTGATGTGTTAGTGCGTGCGTATAAAATTAATCCGCTGAATTTAGTGATTGATTATGACCGTATTGCGTAGTTACACAATAATTGTAGATCTTTATATCTCGTTTGCCTCTGGGTACTCGTGATGATTTAGAGTGCAATTCGAGTGCTACTATCGCGATACTGATTTACTCATCCTCTGATTAAGTATGACGCGGGCTTGAACCTCGTATACGTAATGCTTGGGAGTACTAAATTCCGGGTCAAATTAATCAGTTAAATTTACGATTAGTTTTATACCATCAATACACTAGGGTTGGGGGATTGTGTCTCTACCTTAATTTTCCAATTAGTTTTAGTTAACTTCTTAATTTTTCCCTTTTTCCTTTCTCACTCAATCATCATCTTTTACACTTTATTTTTTGAAGTAATAAATCAATTAAAATCTATCAAACATTCCCTGTGGATTCGATACCCAGACTTGCCACTATACTCCAAAAGAGTGTAGTTAAAGTTTAGGTTTTTGTATCGCGGTTGGAAGCCGACAACAACGACTAGCGTATTTACACAGAAGCTCGGTTTTCCACCTTGATCAGTCATGGAACGAGTTACAATCTAAGTTTCTCAAAAAGTTGTTCCCTCCACATCGAACAAACTCCATTAAGGTTCAAATTCAAACCTTCCACCAATTAGACAATGAGACGTTTGATCGATGTTTTGAGCATTTCAACGAGTTAGTCACTTCATGCCCTCATCATGGACTTGATAAACGACAAATAATTTCCTTCTTCCATCATGGGTTGAACATCAACTCTAAACAATTTGTTGAAACAATCTGTGATGGCCCTTTTATCGACTTACACACTAATGATGCCAAGCTCCACTTGAGGTATGTCACCGATACCACTCAAGCATGGGATACAGCTGACCATAGCACTCAGAATCGAACTCCCCAAGAGGCCACCACTCCATTGGCGTCCGGTATATTTAACGTAGAGAAAGATACCATGACGTGCTGTTGACTCGATCAAGTTGAGAAAGGCATGAAAGAGTTACTTGCTGCATGCGTGAGAGAACCAACTGGCCCCATCCACACCCCCGTTGAGATGGTATGTTCTATTTGTGAGGCAGAGCATTCAACAGAGGAATGCCTGATGATACCCGCCTACAAAGTTATGCTTCAAGAGAAAGTGAGTGGTGTAAGACGATTTAAGGGTAATTTCAATGCTCCGCAAAAAAATTCTTATAACCCTTAATGTAAAAATCACCTTGGTTTTAGCTATAGGCAACCGCAGGCTGCATTGAATCCTAAATCATATGTTGCTCCTCCTCCACCTCCACATTTTTAACAAGCACCGCCTATGCAAGGACATGTGCCAGCTCCACCTCTTCCAGCACTGTATATCACTCCACCGCGGAGAAATCTCGAGGACACAATACACCAATTCATAAACTCCCAAAATGAAACTAATTCTGGATATGAGCGCATGTTCACGATATAAACGCGAACATTTCGAAGTTACAATCGTCGTTGAGTGTCCAAGAGAAAGGTAAATTTCCTGCTTAGGGCCAAAGACCTCCCCAAGGTCAAACTAGTGTTATCTCTACTTCCACATAACATTAAGAGCAATGTCAAGAAATAACCACTCTACGTAGTATGAGGGATGTTGATTTATCTCCTCCCCTACACGACGTACCAAAAGACAAGGAGATTTCGCCTGGCACAAAAGAAGCCAAAGATGTCCCCTTTAAGGAGAATGAAAAGGATGACACTAGTGAGCCCAAAATAGTAGTGAAACCACCCACCGCAGTGCCATTTCCTCAACGGTTGGTTCCTTTCCATAAAGGCAACCCCCGTGATGATGTGCTAGAAGTCCTTAAGCAAGTAAAGTTAAACTTACCTTTTCTTTATGGCATCAAGCAAATTCCCGCTTATGCAAAAGTTATCAAAGACTTATTGATGGTGAAGAGGAGGCTTAAGGTAAAGAAGACCGTGTTTCTAGCACAAAATGTGAGCTCCATTTTACTCAATGATGTCCTTCCAAAGTTCAAGGATCCGGGTGCAACCACCATTTCCTGCATCAAAGGAGATAATCGAATCGAAAAAGTCTTACTTGATTTAGGGGAGAGTGTCAATATCTCCCCTACTCCATCTATAGGAAACTTGATTTAGGTGACCTCAAGCCCACAAAGATCAATCTCCACTTAGCGGATCGTACCGTGAAGATACCAAGAGGTATTGTAGATGACATGCTAGTCTAAGTCGACACTTTCTACTTCCCGATAGATTTTGTCATTTGGGACACGGAGCCCTCCTTTGCCTCGAGTAATCATGTTCCCATTATCCCGGGGCTCCCATTCTTAGCTATGCCTAACGCTTGGATTAATACTCGTAATGGAAAGATGCAACTCACTTTTGGTAACATGACTTTAGAGACAAACATCTTCAACATAGCCCAATATGTAGGGGATGAGGATGATCTTCACGCAGTGAACCTTATTAACGAGATCATAGAGGAGCACATAGAGGAAAAATATAGTGGAGATGCATTAGAAGTTTGCCTTGTATCGAGCAATGAGAGTGAGGGAGCATACACAGACTTTGAGAAGGAGATAGAGGAGTTGAGAGAGATTCTTGATGATAGAGTGTCGGACGAGGACGTGAGAGATGTAAGTTGGGTTTCTAGATTTGAGAAACTACAATCGAGGGAGTCACTCATGGTTCCCTCCAGTGAAAAATTTCCTACCCTCGAATTAAAGAAACTACCCTCTAATGTCAAATATGTTTATTTAGGAGAGAACGAGACATTTCCTGTTGTTGTCTTATCTAGCCTAGATGAAGAGCAAGAGGGTAAATTATTGAAAATTTTGAGGAAGCACCAAAGTTCTTTTGGTTGGTGCATAGCTAATTTAAAAGGTATACGTCCTTTGATTTGTACCCATAAAATCCACCTCGGGGAGGACGTGAAGCCCTCGAGGGAAATGCAAAGAAGATTGAACCCTACCATAAAAGAGGTAGTGAGGGAAAATATTATTAAGCTGTTGGATACCGGTACTATTTACCCAGTCTCGGATAGAAAATGGGTGAGTACTATACAAGTTATGTCGAAGAAGTCGGGAATGGCTGTGATTGAAAATGCTAAGGGTGATTTAGTTCCCCAACGCACCACCACCGTGTGGCACATTTGCATTGATTATCAAAAACTCAATGCGGGCACTAGGAAAGACCATTTCCCCTTACCATTCATTGGTCAGATGCTAGAGAGAGTAGTGGGATAACCTTATTATTGCTTCTTAGATGGTTATTCCGGATATCACCAAATAGAGGTAGATGTGCTTGACCAAGAGAAGACGACTTTCACATGTCCTTTTGGTACGTTTGCCTATAAACGTATGCCATTCGTATTGTGCAATGCACCCGCGACCTTTTAAAGGTGCATGTTAAGTCTCTTTAGTGACATGATTGAAAAAGGACTTAGAGTATTCATGGATGACTTTAGCATTTTCGACAACTCTTTCTATCATTGTTTAGAAAATCTTGAGAAGGTACTGGCCCATTGTGTAGAAAAGAACTTGGTGCTGAATTGGGAAAATGCCATTTTATGGTCACCGAGGGAATAGTTTTTGGCCAAATTTTCTCATCCAAAGGAATTGATGTTGATAGTTCTTAAATATATGTCATAGCTAAACTACCCCCACCGAAATATCTAAAAGATGTGCGTTCTTTCTTAGGCCACGTAGGGTTTTATAGAAGGTTCATTAAGGAATTTAGCTACATCGCTAGGCCCTTGAGTAACCTTCTTATGAAGGACACCTCATTTGAGTGGAATGAAGCATGACAACGTGCTTTTGAAAATTTGAAAAGCATGCTTGTTTTTGCTCCCATCATGCAAGCTCCGGATTGGTACATACCATTCGAGCTCATGTGTGATGCAAGTGATTTCACAATAGGGGTTGTTTTGGGCCAAAGGAAAGACAAAAAGGCTCATGTCATCTACTATATTAGCCGAACTTTAACCGGACCATAACTCAATTACTTCACCACGGAGAAAGAATTTCCAGCGATAGTATTTGCTGTAGACAAGTTTTGTTCCTACCTTATCCGTTCAGCCATTAGTTGCTTCACCGACCACGCGGCGTTGAAATACCTCCTTGCAAAGAAAGATGTAAAGCCGCACCTCATAAGGTGGATCGTACTCCTACAAGAGTTTAATATCTCCATTAAATACAAAAAATGGAGTAAAAAACGTCGTTGTCGATCACTTATCCCGACTTTCATCTGATGTACCTAGCGATCCTATACCATAGACGAATATTTCCTGTATGAATAACTTTTTTCCACCTCGTCTCTCCACTAGTTTACGGACATAGTCAATTATCTTGTCACGGGAGTCGTCCCTCCCGACTGTACACCGCAAGAGAAGAAGAGGTTCATTACTTGGTCATGCATGTTTTTCTATGACAATCCATTCCTTTTCATATATTGTGCGGACCAAATCATCCGATGGTGTGTAACGGATGATGAAGTACCCAAAGTCATCCAATTCTATCATTCGGAAGCACGTGGAGGCCATTTCTGGACGAAAAAGACGACCGCTAAAATTCTCCAAATCGGTCTCTACTGGCCCACCATGTTTCGATATGTGAGCAATTATTACAAATCATACGATAGGTGTCAACGGATGAGGGCTATTACCCAACGAGACATGATGCCATTAACCCCCATACTCATTATTGAGATTTTTTACTGTTGGGGTATTGACTTGATGGGTCCTTTTCCTCCCGTATTTTGGATACCTATACATCCTTATTGCGGTAAACTACGTTTCTAAATGGGTGGAAGCTATAGCTACCAAGACAAATGACAACAAAATGGTGATACGTTTCTTGCTGGAACACATACTTTCTCATTTTGGTGCTCCGAAAGCGATAATTAGTGATAATGGCATGCATTTTCGCAATAGGCCATTTGAGAGGCTTTGAGAAAGTATAGCTTCGTTCATAAGGTTGGAACGACCTATCACCCACAAACGAATGGTCAATCCGAGTTGGCAAATCGGGAAATCAAGAACATCCTCGAGAAGACTGTCAATCCTAACCGAAAAGATTGGTCTCTTCGATTGAATGATTCACTATGGGCCTATCATACCGCATATAAGAACCCACTCGGAATGTCCCATCCCTTTTTCCCTCCCAAAAATATCCCCCCCTCCCCTCTAAAAACATTCCATCCAAAACCCAAACCCTCCCCTTAGCCCCACCTATAAATACACACCCACACCACTCATTTTTTCACCACAACTTTCCATCTCCAAACTCTCTTCCTCTCTATTCCAATCTTTATTATCAACACCATCCTCCCTCCATGGCCAACCAACCACGACCAGAAAATACAACTCCACGGTCATTACCAAAAATAGGCCAAACTTTTTCCCTTCCTATGAGGAGCAACGATGGTGTCAAGGGTCACTCACTCCTACAAGCTGCACAAAGAGAGGCAAGTTATTTGGAACAAGTTTCCCCAAAGTGTCACCAACCTCTTCATCGTAAAGGGGTGGTGCCGCTTCCTCAATGAACCATACGGGGTAGTGTGGGCAAACAAAGTGCGATCTTTCTACGGGTACCTCGCCCGCACTAGTAATTTTTTGGCCGATGCTTACGTTGACTAGACCCACATACCATTTTCTCTAGACATCCTCATGCGCAAATTGGTGAAAAAGGATGTCCCTCACCCATCCCCATACCACTATACCAACAGCCTCCCACCCCTTGCCAAAGATATCTGCATTTCACGTATCACTCCTGGCAAACATTGACGTGGTGAAACTTTTCGCGTGGGCCAAATGGACGACACAGTGCTCATCATTTTCCAAATTATTTACGCCAATATTCTCCAAATATCAAACAACTCCGTCATGCGCCCTAGGCAAGAAGCCCTTGTCTACCACCGCTCTGACCCAAACTCCACCGTACACTTGGACCGCATAACGTACAAAGACATGTTCTACGCAGCCCTGGACGCAAAGGGTACTGCCCCGCTCCCTTATGACCAACTAATCTTATACATTCTCGTCGACGCCGGCATAGCACCGCACACTAAGTTTCCTCCCCTTCCTAATCCTTTTGGGCAGGCTACCCGCAACAAGAGCGCAAGGTAAAGGGTGATTTTCCAAGCTAGGAGGGCAGTAGATGTTAGTGATGACATCGATGAGGAAGAGTCGAGTGATGAGTTCGAGGCGGAGGAGGTGGATGCTGATGTGGTGATGGGAGAAGAGGAAGACGAGTAGGACAGTGAGGCGGATGCTGATTTTGAACCTTCGTATGTCGAGCTTACGAAACGTATTTTGGCGTTGTAAGCCAACTTTGCAACTTTTAGGACTGACTACCAACGCGACATGAGAATGTCAAACCGAGTCCAAGCTGAGATGTACCAACGGATCATGGGTGCACCGCCACCGAATTATTTTTATGACCCATATGACCTGGCTGTACCTAGTTCTTCTCACTGCCTGCCCCAATAAATCCATGTGATTCCTTGTAGTTATTTCATGTGTTGTTCTTGGTTGTTTATGATGTGTGTGCTGTTTGTCCCCATTCTCTTGTAACACATTTTTTGTTCCTTAATAAAAATTCGGCATTTTGAAAATTTTTGCTTGTTTTTTCTTTCGCACTATTTATTTTTGCCTTATTTAGCTTTTAGTCCTTTTTGCTTGAGGACAATGCAAAAGTCTAAGTTAGGGGGTGGGTGACTTGTGCGTATTTCAAAAACTTCACAAATTTTCAAAAAATGCCCAAAATTCAAAAAAAATGAAAATTTTTGAAAAAGCCAAAAATATTTTTAATCAAAATAAATAAAAATTAGAATTTAAATGTTTCAAAAATATATCCGAAATTTTATTTAAAGTCTCAAATTTGTAAAAATCAAAATGCACAAAGCCAAAATTGACTAAAGATGGAAATTGAGTGTGAATTGACGACTTAACGAATAAGTGTGGAGATTATTACCCCGGTGAGATGTCGAGCCTATCCACTTTTTCGAGTTTTTAAAATCAACCCAAGTTAATGGCTAACTTCAAGTTCATTTTAGCGGTTAAAATAAGTTGTCAGGGATCTCAATTCTTTAACTTTGATCGGTTATGGGAAATGGAATATTGTCTCGAAATATGCACTAAATAAATCTTTGAATTTAATTCACCTCGAGACGCATATAGTAATGCAATTAGTAATTTGGGCAATGAAGTAGGTCCTCGTTTGTCACCCAAAAAGATTGGCCTGAAAAGTCATGAAAAAAATACCCCTTTTGCAACCCAATTTGAGCCAAATAAAATTTTCCCTTTTCGTTTGATAACCTGAAAAACCCAAATAGCCCGGAATTGTGAAAATGGAAAAAGCCAGAATTTAAGTTCGAAAGGTGCAATAAAAAAAGAGGCAAAAGAGAAAAAATAGAGTAATGCTTAACAAAAATAGCAAGAAAAGAAAAGTGTGAAAAATAAAAAAAAAATAAAAAAAATGAGAAAATGAGGAAAAAGCCCGGAAAAGCAACAATGGACATCATAAGGATATTTTTTCCAATTCCAATTTTTTCAACCATTCCCATGTTACCCAATACACCTTAAACTCGAAGAAGTCTTAACTGAGCCCGAATTACGAAATTGGTTAGCGTGTGGAGAGTTAAGGCATAAAAGATAATAAAAGAGATTAAATGTGTGAATTAGAGATAATGTTTCCGGTTTCCCTATAATCGTACTCTAATGACGAGATCCTTCCCTCCAAAAATAGTCCATCTTTCCTAATGGTGTGCGTAAACTTGTGTTCCATTACATTTACTCTTATAAATCACGCATATTGAGAGAATAAGCCACATTCCAAGTGATTCATTTGCAAGAGCAACCCGTGAGCATTTACATCAAAATGAGTTTTTGGAAAGTAACCGAATGATCAATATGTGGAAATCTGCAGTTTAATTTTTGGCTTCACACACACACACGACAAATTGAGACTTGCGAATACAAATTTAGGTTGACTATTTTTTGAAAAGTTTAAATCGAATAATTTTAAGTATTTTGAATTTTTTGGAGTCAAAACGAATTTTGTGGGTATATTCACTGCAAACCCTTACGATACACAACTCATCCTACTAGGGTAACCTAGAGGTTTAAAAGATTACTACATACGCTAAATGTAATCTCTTACTCGCGAAAGTGGTATTCTATCCTAATAAAACGATCTTCAAGAGTTGAGCCATAGTTGAATTCTTTTACATTGCTCTGGACGCGCAAAGTTATAAGTTAGGGGGGTTTGATTAGGAATAAATTCTTCCAAAATTATCCCCTAATTTAGTATCTTTTAGCACCTCGACTAATGTAATTAATCTTGAGTTATCTCATTTATATGCTACTGACCTTTTTACGTAGTATCTCGAGTTTATGCCTTTTTCATGATATTTATAGGTATTTATTGCTAAGTAAAGAGAGGAGAAAGCCAAATCAGAAGAATGAATCAAGGAAGAAAAATCAAAAGGGAAAAAGCGTAACTTCCATTAAGAATCTGGATGAGAACCCAAAATGAAATTTGAAGACCTCGAGTATAAAAGTGCGTAGGAAGAAACGGCATCCAAATCCGAGTTCCGGAGCAGAAGTTACGAGATTCTAAAGATGAGAGATAATAAAGAGAAAATTAGGAGAAATTATAGAGAAATTGAATCAAAGATCGGACCAGACCGATTTTCGACAAAAAAAAGGACCGATCCGGACTCTTAGAACTCACTCGCAAAATTCACTGATCGGACCGATCCGATTTCCAACAAAAAGGGACCAATCCGAACTCTAGTAAGCTGAATGGAAAATTTCGAATGTCGTACCGATTTGATTTAGAAGAAAAATAGACCGGCCCGAATTTTGAACCAGATCGAACTGAATAACCTCGACGGACCGATTCAGTGAAGATAAATCCTGATTTTTCTGCTCCGATTTTAGAGTTTGATTAAGCTATAATTTTGGATTTTTCGTGATGTATTTTAATTTTAGTTATTGTTAGACATAGGGGGAGTTTGAATAATGGATATTTTTTAGGTTTGTAAAGAGAGAAAGCTCTCTCCCCTGTATTGAAAACCCTAGTTTGAAGCTTTATTGAAGGATTCAAATTTGATTTCTGGATTCGTTGAATGCAAGTAATTTCATTTCATTTAAATTAATCTCTTCCTTATTTAGTTAATTAATTCTCAATTCTTAGTTGCAATCTCAAAATAAAAATTGTCCTTGTCAATCTCTTCCATAGCAATCATGATTTCTTTTAATTCTAAAATTAATGTTTTTCTTAATTTAATCATGTCTAGCTAAGCTTTTAAGGACTGGGGTGCATGAACCCCACCCGACGTAATTTATCATAATTGGAAATAGATTTTTGAATTGAATCTTAAAGCAATCGTGTTGCGTAACTATCGCAACCATCATAGGACTTTTGATATTGTTTGCCCTAGGTAACCAGGAAGCCTATGAGTGTAACGTGTGTGTTAGTTAATATCACACCGCTTTATTCTTGCCTTTGATTTCATATGATGCGGGCTACGTTCCTTCATATACATAATACTTAGGATTAATAAAGTCCGGATTCATTTAAGATTCTAATTCTGAAATATAGTATCCTACAAGGTGAATTACTAGGGTGTGGGGGATTGTAAATCAACCAATTATTCTCATTTGCAGTTAAGTTTGTTATACACTTTCCATCTCTCTTAGGGTAATTAGGTTAATTGCATTGCATTAGCACTTAGTTTAGTCGGTCGTTAATTTAAATCCACATTTAGTTCATAGTTAATCTCCCCTTCAAAGCATCTTTTCATTTCTTTTAGAGTCAAGTTAGGATTCTCCGTCTTTCCAAACGTCATTACGATTTTCTCGTCCTATTTCCCTAAGGATTTGACCCCGACTTATCAGAATTATTATTTGAGCGACGGGCTTGCACTTGAGCCTATATAGCACGCACACTAGATACACGTTTGTGGTCGCGTCACTCACCCTCTCGGCCATGGAAAGCTCTTTCATCCTTAGTGGGTTTTCTCAAAGAAATGGAGGGAGCAATGCCATAGAGGTGTCTTCAAACTAGAAGGTCGGCCTCAGAGACAGTGCTCTCATATTCCTCAGCAACAGATGTATCAAGCTCACTCTCCTCACCACTATCTCTTGTTACCTCGTCCTGAGGAATGTTTGGGTCACCACTTGGGAATCTCAAGGCAAGCTCAGACCCAGTTGCATCCGAGAGAGGAATTGCGTCTATTGGTGGAGGGATGGAAACATTAGGCTCAAGTATTTGAACATAGTCAGATTGATATTATGACTCGATCCTCTGAGAGAACGAGACACAAGAATAAGCCTCGTCCACCTCTGACCCTTCATCTTGGGATGAATAATAGGCCATGGCTTCCTCAAATGAATTTACACTATCGACCGATGATAGAAAAAGAAATATGTCTCCAATGTGTATTTATCATTGTTGCAACTTCTTTTCCATCAAAATTTCCTTGAACCTACAAATAAACTCAAAATATGCATAGGGTAAGTAAGGGAGTATCAATCCAACTCTAAGGATGAAACATAAAATATGTGAAGATATGTGTAAATTCATTTGCATATTATTATTTTTTTTATGATTTTTTTTCTTTTTTCTTTTTATATATTTTTAAAGGATTTTTCAAGGGATTATTAATTAACTAACGATATACTAATTTTTAAAGTACTAACTAAGATGTAAAAGCTAATTTAAGAAAAGTGAGATAACAAAATTGTGATAACAAGTAAACTAACTAAATTAGACTCATGAGGGCTTCAAAAATTCATCCTTAGAAAGGGAGATTTTCCCTCATTATTCATAATCCAAAATATAAACTAAACAAATTAAATCATGTGGGGATTGAAACAAGAGTAATTAAAGAGGAATATATCAAACCCATATAAGCCTTAAATTGGAATGGAATCTTCAATTACAACCAAAATTCTCTCAATTACAATCCCACACTAATATTTATTTGTTTTCTAAAATAAAAACTACAAAAATAAAACTAATTACAATATTTAATGAAAAATGGATGAATTCATAATGGACACTTAAATAATGAAAGAGATTTGCTAAAACTAAAAATATTATCATTATAAAATTGTACATTAGAACTCATCCAAGGATATAAATTCTACATCATCACTTTATGTTTAGAAATTTGCTAAAAATGCAAATACTCACCATAAAAGAATGAATTAGAATTTACATCCAAGAGGATGAATTCAACCACATCACTTTATTCTGAGATAGTTGCTAAAAATGAAAAAACTAACCATAGAGGGGTGGAGTAGAATTCATCCAAGAGATAAATTTTATCGCACACCTCTATATTGAGATATTTGCTAAAGATGCAAATACTCTCTATAGAGGAGTGGGGAGAATTTTATCACACAAAGTTTAAAAACTAATTTGGAGATCCCTCTTCAATGGCACCAAGTCTTCAATTTATACATTTAAAACATGGAGCTAGGAACAAATTGGGTAAGGTAATTGTGCATGAGGGGTGCGAGGGTTATTTTTGGGAATTGCACAAGTGTGCATGTGTGTTGGGTGAGGTAAAAATCTGATTTGATATGGGGGTGATGAGATTGTGGGGGATTTTAGGGTAAAATGGAAAAAGGGTTTAATAAGGTGTTGGGGGTATTTTTGGAATAAGGGTTAAGTTGGTTTAAACACATGTGGGGTTTGATTTTTATTTTTGGATTTTGGTGTTTGACGTTGTTTTTGGTAAGTGATACAACGATTTTGGACAAGGGGGCAAAATGTGTCTTGGTTTTGATTTTAATTGGTTTATATGGGTATGGGTCGATCATGGCAAGTGGTTTTCGGGTTTCATGGTGGTAGAGCAGGTGGGTCTCGGGTTGGTAACAGGGGTCGCACCGGATGATGTCGGAGTGAGGCGATGAGGTTACCGGGGTTACAAACCGGGTTCGTTGGGTTTTGGCATGGAGACAGGTGGGTCGGGTGGCGGTGACGGGTTTAATTGGAAGAATAATTTGGTTTGAAGCTTATGGTTATGGAGGGAGGTGAGAGGATAGAGAAGTGGGTTTGTGATTGGAAGGCGAAGGTGAATAGCAGTTGGGTGGGGGAGTTGTTTTGGTGTATATGAGGTGTTTGTTAATGGTAATTGACGGTGTGGGAGAGTGTGGTGTATGATATTAAGGTGTGAATGGGGGCAGGATCGGGAGGGGGGGGGGGTTAGTTTGGGTGTAGGTGAGTTTGTAGGTTAGTATGTGTGTGTATTTAATTTGTGACCCTACGAAAAATAAACTAAGACACAAAATAAATTTAAAAACATGTAAGATGAAAAATAAATAAAACTAAACTAAACTAAAAAAATGAACTTACTAAAATAAAAATGAAATGACACACAATATAAACTCTAATATATACAACTATGAAAAAATAAATAAACATTACTCAAATAAAAATTAAAAATAAAACAAATAAAATAAAATAAAACAAACAAGATAAGACTAAACTAAGTAAAAACTAAAAGCAAACAAACAAATAAAAATAAAACAAAGGAAAATATAGAAACAAATACTCGACGCACTAAAATAAAACATAAAAAATAAATCCTCTAAAAATAAATAAAATCTATTGAAAATTAAATTCCTAATCTATTAAATAAAACTCAAATAATAAAAATAAAAACTACAAATCAAATAAATATAAAACCTAGTAAAACTAAAAATAAACTATTAAAAACTAATCCTAAAAATAATAAAATAAAATAAAAATAAAGACTAAAATTATAAACTAATAAAATTTAAAAATAAAAAAATAGAAAATAAAATTTAGAAAATTCTAAATAAATCAAAAATAAAACCCAAAAATGAAAAATAGACATCTAAAAAGCACAAACTAAACACACACGTGGTTCGGTGAAGGTTTGGGCTAGGATTAGGCGTGGATTTGGTACGAGACTGGGGAATTAGCTCCATAAATCACATATTTGCCTTGAAATAAACATTTGAACTCCGCAAATGGCGATCAAGCATGCACATTAAATATTTACGCATATAAGACCCAATTTGACTAGAATTAGCAACTAAAATGCGTCTATTCGGGGTATAAAATGTACACTTTTGGATGCTTATCACACCACTCCCAAACAGAGCATTGCTAGTCCTTGAGCAAAATATAGAGAGAAAGAAAGATAAGAAACAAAAAAGTGTACCACTTTCGCGGACACTTGCGATTGCACTTAGCATGTGCAACAAGCCTTTAAACCTATAGGTTTTCCTACATGACGAGTTTTGTCTCGTGAGGGTTTGCAGGGAATTTACCCACAAAATTCTTTATTTGCAACTACAGCGTATCTCTTATTAGACGTAGAATAATTGCACAATCCATCACAAGATAAATATTTTGAGAAATGCAGGTTAAAGTGTAGAAATGGCTATCTAAGTAAATATTCAAGGCACATCCTTCCTAGAAATCAATGTGTGTAATGTGAATCAGTAAAAAAGGGTCAAGCATCCTAAGAATAATTCCTATATTACCTTTTCAGAATCAATGCTTCAACTTCAAAATCTCACTGGATATAGATCTCTCAAACGAACTCAAGATATTAGGGTACGTGTATTGCTCTTGTGTGTGAGGAGGAGAGTAAATGTGAGGAAGTTCAAAAGTCGCACACACATATAAGAAGGAACGAACATTTAGAAGGAAAAATGATCCCATGAAAGAATGTTAATCACTATAGTGAGAACGTTGAGTTATTCACCACGTTGACTTTCATTTGCCCGAACACTTATGGGAAAATATGGATGATTATCGGTGAGGGGGAAATTAAATGATAAGGATGGGATGATATGAGGTAGGATGGTGATATGATGTATGGATGGTGTATGTTTGAGAAGATTTTATTACACTTTGACGAACAAATGTCTTTATTTCTTGACTGCAACTTTTTCTTTTTCTTTTTTTCCAAATACTCATTAATGTATGAGATAAATCTGCTAAACATACAAATAACCCCAACATAGATTTGTATTTAATTTTTCTTCATTTGAATCGACTTTGGGAGAGATATTCACTAAAAATGCAAACACTCTCTATGACGGATCTTCTCTTTTTACTTTTTTTTCTTTTTCCAAATACTCATCAATGTTTGAGATAAATCTGCTAAAAATACAAATAACCCTAACATAGATTTGTATAAAAAAATTTCCCATCTGAATTGCTGTTGGGAGAGATATTATTTAAAAATGCAAACATTCTCTATGACAGATCTTCTCCTTTTACTTTCAACACTCTTCCCTTTTTCAACGTGGTGGGTGGAAATTGGAATTGATATGGATATGGGTGGTATGATATATGGTGATGATATGGAAAATGGAAGGTATATGGATGATGGTAAATGGAATTTAGTTGGTGTATGGGTGAAAATATAGTGATCGAGAAAACTTCAAGACACATGTTTCTTACAACTTGAAAGTGATGTCGTTCTCAGTGATCAAGCCAAAAATTTAGTCAAGAATAATGATATCATACAACGATTAAGTGTGGAACCAAACGAAGTTGAATCAACTTGTGACTCGGAGATTGCGTAAAAATCTCTAAAAGGGTGAAAGGCGCGAATCTCACAACCTAAAGTCTCCACTCGTGATCCTTAAGATTTTTGTTAGGAATTATAGCACTCCTCAACTTTAAACCGCAGTGACGTGATAAGTGCACAAATTTTGTTGAGTACAGAAATTCATGGTGCGACATTCCTTGTTACGTATTACATAAGCTATTTATAAAAAGATCAATCCTCTAGCTTGATTCCTAGACTTAAAAAGATGGATGATAGAAAATTCACATCAATGAGTGAGATGAAAGAAACTCCACGAAAAGTTTAAAAATCAGGATTTGAATTTTTTTTAAAAGAGGTACGATTTTGATAAAATTCCCCACCCCCAAACCAAAAGGACCATCGTCGCCGATGTTATGTAAAATAATTTTTAAAATTGAGAGAAGAAAGGAGGAAAGATATTACCATAATCAACCGCTAATCAAATGGACAGATGTAGCCAAAAGTAAACCTGAATAAATGATAAGAGAGAAAAAGTGTACAAGTCTATGAACATGGAAAGCATAGGGTGATGTGAAACAGCGCCCCCAAAACAGGATGAAATTCATACAAGAAACAATGGGTTACCTCCCGATAGTGCTAAGTTTAAGGTCTTCAGCCAAACCAAACAATTCTCACCCTAAAGAAAAGAACTAAGATCTAACGGGGTGGAAGAAAAATTGGGTGATGAAAATCACCCCCAAACAAGACTGAAGCGTAAATCTTGTTGGATAAATTTGACAATGTTGAGGGTGAAGAAAAACTAATCACGACCTTTTTTGTGGTTTTTGAATATTTAAAAAAAAAATAAAGGAAATATTTTTGTGATTTTTAGAGAATTAAAGGAAGAAAATGTTTTTGACTTTTTGTAAACATAAAGGAAGAAAATATTTTTGGATTTTTGTGGAGAAAAAGAAGGATTGAAAAAATATATTTTTGAATCTCTTTGTTGGAAGAAAAGAGTGGGGAAAATATATATTTTTTGGAGGAAAAATAAAGTAAGAAATATTTGTGGATTTTTTTTGGGAAGAAAAGAGTGGGAAAAATATATATTTTTTGGATTTTTTGGAGGAAAAATAAAGGAAGAAAATATTTTTGGATTTTTTTTGGGAAGATAAGAGTGGGAAAAACACCTGGACTCTTCAATTTTGAACGAACTCAGTAAAACCTCACTACCTAAGGATGGAACTGGACATACACAAGTGAAGGAGAAATCCTAACTAGCACATAGCCAATTTTTTCTTGAAGTTTAGGTGAGAGGGTAGCCAAATTTTAATGAAATCCGCGGGCGATAAAAATCACGGAATTTATCTGAGTGATTGTATTTTCAAAAATAGTCTCCTAGTGGGATAGCTAGTGGATTGATTTTAAATATAATGAGAGCTAAGGTAACACCCAATTGGTAAGTGAGTGAGTCGGGTGATTAAATTCTTTCTCGTGAATGACCGGGTATAGGTCCTAATTGATTAATTCATCACATACATTGAAAAATAAATGCGATAATTAAAATCAAATGAGAGCACATAAGCACAAACAATATATTGCTTCGTTAATAGGAGAGGCACGAGGGTTTTAGAAATATACCTCCCACGGTTTTTAAATTGTGGGGTGATGAACAATTTGAGTCGACCGGGGGGAGATTACGCCTATCTCAGTCGTCCCCGGGAGTCCTATCGTCCCAAGATAGAGAGGCTTATTTTCCTCGCCTTGGACGCCCTCTCTCTACCTTGTCTGGTTTCCCTATCACGCTTTTCTTCGCAATTAATTATTACAAATTAAAATAAATGGTGTTTCCAAGCACCGCAATACATGCCAAGAATAAAAATCCTAATACAAGCGTTCTAAAAAAATGAAAAATGGTACGAAAATAAAAAATACAAATGAATCACAAAATGGATCCTCTCCAGTGCTTCAAGCTCCATAGATTGGCAACGACGCCATTTGATAGAAAAAGAAATACATCTCTAATGTGTATTTATCGTTGTTGCAACTTATTTTCAATCAAAATTCCCTTGTACCTACAAATAAACTCAGAATATGCATAGGGTAAGTAAGGGAGTATCAATCCGGCTCTAAGGATGAAACACAAAATATGTGAAGACATGTGTAAATTTATTTGCATATTATTATTTTTTTATGATTTTTTTTTTATTTTTGCTTTTTATATATTTTTTCCATGGATTTTTTAAGGGATTATTAATTAACTAACTATATACTAATTTTTAAAGTACTAACTAATATGTAAAATCTAATTTAAGAAAAGTGAGATTATAAAATAGTGCTAACAAGTAAGCTAACTAAATTGGACTCATGAGGGCTTCAAAAATTCATCCTTAGAAAGGGAGATTTGCCCTCATTAATCATCATCCAAAATATAAACTAAACAAATTAAATCATGCGGGGATTGAAACAAGTGTAATTAAAGAGGAGTAGATCAAACCCATATAAGCCTTGAATTAGAATGGAATCTTCAATTACAATAAAAATTCTCTCAATTGCAATTCCACACTAATATATATTTGTTTTCTAAAATAAAAATCACAAAAATAAAACTAATTACAATATTCAATGGAAAATGGATGAATTCATAATGAACACTTAAATAATGAAAGATATTTGTTAAAGTTACAAATTCTATCATTATATAATTGTACACTATAACTCATCCAAGGATATAAATTCTACATCATCACTTTATGTTGAGAAATTTGCTAAAAATGCAAATACTCACCATAAAGGAATGGATTAGAATTTATATCCAAGAGGATGAATTCAACCATATCACTCTATTTTGAGATAGTTGCTCAAAATGTAAAAACTCACCATAGAGGGGTGAAGTAGAATTCATCTAAGAGATAAATTTTACCACACACCTCTATATTGTGATATTTGCTAAAAATGCAAATACTTTCTATAGAGGAGTGGGTAGAATTTTATCACACAAAGTTTAAAAAATAATTTGGAGATCCCTCTTCAATGGCACCAAGTCTTCAATTTATACATGGAAAACATGGAGCTAGGGGAAAATTGGGTAAGGTAATTGTGCATGAGGGGGGAGAAGATTATTTTTGGCAATTGCACAAGTGTGCATGTATGTTGGGTGAGGTAAAAATCTGATTTCATATGGGGCTGATGAGATTGTGAGGGTAAAATGGAAAAGGGTTTAATAAGGTATTGGGGGTATTTTTGGAATAAGGGTTAAGTTGGTTTAAACACATGTGAGGTTTGGTTTTTATTTTTGGCTTTTGGTGTTTGGCTTTGTTTTTGGTAGATGATACAACGATTTTGGACAGGGGCAAAATGGGTATTGGTTTTGATTTTAATTGGTTTATATGGGTATGGGTCGATCATGGCAGGTGGTTTTTGGGTTTCATAGTGGGTTGAGCAGGTGGGTCTCAGGTTGGTAACGGGTGTTCGCGACAGATGAGGTCGAAGTGAGGCGATGAGGTTACCGGGGTTACAAACCGGGTTCATTGGGTTTTGGCATGGAGACGGTGGGTCGGGTGGTGGTGACGAGTTTAATTGGAAGAATAATTTTTGTGCGAACACTGGAAGAAACGGCACCCAAATCCTAGCTACGGTTGGTGAGTTACGACCCGTTGAAGTTGAAGAAAAATCCAAGGAAGAAAGGAAAGAAAAAAAGAAAAATTTCTAAGTGTTGAATGGAAGAAAAAGCACCCCAGACCAGCAAACATTCGCGAACCCAAGGGCAAACCGGTTTGGGGGGCGAACCGGTTCGGGGTACATGCGAACCGGTTCGGGGGTCCTGATGCGGAATTTGTCTCCTTTATTCTGATTGCTCTAAGGTTTCCTTCTTATACAACATCAAAATTTCGTGGTTTAATCCTCTACATCACAAAAGGTTTCCAGAATATAAGTTTCGTGATTTAATCCTTTACATCCCAAAAGGTTTTCAGAATATCATTTAAGTCATCACTACATGCAATTTCCTATCTCAAATTGGGTTTTTCTTCCATACAATTCATCCTAATCATTCCTAAACCAATATGAAAGATGCATCAACAAAATAATCAAGATAAACACTTGCCTGGGATTTTCGAAGTTCTGGTTTGGTGCCGAATTTGGTGTGGTTGCGTTCCCCGTCTCGCGATCTACGCGTTGGTGGTGGCAACGGTGCAAACGGATGGATTCCGGGCCTTGGATTGCTTTGGAAGCTCTCTCCTTCCCTCTCCTATGGTCGTCACTTGTCTTTGGTTGTTCTAACCCTAGAATACAACCTTAGACATCTGATATAACCCTTGAAATTTCGTGGGTTTAATTACCCAAAAATGTAAAATGACCAAAATGCCCTCCCGGGGTACTAATTAAGCCTAAAATTGCCCCGAGATTCAAACCAAACCCCCAGGTAACTTTTCTGACTATCTCGACCCTTCCGACACGTTGGCGCACTCAAAACGACAATACAGATAATTAAAAATATTTCACTTTTATTAATCAATATTTATTCTCGACGTGACACAGGCGCGTCCCGACTTAAATTTCCATAATTGTCATTTTATTCACACGTGACAATAATATAAAAATAAATCTCATATATTTTTATACTCATCCAATAACATTCAACAAATAACAAATTTCCATAATTACTAACTCTCGTCACGCTAGTAAATATTTAAAACAACATTCCGGATTAAAATTAAATTAATTTATCTCAATTAAATTTAATAAATCCCATAATTTAAAAGCTATAAAAATACGGGGTATTACATACTTCCCCCTAATAACGGAATTTCGTCCCGAAATTCGAAAAATAAGGCCTATCAGGTAGCACAATTCTGGATTTTCTTTTCCGTACACAAACTATCTACATAGTACGGCGCTCAATCATTATAGCTTTTTTCCTCACAGCAACATTGTTTTACATTCTCATTGGAGACACTTCACATTGCACTCCCAACTGACAACATTTGAATAGGTTACGTCTATATGTTATAAATTCCATTATCTCACTATCATTAGGAGGCCGCACCTCACTACATGACAACTACTCGGATTTATTCATACACAAAATTCTCATTCTGAGAAGATCATACGAACATTTGACCACTCTTGATTGCCTAAAACAGTCGTGGAATTCCACCATAGTTATCGAATATTTTCTCAACCGATCCAAAAATTATGATTATCTACTCTCCTCTAAACATACAGAAGGAGAATAGTCGAGGTTCTTCCATAACAAAACTTTAATAAGTACCTCGTACACGACAAACAGGTACGAGTGCTTCTACAGAGCATTATTGAAATCATTGTACCAAGATTCCAAAATCTCCTTCACGTGGCTCCACTAATCTTTAATCACCATGTTCTTATTCCCTGGCTAAGGGTGATACATCCTACTCGAAACGAAATCTTATCTCCGCTGGTTTCTGAAATCCCATATCAAAGGTGGGATTCACCAATCTCATCCTGATTCAGGAATTTATACTGCGCCGGACCATGCACTGGCGCGATCCTTCCTTTCAAAGGAAGTCTGGGGCATACTAGTTAATATTGTAAGCCAGCCCAAAGGAATATCAATCACTTCTTTCTCGGCGACTTAATTCACATGTTCGGGATAAACCCTTGATCTTGTTTTGAGGATGGTAACCCATCCAATAACTTTACCGACTTTACCAACCTCTTCCAATTTCAGGGATTTTTGATAAACACAAAATTCTTTGGTTGATTTTCCTCTTTCAACCAAACCTTACCTATGGGCAGTGCATGTAGAGAGTACTCACTACGTCTCACTAAACATCGATTCTTCCCTTGAAATGTCTCACATTAAGTGACACATAATACTCCCCTTCCTTCCTTGGAGTATGCCGAAATTTCCGGCCCGTGCTCTTCTCTCCACGAAGCGCACTTCTGGATCTCTTATACTATGCTAACATCATTACTCTTTGTATGCGCAAGTCGATCTCACACTTGACTAATAACAACTCCGCTCCGGGTGTGCTCCATAACAATTAAATTCTACTCTATTCAAGGAATACTAATTCTTGAATGGCTTCCCACAGCCTTCCAATCAAGTTAGGGCGTGCTATTCTAATTGCACACTTATGTATGGATTATCGCCCCTCATGTGACGTGTAATCCACTCTATCACTTCCACTTCGTTATACTAGTCCCACAAACATATATTTCACACGTCTATTACCACGTCCCTTCGACTCAGACTATTTTAACTGTAGTTAACCAAGATGCCCACATTTTTGCAACACTCCGACCGCCCTGGGAGAGCGAACGGCGTGCTACTCATCTGTAGGACTAACTAAATTCCATGACAATAAAAGAGGAATAATAATTCTCAACCTTCCTCAGATAAGCACAACAATTTCCCTAAATAGGTACAACAACCAAAATAAATCACTAACGCTCTATTCATCAAAATAATTACAGGTCATCTCTTTTGTATAATATAAAGTTCTTTCCAGATAATCCATGCTAAAAATCATTCTAACTCTTTATTCACCTTGTGTTCTGTACGCGGTTATGACATTTGGGTACCCTCACATACATAATTATCTGTACGCGGTTATGTATGTTCCAACTTACATACATAATTACTTGATCCCATTTCGACCAGGGTAACGAACTCATGGAATAGTGACCAAACGTCTCCCTATTTCCAACCTTATGCTAAGTTTCATGCGTGGGATGTCTCGCAAAGAGAAATCCAAATAAGGAACCCCCCCGATACACTACTGCCTAGCATTGTCGGTTATCGAAATCCGTTAGGTCCTCCGTCCATAGTATATACCCCTTTATTCCGTCCCTTGATAGAAAAGTTACAATTTCTCCCGTAATTATGCTTAACAAAGAACGTTTCACCAATTGCACTATTGTTCAGTATAGGTTGGTCGTAATAGCATTCCATAAACCTCGAATACATACACTCGGAATTCTCAAAATTCCTTTCCCTAATAATAGGGGTATAAATATTAACTCCCACATCTCTAAAGTATAAATATAACAATGCACTTTTCCTATCACTAAGTCCGGAGTGCTAAACATGATACTGAGTCAAATCTTTTCGTTCAACGGTAAATCCCGATACATACGGAATTATACTGACAAAATCTATACATACTCTGGCATCGAATATCTCGAGCCCACTATCTCCTCCGAAGTCTCTGGGATAGATTATATAAGTGCGAGTCCAACCTTCTTACAGGTAAAGCCTCGCCAAAACAAATATAAAACATGATGCGATAGTGCAATCACTCTGATAGCCTTGCAATAAATGCTCATTATCGTACTAACCATTTCTATAACGTTTTATCAAAGATAATACCATACTCGTGTATCGCATCACTACAACGAGTAACCTCAATAAAGTATAAAACACTGTTAATATACTCATTCATCCCCCGCGGATAGCACCAAAGAAAATCCCACCATATTAAGGAAAAATATTCACATACTGGTAACATTTATAATGATATGCATCAAACTCGTCTCACATGCTAATCTAGCAATGAACAAAATATGTTGACTCGCTCGTGTCACATAAACACGCCGCATCCTCTAAGGATACAACTTATACTTCCATCCTGGCAATCGTTTTGACTGCACAAATGGTTTTCGAACGTAACACGTCTGCCCAAACCAAAACAAAATTATTTTTAATCGTCGTCCTTTACTAGGCACCGTATTCTTGTCCCTTTTTCTCACTTTGGAACATATTATCGCGAGCAATTTCACTCCGCACCAAAATACCTCAACACATAATCCACTTATCACCTGTCCTACTAACCAGGTTAGGATTGTCCTTCTCTCGGACTTTAGTAGACTCGATTCCTGTTAGCCATCCCGGTTGTTCCCTTAGCTTTTTAGGCCATAAAGATCATGTTACTATCTATAATAGTACTTACTGAATTTACCATCACTTGGTAAGAATTTTAACTATCTGAAGCATTTAAATGGTTTTCCTGATGTGTATCCACATCCTTTTGTGGTGCTATACTACCATCGTTGTATTCAGTCTTATTCTCGACTAAATTCTTCGATTCCTTTAACTTCCCCCACAAAGAAGCGTTATCATTTATATTGACAAAATATGACATTGTCAACCTCTGAATCGGTCGTCCATCAGAATTTCCTCCTCGAGTATTATCAACTATTATTACAAGTTGGTCTCCCACTTGGAGTCGTTTCCTCCACTAGTATCTACCTCTTTCGATACAAAATTTGCTAACGATTAGGATTCATATCCACAATTGGACTTCTATCGATGAGTTCAGAACCACGTTTGCTTCTCATCCTGAACAGTCGAGGAAGGAACATACGGTCAACACTGTACCTAAGGTTCTCCTATAGGCATAGCATTCCACTTCTAAAATTGGTGGTTGACTTCAACCATTATAACTTCGTCCCGAAAGCCAAGAAAATTTTCTCTAAATTTTCACTTTCAGTTTGCCACACTCCGTTCTATATTTAAGCCTTTGGATACTTTACCTCCTTTGGTAAACACATACAATTTTCGCGTTTCTAAAATTTTCCACTGACAGTCTCTACACGTTTTTGTAATACATTGGGTAAGTTTACCCTCGCACCTCATTTGACTATAACAGCATTTGAAAATCATTGCTGCACCTTAGTCGCCTTTCTAGTCGTGGCTTCTCGTGCCATAATGGAGGTGACCTCGACCATGGTCATCATCCTCGAATATATTTCATAATCTCAATTGAGCCCTGCCTCCTGATGTAAGCTTAAAGGTCCTCTTCTGACATCCGTCATCGCTCGGCACACGCACACATCCGAACGAAATTAGAATTCACTAGTGTATACACATTATAGCAGGAGAACGAAATCTCGTCAAAGGAATCGACAATCCTAAACATAGGGCTCTATAACAAACAAAGCAACGCTGAAAGCATAATAAGCCGTACAGATCCTAAGGACACTAGAACCTGATGCTCTGATACCGCCTGTGACACCTCGCCTAATTAAATACCGGGCGATCACTCCTTTATTAAATTAAAATCAAGGTGAACAGTTGGATCATTCTTAGCATCACTGTCGTGAAAATAAATTTCCAATTTAAACACCCTAATTAATTAAGCTAAGTGTCAAAACCATTTTTAACATTCCTTTCAAAGTTTATTTTGAAAAATAAAGATTTAATTATCTACAACAATTCAATATTTAAAGAATCACACCACAATAATCCTGGAACATATAATCCAATTAATTTAAACATTCAACAACTAAATCCCAACATTTAAAACTTAAAGTAAAACATACATGCTGAATAAATCCCAAAGTAACAGTACTAGAGTAACTGAATCACAATGTCCCAATAAAACAGCTAAATTTTGGAAAGGGCGACACATGCCCCAATAAGGAGAATGATAGAAGTGGAATCAAGTAAATGAAATCGTCTAATCAAGTGGCCTGCAACTCCCACCTAAGCTACAACACGTTCCTTCCAAGGGATCCTAAGCAAGACGCCCCTGTGGCTGGGCACCTGTAATATATACATATATACACAAGAGAGAAAGAGAAATAGGAACGGGTCAGAGCCCGATAGTGTATGATTTAAAAATTCATTTAGCAAGTATTTAAATTGATACAGTCCAATGCAACAACATATTAGTGCGACACTCTCTTGAGAAATTCTCACCTCTCTTCTAATGTGCACTCCTATCGCACTAACCTTCTCAATGGTCTATCTCGTCATATATCACACTTTCTTTCCCCAATGATTTAACTTATCTTAGGTTATTCGCATGATTTAAAATTGAACGATACAATTGTTTGAAAAGAATATTTCAATTAGTATCCAAAATTCTCATTTTAACTTTATCAATTTATAAAGTTTTCTAGTGTCATATTATACTCTCTCAAAACAAGTATTTACAACATGAGTCATCAACCATGTCCTACTTACCATATCACAGTAGGTAGTTCCAAATTCCAGTATTTCATATATATATATATTAAATACTCGTATAATATATATATATCATAACAGCACCCCAAATAAAAACTATGGTGCGGGCATACTCTACTATCCAAAACCCCGTTTCACTCGTATTAAGGGGAATACAAATTCAGAATCACTCTCGAATTTTATTAACACATACACAAACAATATTGAGGCGAAGCATAGATTCAAGTCTTTAAGAGGATGGCACATGCCTGCGTCTCCTAGGACCGTCTGAACTATCATGTCGATAGCTTGTACCAAGGATATCTATCTTCTAGGGTACAAGTCAATATCCCCCATAAAGGTCCCATCGCGATAAGACTGTCCCAGCGCGGTAACCTCAGGGATAGCAAGTAGCGTGGGCATGATTTTCACAAGTATATAATATATGCATACACAATCATATAAATATACCACTTTTATTATATCAATTTAGGTTTATCCCATAACCCACATTCACAACATTTATCCTTATTTTCCCATTATTATATATCAAGTATAATGGTTCGTTTCTAACTTTAATTCGAAGGGTTTTTCCAACTTACTACGTGATTGGACATAAATATTGTATATTTATTCCCCTAATTTCAGTGCATTTGTGAACCCGAGTGATGTAACCCATATGGATTTAACGCACATTTATGCTACTAATCTTTGTTGGCAAGTATTTTGTGTTTCGTGCTTCTCTTATTGGTTTTACAGGTTAATTATGCAAGCAGCGCAAAAGAGAAAGCGAGACAATGAAAGAAAAGCTAAGAAGGCAAGTTCAAGGGCATTTTGGTAATTCTGCAGTCAAATCCCGAAGGAGGAGTCAACTGGAAAGTTTAAGAACTCGGGACAACGAGAACACTGGAAGAAACGGCACCCAAATCCGAGCTACGGTTGATGAGTTACGACCCGTTGAAGTTAAAGAAAAATCCAAGGAAGAAAGGAAAGAAAATAAGAAAAATTTCTAAGTGTTGAATGGAAGAAAAAGCACCCCAGACCAGCAAACATTCGCGAACCCAAGGGCGAACTGGTTTGGGGGGTGAACCGGTTCGGGGTACATGCGAACCGGTTCGGGGGTCCTGATGCGGAATTTGTCTCCTTTATTCTGATTGCTCTAAGGTTTCCTTCTTATACAACATCAAAATTTCGTGGTTTAATCCTCTACATCACAAAAGGTTTCCAGAATATAAATTTCGTGGTTTAATCCTTTACATCCCAAAAGGTTTCCAGAATATCATTTAAGTCATCACTACATGCAATTTCCTATCTCAAATTGGGTTTTTCTTCCATACAATTCATCTTAATCATTCCTAAACTAATATGAAAGATGCATCAATGAAATAAGAAAGATAAACACTTGCCTGGGATTTTCGACGTTTTGGTTTGGTGCCGAATTTGGTGTGGTTGCGTTCCCCGTCTCGCGATCTACGCGTTGGTGGTGGCGGCGGTGCAAACGGATGGATTCCGGGCCTTGGATTGCTTTGGAAGCTCTCTCCTTCCCTCTCCTATGGCCGTCACTTGTCTTTGGTTGTTCTAACCCTAGAAGACAACCTTAGACATCTGATATAAACCTTAAAATTTCGTGGGTTTAATTACCCAAAAATGTAAAATGACCAAAATGCCCTCCCGGGGTACTAATTAAGCCTAAAATTGCCCCGAGATTCAAACCAAACCCCCGGGTACACTTTTCTGACTATCTCAACCCTTCCGGACACGTTGGCGCACTCAAAATGACCATATGGATAATTAAAAATATTTCACTTTTATTAATCAACATTTATTCCCAACGCGACACAGGCGCGTCCCAACTTAAATTTCCATAATTGTCATTTTATTCACACGTGACAATACTATAAAAATAAATCTCATATATTTTTATACTCATCCAGTAACATTCAACAAATAACAAATTTCCATAATTACTAACTCTCGTCACGCTAGTAAATATTTAAAACAACATTCCGGATTAAAATTAAATTAATTTATCTCAATTAAATTTAATAAATCCCATAATTTAAAAGCTATAAAAATACGGGGTATTACAGACAGCTAATGGAGGTGGATAAATGGGACGAGTTGGGAAGGCCTCATCTTTACGACTCTCAGGTTCTTCGGCCTCTACTCTATTAATTTGATCAAAACACTTCTCTCTAAGACTGGGAAACTCCTCGGCCAGCTTATATGAGTGTTGTAACATTAAAGGATGAGACTCAACATGGGTGAAAACTGGAAAAGGGGGAAACAAACTATAACTTTGACTCTGGTTGACTAAAGATCAAACCCAAGAAATTGAAGTGAGTTCTCGAAGAATACCAAGAATCCAACCAGAGGTCCAGTTGGAGAAGATGATCGGAGATAAGCCTAAAAAGGTAAACAATGACTATTCAACCCCCAAAACTACCAAACCTAACCTCTACAACCACTTATAACTTAGAAAATATCACATAGGTGGATGATTTAAACCCTAAACCGCCTAACACCCTCGTCGAAAAATGATAAAGCTCACCGAAAAAATAAAAAGATAGAAAACACAGCAAACCAAAGGCATTATGTTATTGAGATTCGATCAAGGGGATTACCTGGACAAGGAGAAACCTCTTGGGGAAGAAGATCGACTGGAAAAAACCTTTGAACAGAAGAAGATTAAGAAATTTATGAGCAAGCTTTAATGGCGTGTGCAAAAGGCTTAGAGTGGAAATTTGGGTAAGGAGGAGAGAGATTATTTTGGGTTTAAATACCAGGAAATGATTACGCACATTCCCCAAACACACATCATTATTTAAAGCACAAAACCCAAAGTGTTTAGCCGTCGAATCGTACTGGGGACTCTACTAGGGTCCTAGGACGAGGGTTATTTGCATCTATAACCGAGTTCTTAGGGACTCTACTAGGGTCGTACCAAAACTCGTCCAGGCTAGGGTCACCCTCTTCATCCACAACCTCGTCCACCTGGTAAGCCGAGACCACATAGGAGCCTTTCACTAGTAGGGACACCACTCGTCCTCTACTTCAGCCCACGCCAGGAAATAGCTTGTATAGCATGTCTTGGCTAGATGTCTTCGGTCGAGACCACACTAGTCACTTGTCAATATACAGTTCTATACTCGGTCAGGTCGAGACCTATACGGACTACACTTACAGTACGAGCAACATAAGGTTCCAGGATAGCATGTCCCATGTGGACAAGTCTCTTACAACCAGATTATCCCCTCACTTGAGGGAATATTGCATCATAATTAGTCACATGTGTGAAGGACATATGTCAACTAGCTATTGGGAGCCTCTTCATACACATGCTAATTACATGCTTGGGGGTACATTATACCCCCAAGGTACTATAAATACACTTCATCTTCTATATTGTAAAGGGAGATATATTAGAAACCCTGCTGAAACTCTATCAACCTGATTGTAGGAGAGAGAAAGCTTGAGTGCATGTATCTTTAGGGCATTAGAGCTTGTATTAGTGGATTTCACACACTCGCACAGTGGAAGTAGGCCTTTAATAGGCTGAACTACTTAATTCTGGTGTTTTTCCTCTTTGCCTCATCTCTTCTTACTATTATATTACTTATTTTATGCCATTGTTGTATCTGTGTGAGCTCATTATCACTTCGACCTGGTGGTACCAATTCTGGTATCATCACTTTAAGGGTAGTAGTGCTCTCTCAGACTAGTCCAAAAGAGTTGTGGGTCCTTGACCGTGAGATATTCACTTTATATCCTTCATGGATATAGTGGCGTATAAATATCATGGTTTTAGAATGGTCCTATATGGACATGTTATTTTTTACTTTAATGGTGTCTCCCAAATTCATAGCTTCAAGATGAATTCTGCATCCGCAATCCATGAAAGATAATTGTTTCCAGATATGTCCAACCGAGTAAAATCAAGCTTTGCAAGATATGACATAAAAATAAACTTTTTATGCTACAATACAACAAGTTTTGATTTAGAACTAGTAAACTTTTGAATAATAAAGAACATGTTCATAGAAAAAGATGTAGTGTGTTCATATATGTTAATCGTTAAATAATATATGAAGATATGATAGAACTAATAAAATACGTCTAATAAATTTATCACATAAAATAAACATTACCAACTATAGTTTAAAAGTAAAACAAATATGATTTTAGCAGTGGTATAGAATATCAACTGACTAGAAAAATCGTGCTGAACAAAAAATGAACTTGAACACAAATATGGATTAGAATCTTTAAGATTGTATTATATTGATTTCACAAGTATGTTTCAACATATAAACACTGGGGAGTATTTATAGCTAAACATAAGAGGATATGTCAGCATGGTGAGTCACCAGCTAGTTTTTCTTTGTCGTGCTTATAGGTTTTATGTGTCATGCTTGTATATTTTTATTGTTCTACTTCTATTTTACATGCTCCATATCTCATTCTTATAACATGGCGTTGTTGTGGTTCCAGCTTCAGAGTCTTGATAGCTCATGCTTCTAGCATGACATTATCGTGCTTCCAACTCAATGGATTGACACCTCATGCTTCTGGCATGACATCGTCGTGCTTATAGCTTTAAAGTATATTTTGGGTAGCCACATATGTTTGATATATCCACATTTATAACAACCCCCACGTTCTGATCCTAACCCCTGTTTGTGCTTTATTATACCATCCCGATACAATATTGTGTTGTTTATATCTAAATCTTACACAAATATTACACATGTAAAATTCACCTCAATACATTTAATCTCAGCCCTTAATTATTTCTTTCAATTATGTATGTCACCCAAAATTAAATCTCAAACATTACTTGTCACATAGTAAAACACCTTCCCAACACACACTATTTTGGTTTATTATTATATATAAGTAGTATCCAATAAGTTCCTGAACTGCAAATCTATTTTTTAAAACAGTCAAAATACTATTTTGAAATTATTTTCTTACATTCTATGGATACCCTATAAAAGAATCAACCAAAAATATTTTTTTTTAATTAGTTTAGGAAACATGTGTCAATATATTTAGGTATTAAAGTTGCTTAAAAACTGACATATATTGACAGGTCTTTTTATTATATTATTTTTTTACAAGACATCCAAAGAATATTTAAATACTGTATAAAAAAATCCATCCAAAATAATTTTTTTACTATCTAAAAAATAGGAGAGTATTTAAGGAACTTACTGGATCCCAAATCACAACACACACACACACACACACACACATACACACACACACACACACACATATATATATATATATATATATATATATATATATATATATATATATATATATATATATATATATATATATATATATATATAAATGAGGAGAGTTTTTTGCCACATCATATAACTTTGAAGACAAAACCTATATAAACAAATTTTGTATCTATCTATCTATCTATCTATCTATCTATCTATCTATCTATCTATCTATCTATCTATCTATCTATCTATCTATCTATCTGACATGGCAAAACGAGATTTAAAACTTCACAAACTACAATTCTGCAAACACAAGGCTCGATGCTTTGCTTTAACAATTGCAGCACAAGCCTCAAGAAAAAAAAGTACCAGCTTGGGTACCATCCCCTTCCAAACACCTATCTCAATTTTTCTCTTATCTGACACTCCCTTCCAAACGACTCTCAATCTTTAATTTCTTAGAGCAACCCTTATGCACAGGGTAAAATTACACTCAACTAACCTAAATATCCCCTACCCAAACTGACGAAACTGCTACGGGTTAAATCAAATAAAGCATACAAGCAGCAAAACGACGTCGTTTGGCGGAAAAAGCAAACCCCTTGGGCGGAACATGAGGGTTATGCAATTTTATACTTTCTCCCCCAAGAGTTTTATCTTATTCTGATTAATCCAAAATTAAATACCACACCAACCTCACCTACAATAAAAATAGGTGCTGCCATAAAAAAATAAAATAACTGTTGCCATAAAAAAAAGAGTAGCCGTTGCCATAAAAAAAACAGTCGATGCATACATTAATAAAGCCATTCAAACATATGGGGTACAAAATATAAATAGTGTAACTTTATTGGATTGCTTAGGCGGAACAAGATGTTCCGCTTTAGGGTTTTATATTTTTTTTTTCCATTCTTGCGCGGAACAACTTCTTCCGTTTAAGCCGGAGCCACAAAAAAATAACTAGTCCATTTCTATATTTGCTATTTTTTACCCTATGAAAGTCTAAATATGCATCTTTGCGGTACCTATAGCATACGCTAAAACCTCATTTTTACACCCTCCTCCATTCTCTACTCTCATTGCTTCCCTCCCACTACAAAAGGTATTTTTTCTCACTCTAATAATAAATTTCACTTCTTCATTAGCTATATTCATTAGCTATAGTCGAGACAGACATGATTTTGGGACAAGCCAAGGTATATTTCACCTCTCCTTTAGGGATTTGCCTTTTGATTAAGTTATTTTTGAATTTGATCTATATTTAGGAATTATGGAGATCTGATTTATTTTTTAGGGCAAGTTTTTTCAATATTATCATTCGTGAATGTTTTGGGGAAAGTTTTTGATTCAGTTTTTGCTTTCCACCTCTGTGTAGACAATGTTCATTAATGGCAGAGTCCTCACTCAGAGTCACGTTTTACAGTTAATGCAGTGACTGAGATTATAAATGGAGGAGTGATGGGAGGGGAGAGCAGGAACGGTAAAGAAAAGGAGGACAAGAGCAGTGAGGAGAGGAGTTTGAATCGTTTGCACAAGTCTTCGACGGACAAGTTGTCATCTAACATTCAAATAGGTACCCACGAAATTTACTTACTCTTTAATCACTAGACTAACCTTGGGAGTGTATCTTGAAACCAACTCTTCTCTGTGTACACCGTTGCTGGGATGGGGATTGCTGTTTGGATACGGATTCGAATCAGGTTGGGGTAGTTATCCGGGTCGGGTTTCAAGTTAGTATGTGTGGGTTGTATAGAGGGTTATGGAGATTGGTCAGGGGAGTTGGGTAGGAGTTGGTCAACGGTAAAAGTTCAGTTCAGTTCAGATGGGATTCAGACCATTTTCTCCCGGTTAATCTATTTCAACCACAAAACAAAGGGAACAAGCTGGTTTGGGTGGTCTATTTCAACCACAAAACAAATGGGACATGTACGGTTTGTTGTACGAGGGGGGAGGAAAATGGGTTAATATGTTCGTTTTTTTAATTTTTTTTTGTTAATTTGCTCTTTATTGTATTAGTTCTCTAATTTTTTTCATCTCATTTGTCTTCTGAGGTTTTATTCACGACACCCATTTTCAAAGAACTGCAATCGCAAAAGGGAGAAATAAGTTTATGCTCAAGTTTAATCTTATGGTTTAATCTTGCTCAACATGTGTTGGGGAGATACCCTCAAACATATGTTTATAGTCATTTTCAAAGTTGAATCCTTATGTTGGAGGTCTTCATGTAAATCCGTGTAAGAAAACATTTATGTAAATATGTTTACGGGTACCTACTGATTACTGTATAAGAAAACATATATTGTATAAGAAAACATTTACAGATAATAGAGAAATCATGGTTCATTCATGTGAATATGTCTAATGGGTTATGTGTTTTGATGTTTTAAGTTATAAACAGATATCATGTCTAATGAGTTATGTGTTTTGATGTTGCAAGTTATACACACAAGCACAACATATCTTTATTAATGCAACACTACTCATTTTTTATTTTACGTTTAAAGGTACGTTAGTATCTTTGTTTTTACAGGTAATCATTTTTTATTTTGCGTTTACAGGTACAATTAGTATCTTTGTTTTTACAGGTACTCATTTTTTATTTTGCCTTTACAGGTACTCATTTTTTATTTTGGGCTGTCACGAGATGGTTTAATGTGAGGTTTACGAGAGAAAGGAAATGGGTGAGGGAGCTATCAGCTCATAAAAATGCTGGGAGACTTTGCGGTTTCTTTAAAAATAGGTGTACAACACTTCAGAGTGATGTCCACTCCTATGATAAAACAGTACAACTTATTAGTAGACCCATACACCTAGAGCCAAGTTCGCCGGTTACTCAACAAATTTATATCTTTGTAAACAAATTTTTTTACACTCCATCTTAACTTTTCAAATCTTAGTAAACCCAAAAAGATTAATGCTTTCAAACTTATCTCTCCTAGAGGTATTCGACAATTATTTATTTTTGATTAATTTTTTTTCAAAAGATGCCATATTAGGTGATGGGTAATATTTTTGGGAAGTATTTTGATGGGGAGAAGTTGTGTTGAACCAATATCAATTTCTTTTTTATATCTTAATTGGAAAAACTAATAAGTAAGTTGGAATGTGCTTTAACTTTTGTTTCTCACTATTGTATAAGGGTTTTCATGTCAATTGAATTTGGTGCACTTTTTAATTAGTAAACATCAAAAGAAGGGTGTTTGTTTATTTAACCCAATTTTTCACTTCAATCTCCGTAAAAATGAAGTGGAGTTGAGCAAAATATAAAATGTAGTGTAACATGCATAATTACGTAATTACACACGAGAATAAATTTTTCACATGAACAAATTTATCGTTGTGTTATTGATACGGATACAAAATATCACGAGAACAAATTTATTATCGTGCCATAGGCACGAGTAAACTCTAATAATAATTTAAAGTCGTTGATAATATTGAAGAAAAAATTGTTGTTACAAACCATTTTAATTTTTTTATAACATAAATTTGATGATAAATTGTTATTTTACTTTTAGCATCTTTTGATGTCGAATTTGAACCCTACGATACTTTATCATTGGAGTTCAAAAGCATCACGACATGTCAACTTTAATTCAAAAGCATTGTTGCATTTATGCTTTTGTCCCTCCAACAAACTATCGTAGCTCTTTTTCAAAAGCTTACCTTGAAGACATTTGAGTCCTACCATGTAAAATAAGACACTCGATTGCATGACACGATACATAATCTTATTCTTTTACGATGCACCATATATTCTTATTAAGTCGCGATACAAAAATTAATTATTTTCATACCATAATCGATTCAAATAAATGTGATGCGACACAAATTCATATCATGTTTATGTTCGTATTTCGTAAAAACAAATACATTATTTTTATCATCAAACATGTTATTCTGCATATTGTTTGTATTTTTATATTAAACATATTATTTTGGAATTTTAAATAGGTTATTTTTCTTTGTTTAAAATTATTTAGGATCTTCACATTAACTTCTAACTATGTGTCCGTTCGTATCATGTTATCGCGTGTGTCTTATTTTGTCGGACCTACTTACTATTACGAAATATCTTAAACATTCTTATAACCGTGCCATCGACACGGGTACACCCTAGTGTGTGTGTATATATATATCTATATAATAAGTTATAAAACTTATGTATGTCATAAGCTTAACCTATGATGTCATCAAGATAATTTTTTTTGTATTACCCTTTTTATCCTTGAAAAATTTGAACTCCCTCCTTTTTTTGACACACTCTAATTTTTCCCACTTCTTATTAAATTAAAACACAAGGATATAATTGTATTTTACCATTTTGGAGATTTGGACACCAATCTTGAACCGATTTACCCCTTTTTTCACTCTCAAAGTCTTCTACCCCCTTTCTCATTCACGTCTCTCTCTCTCTCAAGTGGCGTGTACTCCATATCTGCCTCACCTACTCACACGAGCTCCATATTGTATCTTTCTCTCTCCCTCTCCCTCTCCCTCTCTCACCTGTTCATATGGGTTTTATGTTTGATTTTTTCGACCTCACAACATCAGGTACACTCATAACATCTTTAACTTTTGGCTTAATTTCATTTCTTAATTTTTTGTTCTTATTAACTATTTCAGGGCTCTAAGATTTGGGTTTAATACTTTGTTTTCGGGTGTTAATGTATTTTTTTCCATATCACTTTTGGCTTAATTTTTTGTTCTTATTAACTATACAGAGGTACTCTCACAACATCGTTGAACTGAGATTTTGCTCTTCATTGGTTTTTCTTTCAACAGTGTTGGTCTTTGATTTACACGGACAGAAATCCAGAAGTGGGTTTACACGGACAGGTACCCAAAGTTGTGTTTACATGGACAGGTATCCAAAAATGGGTTTAATGCTTCGATTTCTTTCCCGGTTTATTATCACGGTTTAAATAATGGGTTTTTGTATTTGGCATCTGTCTATTCTTGCCCTTTTCTTGGAACATCAACTCAGTGAGTTTATAAGAATATACTAAAGAGGCGTTTGCCCTTTTTTATTTTTTTTTTGTGCTAAAAATTTAAGAAGTTTTTTTGCTCTTTGGGGTTAAGATCTGAGTTTTAACATTCTACTAATTTTGTTTGTTTTTTTGCAGGTTAAAAATCCATATAAACTCACGTTCTTGATGTTTGGGGTACGTTTTAAGCATCTCACATCATTCTACCACTTCTGCAACACAACTCAAGGCCTCTTTGCTTTTAGAATCCATTGGTTGAATTAACAAAGGTTGATTATCTCTTTAAAATTATGAACTAAAATATCAACCATATAAATTTCTAGATGTACTATGTTTTATTTATTTACGTATTTAAGTAAATGATACTGCATCTTTAGCACAATAGAGATACAAAAGCTTGCACTCCCATGCCAGGCCCAAAAGGCATAGGGGGTTTGACTTAATTAATAGTTTTGATACTGATTTGACCAATAAAAAAAAGAGAAATGCTTTTTCTTATGATGTCTGATCTGACTTATGTACTTCACCTAATCTCTACAATCCTGAAATGATGTACCCACTTGCGTGTTAGAAAATAAGTTATCAATTTTTGAAGATTTGATTTGACTATACAGAAGAGAAATAGTACATTTACAGTGCCTAAATATTATTGTACTGTTAAAAAAAGGAGAATATATTATCTGATTCCATTTTGTTTGAATATGTTCTGTGAACGAGCCATGAAAACCAAGCAACCCATTTTGGGGGATTTTAAAACCTGGCGGACTTTGGAAGTCTCTAATCAACCCTGAAATGATGTCCCTTTATTCCAACTATCATCTGACCATTTTCCACTGTTTTGAAGTGCTTAGTTATTGTTTTTCCATTTTTGACATTTTTCCTGATGGTGTATTAATCATAGACTTAGTGAAATGATGATCGATTATCTGCTCAACATATTGTATGAAATATTGTAGTCTGCTCATCCAAGATTTTTTTTTATTTCAAAGAAGTGAGATGATAAATAATCCATTACAAAAATAGAACTATGTTGTAGTTTAGTGTTTAACCATGTAATTCTTCCAACAAATGCAATCTATATAGTTATTTATTACTTCCATTGGAACAGATATCAGGGCTGCCCAAGAAGTGAAGGCCTATAGAAAGCATGGCTTTACGCAATCTCAACGTCGTCACGCGGATCATTTAAGTTTTCATCCATCAGTGTTCTTCTCTTCTTATCAGTATTTTATATAATGCTTCAATTTATAAAAGGTGTAAAAGGTATAGATGGAGGAATGTATAAAAGGTATCGATAGATAATGCTTCAATTTAGTTCAACTATGACTATGACATTTTATAAACATATTTACTGGAAAACATCTTTTTTAAATACATTTTCATTCTTTATGGTAGAACTAATGTTATTTCAAGACTTTTGTAGGTGAAAGCAGTAAAAGTGGCAGAATTTATCTCTCTTTGCACTTATACTGTGTTGAGGGTGTTTCTCTCACTCTCCTATCACCTACGGGTCATATTTATTTGTGGACATCTATATTTACAATGTACTATATGCATTGCCACATTTGGGAATGTATCGAGTGAAGTCAATACATTAGCTTATTGGCTTGGTTCCAATGTAGCTGCTTAATCTCTCAATCTGATGTATTGACTTCACTCCATACCTGCCTTTATATGATGTCAATACACAAGCAATGTGTAGCATATGGTGATTTATCATTTTCATCTTATTTGCTTGGTTCCAAAGTAGCTAATTAATCTTTTCACCCTAAGCATTCTTAGCTTTTAGTTGAAACGATGTACACCTTTTAATCTTTTAATCTTTATCATCAAGGTTTCTATCGATCCTTAACTTCTCTCTCCACCCTAAGCATCCTTAGCTTTTAAAATTATCATCTTCATTTGCACTTTTGAGATCTAAAGCATATGCTTAACTATTTTTCTTTTTGGTCTTTGGTTTCAGATCTGAAGCATTGTCTTAATTACGTTGTACGAGATGAATGACTCCGGGAAGGTTTTGAAGGCCCAGGACTTAGTGTCCCTACTCTAACAATTGATTTTTCTTAGCTTACCAACTGCTCTCAATGGTGACTTTTTGAAGATTGAATTTAAACTTTTCTCAAGTATTTTACATTTTTTAATTGAGTTACATTTTTAAAGTTTGAATTTAGTCACTGAATCAACAATTGTCCTTCCTCTCAAATTTGGTTTGTGTGTGGATAGGAGAGGCAGGCAAAACAGTTAGAACATGCCACAGACCACACTGTGAATTAGTGTTGAGTGATGCATACAGTAAGGAGAATGTAGGACTTCTGAAAATGTTAGAAGCCGCTGAAGCCAATCAACTAATTCACGACTCACGGTATTTGGTCAGGTCAAACGTCAGTGTCCTGGAACAGCTGCTACTCCCTCTATTTTGTGACTCGCGGTATTACGAGGCTATGTACGTGAGGAGCAGTAGTAGTAACGGCCATCATTGCTACTCGCTATGTGTTTGATGCTCTCTCTCAATAATAATTTTATATATTAATGAGTACTTCTTGATTTCATGAACTCTTATATCTATTGGAGACCATATGTCACTGTGATGCATTGTAATATTTTTTTGGTAGCTCACTTGAACAACTTCATCATATCTCCCTCTGCTTTGATTTTTAGTGTTCACACTACCATTAATCTGTTGCAAAAGGACTACTTTCACATATCTTATACTCATCTAATTATAAAATACGTTGTTTCAGGTTTGGGAACTATGGATTGAAAGGAGAGCTTGATTTATCATTGGGGTGCATTCACGTCGGCAGTGCATCTGGGACGACGGTAGTCTCACTAGGATCGCACATTTTATTATCTTTATCTTCACATTGTTGTCAAGGATGTACACGAGATACTTAAGATCATATTATATATTTATTTTGATTAGAAATTTGTTGATCATATTTTATATCTTCATCTCAAATATTTTGGTGGTTATTAATTATAGTGCTAACCAAATTTACTTTGTGGAATTGATTAAGTTATTTAGATGAAATCATAAGGATTATTGTTGTTGTTTATACAAGGTTCAAGATGGACTATTACTGTAGTTCAACTTTTTTTAAATTGTTTACAAAATTGTTGTAAAAAAACATTTTGACTTAATTATACAAGATTTAAAAATTACACAATTTGTTTAACCAATAGGTTTGTAACATAGGTTATTTCTAAAATATTTATTTATTGTGAACTAAATAGGACGTATGATCCAATCAACGACGTACATTTTCAAAAATTTGCGTCGTGCCTTCAGGCACGGGCATACCCTAGTATATATATATATATATATATATATATATGGGGTCTTTTTTTACGCTATTACATTACTAATTTTCCTTTTTAGAATTTCATTCAAATCAGTTAGATTATTAGGCTTTAGTACATTTTTTATGCTAAATATCACAAAAGATCATTTTTAATTGTGAAATGTTCATATTTAGTAACTAAGAATGTACTAAAGTCTAAAACCTAATTAATTTGTATTAATATCTAATGTAAAAAGTTAATAATATATTAAAGTCAAAGGAACCCTATATATATATGTTATAAAATAAAATGAACAGAGAGAGTATAAACTTCTCATTTCATTGTGTTTTATACTCAAGGGATATCACCCCTATTTATGGTACAAATCATGGTATTATAAGAGATCTTTAATAAGAAGGGATACAAATGGACATCCATAAAAATATATATTTTATAACACTCCCCCTTTGATGTACACTATTTTCACCATTCAATGTTGTTGCCTTATTTAAACCTTATTAAGAAAAAACCAAGTGGGAAAAATCAAAGTGAAGGACTTTTGTGATCATTGAATCAGTGTTGGACGCGCTTAGTGATGCCTCATTAAAATATTTAACAAGAAAATTTAATGGGAAAAACCTAGTTAAAGGAAAAAGAGTACAACATGCATATGTCCAAAATATTATGTTCTTTAATTCCCCCCCTGAAAAAATGCTCCCTCTGATTATGATATTTTTCTGATGATTGAGTTATGCATTCAAATCTCATACACAACCTTCTGAAACGTTGCTTTGACTTAGTGAATAGTCATTTTTCCTCTGAATCTTGACTTTTGTGAAGAAGGTGAACGTGTAACTTATCATATCCATTTAACTTCAATAGCATAACTCTTCGGGAGTTCATGTGTTGCATAACCCTTCTGGTCATATCTCCCTCGATGTAGCCTCTTTGAGTTTGAGATATATAAGCACCATTATCTTCATAAGCAGTAGTATTAACCTATGTTACCGGGGGTGATTCATAATTGCATTTGATTGTTCCTTATGATGATAAAAAATATAACCTTCATGTACATAACTAACTAGACATGGATTATTAGATTTAAAAGTATCACACCAATAATTCCGCGAACGTATCATATAATTTTTATATTAGTTCCATTCTTTTCAAATTAATGGTAACTATTTATTGCAAAGATATTGAATGCAATTATTATATCCGATATTGTGTTATGTATAACAATGTATTAATAATGTAAAAACAATGCAATAACAACATGCTAATATGCTATGTATAACAATAGTATTTATTTTTTCCATACCCTTACTTAGACAAGTATTTTCTATGACGGTTTTATCTATATCCCTTTATATTGCCCATTGTAGAATGAACGTTTTAGTGTATTACATTATGTACTCTTCATCTTTACTTCAAATAAAGAAAATCCTTCTAGGATTTTTATATGTATTCTTTATCTAAGTACCGTATAAATAAGTATTTATAGCATTTATGAGTCTCGTATATAGTGTATTTAAAAAAATTCTAATCTAGCTAGATACCTGAAAAGTATTTATGGTCGTTATGGGATGGTATGTTTGTAATTAATTAATATTTGGTTTCGTTGGAAAATCTTGTGCCATAGGTCATGCACCTTTAGCAAGTTTATCACTGATCTTTCTTATAAACTCCCATTTTTACCCGTTCATGGTTAATATTTTATGGGGTTTATACTATAGGTTCAAATGCACCACGTATATTAAGAGACTCGAATTATACCATCATAACATATTCTCATTTTGTCCAGTATATTCTTTGTCGACATTCATTCATAGTGCGTAGATTTGTTGCATCATTGCCCTTTAATTTTGCGTAACTACAACATATATAATTATATCATCGAAGATCATCTTTGGCGATCCCAATTTTCTCTTGTATATGTATAAAATGTAGAGATCTCATTTAATATTAGGTACCTCAACCTACTTTAGGGGCTTGTGTATTTTCAAAGAAAATAACCTCTTCTGGGGTTTTAGATAAAATGGATCTTTTTTTTCATAACCTCGTATTGAGCATCATGTATAACCTCTACTGGAGTGTTGTTTAGGCATGATTTTATTTGACCCCCACTACTAGGGAGTCAAGAACTTGGGACCTATAAGTTTGCCTTGCTTTTGGCATGAAAAATATTTTGAAATCATTTCGTATTGAGCGATACGGGGAATTAAATGAGGCAAAGTGGAAGTATTCCACAATAATTCTCATCACTCTTCAGGTTCAGACCATTCTTTAGGAATAATTTGTACTTAAAGTACGTTCTATCCTCCCCCTAACAGTGAGCATAGTGTCTCATCAAAAATAAAATTTCATAAAATATACAACAAACACTACATTTGTCAATGGTTCAATAGAGAGTGAATCATAAGAACAATATATATACCCTTGTGATAACAATAGTAACTATAAACTTTAATTAAAATCATAAATATTTTGTAAAAAATCATAAGGTATCATGTCCAATTTTAAAGGCTTATAAAAACAATTGAGGTGATAAAAATGGTCATTGTTTAATATCACTTAATTGAACCTTGGAGCTTCAAGTTCATGACAAAGTTCAAATATATAATGATAAATGTTGTGTAGTATAACCTCGTGAATAATGAAATAATTGTTTGCTTGTGTAAGCTTTTGGCTTCCAATACTAGAAGTAATGAAAAATTACTTTTCATTATTTATTAAAACGGTATCCATGTATTCTTATACCCATAAAATGAAGTAAATTTCTTGAGGATTTTGTTTCATAGAACTCAGTGCATATGAATGAGCAGTTACCACATAAAAACATCACATAGGCTCTTCGGGAGCCTTAGGTTCAACTACTGTCGAAACCTTTATTATATTATATACCAAGTATGAAAAAACTTCTAGTTTTTAGAATTGTGTGAGTTATTCATTGACTGCTAGATAAATGTCATTAAATAATGACACATAAGAAATTGTCAATTACAACATTCAATATACATTGTGAAGTGTGTGTGCGTCCAAATGTATAGATGAATAACAATAATACAATAATTGATGTTATGGTCTTCGTGACCAAACCTAAACAAATGGAAGTATTTGTGGCCATCTGGGATTCGATGTGGTTCACCCCAAAAGAGATGGTGTGTGGGGATCAAGGAACAAAATCTTTTTTCCTCCACTTGTGCGATATTCGCGAGATCCCACTGACATGATCGACCATCCTCAAGGGGTGTAAAAGATAAAGAATGGATTCACCATCCTATTTTTCTCAAAACAGGGAAAACATGTATTTATCCCCGAAGAAACAACATCAAAGACAAATCGATGCATATAAAACCAAAAATATCATGAATTCGGGGACTAAGTTACGGAGTGGAAAGATGGTAGACACCCATTTCGCCCATTCGGTATCTCATGGGCTATGATAATATTCTTTTTTTTTTCTCCAAAATGTAATTTGTGCATATAATGTGTACAAAGTGAAAAATACGTGAGGAAATAAATCATCGTACCCACGTGACACGACTAAGAATGTGTCTCAGAAGTGCGTACTCTCTAGGCTCAAGTGAAAGCTTGTCGGGTTAGTAATAAACCCAGTAAGTCGGGATCGTATCCACAGGGAAATAGGACAATGGAATTGTAACGACGTTGGATTGACAAAGGAAACCTAACTTTGACTCTAAAGAAAAAGGAAAATATGATTTGTTTTGGGAATTGGCTATGAATAAATGCGATTTTGAAAATGTTTTACTGATGAAATAAATTATGAATGGAATCCAACTATTCTAAATTACCAATGATGATTGGTTTGAACTTTAAACTATATGATAAAGAAAATAGGAGGGGAATACAATCCATCAACCCTAGTGTAATGCTAGTATAAAACTAATCGTAAATTTATATGATTAATTAGACCCAGAATTTAGTACTCCCAAGCATTACGTATATGAGGTTCAAGCCCTCACCATACTTAATCAGAGGACGAGTAAATCGGTATTGCGATAGTTAACTCGAACTGCATTCTGAATCATCCTGGTTACCCTGAAGCAAACGAGATCCAAAGACCTACAATTATTGCGTTCTATGCAATACGATCGTAATAAATCATTTAATTCAGAGGATTAATTTTATACACATGCAACTAACACATCAGGTTGAGTTCATGTACCCCGACCTTTAAAATCTAGCTGGACATGTGAAAATTTGAAAACAACACAATAGTAATGAAATAAAATATTTTTATTGATGAATGAATATGAAGAAAGATGAAATTAATGATGAACAAGCAACTAGAATAAAAATTTAAACAGAAATTAGAATGCTTTTACTTGAATTGCAACTTGAATGTAACTAAGATTTTTGATTCTTCTCCTTCTAAAAATGAATTACAATGCTTCCTTCAGGAATTAGAAGCCTCCCCTTTACATTTGGGAGTATTTTATAATTTATTAACAACGAAATACAAGAGTTTGAACCAAATAGGACTCTATTTTTACTAGTGGATAAATCCAAAAATTTGAGAACACAACCGATCCGGGTAATTGGTTCGGTTCGGTTCCATCTTTTGTAGCCTTTACAGAAAGTTCTTCGAGCACGGGATCGATTCGTTATTTTCCAGCATTGGTTCATTTCTATCTTTTCATCTCTTCATAGGAAGTTGATCCAAGGTGGATTTGGTTCGTTTTTCCATAGATTCAGTTTAGTTCCCTTTTTCCATCTTTTACAGAAGCTTTGCCCATGAGGGATTCAGTTCATTTTTTCCTCCCTTGGGTTCGGTTCCCTTTTATCAGTCTTTGCAGAAACCTTGCTTCCTTGTGTTTCCTTGAAGATTTTGGTACGGAACTTTAATTAGAACACCGAACACCTGCAATAGATGACGAACACACGAAACTCGACATACTCGTTAAAAACATGCCATTATCGAAGATATGATATAAATCCACTTGAATTACATTGCGCGTAGCGATAAAACCCTCTAAATTACGGGGATAAATGGGAAGAATTTATGTCTAATCAAACCCCCTTAACTTATAACGTTGATCGTCCAGAGTAATGTAAAATAATCAAAACATGGTCTAGCTCATAAATGGGATAGGGTACCTCTTTTACGGGTACACGATTGTATTTAGCATATGCAATAAGCCTTTAAACCCCTAGGTTACCCTAGTAGGACGAGTAGTGTCTCGTGAGGGTTTGCAGTGAATATACCCACAAAATTCGACTCAAAGAAACTCAAAATATGCAAAAATTGTATAATTCAACTTTCCCCAAAAATAGTCATCATCAAGTCATGTTCAAGAGTCTCAAATCATAGTGCGTGTGTGCGAAGTCGAAAAATTTAACCGCGGATTTCCACCGATTGACCATTACGTTACTTATCCGAAAATTCGCTTTGATTTCAAAATCTCACGGGATGCTCTCACAAACGAATCACTCGAAATATGGCTATTGTCTCGGTATGCATGATTTATAAGATTAAATGTAGTGGAACCAGGTTCACGCATACAAGTAGAATGACGAAAATTTATAGTGATTGGATCTCATCAACGGAATACGGTTTGAAACATGGGAACATTGCCTCTTATACGTACGTTTTATCTCTTTCATTATCTTTTGTGTTTTAACTCTCCACACGGTAACTAATTTCATAATTTGGACTCGGTTATGACTTTTTCGGGTAAAAGGTGTATTGGGTAAAATTGGAAAAGGTTAAGAATTTAGAAATCGGAAATTTTTTCTTATGATGTCCGTTAGTTCTTTTCAGGGCTTTTGCTCATTTTCTTTTTTTTTTCTTTCTATTTTTATGCTTTTCACTTCTTTTCTTTTCTTGCTATTTTTGCTGAGCATATCTATTTTTTTGTTGCCCCCTTTTATGCACTTTTTGGACTTAAATTCTAAATTTTTTCATTTTTCACAATTCTGGGCTATTTGGGCTTTTCGAGTTATCAAACGAAAAAGAAACATTATTCGGCTCAAATTTGGGTTACAAAAGGGATGATTTTTCACAATTTTTTATGGCCAATTTTTTTGGGTAACAAACGAGGGCCTACTTCATTGTCCAAAATACTAATTGCATTATCATATGCGTCTCGAGATTAATTTAATTTAGAGATTTGTAAGGCGCTTTGTACGACAATATCATACACATTTATCAAAACCGATCAGAATGAAATAATTGAAATCATCAACGACTTGGCGCTGAAAAGAACTTGAGTTAACTATTAACTCGGATTGATTTTAAAAATTCAAAAAGACCGATAGGCTCGAAATCTCACCGGGTTTGTTAATCTCCACATTTATTCGTTAAGTCGTCAATTTTCGCACAATTTCCATCTTTGGTCAACTAACAAACACAGCAGAAACATGCATGGGCTTTATTGATGGGGCTGATTGGAGGGCCCGGGTGCACGCGGATTATAGGGATCATAAAAGAAAGATGGTGGGGGACCGCCAAAATTGAGCTCATAGATGTGGGCTTGGAATTGGTGCATCATCCTTGTGTCTCTTCGATAAGCCTCTTGGTCCCTGTGATAGGCGGCTTGATCTTGGTTGTATTGGGTGATGAAGCCGTTAAAAAGGGATTCCACCACTGCCAGTCGACTATCGAAATCAACACCCGGGGCTCGAAATTCGAGTCTTCGTCTTCATTGTATTCTTCCTCTTTAGCCCCTTCCATTTCAATGTCACCTGCCACCGGCTCTTCAACTTGAAATTCTTCCTCTTCCTCTAAATTGATCGCCTCCCGGGCTGCTCGAATGGCATCCCATTGTTGGGCACTCCTCGTGCGGGATGTCTGTCTAATGGGCTCCGGGAGACGGGGGAAAGCTTGGGGTGGCTGGATACTAGCGTTGGCTAAGAGTGACGTGATGAGGCGACATATGGGAGGGGGACCGCACCTTTGTGCTCCCAGGCTGCAAAAATGATATCTGCGTAAAGCATCCTGGCCAGGTTGAGGGTAAAATCAGGGTCGAACAGGTGGTACACAAGGGTCTCTTGGCGATGGCGCATCGCCGAGTCATTGGAAGTTTGAAGCAAATTGGCGCACATGATATGGAACGTGATGCGCGCCTTGTCATTCAGACGACCTATGGGAAATGTACCCCGGTCCCAAAAGTCGTCGGGCATGAGTCGATCAATGCACTGCTGTTTAGGAATGGTTGGAGCGTTGGTTGGGTAGTCGTATATGTCCAGGTGGGGAACGCCCTTTTTCGCAAGCTTGTGGGCGAGGATGGCTAAGGTGAATGGAATACGGAGGCCATAAACAAATGATTGGCACGCAAAGTTTCCCATGCAGACGAGAGTGCCATAGAAAGCTCGGACTTCGTTCGCCCATATGACTGGATGAGGCTCTTGCAAGTATTGTGAAAACCCTCTCCGGTGAAAAAGGGATGTGACGGGGTAGGGCAGCTCGTCCCAGTTGACCACCCACTCAATATGCAATTGACGGGCAAAACTGAAGAAGCAGTTACACCATACTCGCTCCATATGGGAGCGGTATTGCCCATTGCCGTTGGGCAGAACATCGGTTGACAGATATTTTGGCGGGAGAGCGGGATTGTCCATTGGGGAAATCTGAGACTTAGGAGAGGGAGGGCTAGGGTTTGTAAGGAGAGAGAGAGTTGGAGGTGTGAGGGAAAAAGGAAGGTGGATAGGGTATATATAGGTGGTGGGGAGGGGTGTGGGTTGGGAATTTTGGAGGGAAAAGGGGGTGTTTGTGTTGGAGGGAAAAGGATAAGAATGGGGGGAAGAGAGGGGATAGGGGGGTTGAATGGGTTCCTCAGGAAGAAGCAAAATTGCAGGAACTAAACCGATCCGGTTCAAGGCCAATTCGATTCGATTCTGGGGATTTTATCTTTTTTTTTTATTTTCCCTAGCCGAACTGATCTGACTTGGGGATTCGGTTCGTTTCCATCTGTGACAGAACCTCTTATCTCAGTCTGTTGCTCAGGAATCCTATTCTCCCACTTTTTTAGACTCTTGCACTTATTTTCCCACTTGACGCCCTCATGAATATCATGTTGGAATGCGTGATCCTTTTGTAACCTACCTACGGACTTACCCTAATCTAACGAAGCCTAACTACTATACACAAGAATTCACCTCATACGCGTTGGCGGTGTGACGACCTCTCTTGTCAGCTCAATCGACCCCGTAAATGGGGTCCGACAACCAAATGGTATCGACTTCTTCCATGCAAGACTCTAGATATGGATTTAGGCATTATCCATTTACTTTGAATGTATTTCCCCCTTTCAAATCGTCTAACTCGATAGCTCCGTGAGGGAAAACATTCCTTACAACGATTGTGTCAGACCATCGTGACCGTAACTTGCCCGAAAAGAGATGAAGCCGAGAATTATAGAGAAGCACTTTTTATCCAGGAAGAAACTCTTTCCGCCGAATGATGTTGTCGTAAGCGAGTTTCATCCGTTCTTTGGAAATTTTTGCATTCTCGTACGCATCATTGTGTATCTCTTCTAACTCATTTAATTGAAGCTTGCGAGCTTCACCAGCCTAATCCATGGCGTAGTTCAACTCCTCAATTGCCCAATAAGCCTTGTGCTCTAATTCCACAGGAAGATGGCAAGGTTTTCCATACACAAAGTGGAATGGGGACATGCCGAGCGGATTTTTATATGCGGCACAATAGGCCCATAGAGAATCGTTCAATCTAAGTGACCAATCTTTCCAGGTAGGGTTGACGGTCTTTTCAAGAATGTTCTTGATTTCCCGATTTGCTAGTTCGGCCTGCCCATTCATTTGTGGGTAATAAGTCGTTCAACCTTGTGAACGATACCATACTTTCTCATGAGCTTCGCGAATGGCTTATTGCAAAAGTGCTTGCCATTATCACTAATTATCGCTTTCGGAGCACCGAACCGAGAAAGTATGTGTTCCTGTAGGAACTTAATCACAACTTTATTGTCATTGGTATAGCTTCCACCCATTTAGAAACGTAGTCTTCCACGAGAAGGATGTATAGGAAACCAAAGGATGGGGGGAAAGGGCCCATGAAGTCAATACCCCAACAGTTAAAGATTTCAATAATGAGTATGGGGGTAAGAGGCATCATGTCTCGTCGGGTGATAGATCCCATACTTTGACACCTATTGCAAGATTTACAAGCATTGTTCACATCTCGAAATATTGTGGGCCAATAGAGGCCGCATTGCAGAATTTTAGCGGTCGTATTTTTCATCGAAAAGTGGCCTCCACAAGCTATCGAATGACAAAATTGGATGACTTTCGGGATCTCGTTATTCGGTACAGAATGTCGAATGATTTGGTCAGCGTAATATTTAAACAGAAAAGGATCATCATAGAAAAATATGCACGGCCAAGTAATAAACCTCTTATTATCTTGCGGTGTCCAATCGGGAGGGACTGCTCTCATAACAAGATAGTTTACGATATCCACAAACCTGGGCAAAGAAGAGGTATCAAAGAGTTGCTCATCCGAAAAGTATTCGTCTATGGGTATTGGATCACTAGGTACGTCGGACGAAAGCCGTGATAAGTGGTCGACGACGACGTTTTATACTCCTTGCTTATCTTTAATGGAGAGATTAAACTCTTGTAGGAGTAGGATCCACCTTATGAGGCGCAGATTTGCGTCTTTCTTCTTGAGTAGGTATTTCAATGCCGCGTGATCGGTGAAACAAGTAATGGGAGAATCGATAAGATAGGACCGAAATTTGTCAAGAGCAAAGACTACCGCTAGCAACTCCTTCTCTGTAGTGGAGTAATTGAGTTGTGGTCCAGTAAGAGTCCGTCTAGTGTAGTAGATGACATGAGCCTTATTGTCTTTCCTTTGGCCCAAAATAGACCCTATCGCATAATCGCTAGCATCACACATAAGTTCGAATGGTAAAGACCAATCTGGAACTTACATGATGGGAGCGGACACAAGCATGGATTTTAGTTTTTCAAAAGCGCTTTGGCATGCTTTCGTCCACTCAAATGGGGTGTCCTTCATGAGTAGGTTGCTTAAGGGCCTAGCGATAGCGCTAAAGTCCTTAATGAACCTTTGATAAAACCCCGCCTGGCCCAAGAAGGATCGCACGTCTTTGAGAGATTTTGGTGGGGGTAGATCGGCTATGACATCTATCTTAGCTCTATGAACTTCTATTCCCTTGGATGAAACTATGTGGCCAAGAACTATTCCTTCAGTGACCATAAAATGGCATTTCTCCCAATTTAGCACCAAGTTCTTTTCCACACACCGGGAAAATACCTTTTCCAGTTTTTCGAGACAAAGATCGAAAGAGGTGTCAAAAACGTTGAAATCGTCCAAGAGCACTTCAAGTACTCTCTCGACCATGTCGCTAAATAGACTCAACATGCACCTTTGAAAGGTTGCGGGTGCATTACATAAGCCGAATAGCATACGTTTATAGGCAAACGTACCAAAAGGGCAAGTGAAGGTCGTTTTCTCTTGGCCAAGTACATCTACCTCAATTTGGTTATATCCGGAATAACCATCAAGGAAGCAATAGTAAGGGTAGCCCGCTACTCTTTCATGCATGTGATCAATAAATGGCAAAGGGAAATGGTCTTTCCTAGTTCCCGCATTGAGTTTTCGATAATCAATGCAAATGCGCCACCCGGTGGTGGTACGTTGGGGGACTAGCTCTCTTTTGGCATTCTCAATCACTGTCATGCCCGACTTCTTTGGGAAAACTTGAATAGGGCTCATCCATTTGAATAGCTTAATGTTCTCAGTCCTTACTACTTATTTCATATTAAGGTTTAGCCTTCTTTGCATTTCTCTCGAGGGCTTGACGTCCTCTTCGAGATGGATCTTATGGGTACAAATCAAAGGACTTATCCCTTTCAAATCAGCAATGCACCAACCAAAAGCACCTTGGTGCTTCCTCAGAATCATTATCAATTTACCCTCCTGCTCTTCATCTAGACTAGATGAGACAATGACAGGAAATGTCTCATCCTCTCCTAGGTATGCATATTTAATATGGGAGGGGAGTTTCTTCAATTCGAGGGTTGGAAATTTTTCGTTGGAGGGAACCGTGCGTGTATCCCTCGGCGATAACTCCTCGAACCTAGAAACCCAATTCACATCTCTCGCGTCCTCGTCCAATGATCTCTCATCAACTAACTCTCTCAACTCCTCAACCTCCGTCTCGAATGCGGTGTACGTCCTCTCACTCTCGTGGTTCACATTAAACAGGACCTTAAGGCGTATCCACAATAATTTTCCTCGAAATAATCCTCTAGGATCTCGTCTATTAGACTCACCGCATGAAGATCATCTTCTTCCCCCGTCTGTTGGGCGATATGGAATATGTTAGTCTATAAAGTCATGTTCCCAAAAGTGAGTTGCATTTTCCCATTTCGAGTATTGATGATGACATTAGCTGTAGCTAAGAATGGGCGCCCAAAAATGATGGGAACATGGTTACTCAAGGTAAAGGAGGGCTCCGTGTCCCAAATGACAAAATCTACCGGGAAGTAGAAAGTGTCAACTTGGACGATCACATCCTCAACTATGCCTCTAGGGATCTTCACGGTTTGATTTGCTAACTGGAGAGTGACCTTTGTGGGATTGAGGTCGCCCAAATCAAGTTGCCTATAGATGGCGTAAGGGCGGATATTAACACTTGCTCCCAAATCAAGTAAAGATTTCTCAATTTTATTTTCTCCAATGATGCAGGAAATGGTGGGTGCACCAGGATCTTTGAACTTGGGCTGGAGATCATTGAGTAGGATGGAGCTCACGTTCTGTGCTAGAAAGTCATTTTTCTTTACCTTCATCCTCCTTTTTACCATCAACAAGTCTTTGATGACTTTTGCATAAGCTGGAATTTTCTTAATAGCATCGAGGAAAGGTAAATTTAGCTTCACTTGCTTTAGTACGTCTAGCACTTCATCACGGGGGTTTCCTTTGTGGGAAGGAATCAACCTTTGAGGAAACAGTGCCGCGGTGGGTGGTTTCACTACTACCTCGAGCTCACTAGTGTCCTCTTTATCACTCTCCTTCAAGGGGACATCTTCAGCCTCTTTCGTGCTGAGCGAAATCTCCTTATCTTTGGTTGCATCGTGTGGGGGAGGTGATAAATCAATGACTCTCCCACTACTAAGAGTGGTCACAGCTTGACATTTCTCCTGATGTTTAGTCGAGGTGGAGCTAACACTAGTTTGACCTTGGGGCGGTCTTTGGCCCTGGGCAGGAAGCTTGCCTTTCTCATGGATACTCAACGATGATTACAACTGTGAAATGTTCGGATTCATGTCATTCATCATGAGCTCATGCCTAGCATTAGTTTCAGTTTGAGTATTGATAAAGTGGTTGATCGTATCCTCGAGACTTCTCCGCGGTGGAGGGATGTATGCTCCTTGAGGTGGTGGTGCCTGCACATATCATTGCATGTGTAGATCTTTTTGAAAATGCGGTGTTGGAGGAGGGGTAACATGTGAATTAGGATTCATCACAGCATGTTGTTTCCCATAGCTAAAACCAAGGTGGTTTTTCCATGAAGGGTTGTAAGAATTCCCATGCGGTGCACCGAAATTACCCTTAAAGCCTCCTATGCCACTGACTTGCTCTTGAAGCATCACTTTGTAGACGGGTATAATCGAGCATTCCTCAGTTGAATGAACTGCTTCACAAATCGCACACACCTTCTCAACAGGGTTTGGGATGGATCTAGTTGGTCCTCTTCCATATACCTCACGTAGGTCTCGCAGTCCTTTCTCAAGCATATCGAGTCGACTGTCCGCTATAGAATTCTTTTCTACATGAAATAGGCTGGATGCCGATGGAGTAGTGGTCACTTGACGATTTCAATTTTGAGCATTAGGGTCAGATGTATCCCAGGATTGGGTAGTCTCGGTGACATACCTCAGGTGAGGCTCAGCATCGTGGGCGTCTAAGTCGACAAACGGACCACTACCCATGGTTTCAACGAGTTGTTTGGAATTAATGTTCAGCCCATTATGGATAAAGGAAATGATTTGCGTTTTATAAAAACCATGATGGGGGCACAACATAGTTAACTCATTGAAATGCTCTTAGCATCGTTCGAATGACTCATTTTCTAATTGTCAGAAAGTTTGAAATTTGAGCCTTGATGGAATTCGTTCGATGTGGAGGAAAGAACTTCTTGAGAAATTTGGATTGTAATTCGTTCCATGATGAAATCAAATTTGGATGTAAAGACCATAGCCGGGTCTTAGCCTTATCCTTTAGCGAGAATGGGAAGAGTTTGAGGCGGAGCACATCTTTGGTGCAAGTTTGATCACTGAGCATCTCGCACGCCTCCTCCTTCCATAATGTGGGCATATGGCTTTTCTGAATCCAGTCCATGGTAAGTGGGAAGTATCTGGATCATCCCATTCGTAAAGCGAAATTGCCCAGCATTATACGAGAGTAAAATGCATCCTGGAGTGATAGTGCGCTCGAGATATAAGATGTCTCTCAAAGGACGATACGGGGCCTCTCCCTCGTCGGCGCCTGCACTACCGTGTTGTGACATGTCTCTCTCTCTCTCTCTCTCTCTCTCTCTCAAATATTAGGTATCCTCACTTGGTATACTCAGAGTGCGCTCTGAAGTGTGTCCTAAGAGGGAAAACGACATGTTATTTGAGATTGAGTGTGACGCTGTGGGAGGTGGAATCCAGAATTGTGGAGCGTTGGAAGTGTGGGGGCTATCAGGGTCGTACTCAACTATTGAATTTTTGTGAATATGGATTGGAGTATTATGGGGAGTTGGAGTGAGTTCAGAATTTTGCATTAACGGGCTTATGAGAGATGATGATGAATATTTTTGTGCTTTTTTCAATTTTTAAATATGTTTTTGGATTTTTGAAAATTTTTGGTCAAAGTTTGAAATTGTCTCAATCTAATCCTAAGTCCACCTAAGTACCCGACAAAAACTTGACGCGACTAAGAATGTATATCAGAAGTGCGTACTCTCTAGGCTCAAGTGCAAGCCTATCGCGTTAGTAATAAACCCGGTAAGTCGGGATCGTATCCACAGGAAAATAGGACAATGGAATTGTAACGACGTTGGATTGACAAAGGAAACCTAACTTTGACTCTAAAGAAAAAGGAAAATATGATTTGTTTTGGGAATTGGATATAACTAAATGCGAATTTGAAAATGGTTTACTGATGAAATAAAATATGAATGGAATGCAACTATTCTAAATTACTGATGATGATTGGTTTGAACTTTAAACTATATGATGAAGAAAATAAGACGGGAATACAATTCCTCAACCCTAGTGTAATGCTAGTATAAAACTAATCGTAAATTTATATGATTAATTAGACCCAAAATTTAGTACTCCCAAGCATTACGTATATGAGGTTCAAGCCCGCACCATACTTAATCAAAGGATAAGTAAATCGGTATTGTGATAGTTATCTCGAATTGCATTCTGAAGCATCCCGGTTACCTTGAAGCAAACAAGATCCAAAGACCTACAATTGTTGCGTTCTATGCAATACGATCGTAATAAATCATTTAATTCAGATGATTAATTTTATACACATGCAACTAACACATCAGGTTGAGTTCATGTACCCCGACCTTTAAAATCTAGCCGAACATGTGAAAATTTGAAAACAACACGATAGGAATGAAATAAAACATTTTTATTGATGAATGAATATGAAGAAAGATGAAATTAATGATGAACAAACAACTAGAACAAAGATTTAAACAGAAACTAGAATGCTTTTACTTGAATTGCAACTTGAATGTAACTAGGGTTTTTGATTCATCTCCTTTTAAAAATGAATTACAAAAGATTCCTTCAGGAATTAGAAGCCTCCCCTTTACGTTTGGGAGGAATTTATAATTTATTAACAACGAAATACAAGAGTTTGAACCAAATAGGACTCTATTTTTACAAGTGGATAAATCCGAAAATTCGAGAACAGAATCAATCTGGGTAATTGGTTCGGTTTGATTCCATTTTTTGTAGTCTTTACAGAAAGTTCTTCGAGCATGGGATCGGTTCATTACTTGCCAGAGTCGGTTCGGTTCTATCTTTTCATCTCTTCATAGGAAGTTGATCTAAGGTGGATTTGGTTCGTTTTTCCATTGATTCGTTTCGGTTCCCTTTTTCCATCCTTTACAAAAGCTTTGCCCATGAGGGATTTGGTTCGTTTTTTCCTCGCTTGGGTTCGGTTCCCTTTTATCAGTCTTTGCATAAACCTTGCTTCCTTGTGTTTCCTTGAAGCTTTTGGTACGGAATTTTGATTAGAACATCGAACACCTGCACAATAGATGATGAACACACGAAACTCGACATACTCGTTAGAAACATGCCATTATCGAAGATATGATATAAATCCACTTGAATTACATTGCGCGTAGCGATAAAACCTTATAAATTACGGGGATAAATGGGAAGAATTTATGCCTAATCACCACGTCATAGAGAAAATGGGGACGAGTCATTCTAAGGAGTATAAATAAAAATGGAAAGAAAAAATAATCTAAAAATTAGACGCAATGTGAGTAGCACACCAGATCGTAATTCATCACTAAGAATGGAATACGCATATCTGACGGGCTCGCTGAAAATATAATAAAATGGGTACGCTATATGAAATACATTGAATCATAATCCCCTAAGAGGAAATGGATATGCATATCTAATTGGACTGCAAAAATGAAATAGAATAAAAAATTTGAAAATATAATATAATGTCAACAACACACCAGACCATGATTCACTATGAGTAAGTGAGTATGCATATCCGTCGGGGTTTCTAAGACATATAAACTAATATATATATATATGTATGATACTAATAAAAGTGAGAGTGGATAAAGTGAAAAAAGCAAGAAAATAGGACTCGAATCCCCAGAAAAACTCGAGACACCTATGTACCCAGAAATGGCATCAAAGTCCATGTAGTTCGAAAACACATAAGGGTGGGATTTAAACCATGAAACCCAAATAAGAATTTTCTTATTTTGGTTCATTGGAAAACGTGCGTAAGTGAGGTAAGTGTAGTAAAAACGGTAGGAAATTTCTAATTTGTGGTTTAAGGCTCAAATCCTTTTTATTTTATTTTTTGAGTTTATGAAAATAAATTTGGTGAACATATAAATATTAGAAAGGTAATTAATGTGGGGAAATGATAACTAAATATAAGAAATTTACTAGTAAGTAAAAAAATAAATAATAACACTAAAATAACAAGTTTGAAGGATTTGGGCCTTTTATGAAGCTTGAATTGTGACTTTGATGGTGATGTAGGCTGATTTTATTGGTGTAATGGTGGTAAAGTGGGTAGAAATGTGAGGTGTATGGGTGATGTAATGGAATGTGGTAAGAATGTTTTGAAAGGGGTGTATAACAGACTATGCACTAATTTCGAGGCTAAGCTTTATTAGGATCTAGAAAGGTGGTTCCTTTCAAATTAGTTCATTACCCCTTTAAATAGGAAACCTTAGGATTAGGGGCTCTGCTGATCGGCCTAGGCCTAAGCCTACCTCTCGGTATATAGGCCACTGACTTGCAGAACAAGTAAAATAACCCTATGCCGATAAGAATAGGCCCATGGGTGCCTATAGTTAGCCCAACAATGACTTATTTGAAAAACAGGCGTAAAATACAAACTGTAAGTCCAAATCGAGCACGATCGGGATTGTTGAAAAGAGGATTCATAGATCTATAAAAATTCATTGATAAACTCTCAAGTTCAAGAGTTTACTAAAGTTAAATGGAGCTTGAAAGCGCTGGGGGATCTCTAGATTAGGGTTTAAGAGTAAAAATGCAAGCAAATGTGAACTGTAAGCCATATTTACGCATGGTATGGACATTGGAGAGGGTATTTAGATCCCTATGAAAATAAAATGATCTAATATCTATTTTAAAAGTTGACCAAACTCAAATGGAGGCCCAAAGCTTCTGGTTTCCTCTAGATCAAAGTAACAAAGGCAAGTAAATGAAAATTGTAAGGAAGATTCGCGCATGGCATGGACTTTTGGAAAGGGAATTCTAAAAACTATAAAAGTCAATTAAGATACTCTCGATTTTGAGATTTAATCATAGTAAATAGCTTGGAAGTTTTTGGTGTCTTCTAGATTAGGGTTTGAAGGGTGGGACTGGGATTTGATGGTTGAAGGGATTTTCTCTTGGGACCCATGAAGGTGCATGAGGGGTAATAGAATTAGGTGTTTATAGATACCCTCGACGAGAAAGCTTAGGATAAGAGAATAGAGACAAAAGATAGATACCTAAAAGAAGGTGAATGTTGAGGTTAAAGATTTAATTTCGAGCACCTAGGGAGGATTAGTGACCTGATTCAGAGGGTCAGGGTCAATTCTATCAGCCTAGGTCAATTCTGAGGACCAAAAGAGTAGAAGAAATTGATTCGAAGGGTCAAGGACAATTATGAGAGACAAGTTCAATTCTATAGACCTAAAGGATGAAATGACCGATTCACTAATTTTGCGAGCCTAGGTCACGTGGATCTAAAGAGTGGAAACAACTAATTTAGAGGATAACGGTCAATTCTATGGACCTAGGTCAATTTTATGGATGTAAAGAGTGAAAGCCACCTTCAAAGGGTCGAGGACAATTCTGCTGGCCTAGGAAGGGCTATCGAGCAAAAGAACTGTTAGAATTGGTTCATTTTGATCTATGTGGACCGATAACAACCCGACCAAGATGGGGATTTGAGTATTTTATTACTTTCATAGATGATTACTCAAGGTATGGGTATGTTTACATAATTCACCATAAGTTTGAAGCATTTGACAAATTCAAAGTGTATAGGCCAGAAGTGAAGAAGCATCAAGGTAAGAGTATCAAGACACTATGATCTGATCATGGTGGCAAGTACCTCTAGGGGAGTTTAGTCAGTATATAGAAGATCAAGGGAATCACATCCCAATTGTCAACACCTAGTATGCCTCAGTAAAATGGTGTAGCATAAATAAGGAATATGACTCTCTTGGATATGATTAGGTTCATGTTGAGTTATAAAGATCTCCTAGATTCCTTTTGGGGACATGCTTTAGAAATACCCACTTATTTACTGAACTTGGTAACTTCAAAGGCGGTCTCTACTACCCTTAAGGAATTATGGATTGGGTGCAAGCCCAGTATGAAACATATTCGGATCTGGGGTAGTCCAGCACATGTGCTAAAGAGAGATCCCAGTAAGTTAGAATCAAGATCAGAAGTTTATTTCTTCGTAGGATATCTTAAGGAAACAAAGGGTTATGTATTCTATTATCCTAAGGATCAGAAGATCATTGTAAGGACCAATGCTCGATTCTTAAAAGAGGATTATATGATGGATCATAAACCCAAAAGTAAAGTTGTTGTTGAAGAATTGTGAGGGAACCCACAAGATTCTTCAATACCACCAATATAGGATGAAATAACACAATGTGTTGACACTAGTACACCAACACAGGGACTAACTCATCGTAGTGGGAGTGTTATACATCAACCTCAATGGTTTATATTATTGGGAGAGTTTTATGATAAGATCCTTGATGAACTCGAAGTCGATCCTTATAACTACAACGAGGCTATCTAAGATAAAGATGCAGAATGTTAGCTTAAAGCTATGGATTCTGAGATGGAATCTATGTATTCTAATTAGGTCTAAGGTCTTGTAGATTTACCCAAAGGGATTAAACCCATAGGATGAAAGTGTGTCTATAAGAGGAAAAACGGGGTGGACGGGAAGGTTGAGACCTTTAGACAACAACTTGTTGCGAAAGGATTTACTCAGAAAGAGGGCACCGATTATGAGGAAACCTTATCACCGGTAGCTATGATGAAGTACATCCAAATTCTCTTATCCATTGTGAATCATCTCGATTATGAAATTTCACAAATGGGCATCAAGACTGCATTTCTTAATGGGAATCTTGACGAGTGTATCTATATAGTGCACCCAGATGGTTTTACTGTCCAAGGCCAAGAGTATAAATTATATAATGTTAAGAAAGCGTATAGAACTTGGAACATTTGTTTTTATCACGCAATTAAATATTTTGGTCTTGACTAATGTCCATATGGGTCTTGTGTGTATAAGAAATGCAATGGAAACGTAGTGGTGCTTTAAGCATTATATGTGGATGACATTATGCTCACTGGAAATGATGTTGGAGTGTTATCTTCACTTAAAGTGTGGTTGTCTAGCCAATTCGATATGAAAGACTTAGTAGAAGCTAGTCACATTCTTGGGATCAAGCTTATGCGTGATCGCAATAATAGGATGTTGGGTTTATCACAAGAAACTTATGTCGGTTCCATTCATGCCAGATTTAGAATGAAAGATCCCAAGAAAGGGTTCCTCCCTTTAAGACATGGAATATCTCTTTCCAAGGATCAGTGTCCTAAGACACCTGATCAGATAGAGAAGATGAAAGGCATCCCTTATGCTTCGGCAGTTGGAAACCTTATGTATGCTATGCTATGCACTAGACCTGATATGTGCTTTGTTGCTGGCATGGTTAGTAGATATCAGTCTAACCCTGGGAAAGAACATTGGGCTGAGGTAAAGCATATACTCAAATACCTGAAAAGAACACTAAGAGAGGTAAACAAATTGAGCATAAGTATCATCTCATTCGAGAATTTGTGCAACGGGGTGATGTCACAGTTATGAAGATTGCGTCAGAGAACAACCTAGCAGACGCTTTCACAAAGAGCTTACCTGCCAAGGCTTTTGATAGTAACGTAGAGGGGATAGGAGTGAGATGCATTGTAGTATGGCTTTGAGTCTAAGTGGGAGATTGTTAGAGAAGTAGGCTAAAACAACACTGTATGTAATAAATTTAGTTATGGATTTGTTATTATAATAAAATGAGTTATTACTATTTTAATGAGAATCATGTATGGACATAATGTTTGCAGTATTTTATATATTGCCGATGTCTTTTATTTTGCACAGTTGGTGTTCTGGTGTGTAGAGTACAACTTACACATAGAGGATCAGATCACTAGTTCTTGTGGAATATAAGTTTTATCGTTCATAATCTTAGATGGAACTAGACGTACCATCAGTAGGACTTAAAATACTTTAGTAGGTTTATCTTGATTATAGGAAAATGTGTAGTTTTAACTTATTGTGCTAGTACACTTTGAGAGTATTGAACGAGACCGATTTAAGGTCATTATTTTTATATTGATTTTATAAGACAATGTACACCTCGTGATTATTAGGTTTACTTAAGGATATTAATCCGGATATAAATGATTGACACATGCACTAGTTATTTATTACTTTGACTTATCAGGTGAGATTCATTATTGGATCAATAATCTTGATAAATTGGATAATGATGATTAATGTATGGTTAAAGTATTATATGGATGGAATCCACGTCTCGGTATAGAGATTAGTGATACCTCATTGAGATACTTATAAGTTTTGTATGTGTCGAACCCAGGAAGTGGATTATATTAATCTGACACTACAAATAAGTTAAGTTTGACCGTCAAGGACTTAAAGAAGTTAATCAAATAAATTATTAGCATTTTTTTATTAACGGGTATCTGTAACCTTAACGTGGAGAGAATTAAGTAATTAATAATGAGGTGCTCGAAATATAATTTTGACTGAAGGAGTGGAGTTGCAGTTATAATTATTTAGTGTATTAATTGTATTCGGATCTGGGGTAGTCCGGCACATGTGCTAAAGAGATATCCTAGTAAGTTAAAATCAAGATCATAAGTTTATTTGTTTTTAGTATATCTTAAGGAAACTAAGGGTTATTTATTCTATGATCCTAAGGATCAGAATATCATTGTAAGGACCAATGCTCGATTCTTAGAAGAGGAATATATGATGGATCATAAACCCAGAAGTAGACTTGTTGTTGAATAATTGTGAGGGAACCAATAAGATTCTTCAACACCACCAATATAGGATGAAATAACACAATGTTTTGACACTAGTACACCAACACAGGGACTACCTTGTCGTAGTGGGAGTGTTATACGTCAACCTCAATGGTTTATGTTATTGGGAGAGTCTTATGATAAGATCCTTGATGAACTCGAAGCCTATCCTTCTAACTACAACGAGGCTATCCAAGATAAAGATGCAGAACGTTGGCTTAAAGCTATGAATTCTGAGATAGAATCTATGTATTCTAATTAGGTTTGGAGTCTTATAGATCCACCCGAAGGGATTAAACCCATAGGATGCGAATGTGTCTACAAGATGAAAAGAGGGATGGACGGGAAGGTTGAGACCTTTAGAGCATGACTTGTTGCCAAAGGATTTACTCAGAAAGAGGGCATCGATTATGAGTAAACCTTCTCACTGGTAGCTATGCTGAAATCCATCCGAACTCTCTTATCCATTGCGGATCATTTCGATTATGAAATTTCACAAATGAACGTCAAGACTATAGTTCTTAATGGAAATCTTGACGAGTGTATCTATATGGTGCACCCAAACTGTTTTATTGCCCAAGCCCAAGAGAATAAATTATGTAAGATTAAGAAGTCCATTTATGGACTTAAGTAAGCATCTATAACTTGAAACATTTGTTTTGATCAGGCAATTTAATATTTTGTTCTTGACCAATGTCCATATGGGTCTTGTGTGTATAAGAAATGCAATGGAAATGTAGTGGAATTTTAAGCATTATATGTGGATGACATTATGCTCACTGGGAACGATGTTGAAGTGTTGTCTTCACTTAAAATGTGGTTGTCTAGCCAGTTCGATATGAAAGACTTACAAGAAGTTAGTCACATTCTTGGGATCAAGCTTATGCGTGATCACAATAATAGGATGTTGGGTTTATCACAAGAACCTTATGTCGATTCCATTCTTTCCATAATAAGCATTAAAGATCCAAAGAAAGGGTTGCTCCCTTTAAGACATGTAATATCTATTTCCAAGGATCAGTGTCCTAAGACACTTGATGAGATAAAGAAGATAAAAAGCATCCCTTATGCTTCGAAAGTTGGAAACCTTATGTATGTTATGCTATGCACTAGACCTGATATGTGCTTTGTTGCTAGCATGGTTAGTAGATATAAGTCTAACCCTGGGAAAGAACATTGGGCCTAGGTAAATCATATACTCAAATACCTGAAAAGAACATGATATTATATGCGAGTTTACCAAGCAGGGAGTCTAGTACCCATTGGGTACACTGACTCGGATTTTCAGTCTAATAGAGATTCCATGAAGTCTACCTCTGGATATGTATTTACCCTAGGATGTGGAGCCATTATTTGTAGGAGTATCAAGTAATCTTGCATTGCTGATTACACGATGGAAGCTGAATATATGGCGACCTTTGAGGCAGCTAAGGAAGTAGTATGGCTTAGAAACTTCCTAATGGATCGCGGAGTTACACCTTTAGTTCAATCGACCATTACACTTTCTTGTGATCATAGAGGTGCGGTTTCTAACTCAAAGGAACTCAGGAGCCATAAGAGAGGTAATCAAATTGAGCATAAGTATCATCTCATTAGAGAATTTTTACAGCGGGTTGATGTCATAGTTATGAAGATTACATCAGAGAACAACCTAGCAGACGCTTTCACAAAGAGCTTACCAGCTAAGAATTTTGATAGTAACGTAGAGGGGATAGGAGTGATATGCATTGCATTATGGCTTTGAATCTAAGTTGGAGATTGTTAGAGAAGTATACTAAAACCACGCTTTATGTAATAAATTTAGTTATGGATTTATTATTATAATAAAATCAGTTATTCCTATTTTAAGGAGAATTATGTATGGACATAATGTTTGCAGTATTTTATATATTGCTAATGTCTTTTATTTTGCATAGTTGGTGTTCTGGTGAGTAGAGTACGACTTACACACAGAGGATCAGATCACTAATTCTTGTGGAATATAAGTTTTATCGTTCACAGTCTTAGATGGAACTAAACGTACCATCAGTAGTACTTAAAATACTTTAGTAGGTCTATCTTGATTATAGAAAAATGTATAGTTTTAACTTATTGTGCTAGTACACTTTGTGAGTATTGAACGAGACCGATTTAAGGTTATTATTTTTATATTGATTTTATAAGTTAATGTACACCTCGTGATTATTAGGTTTACTTAAGGCTCTTAATTCGGATATAAATGATTGACACATGCACTAGTTATTTATCACTTTGACTTATCAGGTGAGATTCATTATTGGATCAATAATCTTGATAAACTGGGTAATGATGATTAATGCATGATGAAAGTCTTATATGGATGGAATCCATGTCTCGGTATAGAGATTAGTGATACCCCATTGCGATACGTATATGTTTTGTATATGTCGAACCCTGGAAGTGGATTATATTAATCTGACACTACAAATAAGTTAAGTTGGACCGTCAAGGACTTAAAGAAGTTAATCAAATAAATTATCAACATTTTTTATTAACGGGTATCTGTAACCTTAACGTGGAGAGAATTAAGTAATTAATAATGAGGAGCTCGAAATATAACTTTGACTAAAGGAGTGTAGTTGCAGTTATAATTATTCAATGTTATTAATTGTAATTAAGAGACTGAGATTAGGATCCTATAAGGATTAGGATTTCTCTGGCCTATTAGGATCTACATCCTTATCTCTCCTGACGGTCCCAACTGTAGCATATATCTATGCACCTAAGCCTCATTCTTTCTTAACCTAGACTCATTCTTTGATACTCAAAAGACCCGAGCTCATACTTGTGAGAAAGAGAGAGAGAGCGAAGAAGAAAAAGGAGACAAGAAGGTGGTCATGAAATAGGATCCCACCCTCTATTTATGGTTGTCTATATCAAGAATACATTAGAAGATCGTGAGGTGAATCGAGCCATCACATATTCTATTAGTGCGAAGACGAGATAAAATCTAATAGATCTTGAACGGTAAATCCTAATTCTGCCTTGTAGAATTTCACGTATGTGTAATTTTTTTTTAGTTCGATCTATACGCGTTCTCAATAGACCCTTCAACTTTCGCTCCAACGTTGGTATTATAGAATGTTTTAAATTTAAACATATCATCGGGTTATCATTTTATACTGGAAAGGAAATAAGATACTAGTTATTTTATCTTTTCATAACTTCTTTTATTACTATTATTAAATGGTAATTTCATTTTGCAGCATGGATACGTGGGATATATTTACGTTCAATGTAGATATTGAGCCGAACAATCATTGTAAAACTAGAGTTCGAGAAGAAGCATTGGAAAAGATACAAGAGATGATTCTTGCAGTAGAAGAAGACTGGGCAGGCGCTAGTAGTGATGTAAAAAGGTTAGACGAATAAAGTTCTAGGCAACATGCAAGTTATGAGGAAGGTAGATGATTATGTGAATGATCCGGTGATCTTTTAAGAATCCATAAATCTTGCACTCGTAGATACTCCGCCAATTCCACCTATGTACCCAGATGCAACATCAAATAGTGAAGTGCATGGTGACTACTCTCCTGGTACTACTGATGACTTGAATGATGAATCACCGGATAAAAAAGATTATTAGTTAGTCCGAAATCTATTTCTAGTGACAAAGTTGTTGTTCCTACCTAAAAATTCAAGTTAAAGTTGTCTCCTAATGTAGATAAGTATAATAAATCATTGTATACAGTGTTCCATATTGAACCTTAGGATATTAACAAACTGCTGTAGTTGCACTAATGTAGTACTAATCTGTGATATATAACTTCGATGTTTGATTTAACTTATCATGTATAATATAATAGTCTTGTAGCATATCTTTGTTTATGATTTATATTATTAAAATTGTTCTATTATATTTTAGGATGGTTAGTACTCAAATTCCCTCCGCCGAAACTAAAAATTGAATAGACTCAAACTGAAGGAATCATGTGATGGCTTCAGGAACTTACTTCTTTAACTCGACAACAACAAACTTCTAGTTATACTTTAGAGGATATTTTCGAATAAATCCATAGGATGAATTCCCTTAAAGAATTCTTAAGACAACGACCTTTGTGTTTTCTTGGAAAGCCAGGTTCTAATGAAGCTGAGAAATGGATACGCCAAATTGTGAAAATATCGAATGGAGTAGGTATAGCTACTAGTCTCCGAGTAACTTTATCAGCCTATATGTTTGAAGGTGAAGTTGATTTTTGGTGGCAATCAATGTCACGTAACCATAATGTTGTTAATTTTACATGGGAGGAATTTGAGGAGATTTTCGTCAAAAAGTATTTTCCTGAGGTTGAGCAAGATCAACGAACTGTTAATTTCTTAAAATTACAACAAGCTAATCTATCTGTAGCCCAATACGAGGCCAAATTTATCGAATTATTTCGTTACACCCTTGAGTATATTGATACTGAGATAAAGACGTTTAAGTAGTTTGAAAGACGACTGCATTAAAGAATTAAGAATTCGGTCGTTCCATTACAAATTCGTGAGTATTCTCAACTTATCGACGTCACGACAATTGTGGTACAAAATTCTTACACCGTAATATGGTCTTATCCCCCTGTTACTATAAATAATCATGTTATTAGAAACCCACCTCATTCTCGACCTCAATCCTATTCAAAATCCAGTGGGCAAGATTATTCCCAAATTCGTCACAACCGAACGCGTTCAATAATTCGTTGTCGTGAATGTCACGAAGTAGGACATATTCGAGTATAGCGTCCTAAGTTAAAATCTATTTCGATCTGTCATCGGTTAAACAAACCCTCACAAAATCCAAAATACCATCCTATCTAAAATCAAGCTAAGCCAAATCCTGCTAAGGAAATTATGCCAATACCGAGTCATGGAAAGAATTATGTAGTACTACCTACACAAAACTCCCATGACGTGATAGAAGGTATGATAGTTTTCCAAAATCTTCCTGCACATATTTTATTTATTCATGTTCATCACATTCCTTTATCAGTCTTAGACTAGTTAAATTATTGCAATTACTACCTACATCTTTAACTGCTCCATTGGATATTAAGTTACCAACAGGTGAAATCAATACACCAACATAGGGTTATAGAAATTATAAAATTCATATTGGTCTAGCAACACTCCTTATTAATTTTATAATTTTACATAATTTTGGTTTCGATATTATTATTGGAATAGATGTTTTGTCAAGACATCATGCTTATATCGACTGTCATGCCAAGAAAATTTGTTTTCGAAATGAAGATAATTATTCTTTTGTATTTCAAGGATCAGGCCCATCTGAACCATCCAATTTTCAAATTCAAATATCTTCTTTAATTCCAAATTTTTTGGAACAATTCGAAGATGTTTTCCTGAAGAATTACCAGGATTACCCCGTTCCCAACAAATCAAGTTTAGTATCAATGTTTATCCTAATACACTTCTTATTTTGATACCTCCATATATAATGTATCCTTTAGAACTTCGAGAACTCCATACCTAATTAGATGGCCTCCTAAAAAAGGTTTTATTCGACTAAGTTTATCTCCTTGGGGAGATCTAGTATTATTTGTTAAGAAACATGATGTAAACTTTAGATTATGCATAGACTATCGTAAATTAAACTGAGTAACTGTTAAGAATAAGTATGCATTACCCCGAATAAGAGATCTATTTGACCAACTTCGAGGAGCAAAGGTCTTTTCTAAAATAGATTTACAATCCGGCTACCATGAATTACGTGTTAGATTCTAAAAATTACTTTTTGAACTCGTTATGGATATTTTGAATTCACCGTAATTTCATTTTGATTAACCAATGCAATCGCAAATTTTATGGATGTAATGCATATAATATCTAGGCTTTTTATTTACCAATTCGTTATCGTTTTCATTGACAATATTCTTGTTTATTCTCAAAATCTAGTAGAACATGCCCAACATTTAGAAGCAGTCTTAGGTACTCTTAGAAACCATAGGTTATATACTAAAAAGAGCAAATGTGATTTTTCAATAAAGGAAATAAAAATTTTAGGACATGTGATTTCTGAAAATGGAATCCAAGTCGATCGAGCCTAAATTTCAGCCATTTTAGAATGGAAAAATCCTATCAATATTACCGAGATAAATAGTTTTCTAGGATTAGCTTGATATTACCATCATTTTGTAAAAGGATTTTCTTGCATTTCTTTCCCCCTTTTAAAGTTGACTGTGACATCGCGCCTAATTAAATACCGGGTGATCAGTCATTTATTAAATTAAATTAGAATATCCAGTTGGTTCAGATTATGCATCACCGTCGAAAACTTTATTATTAAATACTAATCACCTAATATTTAAAAAGGTTGGTGTCAAAATTTTATCTTTTAATTAATATAAAACTAGGTTAATGAAATAATTAAACATTCACCATTCACATCGATCTCATATGATAGGAAATAACTGCAATAATAAATGTAACTGGAGTAAACACTTCTAATCTAAGTCCCAAATACAACAATCCAACAGAAATAAACCAATGACTGAAAGAAGTATATAACTGAATCCAATCTCTGCATATCAGAATAGAAAAGGGGCCACATGCCCTAACTGATGAAATAGCTCAAAATGAATAAATGATGAACATAGAGGCGTCTACTACCAAGGTCCTGTAACTTGCACAACAGCTACAGCTTGTCAAGTGAATGGAACTCCTATGCTTGGTGTCCCTGTGGCTGGGCACCTAAAATAATTTTTCAAAAAAAGAAATTTGCAGGAAACGGGTCAGAGCCCGAGTTGAAAACAATTTAGAAATTAGCAAGTGCTGAAAATGAGTTAATAGCACTTATATAGTCATGTTAAATTATCGTACTCACTTAAGATGCTCACCTCCCATCTAATGTGCACGCCTAACGTACCATCAAACCCTACTAGAGTCTATTCCCATGCTAACTAGTTATTTCCCGTCTAATATCTAATCACAGACTAATATCATTCGCATGTATTTCCCTCGCAATATACATAATGCCTATAATCAACTTCTCTTTAACATGGATAAGCCTTTTTCAATTTAATATAAATAAAGTGTTCACCAACTTAATTCATTTATGATTTCATTATTATTCATGTCTACTTAATTCACACAGTAGATAGTATCACAACTATATATATATATACAATACTGCACCCCGAGACACAGCTGCGCTGCATGCATACTCTGCTATCATGTCACGATGCATCTCTTATTGCATAAAGGACTATAGGTTCAATCTCTTGCAAAACTTCAAAACAAACACACATATTGGAGGTGAACATAATTCCAAGCCGATGGGATACGCACATACCTACACACCCATACGACCGTTATCATTATCATTATCACAGATAGCCTATTCCTAGGTTCTATGCTCTAGTGGTACAAATCGAAATCCCACCTGAAGGCTCCTCAGGGCATGATCGTCCACAACGCGCAACCTCCACCCAATAGCAAGCAGCGTAGGTATGTTATACACATAATAGTTCAATCAATAAGTATACACACAACTTGTTATATTCATTAGGTATTCACGCAACCTAAGCCCCTAATTTTATATGTAGTATTATCGTCTCTAATACTCATAATTCTTTAACCGTACGATTTATCTCTCTATCGTATATACTCTTTAAGGATCCTTCAATCCAACACATTCCCTTCGTAGTTACACAAATATTCTCACTACTAAATTATAAAATGAAGCTACTCCAGAATAGTGTAGGTCCTATTCTCTCTCTTGAAATAACCTAGAAGGATTTTTAACTCCCCCGGGAAAAAATTAAAGTTTCTGAAATCTCGTTTGAACCTGGGGATTGTCGTTCGAACGAGGTCGCTCAAATGAGGTCGTTCGAACAAATATATCACTTCGAACAAACTCTAAAATCTCGTTAGTAATCTCGTTGGAATTATCGTTCCAATGAGGTCGTTTGAACGACCTGGGCAGGTCTTCGAATTAGAATTTCGAGATCGTCTTCTACTTTCCAAACTTCGAATTTCACCCTCTTCCATCATCCAACACCCATGCTAATTTATCTCGATACTAATTTAAAGCACCTTGATCATCTCCCTACATGATTAGGCACTCTTTACCCCATTTTTAACATCAAATCCTTAGAATTATAATAGGCATTAAGATAAATTCCTCACATCCTTAAAAACTCTAAATTCATATAGCTTCTATTAACAACAATTTAAAACGTAGATTTAATTTCATGAAATCAACATATAAAACCCAGATTTATAATACCCAGCACATGGTTATTCAAATACATGCAAACCTATACTTCCAATTAAATATTAATACCCAATTTCAGTCCCAAATTCATAATATCATGATTGAAACATCAATTAATCTATCATGGACATTATATGCTCCAAAATCAAGTAAGATAAACACTTGCCTTTTGTGAACTTATGCTTCGCTGAATGAAACTGGTATAGGGGTGATCCTCTCTTCACGATCTACGAGTTGGTGTGATTTTTGTTGTGAAAGCTTGAGTCTTTATCCCAGGGAACCTATAGAGTTCTTCTTCTCCCTCTTTGGTTCTCTCTCTCTCTCTCTCTTAGGTTTAAAAACTGATAGACAACCTATTACCCACGTACACTTCATTTTTTAATTATCTATTTTCTTCTATTTTAATCCCCAAAAATCTCAGAAGACCAAAATACCTCTCCGAGGTGTTGATTTGGCCTAAATTGACCCGAAATCTAAAGAAAACACTCGGGTAGAATTTTCTAACTATCTCGACCCTTTCGGACTCATTGGCACACTCAAAATGGTCATACGAGTTACTTAAAAATAAATTATCTTTTTAACCCAATAAAGTAATACCGACATGACTCACATGCGCATCCCAACTAAGTGTATTGCAACTGCCGTATTTTTCACTCCTGGAAATAATAATATTTTCGTAATCATATATTACTTTGCTTGCTAAGTAATTTTCAACATAATTATCACCAATGAATACTAAATCTCGTCATGCTAGTAATTATTAAATTTAAATTCCTATTGATTATAAATATATTTTCTCCATTTAAATTAATTAATCCTAATTCCATACTTAAAATAAAATCCCTAAAAAATATGGGGTATTACATATTTCCCCCCTAATAACGGAATTTCATCCCGAAATTCAAAAAAGAACTGAATAAAGGTATACCTGGGAGGAATAACTCTAGATATTTGTCCCGTATGTCATCCTATCGCTTCCATGTAGACTCTTCTACATTATGATACCGCCACAAAACTCGTACTAACGTCACTATCTTTGACCTCAGTTTTCTCTCACTGTGGTTTAGGATAGCAATTGGCCCCTCCTCATAGGAACTATCGGGTTGTAGGTCAATCTCCTCTAAGGCAATATGGGTGTGGGCCAAGTCATCCAGAAGATATCTCCTATGCGAAGAAATATGGAACACATCATGAATACTATACAGGTGCTCCGGTAATCTAGGTCTGTAAGCTACTGGCCCAATTCGCTCAATAATAGGAAATGGCCCAACATATCTTGGTGCCAACTTCCGTTTATTCCCAAAATGCATCATCCCATTCATAGGAGATACTCACAACAATACATGATCCCCCACACTGAACTCCCTAAAGAACCTCTTCGCATCGGCGTAACTCTTTTGCCTATCCTGAGCAACCCGAATGCGACTCTATATTAACTTAATCTTACCCGAGGTGTCCTGAATTACCTTTGACCCAAGTATCTTATTGTCCCCCATTTCAAGACAACATGCTGGGTAACGATAAGGTCTACTATACAATGCCTCAAACGGAGCCATGACAATAGTAAACTGGTAGGAGTTATTATAAGAAAACTCCCCCAATGGAAGGTACTTCTCACATCCCCCTCCAAAATCAAGGATAGACATCCGCAACATATCCTCCTATATTTGATTCATCCTCTCTGTCTATCCGTCCATGGGGGTGATATGTCGAACTCAATCATAACTCTGTACCCATGGCCTGCTGGAAACTCTCCCAAAATATGGACACAAAAATCTTATCTTGGTCGGACAAAATATCAAAGTGCACCCCGTGGAGTCTCACTATCTAGGAAATGAATATCTGAGCATACTACCCCGTAGTATAGTCGGTCCGGACTGGAAGAAAATGAGCTACCTTGGTCAATTGATCCACAAACACCCATATAGAATCGTGACCCTTCTGTGAGGTAGACAGCCCTATGATGAAATCCATGGAAATGCTCTCCCATTTCCACATAGGTATCTCTAATGGCTATAGTAACCCTCCCGGTCTTTGATGGGCTTTCTTCACTAGCTGATAAGTGGCATACTTCAAAACAAACTCGACGATGTCCTTCTTCATTCCACTCCACTAATACTATATCCTGGTACATCTTATCCCCTCCGGGATGTATCACAAATCGTGAACCGTGCGACTCTGCCATCACTGCATGTCATAACTCATACCCCTCTGGAACTACTAGTCTTCTATTAAAGCATAAACATTCATATGAGCTCATGAAGAAGGACTCTTCTCCCTCACCTAGAAGCTGTATAATCTGATCCTGGAAGAAGGAATCCATTGCCTGAGCATGTATCACCCAAATAACTATCTAGGGTGTAACCGTCATCACTAACATGAATGATCGGGAAACTGCATCTTGATGTCCAATTTCTTTCAATTTATTCTTCTACACCTCGGCCACCTCACTTGCTGGCCTACGGCTCAACACGTATGCTACCACATTAGCCTTCCCTGGGTGGTAATGGATGTTAAAATGGTAGTCCTTAACAAACTCAATCCACCTCCGCTGACACATATTCAACTCTCATTGCATGAACAGATACTGCAGTGACTTGTGATATGTGAATAAGCAAAATCTCTTCCCCAAGAGATAATGTCTCTATATCTGCAACGCAAACACGACTATCGCTAACTCCAAGTCATGGGTGAGGTAAATCCTCTCGTGAGGCTTAAACTTACGGGAAGCATAAGTAATTGCCTTATCCTCCTGCTGAATCACACCCCCAAGTCCTAGTAAGGACGCATCAGTGTAAACCAAGTATTCCACCACTGGCCTAGGTAATGCTAGAACTGGTGTTGAAGTCAGTTTGTCCTTCAACTAGTCAAAAGCCAACTGGAAATCATCATCCCGTACAAATGGCACCCCCTTGCGAGTCAAGTTGGTCAACGAACCTGCTATCTTCAAGAATCCTCGAATAAACCTCCTGTAGTATCTTGCCAGCCCCAAGAAACTACGTATCTCACTCGGCGTCATCGGTTGTCCCCACTCCCTCACCATTGACACCTTCCCGAGATCTATCGATATACCTTTAGCAGAAATGATGTGCCCCAAGAACTGAACCTCTCTCATCCAGAACCCACATTTCTCATATTTTGCATATAAATCGTGCTCATGTAGATTCTTTAAGACCATCCTCAGACGTTCGACATGCTCCTCCTCAGTCCGAAAGTAAATCAGAATTTCTCCAATAAAGACAATGACAAACTGATCTAAGAACTCTCTGAACACCCTGTTCATGAAGTCCATGAAGATGGACAGTGCGTTGGTTAGCCCAAATGGCATAACCCTGAACTCATAAGATCCATACTTCATCAGAAAATCATTCTTAGGGACATCTTGCTCACTAATAGTAACTGAAGGTACCCCGACCTCAAATCTTTCTTCGAAAAATAAAAATATCCCCTCAACTGGTCGAATAGGTCATCGATTCGGGGTAACGAATATTTATTCCATATCGTGACCTTATTCAACTCTTGGTAGTAAAAACATAACCATAGAAACCCATCTCTCTTCTTCACGAACAACACGGGAGCACCCTAAGGAGAGGTACTCCTACGGATGAAACCCTAACCCAACAACTGCTCGATCTGATCTTGTATCCCCCTCATCTCTGTCGAAGCCATACGATAAGGTGCATGAGATATTGGTCGAGTGCCTGGCACCAAATCTATCACAAACTCTATCTCCCTATTGGGCGGTAATCCCGGTATGTCCTGGAATACATCAACGAACTCTCGAATAATCAAAATCTAATTAAGCAGTATCACCACACCCTTAGAGGTCTCCTCCTCTATATAATATAAATAGGTCGACGATCCTCCCTCGGGATGAGGTATCGCCACCAAAAACATCTCCGGACTCGATATGGTAAACACAATACTACGGCTATAACAGTCCATCATAGCCCTTTACATAATTATCCCATCCATCCCAATAATAGCGTCATACTCGTGTATCTCTAAAACAAGCATATCGGCTGGTAAAATCAAACTCCCAATATCTATGCCTACTCTCCGACATATAAAGAATATCAAAGACCCATAGCCCACTGGTGAGTCTACACTAGTAACTGTTCTATCTGTCGTGTCAAATAACCCCGTAGCACATGCAAAACTAGTGGCAATGAAACTATGTGAAGCCCTCGTGTCAAATGATATCTGCCCCATAGTCCCCTGGATTGAAAATGTACCCTCGACTGCGGGCGGTGCTTGATGAATCGCGACTTGATGGACGTTGTAGACACTCCTATACTTCAACCATCCATGCTGCACCGGAGCTGCTAGAATGGCAGGTAAAGATGGTACCAGGGGTGGTACTGGGAGGGAAGCTGGCAATATCGGTCGATGGGGCTCCTGACGAGTGCCCTGCTGCTGCTGCTACTGCTGCAGGGCTCTATGCCTCTGAGGACAATCTTGACGTTTGTAACCAGTGTTGACATAAGTAAAGCACCTCCCTAGAAAGTGTCCTCCCCTTTGACCCAATGGTTGTTACCACGCATACCCTAGCCCTTCTGGCCCTACTAGAAATGCTGCTGGCCCTATCTAAAACCTCCTTACCCCTATCTGAAATCTCCAGAGCAGAATCTCTTAGTAGGGTCCCCCTGATGGATACTTTGCTCACTCTGATGGACGTGTCCTTGAGTTGTGGGTGCCCCACTGGCACTACTACCACCTGTCCAGCCCTGCGGGCTAGACTCCCCGACTCTTTTGTTTCCCTACTGATATAAGCGGTGGTCCTGGAAGTGTAATAGATCAACATTAACAACATCAGAATAAGTGGCCAACCAAATATTCCCTAACAGATGTTGGCGAATCCTCCAAGTCAATCCATCCATAAACCTCTGGATCTTCTTCTCCTTTGTTGGTATCTTATCTGGCACTATATTAAGAAGATAAGTAAACTCTTTCTCATACTCAACAACTATTTTCCCCTCCTATTTGAGGTTTACCAACATTCGCCTCATCTCGGTCTGCACAGCTAAAGGTAAGTACTTGCAGTCAAACCGCACGTAGAACTCTCGAATAGTCAAGTTGTCTCTCTCCTCCGTAGTGGCAGTGGACACCCACCACCGTAGCGTTTCTCCTACAAACTTAAAGGTATCCAAAATCTTCTTTTGCACCTTCGTGCGCTCAAACATTCTCAGGTGTCTCTGTATATCCTTCCTCCATTGGCTCGCCTTTACTACATCAGAACTCCCTATGAACTCTAGAGGGTGTGACTTATGGAAGGCATCTTTGACACGCTCCCAAGCAGAAGGGAAAGTGTGGACTGGTGCTGGAGCCACTGTTGTTGCCTATGGTGGGGCCTATTGTACCACAATTAATGCTGCATTCACCACCTGGGCTATAATAGCAGCAACTTTCGCAGCATTCATCGTGCCTTGGGCCGGAGCTGGCTGAGGCTAGGGCTAGAAATTCCTATTGGCTCACTGTGCACGTCTGGGAGACATCTAAAATAAGAGAGAAGATTTATAAGTTCATAGTAAATATCTCAAATAGCTGAACACGTAGAATGCGCAATTAATGAATACAACAGTCCTATATATAGGGATCTATATCAAAGAAAGCAACGCAGAAAGCATAATAAGCTGTACAGATCCTAAGGACTCTAGAACCTAATGCTCTGATACCACCTGTAACACCCCGCCTTATTAAATACCGGGTGATCAGTCCTTTATTAAATTAAATGAGAATATCCAGTTGGTTCAGATTATGCATCACTATCGAAAACTTTATTATTCAATACTAATCCCAATATTTAAAAACGTTGATGTCAAAATTTTATCTTTTAATTAATATAAAAGTAGGTAAATGAAATAATTAAACATTCACCATTCACATCAATCTCATATGATAGGAAATAACTGCAATAATAAATGTAACTAGAGTAAACACTTCTAGTCTAAGTCCCAAATACAATAATCCAATAGAAATAAACCAACAACTTAAAGAAGTAATTAACCAAATCCAATATCTCTTCATATCGGAATAGAAAAGAGGACACATGCCCTAACTAATCAAATAGCTCAAAATAAAGAAATGATGGACATAGAGGCGTCTACTACCAATGTCCTATAACTTCCACAGTAGCTACAGCTCGTTGAGTGAATAGAACTCTTATGCTTGGTGTCCCTGCGACTGGATACCTAAAATAATTTGACAAGAAAAGAAATTTTTAGGAAACGAGTCAGAGCTCGAGTTGAAAACAGTTTAGAAATTAGCAAGTGCTTAAAATGAGTTAATAGCACATGTATTAGTCATGTTAGATTATCGTACTCACTTGAGATGCTCACCTCTCATCTAATGTGCTCGCCTAACATACCATCAAACCGTACTAGTTTCTATTCCCATGCTAACTAGTTCTTTCACGTCTAACATCTAATCACAGACCAATATCATTCGCATGTATTTCCCTCGCAATATACATAATGCCTATAATCAATTTCTCTTTAACATGGATAAGCTCTTTTTCAATTTAATATAAATAAAGTGTTCACCAACTTAATTCATTTCAGATTTCATTATTATTCATGTCTACTTAATTCACACAGTAGATAGTATCACAAGTATATATATATACATACACTCTATTATATATAACAATACTGCACCCCGAGACATAGTTACAGTGCATGCATTTTCTGCTATCATGTCCTGGTGCTTCGCTCATTGCATTAAGGACTATAGGTTTAATCTCTCGCGAAATAAACACACATATTGGAGGAGAACATAGTTCCAAGTCGATGGCCTACGCACATACCTATGCACCCATACGACCGTCATCACTATCATTCTCACAAATAGCCTATTCCTAGCTTCTATGCTCTAGTGGTACAAATCAAAATCCCACCCGGAGGCTCCTCAAGGCATGGTCGTCCACAACGCGCAACCTCCACCTGATAGCAAGTAGCGTATGTATGTTATACATATAATAGTTCAATAAATAAGTATACACGCAACTTATTATATTCATTAGGTATTCACGTAACCCAAGTCCCTAAATTTATACATAGTATCAACGTCTTTACTATTCACAATACTTTACCCGTACGATTTATCTCTCTATCGTATATAATCTTTAAGGCTCCCTCACTCCAACACATTACCTTAGTAGTTACACAAATCCTCTCACTACTAAATTATGAAATGAAGCTACTCCAGAATAGCGTAGGTCCTATTCTCTCTCTTGAAATAACCTAGAAGGATTTTTAACTCGTCCGGGTAAAAATTAGAGTTTCTGAAATCACATTAGGACCTGGGGATTCTCATTTGAACGAGGTCGTTCGGTTGAAAATCTCACTTTGAACGAACTCTAAAATCTCGTTAGTAATCTCATTGGAATTCTCGTTCGAACAAAGTCGTTCGAATGACCTGGGTAGGTCTTTGAACGAGAATTTCGAGATCATCTTCTACTTTTCAAACTTCGAATTTCACCCTCTTCCATCATCCAACACCCATGCTAATTTAACTCAATACCAAGTTAAAGGTTCTAAATCATCTCCCCACAGGATTAGTCACTATTTACCCCATTTTAGCATCAAATACTTAGAATTATAATAGGAATTAAGATAAATTCCTCAATTCTTTAAAAGTTCTAAATTCATGTAGCCTCCATTAGCAACAATTTAAACCCCAGCTTTAATTTCGTGAAACCAACATATAAAACCTAGATTTATCATACCCAGAACATGGTTATTCAACTATATGCAAACCTATACTCCCAATTAAAGATTAATACCCAATTTTAGTCCCAAATTCATAATATCATGATTAAAACATCAATTAATCTAACATGGAAATTATATGCTCTAAAATCAAGCAAGATAAACACTTGCCTTTTTGTGAGCTTCTGATTCGCTAAATGAAACTGGTATATGGGTGATCCTCTCTTCACGATCTACGCGTTGGTGTTATTATTTTTATGAGAGCTTGAATCATTATCTTAGGGCACCTATGGAGTTCTTGTTCTCCCTCTTTGGTTCTCTCTATCTCTCTCTCACTTAGGTTTGGAAACTGACAGACAACCTATTACCCAAGTACACTTCCATTTTTAATTATCTATTTTCATCCATTTTAATCCCCAAAAATCTCAGAAGACCAAAATGCCCCTCTAAGGTGTCTATTTGGCATAAATTTCCCCAAAATCCAAATAAAACACTCGGGTAGAGTTTTCTTACTATCTCGACCTTATGGACTGGTCCGCGCACTCGAAATGATCATACGAGTTACTTGAAAACAAATTATCTTTTTAACCCAATAAAGTAATACCAACACGACTCACATGCGCGTTCCAACTAAGTGCATTGCAACTGTAATATTTTTCACTCCCAGCCATAATAATATTTTTGTAATCATATATTACTTTACTCGCTAAGTAATATTCAACATAATTATCACCAATAAATACTAACTCACGTCACACTAGTAATTATTAAATTTAAATTCGAATTAATTATAAATAAATTTTCTCTATTTAAATTAATTAATCCTAATTCCAGAATAAAAATAAAATCCCTCAAAAATACGGAGTATTACACTAACTATGAAGGAAGTTCCATTTGTATGGAATGATGAATGTAATCAATCATTCCAAATTTTGAAGGACAAATTAACTATTGCTCCAGTCCTTACCATTCCTTCTTGTGACGTAAGCTACGATGTATACACTGATGCTTCATTTCAAGGGTTAGGATGCATGTTAATGCAGAATGAGAAAGTTATAGAGTATGGGTCACGATAACTCAAAACTCATGAACATAATTTCCCTTTCCATGATCTTAAATTCACCTCTGTAGTTTTTGCGTTGAAAATTTAGCATTGTCACCTTTATGGTGTAAATTTCTAAGTCTTTTCTAATCACAAAATTTTGAAATATATTTTTACTCAAAGGCAATTGAATTTAAGAGAATGACGCATGTTGAAATTTTTGGAAGATTAACGATTTAAATTAAATTACCTTCCAGGCAAAAGCATTGTAGTAGCCTACGTTGTATGTTGAAATCCAGTAGGAAAACTCCACTTTTTCATTTCCTATGATATTGCTGCTACCATAGAGTAATATGACCTTCAAATGATATCCCCTTTCGCAAAAAAATCAACATTATTGCTTATCCCAAATTGAGAGAGAAAATTTTAGTTCAGCAAAGGCTAGATTCTTTTGTACAAACCTTTCGAGATAAAAATCGTAACTTCTCATACGATAAGGAAACTGGTTTACAATTTAGAAATAGATTGTATGTACCTGATGATGCATCTATTCAAGAGGAAATATTACAAGAAGCCCATCGCTCGAAATTTATGATTCACCTTTGAAGTTTGAAAATGTACCACGCCATAAAGAAGCAATATTGGTGGCCAAATATGAGAAATGACATCGAGAATTTTGTAAGTAAATATCCTACTTTTCAATAAGTAAAGATAGAACACCAACACCGTGGTGGACTCCTCCAACCCTTACCAAGTTTCTACTGGAAATGGGATCATATTACAATGGATTTTGCCAGCGGACTACCTAGTACGTCCCGAGGATATAACTCCATTTGGGTAATAGAAGGTCACTCACCAAATCTACTTATTTTATGCATATGAAGATTACCGACTCATTTCAGAAGCTTAGCAAGCTCTACATTAGAGAAATCGTCCAATTACATGGAATTTCTTTATCCATCGTATCAAATAGAGCTTCCCGTTTTGTAGGAAATCATTGGTGAGCATTGCAAACCGCAATGGGTACTAAACTTTAATTAAGTACCGCATTCTACCCACAAATGGAAGGACAATCGGAAGGAACAATTCAAGCATTAGAGGATATGCTACGTGCTTGTACATTAGATATGTCCAACAATTGGAATGTACATTTACCCCTTTTGTATTTTCGTATAATAATAGTTATCAGGACAGTATTAAAGATGCTCCATTTGAAGATTTATATGGAAGACCATGTAGATCACCTATATCTTGGATAGAATCCGAAAGTAGTAAACAATTTGTTCCCAAAATAATTCAGGAAACCACTGAGAGAATACAACAAATTTGGGAAAGATTGAAATTATCCCAAGATCGTCAGAAAAGTTATGTAGACCAGCATTAGAACCCTTTTAATTTCAAGGTAATGACTAAGTATTTCTGAAAGTTTCTCCTCGAAAAGGAATCTTATGCTTTGGAAAGAGAGGAAAATTAGCCTACAGATATATTAGACCTTTCACAATTTCTAAATGAATTGGCCTTTGTAGACTATCAATTAGAATTACATGTGGAACTATCTGAGATTCACAATGTATTTTAAATGTCTAAGTTATGCCAGTATATTTCTAATCTGTCTCATATCATTACACGGAAAGACATTTCTATCGAACCAAACCATGAATTTGAAGTACGCCCTATTCAAATTCTACATCGCCAAGTGAAGCACCTCCGAAACAAGGAAATTCCCCCAGTTAAAGTACTTTGGAAAACCCAAAATTAGTAAGAAGTTATATGGGAACCAAAACAAGCTATGAAGGATCAATACCCCGACTTATTTCAAGGTAAATTCGAGAACGAATTTTTTTATATAGGTATACTGTAATAATCGGGATTTTCATTACAGACCCTAATCACCTACAGTCACTGTTTCAACCCTTATAAAGTAATCAAATTCAAAAGACTTCTAAGACAAATGAAACTATATATGATGACTTAAAACTTTACTATATTAACCTCAACCCCTTAAAGTTTTAATAATTATAAAATAGCCCATGAAAACTACAAACTAACATAACTTGACCCCTAAAACTCAACTTTATATCAAATTAATCCTTTAGACTTCAATTAAACCTCAACTTTATATCAAATTAATCCTTTAGACTTGAACTAACACAAATTTACAATTTTAACCCTTGAAACTTTCTAAAGTTACAAAAAAATACCCTAAACTTTATTAAAAGTACATTTTTGAGGCTATAAAAGCATATACTTGATCAACCAATGACCAAACACCAAAGTTTTGTTCATTTCATAAAACCCCTTGTCCAAATAAGCTTACACATCAGCACAAACAGCCAAGAATCACATGTGTACACCATGCACACATGTGAAGAACAAAAACTAAGATTGAAAACCTTTTAATTTTAGTTCAAATCCACCTCCTTTTTCCACCAATGAAATCCCCTGCTCGCATACTATAAGTACTTGAAAAATTCACAGTTTAACTTGGGGAGCCCATTTAGTACAAATTGTGAAAGTAGCCAATTAGCCCAGATGGATTAACATGCTGCCCGACCCAAATCATGAATTTGATTATACTTGAAGTATTTTAGATACATTAGAACACTTACGGATAAAATTTAATCAAGTACCAATAATTTAGGAGGAGATATTCAAGTATTCCTTGGCTTATCCACGTGTTATTTTGAGTTCCTTATACAACTCAAACTCTATGATGACATACCTATAAATTCTACACCCTGACCCGGGGCAAGGGGATTGTAACCTGCGATCTTGAAAGATACTTAATAAAAATAATAACCTCTCCGTGGATGTCGATAAATTATCGAACCATATATATCGTTCTTGTGTATGATCTTTGCTTTCTACCTTTCTGATTATTTTCGTGGATTTTTTTATTGTGATATTTTCTTCACTCATAAATGGCACCGTCTATGGGAAGCTACTTTTATTTCTGCGAAAAAATTCACCAATAGAAAGCCCGTGATGTCTCACCATATCAGCAACATTCCTCAAGCTGGTGATGTGCATAAAGACCTAATTCCTCCTAGGGTCAGATCAGAGATTAGCCAACCTACAAACCCTAGGTTTTGCCAAGAAAAGCAGCCTTTCGAGGAGATCCAAGGACCACCTAATTCTACGTAGATCTCTAGGTTTGTCGAGGTTATGAAGCTCAACTTCATAAACGAGAGAAGGTTGTACGCCTCTAAGGAAAAGAGAATGTTCACATCCAAAGGGGCCTAGAAAGAATGGAAATAGATATGCAAATGGAAACCAAGAAGCGTCGTGGCATGACTCCTAGTCCTCGGGTGAGTAAAACTCGTAGTCGAGGGAGGAACTCTAGGTGCGACCAGAAAATAACTGAATGTTACAAGTCAGAGCACAGTTGATTAGAGCATGGCCATCTCGAGAGATGCTATCGGCAAAATGATAGACAAAATAACGAGATAATAACTCTTGTTCATAGGGAATTAGACAAATATCCAGCCCACTGTGGAGCCACATCCACCAAAAAGCTATCTAGGAGGGCTTTCAACACTCATATGAAATCACTTTGTTCAAGGGAGATCAAAGAAGAGGATCCCCCAAGAAGTACATTGTCCCCAAGTTTAAGATTTACAATGAAAAGACAGATCCCTTCGATCATGTTCGGTAATATCGACAAGCAATGACCTTATGGATCCATAATGATGCATTAATGTTCTGAATTTTCCATTTTAGCCTACATGTTGTAGCACAGAAATGGTTTGAGAGGCTTCCCCATAGGTTGATCAGAAACTTTTCATCTCTAGCAGTGGCCTTCACTTCTCGCTTCATAACCAGCAACTCCCACCCTAAGAGGATAAATGCACTACTTATGATGAAGAAGAAACCATAGGAGAACCTCAAGGATTATACCAAAAGGTATTGAGAAATTTTTAATGAGTACGAGGACTACTAGGAGCAAGTTGCCATATCATCCTTCAAAATTGGCTTGCCAGCCACCTCTTTGCCGCACCAATCCCTCATTAAGAAGGAAGCCATCATCATTGACAATCGCATGGCTCTCATTGAGAAATACGCTAAGGTGTAAGATGTGGTTAACTCTAATACAGGGGAAAATGCTCGAGCAAAGGTGAATAAGGGAATAGAGAAGAGTGATACTCAAATGAAGGGAAATAAGAATGGGTGCAAGATTGGTAACAAGGTTGACCCCCCAAGGGATTTTAGGCTGTTAACACAATTTTCAGAGAACCCATTTATAAAATCCTAAGCAAGATCAAAGATGAGCCATTTATTAAATGGCCCAAAAAGATGGGTGGCGACCCAATAAAAAGGAATAATGCACTCAGATGCACATATCACAAGGAGGGCGGTCACCTAATTGAGAATTACAAGGCTCTGAAGTCACATTTGGAGTAGTTATCTTAAGTAGGGCACCTCAATGAGTTCATTGAGAAAAAAATAGACAAGGTTGCAACCAATGGTGACTAGAATCCAAACAACATCCTTGATGAATATACATGACATGAGTTTGTAGTAATCCATGGAGAATTAGACCTCAAGCAAATTCAAGGTAACGTCGTTCGGATGGAAGTCAAGAAAGAGATTGCCGTGATAGAGGATTTTCAAATAGACCCCGCTAAAACCTAGGCTGGTAAGCATTGATGACCCAAGGATATCGATTACACCAAGCATATTGTGTTCACCGAGAAAGATTTATTCAGGGTGAGAACCCCATATCATGATACGTTGGTGATCACAGACAGGATAACCAATTGGGACATCGATAAGATACTTGTGGACTATGAGAATTCGTCCGAAGTGATGTACCTAGAATTGTTCCATAAACTAAAGATGAATATAGCCAACCTAAAAAAGGCCACTATTTCGTTAGTCAGCTTTGCAGGAAGGATCATGATGTTGTTGGTGGACATTGAGTCTCCATATCACGCTATTTTGGACAGAGGTTGGATCCATGCCATGAAGGTTGTACCATCAACCTACCAATAAAAACTGAAGTGTGCTACTGATCGAGGCATATTCAAAATCCGAAATGAACAAGCCATAGCTAAGAAGTGCTTTATCGCAACCATTTTCAGCAAGAAGGAAAAAAAGGTGTAAAGGATGCTCAGGAGGGAGATGTACCCTCCAAATAACAACTACGATACTGTTGACCAGGGTGGAGGAGACTAAGGTCCACCCTGCTGATAGTGTCGTTGAAAACTTGGAAGAAGTTGGAGTCGACAATAACTTTCTACAAAGAAAAGTTTTGGTCAGAGACACTCTTAATTATGTTTCTTAAGAGAAATATGGATGTTTTTAGTTGGGAAGCATTTGAATTACTAGCCTAGTGTATCTTGCCATCACCTGCACATCGATACAACCTTCAAATCGATCACTGAAAAATCTCATCGAAAAGCCCCCGAGAAGGACAAGGCAATAGAGAATGAAGCAAGGAAGCCACTGGATGCAGGATCCATCAAGGAGGTTCAATTCAAAAAATGGTTGTCAAACCCAGTGGTAGTACCCAAGAGCAATGGTAATTGGAGGATTTATATCGATTTCAATGACCTTAACATGGCATGCCCCAAAGATAGCCTCCATCTCCCAAAAATTGATCAGTTGGTCGACGCTTTAGTAATGCACGGAAGGATGAAATTCCTATACGCCTACTATGGCTACCATGAGATTCCTTTATTTGGGCCTGACCATGATAAAACCTCCTTTATAACCCCCATTGGGTTGTCTTATTACAAGGTTATGTCGTTTGGCCTCAATAAAGAAAGGCCAACTTATCAAAGGTTGGTCACTAGGATGTTCAACAAACAGATGGGAGAAATGATGGAGGTATACATCGACGATATGCTAGTCAAAGTCAAGAATAAGGCCGACTGCCTCAAAGACTTAGCCAAAATATCGGGTAAAGCTTAATGCGAGTAAGTGTTCATTTAGTGTCCATTCAGGGAAGTGCTTAGGCTATCTAGTCTGTAAAAAGGGAATCAAGGCCAACCAAGATCAGATCGACGCTATGACTAGAGTCTAGCCTCCCCAAGCATTGAGGGATGTTTAAAATCTTACTGGAATTCTCGTGACACACAATCGCTTCATCTCTATGTCTTTGGAGCACCGTCGACCATTCTTTCAACTTTTAAAGAAGGACAAAGGCCTCATATGGAATGATGATTATTCATAAGCTTTAGAACAAATCAAATCTTACCTTAGCAAGCCACCCCAGCTGGTGATTACAATGATGGAGACCCACTGTACCTTTACCTGGTAGTATCACACCATGCTTTAAGATTTGCCCTAGTGTGTGAAAAGGAAGGAGGACATCACTCGATTTACTATGCCAGCAAAATACTCCTGGACACTAAACAACGGTCACTACCTCTAGAGAATCTCTCATATGCACTGGTAGTGGCCTCGAGGAAACTGAAGCATTAATTTGAGGCTCATTCAATCACTGTAATCACTTTCTACCTTCTCAAAGTTGTTTTGAGTAAAGTTGATCTCTCCGGACGACTCTTCAAGTGGTCGTAGAGCTTGGGAGATTTGATATCCACTTCCAACTAAGAACGGCGATTAAGGGGCAAGTCATAGTAAACTTTATTATCGAATTTATAGGTGATCAACCAATCGATCAATCGAAAATGGAGCAATCAGCAAATAAGGAAGCACAGTTTGAGGACTGCGTTGATGAAGCCTCCAACTCTAAGGGGCAGGAGTAGGTATCATTCTCGTCACGCCACAAGACACTGTGATCGAGCAAGAAATTATATTGGGATTTAAAGCCTCTAACAATGAATTTGAGTACAAAGCACTGATCGCTGGCTTGCGCAAAGCCTAATTATTAGGGGCAAAGCCCCTTCACCTATTTGATGATTCCAAACTGGTCTCCAAGCAAGTAGGCAGGGACTTCAATGCCAAAGATGATATGATGGAAGCCTACCTTGTTGTCGTAAGAGGACTTATGAATGAATTTAAGAAAGTAGACATTCAATAGTTACCTTTATGACAAAACAGTCATGCTTAAGCTTTAACATCCCTAAGTTCATCAATTGACTATGAGCTAAGGAGAACTATTCAGATAAAGTTCCTCTCCCAGCCAAGTACCGACTATGCAGTCGTAGCCGAGCAAGTCCTCCTCGTAGATAAAGCCCCCAACTGGATGGATCCCATCATCAATTATCAACGAAGTGACATACTGCCAGACGACAAGAGGTCGGCCCATCAGGTTAGGGTCTAGGCTTCTCATTTTTACCTCATCCCTGGAGGGAAGAATTACAAGAAGTCATTTACGAGCCCATACCTTTAGTGAGTTCACTTACACGATGCTGAATAAGTATTCACTGATATCCATGAGGGAATTTGTGGGAGTCTTGCAGGTGGGAGATTGTTTACCTTTCGAGCAATCAAGGAAGGATACTGGTGGCCTCATTTTCATAAGGACGTAAGTGCCTACATTCAAAAGTTTGAAAAGTGTCAGAAGCACTCTCCTATGGTCCACCAGACTGCTAGCAAGCTTAAATCCATGACCATCCCATGTCCTTGAGCTCAATGGGGATTAGATATAGTGGGACCATTACTTATCGCATCTAGTAATCATAAGTATCTGTTGGTTGGCACGAATTACTTCACTAAATGGGTAGAGGCAGAACCACTGGTAAACATTCGAGATTTAGACATGGCAAGGTTCACCTGGAGGAATATTATAACATACTTTGGGGTACCAAGGACTATCAGCACCGACAATAGTACATAATTTGAAATTGGATTATTTTAAGGCTTTTGCGATGAGCATCACCGCTTTAGTTCTATGGCGTATCCCCAAAGCAATGGGCATGTAGATAATTCTAACAAAACCATGCTTGATGAACTAATAAAATGACTAAAAAGAGCCAAGGGTGACTAGGTAGCTGAGCTCCCTCATGTTCTGTGGGCTTAGACCAACTAGGGAAACACCCTTTGCGCTCACCAATGGAATGGAAGATATTATCCCCCTAGAAGAAGGTTTGCATACAACGAGAACCACCTTGGTCGACGAAGGTCTCAACGGTGATGTATTACACACTAAACTTGACCTAGCAGACGAGCAAATAGAGCTAGCCTTAATCAAGTTAGCCTCCTACCAACAACAATTGGCTAAGCAATACAATAATAAGTCAATCCTAGAAAGTTTTTGATAAGGGACTATGTCCTGAAGAATGTACTCGGTAGTGACGTAAAACCATCAGAGGGTAAATCTGGACCAAACTAGGAAAGACCCTTCAAAGTAATCAAATACGACCTTCAAGGAGCATATCACATGGAAATGCTGGATGGCAGGAAGATACCAAGAGCATGGAACTCAACCAGTCTCAAGAAGTTTTACTTTTAGATGTTCTTTATCTTTTATTAGCACATTTAGTTTAAACAAGTTTCCATTTTCAAATTTATGTTGCTCATCAGATAATATTCAATGAATAAAGGCCGATTGGCCAGACCATTTTCATACTCTACATTGACTGCTTGGCTTTTCTTGGTTACATTTCATTAATATGCACCCTTTTCAAATGATAACTGCTTCACGCCCAACTAAACTCCTTGGATTATGGCAATTTGTTCAATTTGTTTTCAATCATGAAACCTTACGTGTCGAGTAAGGTTTATAGTAGTTATAAGAAGTCAATATAAGCACTACAAATTACTATGACCCCCAGGTCCTTGTTACAAACACAAGGGACCTCATGAGTTACCTAGGCAACAATAAAATCCGTACAGGGGATCCTTAGGCAATAAAGCCAACTTGGGTTGGTTGCCAACTTTGTTGGTCGAAAAGAAAACCTGCTCGGGCGGATGGCCTAGTTACCAGATGCATTCTCTCCATCATCCTACTTAGGCCTAAGGTACTATGGCAACACGACCTAAAAGGTAAAGTGGATGGCATGACATTGCTAAGGCATTTTAGGCTGGGGGAATGTTAAAAACAACATGATTCAATACCATTTAGTCAGCTAAGAAGATCCAAATGATGAAACTCAAACAACAAAAGACCCAAAAGGATCGATCAATACTATTTGCTCAATAAGTATGAAAATTAATAACACATGTTTAGTTAGGATAAGCTCAAAACATTGAAGGTTGGTAAATAACATTTTTCCATTTAACTAAAAAGGGGAGTTACATTTACATCAAATCCAAAGGACAAAAGAGATCTATGACAGCCTAAGATGGAATCAAGGTAGTCTGTAATGTGTGCCTCTTCAACCATCATTTGGGTGAGGGACCAACTATTCTTTAGCATCTTCTCGATAATGCTCTAAAAGCTGGACGAGAATAGCATCTATTAAGATCCATTAGTCATCTCTCAAAAAGGGACTATGGCGATAAGACGGGGAGAGTTAATGCAATACTTGTACCACAAGTTAGTTCATTAGGCATTATAATTCCCTAAGGACGCTTGATATGCCCAAAGTGCACCCACTTACTCAGAGTAACTAACCTCGATCGATCTCACAATCGAGGTGACAGAAGCTTATGGCAATCATCAGCAAGGTCGTCTCACAGAAGGTTAGCCCCTCGTACATCAACCTCGGTTGGTCATCAGCCGAGGTCAGCAAGATCCCATGGGCTCAATCATCTGCTAACATCATCATCGGCCCCAGTCGACGTTGCAATCGTTAGCTGAAATCAACAATGTCTCGTGAGCTCAATCATCTGCCAATGTCATCGCCGGCCCTAGTTAACATTGCAACTACCTCATACCTAACCACGACCAGCCCTCATAGTCGAGGTCATCATGGATATTGACCTCGGACAAAGAAATAGTCAAACTTCACCAACCTCGTACCCATCCAGGTCGAGGTTGCACCAGTCAAAGACATAGGGCCGAGCATTTACAAGCACATGTATGGTTTGGAACACGAGGACAAATCTGTTATAACCGAATCATTCCCTCCATGTGAGGGAATATTGAGGTCATCATTATTTAGATAAGACCAACCATGTGTCATTATCATACTGGTTCGATCCTCATACAGATGCTCATTTCATGCTTGGGGGGGTACAATACACCCCCAAGCACTATATAAAGAGGTCATCTTCTACCTTATAAAGGGATCCATAATTGCAACCCTAACTGAAATTCTATAGTTTACACAGTAGAGAGAGAGATTGAGAGATTGTATCCATGGCCATTAGTGCCTTCATCTAGTGATATTACTCACACACTCACAGTGGACGTAGGCCAGATTAGCTGAGCCACTTACATTCAAGTGTTCATCCTCTTCTCCTCACCTCCTTCTACTATACATAAACTCTTGTGCTGCCATTGTTATTGCTAGGCAACACCTCATCTGGTGGTGCTATTTCCAGCATCATCATTTTGGCACCGTCTATGGGAACGAAAATATTCGTCTCTTCATTTTTGCAGCTTAACCTCATCGGAGACTTTGGTGGTGAACCAGGCCTCACCCCTCATGTGAAGCTGTGTCATCATTGAAAGAGATCCTTTAAGGTATAAAGCTCTCTAATATTTTCATTACAAGCTATTTAGTCTCATCATATGGCACCGGAGTTATCACCACGTCCTCCTCCACTGTTTGGTGTTGGAGGACTCAGTTCCAGTTAGGCACCACCCCAGTCTGAGATAGCTGAGGTGGCATTAGCCTTGAAGTCCTTGGCTGCAACCCAATAAGTGATGCAGGAGAAATTTTCCCAGCCAAGCCAAAATATAATGAGACCACCTGAGGGCTCACCAAAGATGATTACTCTGGCAGCTGTTCAACCTCATTCTGAAGCCAGCGGACCACACCAGGCACCATGAAAAGACCAACCTAGTTCTCAATGGAGGAGGGGTTTTGTCGACCCTAGGCATTTACCTCTGGGGAGGTAAGGAAACCCTTGCCCTGAGAATAGGTACGATGATATTGAGGCAGAAGATGTTACAGCAGACTATTGGGAGCCATATGAGGTTTCAAACAACATAGTATGAGGTTTCAAACATAATACAATCCATACGAGGTTTCAAACAACACAATCCGTCCTATACAGCAAAGTCGAGGTTGTGGAGCAAGACGAGCCGAGGTTACTGATGCCCAACAAAGAGTATCATCTTTTGATCACTTAAGTAGAGGGTCGGCCTTTGAAAGGTTCGGCCCAGTTAATGATCTGAGGCAGAGGTTATCCAAGTCTAGAAGTGTAGCTGACTCACAAAGGGACGATGGTGAACAACGACCTCGCCATGGCCAAACCTAACATGGTCGAGACTATGTCCAGGAGGTCAACAGCCGACATTGTACAGCAGCTGGGGAACCCTTAGTTCACCCCTTGGAGGTGGATGGGGATAACCTTGTCCAGACCAACGTTGCTAAACCATGGAATGACTCCATTCAATGGTTAGAAGAGAAGATGGGTAACCTCATAAAAATCTGAGACCCACTACAAAGGGGATTCGCAGCGGGCTCCCCATTTATGGTAAAGATTGTCAACTTCCCAACCCCTGCCAAATTTAAACCACCAATGGTGTCTCCTAACTATGATGGCAGTACCAACCCTGTACATCATATCGATATGTATCAGTCTGTAGTGGACATTTATTCAATCCTTGATGAGATGAGGTGCCAATCTTTTTCAAGCACCTTGATGGGAGCTGTACACATTTGGTTCACTTCTCTCCCTAAAAATTTCATTGAGAACTTTAAGGGTTTGGATGAGCATTTTATACATCACTTCTGTTTTGGGGTAAGACCTCAAAAGAAGAAGACCCATCTACTCTAAGTAAATCAAGTCAAGAATAAGAGCCTCAGAGACTATATTACAAGATTTAATAAGGAAAAATTGGAGGTTGAAGATTACGAAGAGAATATAGCTATGACAACCCTCATTAGAGGACTTCAGAAGGGAAAGATACTTTAGAAACTTGCTAAAGACCCACCTAAGTCTATGGTTGAGCTGTTAGCAATAGCTGGTAGGTTCATGAATGCTGAAGAAGCAATGGTTGTAAAGTATGAGGATGAGACTAGAAGTAGCAGTGGGAAATTTCAAAGGAAAAAGGATGGAAAGAAGAGGACTGTAGACGATAAATTTGCACACTATACTCCTCTAATTGTGAGTTGCGAGCACATCCTCAATGAAATAAATAATGATAAATCCCTAAGATGGTCGGAGAAGCTAAAGGCTCCTCCACATAAGAGGAACAAAAGCCTATGGTGCGAATTCCACCAAGATCACGACCATGTGACCGACATGTGTTTCACCTTGAAGGAAGAAATTGAGAAGATGTTGAAATCTAGAAAGCTCAGGAAGTATGTGGATGGTAGAGATTCTAAGGGAGGAAGATACGACCCTAAAAAGAAAAGAAATGATGGATGCAGGGAAGATGCCTCAATAAGAAGGGTTGAGGACTCAGATGATGATGATGATGATGACCCTAACCTCCCACCAAAAGATGATAATACCCCAGTAAAGAGGGTCGGTATGATCTCTTACGGTGTGAACACCATCTATGGGGGACTGGCAGGAGGTGGTTCAGAGGTAGAAGATCGCAAGGCTCATGTACCAAAGGCTAAGGAAGTGACTAAAACCGAGGTTATAAACTTGGCATCTACGGAGGTTAAGCGAGAGAAGAGAAAGAAAGTAGATATGAACATGCTCATAGTTGGGTTCTCATAACTTGATTTCAAAGGTATCTTATCCCCTCATGATGACCCGCTAGTAATCACCACAAGGGTGCATGGGTGTGAAGTTCAGAGAATCCTCGTTGATGGCGGTAGCTCTGCAGACGTTATGTTCTGGCCCTGCTTTAAGAGCTTAGGACTCATCAGAGCTAGGCTTGTCCCTTATCATCATCCCTTGATCGGATTCAGTGGTGAAAAGTTTCATCCATTAGGTATGTATGATATGGATGTGAGAATGGCAGATGAATGGATTAAGAGGTTGACCAGAAAAATTAATTTTTTTGTGATCGATGAAAATGTCTTCTCAGCTTACAACCTCATTATAGGACGAGTAGCCCTTAAGGAATTTGAGGTCGTTCCTTCAACGGTCCACCAAATACTAAAATTATATACTCCTTATGGAGTAGGGGAAGTGCAAGGTGACCAAACAACGACACATGAATGCTACTTCAACTCTCCGAAAGAGAGAGAGGCTCATAAGAGGGCAACAATCACGTACAACATTGATACACTTAATCCTAGAGATGAAACAAAAATCAAGAAGGGAGAGGCTGTGGAAGAGATAAAATCCATCATCCTCAATGAGGACGAGCCAGAAAAAATCATCTAAGTAGGAAGATCCCTAAGACCTGAGATCAAGGAAGAGCTGGTGAAGCTCTTAAGGAAGAGACAAAGTGTCTTTGCCTAGAGCCATGGAGACATGCCCGGTATTGACCCTGAAATTATGTGCCACAAACTCAATGTTACAGAAGACACTAAGCCTATCAAGCAGAGAAGAAGAGTATACTCTAAAGAGAAGTGTGATGTCATTAGAGAAGAGGTCAGAAAGCTTTAATAGGCCAAGTTCATCAGAGAGGTCATATACCCTGAGTGGTTATCTAACGATGTCATTATGCCAAAATCAAATGGGAAATGGAGGATGTGTGTAGACTTCACTGATTTGAACAAGTATTGCCCAAAAGATAATTTCCCCCTGCCTCGTATCGATCAGATGGTGGATACTACAGTAAGACATGAGCTCATAAGCTTCATGGATGCATATTAGGGGTATAATTAGATGTTCATGAATGCGGAAGACTCAGAGAAGACAACAGTCAGCTATTGCTAAAAGGGCATGCCCTTTGGGCTGAAGAATGAAGGGGCTACTTACCAACGCCTTGTAAATAAGATGTTCGAGGATCAGATAGGTAAGTCCATGGAAGTGTACCTGGATGACATGCTGACGAAAAGTCTAAAGGCCGACACTCATACGGTCGACCTTGAAAGAACTTTTAACACCATGGACAGGTATAGAATAAACCTCAACCCGGCTAAATGTGTCTGCGGAGTAGGAGCAGAAAAGTTTTTGGGATTCATTGTCAACCAAAGAGGGATAGAGGATAACCCTGAGTAGATCAAGGCCTTGATAGAAATTATGACACCCAGAACTATCAAAGACATTCAGAGGCTAACCGGAAGAGTTCCTGCACTAAACAAGTTCATCTCAATAGCTACAGACAAGTGTCTTCCTTTTTTCAAAGTGCTTAAAAAGGCCTTCGAATGGGATGAGGAATGAGAAAAATATTTTAAAGAGATCAAATCCTACCTCGGATCCCCACAACTCATATCTCGGCCCATTATGGGGGAGAAGTTATATGTTTATCTACCTGTTTGTGAGTCAGCCATTAGTGTTACAATAGTAAGAGAAGATGATGGAGTGCAGAGGCCAGTATACTTCAATAGTAAATCTCTTCAAGGGTATGAACAAAAATACCCTAGGATGGAAAAATTAGCCTACTCTTTAATACATGCTTCTAGGAAAATGAAGTCATACTTCCAAGCCCATTCTATGGTCATCCTAACTGATTCCCCACTCAGACAGGTCCTCCATAAGCCTGAGAAGTCAGGCAGGCTGATGACCTGGGCCATCGATGTGGGGGAGTATGACATTTCTTATCAACCCAAGGTTGCCATTAAGGGGCAGTGACTCACAGACTTCGTAGTAGAGTTTCCCTGGGAAGAGGTTGATACTGAAGATAGTCAAAAGGTAGCAGATAAATAGGACAGAAATATCTTATAAGATCTAGACGAGGTTGAGTCAAGCCAAGCCATAAAAAGAATAGTTAAGAATGAGGAAGAGAGGTACCTATTCAAGCGAAAGACCTTGTCAGAGGGGAACTTCTCTTCATATGAAGCTGTTTGGAGCCTCTTCGTTGATGGGTCGTACTGCGAAAGTGGAAGTGGAGTGGGGATGATATTGTCAGTACCAGATGGTACTGATATTAAATATGAGTTGAGTTTCAACTTTAAATCTTCGAACAACGAGTCATGAGGCATTAATAGCAGGTCTCTCCTTGGCGAAAGCCCTTAGTGTTCGCCAACTCTTAGTCCATAATGACTCAAGGTTGGTTGTCAACCATGTATTGGGAGTGTATGAGGCCAAAGAGGAAAGGATGGCCAAATACCTAAAGAGGGTGAGAATGAGGCTATAAATATTCAAGCAAGTGAAGTTGAAGAGGATACCTCGGCAAGACAATAGTCGAGCTGATGCAGTAGCAAGGTTGTCCTCAATAACAAGGACAGACATAAGAAAAACAATACGGGTTGAGATTCCGCTCAAGACGACCATCGAAGAAGAAGAAGAGGTTACCAGAAGGATTGTTATGGGCCTACAGGACGACAACAGGGACACCAATGGGAGAGACTCCTTTTATGTTAGCATACGGTTCAAAAGTTATCACCCCAACAGAAGTAGGACTTCCCACTCACAGAGTTCAGACCTATGACCCTCAAAGGAATGGGGAAGAGAGAATACTTTACCTTGATTTGATCGGGGAAAGAAGAGAGGATATAGAGATAATACAAGCAGCATACCAGTAGAGAACCATGAAATTCTACAATGAAAGGGTGAAATCAAGGCCTATAGCTGTGAGAGACCTAGTCCTAAAGAAGACGTTGCAAAAAAACAAATAAGCTCCATCCAAACTGACATGGTCCTTACAGAGTAGTTGAGGAGGTTATGCCTGGTACTTACTAGCTAGAAAATCTTGAAGGAGAATTTTTCTCTAACCCTTGGAATGCCGACCACTTGAAGAAATATTACATATGATGTTGCAGTTATTTTTATCCTTTTGTAATACATATCCCAGTTTATACAAAGGATGTTAATGAAAAGATAGCATTTTTTGTGCCATACTTTGTTACATTACGTTTTAACATCATTAATTTGGTGAAGTATGAGGTGAAACATCACTATATGATACCCTCAGACCTTAAACATCATTAATTTGGTGAAATTTATGAGGTGAACCATCATTTTATGGTGACCTCAAACCTTTAACATCATTAATTTGGTGGATTTTGTTAAATTTATGAGGTGAGACATCACTATATGGTGACCTCAGACCTTTAACATCATTAATTTGGTGAAATTTATGAGGTCAAACATCATAATATGTGACCTCGTACCTTTAACATTATTAATTTGGTGAAATTTATGAGGTGAAACATCATTATATAGTGACCTCAGACCTTTAACATCATTAATTTAGTGAAATTTATGAGGTGAAACATCATTATATTATGACCTCAGACCTTTAACATTGGTTTGGTGATAATTTATAAGGTGAAACATCATTATATGATGACCTAAGACCTTTAAAATTATTAATTTGGTGAAATTTATGAGGTGAACCATCATAATGTGGTGACCTCGGTCCTTTAACATCATTAATTTGGGGAAATTTATGAGGTGAAACATCATTATGTAGTGACCTCAGACCTTTAACATCATTAATTTGGTGAAATTTATGATGACCTCAGACCTTTAACATTAGTTTGGTGATAATTTATGAGGGTAAACATCATAGATTGATGACCTAATACCTTTAACATCATTAATTTGGTAAAATTTATGAGGTGAAACATCATTATATGGTGACCTCAGACCTTAAACATTAGTTTGGTGATAATTTATGAGGGTAAACATCATATATTGATGACCTCATACCTTTAACATCATCAATTTGATGAGAGTTTAAGAGGTAAGACATTCAAGCATAACATCATATGAAGTAACATATTCTGAAGAAGATAGAACTAATGATTATCATGAAAAAGATGGATTACAAGATGAGGCATCAAAAGGCCATCAGAAGTTCACAAAAATAACACAAGGAAACTAAAACTACAACTCATTAAAAGCTTCACAAGAAAAGACCTAAGTCTCTGTAGGTGCAGTCGTGTCTTCACGATCGATGTTTGTCACCTCAGCTCCATCATCCTAAGGATTAGAATCTTCGGTCTCAGTAACCTCTAGGGGAGAAGTCTTAGCTGGAGCAACATCAACTTCCTCAACTTCCTGCAAGGCCTGAGCAAGTCGGAGGTCACCAAAGCCAAGACCCTCAAAGTCTTAAGCAGTCAGGCTCCTTGACTCTTTCTCCTTAGTGGCTTCCCATTTTATAGTTGCTTTGATACCTCTTTCAAGGTATTCAAATTAAAAACTAAAAAAATTCAACAGAGATCTTATAATCTTCAATGGTCTTCTTTGCAGCATCCTCTAAAACAGCCTTGACTACAACATTCACCTTAGTTTGATGGGAATCATCCTTAGCCTTCAGAGCTTTGTCATGGTCCATCTTGAGTTTAGACATGTCATCATCCCTCTTCTTGACGACCCCCTTTATCCTTTCAACCTCTTTATTTAACGAGGCCTGAACTTGCTCAGCTTCTTGGCCCTTCTCTATGAGGGGAAACTTCATTAGAGTCCAATCAACGAGGCGATAGAAGGATAAGACACCTTGTAAAATAAGATCAGATGTAAGAAAATACGAGCTATAACTTCAAGAAATCAGAGATTACACCTGAGAAAAGCAAGCGATCAAATTAGCAAAAACTAGTACCTAAATGGACTTATGGAGATCAAACTCGGCCAGCAACAGGATGTCCAAAGAGTGTAAGAAACGCTTACCCTCTTCAGTCATTATTGTGCTGATAGCATCGACAACCTTCAGATTGTGGCCAATGAGGCTATCACTTATTTTCAGCTGAGGAAGATGAGCCACCAGGGCATCATTTGTAGAGATGGGAATGACACGATCCCCTTTCGGAGTCTTTCCTGGCCTCAGATGATCCAGTTAAACCGTGCTATTCCTCTTTTTGGTAACATCGGCCTGGGATGTGCCAACGTTCTTCTCGATTGTACAAGGGGCAACATTTTTGCCACCCTTTTTTTGCATCAGCTTCACCAGACCTGGAGCAGACATTTCCCAAAGGTCGTCTGATATGCCTTCAGGGCGCTCTACAAAGAAACAAGTATTTGAGTTAGTAATTCAGAGATATAAAAAGTAAGAGGTATAACTTACGAAAAATTAAGACTTACGGAGCTTTATCAAAGGACCACCCCCTAAGCCTGTCTGAGAGAGGTAATAGGGGGTAATCAAATGTTCATATTTTACAAGACAACCCTGCTCTCCCTGATTGCGAAGATCCTCAACCTTTTGGTAGTTATCCTAGCTAAGTCCAGGGTCGGCTTTAGCAGCAAGGGAGACCTTCCCCCATCTCAGAGGGGTCCTTGGAACCGACGTTCCAGAGGCCTTATTTGGAATAAATTCCCACGCCCCATAAGCAAAGAAATACCAAAGTTTCCATTTATGGTTTGAAGTTTGGGTAACCAACAACATTTTCTTTTCTGATTTCTTAGCTAAGAAGTGGTAATAGCTAGGGTGGTTTTTGGCAGAGGAGGGCATATAACAATCTGTGAAAACCCTAATTGGAAGGTCTGAGTGGTGGACAACCCTCCAAAGGACGATGACCCCAGTCATAACCCTCCAGGCATTAGGGGATAGTTGGGAAGGGGTAAGGTTTATATAGGAGAGTATAGCTCTGATGGAAGGGTGAATAGGAAGACAAAATCCTAACTTGAACATCTGTACATAGACGCAGATCTCTCCATATCGCCCGTCAAAGGCCCTCTCATCCCTCACAAGTTTCCTAAGGATGATAGAAGGGTTTATGGAATAGAGGTGCCTAAAAGAAACAAGGTCATACTCGCTGACGGAGCCCTCAATCTTGGCCACCTCAGATGTATCAATATCACTTTCCTCACCATCATCACCATCCCCAGCAACGTCGGTCTCGGCAGGTGATGGAAACCTCTAAGAAAATTTGGCCCCGGTGGTAGTCGACAGAGGAATGGCATCAAAGATAGTCGGAATTGAGACATTTGGCCCTATGATTTCAACATCAGAAGACCTATGTGAGGTGCTAGAACCTTTGTGAGACGAGGCACGGCTCGAAACCTCGACTTCCTCAAGGACCTCACCCTTCTTATGAGAGTAATCCATAGCCTCTTGAAAAGAGTCTATAGACATGGGGTCTAAGGAGGACGACTCAGACTCAGACATTGGTGTTGGGTTCATAGGAACCTCTGCAGGCTCAGTAGGCTCGACTGGCTTAGGGTAGATAACCTTCAGAGGTGGATAAAAGATAGGCCTGAGAGGAAAGGCCTCAGCCCTATGAGCTTCCTATTGAGCTATCTCTATTTGCCTAATTTTCTCGAAGGTCTTCTCACGAAGAGATGGGAACTCTTCTATGAGTTGGTATAAGGGTCTGATCATAAGTTAGACGATACTACACTTTACTCAGAACCACAAATAGGCAAACAACTTGTTTAATCTAAATTAAGAATCAAACTAGGAATTTAAAAAGTTTCCATTAAGAACATCAAGAACGTTCAATAATAGGGTCTTCGGAGAAGGTGATCGGAGTTTCATCAAAAACCTAAAAAAGGATTATTTATAGATGAAACACCCTCTGAGCTACCTATAACTATCACTAAATCACTCAACCACTACTATCCTAGACTTACAACCACCAGCGCAAGTAGAAGCCCTTGTCGAAAAACACAAAAGCTCGCCAAAAACTCAGAAATGAGGATACAAAGCCCAGAAATAGAAAAGAGGTTAAAAATGGTACCTAGTTAGTCGCAAGTGAGGGACGAGGATTATAGAAACCGAAGGAAACTTACAAAAGAAGTCAGTAATAGAGGTTTGAATGAATTTGCAGTACAGAGAAAGTTAAGGCGGTAAGAAATTTGGAAAAAAGAGAATGAGTAGAGAGAAGAGGGTTTTTAAACCCACCTAATGATGGGGCGCGAGTCCCAATACCCCATCATTGCCCTAGGGAAACGAAAGGACAAATCAGAATCGTCATGCCTTGATAAGCACACTAATCACTTCATTAAGTGACATATGGCACAAAAATATTAGTACCCAAATAAATCCAACCTCGGCATTAATTAAATACCCCCATTCATCTAATTACATAGTTGACTAAGGGCTAGGGGTGATTAATATGCCCAAAGTGAACCCTCTTACTCAGAGTAACTAACCTCGACCAGTCTCACAGTCGGGGTAACAGAAGCTTATGACAATCATCTGCAAGGTTATCTTACAGAAGGTCGGCCCCTCCTACATCAACCTCGGATGGACATCAGCCAAGGTCAGCAAGGTCCTGTGGGCTCAATCATCTACCGACATTATCATCGGCCCCAAACGACGTTGCAATCGTCAGCCAAAATCAATAATGTCTTATGAACTCAATCATATGCCAATGTCATCACCGGCCCTAGCCGATGTTTCAACTACCTCATACCTAACCACGACCAGCCCTTATGGTCGAGGTCATCATGGATATTAACCTCGAAAAAAGCAACAGTCGAACTTCACCAACCTCATACCCGTCCAGGCTGAGGTTGCACCAATCAAAGACACATGACTGAGTATTTACAAGCACATGTATGGTTTGGAACACGTGGATAAATATGTTATAACTGAATCATTCCCTCCACGTGAGGGAATATTGAGATCATCATTATTTAGATAAGATCAGCCATGTGTCACTCTCATACTGGTTCGATCCTCACGCACATACTCATTGCATGCTTGGGGGGTACATTACAACCCCAAGGACTATATAAAGAGGTCATCCTCTACCTTGTTAAGGGATCCATAATTGCAACCCTAGCTGAAACTATGTTAGTTTACATAGTAGAGAGAGAAATCTTGAGAGATTGTATCCATGGCCATTAGTTCCTTCATCTAGTGATATTACTCACACACTCACAGTCGATATAGACCAGATTGGCTGAACCACTTACATTTAAGTGTTAATCCTCTTTTCTTCACCTCCTTCTACTATACATACACTCTTGTGCCGCTATTGTTATTGCTAGTTTGAGCTTGTCAACACCTCATCTGGTGGTTCTATTTCCAGAACCATCAACGTTAATCCACCCCAGAGCAAAATCAAGGTCCTCTACCTCCTTCAGTCTTGCTAGGGAATCAGTCTAACCTTGGTCATAACCATCATCCCAGGCTTATAGAAGAACCATTCGAAAAAAATAACTCAATTGGGTCAAATCCCTTTAAAGTATAGTAGTGATCACATAAGCTCTCTTGACATATCCCTTAACCTTAGCAATTTCCCTTTGTAGATCTTTGATTTTTAGCGTGAGCTGTACCAATTGATGATAAATAAGATCCTTGAAGCACTAGAGGGCGACTAATAATATGCTAATATTGTGTATTTAGTCCTTCAAACCTATGCATTTTTTCCCCTCGTGTATCTGATTCCCTATATTTATGCTCATTAACCAGACAACCTCGGATTTCTATGTTAACATGCTTTGCAGGGGTTAATTGAGCTTTTATAGGTATTTGGATGCTAAATGTGAAGTTTGGACTCATTCCGACTAATTTCCATACGCAATCGCATATTCAAGGGCAATTAAATCAATTCACAGTTTGAGCACTGGCTTGTATCCCTCCTCGCAAGATTCACGTGGCCGTGAACGGTGCGCAATTCCGATCCCTAACGAAGAAGTTACGACACTTTCAATGGAAGAGATTTCCAAGTGAACCAAAATAGGAGGAAGATTGATGCAGACCTGCTTGATCAATCGATCGATCCTCCAATGTTCATTCATCGTGGGAAGCAGTGGGCTCATATCTGATCGATCGATCGATCGATCAAAGGAATCGATCGATCGATCAAAGGAATCGATCGATCAATCCCCTATTTTCTGCAGATATTTTCCCCTGTTATTTTCTTTTCCCTTTTCTTTTCTATTTTTATTCCACTTACTATATAAACCATTTTTGTTGTAATATTCAGATATATCATATTTTAGATAGTTTTAGGTTAGGTTTTGGGGGTTGAGAGCTCATTTCTTCTCCCTCTCTTAGTTTGACACCCATTAGGGTTTGTAAGTTTTACTTTCATGTTCCCTCTCCATTAATATAGTTTGTACTTCCTTAATTCTACTTTCTAATTTAGTTTACATGCTTTATTTACATGCTTTCATTTATTTGCTTTCTAGTGTACATTTATTGTGTTTATTTATTTTTAATATGCTTTCTAGCTAAGTTAGTCTAGGTTGTGTCAGATTGAACTCATTTCGGGTTGACATGTTGCTTGGCTTTGGTGATGGAGTTTACGGGTCTATTTCGGGTGCGATGTCCTAGTTATTACGCCTAGGATATTTGACGGGGCATATCATGTATGCTTCGTGTTTACGACCTTGCGTGCTTAATTTTTGGGGTATTTGTTGACACCAAAATCATATTAGACTGTTATGCTAATTTAGGGGTGTGAACTTTTAATTTAATTAATTGTTGAAATGAGACGCAATCTAAATAACTTGTTGACCCATGTAACCATTTTATACTAATTAACTCGGGTGAGGGATATTTGACGCAACCTATAATTTTTACTCGCCTAGATTAATCATTTCCCTTTTTGCATCTTTTACTTTTTGTTCATATTTATCTTTTACACTTTTATTTATCAAGTATTAAACCAAATAATATTCTAGCAACTCGTCTCTGTGGATTTTCGATACCCGACTTACCGCTATACTCACCCATTGAGTGTAGTCGTAATTTACATTTTTGTATTGAGGTTATGAACAGAAAATAACGATCGGCATTTGACGCGCGTCACTTTTCACCCTTAATCAAAATGGCGCCGTTGACGCGCATCAAATGCCGATTGTTGTTTTATGTTCACCGCCTTAATACAAAAACCTAAATTACGACTACACTCAATGGGTGAGTATAGTGGTTAGTCGGGTATCGAAAATTCACAGAGACGAGTTGCTAGAATATTATTTGGTTTAATACTTCAGAAATAAAAGTGTAAAAGATAAATATGAACAAAAAGTAAAAGATGCAAAAAGAGAAATGATTAATCTAGGCGAGTAAAAACTATTGTTTGCGTCGAATATCCCTCACCCGAGTTAATTAGTGTAAAATGGTTACATGGGTCGACGAGTTATTTAAACTGCGTCTCATTTCGATAGTTAATTAAATCAAGAGTTGTCACACCCCTAAATTTTCATAACAGTCTAAAATGATTTTGGTGTCAACAAATACCCCGAAAATTACGCACGCAAGGTTGTAAGCACGGAGCAAACATGATATGCCCCGTTAAATCACCTAGGCGTAATAATTAGGTTAACACACCCGAAATAGACCCGTAAACTCCATCACCAAAGCCAAAGACAAGCAACATATCAACCCGAAATGAGTTCAATCCGACACAACCTAGACTAACTTAGCTAGAAAGCATATTAAAAATGCGGTAAATAAACGCGATAAATAAATGATGATGCTAGAAACATCACCACCCTTCAAGGTGTTTGTAAGCTCAATTCAGTGTTAACAATAGCAGTATAAAGGTATATAGTAGAAGGAGATGAGAAGAGGAGGATTCACACCGGAATATAAGTGGTTCAGCCAATTAGGCCTACGTCCACTGTGCAAGTGTATGATAAGTATCACTGTATGAGGGCTCCACTATCCATAGATACAATCTCTCAAGCTTTCTCTCTCTACTGTGTATTTAGACTGAGTTTCAGCTATGGTTGCTAATTTTGGGCTTTTCAAGGTAGAGGATGACCTCTATATATAGTGTCTGGGGGTGTTGTGTACCCCCCAAGCATGCAACGAGTATGCGCATGAGGATCGAACCAATATGAGAATGACACCTGGCTGATCTCATGTAAATAATGATGACCTAAATATTCCCTCATGTGGGGGAATGATTCGGTTATAACTGATTGTGTACACGTGTTTCCATCAATGCATATGATGATAAGAACTCGGCCATCCATGAATGATCCCAGCCTCGACCTGGAAGGGGACGAGGTGGTGACCTTGGTTCAGTGGGTGGATCGAGTTAACACATGCTGAGCTATGACATCGGCCTGGGCCGAGGTAGTGATGGCAAAGCAGCAACGTCGGCCGATCCCTAGCCAAGATTGATGCTGATGACAGGTAACCTCTTCATCTTATGAGCCGAGGTTGCAATCTTTGGAAGACCAGGTGTATAACCTCCCCTAGATCATGGATGACCTCACTTACCGAGGTAGCAGGAACGTCGGTTGGTCCATAGCCGACCATTCTTGGGATGAGACCGCTGGTGGATGAGCTGGGACGCCTCCAACCTCGGCCATCCTCATGGGATGAGGTTGATATCTCTGAGCCGAGGGGGTATATAGAGGGCATATTAATCACCCCTAGCCCTTAGTTACCTGTGTGATCAGGTGTCTAAGGGGTATATTTACCCAAGGTTGAATTTTTTTAGGTGTCAATAGTCTCTTGACAAGTGTCAACTTCTAGAGTAGATAGCGTGCCTAGAAGTTTTGATGATGTCGGTTATCTTTTGGGCTCCCAAGGCAATGATGGGCCATGGGACGCGTGCACTCATACTTAGGGGTTTAAACCCTATTTTCTTCTCTTTCTTCATCATTTCTCTCCTTCTCCGAATTTGGTCATTTCTGTAACTTTCTCTCTTTAGAAGAGCTCTGATTTGAAGTGCGTTGGGATGGTCATTCCCTGGGATTCCTTCCTTGCTTCTCATAACCCTTCTTCAGGTACCCATTGCCATCCATTCTTCTTCATATTTCTACCTTTGTTCTTATTTTTGCATTTTTCGGTGAGCTTCAAGAGGTTTTCGGTGAAACTGTTGGTTTTCCGACGAACTGTTCTTAACTGTTCTTCGTCATTTTCGTTCAAAGTTTAATAGATTGATCTTTAATTCCATTTGGAAATCTTGTTTGTATTTTAGGAGAGTCAATAAGTCTAGCGTCTGCCTCATATGCTCAGTTCCCTTTACCAACTTTTAGAGGAGTTCCCCTCTCTTAGGGAGAAGACCTTAGATAAAATTAGACAAGTAGAAAGAGCCCAAGAGGAAGCTCGTAGGGCAAAGGCGTTCCCCCTCAGGCCTATTTTTCCACCACCTCTGAAGGTCATATACCCTGAACTAACCGAACCAGTTAACCAAGTAGTGGTCCCTGCTGAACCCTTTCCAATGTTGGAGTCTGAGTCATCCACCTCAGACTCTATGTCTGTGGACTCCTTCAAAGAGGCCATGGACTTCACAAATCAACAAGATCAAGTCCCTGATCAGGCAGAGGTTTCCAGTCAGGCCTCATCTCACAAAAGTTCAAGTACATCAACCTCTTACTCAGAGGTTGAAATTGTTGGACCAAGTGTGGTTGTTCCACAAATTCTGGAAGCCATTCCTTTGTCGACAGTCACAGGGGTTAAGTTCTCTCAGAGGTTTCCAGGTGGTGCCACATCATCTTCTCGGGCCGACATTGAGCTAGATGATGATGATGATGCCGAGAGTGATATTGACATCTCTGAGGAAATCGAGATTGAGAGTACGGTTAGCTAGGTCGACCTCTTGTCCTTTAAATACCTATATTCCATAAGCCCCTCTATAAAACTCAGGAGATCTCTGAGGGAAGAGAGGGCTTATGACAGCCAAGATGGTAAAATCTGCGTATACGAGCAGATATTCAAGTTGGGATTTCGTCTACCCATCCATCCCATCATCAGGTCTATATTGCCCTATATCAACTTGGCCCCTTCCCAGTTGTCACCCGATGTTTGGAGGGTGATAATTGGAGCCATTGTCTTATGGAGGGTTGGTCATCACGCAGACCTTCCTGTCCAAGTCTTTACAGGGTGCTATGTCCCTTCGTCTGCCAGAAACTATCCGAGCTATTATCATTTTTTAGCTCAGAAGTTAAATAATAAGATGCTTCAGATTACCCAAACCTCTAACCATAACTGAAATCCACGTTACTTCATTGCATCAGGGCCGTGGGAATTTGGTCCATGTGCCCCTTCTTCCTCATTAGAGCCGAGGATACCTATAAGATGGGGGGAAGTTACAATGGCTGCTAGGGCCGAGCCTGGGCTAAGCCAACAAAATCTTCAGAAGGTCAAAGACCTTCAGGATCAGGGGGAACATGGTCTGCTTGTAAAATTCGAACACCTGATGACCCCCTATTACCTCTCTGAGACTTGTCTAGGGGCAAGTCCTCTGGCAGAGTTTGGTAAGTGCTTTTTATTTCAACAAGTTATACCTCTGAATTTATGTATATCTGATTCTCTAACTCAGACTTTTCCATCTTATAGATCGCACAAAACAAATATCTGGAAAGTTGTGGGAGATGGCCGCCCCCAATCTGACAAAGCTCGTCAAAAAGATGGACTGAATGCTCCTCTTCCCCCTCCGTCTACCTCAAGGGCTGAGGCTAAAAAGAAGAGGAAGGTTACCGACCCTGCCCGTAAGGATCAGAGGCAGAAGAAGAAAGGGGGAGATCGTGCCATTTCCATTTATTCTGAGAATGCCTTGATTGCTCGTCTGGAGCAGTTAAAGATTGGTGATAGTGTCATTGACCAAACTACGAAGGCCTTGGATGCTATCGGCGGTGTCATGACCGAGTCTGACAAGCGCTTTTATCGGTCTTTGGATAAGCCTCTGCTGGTTGAATTATCCCTTCATCGTACTATCCAAGTAAGACCTTTAACTATAGCTTCTGAATGTGTAACATCGGTATTTGAACTATTTTAAACCTTAGTCTGACATCTTTGCACATGTTCTGTAGGGTCTTCTCACCACGCATCACTATGTCAACTGGACCTTGGAGAAGCTTCCTCTGATTGAGAATGGCCAAGAGGCCGACAAGACTGAGGCCACTCTAAATGCTGAAGTGGAACGTCTGAAAACTTATATGAAGAAGGCTGAGACCAGCATGAAGGGGATGCATAAGGACTTAGATAAGCAAAGGGAAAAATATAACACTGTCCTGAAGGCTCAGGCTGACTCTCTCCAGCACAAAGTGGATGTTACTGTCAAGGCTACCTTGCACGATGCCTCCGAGAAGATCTTGTAGGATTACAAGGTCTCTGACGAGTTTTTCAGCTTAGGCTTTGAATATCTGGAGAGAGAGGTCAAAGCAACTGGAAAATGGGCTGCCATGGAAGAGAAGGAATCAGGAAGCCTTGCAGCTGCTGACTTCATCGGCCTGGGTTATGCCGACCCTAAGTTTTCTCAGGCCTTGCAGGAGGTTGAAGAAGAGGGAGAGGCTTCACCCACCGAGACTGCACCACAAGGAGACACCATGACTGAAGATGTCGGTGCTCAAGACGATGAGGTGGAGGTGGTCACCCTCAGCCAAGAAGATGCAGATATGACCATCAACCTTGAGGTTGCGAACATTTGAATTCTTGTGAAGCCTTAAGCAATCCTGTAGCTCTTGATTAGTTGTAACCTCTGATTAGACACTATTACTTTATATCTTTACATTTTGTAACTTAATGTTAAACTTCGAGGAGGGTTTTTATTTCTTCTCTCGCTGATTTGTTTGTTGAATGCTTTTCCTTGCCGAGCAATGTGTTCATCTCTGAAGACATGTACAATGATGTCTTTGTTGAGCCAGATGTTATAAGGTCTGAGGTCATCAACTAAGATGTTACCCTCATAAATAATTTCACCAAATTAATGATGTTAAGGGTATGAGGTCATCCAAATATGATGTCTAATCTCAAACCTTGTCACCAAATCATGATGTTATAAGGTCTGAGGTCATCAATAAGATGTTATCCTCATAAATAATTTGCACCAAATTAATGATGTTAAGGGTCTGAGGTCATCCGAATATGATGTCTGACCTCAGACCTTCTCACCAAATCATGATGTTATAAGGTCTGAGGTCATCACTAAGATGTTATCCTCATAAATAATTTTCACCAAATTAATGATGTTAAGGGTCTGAGGTCATTCGAATATGATGTCTGACCTCAGACCTTGTCACCAAATCATGATGTTAAGGGTCTGAGGTCATCCGAATATGATGTCTGACCTCAGATCTTATCACCAAATCATGATGTTATAAGGTTTTAGGTCATCAACTAAGATGTTACCCTCATAAATAATTTCACCAAATTAATTATTTTAAGGGTCTGAGGTCATCCGAATATGGTTTCTGACCTCAGACCTTGTCACCAAATTATGACGTTATAAGGTATGAGGTTATCACTAAGATGTTACCCTCATAAATAATTTCACCATATTAATGATGTTAAGGGTCTGATGAATCAGAAATTATCAATGAAGTTGATCTTCTCATTAATAACCTCTTCATAAGATGATACATTTACACAAACTTTCCCAACATCATATGTAATACTTCTTTAGATGATCAGCGTTCCATGGGTTGGAGAAAGGTTCCCCCTCGAGGTTTTCTAGCTTGTAGGTCCCGGGTATAACCTTTTCAACTACTTTGTAAGGACCATGCCAATTTGGGTGAAGCTTATTTGCCTTCTATAACATCTTCTTCAGTACTAAGTCTCCCTCAACAATTGGTCTTGATTTTACCCTTTGGTTGTAGAACTTTGTTGTTCTCTGCTGGTAAGCTACTTGTCTTATTTATGCGTATTCCCTTCTCTCTTTAATCAAGTCTAGGTCGAGTCTTCTTTCCTCTCCATTCTTCACGGGGTCGTAGGTATGAAGCCTATGAGTAGGGAGCCCTACCTCTGTGGGTATGACGGCCTCTGAGCCATGTGATAACATAAATGGGGTCTCTCCCGTAGGTGTCCTAGTCGTCGTTCTATAGGCCCAAAGAATAGCATAAACCTCTTCAGTCCACCTTTCCTTAGCCTCCTCCAACCTCTTCTTGATCCCTTCAAGTATTATTCTATTGGTGACTTCGGTCTGACCGTTTGCCTGAGGTCGGCTAGGAGAAGAGAAAAATTATTTTATCCCAACACTTTCGCAATATTTCTCCAAGGAAGAGTTCTTGAATTGGGTTCCATTGTCTGAGATGAGGGTGTTTGGTAGGCCATATCTGCATATGATGTTTCTCCAAATAAATTGAAAGGTCTTATGTTCTGTAATCGTAATCATCGGCTTCGCCTCTACCCACTTTGAGAAGTAGTTAATGGGAACTATCAGAAATCGGTAATTATTTATAGCTCTTGGTAGGGGACCCACTAGGTCAATTCCCCATACTACGAATGGCCAAGGGGAACTGATTGACATCATAGGCTGATGAGGTCGATGGGGAATAGTACAGAATCTTTGACATTTATCGCATCTCTTCACATCAGCTGCAGCATCCTTTGCCAAGGTTGGCCACCAGTACCCCTGCGTAATGATTCTTTTGGCCAAGGGTCTTCCTCCTAAGTGACTGGAGAAAGAACCCTCATGTACCTCCCATAAGATGCGGGGAACTTCCATGGGATGAACGCATCTGAGGAGAGGTAAAAGGAATCCATTCTTATATAGGACGTTCTCCACTATGGCGAAATTCGCAGCTCTATATCTTAATTTCTTCCTTTCCAGCTTTGACTCCGATAGCACCCCCTCTCTGATGTATTTGATAAGGGGGTACATCCATGAATCCCTTAGGTTCAGATTGAGGCAAGGGTTACTATACTCTTCTTCTTCTTCAATGCTTGCTCTGGGCAAGATCTTAACTGGGACTGTTCTCCGGATGTCTGTCTTCATCATCGAAGCCAACCTTGCTAAGGCATCGGCATGGATGTTATTTTACCGAGGTACTCTCTTCATCTTTACCTCTTCGAGGCCTTCTAATATCGTTCTCACCCTCTTTAGGTATCTGTCCATCCTTTCATCTCTGGCCTCATAAACCCCTAAGACTTGATTAATAACTAACCTCGAGTCACTATGAAGTAGAAGTCGTCCTGCTCCAAGAGTCTTCGCCAATGAGAGACCTGCTATCATGGCTTCATATTCTAACTCATTGTTTGATGCCTTGAAGTTAAAACTTAGGGCATATTCGATGTTAGTACCATCCGGGGCTGAGAGTATCAATCCCGCACCGCTCCCACTTTTGCAAGATGACCCATCTAGAAAGAGGTTGCAGATGTCTCTATCTGATGAGAAGCCACCTTCTAGCATTATTCCCTCCTTGAAGAGGTACCGGTCTTCCTCATTCTCGACTGTTCTATCTCTGGTTCCCTTGGTCATAACCTCTTCTGGGTGTTGGAAGACGTTATTGTTTGACCCTTCTGCATTTTGTGACCTGTTCTTAATCTCGATCTCTTCCCATGTGAACTCAACAACGAAGTTTACAAGCGCCTTCCCTTTGATGGCCATCCTAGGCTGATAGGTGAGGTCATACTCCCCCAGTTCAATGTCCCATGCCATCAATATTCTTGACTTCTCAGGTTTATGGGGGACCTGTCTTAGTGGGGAGTCAGTGAGGACGACCATAGAATGGTCTTGAAAGTAGGGCTTCATCTTCCTTGAAGCGTGTATCAGAGCGTAGGCAAACTTTTCCATCCGAGGATAATTCTGCTCAGCCCCTTAAAGGGATTTACTGTTGAAGGATACAGTCCTTTGAATTCCAACGTCTTCCCATACTATGGCTGAACTTATAGCCGGTTCAGAGACCTCTAGATAAACAAACAGCCTCTCTCTCGCCATTGGTAGAGATAAGACAAAGGGAGATCCAAGGTATGACTTGAGTTGATCAAAAGCCTCATCACACTCTTTGTCGCACTCGAAGTCCTTTCTAAGCACCTTAAAGAACGGAAGACACATGTCGGCCGCTCTGGAAATGAATCTGTTGAGCGCATCCCCTCTTCCAGTGAGCCTCTGGACATCCTTGATACTCCGAGGTGTCTTCATATCGAGCAAAGCCTTGATTTTCTCAGGGTTCGCCTCTATTCCTCTTTGATTGATGATGAATCCAAGAAACTTCCCAGCTCCTACCCCGAAGACACATTTCACCAGGTTGAGTTTCATTTTGTACATGTCCATTATATCAAAGGTCTTTTCCAGGTCTACCACATGAGTGCAAGCCTTTAAGCTCTTCGTCAACATATCATCTACATATACCTCTATAGTCTTGCCTATTTGGTCTTCGAACATATTATTCACAAGACTTTGATATGTTGCCCCTGCATTTTTCAATCCGAAGGGCATCACCTTGTAGCAATAAGTCCCTTTGTCAACAATAAAGCCTGTCTTTTTTGAGTCCTCAGCATCCATGAAGATCTGATTGTAGCCTAAATATGCGTCCATGAAACTCATGAGCTCATGTCCTGCAGTTGCATCTACCATCTGGTCGATCCGGGGTATGGGATAACTGTCTTTTGGGCAAGACTTGTTCAGGTCAGTAAAATCTACGCACATTCTCCACTTTCCATTGGCCTTGGGCACAATGACTGCTTTTGATAGCCACTCTGGATATATCACTTCCTTGATGAATTCAGCCTCTTCCAACTTTCGAACCTCTTCCCGAATAACGTCATATTTCTCTCTGGAGTATACTCTTCATCTATGTTTAATTGGCTTAGCATCCTTAATCACATTCAGCTTGTGGCATATAACTTCAGGGCTAATATCGGGCATGTCCGCGTGACTCCATGCGAAGACACTCTGCCTCTTCCTCAGGAATTCTACCAGTTCTTCCTTGATTTTTTCTTTTAAGGCTTTGCCGACTTGGACAATTTTTTCTGGTTCATCCTCACTGAGGACGATGGATTCTACCTCTTCCATGGCCTCTCCCCTCTTCAACTTTATTTCATCTCTTGGGTCAAGTGTGTCAATGTTATAAGTGGTGGTTGCCCTCTTATGGGCCTCTCTATCTCTTCATCCGAGTTGAAGTAGCATTCTCGTGCTATGGTCTGGTCACCTTGCACTTCCCCTAACCCATCGGGTGTCGGTAATTTTAGCATCTGGTGGACCGTTGATGGCACGGCCTCAAACTCCTTAGGTATACTCTTCCTATGATGAGGTTATAGGCCGAGAAGACATTTTCGTCCATAACAAAAAAATTAATCTTCTGGGTTAACCTCTTAGGAAACTCATCACCCATCCGCACATCCATCTCATACATTCCCAATGGATGGACCTTTTCACCGCTGAAGCCCATTAACGGATGATGATAGGGAACCAACGTAGCTCTACTAATACCTAGGCTCTTGAAGCAAGGCCAAAACATCACATCTGTTGAGCTTCCTCCGTCTACCAGAATTCTCTGCACCCCACATCCATGAACTCTTGTTGTGATCACCAAAGGGTCATCATGTGGGGCTAGGATTCCTTTGAAGTCGAGTTGGGAGAACCCAACTACAAGAGTATCCATGTCTACCTTCTTTCTCTTTTGTGTAGTATCGGAAGACATCAGGTTTACCACTTCAAGTTTGGACACTGACTTTGCCTCTGCCACATGGGCTTTTTTGTTAGCCACCTTAGAGCCACCCCCGCAAGTCCTCCGCATATGGTGTTAACACCAAATGAGATCATACCAACCCTCTTCACTGGGGTGTTGTCATCTTTTGGTGGGAGGTCCGAATCATCTTCATCATCGTCATCCATGCCATTGTCTCTTAGAGTTGGTGCGCCATCGCGGCACCTGTCTTGCCTCTTCTTTTTAGGGTCATCTCTCCCCCTTTTAGGAGCCTTGTTATCGATGTACTTTCTCAACTTTCTGATTTCAACATCTTCTCGATCTCATCCTTTGAGGCAAAACACTTGTCTGTGATATGACCATGGTCATGGTGGAATTCACACCATAGGTTCTGGTTCCTCTTATGTGGAGGAGCCTTCAACTTCTCTGGCCATCTTAGAGATCGGTCATTCTTTATCTCATTAAGTATGTGTTCGCAGCTTACCTTAGGAGGGGTATAACATGCAAACTTATCATCAGCTGGCCTCTTCTTTCCATCCTTATTTTTTTGAAACTTTACGCTGTTACCACCGTTCTCATCTTCATACTTAGCGGCCATGGCCTCTTCAGCGTTTATGAACTTCCTCGCAGTTACCAGTAGCTCCGCCATGGACTTTGTAAGGTCTTTCGCAAGTTTCCATAACATCTTCCCCTTCTGAAGACCCCCTATGAGGGAGGTCATGGCAATATTATCTTCGTAATCTTCAACCTCAAGTTTTTCCTTGTTGAACCTGGAGATGTTGTCTCTTAGGCTCTCATTCTTCCCCTATTTGACATACAGTAGATGGGTGGTTTTCTTTTGAGGTCTTACCCCAAAGAAGAATTTATAAATGAATCGTTCATCCAAGCCCTTGAAGTTCTCAATTGAATTCTTTGGAAGAGAAGTAAACCAGATGTGCGATGTTCCTGTCAAAGTTTCAGAGAAGGCACGACACTTTATCTCATCTGGTATTGAGTAAATGTCCACCGCCGACTGATAAATCTCAAAGTGATGTACAGGGTTGGTGCTACCATCATACTTAGGAGAGACCACGGGAGGTTTGAACTTAGCGGGGGCTAGAAAGTTTACTATCTTGGACATAAAGGGGGAGCCTTCTGAGAAACCTCTTTGCAATGGGTCTCGGCTTTTAATGAGGTCTCCTATCTTTTCTTTAAAACACTGAATAGAGTCGTTCCATGGTCTTGATATGTCATCCTGGCCGAGGTTGTCCCCAGCCACCTCCAAGGGATGGACTGAGGGTTCCCCAGCCACAGCATAACATCGACTGTTGACCTCTTCCTGGTCTCTACCTCTTCCTGCATGGGGTCTGCCTTGATGAGGCCGGCGTTGTACCTCTTCCCTTTGTGAGCCAGCTTCACTTATCGACCTCGACAATCTTTATCTTAGGTCGTTTACTGGGCCGAGCCTTTCAAAGGCTGACCCTCTGCTTAGTCGATCAAAATATGATCCTCGTTGCTGGGATTTGTCACCCCTTCGGCCTCCACAACCTTGGCTCCGTTTGGCAGGGATAACTGTGTTGTTCAAAACTTCATATGGCTCCCAACAGTCTTCTGGGGCGTCTTCCGCCTCTAGATCATCATACTTGTCCTCAGGGCAGGGGTTTCTTTACCTCCCCAGGCGCAAGTGCCTAGGGTCAGAGACGTCCCTCCTCCACTGGGGCGTAGGTTGGTCTCTTCGTGGTTCCTGGGGTGGTCCCCTGGCATCAGGATGTGGTTGAGCGGCCGCCGGGGTGATCATCTCTGGTGAGACTCCAGGTGGCCTTATCATATTTTGGCTGAGCTGTGAAAATTTCTTCTGTATTGCTTGTTACATAGCAGCCAAAGACCTCAAGGCTGTGGCCACCTCCGCCATTTTGGATTGGGACGGTGCCTGGCTAGAGCTAGGTCCTCCCACACTAGGCGGCGAAAGAGGTGGTGGTAACTCCGGTGCCATGTGTTACCACAAAAGAGCTAGTGTAGCAGATGAGCTTGATACCTTACAGGACCTCTTTCAATGGTGAAACAACTCCACACAAGGGGCGGTGCCTGGTTCACCACCAGAGTCTCCGGTTAGGTTAAGCATAAGAAGAGGAAGAGATAGCTTCTCGTTCCCATAGACGGCGCCAAAATGATGATGCTAGAAATAGCACCACCCTTCAAGGTGTTTGTAAGCTCAATTCAGTGTTAACAATAGCAGTATAAAGGTATATAATAGAAGGAGATGAGAAGAAGAGGATTCACACCGGAATATAAGTGGTTCAGCCAATTAGGCCTACGTCCACTGTGCAAGTGTATGATAAGTATCACTGTATGAGGGCTCCAATGGCCATAGATACAATCTCTCAAGATTTCTCTCTCTACTGTGTATTTAGACAGAGTTTCAGCTATAGTTGCTAATTTTGGGATTTTTAAGGTAGAGGATGACCTCTATATATAGTGTCTGGGGGGTGTTGTGTACCCCCTAAGCATGCAACGAGTATGTGCATGAGGATCGAACCAATATGAGAATGACACCTGGCTGATCTCATGTAGATAATGATGACATCAATATTCTCTCACGTGGGGGGGGGGGAATGATTCGGTTATAACTGATTGTGTACACGTATTCCCATTAATTCCTATGCTGATAAGAACCCGGCCATCCATGAATGATCCAAACCTCAACCTTGGAAGGGGACGAGCTTGTGACCTTGGTTCAGTGGGAGGGCCGAGGTAAGACATGCTGAGCTATGACATCGTCCTGGGCCGAGGTAGTGATGGCAAAGCAGCAATGTTGGCCGATCTATAGACGAGATTGATGCTGATGACGGGTAACCTCTTCATCTTATGAGACAATGTTGAAATATTTGGAAGACCAGGTGGATAACCTCCACTGGATCATGGATGACCTAACTTTTCGAGGTAGCAGGAATGTCGGCTGTTCCATAGCCGACCATTCTTGGGACGAGACCGCTGGTGGAAGAGCTAGGCCCCCTCCAACCTCGGCCATCGTCATGGGCCGAGGTTGATATCTCTGAGCCAAAGGGGTATATAGAGGGCATATCAATGAACGCAATAAATCTACACTAGAAAGAAAATAAATGAAAGCATGTAAATAAAGCATGTAAACTGAATTAGAAAGAGTAATTAAGGAAATACAAACTATATTAATGGAGAGGGAACATGAAAGTATAACTTACAAACCCTAATGGGTGTCAAACCAAGAGAGGAAGAAGAAATGAGCTCTCAACCCCCAAACCCTAACCTTAAACTATCTAAAATCTAATATATCTGAATATTACAAAAAAAATGTTTTATATAGTAAGTGGAATAAAAATAGAAAAGAAAAGGGAAAAGGAAAGGAAAGGGGAAAATATCTGCAGAAAACAGAGGATCAATTGATCGATTCCTTTGATCGATCGATCGATCGATCAGATATGAGCCCACTTCTACCCCCGATGAATGAAAATTGGAGGATCGATCGATCGATCCTTCTGATCGATCGATCGATCAAACAGGTCTGCATCAATCTTCCTCTTATTTTGGTTCACTTGGAAATCTCTTCCGTTGAAAGTGTCATAACTTCTTCGTTAGGGATCGAAATCGCGCATCGTTCACAGCCACACGAAGCTTGCGAGGAGGGCTACAACGTCCGTGTAGATGTTGGGCTAGGTGCCCAAACTGTGAATTGATGGAATTGCCCTTGAACGTGTGATTACGTACGAAAATTAGCAAGAATGCGTCCAAACTTCACACTTAGCTTCCAAATACCTATAAAAGCTCAATTAACCCCTGCAAAGCATGTTAACATAGAAATCCGATGTTGTCTACTTAATGAGCATAAATATAGGGAATAAGATACTCGATGGGGCTAAAATGCATAGGTTTGAGCGACAAAATACGCAATATTTACATATTATCACACCCCTTAACTTACACATTGCTTGTCCCTAGCAATGAAATGGGATACAACAAGAACAACAATCAAACCAAAGGCAGGATAAAAATACAAAAATATGGTATAAAATCATAAGGCCACTTTCGCAGGAGATTCGTTTGCATTTAGCGTATGCAATAAGCCGTTAAACCCCTAGGTTACCCAAGTGGATGAGTGTCGTATCGTGGCGGTTTTCAGGGATGAACCCCACAAACATCATATGGTTTCCTCAAAATAAGCCCAAACCAACATGCAACAAGCCCAATAGTAGCGATCAAGATATCATACGCATTATTTAAACATTGAACGAATTCAAACGAAACTCCAAATCATTAACATTATAGAATGAACCTCATAGAATTGAAACCTTACAATGTGGGAGGGGAGCGAGCACATGGAAAGTATGATTTGGCAAAAACTTATATAAACCGGATAAACATAAAGGCAAGCATAAATTCAATCCTCACGGGCATTACACTCATCAAGTGAGTTCACTCAAAATAGGGAGATAACACACGAAACATGAGGGAATAAAGAGTAAATGTAAATAGAAACTAGGTCGCACACATGTCACAAATGAAGAACGCTACATATAAAATGTAAAATTGTAATCTCAATGAAAGATACCGCCCATTAAAGGAGGCGAAATGCATTTTCAAAGATTATCAAAACTATTTAAACCTTTGAACTACATCAACTTAAGATCACATAGGACTTTAATAGGATTGTAATGTAGTCTAGTCTAGGGTACGAAATGAAGGATATGTATGTACGGGTTCAAAGTGTTCGAAAATGAAAACTCGGGATATTGGGATGATGAGGGCAACAGAAAAATTGGAAAACAAGTTCCAAACAAGAATTGGATATAACAATTGGAGAGTAATCAAAGCTTATTGAACTATATACACAACATTTACAACTTTCTCTTTCTCTTTCTCTTTCTTTTCTTCTTTTTCGCATTTTTATCTTTTGTTTTCTTTTGTTTTTCACTTCTCTTTTTCTTCACTTTTTCTCATCTTTCTTTTCTTTACTTTTCTCACTCTCACATACCTAAATTGCAACCACACAATAACAACACCATTCAATTCCATTTAACATTCCAAACAAAGGTATGGAAGGTGTATGTATGATTTAAAACTCCAATTTGGAGTTGGTTATGGGATTTGGGGTATGAAACGAAAGGCTAATATTTAGGCTCAAAGGGGTTGACGAGGGGAAACTTATAAGGTGAGGTCAAGGCTAATATGGGTGATATAACAAAGAAGGCCTATGATCATTTCCTAAAGTGTACGCAATTCTCGAGTCAAAACAATATATGAAAATCATGCTCAAGTAACACATTTCATATATGAACTCAATTAATGAACGATCAAATGAAAGAATAGAGAGATTACCAATGACTGTAACGTTTTCAAAGAGGAAAGAATAGTGTATACACTCACAAACGATGAAAGGAACAAAGCTTACTCGGTGTAAGTATATAAAATTCAACAAAAGATTATCGAGTTATAAAAATCTTTAACCAAATCAATAAAGCAAGAAAAGTGCATGTGCTAATGGGATTAAAGTTTAATTCATGAAGTTATTCATAGTATGAATGATTGAGGACTAAAGTCTAATAACTTCTAAAATCAAGAACATGCATCATTAAGTTGTCTATTGGATCGGACAATTATTAAAATTTATCCTCGGAAACAAAGGCAAAATGCCCAACAAAGAAGAAAAAAGAAAGAAAATCTTTTTGAAATTTTCATTTTTTTCTAAGAAAGCAGACTTAGTAACTAACATGTAATCAAATCAAATAAACTACCAATGAATGGATAGAATATCCCACACCCCCTAACTTCAAACCTGACATTTTCCTCAATGTAAATTAAAAACCAAGTTAAAGAGAGGAAAATAGCGATATTACCCACAATGGAGAGATCTCCGGAAAGTACGAGTCCAAAGATTCTACCAAACCTGTTAGTAACAAGCATAGCAAAAACAAATAACAAAAAGTTAACTAATTACACTAGACTAAATTAAAAAGGAAAGGAAAGATAAAAAGAAAGAAAGAATAAAAGCTAACTATGTACAACCTACTATTTAGGCTTCACACTAACTATACACTAGAAGTCTAAATAATTAAGGGTCCACCATGAAAATAATTTGACTTTGGAGGGTGACCGGTGTACCCTCACTCTCAAGCATTCCTTCCAAAAAAAATGAATTCCGTTTGAACAACGGAAGGCATGTGTAAGGCGAAATAAATGAACCATCGCCAATTAAAATTTTTGGAGGGGCGATGGGGGATTTGGATTGAACGGGTGAACAAAACATGTGGGGACCGAAAAAAGAAGAATATCCACCCAAGGATTTTGAAATTTGAATGGGAGGTGGCACACATGAGGGCAAAGATGCCTTCATGGAAGGCGACTCGAGAAAGTACTCCTCATCGACAAAAAGGTTTAACACATTAAAGTTTGAAACCGATTCATCGGGTACTTGTGACAGTGTGATAACAGAGAATGAAAATGGGGAGGAAAGAAATTCAAACTCAAGATATGAGTCATCATCGCTTGAAGATTGAGTTTCAAAGGAAATAAGATCATTTTAAATGAAATGCTCTTCTTTGGGGGCCAAAGAAGAAATCATTTCGTTGTAAATGGATATTACTTCCATTCCATCCTCTCTTTCAATATCTATTATGCAATGGGTAAAGTCAACAATGGTTTGTTCCAAAGTAGTCACAAAGTCCTCATTTGGTTCAAAACATTCCTCGACTTCGAAAGTCTCGAAAGAAAAATCGTCGTCGGATTTAAATAATAAATCCAATTCATGTTCCCAATAATGGTTTTCAAGTTTCTCATTTCCAAGCATGCGTAAACCCTCACCGAAAGTCATAGGCAGAGGCGCGAATTCTTGAAAATGCGAACTTTGAAAATTACCATTGGACTTATACTCAAACTCATTATTATAAGAATTTTGAAAGTTATTTTAATTTCTTTCAAAATTCCTATTAGAAGGAATTAGAGGCCCAAAATCATTATCATCATCCTCAAAATTCCAATAACCCAAGTTTTGACTTTCGTTATACTTGCCCAAAGTCATTTTTGAATTTGAAATTTTTTGGGACTCTAAGTATTGACCGAAAGTCATAGCATTACGGGAATTTTGAGAATTATAATAATGATTACCAAAATAATTGGAATAAGACATGGACACCCCAAAAATGGCTCGAAGTGGCGAATTCCACAAAGTAGATGCGCATGCGAAAAATTCAAGCGGTTCTTGGCGCTTAAATGTAGAAGTCCTACAAAAAATATTAGGCAAAAAATAAAAATAGAAAGAAAACACTACAAAATACTAAATGATATAAATTCTAAAACAAACTCATCCCCGATAACGATGCCAGTGACCTGATGGAGTGTTCTCCTTTAGACAAGCAACTTCCTTCCTCAGTTCATCATTCTCTCTCTGGAGTAATTCCCCTACTTGATTTACTTCACTAGCATCCAGAAGTTTTGCCTTCAAACCATTTACCTCCTCCTGACCTGAGGCTCTAGTCTCTTCCATCTCTTCGAGCCTTTCTTTGACCTTGGCGACCAACCCAAACTGTTTTTTATATTTATCATTACTTGCCCTCAAAGATTTAAAGATCTGTACGAAGGCTATGCGAGCTTTCAAGATGATGTTTGGCCTAAGGATTTGTCCCAAGCAGGAGGTTACAGGTATATATTCATCTATATTAATGGTGTATAATCATAAAAAAGAATGAAAGTAAGTAAATATAGACAGGATGTAAATGGATACAAAATAAACTATTTTTTCATTCCACAAAAAATGGTCGAGGCCAATACAACTGTTTCGAAGGAAGAGGTATAGATTTTCAAAGAAAAAACTTGTACAAGGAAATAAAATAAGTTACTAATCTATAATCCCTACTCTGTCACCTTTTCTTCTTCCACCATGGCCTTCCCCCTATCAAGAGCTTCAGAGCTTTGGATAATGTCGATTTCGCCTTCAGTAGGAATAATCTTTTCCTCTTCCTCATATGGAGCAGGGCTAGGGGAGTGAAGGACAAAAAATTTAAACTCAGCAGGGGTTCCATCAACCTTCAGGGCCTGGTCCCAACCCGTCTTAAAGGAAACTTTCAACCATAGACGAGCTTCCTCTTAGCATCATCATAGGCTTTATTAAAGCCTTTACGGTAGCTAGCATCCTTCTCGTGAGAAAGACCCCCCTCCAGCTTGGTGACCTTGCTCGATAAGCTCTGATTTTCCTCAACGAGCTTGTCTTTCTCAGTGACCACCCTCTTCTAGGACGCATCAAGATCATCCAAATCCTTAGACATCTTCCCCTTCTCTTGATCCCATGCTTGGCGAGCTTTAGCAAAAGCCTTCTTATCAGCCTTCAAAGTATCTTCCAGCTCCTGCTCCTTCCTTGACTTGTCAGCATGGCCATCTAGGAGAGTGGTAAAATCAGATAACGACTGCACAAAGAGAAACAAAATCATAGAGTTCTCACAAAAAAAGATAAAACAAAGAAAAGTGAAATAGTTCGAGCATAAAGAGTTACCAGGGCCAGCCCCTGAGCAGTTTTTAGGGAGAGATGGGATGACCCCAACCTCTCGGAATGCTTGCAGTCAGCGGCGATCACTGCCCTTTTCAGCAAATTAAGGGCCAGTTAGCGGGCATGACCCACGCTAGCCCCTTCGATAGCTATAATAGGAGCCAACTTTCATTTGGCCTCCCTCCTATCTTCTTATCTCTTTTTCTATTCTTCACCTATCTTTCTTCTTCTCTTTTGCTTTCTTCCTCTTTGCCTTCTCTTTCTTTTTCCCCTTGTCCAGCAGGCTAGAGCCACTAGTTCTCGGGGACTTGATATCATACACTTTTAGAGACTTAAGATGACAGATAGGGTGGATTGATCGTCATTATGTTCACAAAGCCTCAACTTCCTCATCTTTATCAAGGGGGCATATCTTCCTCGTCTACTTCCTCCTTTTTTTTCTTTTTCCCCTTCCTCCTCTTTAGAACTTTCGCCCTCCTCATCAAAGTATTCTTCCCTTATACTATAATAGAGTTAGAACGACCAACCTCAGAAGGTTTTAAAGTTGGAACTTTATCAATCGGACAACCAATAAAGATAGCGCATATGTTCTTATACTCCAACAAGAAGGCTACCTACCTCTGATGCTCACCGTATGCTAACCTTTCCTTAATTCTCCAAGCTTTCACAAGCTCATCAGCATCAACCTCGCTTGTATCAGGCTCCTAATTTTTTGCACCAATTGCAAAAACAAGGGAAGAAGAACATTAGCTAAAGGGAAAGGGAAAAAAAATCAAGAAATTAATAGGACAAAATGAAAAAATAAGAAGTGAACTATTTGGGCCTCTTCATAGTCATAAATTACAAAGCCTCGTTGCCTTTCTCCCTTGGTAGCGGGAGGACGTTTCCAGTTCTTAGCAATGAAACCATGTTACCAATAATCCTTATGGGAATTCGAAAGATTTACCACCATAATCCTCTCATCCTTTCTGGTTTTTAAGTACAAAGGAGCTTCCTTGGTTCACGACCACACGTAGCAGTAGCATATCTCAACAAGGCCTAATTTTGTTCCATAGAGAGTATTTATTCTATGGAATCCATTAACTATTTTCTAAACATTGGGGGCACATTGAGCGGGTACGATGTCAAAATTTCTAAAGAACCTAAGAAACAACTTGTTAGGGGGAAATGATAAACCCCCCAGAGTTATTAGGAGGGTGTGAATCTAGTACCCCCTTAACATCACGAATATTATGAGGAACAGGGGCACAGTCGATGATCACCCAGTCAAGGATATTGTAATAATGCCTAAATTCATCTACTAATTTGTTATTTAGCATAGCCATTACTGTATGAACAAGGAAGAAAAAGCCTAATTACATCTACGCAATATGTTCCAAATAAGATCTTAAAAAAGGGAAGAGCTAGACTTACAAAGGATCAACAAAGCTCCGGAGAAAAAGAAGAATTATGATTTATGAAGCAGAGGACAAGAGTGGATGCTTAGAGACGAAGTATGCACAAGGACGACTAGAATCTATGAACTAACAGTTAAGTATACACATAAAATGGTTTAAAAAATCTCAAATGATGAGTCGCCCTTCTCCAGGAAGATCCCAATTCTTCGATTTCTCCTGAAGACAATCGTACCCTTTCAGCTCTCACAAAATTATAAGTGTGCCAGCCGATTTTGGATACTATTTTAGGCCTCATGCCTTGGACCTGTTTAAAATATGTTAACCCAAACTATTTGCCCAAAGATTTTAGGGGCAATTGTGGGAGCCCATTTAGTACAATTCGCGAAAGTAGCCGATCAGCCCAGATGGATTAACACACTGCCCAAGCCAAATCAAGAATTTAATTATACTCGAAGTATTTTAGATACATTAGAACACTTACGGATATAGTAAAATCAAGTACCAATGATCTCTAAGGATATATCCAAGTATTCTTTGGATTATCGAAGTGTCATTCATTTTGAGTTCCTTATACAACTCAAACTCTATGATGATATACCTATAAATTTTACACCCTAAACTGGGGCAAATAATTTATAACCTGAGATCTTGAGAGACACTTAATAAAAACAGTAAACTCTCCGTGGACATAGGCAAATTGTTGAACCACATATATCATTGTTGTGTGTGATCTTTGTTTTCTGCCTTTGTGACTGTTTTGTGGATTTTTTTATTGTGATATTTTCTTCACTTATATAACTCACTCAAACAGATGTTTCAAAACTTAAAATTTTCACTCCATATAGGTACTCTATGATTTTATTTACTATATTTAGTGCTTTTAGTTTCAATCGTTTTCTGTGTTGTTATAATGCTAGAATATGTCAAAACAGTAGGAATTCTTACGTAGAAAACAAGCTCTAGGTGAAAATTATGAAGTTTTCATCATTGAATCTTGAGCTTCAATCATGAACTTACAAATAATGATCAAAATTCAAGTTTAAAGATTTGAATGTCTTCATTAGAACCTCAGGAACTCGATTGTAATGATCTAATTCCATGAATGTGCCAAATAGGCTCGAATCGATTGAAAATGTATTTTGAACCAGAAAACTAAAAATATTAAATTCTCTTTGTATAATCCATCTCAACCTTTGAAATTAAGACTAAATTACTCCTACACATAGCAAAAACCAAAACATATTCATAAGCATCCCTGCCATATCCTTAAAATCCATGAATGTTAGGTCAAATTTTCAGTATAACACAGATTTATGAAACTAGGGATATACTTCATCTCAATCCACAAAACCTATATATTTGGATTCCTTGTGAAAAATTAGGTTGAGTTTGTTAATAAATAATCTCAAATGGTTTATAAATGAAGGAGTTATTCAAGGTCTAAAACCAGAAACCCTAAAGTCCACTATCGAGGGGAAGAAGATGAACTTTCTTTAGGGTTGCTAAACACTGATTCTATACACACTCTAACTCTCATCTATACATATACTTGTTATAGAACTAGTATTGCCTTCTTAGCATATTTTTGTTAATTCTGTTTTCCTCGAGATGAACCCAGAGATAGAGGATAATATCTCTTTCCTTTTAGAGATATATACCCATCACCTATTTGCATACGTGACTATATGTATGGGCAAATAATAAGATAGATGGGAGCAACGAGTGGAACTTTTAGACTTTCTAATTTATAGTTTGTACTAAAAAAATTAACTCACCCCTATGGTGGTACTACCTTATGTAAACTACTTTAATAATGAATAATGTTCTGCTATTCCTCCTTAACTTTAATTCATTGCTTTATGTATACTTCTTGTTCATTCATACCAAAAATATGAATGTGACAGTTGTCAACGCTACCAAAGATCCCCCAAGGTCACCCTCAGTGATATAGTCAACACGGAACAAAATTTAGCTCTACGCAGAGAAATAATCTTCTCCTAACCCACTTGACACAAAATCCATCGAGAGAAGTTGAAAGAGGTTTGGTGAAGGCCCACTAACCGAGCATACTAGTATTCATATAATTGCAAGATAAGATACAATTCACCCCACCATGGTATCGACCAATGAAGGTTTCTAACCCAATACTCCACAAGCCAGTTAATCAAGTTCCTCATAGAGAGATAAAACTCTCAAAATGTCGTGTAAAGAAATTCAAAGCTCTACACAAAGGATACTTAGGAGGTGGCCATAAAATTAACTCTCTATGTCAACCACGTGAATAGCATCACAGGGCTGTCGTGCAAGAATTTTTCCCAACCTTACTTCTAGTCATCAAGAACATTACAAATCTTTGACAGGTGGTAGTGGAAAGGTTACGGTGATAAGACATCCGCAACACAATAATGGCAACCTGGGGATCAACGTTGATATCTCCTGTCACTAAGATTGTCCTAGCAGTCAATCCTAAAGCTCCAAAACCATCAAAGCCGTCATCACTATACCTTATTTGATGCACATAATTAAGCACTGACCAAAGGTTGATACTTCCCCCATGCACCAATGGTCGAGCAACAAAAGGAGAGAGATGCAACAATTCAACCAACAAACCTGAGGAAAAAGGGAAAAGTCAGTCATAGTGGTAAAAATGCTTGAGTTGACACCTAACATATCATAAAATTCTTATACGTAGGACACAACTCATATAGGCCAAAGAAAAACATTTGGTGTTCGGGATACCAAAACTATAAAGCTGCCTTTAAAAGACTCATGTCAATTGGATGGTTATGCCAAAAAGTAACCAGGAGCAAGTTAAATGCCTCATAGTTTACATTGTATAGGAGAATGGCTTCCAAACCCTCAAGGTGAGCTTCAAAGGCTTCGGTCATTAGGATGGCCATCTCAAAGAGAGAGAGCTTGGAGAAACAAATAAAAAAATAAAGAAGTCGAAGTGTGGTTTGAAATTCCACTCAAAGTTCCCCTTTTATACTTGAAATTTCTCACAAAAGACGAAGTAACTAAACTTGCTACTGCAACAATAGTTTTTAAGAACCAAGGAATGCAGAAAGAGGAGAATGAAGGCTAAAAAGAAACCATAACTGTAGGGTTATGCTGATAGTCAAACCAAGGGGTGGACGATTGACACTCCCCTTATTTTGGGAAGATTACCTTTTACTTTTTTTACCTCCTTGATTTTAAAATAAGTCCCTCTTCAAATTAAACTTTTGCAATAAATGTTTCCCAAGCATTTATTTCTAGAAACTTCTCACAATATATATATACCCCGGACTTTCCAACCTAAACCTAATCAAGACCCACCACCTCGAGGAACCTAGCTTACATGCTTCCCATGAAAATGAGCAGTAGACCCTTCGCTTTAAGAACTAGAGCCCTCCTCATAATCCTCAGAGTCATCGATGGTGCCATACAAGATAGATTTGTCTGCCTCATGTGATCACCAATGGAAGGCATCCAATCTCTAAGGTCACATAACCAAGATGTCAATACACGTAGGATCTACAAAAGTGCAATCGAGCATAAAAAAGCAAGTCAGTAATATAGGAAAATATCATAATCCAAGTACGGGAATCTAAAGCTAATGGCATACCTCCCCCCAAAAAACCTCCTCATAGAATATAGGGAACCCAAATATCATCGCTTGAGGACGATGAGGCACTGAAACCATGGGGCCTCCATCCAGCTTGAAATTATGGATGGAAATGTCCTCCGTCGCCATTATATCTCTCCTTGATGCCTGTTCCAAAGGACATGACAAACTTCTACCACCTATAGTCCCTATCAATGGTGAAGGCGCACCCTCCATGTCATACATGGATAGTGACATCAACCAAAGTATAGATTATCGTACCCCACCACCGGGTAAGTATATAATGTATATGGTTCATAGCTCATTGTCCCCTCCCTATCCTCATTCGATAACTCCCCCACTTTTCTCATGTAGGTAGGAGGTGCTAACGGGGGGACATCCACCTCACTCTCCATCACATTCTTCACCACCCTCTCTCCTAGGTATCAAATGTACCTAAACTCGTGCACCAATAAACTCTGTATCTACGCATGCACACCTATCACTGCCCCCGAGGATAGATGCTAAGGATAGAGCATCACTTATCCCAAAATAAAATCAATAATTAACAAAATCCATGAAAACGTATGAAAAATACACTAAAATCCTAAAATAGAAAAAAGGAAAGTCTAACCTGATCACTCGTAAGATCATTCAACACCTCCACCACATCCTTCAAATCTAAAAACTCTTTTAATACCTTACTCGATCTCCTCTATCGTCTCATCATCGGGAACTCCCCCACCTCACTCACCTTCAAAGACACTAACCTTGTGTTGTTCGCGATCACCTCTTAGAACCACATCTGTAAAAAATAACACAATTCTCTCAATAAAAATCCAAAAAATAATAATCCAAAAAATGAAGGCTACCTGGGCCTCATAAAAATTTGCCGATAGCACCGGCTGAAAGCATCCAGAGGAGCACAGAGGGAAGCCAGCATGAAGCTCCCCCAATCATACAAGTGGATCTCGAAGATGACCCAAAGGAAAGGAAATAATCGCAAGTGAATAAAATAACCACTCGGTGCCACCTAGAATAAAGATGTAGGTTGCCTACCGCACCTACAGTCCATCCATGACTTATATAAGATGTGCCAGCAAGGTTGTCTTCAACACTGATATCCCCATAGATTCCTCAGAAACAACCTTCCCTAGGTCCTCTAGGGCAACTCAGATCATAGCATTAGAAATGCATAGTGTCCCATCCACTACAATCAGTTGTCCCTCACATTCTAACCTCATCAGTTTTTGCATATCTAATGGAGTGACTATTATCTCACCTATGCTTATACGGAACGTGTGAGTAGTGTCCTACCAGTGCTCTCCTAATCCTTAAAGAACCATCAATGATCTTAGCGTGTCAACTAGAGCCCCCACAAAAAGGACCAATACCTTGTTAATCGTCATCCACCATCAACTTAACTTCCCTAAGAAGATTTTCCTATTCCTTGTTAATCGTCACCGATCCCCGAGAGCGTATGACTGATGAAGCAACATCCACCTGCATAAGAGCAATAATCATTAATTCGAAAAAAAAATAAATTAGAAAGAAAAATACAAAAATAAATAAAGAACACTTACATAGTCGATTGGGTTCTTCACCCTCCCCGATCGGTGATTCCTGGGCTTCCTCAATAGATTCCTCTCTCCAACCACGTCTTCAATATCATGTTATGCATTCTCATTACCAATCTCTTGCGCACCTACTTGGTGCCACTCGATGATAGCCCAGGTGTCTTTTTTAACAAAAGGGTTGTTGGCTATGTCTTCCATGAGTGTTTTAGAGGAAAATGCCTAAAAAAATTCTAGATAAAAAGAGGAGAGATTCATTTTAAAGGTGTGAAGAAAATGACGAGCTCAAATCCCCTTTTTATTTCGAACCAAGGGGTATGCCGATTGGCAATCACCTGACTATACCTATCAGCAAAGACTCTTAATATGCTAAAAACCCTCTGTATTTCATGCTAATATCGATAGGCACACCCTTGCTTATGCCTATTAATAGATCCCCCTAAATTTTGTCACAAAAATGCCCAAAAAAAAATCCAAACATTTCTCGAAAAATTAACATTTAAAAATCCTAAAATTCTTTAAAAATTCAAAAACCCTGAATCATATCAAAAACACTTTTTTCATAAAAATGTCCATTTTATAACATACAAAATGCATTAAAAATTCTAAAAATTTCTAAAAATCAAGAATCATAATGCAAAATAGTTAACAAATTGATGGAATTATCATTTACATCACGCATCCGTGATAACACTCCTTAAGTTCGCAGAATTGGCCTCGACCATATGAATTGATTGCCCACACTCCTTAGCTCCGTAAAATTGGCATCAACCCTTTGAACTGATCTCACTCACTCTTTAGGTCTGCATAATTAACCTAGGCTTGTAGAATTGGCTTCGACCCTCTAAATCGGTAGCTTCCAATCTTTATGTTCGTAGAATTGACCTATACTCGCAAAATTGGCCTCGATCCTCTAAATTGATCATTTCCACTCTTTCGGTTTTTATAATTGACCCAGGCCCGCATAATTGGCCTCAACCCTCAAAATCAGTTGCTCACATTCTTTAGGTCCAAAAAAGTGGCCTTGACCCTTTGAATTGGTTTCTCCCACTCTATAGGTCAGATGAATTATCCTCGACCCTCTAAATCAATCGGTCACACTCCTTACGTCTGAAAAATTTCCCTTAGACCTCTGAATCGATCGTTAATGCTCCTTAGGTTTGCAGAATTGGCCTCGACCCTCTAAATCAATTGCTCACACTCTTTAAGTCAACTGAATTTTCATCGACCCTATCGATCAATCGCTTACACTCTTTAGGTCCACAGAACATGCCTCGACCCTCTGAATCGATCACTCGCACTCCTTAGGCCCTTATAATTAACTTCAACCTCTAAATTGGTCACTTCACACCCTTTAGGTCTGCATAATTTACCTAGGCCCACCAAACTGGACTTGACCCTCTGAATCAATTTTTCCACTCTTTAGGTCCACAGAATTTTGATCGAGAAAGGCCTCTTGGTCATTTTACCTTCTAAACAAGATTCCCAAACTGGAAGTGCTTCCACTTATAGTGAGCTCAATTTCCCACTTGCTACCAGTGTACGAATCATTTTTAGATTAATATGACATATGCGTAAGTACCAAAGATACATTTGGTTCATTAAGGAAGGTTCCTTTCTCTTTAAATTTGGTCCAAATTAATTATGCAAAATATTAATTTTTTTATGTGGGAGAGATGGTATTAAAAATATAAATATTATCAACTAATATACCAGAACAAATAAAAGATTTATTTTTCTTAATTACCATGATTTTATTAAAAGAAACTGAATATCCATAAAAGTCTAAACAAGAAACTAAAATCAAATTCCTTCTAATAGGAGATGCATAAAAATAATCATTTAAAAGTAAACTCCTATCATTATTAAAGCTTAAATGAACGTATCCCAAAGCAACTATTGCTACTCTCATAGAATCTCCCAGTGTTAGATAAGTCTCTCCATCACTTAGTCACCTAGTTTCATGGAACCCCTACAAAGAATTGCATTCATGATTAGTGGCTCCCGTATCTACACACCAGGTACCTTTAGTACGAATCACAAAGCATGATTCAACGACAAATGAATGGAATTTACCCGCGTTGTTATGTTTATTATGGAAAATCGGATAAATGTTCTTCCAGTGTCATGACTGCTTATAGTGGAAACACTTGCCCTTGGGCTTTTTCACACCTCCCTGAGGCCTACGAACTATCGAAGGGACCATAACCTGTTTCTTCTTCTTCTTCTTCTTCTTCTTCTTCTTCTTCTTCTTCTTCCTTATAGGCTTAGAAATAGAACCTTTGTAAGTAACAAAAGCACTTAACTGACTTCTTGATGAGACCCTCAACTACTTGTACTTCTTTAAGTAGTTCCACCAAAGAGTAAGAAAATATGTTCATGTTATAATTTAGATGAAACTGCTTAAAGGACTCATGCAACGACTAGAGAACAATATCGATCTAGGTTTCCCCATCAATTTTTTCTCCAAGGATTTCAAGGTCATTGAGAAGAGACATCATCCTTAAAACATGTTACCTCACTAGGGTCTCTTTAGTCATGTTTATTTTCACGTGTTCTTTCATGGTAACTTTCCTTGCAGCGTGATTCTGATCCCCAAACATATCTTCGAGGATCAGCATCATGCCATAGGCAGTGTTCATCGACTAATACTGATATTGCAGAACATTTGAGATAGATTCCAAAATATAACACCGTGCCATCTCATAAGCCTTGATTTATTTCTGGTAATCAAGGGTTTCTTTTTCAGTTGCCCCCTCACCAGGTTTCTCAGGACAAATCTCATAGAGCACAAACTTGTATCCTTCAGTAGTCAACACAATATCCAAATTCCTTTTCCAGTAAATGTAAGTAGGTTCAGTTAATTTGTTTTCCTTGAGAATGACATCAAGTGGATTAAAAGGGCTTCCCATCTTAATATTGAGAATCAAATAATAAAATGAATTATTATATGGCATAAAACTTTTTGAATTCTAAATTAAAATTAATGTACCGTTTATCAATTTTAAAAGAATTCGTCGGCATTCCAATTACCATTTGAATAGTATTCCTCTTTAGAGAACCTACTTTCAAAAAAAAATGGGCAGGATTAGTTCTTTCAATTTTATTATCTAGACAAAACATATGTCAAATAAAGTGAAATAGCCAAGACTTTGGTCCCACAAAATCAAAGATTCCTCTTTGGAGAACCTACCATTATTTTATGTCTAAGTGTATACCACCAACTAATTTTAGATTATCTCATATCACATAGACTACTCCTTTAAGGGCCTATATGAATAATGAATCCAAAATTATCTTTAAGGAAATTTAAACTGACTACTACAATAATTAGCATTCCTCGTTGGAGGGCCTACTTATTACTGAAAGCATACAAATCGCTAATGGGGACCATGGAATTTTCTTTTGGAAAATTTCCTCTCCCATTTAGTAATTTAAAAAACTTTGTAAGGTTATAAAAACAAATGTGTCCAATTATTATTTAATTTTAAAAGTCTAGGACATTTGATATATTTCCAAAAATATCGAGATATACATATTTTAATATATCAAGCAAATGTGTGATCAATAAAAAATTTCAAATACCCTTGATCATTAAAAAAAATTAATGCTCAATTTTTTTATTCTCTAACCACATATATTAATGTCCATAATTCAAAATAATTATGAGTTATTCACATTTAGCATCTACATGATTTAAGTCGGAACTGTATTCCATGTTATCCATAATTATAAGGGAAGCGTTAATATATATTAACAACCTAATAATTAAAACATGAATAATAGAGACATAAATCAACGTAAATAAGAAATTGAAATAAATATGGATTCCCGACTATTGTGGTCAAGATACAACTCTTTCGTAGATTGGAGCTCTCAATAGTCATCCTTGAACTCAACAGTCATCCTTGAACCCAACAGTCATCCTTGAACTCAACCGTCATCCTTGAACTCAATGCTTCATGTTGCTACTATGCTAGGATGACACGGGGTTCAACCTACCCAGTCAAGTGGTAGGGTCGAGGGGAGCCACCCTCGCGGGGGTCTAGGGGAAGTGCCCCCACATCCAAGAACTTTTTAACACTGTCAAAACTAATTTATGTGCCAAAAATTGCCTCAGATCATTGATCTTATTTCACACTCCTCCATTGACAATTACGATAAAAATATAGTAAAAATTAGATATTTCCTACGCCTCCATAAAGGAGTTCACATTTTACATCAATATTACATTAATCCAGCATAAAAAATAACCACGAATAAACCATCATGGGATCCAATCACATAAAACAAAAACATAAAAACGTGACCATAATAGTGGGATTAGATAGTTGCAAAATAGAAGTTAGCACGGATCTATATTCTACCCAACATCCATGCACATACATGATTGTTTTAATTGTACAACATGGATGAATTCAACTTGTACACAATATCGACAAGCTCTGATACCAATTGTTGGAGCGAAAATCCAAGGGCCTATTGAGAACGCGTATAGATCGAACTACAAAAAAAATTACACATACATGAAATCCTATAATGCGGAATTAGGATTTAACTTTCAAGATCTATTAGATTTGATCTCATCTTCGCACGAATAGAATATGTGATGGCTTGATTCACATCACGATCTTCTACTTTATACCCGATATGGATAACCACAAGTAGGGGTGGGCTCCTATTTTGTGACCACTTTCTTGTCTCCTCTTTCTTCTCTGCTATCTCTCTTTCTCACAAGTATGAGCTCGGGTATTTTGAGTATCCAAGACTGATGGTTAGGCTAAGAAAGAATGAGACTTAGGTGTATATATATAGGCTATAATAGGGACCCTGAGTAGAGATAAGGATGTGGATCCTAATAGGCCTGAGAAAACCTAATCTTTCTCGGATCCTAATCTCGATCCCTTAATTATAATTAATACCACTGTGGCCATCCCCGATCCCCTCCACGGAGGAGAAGGATCCTTCGCGTCCCGCGCGTCCCTCTCGGGAGCGCTTCGACCGATGTCGTTTGAGATGTGGTGTAAAAATGTAGAGAGATTCAGAGTCGCCAGTCTATTTTAATCAAAACAGACAAAAGAAATAGGGGAAGTCACCCCGAAGGGTGTCTTCTAAAGACATACTGGTGCCTGCGAAACCAAAATGATTCGAGAAGGATTCGGAGGCTTAGTTACGAAATGGGAAGGTGTTAGGCACCCATTCCGCCCTTTTGGTGTCTCATGAATATTTTCTATTTTCCTTTTGTTTCCCCCCGTGATATGTGTGCATGAATCTATACAGAATGGAGGTAGGAATCCTCGACTTATATCATGGAAAAGATAAAGCGAGTCATCCGTAGGAAGATATAAGAATAACATTACAAAGTAAGATTTACACGATTACCCCTACGTTAATCGTTATAAGGGAACGATAACGCGTATGGAGTAATACGTCACTAAGAACAAGTATATATATAATATAAGAAAAATGGATTTAGAGAAAATAGAAAATAAGAGAAAAGGTGAAAAAGGACTTGAGTCTCGGGTTTTACTCGGAGATGCCTACGTAGCCTATAAAGGCATCAAAGTCCACGTAGTTCGTATACAAAATGAGGTGTGGGGTTTATCCCATAAATCCAAATGGGGGATCTCTTATTTGTGAATGTGTGTGTGTGTGTAGGAAAAGTGTTTTAGTTGTGAGAAAAGTGTGAGAATCCCTATTTGGAATTTATGGGCAAACCCTCTTTTTCTTATTTTTTGGGGTTTTATTTATATAAAAATAAGAGATGTGCGATAATACTAAATAAAAAGTATATTAGCATGTGTGACATGAGATAATGAAAAGTGCTAAGTAATAAAGCAAGTTATTGAGAACTCAATAGAATTTGAAGAGAAATGTGAGAAAGTTTGACCTTTTTGAAGATCTTGAGCTTGATCTTGAGTGTTGAATAGCAGCCCTTGAGCTTGGATGATGATGGAGAGTGGTTAATTCACCAAGTTTGATGAAAAGGATGATGAAAAGTGGAAGTAAAAAAGGGATTTGGGAGTTGAAATCACGCTGCCTTCGAGAGAGGTTTTCTGAGATTCGTTGAGAGAGATTTTTATCACATCTGGGCTCTCTTTGCAAATGAGGTGAAGGCCTCATTTTATAGGCCCAAGTGAGTGCCGATTGGCATAGACCTGTTCCTGCCTAACGGCAGGTGCCGATAGGCAGGGTCTGGAACCTGCAATTTGGTAGTGCGCTTCAGGCTTTTTCAAAAAATTGGCCGCCGAGGGCAAACCATTGGTCAGAATCGTGCACGGGGCATACCATTAGAAAGGTAATTCAGATACCTTTGAAAGTCCTTTGGACTGCTCCTGGGTTCGGGAGTTGACTTTGGGTCAAATATGGCTCAGAAGCATTTGTCGGTCCATTGGACGAGGAATTGCTCGGACGCAAACGGATCGTTCGTCCGTATGGTAAGTTCGAATCGCACACGGGGTGGACCGTTGGAAAGGTTAGGAGATGTACTTCGACATTCCAAATGTTTGACCCGGTTTGGAGAGTTGACTTTGGCCAATCGGTCCCGAGAAGCGCTTGGTGGCCTCTCAGAGTCAAACGGATTGTTCGTCCGCATGGAAGGTCAGAATCGCTCACGGGACGGACCATTGGAAAGAGTATTCAGTGACCTTCGAAGATTCATTCAGCCTCGGTCGAGATGAAGAGTTGACTTAGGTCAAATAGAGTCCGGGAGCGCCCGGTGGCCTCTGGGTGAGGTTTCAGACGCAAATGGATCGTTCGTTCGCATGGTAAGTCAGAATCGCGCGTGGGACAGATCATTAGAAAGCGTATTCAGTGACATTTGAAGATTCATTGAGTCTCGATCGAGACAAAGAGTTTGACTTTTGGGTCAAACTAAGCCGGAGAGTGTCCGATGGCTTTCAGGTCAGTACTCAAGATGTGACCTGGGTTTACAGTGATGAAGGGAGGTACTAAGGACCTAATGAGAGTTAGGGGGTAATAGAATGGGGTGTCTACAGAGCCCCTTGACGGGTGAGTTTGGAACAAATGATGACCATCGAATGGACACCACATGATGCTTTTGAGGAGTAATTACCGATTCAGATGGTCGAGGTCGATTCTGAGGACCTAAGGAGTGTGCTGGGGATGACCAATTCTGCGGGTCAAGGATGAATCTGTGGGCTGAGGGTAAAGGTTTACCGAGGTCAATTCTGACCTAAAGAGTGGTGATGATCGAGGACCGAGGTCAATTATGACCTAGCTCAGGTGACGATCCAAGACGGGGACCAATTCTGACCCAAGAGTGGTGACGACCGAGGACCGAGGTCAATTCTGACATAACTCAGGTGAAAATCCAAGACCGAGGCCAATTCTGACCCAAGAGTGGTGACGACCGAGGATCGAGGTCAATTCTGACCTAACTGAGGTGATGATCCAAGATCGAGGCCAATTCTAACCCAAGAGTGGTGATGATCGAGGACCGAAGACAATTCGGACCTAACTTAGGTGACGATCCAAGACCAGGGCCAATTTTGACCCAAGAGTGGTGATGACCGAGGATCGAGGTCAATTCTGACATAACTCAGGTGACGATCCAAGATCGGGTCCAATTCTGACCCAAGAGTGGTGACGACCAAGGACCGAGGTCAATTATGACCTAACTCGGGTGACGATCCAAGACCGTGGCCAATTCTGGACCAAGAGTGGTGACGACCGAGGACCGAGGTCAATTCTGACCTAACTCAGGTGACGATCCAAGACCGGGGCCAATTCTAACCCAAGAGTGGATAAAGATTGGATTTTGATTCTGATGGAGAAAGAGCTTTGTGATTTTGACCTGAGCTGGGGAGCTGATAGCTGAGGAAGCTTTTAGGATAACTCGCAGGGGGAATAACCTATTTTGGGTACTGTAAGAGAATTCTGCTGGGGAAGTGATCCTTAGGGATCCTCCGGAGCTTTGTCGGGAGGAGTTTTCACTTGGTTTTTTGAGGATTCTGCTAGGGAAGAGGGGTTCCACTCAAGGGAATGCAAAATTTTCTTGGTAAAAAGGCTCTAGATTTTTTCCTGGGATTTTTAGGAATTTTTTAGGGATTTTTCGAGGCTTTCTGGTATTTTTGGGGAATTTCTGAACGAAATTTGAGGTGGGGTGCCGGTCAGCATGGTGTGAGAGGTGCCATTCGGCAGTGGCACGGACTTTTGGGTTGCCACGAGAAGTTGAGGGGTTAGTGCCGATCGGTATCCCCTTATTTTTTCACAGCTTTCTTTGCTTTCTCTCTCTGCGATTCTTCTGCAAATCGTTCTATCATTCCGATCTTCAAGAAATGGCCGCTTTCATGAGCACTACAGTCCACCGGGAGTGGTTGATCGTTGATGATTAGGAGAATATGGAGTGGAGGGCTAGGGCGCCTCTTGCCTTGGGGAGTGAGAACTCTTTTAATGCGTTCGATCCTGTTGAGGATGAGCGGACCTTACTGCGAGAGCCATCGCGTCATCGCCCTTCGAGAGTGATCCCTGGCGGTTATGTAAGTAACCCGACCTTTGGCATTCTTCACTTTTTGGTGATCTCTCTTTCTTGATCTTTTGATGAGACTTTTCTTTTTGCCAGTATGATATTTCTTTGAAGAACATGCGTGCCCGTGGGACAACGGGGATCAAGGATGTCTAGGAGCATCTCCCAACTGTGGTGCACTGGGTGGTCTCATCAGCGGGTTTTGGGCGGTTGGCATCAGCGCTGGATAAGACGCCTCGTTCGACAGTGGTCTTGTACACTTTGGGAGAGAGGTGGTGGGACACTACCCACACTTTTCATTTTGGATTTGGGGAGATGATGGTGACTCCCATAGATGTGCAGCAGCTGGTGGGGCTGGATTGTGATGGAGAGCAGATAGAGGTGGATCGCTCTTTACGGGTGAGACCGGAGGCAGTGCGAGTGACACTTGGTGATGTAGGAAGGATAGTTTCTAGGGACTCTATCCGGCTGTCCCTGCTGAAAGATGTTCTGTTGGGTAGGGAGATCGATGTGGAGGACGGGCTGCAAGTGAGGCAGATGGCCCGGTTATTCATTCTTCTGGTGCTGGGAGGTTTCATGGTGGCGTCGAGTGGCGACGTCGTTCATTTGTGGTTTCTGCCGTACTTGTGGATGTTTTTGAACATCCCTTTCGATGATTGGGGGAGTATGACCTTGGCGACCCTTTACTTTTCTTTGGATGCATTTAGCCGGTGCTGCCGGCAGACCTTTACTAGGGCCACGTACCTTCTTGAGGTATTCTTTAATTCGCGCATTTTCTTTTCAGGCATTCGCATTTTCCTTATGCGCCTCTTTTTTGCTTGTGAATTGAGACGTGGTTTTGAAAGGTGATTGGGTGCAACACCCCGCTGATTGCTTTGAAGGATGACACTGTTGGAGATTTTCATCGATTGTATCGATGGCTTAAGGCCAATCTACAGTCAAAGGGATCTCTTTCCCTAGAGGCGGTGCATCAGGTCTTGAATGGCCTGACCAGTGGTAGGGTAAGACTCTTTCCATTTCAGTCTTGGTTTTTGTTCCTTTTGGTCTTGTATTCATTAAGGCTCACTTGGAGATTTTCAGGTGACCCTTTACTCGTGGGGGACATCCATTCAGGATGCGGGGGCGACCGGGGTGAACGCGCGGATGAGGCATTTGCTGGCGCATGAGTTTGGCCATTCCTGGTACCTTGGGAGAGGGTGACTCACCAGATTACTGAGCAGGAGGTGGTGGTGCCACCCGCAGAGCCTCCTACGTCTATGAGGCGGGAGCGACTGATGTTGGAGGATAAGAGGATCATGGTGATGATCGACGAGTCCTACTTTCTATACACCGATACGGCTGCGCCGTATGACTATATGGATTTTGTGACGAGATGGTTGATGGCGCCCAACATATATTATGCACTTCCCTTCCCTCCAGAGGGTTCGAGTCGGGCGGTGGGGTCTTACGGCATCTACGGGGGGGACGACCTCGTAGGTCCCTTTTGTACAGCTGTATACCCCTTCATACAACATTCGGCAAGCTGATGGAGGGATGCTGCCTATGTTGCACCACCCTCATGCGATGGATCCGTAGGAGTTGGGTTTGACAGAGGAGGTCCTTCGAACTTCGGTATACCTTTCTGCTCCTTTCTTTTTCTCTTTCTTTTCTGTTTTGGTCATTTCTGCTTTGATACTGATTTCACCTTCTCTTGCAGCAAGTTCGAGTGTCGACCACTTAGCTAAGGGACATCAGAGACTGGATATCTTCGGCGACTGCCCATATTCAAGACGCAGTTCCTGTTCCTTCTTGCTTGGTGCCGTTTGCTTCATTTGGAGAGGACTCTGGTTTGGGAAGTGGTGGTGCATCATCTCGCCGTAGGGGGAAGAGAGCGCGTCGCAGGGGTGGAAGCTCTTGAGAGAGAGAGAATGAAATGGGGGTTCGGGTTGAGTCCCGTTGTTTTTGTCTTTTCTTTTTATTTCCTACAAAACTGATGTAATACAGAACACAAATATATGCAATGCAATGGAGTTTTTTTTTTTATCTTTTATTAATGATGAATGAATGCATGCACATGCGCTTTTTACTTTGCTGCTGAGACTGTAAAAAGGAATATTTTTGAAATTTTTTTTTAAGGAAAGTTTTTGATTAAAAAGGGAGAATTAAAAGGATTTTGAAATTCTGTTAAGAATATCAATTTATTTTTATTTGAGTTTTCTTATTTGACAAAAGAGGAAAAAGGCAAATTTCTAAAAATTGGGGGGGGGGGGGGTTGCCGATCGGCAAGCACCCTGTCCTGCCTATCGATAGTTCAGTATAGTCCCATCAATTGAAGGCTTTTATTGGTACCCTCTTCAGCCTTTGGTACCTTGCCCTCCGATTTTTGCAGGGATTATGTCCTTGTGAGGATTTTCAAGTATAAAAAGGGGGGAAGGGTGGAGTGTTTTCATCACACTTTTGCATTTTCACCTACTTACCCACTATCTCTTAGCCTTGTAAGATGGCTCTCCCTGGTAGCACCGAGTTTGCCAACTACCTCGAAGCCTTGGAAGCTATGTGCTCTTATAATGTCGACTACGATGCTTTCAACATGCATCGAGTCTCCTTGTGGCGTAATTGGCCTTTTGAGTGGAATATGCTGATAGCGACGGTACAATTCTGGTACCCAGAAGATCATGTATTCCGCTTTGGGTTGGAAGAGGTTTGTCCTACCTACGAGGAATTTTCTACCATATTGGGTGTAAATTCCAGTGTTGCTGCGGCTTTTCCCGAATTTTCTCATTCTCATAGGGATTTGTTGGCCGGGCTTCTTCATATTTCGCCTTCGGCGGCTAGATCATTGGTTGCTAGAGGAATGATCTCCCTCCCGGCGGTGCTGCAGTCTATGCATTTGCGGGAAGCAGGTGATTCTGGCTACGCTGGAGCCATTGTTCAGGGTCTAGTTTCAAAATTATTGCTGGTGACTGGAGAATTGCAGGTGGTCCCATAACTTGCAGCCATTACTTCATGGATGTCATACCGTCACAATCCCGTTGCGGTGATATTGGCGGAGACTCTGAATGGCCTGGATGCTTGGAGACAAGGTCATTTTGACTTTTTAAGGGGTAGCCCTGTGATGCTGTTCATGTTGTTATCTGAAAGATTTCGCTTGTCGAATCCTCCAGAATATCTCTTGTCGGCCGTACGCAACTTCTTTTCGTGCTACTTCATCCGCGTTGACCTGTATATTGAGAACATAGAGAATTGGCTTGTGGAGCATGGGGCTTGTGGTATGTATTGGTCAGTGCCTTGGCGGGGACAGTTGCATCCTATTCTGGAGCTAGGAGAGTATTCATATGTGCGACTGGTTGGTCTCAGACATACCTCTTTTTATTTCCCTTGGCGACTTTTGCACCAATTCGGCTGGGCGCAGGTCGTGCCCCCCTCGGACCTCAAACTTCTTTCCGATAGAAGATTTGATGGAGATCCTGCGTCTGTTGCTTGGGTCTCTGTGGGAAAATCGACATCCGTCGACCCGTCCCTCTCAGTCTGTCGGGAAGGTTTTCCATGTCCCCAAAGATTATATGAAGTGGTTGTGGAGGAAAGTAGTCAGCAAGATGTTGGCTGTAGAGGCTGGACAAAGATGGTTTATTTTATCTGACTCCATGGAAGGGGGTGTTGTGGTCTTTTCGAAGATGGTTAAGGCTCATCGATCCATGGAGTGTTTAAGGCACTCTACTCAAGCAGGGGAAACTTAGGGACCTCAGGATGTAGATGATGAGGGTACAGGCTCCTCTGGTAGCTTTGGGTAGGACTCATGGGGAGTTTATTTGGCTTTTTATGGTAGTGGAGAAGGGAGTTACCCGTTCCTTTTTCTTATATAATCCGTACTGTAATTTCTTATTAATGAAATAAACAAGTTTCTGATCATCCAACTGTACCTCTTGATGAATTTTGTATTTTTGAATTATCTATACTGATCGCCAAGTCATACATAATCCTTTTGTTCAAATAATTTTATAATGAACCGCCGTTCTTGGAGGTAAGAAAAGAAAAGAATAGTAATTTGTGAAAAAGAAAGGGGTCACACTCATATGAGGTGCATGAGTTGCCTACGTTCCTCTGTTTTTTTTTTAAATACTTTAAAATAGTTTTTGTAGAGGATTAGGCCCACGTAGTTCTGGGTAAAGGGAAATGAAGAGTTTTTTTTTAGAATAGCAGGGGGATGAGAAGAGTCGTAGCGCGCCGAGACTTCGGACTAGGGGTAGAATTTCTTGAGGCGGTCCAGATTGACTGGATGAGCCATCTCCTCCCCATCCAGGTCAGTGAGCATGGCAGCACCGCCGGATAAGATTTTCTTCACAATGTAGGGGCCGCTCCAATTAGGCTTGAATTTCCCTCTGGGGTCCCAGATGGGTTCTACTATCTCCTTGAGGGCTAAATCCCCCTCCCAGACACCGCGGTCCTTGAATTTTTTATTGAATGATCACGCTATTCGGCAATGGTACCCCTGCATGTGGTAAAGAGATTTTAATCTTCTTTCATCTAGGAGGGATAGCTCATCAAGATGGCTTTGGCACCAGTCTTCTTCACTAACTTTGCTTTTGAGCATGACGCGTAACGAGGGTATTTCTAGCTCCACAGGTAAGACTGCTTCTATGCCGTAGACCAGGGAGTAAGGGGTAGCCCCAGTAGAAGTTAGGATTGAGGTTTGATAGCCCCAGAGGGCGTACGGGATCCTGTTGGCCCAATCCCTACAACTTTCGGTCATCTTGTTAATGATGGTTTTGAGGTTCTTATTGGAGGCTTCAACTGCACTATTAGTCTGAGGTCGATAGGGGGAAGATTTGTGTCTCTGAATCCCGTACTCGTTGACTACTTCTGTGACTTCTGCTTTGAAATGCAACCCATTATCTAACACTAGCTCATGCGGGACCCCATATCAGCAAATGATATTTTTTTGAGGAATTTGGCCACTTTCTTGGCATTCAACACTGCGTATGACTCAGCTTTGACCCATTTGGTGAAGTAATCGATGGCGACCAGGATGAACTCATGTCCGTTTGAAGCCTTTGGTGTAACCTTCCTTATGATGTCGATACCCCAGGTGGAGAATGGACAGGGAGAGGTCATGTTGTATAATTCTCATGGAGGCAGGTGTTGAAGATTGGAGAATTGTTGGCATTTAAGGCACCTCCGGACATAGGCGGCGTAGTCCTGGATCATGGTGGTCCAGTAGTATCCCTATCGGATGATCTTCTTGGCGAGTTTGTGACCATTCATGTGGGGTTCGCATTCCCCACTGTGGATTTTCTGCATTGTTTTCTCAATCTCGGCCCCTGCGATGCAGTGTAGATGAGTTCCATCGAAATTCCTCTTGAGTACAGCTTTATGACAGATGATGTACTGGGCAGTCAGTCTTCGGAGGGTCATTCGATATTTCTTGTTGGAACCCTCAGGATACCAACCATGTCTGAGGAGGCACCAGATATCATAGTACCAATAATCGGCTAGTTCGGGATCTTTAGTGGAGACAAGCTCCACGTTTGTCTTTCTTTTAAACTAGGAAGGGGGTCATTGTTATTCCTTCGGGCATGTCGACCATGGAGGCCAAGGTAGCGAGAGTGTCGACTAGGTTATTCTTAGCTCGGGGTAGGTAATGGAAGGTGATATCTCAGAATCAGGAGGCTAACTCTTCTAATTGGGCATGAAAGGGTTGGATCTTTTCGTCTTTGACTTTCCATTTTCTGAGCACTTGACCGATGATAAGGGCAGAATCCCCGTAGACATCAAGGTATTGAATCCCTTTCTCGAGAGCAAACTTGAGGCCCACTGTGCATGCCTCGTATTCCGCCATGTTATTGGTGCAAGGGAAATCCAATTTAATGGCAATGGGAGTGCGGGAGTCATCTGGGGCGATCAGAAGGATACCAATGTCGTATCCCTTTTTATTGGCAGCGCCATCAAAGAACATTTTCCATTGAAGGCGGTCTTGAGTGGCGCATAGGATATTTTCATCTAGGAATTTGGAGATCCGAACATCTACTTCTTTTATGGGGTAATCGACGAGGTAGTCAGGGATATCTCTTCCTTTAATAGCTTTCTGTGTGACGTACACGATATCGAACTCGATTAGGAGCATCAACCATCGAGCCATTCGACTGGATAAGGCGGGTTTCTCAAGCAGGTATTTGATGGGGTTCATTCGGGATACAAGTTTTAATGGGGAAGGCGAGCATGTAGTGTCGCAACTTTTTGGTGACCCAGACAAGTGCGACACATGCCTTTTCAAAAGCAGTGCAATTGACCTCATACCCGGCCAATTTGCGACTGGCATAATAGATGGCTCTTTCTTTGCGGGAGTCTTCAAGGTATTGGGCTAGCAAAGCCCCAGCTGCAGTGTCGATTATGGTTAGGTATAGGAGCAAAGGGAGACCAGACTATGGTGGCATGAGCACTGGAAGTTGGGTCATGTATTGTTTAATTTGGTCAAAAGCTTCTTGGCAGGCCTCATTCCAAATCTTGGTTGAATCCTTTCGAAGGATCTTGAAGATTGGTTCATAGATCGAGGTTAGCTAGATGATGAACCGGCTGATGTATTACAATTTCCCAAGAAAACCTAGACTTCTTTCTCTGTTCGGGGTGGTGGCATCTCAAGTATGGACTTCAGCTTTACAGGATCTGCTTCTATCCCCTTTTTCGCTGACCATGAATCCCAAGAGTTTTCCCTTTATAACGCCGAAGACACACTTTTATGGATTAAGTCGCATCTGATACCGTCGTAGTCGTTCGAAGAACTTCCGGAGGGCGGGAACATGACCTTCTCTAGTTTTGGACTTTATAATCATATCATCCACATAAACCTCAACCTCCTTGTGAATCAGATCGTGCAGGATGGTTATTGCAGCCCTTTGGTAGTTAGCCCCAGCATTCTTAAGACCAAATGGCATAACGGTGTAGCAAAAGGTTCCCCATGGGGTGATGAATGCGGTTTTTTCTTGGTGGTCGGGGTGCATCTTGATTTGGTTGTATCCGACAAACCCATCGACGAACGACTTGAGAGCATGATTGGCTGTGTTGTCCATGATCATGTCGATATTGGATAGAGGATAATTATCCTTCGAAGAATCTTTGTTTAAATATCGATAATCTACACACATTCGAAACTTCCCTCCTGATTTCGGTACAGGTACAATGCTGGCAAGCCATGTGGGATATTCGATCACCCGAATGAAGAATATGTTCAACTATTTGACCACCTCTTCTTTGACCTTGAGCGACCATTCGGTACGGAGTTTTCTCAATTTTTGTTTAACCGGCTTATAATCTGGGAGAGTGGGGATCTCGTGCTGAGCTACTTCAGGATCGATGCCGGGCATATCATCATAGGACCATGCGAAGACATCTACGAACTCCTTCATCAATTCTTTGAGTTGTGCACGCTCATGCTCGTCAAGGGTGGCCCCTATCCTAATCTTGTGCAGTTGGCTACTAGAACTAAGATTAATAATAACAGTCTCTTCTTTATTAACTTGAACCCGGTTATGTTGTTTATTGTTAACCTTATTTAGATCAGTCAAGAATTGTTCATTTGCAAAATCATCATCATTAAAAGTTTGATTATAATCCAAGCAGTTAATGTAAGGCGCAACAAGATAATCAAAATCTTCATTTATTTCATTGATAGAAAAAACAGCATTGAGAACCTCATCAAAAGAGGTCTTGATTACATTTGAGCAAAGATTGGCAATAGAAGAAGAAATAGGGTAAACATTGGGGCTAGGGGATATTTCACGAGGTAAAATTGGCACAGCATACCAGTTGAGGAGAGGTGTATCAGCAGCTTTAATCAGACAGGATGGGTCCATTGATGTAGTGCCTGAATGAACCAAGCAGAGTGCTAGCCCCAGTATCTATAAGTTGAAGGAATCTTCGGAATCACCTTCCTCAGTCTCTTCGAAATCTTTGATGAGCGGTTGTATTTGGTGTGGGAAACTTTCGGCACATGGGTAGCTGTCTTGGAAAAAGATCTCCATTCCAGGCTTCATCTTCTTGTTTGTATGGTCATACCATGGTTCTGGAAAACCGCAAAAAGGGGAAGTCTTCGCCTTCTTTGATGAATCGTCCATTCAAGGAGTCTCTTGAGATAGTTCAGATGCAGTCTGATCTTCTCTTTGGTCGAGATTGGTGGATCATTCTGAGCTATTGTTCTGATGGTTTCTACCCCAAGCCACAAGGAGGGAAAGTTTCTTTAGTTCGATGGACTCAAGTATCCCCTGCTGCCTTCGACCTAGCCCCAGTCCGGGCATGAAGTGCATGTTTCTGAACATTTGAATCACATTGACATTGCCATGAGGGTCATATTCTGGACAAAGCCTTTCTTTGTAACCGTCCCCTACCGGGAGTAGGAGTGGATCAACTCGGAATCCTGATAGGGGCATATCATTTGACCCGTGCTGTATCTCAAGGATTGGACTACTAGTGCTTGCACCCTCGGTATTTTCATTGTCGCCCAAAATGGTGATGACTCGCCCATCGGCGAAGAACTTCAATTTCTGATGGAGTGAGGAAGACACACCCTTGATATTGTGGAGCTAAGGGCGTCCGAGCAACAGGTTGAAACAAGCTGGGATGTCTATGACTTGGAATTCGACGACAGGATTTATAGGGCCAACCCCTATTGAAAGTTTTATGGACCCCATCACCTCGTGACGGGTATTATAGTAGGCACGCACAGTAGCGGATGTTGGAGTGAGGTCGTTTTCTTTCAGGCCTAAACACTTGAAGGTTCTCAGAGGGCAAACATTCAAGGAGGATCCATTATCGATAACAGAGAGTGGCACGGCCTTTCCCATAACTTCAACGGAGATGTTAAGTGCATGATTGTAATTTAGCCCAATTCTGGGGATTTCTTCTTCCGAAAATGATAGCATTCGGGTAGAGGTCAAGGATCCGACCAGATTTACCGCTTCTTCTGGTGTGGTAGAGGGGGGAACTATGGGTCCAGTGAGTAATTTGATTAAAACATTTATGTGTAGCTGGGAAGACATGAAAAGTCCCCATATAGTGATGTTAGCTTGAGTTTTCTTCAGTTGATCGAGGATCTTTCTCTCCTCGATGGTTATCTCTGGCATAGTAAGGTTTTCAACGCCCTTCCCCTTGTCATTTTCTGGTAGTGAGATCGGAACCTGGTAATGTCTCCCTGATCTGGTCATGTGATTTACTGAAGAAGGAAAGAACATGAATCCCGTTTCCTCATCAATCTCAGGTTGTTCTTCCACCCTATTTATTTCTCCGAGGAGTTCTTCAAATGAGATCATCCCACATATGTCGGTTATTGGGCCAACTCTTACTGAAGCTTGTTCTTCGCTCGAGTCTTCGAATTCTTCCCCCCATCCGATGGCAACAATTTTGTCTTTCCATGTAAAGTCAATTCATACCACAACTTCAACGGCTTCTTCATACAAGTTCTCCCATCTGTGGGGATATGTGTGATTGAAGGGACCAAACGCCCTTGTAGCTTCAAAGTGTCAAGTAACCTGGTGATACTGCAAATGTTGTTGGTTTTCTCGAATAATCCTGCCATAGTCTGGACAACATCATCTAAGCTGACTTCGTCGATTGGTACCACCCACTTGTCTGAATCCCGGGCCCATTTTTGGGCCTCTAAGAACAGTGTGCTGAACTTCTGGCAATCGATGACCATCTGTGAGGGCAATTTCATCCCAAACTCTAGGAGTTGGTTTAACACCTCTGATAATTCCATACTTACATTTTCAGAACGGGTACGGACAGCGATGTATGCTCTCGTAAGGAGTGACAGTGCCTGATCAGCGAGGCTAGTAGGGTGTAGGATAAAATATGGGCAAATTTGAAGCGGTTTAGGAAAGTATATGGGTGTGATTTCAGTTGAGGGATCGAAATCTGGGTTTTCTTCTAAGAAGATGGCATTGGTATGATTCGGAAGTAGATTGTGAGTAGTGTTTGGCTTAGGATTGGCTGGTGGGGCGATGGTACCCCGATCAATGAGATCTTGGATTCGTTCGGGAGGTGAAAGCATTGGGCGGTGGTATGACCGGTAGTTTGGTGAAAGGCACAGTGAGCATCGGTTTTGAAGTTTCTTGGGTGTGGATCTGGCAATGGACATGGATCCAAGGGTTTGATGAGGTTTCAGCTTAGCAGGGCTTGGTAAACTTTGGAGAGGGGAGCATGGAGCTCAGTGTATTCCCTTAGGATGGGAGTAGAGCGGTTTTCTGGTGCCCATAATGTGGTTGGTTGAGAGATGTTATTTATGGTCGAGATGGTAGCACTGGAAGGCTTGTCATACTTTCTAGGGATGAACTGTCCAGACACCTTCTTTGGTTCAATCTCTGTTTTAACGAGGCTTTTCTCGATTCCACTCCTGTCTCTCTGAGAGCTCAAAAGTGGGGAAAATATTATCCTCCCATCATCGCTCGGACATGGGGCAAGAAGTTCTTCTTCACTATGTTGACCTGTTCTTCCTCGGATGGCCCATTAGTCATGGTAGCTGCCTGTTCCCTCCACCGGGTTATGAAGTTACTGACTGATTCCCCAGGGTTCTGTTTGAGCAACTCCAAATCACGACGGGTGACCTTAAGCTCTTCGTTGTATTTGTGCTGTGACTTGAATTCTCGGGCTACATCCTCCCAACTACGAATTCTGGATTCCTCAGAGATAAAAATCATCGGAGGGCACTATCCTTTAAAGTTTGCTGAAACAATTGGGCCATCACTTCTTCAGAAGACCCTAGTAGAGTCATGGAACGATGATAACTTCGAAGATGTATAATTGGGGGTCCACTCCCTCCAAACTTCTCAATATTTGGCATCTTGAACTTCTCGGGTAACCTTGCTTTAGGATAAGGAGACATGTGGGTGTAGTCCATGTAATTCCCAGAGATCCTGACTTAGTCAAACTTCTTAGTGAGCATCTTGAGATCCTCTTTGATCTTATTCCACTCCTCCTCTTTTGGATCAGTGACCACAGGCAGGTTATCCATAGGGTGGTCCATGTTTGGCATTGGAAGCTGTGCAGGCGGCTGCCCATTGGCAGGAGGGGCACGTGGAGCATGCTGATATTCTTTCGGAGGCCAGATAGGCTCGGGTGGACCCATAGCATGAGGGAATAGGGACTCGGGCTCTTAAGGAATAGGAACTTGGTTTCGTTGCATCTCCCGGACCTCGGTTTAAAGGTTGTCAATCTTGGATACGAGCTGAGCTACGACTGTCATCAGATCCAGCTGTATGACTGGTACTTGATATGTATTCTCCATGGAAGATGGATGAATCCTGGACTCGAAAAAAGTAGTTGAGGAACGAATGAAACTCCGGGGTGATTTGACTGAAGACTGAAGCCAGTAGGGAGCCAGGCCAAGGGCTTGCGATCGACCTGAGAAGGCATATGATGAGATTTATTTTTGAGAAAAAAGGAAGAACTATTTTTGGATTTTTGATAAAGAAAGGAGAAATGTTTTTGAATTTTTGATAAAGAAGGGAGAAATGTTTTTGGAGACGGAACTCAGCATGATTATTATGATTGTTATGTTTTCACTTGTATTTAATTATCCTAAATGCAATGCCGGACGGGACTCGAGCCTAGAAAAGTGGGGGTCTTAATATATGAAAAGCTACGATTTGGACTTGTAACCAGGCTCACAGACAGGGCCCTATTTTAAAAATGCGCAAAAATTGGGCGGCAGGCCGACTCGGAATTTCGACAGAGTTTCGGATTGAAATCGGCAATCTAAAGTGCGTGTCCTAGGTCTGACACCTAAATGCGGGTATGCAGTTGGTTGGATGAATCAGCCTGGGTTCCCCCCTTTGGCGTGACTTCCATGATATACGTCTTGCTCTTACGAGAAATCGGTACGCGTGGACAAGCCATTTGATATACCTGCATGTACGTGAATTGCCCCACCATATACCTCGTATGGACGATACGTGTGAGAGCAGATTCGATATACTCGGCGTACGCCAATGAATTCCCTGTGATATACCTCCCGTCATAACTTCGGTCAAGTGGTACGATGTGGGGGAACCGTTCGATATATGTCGAAGGTACTTGGCTTATTGAAGGTGAGAGTCATATCGCTTAGGCTAATGCGACCTGCCGGACCAGCGCCCATCACAAAGTGACCCTCCAGTTACTGGGTCAAATTTGGTCAATACCAATGCTCTTTGGTTATGTTGTGTGAATCATGCATGATCCTCTTATTAGTATCTTATGATGAGAATGCCTTTCTTGATTATACCAAACATGGAGAAAAGTACAAGTACCCCAAAAGGTACACCAAGTATGGATGGGTGATGCGTGCAACATGGGGATATACATGTGATCCTAGGTGCACGTGGTGTGAAGTGTACATGGAGAAATTTCTACAAGTGTGTGAATATAAGCACAAACATGGGATACACATGGAAAAAGGGGAACATGCAGATATGTGGTGGAGACATAAGCAAATATAGCATCCATGTAAATAGAGTCAAGCCCGCAATATAAAAAATAATGTCCCCAGTAGAGTCGCCACTATGGCCATCCCCGATCCCCGTCGTGGAGGAGAAGGATCCTTTGGGTCCCGCGCATCCCTCTCGGGAACGCTTCGGTCGGCGTCGTTTGAGATATGGTGTAAAAATGTAGAGAGATTCAGAGTCGCCAGTCTATTTGACTCAAAATAGACAAAAGAAAAAGGGGAAGCCACCCCGAAGGATGGCTTCCAAAGACATACTGGTGCGTGCGAAACCAAAATGATTCGAGAAGGGTTCAGAGGCTTAGTTACGAAATGGGAAGGTGTTAGGCACCCATTCCGCCCTTTCGGTCTCTCATGAATATTTGCTATTTTCCTTTTTTTCCCCCATGATATGTGTGCATGTGTATATATAGAATGGAGGTAGGAATCCTCGACTTATATCATGGAAAAGATAAAGCGAGTCATCTTTAGGAAGATATAAGAATAATATTACAAAGTAAGATTTACACGATTACCCCTACGTTAATCATTGTAAGGGAACGATAACACGTATGGAGTAATACGTATAGAAGAAAAATGGATTTAGAGAAAATAGAAAATAAGAGAAAAGGTGAGAAAAGGACTCGAGACTCGAGTTTTACCCGGAGATGCCTACGTAGCCTATAAATGCATCAAAGTCCACGTAGTTCCTATACAAAACGAGGGGAGGGGTTTATCCCATAAATCCAAATGGGGGATCTCTTATTTGTGAATATGTGTGTGTGTGTAGTAAAAGTTTTAATTGTGAGAAAAGTGTGAAAAAAGTGTGAGAATACCTATTTGGAATTTATGAGCAAACCCTCTTTTTCTTGTTTTTTTGGGTTTTATTTGTATAAAAATAAGAGATGTGCGATAATACTAAATAAAAAGTATATTAGGATGTGTTACATGAGATAATAAAAAGTGCTAAGTAATAAAGCAAGTTATTGAGAACTCAAGAGAATTTGAAGAGAAATGTGAGCAAGTTGGACCTTCTTGAAGATCTTGAGCTTGATCTTGTGTGTTGAATAGCAGCCCTTGAGCTTGGATGATGATAGAGAGTGGCTAATTCACCAAGTTTGATGAAAAGGATGATGAAAAGTGGAAGTAAAAAAGGGATTTGGGAGTTAAAATCACACTGACTTCGAGAGAGGTTTCTAGGATTCGTTGAGAGAGATTTTTATCAGATATGGGCTCTCTTTACAAATGAGGTGAAGGCCTCCTTTTATAGGCCAAGATGAGTGCCGATTGATATAGACCTGTTCCTGCCTATCGGCAGATGCCGATAGGCAGGGTCTGGAACCTGCCATTTGGTAGTGCGCTTCATGCTTTTTTGAAAAATCGATCGTCGAGGGCAAACCATTGGTCAGAATCATGCATGGGGCATACCATTGGAAAGGTAATTCAAAGAACTTTTAAAGTCCTTTGGACCGCTCCCGGGTTCAGGAGTTGACTTTGGGTCAAATATGGCTTGGAAGCATTTGTTTGTCCATTGGACGGGGAATCTCTCGGACGCAAATGAATCGTTCGTCCCCATGGTAAGTCCGAATCGCGCACGGGGTGGACTGTTGGAAAGTTTAGGATATGTACTTAGACATTCCAAAGAGTTTGATCCGGTTTGGAGAGTTGACTTTGGTCAATCGGGCTCGGGAAGCGCTCGGTGGCCTCCCGGAGTCAAACGGATCGTTCATCCGCATGGAAGGTCAGAATCGTGCACGAGATGGACCGTTGGAAAGGGTATTCAGGCCCTTCGAAGATTCATTCAGCCTCAGTCGAGCTGAAGAGTTGACTTAGGTCAAATATAGCCCGGGAGCACCCGGTGGCCTCTAGGTCAGGGTTCGGACGCAAATGGATCGTTCGTCCGCATGGTAAGTCAGAATTGCGCACGAGGTGGACCATTGGAAAGGGTATTCAATGCCCTTTGAAGATTCATTGAGTCTCGATTGAGACAAAGAGTTTGACTTTTGGGTCAAACTGAGCCGGGGAGTGTCCGATGGCTTTCAGGTCAGTACTCGGGATGTGACCTGGGTTTACAGTGATGAAGGGAGGTACTAGGGACCTAAGGAGAGTTAGGGGGTAATAGAATGGGGTGTCTACAACCACTAAATAATTATAACTGTAACTCCACTTCTTAACTCAAAATTATAGTTCAATCTCCTCATTATTTATTACTTAATTCTCCCCACGTTCAGGTTACGGATACCCGTTAATAATAAAAAATTACTAATAATTTATTTTATTAACTTCTTGAAGTCCTTGAGTGGTCCAACTTAACTTATTTGTAGTGTCGGATTACTATAATCCACCTACAAGGTTTGACACATAAAAAATTTAGAAGTATCTCAAGGGTGTATCACCAATCTCTATACCGAGACATGGATGCCATCCATAAAAGATTTTCACCATACATTAATCACCATTACCCAATTTATCAAGATTATTGATCCGTTAATGAATCTTATCAAATAAGTCAAACTAATAAATAACTAGTGCAGGTGTCCATTAATCATATTCGGATTAGAAGCCTTAAGTAAACCTAATAATCACGATGTGTACATTGTCTTATAAAATAAGTATACAAACAATGACCTCAAATTGGACCCGTTCAAAACACACAAAGTGTACTAGCACAATAAGTTGAAACTACACAGTTTCCTGTAATCGAGATAGACACACTAAAATATTGTTCTACAGTCCTACTGATGGTATGTCCAGTTCCATCTAAGACTGTGAATGATAAAACTTATATTCCACAAGAACTGGTGATATGATCCTCTGTGTGTTAGTCGTACCCTACACACCAGGACACCTACTAAGTAGGATAAAAGATATCAACAATATATAAAATATTGTAAACATTATGTCCATACTTAATTCTCATTAAAATAGGAATAACTGATTTTATTATAATAATAAATTCATAACTAAATTTATTTCATAAAGCATGGTTTTAGGCTACTTCTCTGACAACCAACTTGTCACACCCTACGTTTTGGTATGAATGAATACATAAAGCAATGAATTAAAGTTAAGGAAAAATAACAGAATTTTATTCATTATTAAAGTAGTTTACATAGGGTGGTACCATCGCAGGGGTCAGTTACATTTTTTTAGTATTGGCTATAAAGAAGAAAATTGAAAAGCAAGACTCCTTGCTTCCATCTGGCTTATTCTCTACCCAAATAGTCACGTATGAAAAATAGGTGACCGGTATTTGTCTATAAAAGGTAAGAGATATTATCCTCTTTCTTCGGGTTCATCTGGAGGAAAAAGTAATTAACATAAATATGCTAAACATGATTTATCAGTTCTAAAACAAGTATATGTATAAATGAGAGTTATAGTGTGTATAGAATAAGTGTTTAGCAACGTTAAAGAAATAAAGCTCATAATCCCATACTTATCAGTTTATAAAGAAAATTAAGTTTCTTTGAACAAATAATCCCATACTTACCAGTTCGTTAAGGATCATATAAAGAACGTTAGGGATCTTTGAACTAATTATCCCATATTTACCGGTTCACTAAGGGGGATATAAATAATTAAGCCATCAGTAAAACCAAATATTAATACTCAACCCAAAACCTTTGGGAAAAAGTAACCAGCTAGGTACACAATTAAAGTGGCACTTATACGATGTAGCAATAAATGCAGGCTCTCAATCATTTGAGACCATAAGGCGAAGAAGAAAGCTGCATGGGATAATACGTCAGTGTACTTCCTAGTTAATACTGATGCTTATAAAGTAAATAATAATAATAAAAAAGTACAGGGATGAATTGAATCAATAAGGAACATGATACCAGTTATTAGGTAAGAAGGGTCAAATTGATCCACATTGAAATTCAAATCTTGATGATATTTAATAAAATCTCAAGTATGGAAGTATTATAACATGCAAATACATAGAGTAAATAGGAGCTATTACATAGTGATATCAATAGCAGTGTGCCAAATACGCAAAATTTACTATTAAAAAGGTAGGAAAACCTACTTGCTCAGTATATCGTACGACTTTATATATCCCAAGAGGATATCGGAAAGATCTAGTACTTGATTCTCTGTATACAATGTTTGGGCATATAAGTAGTTTTGGGATTGGATTAGTTAGTTTATAAAAAAATTATTTCTTTTAAAGTTTCGGGGGTTTAATTGTAAATAATTTGGGACTTTAAAATACTAGACTTAAGATCATATTTGAACTTTGGTGCACGACACTTTTTGTCTTAAAATATTTTGAAGTATTCATAGACAAAGTTTAGGGTTCAAATTCATAAGTTCAAAGAGTCAGGAGGTGTCAAATTGTAATTTAGGAAACATATTTCTAAGTTAAAACCTCACATTTCCATAACTTAGGCTAGGCTGATCCAAACATGGTCTTACCTCTTATTATTTTGACCGAAAAAATAAAATAAAAATATTGAAAAAAAATCAGAAAAATTCTAAATGGCCACGTGCCCTCATGCACTAGGCCAAGGTTTATAGTCAAGAAGTTCATCTTCTTCCCCTCGACAGTTGACTTTAGTGTTTCTAGTTTTTGACCTTGAATAACTCCTTCATTTCTAAAACATTTGAGATGATTTCTTAACAAACTCAAACTAATTTTTCACAAGGAATCCAAATATATAGTTTTTGTGGATTGAAATATAGTATATCTCAAGTTCCATAACTGTGTGTTTTACTGAAAATTTAACCTAACATTCATGGATTTTAAGGATATGGCATGGTTTCTTATTAATATGGTTTGGTTTCTATTATGTGTAGGAGTAATTTGGTTTTGATTTCAAAGGTTAAGATGGATTATACAGAGCGAATTTAAGATTTTTAGTTTTCTGGTTCAAAATAAACTTTCAATCGATTTGAGCTTATTAGGCACATTCATGGCATTTGATCATTACACTCGAGTTCCTGAGGTTCTAATGAAGTCATTAAAAGCTTTAAACCTGAGTATTGATCATTATTTGGAAGTTCACCACTAAAGCTTAAGCTTCAATGGTGGAAACTTCATAATTTTCACCTAGAGCTTGTTTTTTCCGTAAAAATTCCTACTGTTTTGACATATTCTATCATTATAACAACAAAAAAACAATTGAAACTTAAGGAACTGAATATATTACATAAAATCATCAAGTACCTATTTGGAGTGAAAATTTGAGTTTTAAAACATTTGTTTGATTGAGTTTAAACTGAGGATTTCATGGGGTATTTAAAGTATATGAGCTAAAATTGTAAGGTTTTGAACTAAAATTGTACGCTTATTTGGTGGAAAAGGGAGGTGGATTTGAACTAAAATTGTAAGGTTTTCAATCTTGAGTTTTGTTCCTCACAAGTTTTCATGGTGTACACATGTTATTCTTAGTTGTTTGCGGTGACGTGTACGCTTATTTGGACAAGGCGTTTTATAAAATTAACAAAACTTTGTGTTTGGTCCTTTCTTGATCAAGTATATGCCCTTGTAGCCTTAAAAGTGTACTTTTGATAAAGTTTAGGGATATTTTTTTATAATTTTAGAAAGTTTCAAGGGATGAAATTATAAATTTGTGTTAGTCAAAGTCTAAAGGATTAATTTGACATAAAGTTGAGGTTTATGGGTTAAGTACATGTCAAGTTATGTTGGTTTAAAGTTTTTTTGGGATATTTTTAATTATTGAAACTTTAAGGGGTCTAGATTAATTCAAAATAGATGTAGGGAATCAAGTATATGTAATACCCCGTATTTTTACGCATATTTATTTGATTATGAAATTATGGAAAATGGGGATTAATTTTTAAAGGGAGAAAAGTAATTTGTAATTAATCTGATTTAATGGTAATAATTAGTAGGGTGACGAGAGTTAGTAGTTATTAAAAATAATATTATGGCCTGGGATGAGATACACGACAATTATGATATAATTAATTGGGACGCTCCTATGAGTCGCGTCACTATTATAAATTGGGGGTTGAAAAGGTACATTATTGTTATATAACTTGAATGACTATTTTGAGTGCGCCAAAGTGCCTGGAAGGGTCGAAATAGTCAGAAAATACTCCTCGGGGATTTTATTTGGAGCCCGAGGCATTTTAGCCCAAAATGACACCCAAGAAGAGTATTTTGATCTTTTCGAATTTTTGAAAAATTAAATGGACAAAAATTAGTTTAAATTAAAAACATTGAGGGTTAGTGGTCTATCGGTTTCAACTTACGTGAGAAAGTGAGAGAAAGAGAGGGAGAACCATAGGAGAGGAATGGGAAAGCTTAAGAGATTTCAAACAAAAGTTATGCCAAAGTGTAGATCATGACGAGAGGATCAACCACCTATCAATTTCAACCCGAGAATCAGAAATCTGTTCCAAGGCAAGGGTTTATCTTGCTCCTCTTTAGCATATATTGTTCCGATTAATTTAGGTTTAATGATATAGACTTGGTGCAATGAAAACTTAGGTTTAATTAGACAGTATTGTGAAGAAACCTTATATGGGTATGCATGTAGAGGTTTTGCCCTTTGTTAGACTATTAAAATCTGGGAATGTTAGGTCTTAATCACAAATTAAAGTAAGAGTTTTGGACAATTAAAATTATGGGTTCATATTTAAGAGATTTATTGGAAATTGAAGAGATTCTCGAATTCCATTTTAGTATGTAAGGATTTGACCTTTAAATTGTATTAAAAAGTATCTTAGGGTGATTTGGATTAGTGTAGGAACATTTAATTTGGGATGGGTTGAGTTTTTGAAGATTAAAAGTTGGAAAAATCGAATTTAGGGAAGAACTGGGCCTGTTTAGAATTTTCGTTAAAAGACCAGTCCAGGTCGTTTGAACGAGACTTCTAACGAGATTTCCAACGACCCTTCTAACGAGATTTTGGAGTTTGTTTGGAGTGAGAAATTCGTTCGAACGACCTCGTTCAAACGTGAATCCCTTGACTTCTAACGAGATTCCAGGACTTGATTTTTGGGTCCGATTTAGTTAAAATCCATCCTAGGCTTATCCAAGCGAGTGTATTAACCTACGGGAGTAACGGGTGACTTAAATTCCAAAGTTTTAGCGAGTTAAGGGTGTAATGATCCTCGAGGTATTGAACTTGTATGGAAACCTAGGATAGAATGTGAGTCCTAGAGAGGTTATATATAAATGGATATCGTGGAGAGTAGTGATGAGTACTATGGAAATTGGGTTACGTGAATGCCTATTAAGTCGTATAAGTTGTGTGCATGCTTATTACTTGGAATATTATGTGTACGACATACCTAGCTACTGGCTATCAAATGGAGGTTAGCGCATTGTGGATGACTATATTTTGTGTGCCTTCGGGGGATTTTGAGTCGTACCACTAGTGCATGGAACCTAGGTACGGGCAATCTATGACAACGATAGTGTTGATGGTTGTATGGGTGCGTAGGTATGTGCATAGCCCATCGGCTTGGGACTATGTTTTCCTCCAATATGTGTATATGTTTTATTGGTTCTTAAGAGATTGAACCATTTTTCCTTTACGCGTGAGCGTTGCAATGGGACTACATAGCCGAGTATGCCTAGTACCAAGGGTTTCTTAACCATGGGTGCATTATTGATACATTTGTATGTATACATAGTGAGATTTTATATATGTTTACTGAGTACCTATTCGGTGTTTCATGCCGGCTACTTTATTAAAGTATATACTTATTGGGTCACCAGTTAGGAATAAAGAATGCCATGAGAATGAGTTATAACATCTTTAAACCTATTCCTAAATAATAGTAATATATTGGCTTCGAGTTATTTAATTATTGTATCCAGCATAGTGGTTATCCTACATATAGTTAGGTAGAGTGACGAGACTAGTATGGATAGTTAGACTCGCTAGGTGCGCACATTAGATGAGAGGTGAGCATATCAAGTGAGCACGATAAGTTAACATGATTAATATATGTACTAATTAAATCAATTTAAGCACTTGCTATATTTAAACTGTTTTGTACTCGAGATCTGACCCATTTTCTGCAATTCTCTTTTCTTGTTCTATTATTTTAGGTGCTCAGCCACAGAGACACCAGACTTGGGCGATTTCATTCATTTGCCGAGCTGTAGCTGCTATTGAAGCTACAAGATATTTCTAGTAGACGCTTCTGAGTATATTTCTCCTTATCATCAGTCATTTATTTTAGTCGGACATGTTGTCCCTCCTATTTTACATTCTGAGATTTAGAGTTGTTTTAATTCCATAACTAGACTTTGATTTTATGTTATTGGATTATTGTATGGGATTTTGACTGGATGTGTTTACTCCAGTTCTTTATTTATATTCAGTTAGTTCTTTCCTTATGCTATTGTGATGTATGGTGATGATTCAATATTTCCCTTTAATGATGATGGTTAATAACAAGATAAAATTTTGACACCAACCTTTTTAAATATTAGGTGGTTAATTTTTATTAAATTAAAATTTGAGTTTTCGACAGTGATGCAACATCTGAACCAACTTGATATTCTGAAATTAATTAATTAAGGACTGATCACCCGGTAACTAATTAGGCAGGGTGTCACATTATAGTTTCATTAGTCTTAGAATACTTTTGAATTTGAATACTTTATAAGGGTTGAAACAGTTACTATAGGTGATTAGGGTTGGTTTTGAAAATACCGGTTATTACATCATCTGTCTACACGTTTATCCCAATATGATAGGAAATCGGGGTAATATCATGTGACTATTTGAGGTGGTTATGGGGAAATGTGGTCATGAAGATTTTTTTTTACAAGATTGTGAAGAGGCGGCTTACGATGTTTAAACTAAGGAGGAGGGTATTATGATTTCATCGAAGTTGATCAAGACTTATCATCGCGTGGAGCGCATACAGTAGTGTCGCGAAGATTAGGATTTTTGGGGTTCTTCGATAGATGGTGATGATGAGGTAGGGACTTCTAGTAGTTAAGGAGAGTTTGTGAGGATTTATTAATCTAAGCAAGTTAGTGTTTTTATTTAGGTATGGATTTGGTAGGCTTACGTTTTTTTATATGGATGGGCTGCTTGTATAGGTTTTAGAGACTTCCTTGTCACTGATACTTCTTGTCATTGCCGAGTTTATTTATAATAAGATCAATAAATTATGACTCCTGTCATATCTTGCTATGATTTTTTGAAGAATTTTTTATTATTTTAACTATTTATACTGATCCCTAAGGTATACATAATCCTTTTGTTCATTTATAATGATGAGTGAGATCAGTGTCCCTTGGTGGAAGAAATATCGTTTTGTGAAGAAGAAAGGACCGCGCCAAAGTGATTTTATGGTATACCCAGGTACCTCTGTGGGGATAAAAGTTTATCTGAAATTTTTGAGATTTTTTTTTAGAGGATTAGGTCCTACATAGTTCTTGAAAAGGAAGAAAGGAGGAGATTTTTTTAAGAAATAAAAGGGAGGTGATAAGAGTCATAACGTGACGAAAATTAGATTAAGGGAAAAATTTCTTGAGATGGTTTAAGTTGACTGGAGATGCCATTTCAGGTCCGTGAGTATAGCGGCATTGCCTGACATTATTTTCTTTCCAAGGTATGGCCCACTCGAAATATGTTTGAATTTCCCTTTTGGGTCCTATATGGGATCTACTATCTCCTTGAGAGTGAGGTAACCTTCTCATACCCCATGGTCTTTCACCTTCCTATTGAATGATTCTGCAATGTGATGGTGGTACCCTTGTATGTGGTATAAAGCTTTCTATCTCCTTTCATACAAGAGTCCAAGTTCGTCATAACGACTGTGTTTCCAATCAACTTCCAACTTGACTTTTGAGCATAACTCTCAGAGAGAATATCTCAAGTTCAATAAGTAGTACCTCCTCCATGAAATATACCAAAGAGTAATGCGCTATCCCCAGAGTGCACAAGGGATTCATTCAACCCAATCACAACAACACTTGGTCATCTTGTTGATTATGGCTTAAGGCTTTTGTTAGAAGCTTCGATAATTCCATTGGTTTGTGGCTGGTAGGCAGAAGATTTGTGTCTCTTAATCCCTTACTTGTTGACTAATTCTATAACTTCTACTTCAAAATGGAGCTCATTATCTGATACCTATTCATGAGGGACCCTGTGGAGACAAACGATGTTCTTCCTTATGAACTTAACTACTTTCTTTGCATTCGTCACAACAGACGACTCGGTTTAAATCCAATTGGGGAAATAATCAATGGTGACCAGATCAATTCGTGCCCATTTGATGCTTTGGGAGTGACTTTCCCAACGATGTTATTGCCTCAAGTCGAGAAGGGCTAAGGTGAATCATGTTGTACAACTCACGTGGAGGCAAGTGTTGAAGGTCAGTGAATTATTGACATTTGATTAAACTTCTAACATAAGAAGTGTAATCTTGAACCATAATAGTCCAGTAGTACCCTTAATAGATGATCTTCTTGGAAAGCGTATGATCGTTAATGTGGGGTCCACATTCCTCGCTGTGGATTTTCTTCATCATGTCTTCAATATCAGTCCCTACTATGCATTGCAAATCGGTTCCATCAAAGTTTCTCTTGAAAAACACCTTATCATAGATAATGTATTGAGATACAAGCCTATAAAGAATTAAATGATCTTTCTTGTCAGCACCTTGAGGATATCGACCATGCTTGAGGAGGCACCAAATGTCGTAATACCACAACCCGACTTTTTTTATTCCTTCTATGTTACGAGCTCAATGTGGTAACAATGAGTTGGCAGAGATTTTTTTTAACATGAAAATGAGTCATTGTTATTCCCTTGGGCATGCTGGCCATGGAGGGTAATGTTTCCAATGCATCGACAAAGCTATTTATATAGCGATAAAGCTAATGAAATGTGATATCTTTGAATTGGGAAGATATCTCTTCGAGTTGAGCATGAAAAGAGGGGAACTTCTCCTCTTATACTCTCCAATTCTAGAGAACTTATCGTATCATAAGGGTCTAGTCTCTATAAACATCGAGGTATTAGATTCCTTTCTTAAGGGAAAAATTGAGGCCCACGATGCAAGCTTCATCTTCTTTCATATTGTTGGTTCAAGGGAAGTCCATATTAATGGAAATGGGAGTGTGAGAATCATCAGGGGCAATCTGGAGTTTCCCAATGATGTACCCTTTTCTTGTTAGCATCCCCATCAAAGAACATCTTCCATCATAGATCTTTATGAGAAGTACAAAGAAGATATTCATCTGGGAACTTGATCATCTACACATCGTCTTTCCCATGGGATTTTCAACAAGGCAATCAGAGATGGATCTTCCTTTCATGGATTTCTGTGTGACATAAGACATGTCGAATTCGACTAGTAATAGAAACCATCAGGCCATTCTACTTAACAAGGAGGTATTTTTTATCATGTATTTCATGGGATCCATTCGAGGCATCTACCTAATGGGGTAATGCTAGCATATAGTGTCAGGGTTTCTGAGTGACCCAAATCAGGGTGACACACGCCTTTTCCAATGCGGCTTAGTTTACTTCGTAACCTTCCAATTTTCATCTAGCATAATAAATGGCTATTTCTTTGCGTGATTCCTCAATGTATTGGGATACCATATCCCCTGATGTGGTGTCCGTGATAGTGATATAAAAGGAGGGGAATACCATGCTGCGATGGCATTAACACTGGAGGTTAGGTGAGATAGTGCTTATTCTTGTCAAAGGCTTCTTGACATGCCTTGTTCTAGACCTTGGTTTAATACTTTTGGAGGATCTTGAATATGGACCCATAGACGAAAGTGAGTTGGCTAATGAATCTAGTAATGTACTAGAGTTTGCCCAAGAAACCACGAACTTCTTTCTTTGTTCGAGGTGACAACATTTCCAGTATTGCCTTCATTTTAGTAGGGTTTGATACTATTCCTCTTTCGGTGACTATAAAGACAAGGAATTTGCCTTTTGTGATACTAAAGACACATTTTTGTGGATTAAGACTCATTTTGTACTACCGCAGTCGTTCACAGAATTTTCTCAAGGCTAAGATGTGACATCCTGAAGTTTGTACTTGATTATCATATCATCAACATAGACCTCAACCTATTTATGAATAAGATCATGAAAAATTATTGTGTCTACTCTCTGGTAGATAGCCTCGACGTTTTTAAGACCAAAAGTCATAACGGTGTAGTAAACTGTCCCTTAAGGGGTAATGAAAGCATTTTTCCCTTAGTGATCGAGATGCATCTTTATTTGTTTGTACCTTGCAAAATCATCAACAAATAAGTTAAGGTCATGATTGTCAGTGTTATCAATGATCATGTCAATGGTTGGCAAAGGGTAATCGTCTTTTGGAGAGGCCTTGTTCAAATTCCAATAGTCAGTATACGGTTTGGTTTATAAAAGTCACTAAGGGTTCAGTTTCATATGCAATATAAATTTTTTATTTAATTTTAATTCATTACAATTGGATCTGTTATGCTTATTATGTCAATGGTAACATGGTTGAACATAATTTCTAATGAAAAATGTTTTCTCAATTCACTCATAGAATGTTGGTTCATTATTCAAATTGTGGCCTAAATTATGTTAGTTAAATGGTAGTATATAATTTAAGGCAAAAGGTAGCCATAAACATGATGTATAGGGTTCATATGTACATATACATCCAAATATAATATTCTGTGTCAAATAACATTTAATTTAAATAATCCAAGTGTTATTAATGTAGATCTTTTTTCATATATATGTTCTAATATTTAATTTAAATAATTTAACTATTGTAAAAGGATTTTATGTTATTTCAAGTTGCTTAAGAAAAATAGAAATCATAAAAAATAGTAAAAAAGATCACTGTTTAAGTTCAAAGAAGAAACTTGTAACATGTTTGTATGTGTATATGTGTATACATATACATACACACTTTAATTACTACAGTTAATATTTCAAATGGTTATTAATAAGTATATGAGTAGGAATGATCTAGTTAATTACTAAAGAAGGATTGTTATCGTATTTTTCTTATTGAAATTGTACCTTTTTAAATATTTTTTCTTATCATTTAATGTGCGCATGCAATTAGAGAACAATCATTAAAGTTCATTTGATTTTGGATGCTTTCTTTATTCGGGTAATTTTACTTATCTTTTCTTTTATGTTGAATGGTCTTATATATATTTATAACATCTTGATTGATTATTGTGGATGTGCTCACTCTTTTCTTAAGTTTATGTTCTTTAGGTCAACACAAATTGGTAGAAGGGCGTGCACAGTGGTGGACACATAATAATTTTAGGATTAATTTTTTTTAAATAAACTAAAATTGGACTTGTTGTGTTTGATTCATTAATTGGAATATTAATTAATTGATGTGTAACACCTCGGAATTCTGAGGATACATAATTAAATTAATTTGGTGATAAAGGATTTAATTAATCTCGAGGATTAATTAATTTGGTGAATTAAGATTTATTTAATTCGGGTTATTTTTAAAATTCGCATGTGTCATAATTTGAGGTTGAGATTTGGAGAATTTTAGTAAACTAACTCGGATGATGATTCTGAGTGCACAGTTGATTCCGATTAGGTTGAGATAGTCTTGGGTAGTAATTGGGTCTCAGGGCATTTTTAGGCATGAGGGAACTCAGACGGGGGTGTTTGGGTCATTTTAATTTGGCCCATAGACTTAATTTCGGCATTAATGATATGAAACCAGCATTTGGGAGTTTGTGCGAGACATAAATCCATAAGAAAACCTTAGTTTTGCAGAGGAGAAAAGATGGAGAAATTGGGAGAGCTGTTGGGAGCCAAAACAAGAAGAGGGGTGTGTTCTTCGTCAAATATTTGTCTACATCAAAGGAAATCAGACCCTACGAATTTATTCAGGCAAGTAGTTAAACTTGCTTTCAATTTAAATTGCGGTATTGCAATTCATATCATGGTGGGTGTAAATTATTTCATTTTTTGGTGAATTAATCATGTAGACTAATATTGATTGCTGAGTTATTGGTATTAAACTCGTTAGAAATCAAATCCATATTTGATATGTGGACAAAAATTATGTGTAATTGAGGGTGTTAAAATCTAAATTTGGTGTCTAGATGTAATACCCGATTATGATATTCAATTCACGGACATGTTCGATGACAGTAAAATCGTTGATATTTGAGGCTATAAACAAGTTAGAATCTGTTAGATAAGGGATATAAACATTTAGTATAAATAACATGGGAGATCAGGTGGATTTGAGGAAGTTTTAAAATCTTAGAGAATAAACCATGGCCGAATTTTCACTTGGAGAAGACGCTGTCAGACTCAACCGGTCGACCACGAGTCCCAGTTTTTGGTCAGTTAATTTTTTTTTTTTTTGGGGGGGGGGAGGGGGAGGGGGGGGGCCTTATTCAATAGGTAAGATCTCTAGGCATTAATTTATTGTAAAATTTAAAAGAAGACAATACATAGGTGATATACCAAAATACACCCTCGGCTAGGCCGAGGGTCTCCTCACCCAGGACGAGGATTCAACAACTATTGCACAGGGGTTTTAATCAGGCCAAGATGACCCTACAAGGGGCCCACCCCTCATCATGGATCAAACGACCTTATAAGGGGCCGACCCCTCATCACGGACCAAACGAACCTACAAGGGCCAACCCCTCATCACGGACCAAACGAACCTACAAGGGGTCGACCCCCATCATGGACCAGATGACCCTATGAGGGGATGACAATACAAGGACCACATACAGCCGGGCCCAATGCCAGCATCAACTTTAGACCCGGCCTGGCATCTTAGGCCGATGGTGACATCATCACAGCGCATGATTTGGGAGACGCATGGAACAGTGCACGTGCGACTCATATAACACGTGGAGTAGTTCGTTATAATAATATCATCCCCTCACATCGGGGAATATTATGTCATCATTGATCACAAGGGGCACATCCAGGTGTCAATAGGGGATTGGCTAGATCATCATTTACATGCACCATGCATGCTTGGGGGTACACCACTCCCCCTAAGACCTGTATATACTTGTCATATTCAACCCCGTAAAGGGATCGAGAATTATAACCCTAGGTAAACTCTGCTTGTACACACAGTAGAGACAAAGTGAGCTTATGAGCGTTGTATCCAAGGCCATTAGTGCCCATATTTAGTGGATCACACACTCACGGTGGATGTAGGCCTGATTGGCTAAACCACTACACATCATTGTCTTCATTACTCTTATACTCATCCCCTTCTACACACACACATATATAAGTCTATTGCTGCCATTGTTATTACTGTTTGATCTCTCCACCTCTTATCTGGTGGTGCTAAATCTTAGCATCATCAGTTTGGCGCCGTCTATGGGAACGAGAAGATATCTATTTCTTTATACAACTTGACCTCATTGGAAACTCTGGTGGTGAACAGTTCTCCCCTTTGTGTGAAGATATTTCACCATTGAAAGAGATCCATTAAGGTCCTCAAGCTCATGAGTCTTTTGATCATTCATCTCTTCATAAGCTCAAATATATGGCACCAGAGATGCCACCACCACCTCCTCCATCGGATAGTGGAGTAGGAACTAGTTATAGTCATGCACCACTTTAGTCTGAGATGGATGATGTGGAAGCCGCCCTGAAGTCTTTAGCAGCAATCCAACGGATTATGTAGGAGAAATTTACATCTCTTAACCAAAACATATTGAGACTGCCTGAAGTCTCACCTGAGATGACTACTCTGGCAGTAGATCCAGAGCACCATGAGGCCAGAGGACCATCCTAGTCACCACGTAAAGACTTGCCACCTCCACAATGACAGAGGGATGTTGTTGAACCCCGGCGTCTACACCTAGGGAGGCAAGGAAACCCTTGCCCAGAGGACAAATATGATGATGTGGAGGTAGAGGAGGCTCCGATAGAATGCTAGGAGCTGTATGAGGTCTCCAATAACACTGTGAGACCTATCCAGGAAAGAAGAGGGAAGTGTCGAAAGCAAAATCTTGATAATCGCCTGAGGGGATCTTCTTTTGATCGTTTGAGCAGAGGGTAGGCCTTTGAGAGACTGGGCCCAGTAAATGACCTGCGGGAAAAATTTTCCCGGTCGAGAAGTATTGCGAGTTCCAGAAGAGAGGCAGCAGATGGTCAACCCCACGGGGGCCGACCCACAGATGGGACAACGATCAAGGAGAAGTAAACAGCCGATACAGACCTGCCGCAGCAGAACCCTTCGTTCACTTCAAAGAGGCGATAGGGGATAACATCGGCCAAGCTGACCCTACGAGGCCCTGGAATGATTCGATCCAAAGGATGGAGGATAAAATTGGTGATATCCTGAGAAGCAGGGACCCCCTTCAAAGAGGATACTCCATAGGCTCACCCTTTATGGAGAAGATAGTCAACTTCCCAACACCATCCAAGTTTAATCCACCTGTGGTCACCCCAAGGTATGATGGGAGTAATAACCCTGTTCATCATATTGAGATGTACCAATCAGCGACAGACATATACTCCATTTCAGATGAGATGAGGTGTCGATCCTTTTCTATCACTTTGATTAGGGCCGCACATGTCTGGTAAATGTCCCTTCCGAAGAACTCCATTAAAAGCTTTAAGAAGTTAGCAGACCGGTTTATCCATAACTTTTTCTTTGGAGTGAGGCCACAGAAGAATACCACACACCTGCTCTATGTTAAATAGGGGAATAATGAGAGTCTAAGAGACTACATAGCCAGATTTAACAAAGAAAAGTTAGAGGTCGAGGATTAGGAGGAGAGTATAGCCATGACAGCCCTCATTGGGGACTCCATAAGGGAAGTTATTATGGAAGCTTACTGAAGACCCCCTGAAGACGATGGCTGAATTATTGACAATAGCGAGAAAGGTGATGAACCCCGAAGAGGTGATGGCCAAAAAATATAAATATGAAAAAGGAGGCACTAGTGAGGGTAAGTACCAGATAAAGAATATGGAGGGGAAGAAGAGGTTGGCAGATGATAAATTTGCTAATTATACCCATCTGACGTTCAGCTGCGAACACATTCTGAATGAGATAAAGAGTGACCGATCCTTGAAATGGCCCGAGAAGTTGAGGGTAGCCCCTCACAAGAGGAAAAAAACATGTGGTGCGAATTTCAGCAAGACCATGGCCATGTGACCGACAAGTGTTTTTCTCTAAAAGATGAAATTGAAAAAATGTAAAAAGAAGGGAAGTTAAGGAAATACGTTGACAAGAGTGCCTTCAAGAGGGGCCGAGTGTGACACCCCGCTTAAAATAATAACAGGTGGCCAGCCCTATACTAAAATTATCAGGAATCTCAAGTGGAACATTCTCAGCGTCAACAAACGATACTAAAATAAACACGACTAACTACCCATTAGTACGAAAAGAGGGTGCCAAATTTTTTTTGAAACATTAATAAAACAAACTTTGTAACAACTAACCAACAACATAACAACTACTAAATATGATAAAGAACACACAGATGATACTATAAAAGATATTAATACAAGAGTACACAATAATGAACAAAGTAAAATACCCGAATATGATGTCGGGTTACAGATAATATAATAAACTGTGAACGAGGAAATAAAAGTGCTACATCTACTACACTTGGGTATAAACCCGATATAAAAAAGGAATCATAATATAGATATACAAAAGATAGGAATCGGCTATAAGAAAATTTTTCCACAACCCGCAACTGCTGCAGTTCCACGAATACACTGGATGGATATCATCAAAGGCGTCATTGCGGAGGAATACCTAAAATAATACAATATATATACAGGGAAAGTGAAAGTATAAACGGATCAGAGCCCGAGGTGTAAAAACATTTTTTATAGCAAGTGCATTAAAATGCATAATAATTATAAATACATTATGACATGATTAAAGTGGAGTCGTACTCTCCATAAAATTTAACTCACCTCTCAACTAAAGCGCGCAACTAAGCGTATGCACAAGATCTCCAAATAAATGCCCAAATATATCTAGGGGCAAAGTAATATAACTGACTCCCAATTTCTATATTTAATTAAAATCCATCTAAATTATCTCTCAACTCCAAATATTACCACTCTCATCTATTCGCCCACTTTCGAAACATATAAAGTATACATAAACATTCTTTTTTACTAGAAGTTCGCATATTCTAGTTATTGACATAAATATATATATATATATATATATATATATATATATATATATATATATATAATAAAGGAGGAGGGACTTTTGCCACGTCATACAATATTTGCCACATCATATAACCATGTCATACAATTGTGTACACAAAACCTATAAAGAGTGGTTTTTGCCGCGTCATATAATTTGGATACAAAATCTATCTAAAAAAAATTTTATATCTATCTATATAAATAGTCCAACGGCTGAAAACTGCAAAAAGTCTTTACTGGGTGGTTACACGCCATCAGAGAAAAGTACAATTTGTAATACCCAATTTGACTGGTTACACGCCAGCTCTTTATTTTCCAGCTCTTTAACTTTTTCCCATGTCTCGAGACTGGTTGCAATCTTTTAAGAATCCTTTTACCATCACACTTCCCAAAAGTGTACCAAGAAAGTTCATCACTTTCTCTTTCATTCAATCTCTCTACACCCTTTATCTATGCCATCTTCATACACCCTTAAATCAACAGAATCTGACCAAGAAACCATCTTCGTTGACCCCGACCAAATCAAAACATTATCCCCACCCAAAATCCCAGACGACTTTTCCCCGCCTCCCTCCTTTGACGACGGCCTGCCCGAAGACGCCATCGTCGTTGCCTACGAATAGCTTTACGGCCCGACGTACAGCGATGTGAGCGTCCTGAGTTTGACGAGAGAGTTGTGAAGGTTGTGAGGGTGACGAAAGTGGTGAAGGGGGGAAGCAGTTACGAGAGTTGTGCAGGTTTTACCTCTCTCTATCTGTTGTAGGTATTTTTGTTGTTTAGATTTAGATTTGGATAAATATTTTGTTTACCTATTTGGGCTTTTATCCTCTCACGGACTTTTTTTCTATTTTATAGCAATTTAACACTTATGTTGCAGGAGGGTTCACACTCAAAGGTTCTAAGTTTGGTGTTGCCAGTCCAGAAAACATCACCGCCGAAGTCTACTGAAAGAAAAGGATTTGTATTACTTTTTTGTTCTTATTTATTGCTCAATTAGCTCACAACTAAGAGTCGACGTTTGGTTTTATTATTTTATAAAAAAAATGTTCGGCGTGAGGGACTCCGAAGGCAGTAGGTTCCAAAACTGACGTCGGATGATGTTGAAGTAAAAGCCGTTTTCCTCGCCGATTTATTTTTCACTGGCTTCCCCGGCACGTGAGATTGGAGGTGGTTTTCCATCAATCTAAAAGTTGCAGCATAAACCTACTTTTTCGTGTTGAGTGGGACTCCAAAGAAATTTTTTTCTTTTTAAAAAATTATATATTGTATCTGGGTATTCTGAAATTGTATATTTGTATCTGGGTATTCTGAAGTTTTATTACAGTTTTCTATTTTGTGTTTTTTTGGGATACCAATTTGGAGTGGGTAACAAGATTTTAATAATCGGGGATGAATTTTCATCCCTGTTTAAATCTTTTAACTATAAATTTTTGTTTTTCTTTTGCCGGGTTTAGATACTGTAGAAGTGTTTTACGATAAGATTTTCACAGTGAGAATTTGTGGAGTTGCCTTTTATATATCATTTAAAATAAAAATGTTTGAATCTATTCAATTTGATTTTAGCAGTTTGATTCTACAATCGTTAATTTGAATTTTATTGATGGCTTAATTACTAAATAAAGAACTTTGACCGGCCTATGTGAGACTATGCTTTCTTATATGTTCTGTGTGTTAAGTTTTGTCATTTTAATTTATTTTTATAGTAATTTTTTCACTTTTCTTTTTTATTAGAATAAAAGTTGCATTCTAGGGGTGTGTACGATTGGATTCTTCAATATCAGATCTAAATGCCTAGATGTTTTTTTGGTTTGTTAGGATGAAATCGCTGGTGATCAAATATTTGGTGAAGAAGTTTTTTATATGGGTTTTAGGTATGGATTTTTTATATGGGTTTTATCTAGCACAAAAACAGTATGACAGGACATCGTTTTTTTTGTAAACACGAACACGACCCAGTAGTATTTTTTTTTTTTGCAAATAACAACATTTTACTCTATTTTTAGTTTTCATTTATTTTGTTGATTAACATATTTTTTACTTCTAAATATTTGCATTGTTAGTTCTTTCCACTTTAACTATTTTCCTTCCAACTTTAGTTCTTTAAAAAAATGGTTCAAACTTTGAGTTGGACAGAGGGTCTACGATTTAAGAACTAAACATATAGCTATAGTGTACCAACCAGTCACTTTCAAAATGCATACAAGAAACCAACGGATAAAGGTTAAATGGTACACTAGATATATAGGTAAATAATTTTTTAAATAAAAAACTTTACAAAATATCTTAGCCAAAAGTTACAAGGGGGTCACAAAGAACTAAAGGTACAAAATCTCTAAAATCGATAAAAGTAGCAACAACTAAAGCTCCTAATAACCAATTGTCCTTTACTAGAGGCATAAATCCTAGCAGAATTTGACAAACACAATAATCCATAGAAAAGGTTTCGTGTGCCATTATGACGAGGTTAGTAAAGGTACGACATCAGTGTTCATAGTTTGCAATATGTAGACTTAATTAAAAAGAACAAGACACAAAGCTAAAATTATTGTTAGGTACAAGTTTCAGTGGTAAAGTGACATGCATACTTATATTGGAATGACAAATCTTTTGAAACATGCAAGATTTTTTTAAAATTGTCGATTTAATTTTCAAGAGAGAAAATATTTTACAAATTGTCTACTTAATAAAATCTGTAAATCAATTTATAGCATAGATTATGTCAATTTTTGTGTCAAGATTTTTTATGTCAAATTTGTCACTTTTGGCTAATTTAGACTGTTATTTAATAGTTATAAGTAAATTTCATAAATACTAAATAATAAAATAAAAAATTATTGAAAGCCTTTTTAGTACATACAAATAATTTCAAGCTACTATGAGTTACCATGTTAATCTATTTCAAAAACTAAAACAATGACAACATTATTTACATGAGTAAAAGTTTTGACATTGAATTGAGACATTTATGGGATAAAATTATCAACTACTCTTTAACAATTACAACTTTTGGATTCGTTTGGTGACTTTTGTGTCATGTTATCATATTATGTCTAAAATTATCAAAACTAATGCTTTGTTTTCTTCCTCAATTATAATACCTTTGTAGTTTGTGTAACTAATTAGCTTATAGTGTGAAATTTTAAGTCTTTCTTAAAGTTACATTAATGTTCCTATGTAGTATTACAAATGTGTGAGATGAATAATACCATACGTGGTATTGCAAAGTTTTTTAAAAGAGAAAATATCACAGAACACGTGGTAGGGGGAGTGAGGAGTTTTATGTGATAATAATCCTAAAGTTTAGTCTTGGAATGTGTGAAGATCAAATGTTAGAAAGAAAATAATGATCTTGATGGATAAGACTCTTTTGGTTGGATTTTACAATGTTCGCAAAGGCATGACAATAGATTCAATGGGACTTTTATGGAATTCAAATCTCTTTATATTCCATAAAGTACTTGGAATTCAAATCTCTTTATAAAATTTGGTTTAATAAAGTTTGAAATCTTAACAAGGGCAATTCATAATGTCAGTAAAGTTTATAAAATTTGGATCATTAAAGTTTGAAATGCTATAATAAAAAAAATACTAATTGCAAATATAAACTAGATGTTCCTAAGACACATATGCACCGTATTAAAATCATAATCATGTCACAAGCATTTGATCAATATGTTAATCGTGCCATCGACACTGGTTACACCTAGACATAACAAGTAAGTGTACCATGAGATGATCAACATTATTTGTATTTGTACAATTGATGACACATTTAAAGTACAAAATATCACGGGAATAAATTTTTCACGAGAACAAATTTATCGTCATGCTATTGACACGGGTACAAAATATCACGGGAACAAATTTATCGTCGTGCCATCGGCACGGGTACACCCTAGTATATATATATATACACACGAGTTATTAGCATCTAGGTGATAAGGACTAAACTTCTCCTAATTCTCAATACTGCACTGCGTTTTGTGCGTGGGACGTCTCGCAAGAGAAATCCAAACAAGGAACCCCCCGATACACTACTCCTTGGAAGTATTGATTATCAAGATTCATTATGCCCTCAATGCATGACGCGTATAACCCAAATTCTCTAATTCTATAAATGATTAATTAATTATTCTCAATTCTCAACAGCGCACGACGTTTCGTGCGTGGAACGTCTCGTAATCGAAATCTAAACAAGGAACCCCCCCGATACATTACTCCTTGGAAGTGTCGATCATCGAGATATATACTAATATAAATATGAGCACTAAGAACTAACTTCTCCTCACTCCCAGCATTGCACTGCGTTTCGTGCGTGAGACGTCTCGCAAGCGAAATCCAAACAAGGAACCCTCCCAATCCACTACTCCTTGGCAATGTTGGTCGTTGAGGTCTATTATGCCCTCGATACCCAAAGTACTATATATACTCATAATAATTATCTACTCTACAATTCCACTTTAATATATATTCATCACAATCTTTTCGGATAAAATCTCCCGAAATGAGACTCAAGCAATCTTCTTATATATCTTTAGTCTAGAGACAAATATGATATCACATAATCATATACAATTAATATGCTATTCACATAAGTATAATAATAACCATCCCAGCGAGCTATAACTTGAGGATGCAGGTTCTCAATGCTATCATCTACCAGGGAATCACTCACATATCATCTTAGGTACCAACGATCGAAATCTCACACCCCCTTGGTAAAAATCATATCACAACGTACGGGAAAAGGTCATAGTTCCTCCCCGAAAATGAGACGAAACAAACCCACCACATCTCGCCGCTAATAAAAATCACGAAATAATAAATGGAAGCTATGACCTGGGGACTATACGCGCCCTGCTCCTCAATCCAGGGGCCTCACCCACATCGCGCAACTTCCCATGATAGCATAGATAGGGTATGCTTCACACACACACACACACACACACACACACATATATATATATATATATATATACATACATCATCACATCTTATAAATGTATACCATCATATAAGGTATATGTATCACACTATTTACATAATATTATTACGCTCTTAGGTGTAAATGAAATAATATCATTATTTAGTATATTTTACTCTCGATATACTATTCGTCAATAACTCACATAGCTTCCCCACTTTGTCTACACTATACGATTTCTCACATGAAGTTCATACCTCACTTCTATTTGTATGAATCATCTCTCAATCTATTTACGTTAAGGATATTCTCTTAAAATAAGTCCATAGGACCCCAATAATTTATTATAGGGGGGAAAACTTCCTAAAAGTCTCCAAAATGTACTCCTCCTAAGTCACATAGAGATTCCTCCTCGAGTTCTTTAGATCATAATCCTTTATAATACTCTAATTTAGAAAGCCCTCTTTAAACTCAAAGGGGAGAAGGAGTAACAATCTCCAAACTCTTGGGCTTAAAATAGGGTGCCGATCAACCGACCCTGAACCCCCGGTCAATCATGGGTTATAGATAAGCTTAAGAAACCAACCAGTAGGCCCTTTTTCCTTAACGCGGTCAACCGGGCATAGGGGCGCGGTCGACCGGTCACACCAGATCCTTGAAAATTAATTCTCCAAATTTTCCATCCAATAACCCAAATTCATTTTTCATGGTTTCTAAACTACACCAAAATCATCACAAACATCTACACAATGAATTCTAGCCTTTATTTTTCCAATTTTCGGTTTAATTTTTGAGTTGATGATTTCAACCACGGAATTGCTATCTCAGAAAAATCATAACAAATTGAAGAAAAATCAGAAAAATACGCGGTTAGCGTTTACGTGACCGTATTGAAAATATCTACAACTTTTATGGTTTGACCAAAAGCTGAATCAATTCGCTTCCTGGCCGAATTGACCCCTCAAGCTGCTACATTACTATTCATCATCTTCTCCAAAATCCAAAATCCCAAAATTCATTTGTTTTATCATCTTCCAACAATTTATCTTCAACCCAAACATATATATAATATCAAAACTCATAATATAACTCAACCCAACTAATTTATAACTTCAAATCCATTATATACACATCAAATGTAAGATTTAACCCAAAATCTAGGTTTTTACATATTTATCCCAAATTTCATAAATTTATCCACAAATCATGAAATAAATGATACACAACAATTATTTAGCAAGTTTAATCACTTGCCTTAGAGTTGTAGAGTCTGATTCTTCCTGGAAATCACGGATTTGCTGAAATTCCCAAGCTTTTCTTTTTTCTCTTCCTCTTTTCTTCTTCTCTTTCTTCTTCTTTTTCTTTCTCTCTCTTTCTTTCTAGGGTTTTCTCTTTTATCTAAATGAGAAAGGCTTCTCCCGTAGGCTTTTAAGCCTTGAATCCAAAATACACCACTTTAAATGATAATACACAATTTAAATGACTCGGTAACTTTAATTCGAGCCAAACGAACCTAAAATATTTCGAAACCCAAATAAGTCCCAAGTACAGTCATTTCGACTATCTCGACCCTTTCGAAAACAACCGCACCCTCAAAATTGTCATCTGAATCACTTTCTAACATCTTCAAATTTTGACCTCAAATGCCAATTTAATTAATCTCCAATTAAAATAGTATTTATTTCTTCCAAAATAAATAAATTATTGCCCCAAAAATCTCGGGTATTACAAACTTCCCCACTTATAAGAATTTCGCCTTGAAATTACGCTAAGCCTAATACTCCAAAGATCAACTAGTTTCTATTACACTTAACCTTTCTAACACTATATCCAATCCTCCCATTTCCCACGATGAATTATTTTAATTTTATAAAACCAATTATAACAACTAGGGCTCCCATACACCCATAATTCGAGCTCTACTCGTATAAATAAAATTAGGCTTCTCTTACCTCAAATATTACCATAACTATGATTATATATAAATTATACTAACATACTAATAATATAACAATTTTAAGAGGTCCAAAGATTTAACTCCTCTCAATTCTTGACTTTCGCTACTTTCATGCGAGGGAGGTCTCGCAAGCGAAATTCAAACAAGGAACCTTCCCAATACACTACTATGTAGCGACATCGGGGATTGAGAGTTAGTTAGATCGGGACTAGAGTTTAAAAAAAATATGTTTGTGTAAATCATTTTTGATAATACGCAAAGGCCTATAAAAAATTTCATTTTGAAAACAGTTTATTATAAAACAATTTATGTCTTTCGACATTTAATTAAAATACCTTATGCTCAAGGAACAAGGTTTCAATAATTATCATACTCATAATAATATATAGTTCTCAAAATTAACATAACTAAGAGCTAAATCTCTCACTCAACAATAATATACTAAAGTTTGAATCATTTCAGTCATAATCTCTTACATCATATTAATATATTGCCATTCACTAGGATCTTCCATAACTGGAATACAATAATTATATAAGTCTACACGACTATAAAAAGAAGTATCTTTATCATTACTACTCAACACATTTTAACAATTCTTACATTCACAACAAAGTTATAGCTCTCTATGAGCACATTACAAAATAATCTATTCTCTCAAAAGATAATAATATAAGAGTCTCACTTGCTCAACATTCCTTTTCGATTCATTCAATACATAATAGGGCTATAGCACTACCTTGAAATAACTATCTTACATACAATATTCCCAAAGATTCATATAGCATAATCCTATTCACAGGAAAATAACTTACATCATACCTCTCTAGTCCAATTGCCTCTCTTCATCAATGGGTTCCCACACAAAGTCCCTTGGCCTAAAATGACCTCGAATCTTCTGTAGGGACTGCACATCCAAAACTTCCTCAAAATGTGGTCCTTTACCTCTTTTAGGACAATCTCTCTTTCTATGACCTATTTCTTTACAAAAGAAACATCTACCCGCAAATCCTCTCTGCCCACCTTGAGGAACATAACGTTATTGCGACCCTCGAAAATCCTGGCCATACCCTATGGCATTACTGGTATTCTCTTCACCAGACCTACTTGATGAACCTGAATCTTTAAAGCTCTTACCCCTTGTGAATGTAGACAATATTCATGACACTACAACAGTGCCGCATTCACTACCTCAACAAAAGTCACTAGCGCTGGGTTCCCTAATAAATAATGCCGAATTTGCCAATTTAAACCTCGCATGAACTTCGATATTCATTTCTCTTTCGTATTTACCTCATCAGGTACTAAATTCGTCAATCGAGTAAATTCCTCTTCATACTTGGCCACCGTTTGATTACCTTGAAACACATCCATTAGTTTCCTCCTCATTTCCTTCTGAATTGGGGAAGCAAAATACCTTCGATCAAAGAGTTCCTAAAAATCTGTTATAGGTAATGTATCTCTCTATTCAGATGTGGTGACAGACTCCCACCATTAGTGAGTAGCACCCATTAACTTAAAGGTGGATAGAAATTGCTTGTGCACCTCACTACACTCAACCATACGGAGGTGCCTTTGCATACTATTCGTCCATCGACTTGCAGCCATTGCATAAACTCCCCCTGAAAACTCTAGAGAATGCCCCTTACTAAAATCTTCCCGAACTCTTTCCCACAAAGACGGTCCTGAATGGATTTGGGCTGCTTGAACTACAGGTTGTTGCGCCATCACAGAAATGGCATCAGTTAATGTTTGTGCCACAATACTGGCAACTTCATCTATAGTTATAGTCCTTTGAGTCAATTGGGGTTCCACACTCTCAGTCCCATTATTTGCACTTCTTAGACGACCTCTCTTTGGTGGCATCTGAAACAAGAACAATTGTATCAGAACGCCTTTAAAATATTTTCTCATCACAAGAAAACTATGGACATATGAACACAACAGTCCTAATAATAGGGCTTTACTTCAAGAACGCTTACGAAAGATCGCAGTAAACCCACACAGATCCTAAAGATACTAGAACCTGATGCTCTGATACCACCTGTGACACCCCGCTTAAAATAATAACGGATGGCTAGCCCTATACTAAAATAACCGGGAATCTCAAGTGGATCATTCTCAGCATCTACAGACGATACTAAAATAAACACTGCTAACTACCCATTACTACAAAAAGAGGGTGCCAGAAAAATTTAAAGCATTAATAAAACAAACTATGTAACAACTAACCAACAACATAACAACTACTAAATATGATAAAGAACACACATATGATAATATAAAAGAGACTAATAAAAGAGTACACTATAATGTACAAAGTAAAATACCCGAATATACTGTCGGGTTATAGACAATACAATAAACTGTGAACGAGGATATAAAAGTGCTACATCTATAAAACTTGGGTATAAACCCGATATACAAACTGAATCCTAATCTAGATATACAAAAGATAGGAATCGGCTATAACAAAATTCTGCAATAACCCGCAACTGCTGCAGCTCCACGAATACAGTGGATGGATATCATCAAAGGCGTCCTTGCAAAGGAACGCCTAAAATAATACAATATATATACAAGGAAAGAGAAAGTATAAACGGGTCAGAGCCCGAGGTGTGAATTTTTTTTATAGAAAGTACATTAAAATGCGTAATAATTATAAATGCATTATGACATGATTAGAGTGGAGTCCCACTCTCCATAAAATTTAACTCATCTCTCAACTAAAACGCGCAACTAAGCGTATGCACATGATCTCCAAATAAGTGCCCAAATCTATCTAGGGGCAAAGTAATCTAACTTACTCCCAATTTTTATAGTCAATTAAAATCCATCTAAATTATCTCTCAACTCCAAATATTACCACTCTTATCTATTCGCCCACTTTCTAAACATATAAAGTATACATAAACATTTTCTTTTACTAGAAGTTCTCATATTCTAGTTATTGACATATATATATATATATATATATATATATATATATATATATATATATATATATATATATATATATGAGTTATTAGCATCTAGGTGCTAAGGACTAAACTTCTCCCAATTCTCAATACTGCACTGCGTTTTGTGCGTGGGACGTCTCGCAAGCGAAGTCTAAACAAGGAACCCCCCCAATACACTACTCCTTGGCATTATTGACTATCAAGATTCATTATGCCCTCAATGCATGACGCGTATAACCCAAATTCGCTTATTCTATAAATGATTAATTAATTATTCTCAATTCTCAACAGTGAACGGCGTTTCGTGCGTGGGACGTCTCACAAGCGAAATCCAAACAAGGATCCCCCCCGATACACTACTCCTTGGCAGTGTCGATCATCGAGATATATACTAATATAAATATGAGCACTAAGAACTAACTTCTCCTCACTTCTAACATTGAACTGCATTTCGTGCGTGGGACATCTCGCAAATGAAATCCAAACAAGGAACCCCCCAATACACTACTCCTTGGCAATGTTGGTCGTTGAGGTCCATTATGCCCTCAATACCCAAAGTACTATATATACTCATAATAATTATCTACTCTACAATTCCACTTTAATATATATTCACAATTTGTCCAAATAAAATCTCCCAAAATAAGATTCAAGCAATCTTTTTATGTCTCTTTACTCTAGAGACAAATGTGATATCACATAATCATATACAATTAATATACTATTCACACAAGTATAATAATAACTATCCCAGCGAGCTATAAGTCGAGGATGCAGATTCTCAATGCTATCATCTACCAGGGAATCACTCACATATCATCCTGGGTACCAACGGTCGGAATCTCACACCGCCTTGGTAAAAGCCATATCACAACGTACGGGAAGCGGTCATAGTTCCTGCCCGAAAATGAGACAAAACATACCCACCACGTCTCACCCGTAATAACAATCACACAATAATAAATGGACGCTATGACCTGGGGACTATACACGCCCTGCTTTTCAAGCCAATGGCCTCACCCACATCGTGCAACTTCCCATAATAGCATAGAGGGGGTATGCTTTATATATATATATATATATATATATATCATACACACAAGATATACATACATCATCACATCATATAAATGTATACCATCACACAAGGTATATGTATCACACTATTTACATACTCGTATTACGCTCTTAGGCGTAAATGAAATAATATCATTATTTAGTATATTTTACTCTCGATATACTATTCGTCAATAACTCACATAACTTCCCCACTTTGTATACACTATATGATTTCTCACTTGAAGTTCATACCTCACTTCTATTTGTATGAATCATCTCTCAATCTATTTACGTTAAGGATATTCTCTCAAAATAAGTCCATAGGACCCCAACAATTTATTATAAGGGGAAAACTTCCTAAAAGTCTCCAAAACGTACTCCTCCTACGTCATATAGAGATTCCTCCTTGAGTTCTTTATATCATAATCCTTTATAATACTCTAATTTAGAAAGCCCTCTTTAAACTCAAAGGGGAGAAGGAATAACAATCTCCAAAATCTTGGGCTAAAAACAGGGTGTCGGTCGACCGGACCTAAACCCCCGGTCGACCGCAGGTTGCAGATAAGCCCAAGAAACCAACCAATAGGCCCTTTTTCATTGACGTGATCGACCGACCATAAGGGGCGATCCTCAAAAATTAATTCTCCAAATTTTCCATCCAACAACCCAAATTCATTTTTCATGGTTTCTAATCTACAACGAAATCATCACAAACATCTACACAATGAATTCTAGCCTTTATTTTTCCAATATCCGGTTTAATTTCAGAACTGATGATTTCAACCTCGGAGCTGCTATCTTAGAAAAATCATAACAAATAAAAAAAAATAGAAAAATACGCAGTTGGCCCCCACGCGATCGTACAAAAATATTTACAAATTTTATGGTTTGACCAAGAGCCGAATCAATTCGTTTCCTGGCCAAATTGACCCCGCAAACGGTTGTGTTACTATTCATCATCATCTCCAAAATCCAAAATCCCAAAATTCATTTTTTTATCATCTTCCAACCATTTCTCTTCAACCCAAACATATATATAACATCAAAACTCATAATATAACTCCACCCAACTAATTTATAACCTCAAATCCATTATATACACATCAAGTGTAAGATTTAACCCAAAATCTGGGTTTTACCATATTTATCCCAAATTTTAGAAATCTATCCACTAATCATGAAATAAATAATACACAATAATTATTTAGCAAGTTTAATCAGTTGCCTTAAAGTTGTAGAGTCTGATTCTTCCTCAAAATCACGGATTTGCCAAAATTCCCAAGCTTTTATTCTTTCTCTTCCTCTTTTCTTCTTCTCTTTCTTCTTTCTCTCTCTCTCTTTCTAGGTCTTTCTTTTTTTTCTAAATGAGAAAGGCTTCTCCCGTAGGCTTTTAAGCCTTGAATCCAAAATACACCACTTTAAATGATAATACACATTTTAAATAACTCGGTAACTTTAATTCGATCCAAATGAACTTAAAGTATTTTAGAACCCAAATAAGTCCCAAGTACAGTCATTTTGACTATCTCGACCCTTCTGGAAACAACCACACCCTCAGAATTGTCATCCGAATCACTTTCTGACATCTTCAAATTTTGACCTCAAATGCCAATTTAATTAATCTCCAATTGAAATAATATATATTTCTCCCAAAATAAAAAAATTATTGTCCCCAAAATCTCAAGGTATTACACCGAGGGGACTATCGAAGGAAGAAGTGGGGTGATACGTGCAGAGAAGATCCTCCAAACAGAAGGGACGACCCTTCGGATGATGAGGACGACCCTGACCTCCCACCGAGAGGCGACAACGGCCCTGTAAAAAAACTTAATATGATCACATTCGGTGTTGGGATGATCTCCGGGGGATTAGCAGGAGGGGGATCAGAGGTTGTCGACAGGAAGGCCCATGTAGCTGAAGCCAAGGCGGTGGCAAAAGCTGTGCATTCAACCTCTATAGAAGCAAAGCCAGAAAAGAGAAAGAAAGTTGATATGGATACTCTGATAGTGGGGTCCTCAAGAATGGACTTCAAAGGCCTCTTAGCCCCTCATGATTACCCTCTTGTCATCACCACCAGGGTACACGGATGCGAGGTGCCAAGGATCTTGGTGGATGGGGAAGTTCTGCAGATGTGATGTTTTGGCCGTGCTTTAAGGCCTTAGGGCTTAGTCATGCTAGGCTCATCCCATACCATCACCCCTTGATTGGTTTCAGTGGGGAAAAAGTTCATCCCATAGGAGTGTATGAGGCTGATGTTAGAATGGGGGACGAGTGGCCGAGATAGCTTACCAAGAAGGTCAACTTTTTCATGATGGATGAACACGTCTTCTCAGCCTATAACATTATACTGGGGCGAGTGGCCCTCAAGGAATTTGAGGTCATGCCATCCAAAGTTCATCAGATGATAAAATTATCGACCCCTTACAAGGTAGGGGAAGTTCAAGGAGACCATACGACGGCACGGGAATGTTACTTCAACTCCACCAAAGAAAGAGAGGCACTTAAGAAAGCAATAACTACTTACAATATTGATACCCTCGACCCCAGGGACGAGACAAAGGTGAAGAAAGGAGAATCCATGGAAGAGGTAGAATCCATCATCCTCACTGAGGATGAGCCGAAAAAAACAGTCCAAATTGGCAAATCTCTAAAGACATAAATAAAAGAAGATTTCATCAAGCGGCTAAGGAGGAGATAAAGCATATTTGCATTGAGTCATGCAGACATGCCGGGGATCAACCTCGAAATCATGTGTCACAAGCTCAACGTGGTAGTGGACACAAAGCTAGTGAAGCAGAAGAGGATGATTTATTCTCGAGAAAAGTATGAGGTCATTAGGGATACGGTCAAGAAGATGGAAGATGCCGAGTTCATCAGGGAGGTTATTTATCTCGAATGGCTATCTAACGCTGTCATAGTCCCCAAGGCCAACGAAAAATGGAGAATGTGTGTAGACTTCACCGACCTCAATAAGCATTGTCCTAAGGACAACTTCCCTCTCCCCCGCATTGATCAGATGGTAGACGCTACCACAGGCCATGATCTCATAAGCTTTATGGATGCCTATTAAGTTTACAACTAGATCTTCATGAGCCCTGAGGACTCAGAGAAAATGGTTTTCATTACCGACAAAGGGATATACTATTATAGGGTCATGCCCTTTGGCCTAAAGAATGCGGGGGAAATGTATCAGTGCCTTGTGAATAAAATGTTCAAAGACCAAATCGGGAAGGCTATGGAGGTTTATATAGATGACATGTTGACTAAGAGTTTGAAGGATGAGGATCATGTGGCCGACCTCGAGAGGACCTTTAACACGATGGACAAGTACCGAATGAAGCTCAACCCAGCTAAATGTGTCTTCAGGGTCGGAGCAGGGAAGTTCTTGGGGTTCATCATCAATCAAATAAGCATTGAGGCCAATCCTCCGAAGATAAAGGCCCTCCTAGAAATGAAGATCCCCAGGACCATTAAAGACATTCAGAGGCTCACAAGGTGAGTGTCTTCTTTGAATAGGTTCGTATCCAGAGCCAAAAATAAGTGCCTATCATTCTTCAAAATTCTTAGAAAAGCCTTCAAATGGAATGAAGAGTGTGACCAGGATTTAAAAGAACTAAAGTCATACCTAGGGTCTCCCTTACTGTTGTCATGACCAGTGCAGGGCGAATGACTACATGTGTACCTAGCCATCTTAGAATTATCCATCAGTACAGCCATTGTGAGAGAACAGAATGGGGTACATAACCCTATATATTTCAATAGTAAGGCTCTCCAAGGGGCAGAGCAAAGATACCCAAGGATAGAGAAGTTAGCCTATGCCTTGATCCATGCATCAAGAAAGATGAAGTTGTACTTCCAGTCCCATATAATGGTTATCCTCACTGACTCTCCTCTTAGGCAGGTCCTGTACAAGCTAGAAAAATTGGGGAGGCTAATGGCCTGGGCTATAGAGCTGGCAGAGTTTGACATTGTATATCAACCTAGGGTGGCCATTAAGGGTAAGAATTGGCTGATTTCGTGGATGAATTTACTTGGGAAGATGATGAGGATGAAGATGAGAGACTCAAGAAGACAGATACCAGGCAAGGCAGAATTGTTGAGCCATCCATTGATAAGGCTGAGACAAGCACCGCTAGAGAAAAAGTTACCAAAAATGAAGAGGGAATATATCTATTTAGACAGGGGTCCCTCCTCGAGGGAAATTTCTCAGAGGAAGAGGTTATGTGGAACCTCTTCATTGATGGGTCCTCTTGTGAGAATGGAAGTGGGGCTAGATTAATAGTATCAGCACCCAACGACACAGACATTGAGTATGCCCTGAGGTTTAACTTCAAACCCTCCAACAACGAGTCTGAATATGAAGCCGTGGTAGCAGGCCTATCTTTAGCTAGGTCTCTTAGTCTTGGCCAGATCTTGGTCCATAGTGAGTCAAGACTTGTAGTGAATCAAATATTAGGAGCATACGAGGCTAAGGATGAGAGAATGGCCAAATATCTTAAAAGAGTGAAGTCACGATTAAAGAGCTTCAGAGAAGTGAAATTGAATAGGATACCTAGGCTTGATGATGGCCAAGTCGATGCGTTTGCTAGGCTAGCCTCAGCAACTAGGACAAATATCAGGAGGACAGTACCAGTGGAAATTTTGCTTCGACCTTTAAAGAGACAGAGGGAACACTTAACTCTTACTTAAATATTAACAGGGAACCTTCGTGGATTGACCCTATAGTCAGATACATTAAAGAGGGGGAGATTCCAAAAGCAAAATAAGAAAGGAAGAAGTTGAGATACGGAGCCACGAAATTCACTATCATCAGAGACACCTTGTACAAAAAGGGGTTCTCGCTCCGTTTGTTGAGATGTGTGCACCCGTTTGAGTTCCCACACACCTTGAAAGATGTGCACGAGGGGTCATGTTCAAGACATATTAGGGGCAGGTCATTAGCAAAGAGGATAGTAACCCAGGGATACTGGTAACCAGCCTTGGGGAGAGATGCCACGGCATACGTAAAAAAGTGTCATAAATATCAAAGGTTCACCACCATCCCTCACCAGCCCCATCAGCCTCTTACCTCCATCATATCCCCATGGCCATTCGCAGTATGGGGAATCGATCTAGTAGGACCCTTGCCTAGGGTCATCAATAACTATCGATACTTGATCGTAGCAATTGACTATTACTCAAAATGGGTGGAAGCGGAGCCAATGGTCATGATTATCAATCAGAAGACCTTTCAGTTTATCTGTAAAAACATTATATGTAGATATTGTCTCTCCAATACCCTCATCTCAGATAACGGGACTCAATTCAAGAATGCATCCCTGGAGAATTACTGCAAAAGGGTGGGTGTCAAATAACTCTTCTCTACCCCAGGCCGACCTCAAGCTAATGGGCAAATTGAATTTATAAATAGAACAATCCTAGATGGGATTAAGAAAAAACTCGAGGAGGCAAAAGGAAGATGGGTTGAGGAGTTGTACGTTGTATTGTGGGCCTACAAGACAATGACCAAGGCTCCTATCGGGGAAACCCCGTTCATGCTGACGTATGGCTCAAAAGCCGTCATCCCCACCGAGATTGGGTTTCCCACTCAAAGAGTCCAAATATATGACCCCTAGAGAAATATGGAAGAAAGGAGACTTGATCTAGACTTGATTGAGGAGAGAAGAGAAGACGATGAGATAAGATAAGCAGCCTATCAACAGAGGACTTCCAGGTTTTACAACCAGAGGGTGAAGCAAATGCCAATCGCCATGAGGGACTTAGTCCTCAAGAAGACATGGCAGAAACCTAACAAGCTCCACCCAAATTGGCATGGCCCATATAGGGTCATTGATGAAGTTGTCCTTAGAACCTATTGACTAGAGAACCTTCCAACCCTTAGAATGCAGATCATTTGAAGAAATACTATCAATAATTTTGTAATGTCCTATCGGACCACAGTTGTAATGAATGTATTGCTCCAACAGAACACTTGGAATGTTAATGAGAATGTCATATTGGCACCTCATCTTGTGCCTGTTAATTTTGGTATGATTGGGGTTATCCTCGCTAAACATCATTAATTTGGTGGTAGTCATCCTCGGCTATAATGAGGGTGAATGGTAGGGACGACCCTCCATTCACTCTCAAGAAAGACGAGGGGGACTTGAAAGTGAAAATATCATTAATATGGTAAATATCAACCCTCGGCTATAATGAGGGTGAATGGTAGGGACGACCCTTCATTCACTCCCAAGAAAGATGAGGGGGGGACTTGAAATTGAAAACATCATTAATATGGTGAATATCAACCCTCGTCTATAATGAGGGTGAATGGTAGGGACGATCCCCCATTCACTCTCAAGAAAGATGAGGGGCGAGTTGGATATTAAAACATCATTAATTTGGTGGATGACCACCCTCGGCTAAGATGCGGGTGAATGGTAGGGACGACCCTCCATTCACTCTCAAGAAAGACGAGGGGGACTTGAAATTGAAAACAACATTAATTTGGTGAAAACCACCCTCGGTTATAATGAGGGTGAATGGTAGGGACGACCCTCCATTCACTCTCAAGAAAGACGAGGGGGACTTGAAATTTAAAACATCATTAATTTGGTGGATAACCACCCTCGACTAAGATGAGGGTGAATGGTAGGGATGACCCTCCATTAACTCTCAAGAAAGACGAGGGCGGACTTGGATTTTAAAACATCATTAGTTTGGTGGAAACTACCCTCGGCTATAATGGGGGTGAATGGTAAGGATGACCCTCCATTCACTCTCAAGAAAGACGAGGGGGGACTTGAAATTTAAAACATCATTAATTTGGTGGATAACCAGCCTCAGCTAAGATGAGGGTAAATGGTAGGGATGACCCTCCATTCACTCTCAAGAAAGACGAGGGGGGACTTCGATTTTAAAACAGCATTAGTTTGGTGGAAACTACCATCGACTATAATGAGGGTGAATGGTTGGGACGACCCTCCATTCACTCTCAAGAAAGAAGAGGGGGGACTTAGATTTTAAAACATTAATTTGGTGGAAACCACCCTCGTCTATAATGAGGGTGAATGGTAGGGACGACCCTCCATTCACTCCCAAGAAAGACGAGGGGGAACTTGAAATTGAAAACATCATTAATTTGTTGGATAACCACCCTTGGCTAAGATGAGGGTGAATGGTAGGGACTTGAAAGATGGTTAACACAAATATCATAACCAAGACGAATCATACAAGAGGCAAGCATAGAAGACGGGAAGAGAACGATTCCATTATAAAATTAAGTGTTATAAATATTTGTCCAAAAGAAAATTCAATACAAAAACTTTACAAACAAAGGGTATGGGCTACAGGCAGCCACCCTATTGAGCAATATCAGAAGGCAGGGCTTCAACATCAACTAGAGGAGTCTCTTCGATGACCAAAATAGGCCGATCCTCAGATGTGCTGGTACCTTTGACGTACACTTGAGAATCTACATGGGAGAGGGCCTCAGCTATAAGGGGTCTTCCATCACCACTGCTTCAATAGAGGGACTGATAGACGACATAACATCAGTAAATTTTAAGACCCACCGACAGGCCGTCTTAATCCCTCTCTCCATGTATTCAAGGTCGAAGCCTTGGAATTCATCGAAGAGATTGTAAGCCTCCACAGCATTGACCTCGGCCTTTCTCACTACCACATCAAGTTCAGCCTTGAATTGGACCCCCTGATTGGTCAAGGCCTCTTCCCTCTCCTTGATGAGGCTATCCTTTACCCTGACGTCGGCCTCGTGTTCCTTCACCAGCTCATCCAAGAACCTTGCATGCTCAGTCCTTTCACTCTCCAGCTCATCCCTGGAAGTCTCCACCTCGATCTTTAAGTTGGCCTCATTTTGAATAGCTCTCTCGGCCTCATAGAACTTCTGCTCGTTTGCAGCCATCTACTTAGTGGTAGATGTGAAGGCGCGGACAGACTGCATAAAGACGCACATAGTAAGGGGATGAGGGAACAATTGATTAAATGGTGGTGAATTAAAAAATGAAGTTGAAAGAAATACCTGAGCCAGAGTGTGAAGACCATAGTCATAAACCCTTTCAGGGGGCATCTTTGATAAGAAGTCATAATCTAAAATCGAGGAAGAAGAAAACATTAAGGCCATGGCTGCCCTCAAGTTGGCTATGAGGGAGGAGGGTTCAGCCTTTAGGAAGGTCAGATTCTAAGACTATAAGGAACCCATGCTGGAAGAGGAGCTAGTCCCCTAAGTATGTGTTTGAGGTACCTCCACCCTCACCCTCATCCTTGAGTCAGGCCGAGGGCCATCAGGAACTTTAGGCTCCTTCCTTTTGTGACTACCACCGATCAGCTCCACCTTTGTCGGCCCCACGACCTTTGTCTTTCTCAGAGGATGCTGAGGCTTTTTGCCTTTCTTCTTTCCTAGGATCAGCATCAAGCTGGGGGAAGTCATTTCCCAAAGTTGATCAGAGACGTTTGCAGTGCGACTTGAAAAAGAGATGATACCTCAAAAATAAATAGTAATAATGAGTATACACTTGAGAAAAATAAAATGGAGCAAATATCAACTCATATAATTCTGTCAGGGGACCGACCCTCAGACTAGCTTCTTTGAGGAAATGAGGGGTCATCAAGTCTTCAAATTTGGCATGTTCTTCTTCTTTTCTTTGTTCCCTCAGATAGTTAACAACATCCCTCTCATCCAAACTATGTCCGGGGTTTGATCGTGCTTTCATTGAGGGTTTGGACCAGGCCCTTGGGACCCTTAGACTGTTTTCTACGGGCTCATCCCCGGCTGGGAATTCCCAATCCCCAGAGATGAATAAAAGACTCTTTTTCCAATCATGGTTGGAAGTTTGTGCCACGTGAAGAAGTTTTTTATCGAACTTCCTCATCCCCAGATGAAAATACCTAGGCTGCTTGGACAAGGAAGTGATATTATAGCAGGATATGAATAAATTGGACGAGGGATCATCAATAAAAGTATTCTTCCAAAGGGAGACGTAGTCGAGGATAGTCTTCCATGAGTTGGGAGGAAGTTGAGAAGGAGTAACCCCAAGGGCAGAGAGTATATCAACTACTGCAGAGTGTAGAGGGAACCTAACACCTACCCTGAGCATCTTCTTATAAACAACAACTTCCCCCTCATTACCCTGAAAGACCCTCTATTATGCATTGGGAACCCTCATAGTTATATTAGGATGTACACCAAATATGTGCCTCCATAGAAAGAGGTCATGATCCCTAACAGAGGAGACGTAAGCTGAGGCACTAGAGGTGTCAACTTGATCATCATCTAAATTCTCACTATCATCCTCATCCCTCTCATCCTCAGATCTCTCGGCCTTATTGCCTATCGACGGGACACCTGAAATGGCCATCTAGAAAACAAGAGGGGACAGGGTTGTCATAGAACAACCTAAGAATGAACTTTCCCCTCGACTTGACGGTTTGGGCTAGGCATTGATCTCTCTCCTCTGCTAGAGGGCCCAACACCCATTAGCGACGATGCTCTCTCGTTCATTTCTCCCTCGTGTGTCAAACCGTCAGTTGGACGACAGGAAGACCCATAGGACTCAGATGGTATTATTGTGGCTAAAGGAATGGGGAAGATGGGTCGTACCCAATTAGGGTTGTTCCCTTGCCTTCGCTCGTACTCCTCCTCTAAACGCCTGATCTCAGTGAAGAATTTCTCCCTCAAGGTTAGAAATTCATCGGCTAAATCATTAAGTCTTTTGAGCATCAAGGGGAAGACCCTACACTTGAGCAATTTGTTCAAACTAACTAAAAACGGGTTTGGTATTTTACCAAGTTGACTTTTGGATTAAAACTAAAGAAATGAAAGGTTTTTGTTTATGAACACTCAAGAATAAGGGGAACGCAGTTCATCGGAGAAGAACATCGGTGAACACAAGAAAACCCAATAAATACCAGAAAGAGGCACTAATCCACCACAGACAGTTGGGGGAAGAACCCTAAGGAACCTAAAATAGAATGATCAGCCCTATAACCACCACAGTAAGGCGAGCTTCCATGCCAGAAAAATATAAACTACCAAGAAAAACTAAGGAAGAAACCTAAAGAAAGAAATCAAATGAAAAATGGAAGATAAAGAGGGAGTTAGAGCAGAAAGGTTACCTGACGATGGAGACGAATACTCGGCACAATCTGAGACACAAAAATTACAGAAATGGCGATTTGAACTGGTAAGGACTAGAGAGAGAAAGCTTAGGTGCGAAGAAGAAGAAGAAAAGAATGATTGTTTAAAGAATCATTTAAATATCTTGTTACTATTGGTACCAGTAATTAATGCAAGACACAACCCACAAGGAGAGGAATCATTAGGGCATAAAGCCCCAAGAGTGGTGTGCAGCCATCGCACCTGGGAAACATAAACGATGATGGATACCTGATAAGATGACAATCAACTTGGACAAATTTCATTCATGAAACTGACCACACGACATTCAAGGACAATATTACCCCATAGCCATCTTAATAACATCGATGGCTAAGGGCTAGGGGTGATTGATATACCAAAATACACCCTCGACTAGTGATGATATGCAAATATTGTGTATTTCATCCTCCAAACCTATGCATTTTAGCCCCCTCGAGTATCGTATTCCCTATATTTATGCTCGTTAACCAGACAACCTCGGATTTCTATGTTAACATGTTTTGGAGGGGTTAATTGAGCTTTTATAGGTATTTGGATGCTACGCGTGATGTTCGGACGCGTTTCGCTCGATTTTCGTACATGTTTGCACATTCAAGGGCATTTTAGTCATTTCACAAATTGGGTACCTAGTCCAACATTTGCATGGAAGTTGTAGCCCTCCTCACAAGCTTCGCGTGTCCCCAAACAGTATGCGATTTCGATTCATAATGAAGAAGTTACGGTGATTTTAGCAGACGGGAAATGCATGCAGTCCAAAACAACAATGCAGTGTGCTGTGACCTGCTTGATTGATCGATCGACCAAAGGGGCCGATTGATCGATCTTTCTCGACAGTGGGATATGTTTTTCACCATTGATCGATCGACCAAAGGGGTCGATCGATCGATCCCCTGTTTCCAGGAGATATTTTGCTTTTCTTTTCTTTCTTCTTTTCTTTTATTCCAACTTACTATAAACGCAATTTTTGTTGTAATAAACAGATATATTCATTTTTAGATAGTTTTAGGGTAGGATAGCTTAGGGTTTGAGGGTTTTGGAGAGTTTTTCTTCAATTGTTCTTGGATTGACACCCCATTTGGGTTGAATGTTGCACTATTCATCATCCTCTCCATTAATGTAGTTTGTATTTACTTCATTCTTGCTTTATAGTTAAATTTACATGCTTTGTTAATTAGTTCACATGCTTCGATTTACTTGCTTTGTAGTGTAAAATTATCGCATTTATTTACCGCTTTCTTTACCGCATTTTTATTATGTTTTCTAGCTAATTTAAATTAGGTTGTGTTTGAATGGAACTCACTCGGGTTGACACGTTGCTTTGCTTTGGTGGTGGCGTTTACGGATCTATTTCGGGTGCGTTGTCCTGGTTATTACGCTTAGGAGATTTTACGGGGCATATCATGTATGTACCGTGCTTACGACCTTTCACGCGTAATTTTCGAGATATTTGTTGACGCCAAAATCTTATTAGGATTTTATGCGGATTTAGGGGCGTGACAACCCTTGATTCAATTAATTATTGAAACGAGACGCATTTGTAATAACTCATTGACCCATGTATCCATTTTGTACAAATTAACTCAGGTGAGGGATATTCGACGCAACCTATAGTTTTACTCGCTTTGTTAGTCTAGTTTCAATACGCTTGCCTAGATCAACATTTCCCTTTCATGAATATTTTCTTTTAGTTTGTAATCATCTTTTACACTTTTATTTCGAAGCACTAAATCACTTAAATTCTAGCAACTTGTCCCTGTAGATTTTCGATACCTGACTTACCGATGTGCTTGCCTAGCAAGTGTAGCCGTAATTTATGTTTGTTTGTATTACCGCAGTGAAACGAAAATAATGACTGTGCACTTAGACGCGCACACATTTCACGCGTAATCAAAATGGCACTGTTGCAGGGGATGAGTTTGTTTTAGACTTTATTTGATTTAGTATTTCATAGTATTTTCTTTCTATTTGTATTATTTGCTAATATTTTGCAGCATTTCCATATTTGAGCACCTAGAAACGCTCGAATTTTTCCTGCGTGCACTTACTTTGTGGAATCCTCCACTTAAGCCATTTTTGGGGTAAGCATGTCTTATTCCAATTCTTTCGGTAATCCTTGTTATAATTCTCAAAATTCTCGCAAACCTATGACTTTCTGTGAATACTTAGAATCCCAAAGTATAACAAATTTAGATACGACTTTGGGCGAGTCTAACGAAAGTCAAAACTTAGGTTATTGGAATTTTGATGATGATGACAATGATTTTGGGCCTTTACCTCCTTCTAATAGGAATTTTAAAATGAATTGCAATAGTTTTCAAAATTCCTATAATAATGAGGTTTCGTTTAAGTCCGATGGTAATTTTCAAAGTCCCCATTTTCATGAATCTGCACCTCGACCCATGACATTCGGTGAGGGATTGCGTATGTATGAGAATGAGAAATTTGAAAATCATTATCGGGAAGAAAATCGTTCGTGGGAACGTGAATTGGATTTATTATTTTAGTCCGACGACGATTTCGCTTCCGAGACTTTAGAAGTCGAAGAATGTTTTAAACCAAATGAGGTACTTGTTCCTCCTTTGGAACAAACCATTATAGACTTTGCCCATTGCTTAATAGATATTGAGAGTGAGGATGAAAATGACGTAATATCTATTTGTAACGAAATGATTTCTTCTTTGTCCCCCAAAGAAGAAAATTTCATTGAAAATGATATTATTTCCTTCGAAACTCAATCTTCATGCGATGATGATTCATCTCATGAGTTTGAATTTCTTTCATCCCCATTTTCATCCTCTATTATCACACCGTCACAAGCACCCGATGATTCGATTTCAAACTTTAATATTTTAAACCCTTTCATCGATGAGGAGTACTTGCTCGAGTCGCTTTCCATGATCACATCTTTGCCTTTGTGTGCGCCGACTCCCATTCCAATTTCAAAATCATTGGAAGGTTATTCGACTTTTCTTGATCCCCACATGTTTTTGTCACCCATTCAATCCAAACCCCCCATCGTCTCGCCAAAAATTTTAATTGACGATGGCTCCTTTATTTCGCCTTACACATGCCTTCCATTTTTCAAACGGAATTCATATTTTTCGGAAGGCATGCTTGTATGTGAGGGTACACCGGTTATCCTCCAAAGTCAAATCATTTTTACGGTGGACCCTCAGCTATTTAGACTTATAGTGTATAGTTAGTGTGAAGCCTAAATAGTAGGTTGTATAGAGTTAGCTTTTTATTCTTTCTTTCTTTACTTTTTATTTCCTTTTTAATTTAGTCTAATGTAATTAGTTAACTTTTCGTTATTTGTTTTTGTTATGCTCGGTACTAACTTGTTTTGTAGATTCTTTGGACTTGTTCATATGGGGATCGCTCCAATTTTGGGTAATATCGCTCTTTTCCTCTCTTTAATTTGGTTCTTAATGTACATTGAGGACTAAAGTGCATGTTCTCATGGGATTAAAGTTTAATTCATGAAGTTATTCATAATATCCATAATCGACGACTAAAGTATAATAACTTCTAAAATCGAGAACATGCATCATTGGTTTGTCTATTGGATCAGGAAATTATTGAAATTTATCCTCGGAAATAAAGGCAAAATGCCCAAAAAAGGAGAAAAAAGAAAGAAAATCTTTTTGAAATTTTTAATTTTTCTAAGAAAAGCATACTAAGTAACTAACATGTGAGCAAAAATATGGATTAAATAAAGAAATGGATAGAATATCGCAGCTAGGCCGAGGGTATTCTCACCCAGGATGAGATTCAACAACTACTGCACACAGGATTTTATTAGGGCCATACGACCCTACAAAGGGCCGACCCCTCATCACGGACCAGAGGACCCTACAAGGGGCCGACCCCTCATCACGGACCAGACGAACCTACAAGGGGACGACACCCATCATGGACCAGATGACCCTATTAGGGGACGTGAGTACGAGGCCCACATCCATCCGGGCCCAATGCCAGCATCAACTTTAGCCTCGGCCTGGCATCTTAGGTCGACGGTGACATCATCACATCGCGTGATTTGGGAGACGCGTGGAATAGTTCACGTGATACTCATATAGCACGTGGACTAGTCCGTTATAACAATATCATCCCCTCACATGAGGGAATATTATGTCATCATTGATCACAAGGGGTACATCCAGGTGTCAGCGGGGGATTGGCTAGATCATCATTCACATGCACCATGTATCCTTGGGGGTACACTACTCCCCCAAGACCTATATATACTTGTCATATTCAACCCCGTAAAGGGATCGAGAATTGTAACCCTAGCTAAACTCTGCTTGTACACACAGTAGAGAGAGTGAGATTTTGAGCATCGTATCCAAGGCCCTTAGTGCCCATATTTAGTGGATCACACACTCACAGTGGATGTAGGCCTGAATGGCTGATCCACTATACATCATTGTCTTCATTCCTCTTCTACACACACCCCCTTCTACACACACACATATATAACTCTATTGCTGCAATTGTTATTACTGTTTGAGCTCTCCACCTCTTATCTGGTGGTGCTAAATCTTAGTATCATCAATATGGACTTGGGAGATGAATATTAATAAATACTAACACTAATAAAGGGGTGTCGAACTTATTACTGGGACTTGAGTAAAATAAACACAAAAATTTAAAATACGGGCCAAGTGATTGAGTCCGGGAGTTATGGTTAAGTGACATTACTTGGATAAAATTAATTGAGGGGAAATTAAATGAAATAAAGGTCGGAGGTTTGACTCGGATTATTTTGAGGCTGAGTGCTACAGGAGTTAGGCACAGGGTAGCCGGTTTAATTTATTATAGAGATATGTAATAAATTATTGAATATTAAATTTAATGAAGAGTTTAAACTAAATAGTGGGATTTTGTGTAATAAATTCTAAGTGGTGAAATACGAACTGAATGAGTGAGTCGGGGTACGGTAGTTGGGTGACACAACTTTAATAAAATAATTAATGTGTGATTAATTAAATTATAAGTCGGAATATAAACTTGGGTATATTGGGTTAGTGTTACGGGTGTTAGGCACGGGTTAGCCGGACCTTTATTAAATATATGTATATAGTTATATATATATATATATATATATATTTGTGTAGTTTATAATTATTGTTGTGAATAACATTTATAAGAAAGCATACCCCTCTAGTTCTATCATCGGAGGTTGCGCGATGTGGGTTAATCACCTAGCTTGAGGAGCTGGGAGAGTATAGTCCCCAGCTCACATCATCTAGTATTTTTATGTAATACCCCGTAATTTTATTGATTTTACTTAATGGAATTAATTAAATTAAATGGGATAATTAGTTGGAAATTAATTCGAATTTAAATACTAGCGAGACGAGAATTGGTATTTGATTATGATAATAATGTTGAATATTACTAAGTGAATATAGTAATATATGATTTTTGAATTTATTAATATTTTCGCGAGTTATAAATACAACTATTCCGAAATTAAGTTGGGACACGTGTGCCAGTCGCGTAATGAATCATTTTAAATGAATTTAAAAGTAAATTATATTCGTATCATTTGTATGGTCATTTCGAGTGTGCCAACGTGTTTGGAAGGGTTGAGATAGTCAGAAAACACAAGCCGGGGTTTTAGTTTGGGTCCCGGGACATTTTTAGGCCAAATCGGCACCCGTGAGGGTATTTCAGTCATTTTAAATTTTCAAGAATAGTAACCTACGAAAACTAGGTTTTGTTTATCAGCCAACCTTAGGGCCATTATCTGTCAAAACCAAGTAGTGGGCAACGTGATAAGAGAGGAGAAGTTCCAAGGGATTTTCCAAGGCCATAACCACCACACATCAGCACTATCGTCGGATTTATGATCGAAAAGAGAACAAGAACCAACCTTTATCATCATCAAAGGATCGGAACATCGAATTTCCAGGAAAATGATTTAATTCATTAAGATTCAGCAAATAATCTATCCATGATAGTTTAGGATTTGATAATTCATGTAAATATTGAAACTCATGAAATTTAGAGATGAAACCTTAAATTCTTATGGAAGTATCTCATTAACGAAATCATAAACCATGCATAGTTAATTACAAATTTATGAGGAGACATATGAGGATTCTTGAAGAAAATGGAAAAATAGGGGTTTTCATGATAATAGGTTGATTTGATCCAAGAAAGGTATAAATGATGATGATTTAAGAATTATGGAACGTAGGAATTGTGTATTTAGTTTGTCTGATTACCCAATATGTTTACTTTACGATTTAACAACTTGTAATAGAGAATTGGGATAAAACTATGACAAAAAATGAAGAAATCCGAGACCTGCACCTTCTCAAATGATCGATCGACATTCATAGGTCGATCGATCGACCTCCCCAGAAACTGTGATATTTTTCCCTCTTTAAATTTAAGAAATTCCGTCCATTGAAAGTTGTAGGCGGGGACTATGTAAATACATTAGGACTTTAGGGAGACCAGTAAGGATGAAATTGAATCCCGAAACATATTAAAATTGGTTTGGAACGTAGTGTTGAACTTACGAGTGTCCGACGAGTAATTTACCATTATATGATGCGAAAGCATGACTTAAACTCGTTTGAGTGATAAGTTAGGATTAGAGACGGAAATATGGACCTCAAAGTACTGAATTGACATGTGGGATACGTAGGAGACTTAGTAACCTTTTCGAGATAGGTTTAAATACTCGAAACTATACGACTTGAGATTTATCGGTAAAACATATTATACATAAGTTGGGATGATAATAACGTTCGAATAAGACTGATGGTATAAGGGTAAAAATATAACTTTAATAATGTAATAATTACCTAAGTTGTGTGAATGCTTAGTTTATGGACTATTGTGTCTATGACATACCTACCATACTTGCTATCACGGGAGGTTGGCTTTCGAAAAAGGACCATATGATCTTTGTGTTCCTATGGGGGATTTAGATTGGTACCTTAAGGACATAGGACTGTGAATGGCTTGTTTGTGAGTTGATAAGTTAGCTGACCATGGGAGCATAGGTATGTGCATGACCTATGGGTATGTGAACTATGTTCGCCTCCAGTATGTGTGATTTTATTTATTGAAACGATTCCTAAGAGATTCGAAATGCATAGTCCTTATGTACGTGACGTATCGGAATTCGATAGAAGAGTATGTGTGCACCGCAGCTTAGCCTAGGGGTTCCATATTTGTATATTTATGCTGAGAATGATACACTTGTACTTATAAATGGCTCATTGTTAAATTGTGAATACGAATAAGTGAGATATTTGAATGGTGTTAAAAATGTGAGAATTCATATCGTAATTGATGTAATAACCCTGATTAATGTAAAGGTGAGTTAAACGTAAAATATATTAGAATGATATAAATAGACCGCTATATTATAATGTGAAGACAGGAAGTGGTACAGACTAGTTACTTAGCAGCATAACTAGGATGGGTTAAGGGTATACGTTTGGCGTGCATATTAGTTGAGGGGTGAGGAATTCATGTGAGAGCGCGTAACTAACATGTATATAATATTTACTGTTTAATGCAATTAAACACTTGCTATATTTTTAAAATGTTTTCACCTCGGGCTCTGACCCGTTTTCTTCCAAATCTATTTTTCTTGTAAAATATTTTTAGGTGCCCAACCACATGGACACCAAGCTTAGGAGTTCCATTCCATTGACGTGATGTAGCTGCTGTGGAAGTTACAGGATCTCGCCACTAGATGCCTCCACATATATCCTTGCTTCTTTTGGGAGTCATTATTCTAGTTAGGGCCTGTTTCCCATTCTATTCAGTGACATCAGTTTTAGACTTTCAGTTAATTCAATTTTGGGATTTATTATTTCATTCAGTCATTTGTATTGGATTTATTTACACTTTTACTTTATAGGAGTGTTTACTCCAAACTTCAGTTTTTCATTCTATTAATTACCTTATAAGATTGTTCATGTGATGGTTGGATGTTGATTTAGATTATATTGTTGTTGAATTAATAAAATTGTAAAACTTGACACTTCACTAATTTAAATATTAGGTGGTTAGTAATTAATTAAATATTTTCGACAGTGATGCTATGAACTGAACCAAGTTGACATTTTTTATTAATTTAAGTAAAGTAGTAGCTACCCGGTATTTAATTAGTCTGGTGTCACAGGTGGTATCAGAGCATCAGGTTCTAGAGTCCTTAGGATCTGTATGGATTGTTATGTTTTAGCATAGAGTGCTTTGATATAGAGCCCTATATTTTAGGATTGTTGTACTCTTTTGTGTATCTTACGTTCTTCAGCTAGTTTGAGATATTAACTGTGGGCTTATAAAACTTCTCTCTCATTTTGGATGCCTCCTCGATGTGCACAACGAGTTCCCAGGGGTGCTCATCCCGAGCCTCAACCTGCACCAGTTCAGGGTTCTATGAACGATACTGAAGTTGACGCCATTATAGCCCAGGCGGTAAATGTTGCGTTAGAAGTTGTGCAGTAGGCACCACCTCAGGCACCGGTGGTAGCCCTCGTCCAGACTCATGCATTCCCTTCTGCTTGGGAATGTGTCCGTGATGCCTTTCAGAAGGCGCACCTACGAAGTTTTTAGGGAGCTCCGACGTTGTTGTGTCGAGCCAGTGGAAGAAGGAATCCAAAGGCACTTAAGGATGTATGAGTGTACAGATGTGTAGAGGCTGATACTGGCTACGTTTAAAATAGTAGGATCAGGATTACAGTGGTGGGATTCCATTACCACTACCAAGGAGAGAGATGTTATTTCTATTTAGGAGTTCTAGGTGCGGTTCGATCGCAAATACTTCCCCTCAGAAGTTCAAATAGAAATGAGGTGAAAATTGATGAACCTTAAGAAGGAAGGGAGGATAGTGGCAAAGTATGAGGCCGAGTTCACTAATCTTCTGAACATCATTCACGACGAGATCCCTACTGAAGAGAAGAGTATCCAAATGTTCATAAATGGGTTGACGTGGAGGATTCAACATCACCTGCTAGGTAATCTCTCATTGGCCACCTATTCAGATGTGGTTAATGCGACATTACTTCACTGCCAGGACCACCGCTTTCATTTCTTAGAGGGTAAGCGAGCAGGAGAGTCCATCCAGTAGGGCAGGACAGGGGGTAATGGTTCCAGAAGGGCATAGTCAGCTCAGGGTCAGCACATCTAGGGTGATCAGAGTTCCTAGTAGGGGGATTCTAAGAGATTTAGATTATGAGGTTTTAGAAATGGCCAGGGAGGTTTTAGGCATGGCCAGCAGGGTCAGAACGGCCATCAAGGCCAGCAGCAGTTTCAGCAGGGCTAGCATGGCCAGGGTAGGGGTGGTAACGGCGGGCTACTCAGAGAGGGGGAAACTTTATGGGGAAATGTTTCATACATGGGAAGCATGGCCACAAATGCCATGAGTGTCCTGAGAGGGGCAGGGCCCCGCAGTAGCAGGGTGCTTATCAGGAACCCGAGATATCGATGTTTCTTATCGCCCTCCCAGTGCCACCACAGATACCAGTACTGCCACCTATCCCAGCAGTTCCAGTTCAGCAGGTACAGCTTCAGTATGATCGATTTTACCAGCTTTAGCAAGACGCAGTCCTGCAGAATCCACCCGCGATTGGGGTATGTTTTCTATTTAGGGTACTATAGGGCGTATTTTATTTGATACGGGGGGGCACACACTATTTTATTTCCATGAGGTTTTCAAGCGTTATGGGATTATTAGATACCACGGAGAGCACTGTCACTTGTGTAGATTCACCGTTGAGTAGAGGTTCTGTGATTTCCTTTATATGTAGAGGCGCGGGTGTAGAGATTAGGAGATTTACTTTACCGGCCGACATATTAGTATTAGTTATGTCCGAGTACGATGTGATTATTGGTATGGATTGGCTGGTTACGTATAGATCCATGATCGATTGTTATAGTAGGAGTGTTATTTTTGCCATACTCGGTCAGTAGATGTTTCTAGTGGTGATGCCTCACCCTGAGGGAGGATCGTCCACTCACTTGTACTACATAGAGGATGAGTCCCCTAAGGAGGTGGTCATACCACTTGATTCGATTCCAGTTGTTAGGGAGTTCGCTGATGTATTCTAAGATATTCTGGGATTACCTCCTAGTAGAGAGATATAATTTGTTATAGATTTGACGTCGAGCACTTGGCCGATAGCCCAAGCACCTTATCGTATGGCTCCAGCGGAGATGAGGGAGCTACGGGATCAGATAGAGAAGCTATTGGGTCAGGGGTTTATTCGTAGGAGTACTTCATCATGGGGTGCTATTGTGTTGTTCGTTAAGAAGAGGGATGGATCTTTGAGGTTATGTGTCAATTACCGGGAGTTGAATAAAGTCACGATACAAAATAAGTATCTGTTGCCCCGAATCGATGACTTATTCGACGAGTTGAGAGGAGCTTCCTTCTTCTCAAAGATTGTCTTCAGATCGGGATACCATCAGTTACGTATTAGGGAGAAGGATGTCTCGAAGACTGCCTTTTTAATGAGATATGGTTCCTATGAGTTCAGGGTTATGCCTTTTGGCTTAAGAAACTCCCCAGTCGTGTTTATGGACTTGATTAATAAGGTGTTCAGAGAGTTCCATGACCAGTTCGTCATTATCTTTATTGATGTCATTTTGGTTTACTCCCAAACGGAGGAGGATCATGCCGAGCACTTGAGGCAGGTTTTGTAGACACAATGTCAGCACGAGTTGTATGCAAAATATGAGAAGTACGGATTTTGGCTGAAGGAGGTTAATTTTTTGGGTCACATAATTTCTGACAGGGGGATATCTGTTGATTTGGGAAAGGTATCAGCGGTGAGGGAGTGGGTATAACCCACAACATCGATAGAGATACATAGTTTTTGGGCCTAGAAGGATACTGCAGGAGGTTCATTAGGAGGTTCTCGAAGATCGCGGGTCCATTGACACATTTGACTTGCAAAGGAGTGCCACTTATTTGGAGTGATGCCTTCCAGTTGTCTTTCGACGAGTTGAAAGACAAGTTAACCTCAGCGCCAGTGTTAGCATTACCCAGGCCGGGAGTAGAGTATCTAGTCTACACTGATGTGTCTTTACTAGGACTTGGGGGTGTACTGCAGTAGGAGAATCAGGCTATAGCTTATGCTTCTCGTAAGCTTAAGCCTCACGAGAGGAATTATCCCACCCACGACTTGGAGTTAAAAACAGTCGTATTTGCACTTCGAATCTGGAGACATTATCTCCTCGAGGAGAAATTTCATCTATTCACATACTATAAGTCATTACAGTTCCTCTTCACGCAAAAGGAGTTGAATATGCATCAACTTCGGTGGCTCGAGTTTGTGAAGGATTATCATTTCGATATCCAATACCACCTAGGGAAAGCTAACGTGGTAGAAGATACGTTGAGCCGTAGGCCAGTAGGTGAGGTGGACGAGGTGTGGAAAGAGAAGTGGAAGGAGTTGGGACACCAGGACGCAGTGGCCCGATCATTCATGTCTATAATGACAGTTAAGCCCCAGATCATTACGAGAGTTATAGAGGTCCAGCAGCAGAACCGTTCTATCAAGAGTAGATAGTACGATTACTAGTAGAGGGGGCCGAATCTTATACTGTTAGTTCAGACGGGGTCTTACACTTCAATGGGAGATTAGTTGTTCCTGAGGGGGGAAACTTGCAACACGAGGTAATGACAGAGTTGCACGGTTCAAAATTCGTGGTACATCTTGGCGGGGATAAGATGTACCAAGATATGAGGTGACAGTACTGGTGGAGCAGGATGAAGAGGGATATTACCAAGTTCGTTTCAAAATATGCCACTTGTCAGCTAGTTAAGGTGGACCATCAGAGATCGATAGGACTTCTATAGCCATTAGAGGTTCCTATGTGGAAATAGGAGATCATTTCCATGGATTTCATCATGGGGTTACCTATATCGTATAGAGGTCACGATTACATATGGGTAATCGTGGATCGGTTGACTAAGGTTGCCCACTTTCTGCCAACCTGGAAAGACTATAATACGGGACAGTACGCCCAGATCTTCAGAGCTGAGATAGTGAGACTCCACGAGGTGCCTCATAATATCGTATCTGATGGGGAAAAAATATTTGTGTCACGGTTTTGGGAGAGTTTCCAAGAAGGTATAGGAATGGAGTTACGATTGAGTACATCCTGTCACCTACAGACAGATGGGAAGACCGAGCGAACGAATCAGATGTTAGATGACATGTTACGTATGTGCATCCTCGACTTTAGAGGTGGTTGGGAGCAGTATCTTCCACTGGTGGAGTTTGCCTATAGTAACTTCTACCAGTTCACTATTGGTATGGCTCCATTTGAGGCGTTGTACGATAGGCTCGTTCCCCTGCATGTTGGCTAGAGGTGGGGGACAACAAGCTACTTGGGCCGGAGGTAATTCAGGATACTTCGACGAGGATAGGATATATATTATACATAGCCGTATTTGGGTTGCTCAGGACCAACAAAAGAGTTATGTCGATGACAAGAGGTCCTTTCGAGAGTTTAATGTGGGGACCAGGTGCTTCTCAGAGTGTCTCCTATGAAGGGGATTATGCATTTTGGGAAGAAGGGGAAGTTGGAGCCTAGATATGTGGGGCCATTCCCTATCATCGAGCGGATTGGGCCAGTTTTATATAGACTTGGGTTACCGAAACACTTGCATAGGGTCCATGACATGTTCCACATTTCCTCACTGAGGAGATATCTTCGAGATGATTTGGTCCATACTCACATTGCTTTAGAGGATATTTATCTACAACTTGATAGTTCCTATGAGGAGGGGCCGGTTGCTATCCTAGACCATAGCGAGAGGAAATTGAGGTCGAAGATAGTACCGTTAGGGCGTGTTCAGTGGCGGTATCATAATACCGAAGAGTCTACCTAGGAGCATGCGGATGAGATGTGCGAGCGTTATCCAGAGTTATTTTTGCCAGGTATATTTTATTTCCGAATTTTGAGAAAAAATTCTGTTATTAAGGGGGGAAGTATGTAATACCCCGTAATATTATTGATTTTATATAATGGAATTAATTAAATTAAATGGGATAATTATTTGGAAATTAATCTAGATTTAAATACTAGCGAGACGAGAGTTGGTATTTGATTATGATAATAATGTTGAATATTACCGAGTGAATATGGTAATATGCGATTTTTGAAGTTATTAATATTGTCGCGAGTTATAAATACGACAATTCGAAGTTAAGTTGGAATGCGCGTGTTAGTCGCGTCAGGAATCATTTTAAATGAATTTAAAAGAAAATTATATTTGTGACATCCGTATTGTCATTTTGAGTGCGCCAACGTGTCCAGAAGGGTCGAGATAGTCAGAAAACACTAGATGGGGGGTTTAGTTTGGGTCCCAGGGCATTTTTAGGCCAAATCGGTAACCCGGGAGGGTATTTGAGTAATTTTAAATTTCTATGAATAGTGACCTACGAAAATTAGGTTTTATTTATCAGCCAACCTTAAGGCCATTATCTGTCAAAACCATGTAATGGGCAACATGATAAGAGAGGAGAAGTTCCAAAGGATTTTCTAAGGCCATAACCACCACACACCACCACTATCGCCGGATTTGTGACCGGAAAGAGAAAGAGAACCAACATTTATCGTCAGCAAAGGATCAGAACATCGAATTTCCAGGCAAGTGATTTAATTCATTAAGATTCAGCATATAATCTATCATGATAGGTTAGGATTTGATAATTCATGTAAATGTTGAAACTCATGAAATTTGGAGATGAAACCTTAAATTCTAAGTAGGATTTATATGGAGTTTTGATTCTGGAAGTATCCCATTAATGAAATAAAAACCATGCATAGTTAATTACAAATTTATGAGGAGATGCATGATGATTCTTGAAGAAAATTCAAAAATAGGGTTTTTCATGATAATAGGATGATTTGATCCAAAAAAGGTATAAATGATGATGATTTAGTAATTCTGGAACGTAAAAATCGTGTATTTAGGTTGTATGATTACCCAATATGTTTACTTTAGGAGTTAACAACTTGTAATGAAGATTTGGGACAAAACTAGGACTAAAAATGAAGAAATCCGAGACCTGCACCCTCTCGATCGATCGATCGACCTCCCCAGAAACTGTGATATTTTTCCCTCTTTAAATTTAAGAAATTTCGTCCATTGAAAGTTGTAGGTGGGGACTATGTAAATACATTAGGACTTTAGGGAGACCAATAGGGATGAAATTGAAGCCCGAAACATATTAAAATTGGTTTGGAACGTAGTGTTGAACTTATGAGTGCCCGACGAGTAATTTACCATTATATGATGCGAAAGCATGACTTAAACTCGTTTGAGTGATAAGTTAGGATTAGAGACATAAATATAGACATCGAAGTACTGAATTAACATGTGGAATACGTAGCAGACTTAGTAACCTTTTCGAGATAGGTTTAAATACTCGAAACTATACGACTTGAGATTTATCGGCAAAACATATTATACATAAGTTGGGATGATAATAATAGCGTTCCAATAAGACTGATGGTATAAGGGTAAAAATATAACTTTAATAATGTAATAATTAGCCAAGTTGTGTGAATGCTTAGTTTCTGGACTATTGTGTGTATGACATACCTACCATACTTGCTATCACGGGAGGTTGACTTTCGAAAAAGGACCATATGATCTTTGTGTGCCTACGGGGGGATTTAGATTGGTACCTTAAGGACATAGGACTGTGAATGACTTGTTTGTGAGTTGATAAGTCAGCTGACCATGGGAGCATAGGTATGTGCATGACCTATGGGTATGTGAACTATGTTCGCCTCCAATATGTGTGATTTTATATATTAAAAAGATGAAATTCGAATTGCATAGTCCTTATGTACGTGACGTATCGGGATTCGATAGAAGAGTATGTGTGCACCCCAGCTTAGCCTAGGGGTTCCATATTTGTATATTTATGCTGAGAATGATACACTTGTACTTACAACTGGCTCATTGTTAAATTGTGAATACGAATAATTGAGATATTTGAATGGTATTAAAAATTTGAGAATTCATATCGTAATTGATGTAATAACCCTGATTAATGTAAAGGTGAGTTAAACATAAAATATGTTAGAATGATACGAATAGACCCCTATATTATAATGTGAAGACAGGAAGTGGTACAGACTAGTTACTTAGCAGCATAACTAGGATGGGTTAAGGGTATACGTTTGGCGTGCATATTAGTTGAGGGGTGAGGAACTCATGTGAGAGCGCGTAACTAACATGTATATAATATTTACTGTTTAATGCAATTAAACACCTGCTATATTTTTAAACTATTTTTACCTCGGGATCTTATCCGTTTGCTTCCAAATCTATTTTTCTTGTAAAACATTTTTAGGTGCCCAGTCACATGGACACCAAGCTTAGGAGTTCCATTCCATTGACGTGATGTAGCTGCTGTGGAAGTTACAGGATCTCGTCACTAGATTCCTCCACATATATCCTTGCTTCTTTTGGGAGTCATTATTCTACTTAGGGCCTGTTTCCCATTCTATTCAGTGACATCAGTTTTAGACTTTCAGTTAATTCAATTTTGGGATTTATTATTTCATTCCGTCATTTGTATTGGATTTATTTACATTGTTACTTTATAGGAGTGTTTACGCCAGACTTCAATTTTTCATTCCGTTGATTACCTTATGAGATTGTTCATGTGATGGTTGGATGTTGATTTAGATTATTTTGTTGTTGGATTAATAAAACTTTAAAAATTGACACTTCACTAATTTAAATATTAGGTGGTTAGTAATTAGTTAAATGTTTTCGACAGTGATCCTATAAACTGAATTAACTTGACATTTTGTATTAATTTAAGTAATGGAGTAGCTACCTGGTATTTAATTAGTCGGGTGTCACATTTTATTGTGTGATTTATTTTCGATGTGAGACGTCTTGGATATGATTCGGTCTCACTCTCGGGAAAAAATGACCGCCTCCACTATGTTTGTGATATTTGTTCCCAAGTTCTGTGTGAGCTAGTGTGACTTAAATGGACGGGTTAGAGTGAGCATTCCTAGAACATGACATCATTTTAGAGAAAGCATCCGATGAGTTATTACTCAGGCATGGATGGTTATTATATGAGACTTATGTGTAGATGTTGTAGTATACTAGTAGTATATAATATGAGTAGATAATTATATACGGGATTAATACATAAGTGTGAATGTATTTTTATATAACCAGTGTGAAAGTTATCTGATTTAAAAGGCTGAATTCTTGTATAACTAGGGTGAAAGTTATATGATTTAAAATGGGAAATTTTCTATATAACTAGTGTGAACGTTATATTATTTCATATTATTGAATCGATTAACAAGTTAACGTGTAGATAACTTAATAATCAAAGTAATAATACTCAAGTTAAAGTAGTGTAGTTACGTGGGGTAGCTTAACTAGGAAGGTTAGCAGGCAAGCGTCAGGTGTGCACATTAGATGAGGGGTGAGGACACTAGCTTAAATATGAAGAGTGTGCATGCATATTTAATTATTGTAATTTAACTGCTTGCTAAATAATTTCTAAATTTTTTACTTGGGTTCTGACCTGTGTCAAAAATCTTTTAGGTGTCCAGCCACAGGGATGCCCAATTTGAGGATTCTATTGAGGGATGCGCAACTGCAACTCATGTGAAAGCTGCAGGACTTTATTATAGACACTTCGTTATTTATTCCTAGTGCAGGATTATTTACTTCGGTACTCATTTGGGCATGTCAGCCTCAGATTTAGTATTCAGTTATTTATTTGACCTTGTGTATCCAGGTTATGATTTCAGTTTACTGCTGTATTTTATCGTTGAACCGATAGTTGATTTGGTCATCTTTATTTATATTATTCATCTGTGTTGGATTCAGTTACCAGGTTGTGTGGATGGTTTTACTATTATTTATTTTCGCATGTTGTTAATTAATGAAAGATAAAATTAAGCACTAGTCTAGTTAAATTACTAGGTGGTTAGTAACTTTAAAAAGTTATCAACAGTGATGCTAAGAATGAGCCATATGAGCCCAACATTTTATTTTGATCACGGGCTGGCCACCCGATATTTTAGTAGGCGGGGTATCACAGATGGTATTAGAGGATCAAGGTTTAGAGTCCTTAAGATTTGTGAAGTTTATTACGTTTCAACATAGCGTTCTTTAATATAGAGCCTTATTATAGGATTATTATATTCCTCTACGTATGTGTCTTATGTTCTCCTGCTATTAAGTATAGTTGATGCGATTCATATACGAGTTCGGTTGGTCTTCATACACCGAACAACTTTGGACGTCCAGCAAGTGCCGTTAGAAGGAATGCTGGGGGAGAGGCCATACAGAAATCATGGAATATTATGGGAACAGTGATCGCGATAGAAGTCACCACGGTTATTATTAATGATACCTCTACACTGTAGTGTGTATATATTCACCGTTGAGTTAGAGGGGCTCCCTCTAGTTCCATCTGTAGGGGAGCGGTGGGGATACAGAGAGGAATTTTTTTACGAGGATAGCTCGTTTTGAGAGGTGATATTCGAGGTATGGTTTTATCATGGGTACAAACTATTAAGCGATGGTGGACGATTCCAGCAAGACTATCGTGTTCACTGTTCCGGGACAAGATGTATATTTTTGCGATGGCTCACGTGAAAGGGGGTCTATCCCGTGGCGATATTTTCATGAAGTAGACTTTAGAGAGTACAGTTGTTTAGTTACATTTGATCCAGGTGCGTAGGGACTTTTCTTGTTGGAAAATGAAGACCCCCAATTTTTAAAAACTTTCACTTTAATTTCCTATAAGTGCGGAATAAAGATGGTTACATACAAATAGTAGTTTTTCAAATTTCGATTGATTTTCTTTTCTTTAACAGATGGAAAAATATAGTGAACACAATTTTTAATTTCTCAAAACAAATTAAAATAAAACTTTACATAGTTAATTAAAGTAAATACACACACAATTTAAATTCACTTAAACCCAATTAATTTAATTATCAAGATGAAACAACTTAGGCAAGAATATTATCCAATTAAGTTAGTGCCATCTTGAATTAAATTAACATAAACTAAACTTACCCAAATAATTAAACATGCACCATTTTCAACAAGATTGCGAATTAAACCCAATTTTGTTTTTTAATCCTAAGCATGCATTCTAGGTGATTTTCTCACAAGATAAAATAAATTCACAATCCCACGACACGCCGATCTACGAGGAAAAACCCTAATCGGGAAAAAATCTTGGACGACCCTAGCCTAACGAATTCACTAAGTATGGTTCAAATTTTTTAAAGACTAGATAAGAGGACTTACACAACAGGCTCGGCTCCCTTCAAGCCTTGACGCGCTCCTTAGATATTCAACCTCTGCCTAGCGAATAAACGTGGACTCCTCCACAGTCCTGGACTCCGGCGATGGATCTCTTGGACACCGTCACCCTCACGCGAAACTTTTCTTTGAGTGGGAACACTGTAGTGTAAACGAAATATCTTCTTCTTTATGGGATGTAGAAGTAAACCCAAACTTCTCCTTTTTGTGGTAGAGATGAACCAATGGTGCCAAACAACTCCAAGCAAATATATATATATATAAATATATAGAAATACTTGGAATTCTAAAAAAACAATTTTATGAGTGTAAACACAAGTGTATGAGAAAATTTTCTAGATAAAAGTGACACATGAAAAACTGGGACTTTTGTTTTGAAATTCTTTCTCTCAAAAGTCTCTCAAAGATGTCACAAAAGTTTGTCCCAAAGTTGCTTTTAAAACTGTCAAAAGATAGTGGGACAAAGTATTGGAAAATTGGGTTACAATTGCCAAAAATTTTCCTTCCCAGAAATCTCGTTCGAACAACCTTTCTAACGAAAAGTTAGTGGCAAAAATGGGAAACTCATTGGCAAACTCGTTCGAACGAAATTCTCGTTCGAATGACAATTTCGAACGAAATGTCAGAATGTGCATTTTTCAATTTAAGCCCAAAAACTTTATTTTAAATAGACATAACACCCATAATGAAAATATTCCAAGTCTCCACATATATATATATATATATATATATATATATATATATATATATAAATGCATTCATACCTTTTTGGAGACCATGGAATCTTCAAGTTGATGACGTAGGAACGAGGCACTAGAAACTCGGTGATATGGCAAATATAGCACCCTGTCGCGGACCTTGATAGAGCACACAAGCTTATAGGCCGTGGCCCTCTCAGCACAGGGTGCGGCCATATTCGTCACAGGGTGCGACACCCACAATCTTGGTCATTCATACATGCCGCAGACTTATACTACAAAGGGTGCGACACCCACATCTTTGACCTCACAGGCCGCATCCCTATCATTGTAGCTGCTCCAGACTTATATGTCACGTGCTTAAGGTATGTGACATAACTCACATACCTCATATAAACAAAGGTCTACACCTCAGGATGGGGGGGACTTGAATCCACTCACTCAGGTCAGATTCTACAACACCTGGCAAAGCCTTGCCAAATTCTCTCTACACAACCTCAACATATAGATTGGGGGCTACTCACCTGCATCGTAGTCCTATCTCCAGCACTCCCGGAATCGCTAAAATCATGTATTCTTATTTCTCATATATCTTGTACGTCCATTGTAGCATTGTAAACTTGTACATCAACGATATGAATATAATGAGAGGGAGGCATCAAAGTGGACATAGGCTCTTTTATTGCCGAACCACTCCATATTTTGTGTTCATGTCTCTTTACTTGTTTTATTTATATTCTTTACTTGACTTGCTGATATGAGAACGACTTATGAGAAATTTCTCGTATCAACAATTTGGCGCCGTCTGTGGGAAGCGAGATATTTCAATCTTGTTTCTCTATATTTTGAGTTCTTAAACACCCTGTTTTACTCGTGGGGAGTTTTTGGATCATCGTCTCACTTGTAAATACTGGTTATTGAGCTCTATTTTATATTTACACCCTTAAATGGGTATTTCATATATTCATATCTGTTCTTGGGTCTTCATTTTATGACCTTAGATCTATTTTACATACCCTTGTGACATCATTTCATCTAGATAATGGTGAAAAGCGTGATGGGCTTTAGCCCCGAAAAGGTGAATAATTAGGGAAGGATTGTATTTACTACCATTTTTGTTGTTCTCGACCTATGATCTAGGGTTTATCATTGAAACTGTGCCATTTTGTGCACCGTGAGGCTATACTCTCATTAACAGATCCTAGTAAGTATGCTTTCCACGTGTTGGGGGAGAAAAACTGAGTCTCTGGGCTTAAAATTTTAAGATTGATCCCTTCGTTGCCTAGGAGAGGATGTGGCCAAGCAGTTCAAATGCCTTTGTGGTCGTGGCCTCTACTAGAACGGATGCATTACGGAAGCTTCCAAACATTAAGGAACGGACACAGATGGTCTCCATCTCAACCTTTATGAATATCATACAAAGGCCACGGTAGTGCACCTATGTGCCTTACTAGCCGCGACCTCGGTAGTAATACCATGGAGTAGTGCAAACGCTGCATCCCTATCTCCTACTTGGTTACTCCAATATTTATGAGATTACTCACTTCTGTTAGTTTTGTCTTAGATTATATATACTTTGTAATTACTAACAAAGCAGAAAATGGAAGGAGAATCCATCCAGAGCAACGAAGTCAAAGATGAGATTGTGCAGCTATATAATCACCTCAACCATCTCTATGACATCCATGCCTCACTTCAAACCCATGTAAACTATTTGACTTAGAGGTTCCTCATGCTAGAGGCCGCGACCTCATCCAATGTGGGTGCAGAACCAAAGATCATTGTTGCAGCTCCTATCACTGTCGTGACTATTACATAAAAAACAGAGGAAGTGTCCCAGCTAAAAGCACTGGCCGTAGAAGGCAAGGTCGTGGCCAAGGCCCTAAAAAGGAGAATGGAGAAGGCATAGAGGAGATCTGATGCCTACACTCCATTGCCCTTCCCGATTGAAGACATCTTTGAGTTCATCAAAGAGGACAAGATGTTGAGTTGGCCAGAAAAGATGGGGGCTCCACCTACAAGAGGAACAAAGCTACTTGGTGCAGATTCCATTAGGACCATGGCCATGACACTGAGCAATGCTATTCTCTGAAAGGATGAAATTGAAAGGCTAATTAGGCAAAAAATGCTACAAAAGTTCCATAAGGATTCTTAGGGGATGCAGGTTGGCCTGATGGGCCATACTTCCCTTATCTTTATGATTTAGTTTATATGTCCTTTTGTTTATGTTCACAGTGAACATTATCTTTTATTTCATTCCAATTTTTTATGTCTATGCTTATGAGAATTAATGAATATAATACTTTAATTACACAATATCATTAAATGATATCTTATGAAAGACTTATTGTCTTAAATAGATATTATATAGAGATATCGAATTTTATCGAGAATAATTATATTCAAATAGTCTCACAATGCCCTCAATGACGCCTGATTATATCAAGTCAAATGATAATTTGAAATAGAAAAAGCAACAATTGAGAGCGGCAAGGACGCTAATTTATAATGCCGCATATGGGGACTATATCCCATCATATGATAGATATATTCTCGAAAGCGGTTATCATAAAGCGTTATTAGCTGCGAGGGCCTCTAATGCCCATTCTTAGCTTTCGGGATGCGTCATTAGTAGCGAGGACCTCCAATGGCCATTCTTAGCTTTCGGGGTGCGTCATTAGCCCGAGGAGTTTACTCCCCCGGTAAACATCATTAACTTGGTGGATATGAGACTAAATATCATTAACTTGGCTATTTCATATCATCTTAGGGAAGCTTCATAATACCTAGCTCGGGAAGCCCTAAAAATAACCCACGGGGGTTGAAGACTTAATTATCTACGGATAATCCTGTATTTGAAGGGGCCAAAGACTTAATTGTCTGTGGATAATCCTATTATAGCCTGGGAAGGCTTTATATATATACACATAAGCTTAGGAAAGATTTATAAGACCTAGCCCGGGGGGCCTGATAATAACCCAATCGAAGCGACTAAAGAAAAGCCATGAAAGATAATCAAAGTGACTAAAGGAGGTTATGTTGTTATGATCATGAAGCATGCCAAAGATACAAAAGGATGGCCTCAATTTCATAAAGGGATAGAAAGGTGATGTAGCGTTATGAGCATGGCTGCAACCACTAAATGAATTCATTCAGAAGACACGGTAGATAAGGATAGGCAGGATTGTTAACCTATCGTATCCCTATTTAGGAAAGAAAGAAAAATTATAATTAACCTAGTGAAGATGGGGTTCTAACACTCATAGGTTTCGTGACCCTGTTCAAGAAAAGACTGCAGCCACCATCAAACATGCAAGATTGCAACAATATATCAGAATACAAGTGTAAAGTCTAAGGTGAAGAAATCTAGTCGCAACCTATGTGAAAAAAACATTTATACTACAAGTTTCACGGCCTTAATATATTAGTTCTATAGGTTCATACAACCAGGTAAGCAAAGCAGGGGAATAAGAAAGCTAATAGAAAAGGAAGTAAAAAATCAATATTAAAAGTGGCCGCAACCTTGATAATAAAGTTAGGAGCCAAAAATCTTGGCAAATATTAATGTTAAGATTATAGACAACAAAAAGATAGGCAGCCAAAAGATAAAGAGAGATGAAACCCTAAGATTTAGCATCATCAAATTCATCTCCCTCTTCTCCCTCTGTAGCCATCAGGGTCTCTTCATCAGCTTCCGCTGCCTCAGCTTCTGCCCTCATCCTGGCTCTTTCCTCTATCGCAGACTTGATCTCGACTACGCATTCTTGGTACTCATCATCACCAAGATCTCGAGAAAGAATCATCTCTTTAAAGGCTGTGAAGTTCTTTATAACTCTATGCCTGAGCTCTTTGTAGCCATAGAGGTAGGCCCTATTATTGATAAGGAAGAAGTCTCTAGACCCCTTGAATGATTCCACCATGCTATTAATAGCCAATTAAAGGGCCATGCCATGATCCTCTCCCATCTTGACCACTACAGCATGGGCTTTAGCATCCTTGGTAGCCTTGGCTTTTAATTCCTCATACTTCTTCTGTAGAACTTCAAGTTTGTTGTTGGCAAACTCTGCAACCTTGGCAGCTTCTGTAGCCTGGCTTTGAGAAATTTAAGTGTCTCCGTGGCCTGATGAAAATTTTCCTCAACTTCCCCCTTGGCTTTGACAGAAGCTTCGAGGTCCATTTGAGCTGCCTGGAGTTCCACAACAGCAAACTTCTTACCAACTTCAAATGAAGAGTTCCTTGTTCTCTCTAAGTCAGCTATATGTACCCTCTTCGCAACCTCTTTCAGCTTATATAAGGCCTCATAATTATTCTTCAGACTAATGATGACTTCCACAGCCTGAAAAGAGAATGAGTTAGGAGTGAGGTAAGGAATGCAAAAATAGAGCTGGGAGTATTAGAACTTACCCTCAAAACACTATGGAGACCATAGTCCTCCACGTCGTCGTGGTCTTCATCCATGAGACAACAAGGTCCACTGTGTCTGGGACCCTCTTCATTCTGTGGGCAGCCCTCGAAGTCGTGTCCCATAAGGATTCAGGGTTGGGCTGCCTAAGCGGTGGCCATGGACGGCCATCACTACTGACACTAGTACGGTACTAAGGAGGCACCAAGTTGTCATTTATTATGATAATTGGTGATGGGGTTGAGTTTGAATGGATTGGAACCTCGGAGGTTGACATCAGTCCTGTCGCTACCAAATTGGCCCCAATATCATCATCGAAAGTACCCTCAGGCCTCTCATGATGGTCCAACTCCTCAACTTGCAGTTGGGGTGCGATAGGGATAGTTGATCCCGCGGCTTGATGTTGGGTCACGGCAGGTGGATTTGGGTTGCTGGAAGGAACTACGGATGGGGAATTGGTCTTGGATCTCTTCCTCTTTTTATGCCTAGCAGTATTATTAAGGACATCTACATCCTCATCCATCTCTGCCAGTTGGGCAGCCAAAAGCTTCCTATCATCAACCTCCTCACCTGAAAGAAGAAATGCAACAGTAAATATCTGAAGTTTTGAAAATAATTATCGCGGAAAAAAATTATTGATAGAATTATTACCTCTCGCGGCCATCTCTTCTGGTATGGATTTTCTTGGGAAGTATCCTGCTTCAAATACAGAGGCATAAGTAACAAGTACGCTGAATTTCTTCTCCTCAACAGGAACTTCCGAGGCCTTGGTAACTCTTTTCTCTTGCCGCTTGCTCAATTGCAAATTGTCAAGAACTTCAGAAGACATTTAAAAGGTTAGTACAGAAGCAAATTGGAGAATAATAGGCAATTATAAAGAGGAGATGAAGCTATAAAAAATACCTAGCTTGGAGGGACACCCCCATTGCCGCGGCATCCTAAATGATCTCTCCCTCTCTCTCTCCTCAGGGTGAATCTCCCACCATTCTACAGAGATGTAGAAATATTTCCCCTTCTAGTTATTTACACCGGTAGGCCTCCCAGAGTAAAGGGTCTCATCCCTTCTGCGAACGGAGAAGTAGTAATACCCAGTAAACTTTACAGAGTTTTCCTTCGGGCGGTAGAAGTGGAAAAACTCCACGAGAGTAATATCTCTTTTGAATTGATTCTCCCATAGCACGACGCCTGCAAGAATGGCCCTCCAACCATTCAGATCTAATTGGGTTGGGGTTAATTTCATTATTTAAAAAAATTCTTCTGATGGGAACAGGGATGGGTAGCCGCAGATCATAAATGAAACGTGCAAAGGGAAACAGACCCCATCATCAGCAAGGGCCGTGCATGGCCTTTGTTCCACAGCAGGAGTTGAGCACATCAAGCCCTCTGGAAACTCGAAGGCCTCAGCTACTTGATCAACCCATTCTTGGGTCATAATGCTACGGGTGTCAAGTGCAGCAGGAGGCCTATCAGCCCTTCCAGATGGGCCAACTGGATCATCCCTAACATTATTTTCACCCCCTGTCGCTGCATTATCTTTTATGTCCATTGGTTGGTTACTAAAGTTGGCTTCCTCTTCCATTGGCGTGGTCATAAAATCCTTCTTACAGGTAGAATCTGTGGAGTCTGATTCTAATACTACGTAGTTGGGGAAATCCTTCAGTTAGAAAGGCCCTATTGATTTCAAATGAGGCATGAAAGGAAGTTCAATAGGAGAGGCTCCAAAATGTTTTGACCAAAAACATCTCAAAAATTCGTCTGGGCCAAAGTTCATATGGCTACAGCAGTACTTAAAAGCATAACCCTCAGTTAGGTGCCACAACCAGTATGGTATTGAGGCCTCTCAGATGCCGCGACAGGTGAAATGATATATCAAGTTTAGGACGAACAAAAAATATTAAGGACAAATGGGAAATGTACACCAAAGTTTGGGTTCTAAGGCCCTAAAAGATAATTATCGCCACGGCATATGGATGTGATGGAAGATATTAGTTTCTTACATGCCGTAGTTACTATGGGCTAAAACACGAGTGACTCTAATCTAAGAACCTAAGGAGAATATTTTCAAAATAGTTTCAACAGGCCGTAGTCATCAAACTATGGGCTATAATGCCGCAGAGTCTAAATCTAAGAACCTAAGGGATTACGCTATCAAAAAAGAGGCTACATGTCGCAACCATCACTTGCCACAGGCCACGGCTAGGGATTAAACTTATGTTGGAATGTTGCGATTAAGGGAAGCCCTAGACTACTAAAGGGGTATTTTATCATGCTGCGGCCACTCACTCAAACAGTTTAGTAACTAATGTTGATTCATTTAAAGATTGAAGACTCAGAATGTGAAGGGTTTATTCAAGAACAACAAGAACAGTTTATGATTCAATGCGATTCAACACAAATACATGCCATATGATCCAAGCAATAGAAGAATTATCCAATCAAAACCCTAAGTGTCTATCAAACATTTGGGTTTTTTTCCCCAAAACCAGATATGGCAGTTATATTCAACAATAAAACAGATGAGAATTAATTTTTGAATGAGTTTAATTCTTAGAAATTAACAGATATGCGAGTTTAATTCCTATCAGTCAGGTGGAATTTGTCTCAGAAAATATGAAACTAGTACACAAATGGGGTATAAAATGAGAGAGATGGTTGGAAGATTACCTAGAAATGAAGAAACAACCAATACTCAGCCTCAAACCGCCTTCAACCACCACTCGCAACTGCTAGAAATCGCCGGAAAATGAAAGGAGACAAATGCACAGAAATTCACTCTCGATATGCTCTAAAATATTTGGGAAACGTAATAAAGTCCGACAAAGCGTCGCCTTGGAAATACCACGGTACCTTGAGAGGACTTGATTACTCAGCCGCAGCCCCAATCTCTACCTCTTGGCACTACGACTTGGGGGCCTATAGATATGGCAAATATAAGACCCTGCCGCGGACCTTGATAAAGCACACAAGCTTATAGTACCTCTTAGCACAGGGTGTGGCCCTATTCATCACAGGGTGCGGCACCCACAATCTTGACCATTCATACATGTCGCAAACTTATACTACAAAGGGTGTAGCACCCACAAATCTGACCTCACATGTCGCATCCCTCTATATTTTATTGCCAAATGTAGGCTCTTTTATTGCCGAACGATATGAATATAATGAGAGGGAGGCATCAAAGTGGATGTAGGCTCTTTTATTGCTGAACCACTCTATATTTTATGTTCATGTCTTTTTACTTATTTTATTTGTACTCTTTACTTGACTTGCTAATATGAGAACGACTTATGAGAAATTTCTTGTATCAACACTCGGCAATGATGAAGCTTTACAAATATGTCCGCTACGTCTTCAACAAACACGTCATAGGCTTGGATGGATACACATGAAATCTATCCTATGACTCAAATGTTTTTGTCCGGAATTGAGCCAACACTACATTAAGACTCAATTGGAAATTTGTGTCCTTACAAATCTACCCCTTTGGCTATTCCGGGACAAAAAACAAAACAAAATCCTAAAGGAACGTCAAGCTCTACTAGACTAAAAAACATCCCACTGAAAAATAAAAATAAGAAGCTTGACTCAAAGACCACTTAGGATAAATAGCTTTTGCCGATGAAAGTTGCCACTTAGAAAAAATTTCTGCACACTTAAGCAAACTATCAAATGCATGGGGAATATCAAGAATATTAAATGCATGTAAAATAAATACTCCCCCTAAATTAATTGTCATTTATTAACTATTATTAACCTAAAAAGATAGTGTTCTCCCTCTAAGTTAAATCTCCTAAACTAAGATATGATTAATATAGGATTAGATAACATTTCTCCCCCTATCATTCTCCCCATTTTTGTTCAGGAATAGACAAAAGTGATATAATTAATAAAATACTCATTTCTCCCTCAATAGAATTAAGTATGAATTAGGGATATATGTATGGGAAAACAAGTACAACAAAGATGCATAAAATGTTAAGGACATGAAAGCATATGGCCAACAATAGACAATAACTAATCCAAGAAAAAATAATGGATGCTAACTATGATGCGAACAAAACGATATCAATTTGAAACATAAGAAACTAAGCATGTGATATTAAACAAACATTTTGCAACTAGACATATACCAATTATGAATTAAAGCATAGGTGGACTAGCTAAAATGGCAAAGACTAAAAAAAATTACCATATATATGTAGATATAATGAATATCACTAACGCACACGCACATATATATAGGAATAAACACCACACATGACATAAAATACGTTAAGCTTTTCACACTCGGATGGAAAAAATGCGTCCAAATACATGTGGAAAATTCAAGTGTAGAGATGTGAACTAGTAACAATTAAATTTTGGCCCAATCACTGTAAACATGTTCACGGAGTTCTCATTTGATTGCAAAACATTATCATATTTAGATATAGCCTCATGTGACAATATAAATTGAACTCAATGAACAAACATACACAATGCACATAAGCCTAGAATTTTGATTATTTTACAAACCAATAGAGTCATGACAATGAAAGTGAAACTAGGATAAACAAACATTGTGCACAACCGTTGGTATACCATCTAAATTCCCTCAAAATATGCATATAGTTATGGAATGACTATATCAACTAAACAAAATAGGCCTTGGCAAATATTTTTCTTTTAATGCCATTTTATTTTAGGCCTTTGGACCACGTATTTCTTTTAGGTCCATTATAAACGGTGTCTTACTCGCAAAGGATAAATTTCCTTTCGGAGCCCTTCCCCGTGCACATTCATATAATAATTTTTTTATATCACATAAGTCTCACGCGCAATGGATTTAACATGCACAAGTCCTCGTAGGTCATAAAATATGTAGATGATAAGATTGGTAGGATAACACCTCATAAACCTTAAATATACATGTGACATTTAAATTTCGAATGAGCTCGTGCATGTGTGAAAAAAGGCATATAAAAATAGAATCCATTAAGCAACACAAAATCCAACTACTCCATGTAAGCATGGCAAATAACATTTTAAGGATTAAAATCTTAACCAAAAGTTCTAGACACATGGAAGCGAAAAAAGAAGGGATTCAAACACAAGTATATGCCACATAAAGGGTGTCAAACTAAAATACACAAAAAAAAAATCGTTTTGAGTTTTTGAAAATTTTAACCAAACAAACAAAAATATTTACTCAAAAGACAAACAAAAATCATTTGTATTTTTCATTAATCCTAAATTACTAAAAGGTAAACCACAAATGATAAACAAAAATATTTTTGTATTTTTCATTAATGCAAACTAGAATGAAAGTACTCAAATACAAAAGATAAACAAAAATCATAATTCTAGCATGAGATATAAGATAAATCAATGACTAGAAAATGATAAACAATCATACAATTAGCATGATAATATAGCATGAATCACAAAAGCTAAAGTATGCAAGCAACTAATGCATTCAACCTTTAGATTTAGCAAGAAAGGGATCATGTGAAAGTAAATGAGAATAAAAAATCCTATCTTGTAAAGCTACCAAGTCGGATCTCCTAACCCTAACTAATGATGAATAATGATTTCAGGGAATAGGAATCTTCGCTACCTCGGTTGCCTTACATTGGGATTTTCTAGAAAATCTTTTAATATTGAAACAAAATTTCTTAAGATGGCCTTTTCGACCACAGTGTGAATAAGTGAAAACGTGTTGAGAGGTGGTACCTAAGGATTGAGCTCCAAAGGTTTTCCTTGGTGATTCTCTTAAAACATTGGTTTTGGCTTTATGAGTTGATTCATTACAAGTATCGAAGCCTAAACCACACGTGTAATTTTTAATTTGAACCGTTCATAATATTTTATCTAATTTCTCCGAACGACACTCCAAGTCAAATTTGACTTTACTAGAGTCTTTTAATTTATTTTCTAAATCTAAAATGTGAGACTCTAATAAAATATTGCGCTCTTCAAACACGAGAAGATCCTTTTTTAAGGATTCCATTAAGCCCTTAAGGCTATCTCTATTGCCTTCTACATACTCAATTTTCTCTCGAAGATCTCTCTCTCGTGTCCTAAGGTATTTCACTAAGGCACTCTCATCAACGACCTTGACACGTTCCTTTAAACTAGCTTTTAACTTCAAATTTTCTCTTTTTAATTTAATAGATTCTTCATATAATTCTCGAAATGCACTTTGAAGTTCACTCACATCAACCTCATTTTCACTTTCATTCTCTCTCTTCTCCACTCTCACTACCACCATCTTTTTTATCTTCACAAACAAAGGCCTCGGAAGTGTCATGTCTTGAGATGTCATCGTCGGACAATTTCTCATTATCACTCTCATGACAAGCAATGAACGCATTAAAGTTGCCTTAAATGGGGGAAGTGGGTCCCTCTTCCTTATAACCATAACTAAGGGTAGCATTATATGAAATTGGTTGTTTACCCTCTTTCCTTAGTTTAGTGGGGCATTCAAAATCCCTATGGCCATACCCGTCACAACCAAAATACCATTTTGACTCGTCCCTATTAAGATTTTCATTATAAGCTTTAGGGATCCTTTCGACTTTGTTATGATTAAAATGTTAAAATTTCTTAAAATCATTTTAAACTTATCTTTCTTAAATTTAAGAAATTTTCAAAATTTCCTAGCAAACATAGCCATATCCTCCTTGTCACTATCACTCTTATCAACCACACTTGTTTTTACTCCTTTCGGGATTTTAAAATAATTCCCTTATCAATTTTATTTTCATTTTTGGAGGGGAACATATCTAGTTCATAAGTTTGTAAATCCCCTACTATTTCCTCAAGTTTGGTAGAGTTCAAGGTGGGTAAAGAAATTAAAACGATCACTTTAGCGATAAATCTCTTGGGTAGGGACCTTAAAATTTTCTTTACAAAACGGTCGTCGGGTATTTTCTCTCCCAAATTAAATGATGAATTTACTATATTTGAAAGTCTAGCATAAAATTCATCAAGTGTTTATTTTTCATTCATTTTGATGGTTTAAACTTGAGTGGTGAGGTTTTGGAGTTTAGAAGACTTAACGACACTAGTTCCCTCGTGAGTGAGTTGCAATATATATTAAGATTCCTTAGCGGTTTTACACATCATGATACACCGGGATTCATCCGGTGTGACCGCGCTAAATAAGGAATTTAAGCCTCGGGAATTAAAATTAGCAAGTTTAAATTCATTCTCACTCCATTTATCTATGGGTTTGGAAACACGCTCATTTTCTATCAAATGTGTGGGTGGGGACCACCCGTTAACAAATGACAACCAAACCCTCTCATTAATAAATTTTAGTGTCGATTTCATACACGCCTTCCAATACGCATAATTGGAACCATCGAAAATAGGAAAGTTTTATAATGGAGAAAATTCTATTTTTAACCAAAAATATTTAAAAGGACCTTAACGCAATAAATTACCCTCCGGCTCTGATACCACTTGTTGGAAAATGAAAACCCCCAATTTTAAAAAAATTCAATTTAATTTCCTATAAGTGAGGAATAAAGATGGTTGCATACAAATAGTAGTTTTCCAAATTTCGATTGATTTTCTTTTCTTTGAAAGATGGAAAAATATAGTGAACACAAATTTTAATTTCTTAAAACAAATTAAAATTAAACTCTACAAAGTGAATTAAAGTAAACACACACACACACACACACACACACTTTAAATTCACTCAAACCCAATTAATTTAATTATCAAGATGAAACAACTTAGGTAAGAATATTATCCAATTAAGTTAGTGCGACTTGAATTAAATAAAACATGCACCATTTTCAACAAGATTGCGAATTAAATCCAATTTTATCTTTTAATCCTAAGCATGCGTTCTAGGTGACTTTTGCACAAGATAAAATAAATTCACAATTCCACAAGACGCCGATGTACGAGGAAAAACCCAAATCAAGAAAAAACCTCAGACGACCCTAGCCTAACGAATTCACTAAGTATGGTTCAAATTTTATAAAGACTCGACAAGAGGACTTACACAACAGGCTCGAGTCCCTTCAAGCCTTGACGCCCTCTTTCGATCTTCAACCTCCACCTAGAGAATAACCATGGACTCCTCCACAGTCTCGGACTCCACCGATGGGGCTCTTGGACACCATCACCCTCACGCGAAGCTTTTCTTCGAGTGGGAACACCGAAGCATAAACCAAATATCTTCTTCTTTATGGGATGTAAAAGTAAACCCAAACTTCTCCTTTGTGTAGTAGAGATGAACCAATAGTGCCAAAAAATTCCAAGAGAATATATATATATATATATATATATATATATATATATATATATATATATATATATATATATATATAGAGAGAGAGAGAGAGAGAGAGAAATACTTAGAATTCTAAACAAAATAATTTTATGGGTGTAAACACATGTGTATGAGAAAATTTTCTAGATAAATTTGACACATGAAAAACTGGGACTTTTGTTTTGAAATCTTTTATATCAAAAGTCTCTCAAAGATGTCAAAAAAGTATTGGAAAAAGTCTTCCCCGAAGTTGGTTTTAAAACTGTCTAAAGATAGTGGGATAAAGTAGTGGAAAATGGGTTAAAACTGCCAAAATTTTCCCCGTCCAGAAATCTTGTTCGAATGAGATTTTCGTTCGAACGACATTTCTAACGAAAAGTCAGTGGCCAAAATGGGAAACTCGTTCGAATGAAATTCTCGTTTGAACGACAATTTCGAACAAAATTTCAGAATATTGCATTTTTCGATTTAAGCCCAAAAACTTTATTTTGAATAGACATAACACCCATAATAAAAATATTCTATGTCTCCCTATATATATAAAAATGCATTCATACCTTTTTGGAGACCATGGAATCTTCAAGTTGATGATGTAGAAAGGAGGCACTAGAAACTCGGCAATGATGAAGCTTTACAAATCTGGCCGCTACGTCTTCAACAAACACGTCGTAGGCTTGGATGGATACACATGAACTCTAGCCTATGACTCAAATGTTTTTATTCGGTATTTAGCCAACACTACATTAAGACTTAATTGAAAATTTCTGTCCTTACATTACTGATTTGATTCATGGTATAGCGGGTTCATCGTTGAGCGAAGAGTTTTTAGCTCATTGTTATTCATGTGCTGAGAACTTAGTGATAGTGAGAGCATCGTATCGTGTGATGCCTTGAGAGACATGGGCATAGACTATCTGATTTATGGATTGGGAGACAAAAATGGTGATATCTTAGTTATGTGCTTTTCACCCACAGATTGCGATGATCGAAAATTCTAGGGAATAGTGCATTGGGGAAAGTTCTTTGTGCTTCGTTGAGGGATGTTGCACGCATGGACCATAACAAATTTTGGGAGTTATGAGTCGTTGTTGGATGCTAGTGCTTCGATTTTAAATGTTAAATTATTGAACGTGTAGAGGAAACACTTTAAGCTGAGAGCTATTACGATATATGGCCAGGAGAGATGGGTGGTGCTACAAAGGAAGCACCAAGAAAACTTATCTACCACAAGTTAATGGGTGGGGCAGTATAGAGAAGAATTAAATTACAAATGGTGGGGTAATCGAGAATACCTATATGATATAGGCACGCCGAGAGTGCGGAGCTGAGCTTGAGATAAGTATGTTATGTATGAGACGTTAATGGTATTTATTCTGGGCTATTTGGGCTATAGTATATAATATGTTGAGATCTTGTGTTTGTTGTTCCAAGGGATGATTTACTTGTGCTAGTTATCACCTGAAGAAGGGTCCTATATATACGTGCATATATGTTGTTGTATGTTGTATAATGGACTTCTAAGAAAATGTTTGTATTATTGCATTTGATCCTCGGGAGTAGGGAAGGTTACTGATGGGATTCAGGGTGAGTATGTTTATTATCGAGCAGGGAGATATATCTCATGATTTGTTCATGTTAAGAAACTAGTGATAGTAAGGGGAGCAATATTGTATGATGTCTATTATAACATGAGAGTGGACGAGTATACCTTTATGTCAAGAAATGGGAAATTGGGTGTGTGTTATAGACTGAGGACCTAACGAATCTCAACGACAGACAATGTTAGGTAGTAGTGTATCGAGGGGTTCCTTATTTGAATTTCTCTTTGCGAGACATTCCACACATGAAACTTTGTACAACGTTAGAAGTGGGTAGATGTTTGGTAATTAGGACATAGGTTTCATACCTTGTTTATTATACATATATGTAATTATAACTGTGAGTTGAAAGTTATATTACGGTTTAAGACTAGTAGATCCAGGTAACATCTGTGCGGTTAAGCATGGGTACAGGGTGTATGGGCATCCTGGGTAATTAATTTAATTTTGATATCATTTGTGATTAGAAGGGGAAGAGATATGTGTAGCGATTTTAAGGGCATGTGAGTTAGGGAAGTATTCGAGGCTTGGAGTACAAGACTCATCTGAATTTCGAGGACGAAATTACTTTGTAAGTGGGGAAGTATGTAACACCTCGTAATTCCGAGGATAAAAAATTTAATTAATTTGGTGATAAAGGATTTAACTAATCTAAAATATTTAATTAAATTGGTGAATTAAGATTTATTTAATTCGAGTTATTTTTAAAATTTGCATGTGTCATAATTTGAGGTTGAGATTTGGAGAATTTTAGTAAAGTAACTCGGATAACGATTCTGAGTGCACGGTTCATTCCGAATAGGTCAAGATAGTCCGAAAAGAGTACTCGGGGGTAGTAATTGGGTCTCGAGGCCTTTTTAAGAATAATCGGGCTCACACGGGGGTGTTTGGGTCATTTTAATTTGGCCCATAGGCTTTGCTTCGGGATTAATGATAAAAAACCTGCATTAGGGAGTTAGTGGCAGACACAACTTCCTAAGAAAAATCTAGTTTTGAGAGAGGAGAAAAGATGGAGAAATTGGGAGAGCTGTTAGGAGCCAAACGAAGAAGAGGGGTCTGTTCTTCGTCAAATATTTGTTTACATAAAAGGAAATCAGACCCTACAAATTTATTCAGGAAAGTAGTTAAACTTGTTTTTAATTTAAATTGTGGTATTACAATTCATGTCATGGTTGGTGTAAATCACTTCATTTTTGGGTGAGTTAATTATGTAGACCAATATTGATTACTGAATTATTGATACTAAAACTCGTTAAAAATAATATCCAGATTTGATACGTGGATAAAAATTCTAGGTAATTGAGGATGCTAAAATCTAAATTTGAAGGCCAGATGTAATACCCGATTATGATATTCAATTCACAGATATGTTCGACGATAGTAAAATCGTTGATATTTGGGGCTATAAACAAGTTAGAATCGGTTAGACAAGGGATATAAACATTTAGTATAAATAACATGGGAGAATCGGTGGATTTGAGGAAGGTTTTAAATCTTGGAGAAACAACCATGGTGAAATTTCCACTATGAGAAGACGTTTCCAGACTCAACCGGTCAACTGGTGCTAGGGGCACCAGTTGACCCCGTTTGGGTCGTTGGTCGACCGCGAGTCCCAATTTTTGGTCAGTTGGGTTGTTTTGGGGCTTTATTCATTAGCTAAGATCTCTAGTTTTTTTATTGTATAATTCAAAAGAAGACAATGCATAAGTACTTAGGAGATGAATATTAATAAATACTAACATTAATAAAGGGGTGTCAAACTTATTAGTGGGACTTGAGTAAAATAAATACTAAAAGGTTAAAATACGGACCAAGTGAGTGAGTCCGGGAGTTATGGTTGAGTGACACCACTTCGATAAAATTAATTGAGGGGAAATTAATTTAAGTAAAGGTTGGAGGTATGACTCGAATTATTTTTAGGCTGAGTGCTACGGGGGTTAGGCACGGGGTATCCGGTTTAATTTATTATAGAGATACGTAACAAATTTTTGAATATTAAATTTAATGAAGAGTTTTAAACTAAATAGTAGGATTTTTTAAAATAAATTCTAAAGGGTGAAATACGAACTGAATGAGGGAGTCGGGGTACGATAGTTGGGTGACACTACTTTAATAAAATAATTAATGTGTGATTAATTAAATTACAAGTCGGGATATAGACTTGGGTATATTAGGCTAGTGCCACGGGTGTTAGGCATGGGTTAATCGGACCTTTATTAAATATATGTATACAGTTATGTGGGGTAGTATATATATATATATATATATATATATATATATATATATATATAGTTTATAAATATTGGTGTGAATAATATTTATAAGAAAGCATAGCCCACTAGTGCTATCAACGGAGATTAATTGCGCGATGTGGGTGAATCCCCTGGCATGAGGAGCAGAGAGAGTATAGTCCACAGGTCATATCGTCCAGGATTTTTATTGTGTGACTGATTCGATCTCACTCTCGGGGAAATATGACCCCCTCCACTACGTTTGCAATATTTTTTCCCACGTTTGGTGTAAGCTAGTCCGACTTGAGGTGGCTGGGTTAGAGTGAGGATGCCCGGAACATGATAGCATTTTAGAGAAAGCATTGGGTGAGTTATTACTCAGGAATGGATGGTTATTATATGCGCCATATGTGTGGATGTTATAGTTTACTAGTACGTATATAATATGAGTAGATAATTATATACGAGATTAATACATAAGTGTGAATGTATTTTTATATATCTAGTGTGAAAGTTATATTATTTAAAAGGGTGAATTCTTGTATAACTAGGGTGAAATTAATATGATTTAAAAAGAAATTTTTCTATATAAATAGTGTGAACGTTATATGATTTAATATAGTTAAACCGATTAATAAATTAACGAGTATATAACTTAATAATCAAAGTAAAAATACTCGGGTTAGAGTAGTGTGGTGGTAAGAGGTGTGATTCGGTTAGTTAGGTGGGGTAGCTTAGGAAGGTTAGCAGACAAGCGTTAGGTGTGCACATTAGATGAGGGGTGTGGACACTAACTTAAATGTAAAGAGTGTGCATGCATATTTAATTATTGTAATTTAACTGCTTGCTAAATATTTTCAAAATGTTTTACATGGATTTGACCCGTGTCAAAAAATCTTTTTCAAAACCTTTTAGGTGTACAGCTACAGGGATGCCCAATTTTTGAATTCTATTCAGGGATGCGCAGCTACGGCTCATGTGCAGGTTTCATGACTTTGTTATAGACGCTTCGTTCATTTATTCCTAGTGTAGGATTCTTTACTCCACTACACATTTGGGCATGTTGCCCTCAAATTTAGTTTTTAGTTTTTTATTTGACCATGTGTATCTAAGTTATGATTTTAGTTTACTACTGTATTTTATTGTTGAACCGATATTTGATTCGATCATCTTTATTTATATTATTCATCTCTGTTGGATTCAGTTACCATGTCGTATGGATGGTTTTATTATTATTTATTTTTACATATTAAATAATGAAAGATAAAACTTGGCCCCGGTCTAATTAAATTACTAGGTGTTTAGTAACATTAAAAAGTTTTCAACAGTGATGCTACGAATGAGCCATATGTGGCCAAAATTTTATGCTTATCACAGGTTGGCCACCCGGTATTTTACTAGGTGGGGTGTCACATGATGTTGATATTCTTAGGATGAAGGATGGTCATTCTTTTCATTAAGAGTTCGTATATTATTTTATTTCTTATTAGTTCATATATCTTTTTGGTTAACTGTTGTGGGTGTATTCATACCTTCTTTTAGTGGTTGATGTATGGGTGAATACAAATTGGTGGAAGAGACTACACATTGGTGGATAAATAGTAATTCTAGGATTAGTTGAATTAAAATTGAACCATTAAATAACTTTTTATGTTTGATTAATTGGAAAACATCAATTACTTGAAGGACTCATAGTACTTTTAGGAATAATTAAATCCTTTACTCCTAGTATGCATGTTATTCCAGATGCAAAAAAATATTTTATACAATTTTTGTCTTCTCATTCATGTTAGAAAACACTAGTCATATTCACACGATCCTTTTATATATCTTCTCAGTAAAATAAGTCTTGGTAATAATTACTTTCAATAGATAACAGAGAGGTTACAATTGTCCAGGATAAAAAACTCTTTTATTAGTGCGCTCTATATATAGGGAACTCCTAGTTACTAGTATGGGAATAGGAATTGAAGAGTCTAATTACCTTACAAATAATGTATTTGATCTCTCCTAACCTTATATGTTCAATCGTATTCTATTTTCCTTGCCAGCATGTTGGCATGAGGATATAAAAAATGAATTTCACATTCATAGCCCTGATTTAGCACTGATGTTAGGGACAATATTAGAAAATGCATAAAAATAATATTCATCCATTACGGATACAATTTCGTAAATAGAGCATTCACCTAGATTGCGATGTCTCACAATATATGCACATTAAATTTGAGCTTGAAAAAAACATAAAGAATAAAGGATATCTAGTTCATGTCATAAACATTTATACACAAATCATAGGTATGCTTCTGCCCAGTTAGCCAGGTGTATCTTTTTACACATAAAAACGTAATACCAATTGGATGGAAATCACACACATCGAGCATCTTTTAAAACCTCATGAAAAGGTATATACATAATGTATAAATATAGTCTTAAACATTATAGTCATACATTCTTCACTAATTTTTTTATTCGTAGTAAATGTTGAACAAGAACAGAGATAATCTACCAAATAATGACAATCCTCATCCATCTCAATCATCTCCTAATCCACCACCTGAATTCTTGACACTAGCGGGTTCTTAATACTCTACTCCGTTGTCGTTCATTCTACTACTCCATCTACACTGTCTACAAGTCATCAAAATTCCCGAACCCCCGTTAATCCAACTCTCTCAAATCCTGTTACCGCGGAATCACCAGCAAAAGATAAGAAACACATTGGGTTATCTGGTACCGGGACTCCTATCGGTAACAAAAATAACGTTCATATTTTTAAAGCCCATTATTTGGCTCTCGAAAAGATGACTATGGGGTGTTGGGGAGGGGGATGGGGAGGGGAGTAAACAACTTGAATAATGTTGATCTTGCCATAAAGGATGACTTATGGGATCAAATTTGTAAAAATTTTACATTCCCAACCAATTCAAAGACAATTGTTCTTTCTCGAGTAGCCGATCAATCAAAAACCCATCAGAATAACCCCCAAAAGGTTTACTTACCAGCAGGGACATCATGTTTTGACATTTTGGTCTCGAAAGACAAAGTTTTGCAAAATATTGAAATGCTTATTAGCCAATGGAATGACTTACTGGAAAAATAGGGCGGGGAGGAAAAACTGTTCTATAAGGACAAAATAGACATTACAGGGAAAATAAAGTTGATGTTCACAAACTTGGGTCCAAATCATATGATGATTTGAAGCTTATATGGGTGGAAATGGCTAAAGGGACTGCAGAAGAAAGGACTAGCCCTAATCGGATCAACTTTTATTTGCATGATCGATGAGATAAATAGATCAACAAATTCTTAGATAAATTGGCTCCGACTCGATTAGTTTGCATATAATGATCATATACACACTATAACAAAGTAATATTGAAATTACAGTTCTAAATATAATATTTTACTATAGGAAACCACAGAAGGCATGATGAGAAATCAGTTGGAGTGCATCCCTTATAACATCAACTCAAATGCCATATCCAAGGTACTTGGGAAGGATAAAAGGGGGAGGATGAGAGGTGTGATATCCATAATTCCGAGGACAAAATTATCACAAACCTCACCTATATTGGACGAGATATATTTGGTAGGGATTCATATGTCAAATTAGGTGGAAGAATCGAAGATTATGAAAGAAGAAGTGTGATGTCATAAGAAGCACATGAATTTTATTGATAATACCTTGGGAAAATTGATGAATGAAATTAACGTATTGTTCTAATATCTTAGTCAACAACATAGTGGATCTTAAGTCAAGCCTCAAAGTTTTCCCTCTCCTATGCCTTAAGGTCCACGCTACCAAATATCTCCTCTAAAACTCCCCTCTGAGCCACTTGTTGCACCCTTTTTCTAAGCACCATCATTGTCCATGCATGGTGACTATGCCAATGATTATTATATGACTAACTTGGCTAATACTAGGGTCTTTGGCACGTGCACACCTATTTCTATGACTCCGGGAACACTTGTGCATAGTCACTCTTTTGAAAATAAATGAGGTTAAAATATTGGTGGATGTAGTCTACGCGGGTTGAGAATAAGAGCCTATGCATTTTGACCATATGGGTGAGCATGCTACATTAATAGAGTTTAAGAAGGGATTGATTGCCTGACCACTTAATTTGTTGGTGATGATTATGCAATGGATAATATTTTATTTTGGGACAAGTTTGTAATGTTCTTTCATATTTTTGGTCAAGTTTGTAATTATTTTAATTTCGTGGGATATGTAATGACATCTTAATTTCTTTTAATTTACATTTTTTGGGTTTAATGACATATTAATTTGTTCAATTTTATTTCATATGAATTGATTGGTTAAATTGAATGAATTTTCTTGAATTATCAACTGCGAGTTATTATATCCAACATGACCTTCATGCAAACTATTTATATGAGTAAATTGAATTTTGAGGAGTCGTTAATGGATTGACCAAAATACAAAGAGTGGATAGGAGAAAGGATTATAGTCTCCGATAAGCATGCAAGGGGTATTCGTAAATTTTTTAAATATGCTAATAAAAATCTTGATAGTGACAAGATCTCATGTCTGTGCACCCATTGTATAAACGATAAATTTAGGCCTTCGGAAGATGTTGAGTTACATTTTCTAATGTGGGGTATGTCACAAGACTATAACATATGTACATTTTATGGGAAAACGAATGTACCATATGGTCTGAAAGAATTACTAGTACCCGATCGAAAAATAAAACTCGATCGAGTGGAAGTGGTGAATGATTCGCCCACACATCGTACTTTGACCGACCTAATTGATGATTCTTATGGATTCAACCATCATCAAAACCACAAGCCTATGTATTTAGATGATGTTCATTATTGGTCATGGTCTAATTAGCCACCATTAAAACCATCATTGTACTTTGACCGATGTAATTGAGGATTTTAGTATTATTAGTTTTTTATTCTTGTAATTAATTCGAAGGCTTAATAAATTTTTTATTATTTTTTTATATATGTATTTTTTAGTTCTATAATAGAATTTTATACATGTTTGAAAATATGTACAAAGAATTTGTTGGAAGAAAATAAATAAAAATTATTTTTAAAAATAAATTTATTATTGGTCATGGTTCAATCGTGACCATATCCGTTAAAAAATTTTAATGGGTTAAAAGGTAGTCATAGTCATGAACTTTGACCATAGAACCTGTAGTCATAACGATGGGTCATGATCCCAAATCTTGACCAACCAATGAAATTTCATGAAAGGTTGTCACAGTCTAGAACCGTGACCATACAGCCTACATTCACGACAGAGGGTAATGGTTTGGGACCGTGGCGAGAGGAACTCAGTCACGATTGTGGTCGCAGTACCTGACTGTAAACATTAGTCATGGTCTGTAACCGTAACCGTGTTCCTAACACTAAAGTTATGAAAGCGACTATAACTCTCTATTCTGGTCATAATTTTTGCCCGTGACCCCTGAAATGGTCACCCTTAAAATTGTCACGGTCCAGAACTGTGACCCAAGCCTTTATTCATGGTCCAAAACCATTACCATTTCTGGTATTTGGTGTAGTGACTTATCTATGTATGGATTGTAGCATTTGTATAGTTTAAATCCCCACTACATTCATATTGTAGCAATATGTGAGTTGCACATAAACAAACTTATAGTCAGTGTATCAAATGGCAAATATAGACCCACATTATTGAAAACGCAACACACAAAGTTATAGAAGTTGAGATCTTGCATTTATTTAAGTATTTAATAATTGTTTATAGAGTCATAAATTGAAAAACATACAAATTCACGGTCCCTTGTATTAAGATTGTTTATTGTCTTCTAATCTCGAGCGTAGAGATTCCAAATAATATTTCATGTCAAGTTTGTTCGTAGGAATCAATGTTCCCTCAATTACATTTTGGGGAATATAAATTAATAACTTATTTGGATTTATTTTGTTGAAAATATTAATCAAATTCTTTGTTAATTTAGTTTCCAAATTACGCGATAATCTTGATCACCTTTGAAGAATGCACATTGTTGTTATCATCCAAACCCGTTGAGTTCTTGAAGAATAGAGACAGTGGAGTTGAATGGAGAATGGCTTGACTTGTGCTTTCACTTTCGTTCAGATTGATTATGTAATTCTTATTTTGGTCGAAGTTTCCATCCTTTCATTCATAATTGACCAGTTTTTATATGACGAAATATATTTAGAATTTTTGTAGTTAATTGACAAGATATATATGCTACCCTTTTAACGTTCACACCAATATTAATTGAGGATGCCATAATTTCCTTGATGAGAATGTTTGAAACCGTGTAGTTTTTCCATTCGCGGACTAAGTTACAGTTGTTTAGCTTGAGTTGGAAAATGTGTGATGTCCTAATCATTTTTATAACCATTGCAATGAGTTCATCGATCAACTGGAAATATTAATAATGTGGGTGAGGATGTGAAATATTTTTTGTTTAATTATTTAGAATATATACATTTGTAAGTATGTTATTATAAAGAAATATTCAATCATTTAGGAAGTTATAATTAATATTGAATATGTAATTTGCAATTTTGATTTGAGATTAAGTTATTAACATGTGAGGATGATAGTTAAATTATATTTTTGTGTGGGATAAATAAATCATACGTTAATCTTCTTTTTGGTACATGAGAGCTCTAAGAATGGGACTTAGAGCAAACTTGATGTCTCTTTATTGAATATGACAAATGTTGTACACGCCATTGTGTCTTTAACACATATTTAGATTTATTTTTAACTTAATTAGGAGGTTTAGAAAATTATATTAATTGTTTGTAATGGATAGGATCATTTTAAATAATTAAATATGATTTACAGAGGTTTAGGTAGATGGTCTTCGATGTTGTAGTTGTCGCACCAAATTTTCTCTTTTGTTTAAGAATTTTGTTGCATTGGTTTTACGTAGGGTAATACCATCCAATGTAGCCATATATTAGGGTGATTGTTGCTTTGCAAAAGACGGTTAGAATCTAATGAGTAGATATTTTTAGAAATAATATGTCACACGCCAAACCCAATATCCATACTAATCATTTGTTATTAAAATTATTGGATCATAATCTCGAGTCCATTGTAAAATATACTTCATTTATCAATATTTTTCTGTACAATGTGCATAATGAACATAACATTATTCTTATACTATAAAATTCAATATCAGAGTCATAATTAAGCGGACATACAATACTGTGATTAACTATGATCAACTCAATCCATACTAAATCAATATATACAATGTGTGAGTATATTAAAATCTTCAGTGTGACAACGATAAAATCCCCTTTTTTAAACCCCAGCTCTCTCCAACGGTGCAACTCTCAAAGTTACCGGTCATATGGTACCCTAGCTGGCAGCGTACGAACCTGAAATTGTTAAAATATAAACCGTAAGCATTAAGCTTAGTGAGGTACTCCTTCTCTGCAACAGAATAACAATTATATATCGAATATGTGGAAATAAAAATCCGAACAATCCTGCCCATTGGCAATAACAAAACATGGATCATAAGATCCAAATAATTCTGCCCATTGGCAATAACAAATCCTGGATCATAAGATCCAAACAAATCCTGGATATTTTAATATCCAAACAAATCCTGAGTACCGAAGTATTCAAACCAATCCTGGATCATGAGACCCAAGAAAATCCTGGATATTTTAATATCCAAACAAATCCTGAATACCGAAGTACTCAAACAAATCCTGCTCTTAGAGCTATATTCATATTTATATATGAAACAAATCATAATTACACTCACCTTGATAGTTTAACTGGCTTTTCCCTTGCCTTTATCCGGTACTTGTTCAATCAACTCTTCTTCCCTTACTATCATTCTTACAATATTAGTATCATCATAAGAATATCAATAATCCAAAGAATGATTTAAACATAATTCAATCCATAAGCATCACATGATTCCATTCAAATCATTTATCACAAGTGAAGTTCCATCCAAATCCATGTTAATATATTTAACATATCCAAATCATAGACCAAATATAAATTCATTTTTTCTTAGTAATTCAATCCTTGTCATATTAGTATTCCAATACAAAATATAGTACATCATTTCAAGTATCCTAGAGCAAGATATGCCCATTTCTTTACCACATAGAAAATCTATCCTATAGGCTCTTTTATCGTTCATTCAACTTCCAGGAATTTCCATAATTTTTCTACTCATAAATTTATATGATATTTGACCCAACATTAGTAAACATATTGAACAATAAAATATTAAAATTTCATTATTTTTAGAGTTCATTTTCTATGTCAAGCAAAACATCAAACACATGGCGGGCATACTTTCACCCTTAGGGCAGATTGCATACCCGAACTTCAAACTCTCACCAAATACTCATTTATTGGTATTTTCTCATGATTTTAGGATATTTCATACATATATGAGTCCAGGTGAATATACAATTTGAATCAATCAATTCCAGTAAGTATAGAGAAATATGTGGAAGTTTGAATAAACAAGGTTCCTAAACAAAATAATTTCAAGGGTTTACACATTCAAGTTTGCTTAAACTTGCATCTATCCATAAGTGCACATCAAGACATGGAAATTAAGTAAAAAAATTATTATTTCAATCATTTAAATAAGTAATACAAAAAAATAAATAAGATTTATGGATGGAAATACCTTAGGGGCTTTTACGTAATTTTTCTATGAATTTTTCTTCAATTTCTCCTCACACTTTCTTCCTAAACTTCAAAACTCTCTTTCCTTAGGTTAAAACTCTTCCATGGCTTAAATATGCTGAAGGAAGAGCTTAATTAAAGGGTTTTAAGTAGGCATAAGGCCACCCCCTCTTGTTCCAATCAAAATATAACATGTGGCATTACATAAAACAAAATATCATTTAAGGCTAAATGACTACTTTACCCCCTGTTCGTAAAAAGACAATATCTTCCCACTCGGATGTCCGTTCGATGAAATGTTTCTTTTGTTATAAACCTAACTCATATATATACAAATATATAGTTTACACCTCAAGTTCATTGTTACGTCATAAAGGTCAAAACTAGCCTCCAACAGGAACATTCCTACCGAAAACTTTAAAATTTCACATTTGTAACTATTTCGATATTTCAAGATTTATGAAGGTGGGATTAACTAAACATAATTACTTAACATTATATATATATACTAATTACATATTATTCATATCACATAAGCCAATCATGATTTAAACATGATTTATCATTATTATATTCAGGTTGTGACAATTCTCCCCCCATTAGGAAATTTCGTCCCCAAAATTTATATACCTTGGTTGTCTGAATCAAACAAATACGGATAACGCATCTTCATGATATCCTCTCTCTCCCATGTAGCCTCTTCCATGGAGTGCCTTGTCCACACAACTTTCACAAGTGGGGTTACTTTTGATCTCAATATTTGTTCCTTCCTATCCACGATAGCAAGTGGTTCTTCCACATAACTCAAGTCTTCCTTTAACTCAATAGGCTGTTCCACCAATACATGTGAAGGATCCGCTACATAATTTCTTAACATAGAAACATGGAAAACATCATGTAACCGAGATAACTCTGGTGGTAACGCTAACTTGTAGACAACCATCCCGACCTTCTCAAGGATTTCATAAGGTCCAATGTAGCGTGGACTTAATTTACCTTTCTTTCCAAACCTCATAACTCCTTTCCATGGAGATATACGAAGAAACACATAATCCCCTTTCTAGAATTCCAAATCTTTTCGTCGTTTATCCGCATAACTTTTTTGGCTTCTTTGAGCTGTTCTCATTCTATCTTGAATAATCTTCACTTTTTCAGAGGTGACTTCAATCAATTCTGAACCCTCTATCTTCCTTTCACCAACTTCACCCCAACATATCGGTGTAGGACATCGTCTACCGTACAATGCTTCATATGGAGCCATACCAATAGTAGACTGAAAACTATTGTTATATGCAAATTCTATCAAAGGCAAATATTCATCCCAATTACCTTTGAAATCAAGCACATAAGCTCTAAGCATATCCTCCAAAATCTGTATTGTCCTTTTAGACTGCCCATCCGTCTGAGGATGAAAAGCCGTACTAAACTTCAAGTTAGTACCCATAGGGTCTCTATCTGAAACAATTGATACCGGTGCTCCATGCAATCGAATAATTTCATTAACATACAATCTAGCATACCTATCAACTGTATACGTAGTCTTGACTGCTAGAAAATGAGCGGACTTCATCAATCTATCCACCATTACCTAAATCGAATCTGACCCCTTCTGAGATCGAGGAAGCCCAACCACAAAATCCATCGTTACATGATCCCATTTTCATTCCGGTATTGGCAATGGCTGAAGCAAACCAGTAGGCTTCTGATGCTCCACTTTCACTTGCTGACATATAAGGCACCTAGCAATAAAATCAGCTATTTCCTTTTTCATATTATTCCACTAATAATGCTCCTTTAAATCCCTATACATTTTAGTACTACCAGGATGCATGGTATAAATGGAATTATGAGCCTCATCTAAAATTTCCTCTTTCAATCCACCCACATTAGGCACGCAAAATCGCTGCTTATACAATAAAGTGCCATCATTCGCAATACAAAAATCTTCAGACTTACTATCTCGTACATCTTGTCGTTTCTTCTCAATAAAAGGATCTTGACTTTTCAAATCACGAATACAGGTAGCTAACAAGGGCCTCACGCTTACATGAGCAAAGAATTTGTCCCCATCTGCTAGTTGCAATTCCACTCCCATCAATATCAACTCCATAATATGAGAAACTCTAGCACACTGAATACAAGATAACCTGCCCGAAGCTTTTCTACTCAAAGCATCTGCAACAACATTCGCCTTTCCCAGATGGTAGTGAATTGTACAATCATAATCTTTAATTAACTCCATCCACCGCCTCTGCCTCAAATTCAAATCCTTCTGAGTAAATAAATACTTAAGGCTTTGATGGTCAGTAAAAAATTCACATACCTCACCATATAGATAATGACGCCACAATTTCAAAGCAAACACAATAGCAGCAAGTTCCAAATCATGTGTAGGATAATTACGTTCATGTGTACGCAACTGCCTAGAAGCATAAGAAATAACTCTACCATGCTGCATAAAAACACAACCCAACCCCTGGTGTGAAGCATCAGTATAAATAACATAACCATCTCCACCATGTGGAATAGTAAGAACAGGTGCAGTTACCAACCTCTTTTTCAATTCATCAAAACTATTTTCGCAATCCGAATTCCATTCAAACTTAACATCTTTTCGGGTTAATTTAGTCATCGGCAAGGCTATTGAAGAAAATCCCTTAATAAACCTTCTATAATACCCAACTAAACCCAGAAAACTCCTCACCTCAGTCACATTATTGGGCCTCTCCCAATTTACAATAGCTTCCACCTTCTTGGGATCAACACATATACCATCTCCAGAAATAACATGGCCTAAAAATACAACTTTTGATAGCCAAAATTCAAATTTGCTAAACTTAGCATATAATTTCATATCTTTCAACACATTCAAAATAGTTCGGAGATGCTTTTCATATTCAACCATATCACGTGAATAAATCAGAATGTCATCAATAAAAACTATCACAAATGAATCAACAAAAGGATGCAGTACCCGATTCATAAGATCCATAAATACAGCTGGAGCATTAGTCACCCCAAAAGGCATCACCAGAAATTCAAAATGACCATATCGAGTACGAAAAGCAGTTTTAGAAATATCACTCTCCTTGACCCTGAACTGATGATAACCCGGTCGTAAGTCTATTTTTTAAAACACTTTATCACCTTATAACTGATCAAACAAATCATCTATACGAGGTAAAGGGTATTTGTTCTTAATTGTAGCTTTATTCAGTTGCTTATAATCAATACACAAATGCATGGTACCATATTTCTTCTTCACAAATAAAACTGGTGCACCCCATGGAGATACACTAGGTTGTATGAACACCTTGTCAAATAAATCCTGTAACTGAATCTTGAGTTCTTTCAACTCAGCAGGTGCCATTCTATACGGTGCCATAGAAATAGGTGTTGTCCTCGGTTCTAATTCAATACTAAATTCGACTTCTCTTTCTGGAGGTAACCCTGGCAACTCACTAGGAAACACTTCAGGAAAATCCCATACAATAGGAACATCGACTAATTGTAAAGACCCCTTCCTAGTGTCAAGAACATATGCAATAAAACCCTCACAACCCTTACTCAATAATTTCCTCGCCTGAATAGCAGAAATGATACAACTGGGAACAATTTTCCTTTCCCCCACAAATTTAAATTCAGGCTCACCAGGCATATTAAAAATAATTTCCTTACAGAAACAATCCATAGATGCATGATATTTAGATAACCAATCCATTCCCAAAATTATATCAAAATCAGAAATATCAAATGGAAGTAAATGTATAACTGTATCTCTAGACCCCACAGTCAAAACACAATCACGAAAAGCATATTCAGCTACAACCATATCCCCCATACGCATACAAATACCCAACCCCACATCTAATTGAGTACATGGTCTATTCAGGTATACAACAAAAGCATAGGACACAGAAGAATGTGTGGAACCAGGATCAATCAAAACATAAGCACTTCTATCAGTAACAGAAAGTGTACATGTCACCACATCAGGAGTAATCTGAGCTTCTTTCATCGTAAAGACTCGTCCACCTGGCCTGGAACCACTAGCTTGTCCTCTACCCACACTTATCACTGCATTGCCTGGAGATAACATTCTGCTTGCTACTTCACTATGTGCTGCAGGAGTCTGTGCCAATTGCGGACAATTATTCTTAATATGCCCCACTTGATGACAATGGTAGCATTCCAATCTCTTAAGCTTAGGACACTCAGATTTATAATGCCCTTCCTCTTTACAAAAGAAACATGTAACACCTCTTATTGGGGCCTCACCTCTCCCTGACTTTCTGGCTGAACCAAAAGATCCTCCACCCCTGGTATCTCTGCCCAATCTCCCCTGACCTCTACCACTATCTCCACTACCTCTCTGAAATTTATGAGGTTCTATCTTAACACTTCCACCCTCACCTCCCTTACAGTGAGATGCGTCGAATCTACTTTTCTTAAAACTCTTTCTGCTCGCCACCCATTGGTTCATTTGCCTTTTTGCTATCGTGGCTTTGTTTACCAGAGAAGCATAATCTTCTAACTCACAAGTGGCCACCCTATTTTGAATAGGCCAAATCAGTCCATCTTGAAACTTACTACATTTATCTTCTTCCTCCTGCACATACTTAGTAGCAAATCTAGACAAAGCAGTAAATTTAGCATCATACTCCCTCACAGACATGTTCCCTTGGGTTAAATTTATAAAGTCCCTCAGCTTCTCCCTCCTGTAAACCTTAGGGAAATACTTAACATACAAAGCTTTAATAAATTCAGCCCAAGTAATAATATCAGTACCTTCCAACCTGGGCACCAAATGGTTGCTGGCTTCCCACCAATATTTCGCCTCTCCTTTGAGCTTAAACACAGCTAGATTCACTTTTTAGTTATCTGGAACCTTCATAACTGCAAAGATAGTTTCTAGATCTCTGATCCACATCTCAGCTTCTGTAGGTTCAACTGACCCTAAATATTCTAGAGGATTCAACTTCAAAAGCTTCTCATGCATGGAATCTTTCATTTCCTTCCTTGCCTCTTTCTCGATCCTGGCCAGAGTCTTTGATTCTAGATATCTAGCCTGTTCTTTTGCCATTTGCGCCATATTTCTTTCTTGTTGCTCTGCCATCCTCATCATTTCCTATGCCATTATTTTCATCTTTGTAGGCTGCTCTTGCTCTCTAGACCTTCCAGCAACACTTTGCTCTACTTCAGTATTCTCTGCACGAGAAGCCACTCCCTCTTCTCTATGTTGTCCATTCCCAGGTTCCATCTGGAATTATCTGTAATACAACAAAGTTCTAACAACCAATAATAACAGTTTATAAAACTAAACTATTAGTTAGTACATAAAAAAAATCATAAATATCAAATCAATTCAATACTGACATCTAATCGTCACACACGTCCAGAATTAATAACCACGCTCTGATACCACTAATTGTCACACCCCAAACCCAATATCCATACTAATCATTTGTTATTAAAATAATTGGATCATAATCTCGAGTTCATCGGAAAATATACTTCATTTATCAATATTTTTATGCACAATGTGCATAATGAACATAATATTATTCTTATACCGTAAAATTCAATATCAGAGTCATAATTAAGCGGACATACAATACTGTGATTAACTATGATCAACTCAATCCATACTAAATCAATATATACAAGGTGTGAGTATATTAAAATCTTCAGTGTGAAAACGATAAAATCCCTATTTTTAAACCCCAGCTCTCTCCAACGGTGCAACTCTTAAAGTTACCGGTCATATGGTACCCTAGCTGGCAGCGTACGAACCTGAAATTGTTAAAATATAAACCGTAAGCATTAAGCTTAGTGAGGTACTACTTCTCTGCAACAGAATAATAATTCTATATCGAATATGTGGATATAAAATTTGAACAATCCTGCCCATTGGCAATAACAAATCATGGATCATAAGATCCAAATAATTCTTCCCATTGGCAATAACAAATCCTGGATATTTTAATATCCAAACAAATCCTGAATACCGAAGTATTCAAACCAATCCTAGATCATGAGACCCAAGCAAATCCTGGATATTTTGATATCCAAACAAATCCTGAATACCAAAGTACTCAAACAAATCCTGCTCTTAGAGCTATATTCATATCTATATATGAAACAAATCATAAGTACACTCACCTTGATACTTTAACTGGCTTTTCCCTTGCCTTTATTCGGTACTTGTTCAATCAACTCTTCTTCCCTTCCTATCATTCTTACAATATTAGTATCATCATAAGAATATTAATAATCCAAAGAATGATTTAAACATAATTCAATCCATAAGCATCACATGATTCCATTCAAATCATTTATCACAAGTGAAGTTCCATCCAAATCCATGTTAATATATTTAACATATCCAAATCATAGACCAAATATAAATTCATTTTTTCTTGTTAATTCAATCCTTGTCATATTAGTATTCCAATACAAAAGATAGTATATCATTTCAAGTCTCCTAGAGCAAGATGTGCCCATTTCTTTACCACATAGAAAATCTACCATATAGGCTCTTTTATCGTTCATTCAACTTCTAGGAATTTCCATAATTTTTCTACATCATGAATTTATATGTTATTTAACCCAACATCAGTAAACATATTGAACAATATAAGATTAAAATTTCGTTATTTTTAGAGTTCATTTGCTATGTCAAGCAAAACATCAAACACATGGCGGGCATACTTTCACCCTTAGGGCAGATTTCATACCCGGACTTCAAACTCTCACCAAAGACTCATTTATTTGTATTTTCTCATGATTTTAGGATATGTCATACATATATGAGTCCAGGTTAATATCCAATTTGAATCAATCAATTCCAGTAAGTATAGAGAAATATATTGAAGTTTGAATAAACAAGGTTCCTAAACAAAACAATTTCAAGGGTTTACACATTCAAGTTTGCTTAAACTTGCATCTATCCATAAGTACACATCAAGACATGGAAATTCAGTAAAAAAAGTATTATTTCAATCATTTAAATAAGTTATACAAAAAAATAAATAAGATTTATGGATGAAAATACCTTAGGGGCTTTTACGTAATTTTTCTATGAATTTTTCTTCAATTTCTCCTCACACTTTCTACCTAAACTTCAAACTCTCTTTCCTTAGGTTAAAACTCTTCCATGGCTTAAATATGCTGAAGGAAGAGATTAATTCAAGGGTTTTAAGTCGGAATAAGGCCACCCTCTCTTGTTCCAATCAAAATATAACATGTGGCATTACATAAAACAAAATATCATTTAAGGCTAAATGACTACTTTACCCCCTGTTCGTAAAAAGACAATATCTTCCCACTCGGATGTCCGTTCGATGAACTGTTTCTTTTGTTATAAACCTAACGCATATATATACAAATATCTAGTTTACACCTCAAGTTCATTGTTACGTCATAAAGGTCAAAACTAGCCTCCAACATGAACATTCCTACCGAAAACTTTAAAATTTCACATTTGTAACTAATTCGATATTTCAAGATGTATGAAGGTGGGATTAAATAAACATAATTACTTAACATTATATATATACTAATAACATATTATTCATATCACATAAGCTAATCATGATTTAAACATGATTTATCATAATTATATTCAGGTTGTCACATAATAGCTATTAATTAGGGGTGCATCGGAACCGATTAACCCTAAAAATCGAACCAAACCGACCTTCGTGGGTTAGGTTAGTTTGGTTTGTTTTCTCCATGGGTTGGTTCTGGTTCCAAAAAATTGAGAACCGAAATATTTGGTTCGGATCTCGATTTTATACCTGAACCGACCCGAGAATCGACCCAAAGACTTTCTTGGATATCTATAGTTTATGCTTGGTATCTATATTGATACTTGAATAATGCTTCTATTTTTCTTATTTGATATTTTAGTTATGATGTAATGAAATTAGATAATTAGTTTTTGCCAAATGGTGTGCGTGATATTTTTAAATAAATTATTTTAGTTAAACAGGTTAATCGAGAAAAATAAAGGAGGTTAATATTTGATGATATTTGTTAAGATGTAATGACCGTGAATAATTAATATTTGCCAACTTTTAAGTTTTTATATTTATTTTTATTTTTTAGAAAGTAATTTGAGTGAACTATTATTAATTGCAAAAATAGTGCAAAATCGTGAACCAGAACCGCGAACCAAAATCATAAACCAGAACTGTGAAACGACTAGAGCCAAATCGAGAGCCAATGGTTCGATTCGGTTCGTGTATGGTATCAGTTCCAAAACGATGGAACCGACCAACTTCGGTTCTCATTCTGATTCTGTAGTGGAATCGACCAACCTGGCCCACGTGCACCTCATTTGGGGAATCTGAACTGAGGGATAATATCTCCTCAATTTTTTTGAATTCACTTGAAATTGTACTATAATACGCGACACCTTTGTTTCTTTTTGTGGGGCAAAAAACGGATCTACTGTCGTCTTTTATTATATGTAATAATAGTTGGTGTAATTTAAGTAAAGGTACGATGTGAAATAATGCAATGCAATATAAAAAAGGATATTTGCAAGCTATAGATCGGAAGTATACATAGATGTATATACGTATATGTAATCTTCATAATCAAAACTAATATATTACATCCCAAATACTTATTGATATTAGGAGGCCAAACTTCCAAGTGTTACATAAAACATGAAATATTACATTCATATTAATGACAACATCGAATTCATTAATGAAAAAGTTCATATATCCATGAGAATGACAATTATCTCAACAATATGTCCAAATAAATAGATTCAAGGTTCTTTTTCAAACCATATAACGTTTTTCTATATTTTATTAATGTCTACAACCCATAAAACATAATGAAACACATATCCAACAACAATAACAATAACATATGAGTAAAACAGAAACTACTAGAACCAAACCCGCTTAAACTTTGTAAGGTTAGAAACCAACAAAGTATATAAAAACTTAAAAAAATAAGGGACTTTTACATATAGGTCACATTTGAAGAGATTTTTCATACATAAGTTTGGCTGACTTGTCAACCATCAAATATGTCCTATTCCTATTTTTTTAGATGCTTATTTGACAAATTTACTCATTTTAAATCCATCATCCGTAACTAGTCGGAAGAAGTTACTCAAGTGATTGAACTTTGTTTTTTTGTGTTTTAAGTTTCAAATGACCATTACTTTGGTTTTACAAATCCAATTTTCGCAAAGCCTAATAAAAAATGCACTCATGAAATGAGGTTGTGTATTGCACAAAATTTGGTTAGTCATTTTTATTGTTTATTATGAATCACATTCACATATCTAAAAACCATAATCACAGAGTAACCATGACATAAAACAAAACAAAAAAATGAGTCCTCCACATAAGTAAATAGTTTTTCTTGAAATTCCCAGTTGTGTTTTGAGATTTCCCCCTACAAAATTGTTGGGTATATTGGTATATATATTTATTTTGAATGAACTAAAGAAGTTGAGGTAAGTGGCTTATTGGTAAGTTTATGGGGTTTGGTGCTTGAGGTTAGGGGTTCAATCCATATGAGGAACACTAAACATTAATAGTCTTTGATTGGGTGCCCTGAATTTTTACCCTTTTATTAATTCATTTTTAATTTTGACTTAGTCTCCTATTCTAAGTAAACTATCCATTTGTTGAGATATTAGTGGGTTAGTTGGCTAAAACCTCTACCCACATTTTTGACCATTTTTTTGTATAAAATAAAGGCTACAACTTTGAAAAAATATACAGAAAAATTCCATCTCTCTCACTTTCTCTGCAAAAATAATTTTGCTATTTTCTATAATACACTTACGTTCGTCATTTTTTTTGGAGTGCTGGAGTATCCTGAGAGTTCAAAGATTTAATACAAAGCTGGTGTGTAAATCTGATCGTTGAATTCTGGAAGGTGTATGTTCACGAGGTTGACAGCCATAAATATCAGCGAACAATTTCACCTTTAGGACTTTGTGTCCAACACAAACCTCGATCGATAAGTTCTTCTAATTTTATCTATTTCGAATTTAAATTTTTTTGTTTATTCTGCGTATATTATTTCCAACAAGAATCAAAATAATGTATTAAGTTTCCATATAAGTTTATCACAATATTCTCCCGCAAAAGATCTTTGTAATTTGAACTTTACTGCCAAAATTGATCCAACTCAAAGATGTAATCGTGATGCAGTTATCAATCCACGTGTCAAGACCAAAAATCAATTACCATTTACTGTTTTTATCTTATTTCTTAAATTGATTTTGATAGATTTTTTTGCCCCTAAGTGATTTTTTTGCCCCTAAGTTTTTTTTAGATGTTACTGTTCGAACAATGATGATATGGCCTCAATATTGTTAGTTTAACTCATGAGATATTTGTTGTTGTTTTCATAGAACACAATGTCAAGAGTATTGAATTGTTCTTTAAGAGTCTAAAATGGCGAAAATAGTTTGAAATGGAAATACAATTTAGACTAAAATCGAATTTCCAGTTCAAATTTTTGCGAGAGTATATATTTTTTCAATCACTAATCTCATATTGAAGAAAATATACAACAGAAAATTTCTAACACATATAAGGGCGGAGCCAGAATTGAGCTAAAATCTATAAAATATATTCTGGAAATTGACAAAAGTTTTATAACATAATTTGAATCATGATTACTACTCAGAGATTAAAAAATATATAATAGTTTTTTTTTCCACGAGTCATGATCAAGAGTCAAACTAAAGAACCTTTAAAGTGAGTCGTGCGATCAGCAAATTGTAAAGTGAAATTTTGTTAAGGCATTCTGGTCATAAATTTTAAATTGAAACTCTTAAAAATATTGTGTCAAAAGTCTCCTATCATAAATTATATTCCTACTCGTTTAGGTCTCGAAACGAGATGTTTTTAAGGGTTTCAATTGTAACTTCCTTAATAATTTACTCAAACAATATCCATATTCCATATTACTTTAGGTAGGCAAAAACATCAAGTAATCCATAGAATTTAACAATAAAATGGAAACAAAAAACAAAAAACAAAAAACAACAAACAATAAACAATTAAATGATCAAGTTACTCACCTGATTAGCAAGAAGATAAACAAATGAGTGAATTGGCAGTTGAAAGTTTTAAAGAAGGGAGTAAAGAATAGGTAAAAAGGAAGATAATTTAAATTGGACAGGGCTGGTAGTAATATTTTCTTGGACAATTGGGCTAAGACTAATTATTTTTTTTTAAGGGGGTAATTATTTTTGGATTAAATACCAAAAAGTCTCTCAAACATTTTTTAATTCACATTTAGTCCAAGCATTTTATTTTGTACCAAAAAGTCCTTTATTCTCTTATCTTTAAAGGGCCGCATCAGTGGCATGGTAAAACCTTTATTCTCTTATCTTTAAAGCGCCGCATCAGTGGCATAGTAAAACCTTTTTGGCATGGTGAAGGACTTTTTGGTGCAAAATAAAAAGGCTTGGACTATACATGTATTAAAAGAAGTTCAAGGAACTATTTGGTATATGTCCCATTTTTTTTGGTTCGAGTTATTTCGGCATCAGTCCTCGCTTATCAATGTTGATCCATTAGCCCTCAGTGTTACGAAAACATTTCATCCTTGTGGTGATTAATGTATTTTATAGGTGATAAACGATGTATGGTTACTAGTATATATAACAGTAAAATTTATAAAGATGAAGATGAAATTTCTTATGTTTTTTAGCGGATAATTCTTTTTTTAACCATAGATCCCCTTGCGAGTTGGTCCTCAATAGGAGAGATGGAAGCCATGAGGCCTAAAACATATGCGATGGACATATGTGAGGTATATTGAGATCTAAAATTATAGTAACAACATATGAAGTAGGAAAAAATATAGTATGAATATTATTTACCTGTGAGGTTTGTGTCATTGCGCAATCTTAGTTAGTTCTTTGAACTCAACGCAATCTTAATAATGCTATACTTTAGATGATAGGTTGAACTGTATCATGAAATGGTGGGTGGAAATTTTGAAGTTGTATTTGTTTTTCAAAACCCTGAAGTTGATTATTGTATATATTTCTCCCTTTTCAAGCGTTTACGAAATAATATTTTCGAATGGAAGCATGTATGTAAATATTTTTCTATGAATTGATGTTTTATAAGTGTGCTGCCTAAATATTATAAGAGAGACAGATAAATGATATTTGTGAAATTGATTAACCTACTCATTAACAAATAGCATATCAGTGGAGTTCACCTCACTGTTAGCGTTTCTGTTTATTGAGTCCCATTTCCGTTCCAACAAAACTGTCACCTTTCGAATCATCCTTCCCCTTCCTTAGATCTTGAATTCAGGTGATATGGGTCATGATTGTAATGGAGTTTCTGGAAAAACAATCACGATTATAAGTATGGTTGTAATAAAAAAGATTCAAACCATGTGGCATTATTTACAACTATAGTTTTATGTGAATTATATATATCGATACAAATGCAAGAACCTCTTCAAATACAATATTTTTTGTAATTTCTTCAAGTGTGATCCTCCTTTTTATCCCCCATTTGAAGTTACTCTCGTAACAACAATATATAGTTGACCATGAATGAAGATTAGGCGGGAAAGGTAAATGCAAACTTGGTAGAGTGTTTGGCGTTGGCTCTTGTTGATTGTCATAGAGAAGACAATGTGAACTAGTAGTTGTCATCTTTTCAAACTAAACATCCATTTTGAGTCGAATAATTATTGTTGGGATGAATAAAAGTGTTTCTATATTTGAGCGTGTGATAATTTTTCCCTCAATTAGCAATTGAGCTAGTTGGGTTATGATCAATGTTGTGCCCTAGACTTTGGTTTATATTACGAAACATCATAATTGGTGAGTCGATCTTTATTTCCAAGTTATGATATGGGAGTCCTAGAAAGCGACATGGTTGCAAAATCTTTTAAACTATTGCCATTTTTTGTTAAGATTTGATCAATTTCATAAAGAGAGTAATTCTTCAATTAAATTTTGTTGTGTTTACTATTTAACACTGTTCTAAAAAACCCGCCTAGGGTCCGCCTAGGCACGCCTAGGCTTAAGGCTTGGGAGAAACGCCACGCCTTACGCTTTACACGTCTTATTCTTGGTAAAACCCTTAAGGCACACTTTTTCCTAAAAACAACAATGTTTTAGTGAAACGATGTCGCCTTTTAAAGAATTTGTTTACAAATCGTACCATTATCTCATCCAAAATAATCAAATAGTATTTTAATTTGCATATATTCAGACATATTTTTATGATATGTGCAATTTTTGTATTTTTATAGCCTTATTATGGTTAAAAAATATTAAAATATATTAAGAAGGCCTAAACGCTTTTTCACGTTTTATCACGTCTAGGCCCGCCTAGGCTTCTAAGGTTTAAGGCTTGGCCTCCACGCCTCAATCACGCCCCACGTTTTTTAGAACCTTGCTATTTAATTTATAAAAACAGTACAGAAATGCGAATAATAATAATTACAGAGAACAAAAGAAATTACAGAAAATAAGAATTACTTATTTGATTTTGCAGAAATAGATATTAAGAATACAAAAAAGAATTCGGAGCCCTGTGTGTCATTAAGACAATTTAATTCTCCTTCTTGATATGACGAAATTTTCGAATAAAGACATGCGTCACAACAATAAACTGATTCCGGCGAACTCAAATTATGTACCTTTTACTCAAACTATAAACAAGATTGACAATACGTAATACATGAATTACAAGAGAGACTATTTAATAATTTCGGCTAAATGTAGGAGAGGAAATGATTTTAGTAACTTTATAAATGAAGAGGTCTGTTGTATATATAGGTTTTCGGTTGACTGTTCAAACAGTCAACAGTTACAAACAATTGTAACTATTAGGTCAACCATTTGTCAAAACGGATTTTAATTTGGGTTAAAATTCGGCCCAGAAAGTTTAATTAATTAATTAAGGAATTAATTAATTCGGCCCAAAATGAAGGGATTTATTTTTGTAAGCCAAAGCCCAATCCCGAGCCCGAATCGAATTGAGTCAAGCCAGCCGGACAGCGCACGCGCATGGGGTTTTTATCCTTCCGGTTTGAATAACTCATTTTTTTGGATTTTATAACAACTCCTCTATTTTGATTTTGATTTCCCCTATCAAGTCTCTTTGTTCAAAATCTAAAACCTCTAACAATATAAGCGTTGAATGTGACCGCATCCTTAAGAGGACCTAAAGACAAGCATTTGATTTCGTCGAATACTTCCACACCGTCACATGCTAATTTATTAACCTATAGTATGTTAAAGTAAATGTCAATATAAAAGTATAGTACTTATTCATAATTCAACTATTAGTGATGATATTTTCTCTTACATAATTCTTAAACCATTTGTGGAACTCATGGTTGTGAAGATGATTAACACGATGCTTTTGTGAATCTTGAGGATACTTTGATAAAAGTTTTGTGAGATTCTTTCTACAAGTAAACAAATAGCCATATGTCAATTCCACAAAAAATATAAAAATGGTTTTTAAAAACACCAAATATATATAATAAAATTTACTTAACAAATGGCGTCACTGCCTCGGTGTTGGTAAGAATGTGCCGATGAGCTTGCATATACATTACGGAATCAAGTTCAAATGAAACTTTTTTCCCAATTGCACGAACATTTATATGCCCCCAATCATCATTTCTAGACGGTCGATTAGCCTTAGTTTCCACATCCACATACGGGGAACAAAACGTCAGGCATTCCTTAAGAATAACACAATTAGCAATCGAGGCCTCGGAATGAGACGATTACCAACATAGCCTTTAAAAGTGTGGAGGTACCTTTCAATCGGATACATTTAACGGTAAAGGACACAACTAGTAATTAAGAGTTCCTCCGACAAATGTATAGGAAAGTTTTCCATCACATCAAAGAAACACGGAGGGAATATATTTTCAAGGCTATAAAGTGTAAGGGCTATCGAATCATCAAAATTTTCCAAATCAGTTGCGATAACTACTTTTGAGCACAATATAACAAAGCAATTGATTAATTCAATCAAGGCTTTGACAATATGATTGGGTAATACCCTTCGCGCTTCTATTGGAAGTAATTATTGCATTAAAATATGATTATCATGGCTCTTTAATCCAAAAATATTTCTTTCTTGCATGTTCACACACCGTGAAATGTTCAAAGATTAGCCATCAGGAACTTTAACATTCTGAAACACTTTTAAAAAAATATCCTTCTCTTTGTTACTCATTGTGTAATCTACTAGGGAAAGGTACTATAGATTCGACCCTTGTGGTTGAGGATGTAGATCTAATATAATACCTAAATTTTTGAGATCTTTTTGAGCTGATAAATTATCTTTTGTCTTCCTTTTAGTACCCAATAATGTAAACAGGACATTATCGCAGATGTTTTTGTCAATATGCATGACATCAAGATTATGGTGAATAAGATTATCCTTCCAGTATGGCAATTCAAAAAATATGCTCTTCTTTTTCCAACCAAATCTAAATTTTGGAACTGCCTATTTTTTTTTCTAATGCTTCTATTTCCCTCCTTCTAAAGACATCTTCCATCTTATATTCACATTCAACGTCAAGATCATTCAACTGTTGCAATACTTGCAAGCTCAAAAGTATAAGTTGGGCTCGATGTAATTTTACCCTCCGATCAAATGGAGCTTTGTACCTACGAAGCCTATGGTGCGAGTCTAAGAATTGACAATGACTCCAATAATAGAACTTCTTACCATTATCTAGTCGCATTGACTGGTGGTTTTTGTTACAACAAGGACAAGCAAATGTACCTTTTGTACTCCATCCCGATAACATGGCATAAGCAGGGAAATCGTTAATGGTCCACAACAACGATGCATGCAACTAAAAGAACTCCTTACTTGACACATCGTAAATGCGTACACCATCAACCCATAGCTCAATCAACTCATCAATCATGGTTGTAAAAATACAATGATCTTATCTCCAGGTCATGTTGGTCCATCTATAAGAATAGAAAAAATCAAGTTAGGTTGCTTCATGCACAACCATGGAGGTAAGTTGTAAATAATGAGGATAACTGGCAATGTACTGAGCTTAATGCTCATATTACCAAACGGATTAAATCCATCAGCAGCTGACCCAAGTTTAACATGCGAATCTCCCTCGCAAAAGAAGGATTTTTCTCATTAAAAGTTTTCCAAGTAGGAGAGCCAGCGGGATGTCTCATTACAGCATCGTCGATCCTTTCCTCAGCATGCCTTTTCATTAGAGGAGTTGAATAGGATAACCAAAATAATTTCTATAATCTCGGTTTCAAAGGGAAGTATCTCATTTTCTTTACGGATACCTTAGGACCATGGACACCTAAATACTTGAGTCCTCATCTTTATATCAAGAAGATTCTCATATGCAACACTTTTCAAGACCCTCGATTTCATTATGAAACAACATACAGTTATTTGGGCATGCATCCCATGTCTCGTACTTGAATCCCAAATCTTTTTTAGCTTGTTGTCTTGGTAGTAAGACTTGGGAATTCTAGCATGCAGAAACAGCCTCCCTAAAAATTTCAATAAAGACGTGAGAGAATAATTTATCCAACCATGAAGTTTCTTCATTTGTAAGAGTTCAACGATAAATGAGAATTCGGTAACCCCGAGCAAACAATTTTCCTAAAAGTCGCATTGAGCCTTTTTCATAAGATTATAGAACTCTGGAACATCTCTTTCGGATTCAAAGACATCTTCGGTGGGGAATACATGATCCATCTTGAACCATTGTAACCATGTTATCTCGAGCACTTAGTTAAAAAAGTATAGCTATATCATCAACTAACAATCATCCCGCGGAGTATTTCTATCGCTGCTTACACCACCTAAAGTTTCTCCATGAAAAATACAAACCTTATATGTCTTGTCGAAACCATGCATCTAAAGGTGATCTCTCACAGTTTATCGGGCGTGGTACACTCGATTTGCGCATCACTTATAGGGAAAATATATTTTTATTATCTTGATGTTTTTATTTGCATATGCATAGTTAAGAAACCCATTAATCCCATGAACGTATTCTTTTGAACACCGATTGCGTAAATCAATCCAACTCTTATCCATGGTTCCCATCTATGAATCTAAAAAATAATGTCAGTAAATTTATATTTCATAATATAGAGATAAAGAGATTAATAATGTCTTCGCAAGATGACGAAAAGATAAAAAGATTGATAATGTCAAATATGAATTCCTAAAGAGATTAGCACATAAAGGGGGGACAAGCTATATAAATAAGAATATAATTCATCACGTAAATTTAAATATTATTATGGCTAATTAAATCGAACAATTCAAATTTGAAGTAGTGAAGTACTAATGCACGCATGATAATGGTAAGTATCAAATAAGAATTCACACAATCGACTAATTAACATATACATCACTAAACATTTACACTTTAAAAACTCAGAGGGCACATACCCATTTTCATCCTCGTTTGAATCCGTATGCTCATTTTCTTCTTCACGTGGCACAAACTCGTCATCATCACTAATGATTTTTTTTTACTCTTAGAACCACTTTGTTTTTTATCTTTGTTTTGAATTTTTGAATACAATTCATGTATTCCCAATTCCTTCAATTTTGCTCTATTATCTTCCTCTTTTGTTTCTTGTACTCCTTCATTGTCACAAACATTTTATGAGAAGTGATATCTAATTAAAGAAGGAATGAGACTCATACTACTTCTTTAACATGCTAATTTTATTTCTGTACTTGTTGACAAAGTAGTTGTAAAACTTTAAAGCATTTTTATCCTTGCATTTAGCTTTGTAGTAATAAGTCCCAATATCATTTAACTTCATTCTTCGAAATACATAAAAAAAAAAGATCTACCAATCACAACTTTACATCAAAAACCTAATCAATCGTTCTACAAATCTCAAATATATAAAAAAGACATTAATGGTTTGGGAGAAGAATAATTTTAGGATTTTTGAATAATTGGTTCATGCATTTAAGAATATCTTTAAAAATTAAATAAAAGCCTATTATAGAATCATTGATCCAACATGAAATATAATTCAATATAACATCAAACAAAATAAATAGCCTATTATAAATATGTTTATTAGGTCACATTAAAAGCTACAAAAAAATTAAAATCAACAAATAAGCATCCACTCTTTATTTATATTTAATATAAGTATGGTGCATATGATTATCTATTTATAGTTTATGTATATGTCATCATTAATTATGTCTAAAGAATAATTTTTGATCACCCATTGTCACCATTGTCCAACTGACTATTTATAGTAGGATATTTTGAAGAAGAAAAAAAAATAACAATAATTTCTATGTTGTTTTCCTCAACAAAAAAGCAAATATGAAAAGTTACCTTGAGATAAAAACAATAGGAGAGAGAAAACGATCGGAGAGTGGGAGAATGGCAGAGGAGAAGAACATCGGGGGAAACGACGGAGTAGAAGAACGCCAGGGGGAACGTCGGAGGAGAAGAAGTCGAGGGGTGCCGATTTCGGTATTTTGGAAGATTGGGTAAATTTGAGTGGTGTACACACCACATTATAGGACCCCCTAGGTCTCCCCTTGTGTCCCTAGAACCTCCCCATCTCACTATAAACCCTAGGTCTCACTCCGAATAACGATCTAGAGCCCTCCGGGCACCCCCGGGTCCCGTTTGACGCTAATCAACACTTGTCAGAGTGAAGCTCTTTAAATATTTGAAAGGATCTGAATACCCTTTCCAACGGTCCACCCCATACATGGATCGGCATAACGGTTCTGACGAACGAACCATTTTCTACCGAAGATCGATTCAGAGGCCACCGGGCACTCCCGAGCCTCGATTTAACCCCAATCAACTTCACTGGCAGAGCAAAAGATCTTTGAATCTTCGAAGGGAACTGAAACCCCATTCCAACGGTCCACCCCACGTATGAAACAACATAACCGTTTGTACGAACGATCAGTTTTCCACCGAAAATTGATCCGGAGACCAGTGGGCGCTCTCGGGCTCCATTTGACCAAAGTCAACTCTTCAGCTCGAACGAAAATTAATTAATATACGATGGGCACTATATACCCTTTTTAACTGTCTGCCCCATGCATGATTCTAACCTACGATATGGACGAACGACATATTTTACTTCAAGAGGTCCCCAGGCGCTTTCAAGCCCCGATTGACCAAGGTCAACTTTCCGAACCTAGTAAAACTCTTTATAATGTCTAAATACATCTCCTAACCTTTACAATGGTCCACCCCGTGCATGATTCTGACTTACCATGCTGACGAACGATCCGTTTGCGTCCCACGATCTCCAGTCCAAAGGACCCATGTGCACATCCGAGCCACATTTGACCCAAAGTCAACTCCAGGACCTGGGAGCTGTCCAAAAGACTCTTGAAGGTATCTGAAATACCTTTCTAATCGTATGCCCCATACACAATTCGAATCAACGGTTTGTGTTCTACCGCCGCTTTTCCAGGACAATATGCACGGGACTACTAATTTGAAAGTCCTGAGTCCTACCAATCGGCACTGTGTCTGGGGGAACATGTTGATAGGCATCCTATAGGGTAGGTCAATCGGCACCCCCTGATCCTATAAATAGGGGCCATGACCTCACTCCAAAGAAGACAACAGATTCATCAGCATTAGTGATCTCAACAACATTCCCTCGAAATCAGCGAAGTTCCTCATGTGAAATTCCATCCAATCTTACATTCACATCCTTTTCATACCCAATTTGGCAAATATCCTTCTCTCTTATCAACATTCATTAGCACTCAAGGGAGTTCATCCAAGATCAAAGTTCAAGCTTCAATGAAGGTCCAATTCCTTCCCTCTCTCTTTAAATTCCTTATTTTGGCATACTAAACATTAGATTAATAATCTATTTCTTACTTTAGTTCATACACATTAATCTCTACACTTTTTATTAGTATATTTCACATACTCTATTTTCTATAAAAACAATCCCAAAAACAAATAAAAGAGGGTTACACCGATAATTTCTGAACGGAATTACTCATCACACTTTTTTCTAAAATCAAAACAACACATTTTCTACACACACACATATAATAAAATTCCATTCGAATCTATGGGATAAACCCCACCCCTATACTACATATGAACTACGTGGACTTTGATGCCTTTATAGGCTACGTAGGCATCTCGAATTAAAATTCGAGACTCGAGTCCAATTTTCCAATTTCTCAAATTCCCTAATTTTCTAAAACCTCCCATTTTCTTATATATATATATATATATATATATATATATATATATATATATATATATATATATATAATAAGGAGTAATGGTATTTTTACTGTTTCATAAGTTGATAACATAATTAACGGTTAGGATGAGTGCCAACAATGCAAGAAATGAAGGGTTTAGATGAAATTTAATCAAGAGAATATCTTATTGGGAAAGAAACTCTCGAGACATTTACTCGCTATCAGAGCTATCAGAGAGGTCAATCCATCTGACATTTTCATTAATTCAAACTCTCTCTCTTACTCTCTCTTTCCCACTCCCCAAAGCATAACCCTCCCCAAAGCACAACCCGTTACAAAAAATTTTAGAATTCTCTCTCATCCAAGAAAATATCCCCCCCCCCCCTTATTCTCTACCTCTCTCCCCCTCCCCATGCTGCCTCAACTTCCCTCTCTCCATCACCCCTTCTACGCCTGCTTCCTCAGCTCCCCACCACCCAACTCTCACGCCGCCGCCCTTCTAGATGCACCGCCCAAGTCTTACATCGCCGCCCTTCCAGTTGCACCGCTGCCCATTTCACATTTGTGGGTTCACCCATTTCACATTTCACGCCACCGCCCTTTTTTTCTTTGGGTTCACTAATATATATGCTCATATCTTTGATGCACAATAGAGATCATTTTATCATGATCTTTATTGATTTATATTCCTCTATTGTTTATAATTTTTTTTTTTAGTTTAGATTTATCTTTTCTATTTTTTTTCATATTCTATTTAGTTGAAATTTCTATTTTTATTTTGTAGGTCATGGATCGTTGCCATTTTTGTCCGACGTCTGGCTGTTGAAATAATATATAAATGAAACTACAATAGAATTCATTTGTATCTGATTTGGTTTTTGTATGTTCGATTTAATGTTTTTGTTTGAAAATAGGCATTTGTGGCTATAAATTTGTATTTTGTTGAAAAAAGTTGTAATTTTGGCTTTGACAGGAGATATTCAAAACCCATTCTGTGTCAAAGAACCCTATAGGTATATAATACTCTCTCTCTCCACCCCTCAAGTTTCTCACTTTTGGTTTCTATTCCATATTTATAATTTTTATTTGGCTTGAACATTTTTATTTAGGGTTCATTTAGGGTTCTCAATACTATTTTTTTTCCTATCTTAACAGGGTAATGTCACGGTATGTGAAGGTTCTTAAAAGGTTATTTGGGGTTTAAAGTTTCACTCTCTCTACTTTGTCTCTGCATATGTGTGTCCCAGAATTTCAGGTAGATGGTTTATATATTTTCTTTTGCTTAACGGCTGTTTTTTAACCTTGGTATGTTTTTTGCCTTAAATTATTGTGTATACATTTAAAATATACGATCTTCTCACCCAAATCAGTTTGAAAAACATTTTGTGTTAGCCCCATCTTCTTCATACAATCCAGGACCAAGACTATACTTTGGTTTTGAGTTTTTTTATTTGGTTCTATACTTTTATTCTGGGTATTAATTCGATTTTTTGCAGGTTATATGACACATGGGTCATACTTTTATTGCAGGTTATAATTTGATTCTGAGTATTATATGCTACTTTTATTTCCAGTTAGATGCTACATGAGTTTTTTTCAGGTGATTTTTTGCAGGTTATACATTTATTTTGGGTACTATATTCTAAATGCGTGGTAAGCATTTTATTTTCTTAGTGTCTTTTTGTTTGAGTTTGTTAAGTTTGTATTCCGTGTTTAACAAATTTGTTAAGAAAGCTTCTCTTTTAAACACATAAGCTTTGCTTATTTTGAGCCTGAAGATTACTTTTTATTCTGTCTTTTTTCAGGGCTTTTTCACACATGTATTAAGAGGTTCAATTTTTAGGTGGTGCATAATCGACCCCTTCATGGATTTTTCATTTCCTCCTTTTTTTCTTCCATTCTGTGTTTGACAGTGGATTTTTCAATTTTGTAATCTGTTCTTTTTTTGTATTGAAAAATATTGTTATTAAAAATATAGTTATTAAAGATCAGATTGTTACAAATGATATTATTTGGTCATAGTGATATTATATTACCAAGTGTAATTTTTTCTTCCATTCTGTGTTTGAAAAAGTGTTAAATCTGCATATTTTGTTACCAAGCGTTATCGTAAATATAAAGTTCCATAGTAAAAGATCTAACCTATCAACATAAAAAATTGGGTGGAAGACCTAACCTGTCAACTATTGGGTAAAAGCCTACTAGAAAGTTGTACTTTTAAAAAGAGCACACTATTTCTGCACCATGCTCTAGAGATTAAGTCCTGTAATAAAGTTGTACCACACAAGACATGACTACAAATAGATTTGGAAAAATCATCACTTTAAAAGGGCAGACAAGGCATGGTACTATGACATTAGAAGACTTAATTAAAAAAGACTTGAGGCAAAAATTTAAAAGACATTCATACTTATATTGACAAGATATGCATACTTTTATTTTAAAAACATATAACTATATATTCATAGTAATTGGTGGTATATATTCAAAGTCCAAAGGGTAAATGGATATTTTTGATTTTTATACATCTCGAACTAGACAAAATAAAAGTGACAATAATATCATGTTTTTTCAAATAATATTTTTCATTTCATGAAATAATATTTGAAATAATATTTTATTTCATGAAATAATACTTTTCACCAATCATGGACACTGTCGAAGTAAAAGTGGCACAAATTTTTTTTTTTTTAAATTGACGTAATGGATCAAAATAGGCACGACACAATATGACACAAGTAAAATAGGCACAATACAATGTTTTTTTAATAAAAAGTAGCTATATCAAAGTAAACACGATAACATGAAATATATTTTTTTTCCTTATCTCAAACACGTCCCAAATAAAAGTAGCACAGTATGATATGAAGTGAAATATTATATTTTTGTTGCTTTTAACAAGGTCGTGTTATAGGTATGTTTTCTTTATTATTTTAGACAATATTCACAATGTTTTTTTTATGCTATTGACAAGTTATAGACAATATACACAATATTTTTTATAAACTAAAAATGACCTCGGCCAAACTAAACACAACATGACATGAAATATTAATGTTTACCTATCTCGAACACGACCCAATATTTTTTATTACAAATCACGAACATTACCATTTTGCAGGATAGTCCTATGTATAAAGAAGGATATTATGACCAATTTATTAAAAATTAGACTTTGTTTTGTCGGGAAATGAAATTTTTGCTATTTTATAATTACGCATTTTGAAAATTTTAATCGTTTCGCGATTATGTACTTTTGAAAATTTTAATCGTTTCGCGATTATGTACTTTGGAAAAAAAATCGTTTCGCGATTATGTACTTTGGGGAATTTTCGTCGTGCCTTCAGGCACGGGCATACACTAGTATATATATATATCACACCTATTTGTGTTTCATCCAACACATATTATCGTTTCCTAATAACGACTAATATCATGATGAACGCACAAATCATAGTTGATACATATGATATTTTGGGAACATTCCTATGGATGACCTCACTCTACTTTGTCCATGGTATGAGTTGAATAAATATTATATCCATTATATATACACGCTCACACACTTCACGGGGATATAAAAAGGAAGATAATAAAACTAGCCCATGAGAAACCGAAAGGGCTTGATGGGTTCCTAACACATTCCCATTCCGTAATTTAGCTCCCAAACCTTCGAACTATTGGTTTCGTATGCATTAGTTTGTCCTTGATGTCTCTTTCTCGAAGTGGCAACATATTTTGTTTTCCTGTTTTGTGCAAAATAGGATGGAGACTCTATCTCTTCATATTTACTCCCACACCGATGACGACTGAAGCAACTTTCCCAAGAGGGGTGCGAGACTGTGGTGAAGCCTTCCTGAGGGGAAATGTATCTCTCACTATCCTCCTCTCCCTTGAGGTGCCGACCCTGGATGGCCACAGTGGAGACTCTGTTGGGGAATTTTTTTCAAGAGGGCTAGACTTTATTTGCATGGGTGTTTTACTTTTTTGTATATTACCCTATTTGTATGTTCCCCTTATCATTCCCTGTACATATGTACCTCATGCTTATGCCACTATTAACACACTCGTAGAAATTTTTTCCATATATACTTCACACCCCGTGCACCTAGGATTACATATATCCACACGTTGCACATAACACCACTCTCACTTATTGTCTCTACTGTTTATACTTGTACCTTATGCTCGGCTGGGAATGATCAATAAAGATACTCTCTCCATAAGATACTAATCAAAGAATCATGCATAGTACACACAATATTACCAAAGGGCATTGCTATTAATCAAATTTTATCCCGTAACTGGGAAGTCACTTCGTGAAGGGCGCTGGTCCGGCAGGTTACAGTTATCCTAAGCAATATGACTCTCACCTTCCATTGGCCTAGTACCTTTGACATATATCGAATGATTCCCCCGCATCGTAGAGCTTGACCGAAGTCATGATAAGAGGTATATCGCAGGGAACTCATTCACATACGTCGAGTATATTGAATTCGCCCTCACATGTACCATCCCCACGAGGTATATAGTGAGGCAATTCATGTACACTCAGGCATATCAAATGTCTTGTCCACACATACCGACTTCCCTCAAAGGCAAGACGTATATCATGGAAGTCAAGCCAAAGGGGGGAACACCTTCCAATTAACCCAACCAACAGCATACCCGCATATAGGTGTTAAGCCTAGGACACACACACGTTAGATTGCCGGTTTAGACCCGAAACTCTACCGAAATTTTGGGTCGTCCTGTCGCCTAAATTTTTGCGCAATTTTTAAAATAGGACCCTGCATGTGAACCTGGCAATAAGTCCAACCCTAGTTTTTACATATATTGCAAACCCAATTTTGCTAAGCTCGGGCCCCGTCCGACATTTCTTTTTTTGCATCTAGGAAAACTTAATAAAAGTGAGAACATAATAAACATAATAATCATGCTGAGACACGTCTCTTGTCTTTTTCTCTCCTTTCAAAAAGTGCCCCCCCAAAAAACATTTTTATCATCATGTTTTCCAAAAAGTGTCAAAAATATTTTCCTCCTTATCTAGAAATAACAAATTCCCCTTCTTTTCTTTTTCAAAAATAAATCCCAATTTTCTCCTTATTAGGTCGATCGCATACCCTTGGCCTGACGTCCTATTGGCTTCAGTCTTCAGTCGAATCGCCCCGAAGTTTTGTCAGTCCTATTACTTCTTCTGAGTCCGAGATTCAGTAGACTTCCATGGAGAACACGAATCAAGTGCTGAATGCACAAATGGATTTGTTGACAGTGCTATCTTAACTCACTGCCAAAATTAACAGCCTTCATACTGAGGTTCATGAGATGCAAAGAAATCGGGTCCCTATCCCCGAAGAGCCCTAGGTCCTTTTCGCTAGCAATATGTGTCCACCTTCACCTGAGCCTATTTGGGTTCCTGAGGAATACCAGTGCGCTCCTCGTGCTCCTCTTGCTAATGGGCCGTTGCCTGCCCACTTGCCTATACCAACCCTTGTTCATCCAGGGGCTGACTTACCTATGACTGTTAACCCAAAAGAGGAAGAATTGAATAAGGTCAAGAAAGACCTCAATATGTTGACTAAGAAATACGACCAAGTCAGACTCTCTAGGAACTACATGGACTACACCCACATGTCTCCCTATCCTAAAGCTAGGTTATCAAAAAAATTCAAGATGCCCAATATCGAGACATTCGGAGGCAGTGGACCCCTGATGGTTCATCTCCGTAGCTTTCATCGAGCCATTGTCTCCTAGGGGCTTCTGAGAAAATAATGGCCCAAATGTTCCACAAGACTTTGAAAGATAGCGCTATCCGTTGGTTCTTATCCCTTGAGGAGTACATAATCCATAGTTGGAAAGATGTTGCCCGTGAGTTAATGTCATAATATAAGTACAACGAAGAGCTAGAAGTTACCCACCGTGACTTAGAGATACTTAAGCAAAACTCTGGGTCACCTTCATAACAAGGTGGATAGAAAAAGCAGCTAACATGACCAATAGGCCTTCTGAAGAAGAACATGTCGATATTATAAAGAAGAACTTCCTCCCCCATGTTCAAAAAATAATGGGAGGACAGTATTACCCTCACTTTCGAGGCCTTTGAGAAGCAGAAGTGGAGATTAAAGAAAGTCTTGTCAGGATAGAAGTTAAATCGAGGAAAACCTATGGATAGTTTGCTCCTATAAAGTTTAAAAAACCTGCTAGTAACACGGTTTCTACCATCAACAATATCTCTCAGCCTGACGCTTTATGGGCAGGAGAAAGTCCCCCCAACCCAATTCAGAAGGAATCCACCGAGATTCACGCTCCTCTCTCCAAAGTCTACCATGCCATTTTGAGCCAAAATCTGATCAAACCCTTAGAACCGCGTCCATTACCAAACCCACTTTCGAAAAAATTTAAACCTGATGCCTATTGTGACTTTCACCAAATTGCTAGCCATACCACTGACCAATGTTCCATCTCATAAATGTGATCCAAGGCCTAATTGACCGGGGTGTCATCGCCCCACTAGCTAATCCCAAACCAAACACTACTCTTAATCCACTCCCAAATCATGAAAATACCATCTTCCTAGAAGAAGACTTAGAATTTGACCCATCCACCCAAATCATGCCGAGTAAATCACCAGTTATACCCATATACTCTCCTAAACCTCTCCAAACATACCCATATTTTCTCTTACACCCTACCATCTTTACAAATCAAGCCTTATCCCTTCTCACCCCAGCACGCATCATTTTTGCACCCGTTTTAGAGGTAAAGATATGGAACTGTCAGAAGTGCTGAACAAAATCTTGGAGTTCGGGCTGAAATTGCCCTCCCAGATGACCATCGACTGTCATAAATTCAGTGAGTTATTCTTAGAAGCTCGAAAATGGGCCCAAGAGTCAGACAATTAGGTGGTGGCAACCGACGAAGTCAGTCTTGATGACATGGTCCAAATCATGGAGGATTTATTTCAACAGAATGGTGATATTTTTAGTACATTCGAGCTACTCGATGATTTGAAATTACAAGGGCGCCTGGTCCCTTCAGTTCTTCATTTTTCTACCGAATGGGAGTAATTAATAAAGAGATGGAAGTTGTGGAGTGCATTGATTTTGCATGGAAAGACAATATTGTTTCCACCGAATGGGGGAACGATTTTAAAGATTCAGATGAAAGGTAAGATTTAGAAAACACTAGTTTGATAGACGATATATGCGGGATGATATCATTTGAGGAGCTTCTAGGACAAATCAATAAGGTGGTTGAACAACCCGATATCGATGAAGAAATAGTATTTCTATTTTTTCCTTCTTTCGTGAACCACATGACCTGGTCAGGAAGACATTACCAAATCCCAAGTCTACCACTGTCAACAAGCGATAAAGGGAAAGGTGTCGAGAATCTTCCTATAACAAAAATGACCCTCGAGGAAAGAAAGATCCTTAATCAACTGAAGAAAACCCAAGCCAATATCTCTTCATGGGGACTCTTTATGTCTTCCCAACTACCCCAAAATGCCCTAATCAAGCTACTCACAGGACCCATAGTTCCTCCCTTAACCATGCCAGAAGAAGCAGTGAACCTAGTCGGATCCTTGACCTCTACTCGAATGCGCTCCTTTTCTGAATAAGAAATCCCCAAGACTGGTCCCAACCACAATCATGCTCTTAATATATCTGTTGTAAGGACAGGTTTTCATAGGTCCGTTATCAATTTATTATGTCATATACCGCTACACCATCGAAGAGCATTCAAGAGACATCTACATCAAAGAAGGATTCGAATTACTCAAGTTCTTCATCATTCAAGACTCCGCAAAGTTTACTTTCGTAAGGTTATGTTTTAAATACCTCAACTTTTCACTTAGACCTTTTGGGATATTTTTACAAAATATTTTTTTAAAGATTTTGTTTTCGGACACTTTTCCATAGAAAAATCATAACTAATTCATAAAAAATCAGAATGATACGAAACTGGCGGCCACATGTTCGTATTGAAATTTTCTACAAGCTCGTGTGGAATCTCGTTTGATAGGTCATTTGAACAACCTGCTTTTGTCATTAAAACGACATAGCATCTCGTTAGATCTCGTTCGAACGACATTTGTCCTTCATTCGAGCGATTTACTGATCTCATTCGAATGAGCTCTATTTTTGAGGCGGCACGATTTTCTATAAAATCTCATTATCTGGTTCCATTTTCATTAAGAAGTCACAGTGTTTTAACGAACAGAAAATCTGTGAAAGCATAATCCTTTTTGGCTTCTTCCTTTAGGGTTTTAATCCCTTTTGTTTTCAATTCACAAAACTCCCATATGCTTTAGTGAATTGTTTTGGTGTTCAAGAACACAACTTTTTCCCTTGTTTATTCTTTGTGGGGAGATCTCTACAACCGACAGCTGCGTGCTATTGTGGAGGGAGTCCTTATAAAGTTATGGAGAAGTCATTTCTTATGGAAAGGGAAAGTTCCAGCCGAGACATCAGAACCGACACTTGCGGGTATTTCGTATGTCACCCTATCTCATTGTAATCCATGTAAGACGTTTTCTTACAAAATTATAGTGAAATAAAAGGTTTTTCCCCTTTGGGGGATTTTTCCTGAATATTTGTGTCACATGCTTTATTTATTTATGGGTTGACACACGCACTTTTAGATGCATATTTAGGGGCTGGATTAATTTGGTTTAAAAATAGACTCTAATTAAATAAGTGTGCCGAATTGGAAACTTGCGAATAAATTTAATCAATTATCACACAGTCGCACTCTTCAAATTGGTATCAGAGCAGGTTACGCTAATTTGTCGCGTATTCCTATTTTCTGCAAAATTTGTGTGATATTGATTTTTTTTTAAAAATCAAGTTTGTGAAAAAATCGCAATTTTTCAATGGAACGCCCATTTAATGAGGAGCGTATTTTTGGAAAAGTTCATGACCATGTTGAAAATTTAAAAAGTTTGAATTTAAAACTTTGCAAAAGAATTACAGTTTTGGAAAAAGAAAATTCTCTCTTTAAAAGTAAAATTGAATATTTGCAAGTGTTTCAAACTCAAAGTGATATTTGTCGTGAACACTTTGGAAATTTGTGTATTTATCTTGATTCTTTAAAAATTGCCAAAAAGAAGAGTGATGAGAAAGTCCTAGCTTTAGAAAACGAATTAGAGGACCTTAAAAATTCGATGGTTTGTGTTTGTGCCAAAGATGACAAAAATATTTTAGTCAATGAGTTTGTGGAACGTGAAGAGACTCTTAGGAAAAAGTTTGCTTTAATTGAGGGGGAGCGAGATAACCTTCTAGGTTTGATTGATAATTTGAAGAAGGCGTCCCTTAATTTGGAAGAGTCTAATTTTTTTTTTGAGTAAAAAATTTTGAAGTTAAAAAATGATTTGACAGACTCAAGTAGGTTTGATAGTGATGGTAATGGCTCATCATGTTTTCTTGCTTCTAATGCTAAAGACAAAACCATTATTTATTTTAGAGGGTCAACCGTTCCCATGGACATTAGAAAAGGTCAACTCATAGGTGTCGTTCCACCCGTTTTCACATGTTCATATTGTGGTAGGAATGGTCTCCTTAGGCGTTTTTGTTTTGATCTTGGAAAATATCGTAGCAAGTTTATGTCTAGTGTTCCCGTGGTTCCCAAAGCCCCCACAGGAAGTTTCACATCTAGTTGGGTTAGGAAATCACTTTTAGAGGCAATAGATTTTAGACAAGTTGATTCCCGTTTGCTTGCACATGATTCTTCTCTGGCCATATCATATAGATGATTGTGTTTGCATGTTTGTCATACACTAGTTGTGGTTTCATGATATATATTTGCTAGTGTGTTGACATGTACTTTTTGTATGTGTTTATTTTTTTTGGAAAAATTTTGAAAAATATAAAAAGTTTTTATTTTGATAAAATTTTGAGAAAATCCAAAAAGTTTTTTGTTTTTTGTTTGCACCTTTTATGGATAAACACTTAGGATGACCAAGTCACAACATCATTCCATTTTTTTTCATGTGACTATTTGATAGTATTTTGAGACAATAGGCCAATTCATCCATGTGCTTTACAATGTTTGGAATCATTGAGATGTAATTTAGTGTTACTTCCTACATGTTTGACTCATGATTTCCTTTATTGCACACATGCACAGATTTGTTTGATTATTGTGCTTGTCTTTTCACATGTTGGTTGGGTGTTTTCACTTCAATCCTGTCCTTTAAAACGAACCAAGCACGATACATTTTGATAAGGAAATTATGCATATAAGAACCGTTTTGTGAGTTGGTGTGCTTTGTTTAAAAAACGGGGAAGGGCTGCGAAAGGTTCATTTTTCCTTTACGAATACTAAGCCACCGTTAAATTGGACCTAAAAAATGGAGGAATTTTATTATCCGGGGTCCAAAGAGGTTTAAAAGATCCCGAAAAAATTTAAAGGCAATAAAAAGGAAATTTTGCCAATTATGGGTCATTTAGGTTTTTGCACCAATTCTCCAAAGTTTGAGAATTTAGTTTATTCACCTCTAAAAGAAAATATATATGAGGGAGTTTGGTTGGAGATTTTATAACGGGTTTGCACGTCCTTGAAATTCTTGAAAATGCGCTAAATAGTTTTGGACGTTATTGGGGTGGAAATCATTTTGACTTTGATTTGTTGATTTGTATAAGACGATGTCATCTAAATTCAACAATCTTTTCACGTAAGGATACTTTTGATGTTCATTCGTTAGGGGTACACATATGCATCGTGCACATATGCTTTATTGAGTTGATTTACCTATCGAATGTGTTCACACCCATTCATTCCATTTCCATGACTTGGTTGTTTTATTTTAAATCCATGGTGTGATTTTTTTTGTATCCTGTTTTGTATGAAAAAAATAGAAAAATCCAAAAATAGTTTGTGAAATTTTTGGGGACATACCTTTGCATGCACGTAGTTTGATCCATGTTTGCTATGCACTTTTTCGTGAAACTCCATGTTTTGATTATTTCTTCTTATCTGTCTATTTGGGGACATCATAAAAAGGGGGAGACAGAATTATCAGTTATGGGGGAGTTTTTGCATTATGGGGGAGATTTGATTATTAATGCTTTATTCTTATATCATTTCAAACTCGATGCGTCACGAAGGTTTTTGCTTTATCTCATTTGTGTAGGTACAAATATTGAAGATCACGATGTTGCATACCCTGATGAGAAAATCTTTGAGATTTGACGAAGATAATTGAAGAACAATTTTGAAGTCTTGCAAATTTATTCATGGGAGGGTAGATTTGTATAGGCAATTTGGTTTTTGATAATTCGAATTTTTTATGTATGTACCGGCATAGACATAGGGGGAGATTTGTAAGGACATATTTTCATAGGTCCGTTATCAATTTATTATGTCATATACCGCTACACCATCGAAGAGCATTCAAGAGACATCTACATCAAAGACGGATCCGAATTACTCAAGTTCTTCATCATTCAAGACTCCGCGAAGTTTACTTTGGTAAGGTTATGTTTTAAATACCTTAACTTTTCACTTAGAGACTTTGGGATATTTTTACAAAATATTTTTCTAAAGATTTTGTTTTCGGACACCTTTCCATAGAAAAATCATAACTAATTCGTAAAAAATCATAATGATACGAAACTGGCGGCCACGCGTTCATATCGAAATTTTCTACAAGCTCATGGGGAATATAATTTGATAGGTCATTCGAACGACCTTCTTTTGTTGTTCAAATGACATAGCAGCTCATTAGATCTCGTTCGAACGACATTTGTCCTTCGTTCGAGCGACTTACTGATCTCATTCGAACGAGCTCTGTTTTCGAGGCGGCATGATTTTCTATAAAATCTCATTATCTGGTTCCGTTTTCAATAAGAACTCACAATATTTTGACTAACAGAAAATCTGCAAAAGCATAATCCTTTTTGGCTTCTTCCTTTAGGGTTTTAATCCCTTTTGCTTTTAATTCACAAAACTCCCATATGCTTTAGTGAATTGTTTTGGTGTTCAAGAACACAACTTTTTCCCTTGTTTATTCTTTGTGGGGAGAGATCTACAACCGATAACTGTGTGCTATTGTGGAGGGAGTCCTTATAAATTTCACATCTTGTGGAGAAGTCATTTCTCTTCTTCACTGCTGCCCTCCTGAAAAGGGAAAGTTCCAGCCGAGACATCGAAACCGACACCTGCGGGTATTTCGTATGTCACCCTATCTCATTTTAATTTGTGTAAGCCATTTTCTTAAAAAATTATAGTGAAATAAAAGGTTTTTCCCCTTTAGGGGATTTTTCCTGAATATTTGTGTCACATGCTTTATTTATTTATGGGTTGACACACGCACTTTTAGATTCATGTTTAGGGGCTGGATTAATTTGGTTTAAAAATAGACTCTAATTAAATAAGTGTGCAGAATTGGAAACTTGCAAATAAATTTAATCAATTATCACACAGTCGCACTCTTCATCTGTTGAAGTCATGGGGAAAACTGTCCCCCTCTCTCTCGTCGACAACGGATCGGCTCTGAATGTTTGCCCATTTGAACCCTCAATTTTCTGGGATTGAAAATGAGTGACCTTGCTCCAACCTCTACTGCCGTACGTGTCCACGACAACACCCGTCGAGAAGTACTGGGATCTATCAAGCTTACAATAGGGACTGTCCCTATAAATATTGTTGTTGAATTCCAAGTCATCGACATCCCAGCTTATTTCAATCTACTGCTAAGACGATCGTGCATCCATAGAATCAAAGGGATGTCTTATTCCCTTCATCAAAAATTGAAGTTCTTCGCCAATGGGCAGGTTATTACAATATTAGGAGATAGCGACCACACCAATAATGCAAGCACCAGTAATCCAGTACTGGAAATACAACACGGGATGAATGATATTGTTCTGTCAGTATTCCAAGTTGAAGCATTCCTACTCCCAACAGGGGATGACTTCAAAGACAGGTTTTGTCAGGAATATGACCTTCATGGAAATGTCAATGTAATCCAAATATTTAAGACCATGCACTTTATGCCCAGACTAGGGCTAGGGCAAAGACAACAAGGGATAATTGAACCAATTGTGTTGAAGGAGGCCTTTCCTCCCTGTGGCTTGGGCTATGTGACACCCCATCTAATTAAATACCGGGTAGGTACTCCTTTATTCAATTTAATATAAAATATCAAGTTGGTTCAGTTCATAGCATCACTGTCGAAAAATATTTTTTTTTTACAATTACTAGCCACCTAATATTTAAAAAGTGAGTTGTCAATTTTAACTGAATTAGATTAATATACAACCAAATTAATTTATGAAATATTGGTACCACAACCACAATACAGTCGCAATATAAAACAATATAATAAACTGAATCTGGAGGAATACTCCTCACAACAATCCGAATACTGACATAAACCAAATACAAAACCTGAATCATTAATTAGTTACATCCAACACTGAAATGAAACTGAATAAATAAGATGTCTCTAAAAGAAATGGGGCGACAAGACCTATAGATGAGTAAATCTGAAGTAGAGTCAAGATAGGAAGTGGAGGCGTCTACTATCGAGGTCCTGTAACTTCCACAACAGCTACAACACATCACCGGAATGAAACTCCTATGCTTGGTGTCCTTGTGGTTGGGCACCTAAAAGGTTTTACAAGAAAATAGGTTTGAAAGAAAATGGGTCAGAGCCCGATTGTGAAAATAGTTTAAAATACAAAAAGTGTTTAATATCGTTAAACAGTGAATATAAAATATATGATAGTGCGTGCGCTCACATGAGTTCCTCACCTCTCAACTAATTGTGCACACCTATCGTACCTGTACCCGTTCTAGTTATTCTACTATCAAACTGGTCCAATTTGTATTTTGACATTTATTTACAATTCAAAGTTCGTTTCCCAATGTCTCAATATAAACTGGAGGTCTTACTGTTTTTACTCAGAATTAGTTATAATAATTTATAAGAATTTCTCCATTTTTTTTTAACTCTACAAAAATGTTAGAATTATTCACACTTACACTTTAATAAACGATCCATCCCAATTATCAGTATATTAATTTCATCATAATCATACAATAATGGCACCCCTAGACTAAGCTGCGGTGCACACATACTCTACTATCAAATCCCGGTACATCACGTACATAAGGATCACGTATTCCAAATCTCTCAGGAACCGTTTTGACGAGTAACAAACATACATAATGGAGGCGAACATAGTTCACATCACATGGGTCACGCACATACCTATGCTCCCATAATCAGCAGACTTATTAACTCCTCAATAAGTCATTCTCTAACCTATGTCCTCGAGGTACCAATCTAAATCCCCCCGTAGGCACACAAAGATTAGATGGCCCTGATCGTATGCCAACCTCCCGTGATAGCAAGTATGGTAGGTATGTTATACACAGATAACCACATATACTAAGCATTCACACATCTTAGATATCTTATAATATCAGTAGAGGTATATTTTACATTCCTATACCATCATTAAATGTTACACGTTTACAAATCCCCGAATAATATACATTAAAAGTCGTCAACCCTTCTCACGTCGTAATTTTAGGTACTTATTTCCCAACCCATAAATGTCATCCGATTTACTACAAAATTATAAGTTTTACTCCTCAAAGTACTCCAAACTCACAACTATACTCACTGGTAAATAAGGGAAGGTTAACACTCAATTAAATAAGTCTACTGGAAGTTCTAAATAAAATCAGGCCTAAAAAGGCCATTCTGTCAACTCATTAGAAATCTCGTTCGAACAAGGTTGTTTGAACGAGTGTCGTTCGAATGAAGGATTCAAACGAACTCGTTTTTCTTGGGATACTATCATCTCGTTAGAATCTCATTCGAACGAGGTCGTTCGAACGACCTGGGCAGGTCCTCTAACGAGATGGCAGAATACGCCCATAAATTTTCCAACTCGTTTTTCTTTATTTTCTCTTCTCTAAATCCATACTAAGATCATCCCATTAGCGTTTTAATGTTTTTAAACTACTCTAAGTCCTCCTAGGTCGCTTCTTAACATATTATTGGGGTCAAATCCTCCTAATTAACATGCAATTATCATAAATCCCCAAATGGTCGTATTTCTGCCTCGTGACAATATTTAATAATTTCTAATAATCATATATTACCATATATTCTCAGTAATATTCAATTTTAACATCATACTCAAATAACAACACACGTCTCGCTAGTATTTACATACGGATTAATTCCCAATTAATTCTCATTTAATTGAATTAATCCCTTAAATAAAAATCAATAAAACTACGGGCTATTACATACTTCCCCCCTAATAACAGAATTTCGTCCCAAAATTCGGAACTAAAGAATACCTGGTAAAAATAGATCTGGATAACGTTCGCACATCTCATCCTCGCGCTCCCATGTGGACTCCTCGGCATTATGATTCCGCCACTGCACGCGTACTAATGGTACTATCTTCGACCTCAGTTTCCTCTCGCTGTCGTCCAGAATAGCAATTGGCCCCAACTCGTAGGAACTATCAGGCTTAAGATCGATGTCCTCTAAGGCAATGTGAGTATGGGCCAACTCGTCCCTAAGATATTTCCTTAGCGAGGAAATATGGAACACATCATAAATCATATGCAAGTGCTCCGGTAACCCAAGTCTATACGCAACTGGCCCAATTCGCTCGATGATAGGAAATGGCCCCACATATCTTGGCGCTAGTTTCCCCTTCTTTCCAAAACGCATAATCCCCTTCATAGGAGATACTCTGAGTAGCACCTTGTCCCCTACCTGGAATTCTCTGAAGAACCTCTTGGCATCAGCATAACTCTTCTGTCGGTCTTGAGCTACCCGAATACGACTCCGTATCATTTCTATCATTGCCGAAGTATCCTGAATCACTTTCGGCCCAAGGATTTTGTCATCCCCCACATCTAACCAACATGCTGGGGAATGACAAGGTCTACCATACAACGCTTCGAATGGAGCCATGCCAATGGTGAACTGGTAGGAGTTATTATAAGCAAACTCCACTAGTGGAAGGTACTGCTCCCAACCACCTCCAAAGTCTAAGATGCACATACGCAACATATCCTCTAACATCTGATTTGTTCGATCTGTTTTCCCATCAATCTGCGGGTGATACACCGTACTCAGCCACAACTCCGTACCCATGGCCTCCTGAAAACTCTCCCAAAATTATGAGACAAATATCTTATCTTGGTCAGACACGATATTTAGAGGCACGCCGTGAAGTCGCACTATCTCCGTAATGAAAATCTGGGCATACTGTTCCGTAGTGTAGTCTGTTATCACAGGAAGAAAATGAGCAACTTTAGTCAACCTATCCATAATTACCCATATGGAGTCGTGACCCCTCTGTGACGTAGGTAACCCCGTGATAAATTCCATGGATATGCTCTCCTATATCCACATCGGAACCTCTAACGTCTATAGAAATCCTGTCGGTTTATGATGGTCCACCTTTACTAGATGATAAGTGGCGCATTTAGAAATGAACACGATAATATCTCTCTTCATCCCGCTCCACCAGTACTGCCATCTCATGTCTTGGTACATATTATCCCCACCAGGGTTTACCGCGAACTGTGAGTTATGAGACTCTGTCATTACCTCGTGTCGCAAGTCTTCCCCTTTCGAAACAACCAGTCTCCCATTGAAGCGTAATCCCCCGTCCGAAATAACGGTATAGGACTTGGCTCCCTCTGCTAGTAATTGAACCATCTGCTCCTGACAGAACGAGTCTTTTGCCTGGGCCTTTATCACTCTTGTAACAATCTGAGGTGTAACAGTCATCACAGACATAAATGATCGGGCCACTACATCCTGGTGTCCCAACTCCTTCCACTTAGCTTTCCACACCTCGGCCACCTCATCTACTGGCGTACGGCTCAACGTGTCTACTACCACGTTAGCCTTCCCTGGGTGATATTGGATATCAAACTGATAATCCTTCATAAATTTAAGCCACCGCCGTTGACGCATATTCAGTTCTTTCTGTGTTAAGAGGTATTATAGAGACTTGTGGTCTGTGAACAACCGAAATTTATCCCCCAGGAGACAGTGTTTCCAAATTCGAAGAGCAAATACGACTGCCGCTAACTCCAATTTGTGGGTGGGATAATTCTTCTCGTGAGGTTTAAGCTTACGGGAGGCATAAGCTATGACATGACTCTCCTGTTGTAGTACACCTCCAAGTCCTTGTAAGGACGCATCGGTGTAGACTAGATACTCAACTCCCAGTTTGGGCAATGCTAACACAGGCGCTGAGGTTAACTTGTCCTTCAGCTCATCGAATGCCAACTGACAGGCATCGCTCCAGATGAATGGTACACCTTTGCGAGTCAGATGTGTCAAAGGACCCGCTATCTTTGAGAAACCCCGAATAAACCTCCTGTAGTATCCTACTAAGCCCAAGAAACTACGAATCTAAGTCGGTGTCGTGGGATGTCCCTCACCATGGATACCTTCCCCAGATCAACAGATATCCCTCGGTTTGAAATGATATGCCCTAAAAACTGAACCTCCTTCAGCCAAAACCCACATTTTTCGTACTTTGCATATAGCTCGTTCTGACATAGCGTCTGTAAAACCTACCTCAAGTGTTCAGCGTGTTCCTCCTCTGTCTGGGAGCAAACTAGAATGTCATCAATGAAGACAATGACGAACTGGTCTAGGATCTCTCTGAATACCCTATTCATCAAATCCATAAACACGGCTGGGGCATTGGTCAAGCCAAAAGGCATAACCCAAAACTCGTAGGAACCATATCTCTTCAAGAAAGCAGTCTTTGAGATGTCCTGTTCCCTAATACGCAACTGATGGTATCCCAATCGCAAGTCAATCTTTGAGAAGAAGGAATCTCCTCTCAACTTGTCGAATAAGTCATCGATTCGCGGCCATGGATACTTATTTCGTATCGTGACTTTATTCAACTCCCGGTAATCTACACACAACCTCAACGATCCATCCCTCTTCTTTACGAACAACACAAGGGCACCCCATGGCAAAGTACTCGTTCGGATAAACCCCTGACCCAACAACTGCTCTATCTGATCCTTTAGCTCTCTCATCTCTACTGGAGCTATACGGTAAGGTACACGGGCAATTGTCCGAGTGTCCGGCGTCAAATCGATAACAAAATCTATCTCTCTACTAGGAGGTAATCTAGGTATATCTTGGAATACATCAGCAAACTCCCTAACAACTGGAATCGAATCGAGTGGTAATACCACTTCCTTAGAGGTCTCCTCCTCTATATAGTACAAGTGAGTGGACGATCCTCCCTCAGGGTGAGGCATCGCTACTAAAAACATCTCCTTCCCAGGTATGGAAAAAATGATACTCCTACTAAAACAATCAATCATGGCTTGGTACGCAATTATCTAATCCATACCAGCAATCGCATCGTAATCAGTCATCTCTAATACTAACATATCATAAGGTAAAGTAAATCTCCCAATCTCTATACCCACACCTCTACAAATAAGAGAAATTATTGAACCCCTACTTAACGGTGAATTTACGCAAGTAATCGTGCTCTCTGCAGTGTCTAACAACCCCAAAATGCATGCAAATCTTGTGGCAATGAAACAGTGTGTGGCCCCGTATCAAATAAAATACGCCCCATAGAGAACATACCCTTAATAGCAGGTGGATCCTATGGGCCTGCGGCCTGCTGGAGTTGATAAACTCTCCCATACTGAAGCTGTCTCTGCTGGACTCGGACTACTGGGATGGGTGGCAAAGCTGGCATCTGTGGTGGTGCTGGGAGGGCGGCGAGAAATATAGGTCTCTGGGGCTTGTGTCGAGCACCCTGCTGCTGCTGTGGGACCCTGCCCCTATCAGGACACTCTTGGCACTTATGGCAAATTTTGCCACAAGTGAAACATTTCCCCAGAAAATTTCCCCCTCTCGGACCCGACTGCCCACGGTCCTAGTGGCCGTTGCCATTCCTCCCCTGGCTGTACTGGCCCTGATAAAACTGCTGCTGTTGGCCATGCTGGTCGTGCTATCCCCGATGGCCGTGTTGACCTTGCTATCCCTGACGAAAACCTCCCTGATCAATTCTGAAACCCCTAGATTTAAACCTCTTAAAATCCCCCGGCTGGGAACCCTGGTCACTCTGCCTGTGCTGATCCTGAGCAGATTGTGCCCCGCTGGCACCATTCCCCCTGTCCTGCCCTAATGGATGGACTCTTTTGGTCGCTTACCCTCTGACAAGAGCGGTGGTCCTGGCAGTGAAGCAGTGCTGTGTTAACCACATCAGAATAAGTGGCCAACGATATATTACCCAATAAGTGCTGACGGATCCTCCAAGTCAACCCATCCATGAACTTCTGTATCTTTTTCTCCTCTGTCGAAATCTCATCGAGAATGATGTTCGAGATATTAGTAAACTCGGCCTCATATTCTGCCACGATCTTCCCCTCCTGATTGAGGTTCATTAACTTCCTCCTCATTTCAGTGTGAACGGCTGATGGAAAATACTTGCGGTCGAAGCGCACCCAGAACTCCTGAATAGAAAGGATGTCTCTCTCCTCCATGGTGGTAATGGACTCCCACCACTGTAACGCTGATCCTACTAGCTTAAAAGTAGCCAGTATCTATTTTTGTACATCCGTGCACTCATACATCCTCAAGTGCCTTTGGATATCCTTCTTCCACTGACTGGACACAACGACGTCATAGCTACCTGCAAACTCCGGAGGGTGTGCTTTCTGAAAAGCATCACGAACACGTTCCCAAGAAGATGGGAATGCATGATCATGTACTGGCGCTACTACAGGCACCTGAGGCGGTGCCTGCTGCACAACTTCTAGAGCGGAATTTACCACTTGGTCTACAATAGCGGCAACCTCTTAAGTCATTCGTCGAAGGGTTTGCCGGATATAATCAAATCAAGATGCACCTAGATCACCAAGACAAAATTGCATTCATCACCCTTTGGAGAACCTTCTACTACACAATCACGCCATTTGGTCTAAAAAATGTAAGGGCTACATATCAGAGGGATGCCATAACCATTCTGCATTATTTGATACACAAGGAAGCCGAGGTCTATACAGATGACATGATTATCATGTCTAAGACTAGGGATGGAATATTCCCTCTCTTCGGAAGTTCTTCGAATGACTACGATAATACTAGATGTGGCTCAACCCACAAAAATATGTCTTCGGCATCACTAAAGGAAATTTTTTGGGATTTATAGTTAGTGAGAAAGGGATATAGGTAGATCCTGCTAAACTAAAAGCCATACTTGAGATGCCACCACCTCGAACGGAGAAGAATGTCTGGGGATTCCTTGGGAAATTATAGTGCATCAGCCGGTTCATCATCCAATTGACTTACATATGTGAACCCATCTTCAAAATCCTTTGAAAGTATTCAACCAAAGTCTGGAATGAAGCTGTCCAAGAAGCCCTTGACCAAATCAAGCAATACCTAAACTAACCCCCAGTGCTCATGCTACCGTAGCCTGATATTCCCTTACTCCTATACGTAATCGTAACCATAACCATAATCGATACTGCTGATGGGGCTTTGTAAGCCCAATACCTCAAAGAAACCCACAAAGAGAGAGCCATCTACTATGCGAGTCAAAAGTTGACTGGTTATGCAGTTAACTACACTGCCTTGAAAAAAGCATGTGTCGCTCTTGTCTGGGTTACCCAAAAGTTACGGCACTATATGATCGCCTTCCCCATTAATCTTGTATCCCAAATGGATCCCATCAATTACCTACTTGATAAGCCCCCTATCCACCCGAATGTCCAGTTGGTTGATGCTCATAGATGAATTTGATATCACCTATGTCATGCAAAAGGCTATGAAAAAAAGAGCCATCTCTGACTACCTTACTGACTACCCTATGAAAGAAGACGATGTCTGGATCTATGAGTTCCCTGATGGGAATATCCTATGTACCTCCCAAGAATACCTTCAGTGGAAAATGTTCTTTGATTGCGCTGCCAACAAAAGGGTATGACATTGGGATCCTCCTATTTTCCCCTGATGACTCTCACACTCACATTGCCATCAAGCTGGACTTTCCTTGCACCAACAACATGACTGAATACGAAGCGTGCATAATAGGCCTAAAAGTTTTCCTCAAGAAAGGAATTTCATACCTCAATGTCTATGGGGATTAAGCCCTCATCATCGGTTAAATACTTAGAAAATGTAAAGTCAAGGATGAGAAACTCTTACCCTTCCATGCCCACCTTGAAGAGCTGGCTTCCCAATTACAAGAAGTCACCTTCCACTACCTGCCCCAGAGCAAAGAATAACCTCGTCGACGCCCTTTCTACCTTACCCTCCATGATTGACATACCCAAGGGAATAACCGTGGCCCCTTTCCTTGTCCAAAAACAAGACAAATCGACCTAATGCTACCACATTGAGCTTGGCACGGAGGAAAATTCCAAGATAGCCGACTACTGGTACTATGATATTTGGTGCTTCCTCAAACATGGTAGGTATCCCCAAGGATTTGACAAGAAAGACTGAGCAATTTTTCGTAGACTGGCTGCCCAGTACATTGTTTGTAATAAAGCAATGTTTAAGAGAAACTTCAATGGAACCCATTTACACTGCATCGCAGGGACTGACATTGAAGAAATGATGCAGAAAATCCACAGTGGGGTATGCGAACCCCACATGAACGACCATATAATGGCTAAAAAGTTCATTCTATAGGGTTACTACTGGACCACCATAGTTCAATATTGCACAACCTACATTCGAAGATGCCTCAAATGCCAGTAGTTTTCCAACCTATAGCATTCACCCCTGCGGGAATTATGTAACATGACTTCTCCCTAGTTGTTCTCTACATGGGGCATTGACATCATAGGGAAAGTTACACCAAAAGCATCCAACGTGCATGAGTTCATCCTAGTCTCCATTGACTACTTCACGCAATGGGTCAAAGTCAAGTCATACGCAGTTCTAAATTCTAAGAAAGTAGCCAAGTTCATCAAGAAAAACATCATCTGCCGATATGGAGTCATGCACAAGCTGGTATCCGACAATGTGCTACAATTCGAGGCAGAAGTTATAGAGGTGGTCGAAGAGTATGGAATTCAAAGATACAAATCTTCTCCATACCGACCTCAAACCAATGGCACAATCGAGGCAGCCAATAAGAACCTTAAAGCCATTATCAGCAAAATGATCGAGAGTTATCGAGATTGGTCTGACAGGATCCCTTACACCTTCTGGGTCTATCGCACTTCAGTTTGAACCTATACTGGGGCTACCCCTTACTCTCTAGTCTTCGGCGTGGAAGCAGTCCTACCCGTGGAGTAGGAAATCCCTTCTCTGTACGACATGCCTGAAAATAAGGTCAGCGAGGAAGAATAACACCAAAGTCATCTTGACGAGTTGTCCCTCTTGGACGAAAGAAGGCTGAAAGTTCTATACCACATATAAGGGTACCATCACTGCATAGCTCAATCATTTAACAAGTGAGTCAAGGACTGAGGTGTACGAAAAGGGGACTTAGCCCTCAAAGAAATAGTAGAGCCCATCTAGGACTCTAGAGAGAAGTTCAAGCCCAATTGAAGTGGACCCTACATTGTGAAGAGGATCATGACAGGCGGCGCCTCTATGCTCATCGACCTTGATGGAGAAGAAATGGAACATCCCATCAACCTAAATCGTCTCAAAAAATTCTACCCCTAGTCCAAAATCTCGGCGTGATACGAATTTTCTTACCTCCCTTCTATTCTAAAAAAACATTTTGTTTCCTCCTAATCAGAACTACGTGAGGGCCTGATCCTCTAAAAACCTTTTTTTCTTTCAAATAAATGAATTTTATAAATTTTCAAAATCCTCAGAGGTACATAGGCAGCTCATCCGCCTTACATGAGCATGACCCCCTTCTTTTTCATAAAATGCTATTCTTTTCTTATCCCCGAGAATGACAGTTCATTTTAACATATACATGAACAAAAGGGTTATGTATGCCTTAGTGATTGGTATAGATAATTCAAAATGCAAAAGTCATCAAGAGGCACAACTAGATTACCAAAAACTTATTTATTTCATTATCTGACATTTCAGTACGATTACATTGGCATAGGGAGTCAAACAACTTCCCCTGTCAGCCTACTTTTACCTTCCTAAAACCAAGCCCCACTATTCTTATAACAACCCCTCCAATTATTTCCACAAAACACCAAACCACACCCATTATAAAAATCTTCCTAAATCCCTACTCGCTGCTGCCAGAGGAACCATCCCCATCATCACCTGCATCCTAGGGTCCCGAAACCTCCCCTTCCTGAATGGAGTATCACAAACGCTCCATAGAGCGATAAGCCCAGACCAGCCTCGACAAAACCACAACACCTGCCTCCATGGTGTCAAATATGGCAATCATCTTTGATCTCTCTCCACATCCAGCATCCTAGCCACTACCTTCTTCAATAACCACTTCATGTAGTCCCCAGAGACGTGCCAAAATCTACCCACAGATTGGGAGGGATGGTTTAATGGGCGGCGATTCTCCCACATGTGCATACGCTCTGTCAGGTCCTCTACGGGAAAGAAGTTTGGTGTCCGTGGTGGCACAATTTGTTCCCAACTAAATTAGCACAGAAGCCGCCACGGAAAGTAGAAAGTGGTCTTCATGAGGCCTACTAACTGGATATATTGGTACTCCTCGAGTTTGAGAATGGGTAGCAACTCCCCCACCAAGGCACTGACCAGCGCAAGACCCGAGCCCTACGCTCTACAAAACAGTTCCCCCAACTCTCAATGTCGAGGCCTACGCTAATAAAATAGAGCGAGAAGAAGTTTGGCACTGACGAAAAAGGATACTCAGGTTGGATTTCCATACAGAACCTCGCCGACAGCCACATAACATCATTACAAGTCTATCCCTCAGAAAGGCAGAACGACCCTCCCTCCAGGCATCTAGACCATTCAAAGTCTCTGCCAGTGTCACCGTCGTATGATTATGATGGTACGATATCCAGGAAACGATAGTCGTAAGTTTGAGGTCCAGTAGTGTTACCCCAGTCACTAACAACACTTCGAAAACCAAGCCCAGAATAACGGCCTCAGCATAGCCGGCATCACTCACATCCTGCAAATGCACGGATTGTAGCATCGATGGAAGAGAAATCATTCCTCCTATAACCAAGGGCCAGGATATCAAAGACGAGATATGAAGAAGTTCGACCAATAATTCCCTAGGAGAGCAGGAAAACTCGAGCTAAGTCACAGCAATGCTGGAATTTATCCCAAGCATGGCAGAAAATTCCTCGTAGATAGGAAAAATTTCATCCAGCCCAAAACGAAAGACATGATCCTCAGGGTACCAGAACTCAACTACCCCCATCATCATATTCCACTCAATGGGCCAGTTATGCCATAAAGAGACTCGCCATATGTGGAAGGAGTCATAATCAACATTGTAAGAACACATTGCTTCTAAGGTTTTGAGGTAGTTGGCAAACTCAATGCTACTAGGGAGAGCCATCTTACAAAGCAAAGAGATGATAAGCAAGTAAGAATGTGAGAAAGAAAGGAAATGAAAGTGTGAGGAGAAAATCCCCATTCACATCCCTATTTATACTTAAAAACTCTCAAGCAAAGACAAGAAACCTTGCATAAATCGGAGTGAAGCTTGCCCCTACCAATTACCAAACAATTAAAGAATGTACAATCAAAGCCTTTGGGTTGGTTAGACTAGATTTATATGCCGATAGGCAGGACAAGGGTCATGCCTATTGGCAACCCCCTATTTTGGGAAAATTACCTTTTTCCTCCTTTGTGAAAATAAAAAACCTTAATAAAAATAATTTTTTTCTTAAAGGAATTCTGAATTTAATCATGCTTTTACTTATCCCATTTTAAAATAAAATCCATCTGAAATAAATTTTCAAATTATTTTTACGATCTCAACAGCAAAGTAAAAAAAGTATGTGCATTAATCATTCAAGAAAAAATTAATAAAACCTTCATCTTTATTCACATCTATTTTTTTGTGTTACATTGACATCTTGCCGGAAAAATAAAAGCAAAAAATGACGGGACTCCGCCCGAACCCAATTTCCTTTCTCTCTCTCTCACCCACATTTTATGCCTCTTTCTCTCTCTCACCCACTCATTCTCTCTTCTTTCTCTCTTTTATCTATTTCTAGGAGCCTTCATCCCTACGGCATGCCCTTTTCCCCTACAGCAAGATGATGTGCCACCACTTCCAGAACTCAACCCTTATTCGGACGAGGCAGATGGCACCAAGCAAGAAGGGACCAAAACCACCTCACGGATATGGGCAGTCGTCGAAGATATCCAATCCCTTATATCCCTCAGCCAAGTGGTGGAGACCCGGATGTCCTACAAAAGAAAACAAAAAAATCAAATCAGTCAAGTCTGAAAGAAAAAGAAAGGAATCAGGAAATCAAAAGACAAGGAAACACAAAGTCTACCTCAGGTTAAAGGACCTCTTCTGTCAATCCCAACTCCTACGTGTCTATCGCATTAGAACGATGTTGTAAATGCACTAACCCTCTATTATCTCACCGAATGTTGTAACCGGGTGAGAACGACTGTACAATGAGAGCCTTCGAAGTCATCGCCGCCGCTGACGTCATCGCACTACTCGCACTGTGGGAGGACCCCACCTGCCGACTCAAACCCGCATGAGGAAGAGGCATCACATCGTATACATTGGGAGGCATCAACCAGCTCAACAAAAAATCCATGTAATCCTACATCATCGTGGTGTCAATATACACCGAGTACGACTCTCCCATCATTGCCGCCACCCGTGCATCCTATGATATCTCCCACACTCGCCTCATGAATATAGGGAGCTTCACCGACGGCACCACAACCTCATCATACATAATCTATTGGACTACCCTATCCCTAAGGTACTAAGAATAGACAAACTCATGCGCCAGTAGACACAGTATTTGCGCCTGTCCCCCAATCACCCTAGTGTGCTGAATAGCCGTCCCCCAAGGACAAAAAGTCACCTGTAAATCCCCAGCAAGAGAAAAATATCAATATCAATAAAAAACCATCAAAGTAAAGGATAATCTTGAGATAAAAGAAGGCTTACCCGCTCACTCGTTAGGCCATTCAAGACCTGATGCACCGCCTCCAGCGAGAGAGACTTCTTTGACTATCGGTTGGATCTCTGCCGCTGGTACATTTGGAAGAAGTCCCCAATAGAGTCATCCTTCAAAGATATCAATTGGGTGTTTAACCCAATCACCTCATAAAACCACGTCTGCAAAGGGAAAATGCCAGTATTTAAGAAATCCAGAAAAAGCGCATGAAGGAAAATGCGAATGCGTAAAGGAAAAATATAAAAAAATAAAGAATACATCCAGAAGATATGTGGCTTCAGTAAAAGACTGTCGATAACACCGACTGAATGAATCAAGAGAATAATAAAGGGTCGCCAAGGTCAGGTTCCCCCAATCATATCCTCAAGAATGGAAAAAAACCACAAGTGCACGACGTCACCACTCATTGACACTAGGAAACCTCCCAACACAAGTAGAATAAATAAGCAGGCCATCTGACGTACCAGTTGCTCATCGCTCTCATCAATCCTCATCCTCTACAATAGCTCCCTCAACAGAGACAAACAGAGAGAATCCCTAGAGACCACCCTCTCCATATCACCTAAGGCCATCGTCACCGCCTCCGACGCCACCCTCAGCATCCATTCCACCTCAATCAGAGCACCATCGCAGTCCAGCCCTAGTAGTTGTTGCACATCAATAGGAGTAGCTATTATCTATCTAAATTTGAAATGGAATGTGTGGGTAGTGTCCCACCACCTCTCCCCTAGAGTACACAAAACAGTTGTATAATGGGGCATCTCATCCAGAGCAGACTCCAATATCCCAAAGTTGGCTGATGACAACATCCATCACACTAAAGACGGAAGGTTCTCCCTAACATCCTTAATCCCCATCATCCCTCGGGCACGTATAGTTAACATGGAGATGTTGGGCTGTCGAAGAAACAAAGAAAACCATTGTCAAATTCAAGAAATAAGAAATCTTGTCAAGAAAAGAGTGAAAGAATACCAAAGGTCATTCAATACTTACATAGCCACCAGGTTTCACCACCAAAGAAGAATAATGATGCGATGGCTCACATAGAAGAATCTGATCATTCACTACCGGCTCAAATACGTCAAATGAGTTCTCGTTGCCCAGTGCATGGGTCACCCTAGCCCTCCACTCCAACCCTTCCCAATCGTCGGCATTAAGCCATTCCATGTGAGTAGTGCTGCTTGAAAACTCATCACTCTCTTGACTTTGGAACGTCAGAATGATTTGCAGAAGAAGGCAAGTCGAAAAACTGTGAAAAATGAGGAGAAACCTCCCCCTTTTATAGGAGGTTAAGGGCCATGCTGATCAGCATCTCCCTACCACAACCGATCAGCACTGTCCATCCAGCTACTTGAGGCACCCCAAAAGACCGTGCCACTGCCGTTTGGCACCCCTCCATCTATGCCGATTGGCACACCCTTTAAAATCTTGTACAAAAAAGTCCAAAAAAATAGAAAATCCCAAAAAATTTGTAAAAATTTCCTAAAATCACCAGATAAATTTTGGGACCTTTTCACCAAGAAAAAAATTTGTCTACATACCTAGCAAAATTCTAGAGAACAACCTCCCTATCAATATCTCCAAAGGACACCCCAAAATTCCCCAGTTAAAAATCCTTGGATCATTCCCTTTTCCCCACCAAATGCTTCCCCAAATCACCAGAGAAAGATTACACATCCCCAGTGGGGTCCCCAAATTTCCTTAAGGAAATGTAAGCTCGTAGAATTAGCTTCGACCCTTAGAATCGATCGCTTCTACTTAAGCCTGTAGAACTGGCTTTGACCCACGGAATTGGTCATTCCTATCTTAAGCCCTCATAATTGGCTTTGACCCTCAGAATTGGCCACTTCTACTTAAGCCCTCAGAATTGGCTTCGACCCGTAGAATTGGTCACGCCTAAATAAGCTCTCAGAATTGGTCACCCCTAAATAAGCTCGGAGAATTTCCTTTTACCTCAGAATTTGTTTCCTCTACTTAATCCCTCAAAATTGGCTTTGACCCTCAAAATTGGTCACCTCTATCTTAAGCCCTTATAATTGGCTTCGACCCGCAGAATTGGTCATCTCTACTTAAGCCCTCAGAATTGGCTTTGATCTGCAGAATTGGTCATATATAATTAAGCCCGCAGAATTGGGTTCGACCAGCAGAATTGGTCACCCCTATCTTAAGCCCTCAGAATTGGCTTTGACCTGCAGAATTGGTGACCCCTATCTCAAGCCCTCAGAATTGGTCACCTCTATCTTAAGCCCTCAGAATTGGCTTCGACCCTTAGAATTGATCACCTCTATCTTAAGCCTTCAGAATTGGCTTTGACCCGTAGAATTGATCACCCCTATCTTAAGCCCGCAGAATTGGTTTTGACCCTCATAATTGGTCGTCTCTACTTAACACCTCATAATTGGCTTCGACCCTCAAAATTGCTCGCTACTACTTATGCCCTCAGAATTGGCTTCAACTCACAGAATTGGTCGCTATCATCCCGTAGAATTGGTCGCCTACTTACTCCTCACCTCCTCCAAGTCCTCAGAATTGGCTGCCCTAACATCACCATTAGGTCCTAAGCATCGACCTCGACCCTTTGAATCGGTCATCCTCATGCCTTAGGTCCATAAAATCGACCTCTATCATGTAGTGTCTATTCGATGGCTATCACTTGTTCCAGGCTCACCCACCGAGGGGATCTATAGACACCATATTCTAGGACCCCTAGGTCTCCCTTTAGGTCCCTAGCACCTCCCCATCTCACTGTAAACCCTAAGTTGCATTCCGAGTATCGATTTAGAGCCCACTTGGCACCCTTAGGCCCCGTTTGACCGCGGTAAACTCTATCGTCAGATCAAAAGTTCTTTGAAGCTTTGAAGGGATCTAAATACTCTTTCTAATTGTTCTCCCCCGTGAATGAATCAGCATAACGATTCTAACAAATGGACCATTTTGATACCGAAGATAGATTAGGAGGCCACCGGATACTCTTGGGCCTCGATTTGACCCCAATAAACTTCACCGTTAGAGCAAAATTTCTTTGAATTATCGAATGGCATTAAATCCCCTTTCCAATGGTCTACCCCGTGCACGAATCAGCATAACCATTCGAACGAGCGATCAGTTTTTCCCCAAAAATAGATCTGAAGGCCATTGGGCTCTCCCGAGCTTTGTTTCACCCAAGTCAACTCTTCAACTTGGATCAGACTGAATGAATTTCAGAAGGGCACTGAATGCCCTTTCTAATGATCTGCCCCATGTGTGATTCTAACCTACAGTACGGAGGAACGATTCGATTTACTCCGAGAGAACCCTGGGTGATTTCGAGCCCCATTTGACCAAGGTCAATTTTCCAAATCGAGAAAAACTCTTTGGAATGTCAAATTACATCTCCTAACATTTCCAATGGTCACCACCGTGAATGATTCAGACTTACCATGCGAGCGAATGATCCGTTTGCGTCCGATGATCTCCCGTCCAAAGGGCCGACATACACCTTCGAGCCACATTTGACCCAAAGTCAACTCCCAGAACCGGGAGAAGTCCTAGGACTCTTGAAGGTCTCTAAAATACCTTTCTAACAGTATTTCCCATGCACGATTCAAATCAACGGTTTTTGTTGTATGGCCGCTTTTCTAGAAAAATCTGTATGGGACTGCTAATTGGCAGGTCCTAAGCCATGCCAATCGGCACTGTGTCTGGGGGAACATGTTGATAGGCACCCCCTCATTTAGGAAAATCTTCATCCCCCTAATCCTATAAATATGGTCCATGACCTCACTCCAAAGAAGACAACATATCCATCAGCATCAGTGATCTCAGCAACATTACCTTGAAATCAGCAAAGTTCTGGATGTGAAATTCCATCCAAGCTTACATCACCATCCTTTTCATACCCAATTTGGCAAATATCCTTCTCTCTCATCAATATTCATCAACCCTCAAGGGAGTTCATCCAATATCAAAGCTCAAGCTTCAACGAAGGTCCAATTCCTTCCCTCTCTCTTTAAATTCCTTGTTTTTGCATAATAAACATTAGATTCATAATCTAGTTCTTACTTTAGTTCATACACATTAATATCTACACTTTTTATGAGTATATTGCACATAATCTATTTTCTATAAAAAAAATCCAAAAACAAATAAAAGAGGGTTACACCCTTCCGAATGGAATTACCCATCACACCTTTTTCCAAAATCAAAACAACACATTTTCTACCCACACACATATGATAAAATTCGGTTTGGATCTATGGGATAAACCCCACCCCTCTAATACATTCAAACTATGTAGACTTTGATACCTTTATAGGCGACCTAGGCATCCCAGATTAAAATCTGAGACTCTAGTCCAATTTTCTAATTTCCCAATTTCTCAAATTCCCTAGTTTTTTAAAACTCACCATTTTCATTTATATACACATACATACATACATACATACATATATATATATATATATATATATATATATATATATATATATATATATATATATATATATATATATATATATATATATATATATCACACTTGTTTGCATTTCATCCAACACATATTATCGTTTCCTAATAACGAACAATATCATGATGAATGCACAAATCATACTTTCTACATATGATATTTTGGGAACATTCCTATGGATGACCTCACTATACCTTGTCCATAGTATGATTTGAATAAATCCGATCTCCATTATATAAATATGCTCACACACTTCACGGGATATAAAAAGGAAGATAATAACACTAGCCCATGAGAGACTAAAAAGGCGGGATGGGTGCCTAACACGTTCCCATTTCGTAACTTATCCCTCGAACCTTCGAACTATTAGTTTCGTATGCATCAGTTTGTCCTTGATGCCGCTCTCCCAAAGTGGAAACATATTTCTTTTTACCTATTTTATGCGAAATAGGCTGGCGACTCTATCTCTTTACATTTACTCCCACACCGACGACGGCCAAAGCAACCTTCCCAGGAGGGGTGTGAGACCGTGACGCAGCCTTCCCGAGGGGAGATGTATCTCTCTCACTCTCCTCCTTTCCCCCAAGGCGCCGACCCGGGATGGACATAAGTGGGTTTTTTTTGTTTTTCTTGAGGTGGGAGGTTAGGTTAAAGTTTTGAGAGTGGGAGATGAAAATTATTAGTGGTGGGAACCAATTTTTTTTAGCCGTCTTATTTGGTATATATCTTTTGATAGAGTAAGTATTTACCATCTCATTTGATATACTTTATAAGAAGGATATAATTAACCGTATCAAAAAGTGACCTTTTTGCGACGAATATAATTAGCAGTATAAAAAATAATAGTTTTTAGATGGATAATTATATTCGTATAATTTTTTTTTTAAAGACTATATTTTTTCGGTCTCAACAAATAGGGTCTTAAAAGCAATTTTTTTTGTAGTGTCTGTAGTCCTCCTTCACCGAACAAATGGATAGTGTATACGGGTGTCCAACTCAAAGACCAAGTCTCCCACGTGACTTATTAGACCAACAAAACCATAAGGTTTTTACAATAACTAAACATTAATCAATGCAGAAGATCTCTTGCATAGAGAATAAGAAATGTGGGAACTACCACCCACTTGGGGGTTGACCACACATACAGTTGAAGAAAATTCCTCCACTATTAATGGGTACGAGATTGAAGGGGTTATTTTGTTTAGTTATTATATAAAGCCATAGTAGGCAAAATGAAAGTGAAGTTGAACAATTGTATGCTATAATATAATATTCGTGCCCAATATTTTATTATTTTTTCCACATAAGGTGTAGTAATATGGAAACCCTTGGGAACTGGATAATTATAATTGGGTTTATGTTTGTAATTGAATGTTCTTGGAGTCTTAATAGTAATTGTGGAAGTTTTGGGGTGAAAATTGGAGAAATTAGGAAGAAGTGGTTTGAATGACATTAGGCTCATTCGAACGAGTGGCCATTCTCGTTCGAACTAGGAAGGTTGATTCGAAAGAAAGTTCGATCGAATGAGGATCGAATGGGATGCCACTGTCTGAATTCATTAGAAGGTCGTTTGATGGTCGTTCGAATGAGGTCCATTTTTCATTCGAATGAGGTTTAAATTTTGTTCAAACAAGGCGGCCCAGATATTTTAAGTCGGTTGTCCTTGTGTGATGTCACATTTTGGACGGTTGGATCAATGACATGTCGAGTTCTAGTGAACCCTAGTTAGGAAAAAAATGGGATTTTGGTGTGTGGAGTTATTTTTATAAGGGTTGTTTGGGTTATTGTGGGTCTATTTTGGGAGAGAAGAAAAAAGAGGTAGGTAGGTTCTCCCCCTCCCCCTCCCCCCCAGAAAAACAAAAAAACCATCAAATCTCCTTCCTCTCTCTAATGTCAAGGGTATTCCATCTCCCCAAAGCCTATTCCACCATTATTACACCATATATCCATATTGTACTAACATATTTCACTAGTACTCCACCACATTTAAGCCCAATACACCCATTAACACCATTGTTGGGTAAAGCTATGAATTTTGGAAGTGTTGTTGGGGGAGTTTCGGAGAGGATGGAGATGGAAGTTTTATGGAGTTTGAAGGGGGTTTGCTTCGAGATTTTATAGAGGCAAGATTTGTGGAGATAGGAAACCTCCTTGAGGCCACCTTAGGAGGTAGGGGGTCGCCATCACCTTCTTCTTCATCCAATCATTTTTTGGAGCTCCATTGAGGAGGGAAAGTCTAATATTTAGTATAAAAACCCCCAAGAACACTTCAAACGATGGTGTTAATGGGTGTATTGGGTTTTACCTAACATCAAATATCTATTAAATGAGTCGAATAAATAACAACATGTTTATGCCAATATTGTGAAATTTTTCTAATAAATTATATATTGAGTCATTTAATAGGATTTTGGACTTGAAATTCATATTCTCGTAAATATAAATTTGAAGTATTTTGATGTTGAACATATAAACAAGTTTAATGAGATTTCTAATCAGTTTCAACATGAGATAGATGAATATAGAAATTTTATCCCTTAAGGTGTAATAAGGGGTGGGAAATGAGATAAGGGGATGGTTTAAAGACTACATGAATTAATTAAGAAAATGGTTTTCTTCTTATAAAGTAGTCTTAAATGTTCAATAAATTCTTAGAAAATAAAGTAATGTAATAAAGATGTTTCCAACTTGAGAAAAATGATACTACAAAATTTTAAAAAGTTTAATGTGTTAAAAACACTTAAGAAGTTAGTATGGATAACTTAATGGTATTTTTGGTAAATAACACTTGTGAAATTGGAAGAAAAGACAAGTTTGGAAATAAATGGGTAAAATGGTAATTCTACGTAAAGTGGAACAGGTGTTACAAAAAATGATCCTAAATGAACATTGTTTTAGGATAATTAATGTAGGACTAAAAACTACAAGAAATGATGATTTTAAAATTGTAACACGAATTGGGGTGAAACCCTGATTTTAACGTTAGTCAGAAAAAGCAAAATGTGGAATAATGTGGACATTTGCAAAATGTTAAAACACATTAATAAGAACTCGAAGACACGGAGATAATAAGGAGGTCTCGGAGACTTAGGGAGAAATACCTAAAATCACTGGCCAGAGCATATGGTACCATAACCGACAGTGTGGAGCCCATTTAAATATGCGAATATTAAAAGATTTCGCGAAAAATATAATGAACATCGAACATGTCAAGAAATGGGTTGGGTGGTGAATATATGAAAATACAACCTAACTTGAATGAATTAATAAATGTTCCGGTAAATGACAAAATGGACAAGTAAAGTGAAAATTGATCGATGTCCATAAGTAAAGGAATGGCAAGGTGAAGTGATTACATGAGTGGTTAAGAAATATATCTGAAGAGGTTTAACCCATAATTATCACAAGGGTGTGCTTATAAAAGTTTTCACAGGAAAAATAAGTATTTTCTAACACGGTGCTTGCGTGTGTTGAAGGGGTGATTTTTAATGAAAATACTAACTCGAATCAGTATGATTAAAATGGGAAATTTCCATAAAAGAAATTATTTTCCTTAAACAAAGTGTATTTATTTTAAGTATTTGACCAGGTGTGTTTAATCGAGAAATAAAGTCAAGTCAAATAAAAGGGATTTCTTTACAGGATTAAGGTAAATTAATCAGGGTAAATAATATTTTTGGAATAAAAATAGTTTCATGCACATAAGTACACACACACACACACACACTTATATATATATATAAGTGTGTGTGTGTGTGTGTGTGTGTGTAGTTGCATGTGCATGTAGATATAATGTGTTAGTCTTCTTTCTACCATTCGATTCTATACTCCTTTCTTATATTTTTTTCATTGGACATTTGGCTCATTCCCTTCTCTTTGTTATGATTGGTTGGACATGATTTCTTATTTCGAGAGAGTTATGCAGTTAAGTACTCTATTTTATTTTTTATGTTAATAGCTCTGTATGCTTGGATTCCAGGAACACTTCCCACGAGTCCCACAGGTAGCTTGTTTTAAATGAAAATCACATGCTAAATAAGTAAAATATTAATTAAATAAAACTACTCTAGCAACTTTATGTAGGTTATTTCATTTCATTTAACACCTAATGCTCAGGTCGGACCGAATTCACATGAGTAACCCATAAATTCGGGTCGGGGGGTTATAAATTGTATAAGAGCTCTAGATTCAAGGTTCCTTTCGAGAGTGATGCGGAGAGGTTGACAGTGGATATTTCAACGTTAATGTTGATTTTGGGCCCATCACGCTGGATTGGTGAAGGTTTTAGTTCGTGTTCTCGATGGTAGAGTCAAATATATTAGCACGATGAGAAATTTCCATGCAACCTAGTTTGTTTTTGTTAATCTCTTCCACGAGTCTGGTTAGACACGTTAGTAAGTTGCTAGTGTTCGTGCAAACCAATAGTGGCGATATCACGATTTTTAGTGTGAGGTGCTTGTGTGTCGACCCTTGATGATACAAGAGGTCTGTTGAGATGTTGATAGAGATTAATGACGTTCGTTGAATTAAAAACATGAATGTTGTAAAAATCAATTTTGAAGACTATGTGACTAGTGTGAGCGGTATTGGTTATGATAAGAATGAATAGAATTTCGAGGTGTGGTACTGTTAGATAGATAATGATGATGATGCAATTAGGTAAATTCGATCGTTGGAGATAGTATAACGTCATAAGATAATTGGTGATTTGATAGATGAGAGGAACCATGTTATGAAAACTTAAGGATGTGCACTCGGTCTGAGTTGATAAAATACTATTATTGTAAGTAAGTTCCTTGGTGAATGTTGATCAAAATTTCTACCTTTCAAGGTATGTTGAGAGTTATGGGAAAATTACGATAAGTATGTTACGTATGTAACGATGATGGTTGAGGAGACTTACGTATGTAATGATGATGCTAAGATTCATCTCCACCAGAAAAGAGATGATGAGCTCAAACAGTAATAACAATGGAAGAAATAGAGTTGTATGTGTGTAAGTATATAGAAGGATATGAGGATAAGAGGAATGAAGGCAATGATGTATAGTGGTTTAGCCAATCAGGCCTACATCCACTGTGAGTGTGTGATCCACTAAATATGGGCACTAATGGCCTTGGATACAATGCACATAAGCTCCCTCTCTCTCTACTGTGTGTACAAGCAGAGTTTTAGCTAGGGTTACAATTATCGATCCCTTTACAAGGATGAAGATGACAAGTATATATAGGGCTTTGGGGTGTAGTGTACCCCCCAAGCATGCATAGTGCATGTGAATGATGATCGAGCTAATCCTTTGCTGACACCTGGATGTGCCACTTGCGATTAATGATGACATAATATTCCCTTACGTGAGGGGATGATATTTCTATAACGGTTTAGTCCACCGGCTATATGAGTCCTATGCGCATTGTTCCATGCGTCTCCCAAGTCACGCGCCGTGACGATGTCACCCACGGCCTAGGGCACCAGGTTGAGGCTAAAGTTGATGCTGGCATTGGGCTCAGCTGGATGTGGGCCTCTTACTGTCTTCCCCTCACAGGGTCGTCTGGTCCATGGTCTGAGGGTCGGCCCCTTATAAGGTCGTCTGGTCCATGATGAGGGGTCTTATACTCTTAGTTGAGGGGTCGTCCCCTTGAAAGGTCATCTGATCTTGGTTGTGGGGTCGGCCCATTGATGGGTCGTCTGATCTTGGTTGAGGGGTCATCTTGACCGACCCTTCCTGTAATGGAATTATGGTAATTGGACTCATTCTGGACCTGAGCCTTCGTCTGGGTGGAGGACACACTCAGCCTGGCCGAGGGTATATATGGGTATATCAATCACCCCCAGCCTATAGCCATCGATGTTGTTGGGATGGCTGAGGGGTAATATTGCCTTTGAATTCCACCAGCGTGATCAGCTTGATGAGTGACATTTGCCAAGTTGCATGGCACCTTGTCAGATATCCATCACCATTTACGTTTCCCAAGTGTGACGACTCCACACTCATCTTAGGACTTTGTTCCCTAATGATGCCTCTCCTCATGGCCTGTGCACAACCTTGGTTAATGGGCCCACTTATGAACAATATATTTAAATAATTTTTTAAACAATCCTTTCTTCTTCATCTTCGCGTGTAAGTTTTCTCTCTCTAGCATCTACCAGTTCAAACCTCCATTTTTGTGACATCTTTTGTGTCTCGGGATTTTCTCACTCCTTGTCTTCATCCTCAGGTAATTCCTCTACCTTAGACTCCTACAGTAGCCTTCAATTTATGTTTACTTCTTGCATTTGGGTTTCCATTTTTTCTTGGTTGCTTTACCTTTCCAATGTAGAGGCTGGCCTCGCTATGGTGGTTATAGGACTGAATATTGGATCTTAGGCTACTTAGGGTTCTCCCCCTCCTTTCGGTGGTGGTTTAGTGCCTTTTTGTGACATTTTTAGGGTTTTCTTGTGTTCTCCGACGCTCTTCTCTGGTGAACTGTGCTCCCTCTATTCTTGAGTGTTCATTCACAGAACCCTTTATTTCCTTAGGTTTTATACAAAAGTTAACTTGGTTTAATACCAAACATGTTTCTAGTTAGTTTGAACAAATTTCTGAAGTGTAGGGTCTTCCCTTTAATGCTCAAAATACTTTATGATTTAGCCGAGGAATTTCCAACCCTGAGGGAGAAATTCTTCGCTGAGATCAGGCATTTAGAGGAGGAGTATGAGCGAAGATGAGGGGCCGACCCTAATTAGGTACAGCCCATCTTCCCCATTCCTTTAGCCACAATAATACCATCTGAGTCATGTGGATCTTCCTGTCGTCCAACTGAGTGTCAGACACGCGAGGGAAAAATGAACGAGAGAGCATCGTCACCAATGGGTGTTGGACCCTCTGGGAGAAGAGAGAGATCAATACCTAGTTCGAACCGATAGGCTGAGGGTACAGTTCATTCAGAGGTTGTCCCTATGACAGCCCTGTCCCCTCTTACCTTCTAGGTGGCCTTTCCAGATGGTTCGTCGATAGTCGATGAGGCCGAGAGATCTGAGGGTGAGAGGGTTGATGACGATAGTGAGGATTTGGATGCTGATAAAGTTGACACTTCTAATTCCTCGGCTTATGTCTGATCCAATAGGGATCGTGACCTCTTGCTGTGGAGGCACGCCTTTGGGGTATAGCCCAATATAATGATGAGGGTCCCAAATGCAGATGAGAGAGTCTTCCAGGCGAATGAGGGGGAAGTTGATGTTTATGAGCATATGCTCAGGGTAGGTGTTAGGTTCCCTCTGCACCCTGCAATAGTTGACATACTATCTGCCCTTGGGGTTGCTCCTTCTCAACTTCCTCCCAACTCTTGGAGAATCATCCTCGGCTATATCTCCCTATGGAAGAATATTTTCATTGATGAGCCTTCGGCTGATCTTTTTATAACCTGTTACAATATCACTTCATCATTCAAACAACCTAGGTATTTTCATCTAGGGGCGAGGAAGTCCAATAAAAGACTTCTTCACATGGCACAAACTTCAAACCATGATTGGAAGAAGAGATTTTTCTACATCTTTGGGGATTAGGAATTCGCTGCTCGGGTAGAGCCTTTAGATGACAGTTCCAAGGTCATGGTCCAACCCTTTAATGAGAACACGGTTAGACCTTGGACTCAGCTTGGATGAGAGGGACATTATTAACTACCTGAGGGAACAAGGGAAAGAGGGTGAACTTGCCAAATTTGAAGATTTAAAGACCCCTCGTTTCCTCAAAGAAGCTGGTCTGAGGGTCGGCCCCCTAACATAATTATGTGAGTTGATTCTTGCTCCATTTTTATTTTTCTTTAAGTGTTTCCTCTTTACCACTGTCTATTTCTGATGTATCATCTCCTTTTTAGGTCATCTTGTAAATATACCTGATCAACTTTGGGAGATGACTGCTCCAAGTTTAATATCTAGATTGGGAAAGAAAAAGGTCAAAGAGCCCTAATAGACTCAAAAGAAGGCAAAGGCTATGGGGCTGACACAAGTGGAACTGATTACCGACAGTCGTAAATGAAAGGATCCTGAAGTCCCTGGGGGCTCTCAGGACTCACGGACGAGGGCGAGGGTAGAGGTGTCTCAGGCACACACTGAGGGGACTAGCTCCTCTTCCAGCATGAGAACCTATTGGTCTTAGAATCTGACTTTCCTCAAAGCTGAACCATCCTCCATCATAGCCAACTCGAGGGCGGATAAAGCCTAAATGTTTTTTGCACCCTCGACCGCGGATTATGAATTCTTATCAAAGATGCCACCGGCCAAGGTTTATGACTACGGTCTTCATGCCCTGGCTCAGGTATTTCTTTCAACTTTATTTTTTGATTCACCAATATATAATCAACTGTTCCCTCGGCCCCTTACTATATGCGTCTTTGTGCATTTTGTCTGCACCTTCACATCTTCCACCAAGTGGATGGCTGCAAACCAACAAAAGTTCCATGAGGCCGAGAGAGCTATTCAGCATGAGGCCAACTTAAAGATCGATCTGGAGACTTCCAGGGCGGAGCTTAAGAGTTCAAGGACTGATCATGCAATGGTCCTGGATGAGCTAGTGAAGGAGCACGAGGCTGACCTGAGGGTGAAGGATAGCCTCATCGAGGAGAAGGCAGAGGCATTGACCAATTAGGGGGTCCAATTAAAGGTTGAACATGCTAAGATAGTGAGAAAGGCCGAGGTCGATGCTGTGGAGGATTACAAGATCTTCGATGAATTCCAAGGCTTTAGCCTTGAGTACCTGGAGAGAGGAATTAAGATGACCTGTCGGTGGGTCGTCTTAAATTTTGCTGATGTCGTGTCATCTATTCGTCCCTCCTTGAAGCAGTGGATATGGAAGACCCCCTTATAGCTGAGGCTCTGGCCCATATAAAGTCTCAAGTGCACATCAATGGCACCAGCACCTCTGAGGATCGGCTTGTTTTGGTCACTGAAGAGACTTCTCTAGTTGATGTTGAAGCCCTGCCTTTTGACATTGCTCAATAGGGTGGCAGTCTGTGCCCCATACCCTCTGTTTGTAAAGTTTTGTATTGAATTTTCTTTTGGACAACTGATTAAAACACTTGATTTTATAATGGAATCGTTCTCTTCCTGTCTTCTATGCTTGCCTCTTGTATGATTTGCCTTGGCTATGATATTTGTGTTATCCATCTTATAAGTCCCCCCTCGTCTTTATTAGGAGTGAATGGAGGGCCGACCCTACCATTCACCCTCATTATAGCCGGGGGTGGTTTCCACGAAATTAATGATGTTTTAAAATCCAAGTCGCCTCTTCGTCTTTCTTTAGAGTGAATGGAGGGTCGTCCCTACCATTAACCCTCATCTTAGCCGAGGGTGGTTATCAACCAAATTAATGATGTTTTTTAATTTCAAGTCCCCTCCCGTCTTTCTTGAGAGTGAATGGAGGGTCTACCTTTCACCCTCATCATAGCCGATGGTGGTTATCCACCAAATTAATGTTGTTTTAAATTTCAAGTCCCCCCTCGTCTTTATTGGGAGTGAATGGAGGGTCGTCCCTACCATTCACCCTCATTAGAGCCGAGGGTGGTTTCCACCAAATTAATGATGTTTTAAAATCCAAGTCCCCCCTCATCTTTCTTGAGAGTGAATGGAGGTTCGTCCCTACCATTCACCCTCATTATAGCCGAGGGTGGTTATCCCTCAAATTAATGATGTTTTGTAATTTCAAGTCCCCCCTCGTCTTTCTTGACAGTGAATGGAGGGTCGTACCTACCATTCACCCTCATTATAGCCAAGGGTGGCTATCACCAAATTAATGATGTTTTAAATTTCAAGTCCCCCCTCGTCTTTCTTGAGAGTAAATGAAGGGTTGTCCCTACCATTCACCCTCATTATAGCCGAGGGGATTTAACAAGGATATCCCTAATCATACTAGAATTAACAAACACAAGATGAGGGGCCAATATAACATTCTCATTAACATTCCAAGGGTTCTGTTAGAGAAACACATTCATTACAACTGTGGTCCAATAGGACATTACAACATTATTAATAGTATTTTTTCAAATGATCTGCGTTTTAGGGGTTGGAAAAGGGTTCCCCTTAAAGGTTCTCTAGTCTATAGGTTATGGGGACAACTTTATCAATGACCCTATATGGGCCATGCCAATTTGGGTGGAGCTTGTTAGGTTTCTGCCACGTCTTTTTGAGGACTAGGTCCCCCACAGTGATTGGCCTTTGCTTCACCCTCTAGTTGTAAAACCTAGAAGTCCTCTACTGATAGGTTGCTTGCCTTATCTCAGCATCTTTTCTTCTTTCCTCGATCAAATCTAGGTCAAGTATCCTTTCTTCCATTTTCTATGGGGATCAAACATTTGGACTTTGTGAGTCGAAAACCCAATTTAAGTGGGGATGACAGCTTTTGAGCCATACGTTAACATGAAAGGGGTTTCCCCGATAGGAGTATTTTCCATCGTCTTGTAAGCCCACAGTACCGCGTATAATTCTTTAACCCATCTTCCTTTGGCCTCCTTGAGTTTTTTCTTGACTCCGTCTAGGATTGTTCTATTTGTAACCTCAGTTTGCCCATTTTCATGAGGTCGACCTGGGGTGGAGAAGAATTGTTTGACACCCACTCTTTCATAGTATTTCTCCAGGGATGCGTTCTTGAATTGAGTCCTATTATCTGAGATGAGGGTGTTGGAGAGACCATATCTGCATATAATGTTTTTCCAGATGAACTGGAAGGTCTTTTGCTCGGTGATCGTTACCATTGGATCCCCCTCCACCCATTTTGAGAAATAGTCAATTGCAACGATCAAGTATCGATAGTTATTGACAGCCCTAGGCAAGGGTCCTACTAGATTAGTTTCCCCATACTACGAATGGCCATGGGAATGTGATGGAGGTAAGAGGCTGATGGGGTGGGTGAAGGATGGTGGCGAACCTTTAACATTTATCACATTTTTTTACGTATGCCGAGGCATCTTTCCCCAAGGTCAGATACCAATAACCCTGGGTTACTATCCTCTTTGATAACGACCTGCCCCCAATATGGCTTGAATATGACCCCTCATGCACATATTTCAAGATGTGTGGGACTTCAGACGGGTGTACACATCTGAGCAAAGAGAGCAAGAACCCCTTTTTATACAAGGTGTTTCCGATGACAGTGAATTTTGCAGCTCTGTATCTCAACTTCTTCCTTTCTAGTTTTCTTCTGGCATTTCCCCCTCTTTAATATATCTGACTAGGGGTCAATCCACGAAGCTTCCCTGCTGATATTGAAGTAAGTGCTAAGTGTCCCGTCAGCATTTTCAATCATTGGTCGAAGCAAGATTTCCACTGGGACTGTCCTCCTAATATCTGTACTAGTTATTGGGGCTAGCCTAGCAAGCGCATCAGCTCAGCCATTATCAAGTCTAGGTATCCTCTTCAACTCTACTTCTCTAAATCTCTTCAAAAGTGACTTCACTCTTTCAAGATATCTGGCCATTCTCTCATCTTTAGCCTCGTATGCTCCTAGTATCTAATTCACTACCAGTCTTGAATCACAATGGACTAAGATCTGGCCAACACTAAGAGACCTAGCTAAGGAGAGGCCTACTATCAGGGCTTCTTATTCAGACTCGTTATTGGAGGCTTTGAAGTTGAACCTCAGGGTGTACTTAATGTCTGTGTCGTCTGGAGTTGATACCATTAATCCATCCCCTCTTCCGTTCTCGCAAGAGAACCCGTCAATGAAGAGGTTCCACACAGCCTGCTCTTTTGAGAAATTTCCCTCAGTGAGGGATCCCTGTCTAAATAGATATCTTCCCTCTTCATTTTTGGCAACTTTTTCTCTAGTGGTGCTTGTTTCAGCCTTATCTGTGGATGGGTCAATAATTCTGCCTTGTCGGGTATCTATCTTCTCGAGGCTCTCATCTTCAGCCTCATCATCTTCCCAAGTAAATTTATACAAGAAATCTTTTAATGCTTTCTCCTTAATGGCCACCCTAGGTTGATATACAATGTCAAACTCTCCCATCTCTATAGCCTAGTCCATTAGCCTCCCCAATTTTTTTGGCTTGTGTAAGACCAGCCTAAGAGGAGAGTCAGTAAGGATAACCATTGTATGGGACTGGAAGTAAGGCTTCATCTTTCTTGATGCATGGATCAAGGCATAAGATAACTTCTACATCCTTAGGTATCTTTACTCTTCCCCTTGGAGTGCCTTATTATTGAAATACACAGGCTTCTGTACCCCGTCCTCTTCTCTCACAATGGCTGCGTTGATGGATGATTCTGAGATGACTAGGTACACATGTAGTCGTTCGCCCTGCACTGGTCGTGACAACAGCAAGGGAGACCCTAGGTACGACTTGAGTTCTTTGAAAGCCTGGTCACACTCTTCGTTCCATTCAAAGGCCTTTCTGAAAATTTTGAAGAACAATAAACACTTGTATGTGGCTCTGGATACGAACCTATTCAAAGCAGTCACTCGCCCTGTAAGCCTATTAACGTCTTTAATGGTGTTGGTCACTACACCAAATCTTGCGAATGGTCACGCCCAGTGGGTCACGGCCCAAGTCCGTGACCAGCTGGTCACGGACTTGGGCCGTGACCCACTCAATATTTGGCGTGACCATATTTATTACCACACTAAATTATCGATGCTCTCGAAGTGGTCACGGCCCAAGTCCGTGACCATAGTGGTCGCGAACTTGGGCCTTACTAGATCGTGACCATCTTGGCGCCAAACTCGCACCAAAATTCCCGCCAAGCTTGGTCGCGAATGGGTCACGACCCAAGTCCATGACCCATGGCATGACGAAGAAGAGAGTACACACATTGAGGGTCACGACTTAGGGCCATGACCATTTCTGGGTGTGGGTCACGGCTATGGGCCGTGACCATCCCTCATTCAAGCACTATGATTGATGAAGAAGGGTTGCGCATCAAAGATTGAGGGTCACGGCTATGGGCCGTGACCATTTCTTGGTGTAGGTCACGGCTGTAAGCCTTGACCATTTGTCAATCAGCAGCAAGTTTTGTTGTTGGGCTGAAGTTGGTCGTACATGGGGGTCACGGCTTCAGGCCGTGACCATTCATCAATCAGCAGTAGGTAAGGAACTAATGGGTTGTGATGGAGGGTCACGGCTCTTGGCCGTGACAAGGTTCAGCCATTAAAAATGGGAAACGTGACTTTCTTAGACCCTAGTCTGTTTTTGGGCATTTGCGATTTCGATTTTGGGCGAGTTTGGGCGATTTTGGGTGATTTCGATTTTGGCTATTCGATTTCTGCGATTTTAGTTCTAAGAGTTTAGCTCTAAGAATTTGTCAATCAGTAGAAGGTTTGGCCATTTCGATTTATTCATTTGTAGCTGATATGTGTGTGTGTGTGTGTGTGTGTATGTGTGTATATGTGTGTGCATTTTGATTTGTTGATTTGTGACTGATGTGTGTGTATGTATAGATTTCTATTTGTGTATATCTGTGTGTGTGCGTATAGATTTATATTTGTGTATATCTGTGTGTGTGTATCTGTGTGTGTATGAATAGATTTATGTTTATATGTGTGTGTATGCATAGATTTATGTATATATGTCAATAAACCCTAGAAATTGTATTGGGGTTATTTTTTTTGATAAAAATTATTAAAAACCCTAGACATTGTATTTTTTTTTAAATACAAATATTTAGTCCCACTTTTAAAGATTTATTGGCATCCACTCCTGTCTTTTTAATTTTTTTAGTCGTAGGTCCTAAATACAATTTTAAGTAGTTATGGGACTAAATATAATTTAAAAAATACATGGAAGGGGCGCCTAAAAAAACTTTGGACATGGGACTAAACCCCAAAATACTATTTTTTTTTACAAAATCTAATTAAATGGTTTTTTAATAAGTAAAAAAATTACATCGACATTGTTTTGGGTTATTTGCATGTCATCATATTATATTGGGGGTTATATGCGTGTCGTTAATTTTTGTTTTGACAAAATATAATTAAGTGTTTTTTTTACATTCTATTGGGTTATATGCCTGTCGTTATTTTTTAGGATAATTCTAGACTGACACACAAATGCTTTTGATATTGAATATGTTGTTCATTGATTTTAAGAAGAAGATAAATTGAAGGGTATTAGCCCATATTAGCAAATATGGCTATTACTAAGTTTTCCATAATAATTATTATTGTTTTATAAATATAGAAAATATGGCTATTCATAAGTTTTTCAGATGATCTTAATCTTTTTGCAGGAGCTATTTCGGCGATTTGGTGTGATTTTTCATTTTCGTATATTTTTTCCAGTCAAAGCAGAATAATTGACCTCCCTACCAGAGAAGCTTTGGTATAATTTTTTTTGGTAGTATGTAAACAGTAATGCAATATCTAAAATAGTTTTGGCACTCTTATTTCCATTTTTTATTTGTTGAAACTAAAGTCGATTGTGTGCAAACGTTGAATGATTTTAAGGTTACTGATAACTCTTTTTTCATTTGTATACACATTAGCTAAAGTTTAGACCATGCCCAGTTGTCTTTGGATGTTTTTCTCGTGGCCCAAAAACGTGTATGTACAAGGTTCTTCAGGTAATTGTGTTGGATAACTTGTATGAGAATGTGTTTAATGGTGAATTTAACTGTCCTTTCGCTTTTATTATGAGTTCAGATAGATAAGTTTCAATAACTTTCTCTCTTTTGGTGTCGCAGATAATTGAGAGGAAATGTGAAAAACATTTCAATCTGGTATGCTTTATTCAACTTATACGTATGTGTCGTTATTTTCTCTTGTGAACTTTGATATTTCGATATGCTTATTTGTGAGTAAAGGTTGTGGCTTTATTTGTTTGATGCTTGCTCCTCGTGGCTTGACTTCACTAAATTTACGTGCTAGAGGACAAGATCATCAATAGGGGAGTGAAATGATAGTTAGTTTTAGACGCTCAACACTTGATTGAATCTTATAAAAGAATGGAATAACGGAATATCATAGTCTTTTCATAAATTAATAAGAAAAACGTGAAGTAGGGGTCATACACTTTATTAAGCTTCTCCCTACCTGATTGAATATCATAGTCTTTGCATATTTCTAGACTTGGGCATAAAAACATCGCGTTAGGGGGTGAAAACCCCAAAACATCCCCCGAACAGCCCCATGGGTGGCGCCAACACCTCCCACAGGACCAATCTAACTCGTAGGAACTGACCACGCAGCCACGGGACTCCCGATTTAAGAATGCGATGGTAATTTGCATATTTCTAGACTTAGGCTTAAAAACATGGCGTTACAGGGTGAAAACTCGAAACAGCCTCCGAACGGCCCTATGGTTGGCACCAACACCTCCCACGGGACCAATGTAACTCGTAGGAACTGACCGCGCAGCCGCAAGACTCCCGGTTTGAGAATACGACGATAATTTGCATATTTCTAGATTTAAGCAAAACATGGCGTTAGAGGGTGAAAACTCGAAACAACCCCCGAACGGCCTCGTGGGTGGCACCAACACCTCCCACGGGACCAATGTAACTCGTAGGAACTGACCGCACAGCCACGGGATTCCCGATTTGAGAATACGACGGTAATTTGCATAATTCTAGACTTAGGCTTAAAAACCCGATGTTAGTGGGTGAAAACCCGAAATAGCCCCCGAACGGCCCCGTGGGTGGAACCAACACCTCCCACGGGACCAATATGACTCGTAGGAACTGATCGCGCAGTCCTGGGACTCCCGGTTTGAGAATACGACGGTAATTTGCAAATTTTTAGACATAGGCTTAAAAATATGGCGTTAGTGGGTGAAAAGCTGAAACAGCCCCCGAACGGCCCCCTGAGTGGCACCAACACCTCGCACGGGACCAATGTAACTCGTAGGAACTGACCGCACCATCATGGGACCACCGGTTTGAGAGTACGATGATAATTTGCATATTTCTAGATTTAAGAAAAACATGGCGTTAGAGGGTGAAAACTCGAAACATCCCCCGAACGGCCCCGTGCGTCGCACCAACACCTCCCACGGGACCAATGTAACTCGTAGGAACTGATCCCGCAGCCGTGAGACTCCCGATTTGAGAATACGAAGATAATTTACATATTTTTAGACTTAGGCTTAAAAACATGGGGTTAGAGGGTGAAAACTCGAAACAGCCCCTGAACGGACCCGTGGGTGGCACCAACACCTCCCACGGTACCAATATAACTCGTAGGAACTGACCCCACAGTCGCGGGACTCTCGGTTTGAGAATATGAAGACAATGTGCATATTTCTAGACTTAAGCTTAAAAACATGGCGTCAGAGGGTGAGAACTCGACACAGCCCCCGAACGTCCCCGTGGGTGGCACCAACACCTCCCACGGGACCAATGTAACTCGTAGGAACTGACCCCGCAGCCGCGGAACTCCCGGTTTGAGAATATGAAGGTAATTTGCATATTTCTATACTTAGGCTTAAAAACATGGCGTTAGAGAGTGAAAACTCGAAACAACCCCTGAACGTCCCCGTGCGTGGCACCAACACCTCCCACGGGACCAATGTAACTCGTAGGATTTGACCCCGCAGTCATGGGACTCTCGGTTTGAGAATACGACGATAATTTGTATATTTCTGGACATAGGCTTAAAAACATGGCGTTAGAGGGTGAGAACTTGACACAGCCCCCGAAGGCCCCCGTGGGTGGCACCAACACCTCCCACGGGACCAATGTAACTCGTAGGAACTGACCCTGCAACCGCGGGACTCCTGATTTGACAATATGACGGTAATTTGAATTTTTCTAGACTTAGGCCTACAAAGATAGCGTAAGAGGGTGAAAACTCGAAACAGACCCCGAACGTCCCCGTGGGTGGCACCAACACCTCCCACGGGACCAATGTAACTCGTACGAAGTGACCCCGCAGCCGCGGGACTCCCGGTTTGAGAAAACGACGGTAATTTGAATATTTATAGACTTAGACTTAAAAACATGGCGTTAGAGGGTGAAAACTCGAAACAGACACTGAACGGCTCCGTGGGTGGCACCAACAACTCCAACGTGACTAATATAACTCATAGGAACTGACCCCGCAACTGTGGGACTCCCGGTTTAAGAATACGATGATAATTTGCATATTTCTAGACTTAGGCTTAAAAACATCGCATTAGAGGGAGAAAACTCAAAACAGACCCCGAATGGCCCCGTGGGTGGCACCAACACCTCCAACGGGACAAAGGTAACTCGTAGGAACTGACCCCGCAGCCGCGGGACTCCCTATTTGAGAATACGACGATAATTTGCATATTTCGAGACTTAGACTTAAAAACATGGCGTTAGAGGGTGAGAACTCGAAACAACCCCCGAACGTCCCCATGGGTGGCACCAACACCTCCCACGGTACCAATTTAACTCGTAGGAACTAACCCCGCAGCCGAGGGACTCCCGGTTTGAGAATACGAAGGTAATTTGTATATTTCTAGACTTAGGCTTAAAAACATGGCGTTAGAGGGTGAAAACTCAAACAGACCCTGAACGGCCCCGTAGGTGGCACCAACACCTCCCAGGTTACCAATGTAACTCGTAGGAACTTACCCCGCAGTCGTCGGACTCCCCGTTACAGAATACGATGATAATTTGTATATTTCTTGACTTAGGCTTAAAAACATGGCGTTAGAGGGTGAAAACTGGAAACAGCCCCCGAACGGCCCCATGGGTGGTACCAACAACTCCCACGGGACCAATGTAACTCGTAGGAACTGACCCCGCAGCCGCGGCACTCCTGATTTGAGAATACGACGGTAATTTAAATATTTATAGACTTAGGCTTAAAAACATGGCGTTAGAGGGTGAAAACTCGAAATAGACCCCGAATGGCCCCGTGGGTGGCAGCAACACCTCCCACGGGACCAATGTAACTCGTAAGAACTGACCCCGCAACCGCGGGACCCCCAGTTTGAGAATATGATGTTGATTTGAATATTTCTAGACTTAGGCTTCAAAACATGGCGTTAGAGTGTGAAAACTTGAAACGGCCCCCCAACGCCCCCGTGGGTGGCACCAACACCTCCCACGGGACCAATGTAACTCGTAGGGACTGACCCCGTAGTCGCGGGACTCTCGGTTTGAGAATACGACGACAATTTGCATATTTCTAGACTTAGGCTTAAAAACATGGCGTAAGAGGATGAAAACTCAAAACAGACCCCGAACGTCCCCGTGGGTGGCACCAACACCTCCCACGGGACCAATGTAACTCAAAGGAAGTGATCCCACAGCCGCGGGACTCCCGGTTTGAGAAAATGATGATAATTTGCATATTTCTTGACTTAGACTTAAAAACATGGCGTTAGAGGGTGAAAACTCGAACAGACCTCAAACGGCCCCGTGGGTGGCACCAACACCACCCACGGGACCAATGTAACTCGTAGGAACTGACCCCGCAGCCGCGGAACTCCCGATTTGAGAATACGATGATAATTTGCATATTTCTAGACTTAGGCTTAAGAACAAGGCGTTAGAGAGTGAAAACTCGAAACAACCCCCGAACGGCCCCGTGGGTGGCACAAACACCTCCCACGGTACCAATTTAACTCATAGGAACTAACCCCGCAGTCGAGGGACTCCCGGTTTGAGAATACGAAGGTAATTTGCATATTTCTAGACTTAGGCTTAAAAATATGGCGTTAGAGGGTGAAAACTCAAACAGACCCTGAACAGCCCCGTAGGTGGCACCAACACCTCCCAGGTTACCAATGTAACTCGTAGGAACTTACCCCGCAGTCGTTGGACTCCCCGTTACAGAATACGATGATAATTTGTATATTTCTTGACTTAGGCTTAAAAACATGGCATGAGAGGGTGAAAACTCGAAACAGCCCCCGAACGGCCCCAAGGGTGGTACCAACAACTCCCACGGGACCAATGTAACTCGTAGGAACTGACCCCGCAGCCGCGGCACTCCTGATTTGAGAATACGACGGTAATTTAAATATTTCTAGACTTAGGCTTAAAAACATGGCGTTAGAGGGTGAAAACTCGAAATAGACCCCGAATGGCCCCGTGGGTGGCACCAACACCTCCCACGGGACCAATGTAACTCCTAGGGACTGACCCCGTAGTCGCGGGTCTCCTGATTTGAGAATACGATGGTAATTTGAATATTTCTAGACTTAGGCATAAAAACATGGCGTAAGAGGATGAAAACTCGAAACAGACCCCGAACGTCCCCGTGGGTGGCACCAACACCTCCCACGGGACCAATGTAACTCGTAGGAAGTGATCCCGCAGCCGCGGACTCCCGGTTTGAGAAAATGATGATAATTTTCATATTTCTTGACTTAGACTTAAAAACATGGCGTTAGAGGGTGAAAACTCGAAACAGACTTCAAACGGCCCCGTGGGTGGCACCAACACCACCCACGGGACCAATGTAACTCGTAGGAACTGACCCCGCAGCCGCGGGACTCCCGGTTTGAGAATACGATGATAATTTGCATATTTCTAGACTTAGGCTTAAGAACATGGCGTTAGAGAGTGAAAACTCGAAACAACCCCCGAACGGCCCCGTGGGTGGCACCAACACCTCCCACGGGGCCAATGTAACTCGTAGGATTCGACCCCGCAGTTGCGGAACTATCAGTTTGAGAATACGACGATATTTTGGATATTTCTGGACTTAGGCGTAAAAACATGGCGTTAGAGAGTGAAAACTCGAAACAGCCCTCGAACGTCCCCGTGGGTGGCACTAACACCTCCCACGGTACCAATTTAACTTGTAGGAACTGACCCCGCAGCCGAGGGACTCCCAGTTTGAGAATATGAAGGTAATTTGCATATTTCTAGACTTAAGCTTAAAAACATGGCGTTAGAGGGTGAAAACTCTAACAGACCCTGAACGGCCCCGTAGGTGGCACCAACACCTCCCAGGTGACCAATGTAACTCTTAGGAACTGACCCCGCAGTCGGGGGACTCCCCGTTATAGAATACGATGATAATTTGTATATTTCTTGACTTAGGCTTAAAAACATGGCATTAGAGGGTGAGAACTCGAAACAGCCCCTGAACGTCCCCGTGGGTGGCACCAACACCTCCCACGGGACTAATGTAACACGTAGAAACTGACCCCGTAGCCGCGGGACTCCCGATTTGAGAATACGAACGTAATTTGCATATTTGTAGACTTAGGCAAAACATGGCATTAGAGGGTGAGAACTCGAAACAACCTCCGAACGGCTCCATGGGTGGCACCAGCACCTCCCACGGGACCAATGTAACTCGTAGGAACTGACCTCGCAGCCGCTGGACTCTCGGTTTGAGAATACGATGATAATTTAAATATTTCTAGACTTAGGCTTAAAAACATGGCGTTAGAGGGTGAAAACTTGAAACAGACCCCGACCGGCCCCGTGGGTGGCACCAACACCTCCAATGAGACCAATGTAACTCGTCGGAACTGACCCCGCATCTGCGGAACTCCTGGTTAGAGAATACGATAATAATGTGCACATTTCTAGACTTAGGCTTAAAAACATGGCGTTAGAGGGTGAGAACTCGAAATAACCCTCGAACGTCCCTGTGGGTGGCACCAACACCTCCCACGAGACCAATGTAACTCGTACGAACTGACCCCGCAGCCAATGAACTCTCGGTTTGAGAATACGAAGGTAATTTGCATGTTTCTATACTTAGGCTTAAAAACATGACGTGAGAGGGTGAAAACTCAAAACAGCCCCCAAACGGCCCCGTGGGTGGCACCAACACCTCCCACGGGACCAATGTAACTTGTAGGAACTGACCCTGCAGCCACGGGACGCTCGATTTGAGAATACGATGATAATTTGCATATTTCTAGACTTAGGCAAAACATGGCGTTATAGGGTGAGAACTCGAAACAACCCCCGAACGGCCCCATGGGTGGCACCAACACCTCCCACGGGACCAAAGCAACTCGTAGGAACTCACCCCGCAGCCGCAGGACTCCCGGTTTGAGAATATGATGACAATTTGCATATTTTTAGACTTAGGCTTAAAAACATGGTGTTAGAGGGGGAGAACTCGACACAGACCCCGAACGTCCCCGTGGGTGGCACCAACACCTCCCATGGACCAATGTAACTCGTAGGAACTGACCCCGTAGCCGCAGGACTCTCGGTTTGAGTATACGAAGGTAATTTGCATATTTCTATACTTAAGCTTAAAAACATGGCGTTCGAGGGTGAGAACTCGACACAGACCCCGAACATCCCCGTGGGTGGCACCAACTCCTCCCACGGGACCAATGTAACTCGTAGGAATTGACCCCGCAGCCGCAGGACTCCCGATTTGAGAATACAAAGGTAATTTGCATATTTCTATACTTAGGCTTAAAAACATGGCGTTAGAGGGTGAAAACTCAAAACCGCCCCCGAACGGCCCCGTAGGTGGCACCAACACCTCCCACGGGACCAATGTAACTCGTATTAACTGACCCCGCAGCCGAGGGACTCTCAGTTTGAGAATACGATGATAATTCCAATATTTCTGGACTTAGGCTTAAAAACATGGCGTTAGAGGGTGAAAACTCGAAATAACCCCCGTACGTCCCCGTGGGTGGCACCAACACCACGCGTGGGACCAATGTAACTAGTAGGAACTGACCCCGCAGCTGCGGGATTCCCGATTAGAGAATACGACAGTAATTTACATATTTCTATACATAGGCTAAAAAACATGGCGTTAGAGGGTGAGAACTCGAATAAACCCCCGAACGCCCCGGTGGGTGGCACCAACACCTCCCACGGGACCAATGTAACTCATAGGAACTGATCCCGCAGCCGCGGGAATCCCAGTTTGAGAATACGAAGGTAATTTTCATATTTCTAGACTTAGGCAAAACATGGCGTTAGAGGGTGAAAACTCAAAACAACCCCCGAACGGCCCCGTGGGTGGCACCAACACCTCCCACGTGACCAATGTAACTCGTAGGAACTGACCTCACAGCCGCGGGACTCCCAATTTGGCAATATAACGATAATTTGCATATTTCTAGACTTAGGCTTAAAAACATGGCGTTAGAGGGTGAGAACTCAAAATAGCCCCCGAACATCCCCGTGGTGGCACCAACACCTCACACGGCACCAATGTAACACGTAGAAACTAACCCCACGGCCGCGGGACTCCCGATTTGAGAATACGATGATAATTTGAATATTTCTAGACTTAGGATTAAAAACATGGTGTTAGAGGGTGAAAACTCGAAACAGACCCCGACCGGCCCCGTGGGTGGCACCAATAATTCCAACGGGACCAATGTAACTCGTAGAAACTGACCCCGCAGCCGCGGGACTCCCGTTTTTAGAATACGAAGGTAATTTGAATATTTATAGACTTAGGTAAAACATGGCGTTAGAGGGTGAGAACTCGAAACAACCCCCGAACGGCCCCATGGGTGGCACCAACACCCTCCCACGGGACCAATGTAACTCGTAGGAACTAACCCCGTTGCCGTGGGACTCCCGATTTGAGAATACGATGATAATTTGAATATCTCTAGACTTAGGCTTAAAAACATGGCGTTAGAGGGTGAAAACTAGAAACAGACCCCGACCGGCCCCGTGGGCGGCACCAATAATTCCAACGGGACCAATGTAACTCGTAAAAACTGACCCGCAGCCGCGGGACTCCCGGTTTGAGAATACGATGATAATGTGCATATATCTAGACTTAGGCTTAAAAACATGGCGTTAGAGACTGAGAACTCAAAACAGTCCTCGAACGTCCCCGTGGGTGGCACCAACACCTCCCACGAGACCAATGTAACTCGTACGAACTGACCCCGCAGCCGACAACTCCCGGTTTGAGAATACGAATGTAATTTGCATATTTCTATACTTAGGCTTAAAAACATGGCGTTAGAGGGTGAAAACTCGAAACAGCCCTCGTACGGCCCCGCGGGTGGCACCAACACCTCCCACGGGAATAATGTAACTCGTATGAACTGACCCCACAGCCGTGGGACTCTCGATTTGAGAATACGATGATAATTTGCATATTTCTAGACTTAGGCTTAAAAACATGCCGTAAGAGGGTGAAAACTCGAAACAGACCCTGAACGTCCCCGTGGGTGGCACCAACACCTCCCACGGGACCAATGTAACTCGTAGGAAGTGACCTCGCAGCCGCGGGACTCCCGGTTTGAGAAAACGACGGTAATTTGAATATTTCTAGACTTACGCTTAAAAACATGGCGTTAGAGGATGAAAACTCGAAACAGACCCCGAATGGCCCCATGGGTGGCACCAACACCTCCCACGGGACCAATGTAACTCGTAGGAATTGACCCCGCAGCCGCGGGACACCCGGTTTGAGAATACGCCAATAATTTTCATATTTCTAAACTTAGGCTTAAAAATATGGCTTTGGAGGGTGAGAACTCGAAATAGACCCCGAACGTCCCCGTGGGTGGCACCAACACCTCCCACAGGACCAATGTAAATCGTAGGAACTGACCCCGCAGCCGCGGGATTATCAATTTGAGAATACGATGGTAATTTGCTTATTTCTAGACCTAAGCAAAACATGGCGTTAGAGGGTGAAAACTCGAAACAGCCCCCGAACGGCCCCATGGGTGGCACCTACACCTCCCACGGGACCAATGTAACTCGTAGGAACTGACTCCGCCGCCGCGGGACTCCCGGTTTGAGAATATGACGATAAGTTGCATATTTTTAGACTTAGGCTTAAAAACATGGCGCTAGAGGATGAAAACTCGAAACAACCCCCGAACGGCCCCATGGGTGGCACCAACACCTCCCACGGGACCAATGTAAATCGTAGGAACTCACCCCGCTGCCGCTGGACTCCCAATTTGATAATACGACGGTAATTTTCATATTTCTAGACCTAAGCAAAACATGGCGTTAGAGGGTGAAAACTCGAAACAGCCCCCGAACGGCCCGGTGGGTGGCACCAACACCTCCCACGGGACCAATGTAACTCGTAGGAACTGACCCCGTAGTCGCGGGACTCTCGGTTTGAGAATACGGTGACAATTTGCATATTTTTAGACTTAGGCTTAAAAACTTGGTGTTAGAGGGTGAGAACTCGACACAGACCCCAAACGTCCTCGTGGGTGGCACCAACACCTTCCACGGGACCAATGAAACTCATAGGAACTGACCCCGCAGCCGCGGGACTCTCGGTTTGAGAATATGAAGGTAATTTGCATATTTCTATACTTAGGCTTAAAAACAGGGCGTTCGAGGGTGGGAAGTCGAAACAGACCCCGAACGTCCCCGTGGGTGGCACCAACACCTCCCACGGGACCAATGTAACTCATAGGAACTTTATCCCGTAGCCGAAGGACTCCCGATTTGAGCATACAAAGGTAATTTGTATATTTCTGTACTTAGGCTAAAAAACGTGGCGTTAGTGGGAGAAAACTCGAAACTGCCCCAGAACGGCCCCGTGGGTGGCACCAACACCTCCCACGGGACCAATGTAACTCGTAGGATCTGACCCCGCAGCCGCGGGACTCTCGGTATGAGAATACGATGTTAATTCCCATATTTCTGGACTTAGGCTTAAAAACTTGGCGTTAGAGGGTGAAAACTCGAAATAACCCCCGTACGTCCCCGTTGGTGCCACCAACACCACCCACGGGACCAATGTAACTCGTAGGAACTGATCCCGCAGCTGCGGGACTCCCGATTTGAAAATACGATGGTAATTTGCATATTTCTAGACATTGGCTAAAAAACATGGCATTAGAGGGTGAGAACTCGAAACAACCCCCAAACGCCCACGTGGGTGACACCAACACCTCCCACGGGACCAATGTAACTCGTAGGAACTGACCCCGTAGTCGCGGGACTCTCGGTTTGCGAATACGATGATAATTTGCATATTTCAAAACTTTGGCTTAAAAAGATGGCGTTAGAGGGTGAGAACTCGAAACAGCCCCCGAACGTCCCCGTGGGTGGCACCAACACCTCCCACGGGACCAATGTAACTCGTAGGAACTGACCCCGTAGTCGCGGGATTCTCGGTTTGAGAATACGACGAGAATTTGCATATTTTTAGACTTCGGCTTAAAAACTTGGTGTTAGAGGGTGAGAACTCGACACAGACCCCAAACGTCCTCGTGGGTGGCACCAACACCTTCCACGGGACCAATGAAACTCGTAGGAACTGACCCCGCAGCCGCGGGAATCTCGGTTTGAGAATACGAAGGTAATTTGCATATTTCTATACTTAGGCTTAAAAACAGGGCGTTCGAGGGTGAGAACTCGACACAGACCCCGAACGTCCCCGTGGGTGGCACCAACACCTCCCACGGGACCAATGTAACTCATAGGAACTGACCCCGTAGCCGCAGGACTCCCGATTTGAGCATACAAAGGTAATTTGCATATTTCTGTACTTAGGCTAAATAACATGGTGTTAGTGGGAGAAAACTCGAAACTGCACCAGAACGGCCCCGTGGGTGGCACCAACACCTCCCACGGGACCAATGTAACTCGTAGGATCAGACCCCGCAGCCGCGGGACTCTCCGTATGAGAATACGATGTTAATTCCCATATTTCTGGACTTAGGCTTAAAAACATGGCGTTAGAGGGTGAAAACTTGAAATAACCCCCGTACGTCCCCATTGGTGGCACCAACACCACCCACGGGACCAATGTAACTCGTAGGAACTGATCCCGCAGTTGCGGGACTCCCGATTTGAGAATACGACGGTAATTTGCATATTTTTAGACATTGGCTAAAAAACATGGCGTTAGAGGGTGAGAACTCGAAACAACCCCCGAACGCCCCCGTGGGTGGCACCAACACCTCCCACGGGACCAATGTAACTCATAGTAAATGATCCCGCAGCCGTGGGACTCCCAGTTTGTGAATACGAAGGTAATTTTCATATTTCTATACTTAAGCAAAACATGGCGTTAGAGGGTGAAAACTCAAAACAGCCCCCGAACGGCCCCGTGGGTGGCACCAACACCTCCCACCGGACCAATGTAACTTATAGGAACTGACCCCACAACCTCGGGACTCCCGATTTGAGAATACGATAGTAATTTACATATTTCTAGATGCAGGCTTAAAAACATGGCGTTAGATGGTGAGAACTCAAAACAGCCCCCGAACGTCCCCATGGGTGGCACCAACACCTCCCACGGGACCAATGTAACTCGTAGGAACTGACCCCGTAGCCGCGAGACTCCCGGTTTGAGAATACGACGATAATGTGCAAATATTTAGACTTAGGCTTAAAAACATGGCGTTAGAGACTGAGAACTCGAAACAACCCTCGAACGTCCCCGTGGGTGGCACCAACACCTCCCACGAGACCAATGTAACTCGTACGAACTGACCCCGCAACCGACGAACTCCCGGTTTGAGAATACGAATGTAATTTGCATATTTCTAAACTTAGGCTTAAAAACATGGCGTTAGAGGGTGAAAACTCAAAACAGCCCTCATACGGCCCCGTGAGTGGCACCAACACCTCCCACGGGACCGATGTAACTCGTATGAACTGACCCCGCAGCCGTGGGACTCTCGATTTGAGAATACGATGATAATTTGCATATTTCTGGACTTAAGCTTAAAAACATGGCGTAAGAGGGTGAAAACTCGAAACAGACCCTGAACGTCCCCGTGGGTGGCACTAACACCTCCCACGGGACCAATGTAACTCGTAGGAACTGACCCCGCAGCCGCGGGACTCCCGGTTTGAGAATACGAAGGTAATTTGAATACTTATAGACTTAGGTAAAACATGGCGTTAGAGGGTGAGAACTCGAAACAACCCCCGAACGGCCCCATGGGTGGCACCAACACCTCCCACGGGACCAATGTAACTCGTAGGAACTAACCCCGCTGCCGCGGGACTCCCGATTTGAGAATAAGATGATAATTTGAATATTTCTAGACTTAGGCTTAAAAATATGGCGTTAGAGGGTGAAAACTAGAAACAGACCCCGACCGGCCCCGTGGGCGGCACCAATAGATCCAACGGGACCAATGTAACTCGTAGAAACTGACCCGCAGCCGCGAGACTCCCGGTTTGAGAATACGACGATAATGTGCAAATATTTAGACTTAGGCTTAAAAACATGGCGTTAGAGACTGAGAACTCGAAACAACCCTCGAACGTCTCCGTGGGTGGCACCAACACCTCCCACGAGACCAATGTAACTCGTACGAACTGACCCCGCAACCGACGAACTCCCGGTTTGAGAATACAAATGTAATTTGCATATTTCTAAACTTAGGCTTAAAAACATGGCGTTAGAGGGTGAAAACTCGAAACAGCCCTCATACGGCCCCGTGAGTGGCACCAACACCTCCCACGGGACCGATGTAACTCGTATGAACTGACCCCGCAACCATGGGACTCTCGATTTGAGAATACGATGATAATTTGCATATTTCTGGGCTTAAGCTTAAAAACATGTCGTAAGAGGGTGAAAACTCGAAACAGACCCTGAACGTCCCCGTGGGTGGCACCAACACCTCCCACGGGACCAATGTAAATCGTAGGAACTGACCCCGCAGCCGCGGGACTCCCGGTTTGAGAAAAGGATGGTAATTTGAATATTTCTAGACTTACGCTTAAAAACATGGCGTTAGAGGATGAAAACTCGAAACAGACCCCGAATGGCCCCATGGGTGGCACCAACACCTCCCACGGGACCAATGCAACTCGTAGGAACTGACCCCGCAGCCGCGGGACACCCGGTTTGAGAATACGACAATAATTTGCATATTTCTAGACTTAGGCTTAAAAACATGGCTTTGGAGGGTGAGAACTCGAAATAGACCCCGAATGTCCCCGTGGGTGGCACCAACACCTCCCACAGGACCAATGTCAATCATAGGAACTGACCCCGCAGCCGCGGGATTATCAATTTGAGAATACGATGGTAATTTGCTTATTTCTAGACATAAGCAAAACATGGCGTTAGAGGGTGAAAACTCGAAACAGCCCCCGAACGGCCCCGTGGGTGGCACCAACACCTCCCACGGGACCAATGTAACTCGTAGGAACTGATCCCGCCGCCGCGGGACTCCCAATTTGAGAATATGACGATAAGTTGCATATTTTTAGACTTAGGCTTAAAAACATGGCGCTAGAGGATGAAAACTCGAAACAACCCCCGAACGGCCCCATGGGTGGCACCAACACCTCCCACGGGACCAATGTAAATCGTAGGAACTGACCCCGCTGTCGCTGGACTCCCAATTTGAGAATACGACGGTAATTTTCATATTTCTAGACTTAAGCAAAACATGGCGTTAGAGGGTGAAAACTCGAAACATCCCCCTAACGGCCCCGTGGGTGGCACCAACACCTCCCACGGGACCAATGTAACTCGTAGGAACTGATCCCATAGTCGCGGGATTCTCGGTTTGAGAATACGGCGACAATTTGAATATTTTTAGACTTAGGCTTAAAAACTTGGTGTTAGAGGGTGAGAACTCGAGACAGACCCCAAACGTCCTCGTGGGTGGCACCAACACCTTCCACGGGACCAATGAAACTCGTAGGAACTAACCCCGCAGCCGCGGGACTCTCGGTTTGAGAATACGAAGGTAATTTTCATATTTCTATACTTAGGCTTAAAAACAGGGCGTTCGAGGGTGGGAACTCGACACAGACCCCGAACGTCCCCGTGGGTGGCACCAACACCTCCCACGGGACCAATGTAACTCATAGGAACTGACCCCGTAGCCGCAGGACTCCCGATTTGAGCATACAAAGGTAATTTGCATATTTCTGTACTTAGGCTAAAAAACATGGTGTTAGTGGGAGAAAACTCGAAACTGCCCCAGAACGGCCCCGTGGGTGGCACCAACACCTCCCACGGGACCAATGTAACTCGTAGGATCAGACCCCGCAGCCGCGAGACTCTCCGTATGAGAATACGATGTTAATTCCCATATTTCTGGACTTAGGCTTAAAAACATGGCGTTAGAGGGTGAAAACTCGAAATAACCCCCGTACGTCCCCATTGGTGGCACCAACACCACCCACGGGACCAATGTAACTCGTAGGAACTGATCCCGCAGTTGCGGGACTCCCGATTTGAGAATACGATGGTAATTTGCATATTTTTAGACATTGGCTAAAAAACATGGCGTTAGAGGGTGAGAACTCGAAACAACCCCCGAACGCCCCCGTGGGTGGCACCAACACCTCCCACGGGACCAATGTAACTCATAGGAAATGATCCCGCAGCCGTGGAACTCCCAGTTTGTGAATACGAAGGTAATTTTCATATTTCTATACTTAAGCAAAACATGGCGTTAGAGGGTGAAAACTCAAAACAGCCCCCGAACGGCCCCGTGGGTGGCACCAACACCTCCCACCGGACCAATGTAACTTGTAGGAACTGACCCCACAGCCTCGGGACTCCCGATTTGAGAATACGATAGTAATTTACATATTTCTAGACGCAGGCTTAAAAACATGGCGTTAGATGGTGAGAACTCAAAACAGCCCCCGAACGTCCCCATGGGTGGCACCAACACCTCCCACGGGACCAATGTAACTCGTAGGAACTAACCCCACCGCCGCGGGACTTCCGGTTTGAGAATAAGATGATAATTTGAATATTTCTAGACTTAGGATTAAAAACATGGTGTTAGAGGGTGAAAACTCGAAACAGACCCCGACCGGCCCCGTGGGTGGCACCAATAATTCCAACGGGACCAACGTAACTCGTAGAAACTGACCCGCAGCCGCGAGACTCCCGGTTTGAGAATACGACGATAATGTGCAAATATTTAGACTTAGGCTTAAAAACATGGCGTTAGAGACTGAGAACTCGAAACAACCCTCGAACGTCCCCGTGGGTGGCACCAACACCTCCCACGAGACCAATGTAACTCGTACGAACTGACCCCGCAACCGACGAACTCCCGGTTTGAGAATACGAATGTAATTTTCATATTTCTAAACTTAGGCTTAAAAACATGGCGTTAGAGGGTGAAAACTCGAAACAGCCCTCATACGGCCCCGTGAGTGGCACCAACACCTCCCACGGGACCGATGTAACTCGTATGAACTGACCCCGCAGCCGTGGGACTCTCGATTTGAGTATACGATGATAATTTGCATATTTCTGGACTTAAGCTTAAAAACATGGCGTAAGAGGGTGAAAACTCGAAACAGACCCTGAACGTCCCCGTGGGTGGCACTAACACCTCCCACGGGACCAATGTAACTCGTAGGAACTGACCCCGCAGCCGCGGGACTCCCGGTTTGAGAATACGAAGGTAATTTGAATACTTATAGACTTAGGTAAAACATGGCATTAGAGGGTGAGAACTCGAAACAACCCCCGAACGGCCCCATGGGTGGCACCAACACCTCCCACGGGACCAATGTAACTCGTAGGAACTAACCCCGCTGCCGCGGGACTCCCGATTTGAGAATAAGATGATAATTTGAATATTTCTAGACTTAGGCTTAAAAATATGGCGTTAGAGGGTGAAAACTAGAAACAGACCCCGACCGGCCCCGTGGGCGGCACCAATAATTCCAACGGGACCAATGTAACTCGTAGAAACTGACCCGCAGCCGCGAGACTCCCGGTTTGAGAATACGACGATAATGTGCAAATATTTAGACTTAGGCTTAAAAACATGGCGTTAGAGACTGAGAACTCGAAACAACCCTCGAACGTTCCCGTGGGTGGCACCAACACCTCCCACGAGACCAATGTAACTCGTACGAACTGACCCCGCAACCGACGAACTCCCGGTTTGAGAATACGAATGTAATTTGCATATTTCTAAACTTAGGCTTAAAAACATGGCGTTAGAGGGTGAAAACTCGAAACAGCCCTCATACGGCCCCGTGAGTGGCACCAACACCTCCCACGGGACCGATGTAACTCGTATGAACTGACCCCGCAGCCGTGGGACTCTCGATTTGAGAATACGATGATAATTTGCATATTTCTGGACTTAAGCTTAAAAACATGGCGTAAGAGGGTGAAAACTCGAAACAGACCCTGAACGTCCCCGTGGGTGGCACTAACACCTCCCACGGGACCAATGTAACTCGTAGGAACTGACCCCGCTGCCGCGGGACTCCCGGTTTGAGAATACGAAGGTTATTTGAATACTTATAGACTTAGGTAAAACATGGCGTTAGAGGGTGAGAACTCGAAACAACCCCCGAACGGCCCCATGGGTGGCACCAACACCTCCCACGGGACCAATGTCACTCGTAGGAACTAACCCCGCTGCCGCGGGACTCCCGATTTGAGAATAAGATGATAATTTGAATATTTCTAGACTTAGGCTTAAAAATATGGCGTTAGAGGGTGAAAACTAGAAACAGACCCCGACCGGCCCCGTGGGCGGCACCAATAATTCCAACGGGACCAATGTAACTCGTAGAAACTGACCCGCAGCCGTGAGACTCCCGGTTTGAGAATACGACGATAATGTGCAAATATTTAGACTTAGGCTTAAAAACATGGCGTTAGAGACTGAGAACTCGAAACAACCCTCGAACGTCCCCGTGGGTGGCACCAACACCTCCCATGAGACCAATGTAACTCGTACGAACTGACCCCGCAACCGACGAACTCCCGGTTTGAGAATACGAATGTAATTTGCATATTTCTAAACTTAGGCTTAAAAACATGGCGTTAGAGGGTGAAAACTCAAAACAGCCCTCATACGGCCCCGTGAGTGGCACCAACACCTCCCACGGGACCGATGTAACTCGTATGAACTGACCCCGCAACCGTGGGACTCTCGATTTGAGAATACGATGATAATTTGCATATTTCTGGACTTAAGCTTAAAAACATGGCGTAAGAGGGTGAAAACTCGAAACAGACCCTGAACGTCCCCGTGGGTGGCACCAACACCTCCCACGGGACCAATGTAAATCGTAGGAACTGACCCCGCAACCGCGGGACTCCCAGTTTGAGAAAAGGATCGTAATTTGAATATTTCTAGACTTACGCTTAAAAACATGGTGTTAGAGGATGAAAACTCGAAACAGACCCCGAATGGCCCCATGGGTGGCACCAACACCTCCCACGGGACCAATGCAACTCGTAGGAACTGACCCCGCAGCCGCGGGACACCCGGTTTGAGAATACGACAATAATTTGCATATTTCTAGACTTAGGCTTAAAAACATGGCTTTGGAGGGTGAGAACTCTAAATAGACCCCGAATGTCCCCGTGGGTGGCACCAACACCTCCCACAGGACCAATGTAAATCATAGGAACTGACCCCGCAGTCGCGGGATTATCAATTTGAGAATACGATGGTAATTTGCTTATTTCTAGACTTAAGCAAAACATGGCGTTAGAGGGTGAAAACTCGAAACATCCCCCGAACGGCCCCGTGGGTGGCACCAACACCTCCCACGGGACCAATGTAACTCGTAGGAACTGATCCCGCCGCCGCGGGACTCCCAGTTTGAGAATATGATGATAAGTTGCATATTTTTAGACTTAGGCTTAAAAACATGGCGCTAGAGGATGAAAACTCGAAACAACCCCCGAACGGCCCCATGGGTGGCACCAACACCTCCCACGGGACCAATGTAAATCGTAGGAACTGACCCCGCTGTCGCTGGACTCCCAATTTGAGAATACGACGATAATTTTCATATTTCTAGACTTAAGCAAAACATGGCGTTAGAGGGTGAAAACTCGAAACAGCCCCCTAACGGCCCCGTGGGTGTCACCAACACCTCCCACAGGAACAATGTAACTCGTAGGAACTGACCCCGTAGTCTCCGGATTCTCGGTTTGAGAATACGGCGACAATTTGCATATTTTTAGACTTAGGCTTAAAAACTTGGTGTTAGAGGGTGAGAACTCGAGACAGACCCCAAACATCCTCGTGGGTGGCACCAACACCTTCCACGGGACCAATGAAACTCGTAGGAACTGACCCCGCAGCCGCGGGACTCTCGGTTTGAGAATACGAAGGTAATTTTCATATTTCTATACTTAGGCTTAAAAACAGGGCGTTCGAGGGTGGGAACTCGACACAGACCCCGAACGTCCCCGTGGGTGGCACCAACACCTCCCACGGGACCAATGTAACTCATAGGAACTGACCCCGTAGCCGCAGGACTCCCGATTTGAGCATACAAAGGTAATTTGCATATTTCTGTACTTAGGCTAAAAAACGTGGCGTTAGTGGGAGAAAACTCGAAACTGCCCCAGAACGGCCCCGTGGGTGGCACCAACACCTCCCACGGGACCAATGTAACTCGTAGGATCTGACCCCGCAGTCGCGGGACTCTCGGTATGAGAATACGATGTTAATTCCCATATTTCTGGACTTAGGCTTAAAAACATGGCGTTAGAGGGTGAAAACTCGAAATAACCCACGTACGTCCCTGTTGGTGGCACCAACACCACCCACGGGACCAATGTAACTCGTAGGAACTGATCCCGCAGCTGCGGGACTCCCGATTTGAGAATACGACGGTAATTTGAACATTTCTAGACATTGGTAAAAAACATGGCATTAGAGGGTGAGAACTCGAAACAACCCCCGAACGCCCCCGTGGGTGACACCAACACCTCCCACGGGACCAATGTAACTCGTAGGAACTGACCCCGTAGTCGCGGGACTCTCGGTTTGAGAATACGGCGACAATTTGCATATTTTTAGACTTCGGCTTAAAAACTTGGTGTTAGAGGGTGAGAACTCGACACAGACCCCAAACGTCCTCGTGGGTGGCACCAACACCTTCCACGGGACCAATGAAACTCGTAGGAACAGACCCCGCAGTCGCGGGACTCTCGGTTTGAGAATACGAAGGTAATTTACATATTTCTATACTTAGGCTTAAAAACAGAGCGTTCGAGGGTGAGAACTCGACACAGACCCCGAACGTCCCCGTGGGTGGCACCAAAAACTCCCACGGGACCAATGTAACTCATAGGAACTGACCCCGTAGCCGCAGGACTCCCGATTTGAGCATACAAAGGTAATTTGCATATTTATGTACTTAGGCTCAAAAACATGGCGTTAGTGAGAGAACACTCGAAACTGCCCCAGAACGGCCCCGTGGGTGGCACCAACACCTCCCACGGGACCAATGTAACTCGTAGGATCTGACCCCGCAGCCGCGGGACTCTCGGTATGAGAATACGATGTTAATTCCCATATTTCTGGACTTAGGCTTAAAAACATGGCGTTAGAGGGTGAAAACTCGAAATAACCCCCATACGTCCCCGTTGGTGGCACCAACACCACCCACGGGACCAATGTAACTCGTAGGAACTGATTCCGCAGCTGCGGGGCTCCCGATTTGAGAATACGACGGTAATTTGCATATTTCTAGACATAGGCTAAAAAACATGGCGTTAGAGGGTGAGAACTCGAAACAACCCCCAAACGCCCCCGTGGGTGGCACCAACACCTCCCACGGGACCAATGTAACTCATAGGAAATGATCCCACAGCCGTGGGACTCCCAGTTTGTGAATATGAAGGTAATTTTCATATTTCTATACTTAAGCAAAACATGGCGTTAGAGGGTGAAAACTCAAAACAGCCCCCGAACGGCCCCGTGGGTGGCACCAACACCTCCCACGGGACCAATGTAACTTATAGGAACTGACCCCACAGCCGCGGGACTCCCAATTTGAGAATACGATAGTAATTTACATATTTCTAGACGCAGGCTTAAAAACATGGCGTTAGATGGTGAGAACTCGAAACAGCCCCCGAACGTCCCCATGGGTGGCAGCAACACCTCCCACGGGACCAATGTAACTCGTAGGAACTAACCCCATAGCCGCGGGACTCCCGGTTTGAGAATACGATGATAATTTGAATATTTCTAGACTTAGGATTAAAAACATGGTGTTAGAGGGTGAAAACTCGAAACAGACCCCGACCGGCCCCGTGGGTGGCACCAATAATTCCAACGGGACCAATGTAACTCGTAGAAACTCACCACGCAGCCGCGGGACTCCCGGTTTGAGAATACAAAGGTAATTTGAATATTTATAGACTTAGGTAAAACATGGCGTTAGAGGGTGAGAACTCGAAACAACCCCCGAACGGCCCCATGGGTGGCACCAACACCTCCCACGGGACCAATGTAACTCGTAGGAACTAACCCCGCTGCCGCGGGACTCCCGATTTGAGAATACGATGATAATTTGAATATTTCTAGACTTAGGCTTAAAAACATGGCGTTAGAGGGTGAAAACTAGAAACCGACCCCGACCGGCCCCGTGGGCGGCACCAATAATTCCAACGGGACTGTAACTCGTAGAAACTGACCCGCAGCCGCGGGACTCCCGGTTTGAGAATACGACGATAATGTGCATATATCTAGACTTAGGCTTAAAAACACGGCGTTAGAGACTGAGAACTCGAAACAGCCCTCGAACGTCCCCGTGGGTGGCACCAACACCTGCCACGAGACCAATGTAACTCGTACGAACAGACCACGCAGCCGACGAACTCCCGGTTTGAGAATACGAATGTAATTTGCATATTTCTATACTTAGGCTTAAAAAGATGGCGTTAGAGGGTGAAAACTCGAAACAGCCCTCGTACGGCCCCGTGGGTGGCACCAACACCTCCCACGGGACCAATGTAACTCGTATGAACTGACCCCGCAGCCGTGGGACTCTCGGTTTGAGAATACGATGATAATTTGCATATTTCTGGACTTAGGATTAAAAACATGGCGTTAGAGGGTGAAAACTCGAAACAGACCCTGAACGTCCCCGTGGGTGGCACCAACACCTCCCACGGGACCAATGTACCTCGTAGGAAGTGACCCCGCAGCCGCGGGACTCCCGGTTTGAGAAAACGACGGTAATTTCCATATTTGTAGACTTAGGCTTAAAAACATGGCTTTGGAGGGTGAGAACTCGAAATAGACCCCGAACGTCCCCGTGGGTGGCACCAACAACTCCCACAGGACCAATGTAAATCGTAGGAACTGACCCCGCAGCCGCGGTATTATCAATTTGAGAATACGATGGTAATTTGCTTATTTCTAGACTTAAGCAAAACATGGCGTTAGAGGGTGAAAACTCGAAACAGCCCCCGAACGGCCCCGTGGGTGGCACCAACACCTCCCACGGGACCAATGTAACTTGTAGGAACTGACCCCGCCGCCGCGGGTCTCCCGGTTTGAGAATATGACGATAAGTTGCATATTTTTAGACTTAGGCTTGAAAACATGGCGCTAGAGGATGAAAACTCGAAACAACCCCCGAACGGCCCCATGGGTGGCACCAACACCTCCCACGGGACCAATGTAAATCGTAGGAACTGACCCCGCTGCCACTGGACTTCCAATTTGAGAATACGACGGTAATTTTCATATATCTAGACTTAAGCAAAACATGGCGTTAGAGGGTGAAAACTCGAAACAGCCCCCGAACGGCCCCGTGGGTGGCACCAACACCTCCCACGGGACCAATGTAACTCGTAGGAACCGACCCCGTAGTCGCGGGACTATCGGTTTGAGAATACGGTGAAAATTTGCATATTTTTAGACTTAGGCTTAAAAACTTGGTGTTAGAGGGTGAGAACTCGACACAGACCCCAAACGTCCTCGTGGGTGGCACCAACACCTTCCACGGGACCAATGAAACTCGTAGGAACTGACCCCGCAGCCGCGGGACTCTCGGTTTCAGAATACAAAGGTAATTTGCATATTTCTATACTTAGGCTTAAAAACAGGGCGTTCGAGGGTGGGAACTCGACACAGACCCCGAACGTCCCCGTGGGTGGCACCAACACCTCCCACGGGACCAATGTAACTCATAGGAACTGACCCCGTAGCCGCAGGACTCCCGATTTGAGCATACAAAGTTAATTTTCATATTTCTGTACTTAGGCTAAAAAACGTGGCGTTAGTGGGAGAAAACTCGAAACTGCCCCAGAACGGCCCCGTGGGTGGCACCAACACCTCCCACGGGACCAATGTAACTCGTAGGATCTGACCCCGCAGCCGCGAGACTCTTGGTATGAGAATACGATGTTAATTCCCATATTTCTGGACTTAGGCTTAAAAACATGGCGTTAGAGGGTGAAAACTCGAAATAACCCACGTACGTCCCCGTTGGTGGCACCAACACCACCCACGGGACCAATGTAACTCGTAGGAACTGATCCCGCAGCTGCGGGACTCCCGATTTGAGAATGCGACGGTAATTTGTATATTTCTAGACATAGGCTAAAAACATGGCGTTAGAGGGTGAGAACTCGAAACAACCCCCCAATGCCCCCGTGGGTGGCACCAACACCTCTCACGGGACCAATGTAACTCGTAGGAACTGACCCCGTAGTCGCCGGACTCTCGGTTTGAGAATACGACGACAATTTGCATATTTTTAGACTTAGGCTTAAAAACTTGGTGTTAGAGGGTGAGAACTCAACACAGACCCCAAACGTCCTCGTGGGTGGCACCAACACCTTCCACGGGACCAATGAAACTCGTAGGAACTGACCCCGCAGCCGCGGGACTCTCGGTTTGAGAATACGAAGGTAATTTGCATATTTCTATACTTAGGCTTAAAAACAGGGCGTTCGAGGGTGAGAACTCGACACAGACCCCGAACGTCCCCGTGGGTGGCACCAACACCTCCCACGGGACCAATGTAACTCATAGGAACTGACCCCGTAGCCGCAGGACTCCCGATTTGAGCATACAAAGGTAATTTGCATATTTCTGTACTTAGGCTAAAAAACGTGGTGTTAGTGGGAGGAAACTCGAAACTGCCACAAAACGGCCCCGTGGGTGGCACCAACACCTCCCACGGGACCAATGTAACTCGTAGGATCTGACCCCGCAGCCGCGAGACTCTCGGTATGAGAATACGATGTTAATTCCCATATTTCTGGACTTAGGCTTAAAAACGTGGCGTTAGAGGGTGAAAACTCGAAATAACCCACGTACGTCCCCATTGGTGGCACCAACACCACCCACGAGACCAATGTAACTCGTAGGAACTGATCCCGCAGCTGCGGGACTCCCGATTTGAGAATACGATGGTAATTTGCATATTTCTAGACATAGGCTAAAAAATATGGAGTTAGAGGGTGAGAACTCGAAACAACCCCCCAACGCCCCCGTGGTTGGCACCAACACCTCCCACGGGACCAATGTAACTCGTAGGAACTGACCCCGTAGTCGCGGGACTCTCGGTTTGAGAATACGATGTTAATTCCCATATTTCTGGACTTAGCCTTAAAAACATGGCGTTAGAAGGTGAAAACTCGAAATAACTCCCATATGTCCCCGTTGGTGGCACCAACACCACCTACGGGACCAATGTAACTCGTAGGAACTGATTCCGCAGCTGCGGGACTCCCGATTTGAGAATACGACGGTAATTTGCATATTTCTAGACATAGGCTAAAAAACATGGCGTTAGAGGGTGAGAACTCGAAACAACCCCCGAACGCCCCCGTGGGTGGCACCAACACCTCCCACGAGACCAATGTAACTCATAGGAAATGATCCCGCAGCCGTGGGACTCCCAGTTTGTGAATACAAAGGTAATTTTCATATTTCTATACTTAAGCAAAACATGGCGTTAGAGGGTGAAAACTCAAAACAGCCCCTGAACGGCCCCGTGGGTGGTACCAACACCTCCCACGGGACCAATGTAACTTATAGGAACTGACCCCACAGCCGCGGGACTCCCGATTTGAGAATACGATAGTAATTTACATATTTCTAGACGCAGGCTTAAAAACATGGCGTTAGATGGTGAGAACTCGAAACAGCCCCCGAACGTCCTCGTGGGTGGCACCAACACCTCCCACGGGACCAATGTAACTCGTAGGAACTAACCCCACAGTCGCGGGACTCCCGGTTTAAGAATACGAAGGTAATTTGAATATTTATAGACTTAGGCAAAACATGGCGTTAGAGGGTGAGAACTCGAAACAACCCTTGAACGGCCCCGTGGGTGGCACCAACACCTCCCACGGGACCAATGTGACTCGTAGAAACTGACCCCGCAGCCGCGGGACTCCCGGTTTGAGAATACGAAGATAATTTGAATATTTCTAGACTTAGGCTTAAAAACATGGCGTTAGAGGGTGAGAACTCGAAACAGCCCTCGAACGTCCCCATGGGTGGCACCAACACCTCCCACGAGACCAATGTAACTCGTACGAACTGGCCCCGAAGCCGAAGAACTCCCGGATTGAGAATATGAATGTAATTTGCATATTTCTATACTTAGGCTTAAAAACATGGCGTTAGAGGTTGAAAACTCGAAACTGCCCCCGTACGGCCCCGTTGGTGGCACCAACACCTCCCACGGGACCAATGTAACTCGTAGGAACTGACCCCGCAGCCGTGGAACTCTCGGTTTGAGGATACAAAAAAAATTTGCATATTTCTGGACTTAGGCTCAAAAACATGGCGTAAGAGGGTGAAAACTCGAAACAGACCCGGAACGTCCCCGTGGGTGGCACCAACACCTCCCACGGGACCAATGTAACTTGTAGGAAGTGACCCCGCAGCCGCGGCACTCCCAGTTTGAGAAAATGACGGTAATTTGAATATATCCGGACTTACGCTTAAAAACATGACGTTAGAGAGTGAAAACTCGAAACAGACCCCGAAAGGACCCGTGGGTGGCTCCAACACCTCCCACGGGACCAATGTAACTCGTAGGAACTGACCCCGCAGCCGCGGGACTCCTGGTATGAGAATATGACGGTAATTTGAGTATTTCTAGACTTAGACTTAAAAACATGGCGTTAGAGGGTTAAAACTCGAAACAGACCACGAACAGCCCCGTGGGTGGCACCAGTACCTCCAACGGGACCAAAGTAACTCGTAGTAACTGACCCCGCAGTTGCGGGACTCCCGATTTGAGAATACGATGATAATTTTCATATTTCTACACTTAGGCTTATAAACATGGCTTTAGATGGTGAGAACTCGAAACAGCCCCCGGACGTCCCCGTGGGTGGCACCAACACCTCCCACGGGACCAATGTAACTCTTAGGAACTGACCCTGCTGCCGTGGGACTCTCGGTTTGAGAATACGAAGGTAATTTGCATATTTCTAGAATTAGGCTTTAAAACATGGCGGTGGAGAGTGAAAACTCAAAACAGCCAGCAAACGGCCCCTTGGGTGGCACAAACACGTCCCACGGGACCAATGTAACTTGTAAGAACAGACCCTGCAGCCGCCGAACTCCCAGTTTGAGAATATGATGATAATTTGCATATTTCTTGACATAGGATTAAAAACATGGCGTTAGAGGGTGAAAACTCGAAACAACCTCCGTACGTCCCCGTGGGTGGCACCTACACCTCCCATGGGACCAATGTAACTCGTAGTAACTGAACCCGCAGCCGCTGGACTCCTAATTTGAGAATACAATGGTGATTTGCATATTTCTAGAATTAGGCTTAAAAACATGGCGTTAGAGAGTGAAAACTCGAAACAGACCCTGAACGGCCCCGTGGATGGCACCAATACCTCCCACGGGACCAATGTAACTCGTAGGAACTGACCCGCCTACCGCGGGACTCCCGGTTTTAGAATACGAAGGTAATTTGCATATTTCTTGACTTAGGCTTAAAAATGGCATTAGAGGGTGAAAACTCGAAACAACCCCAGAACGGCCCCGTGGGTGGCACCAACACATCCCACGGGACCAATGTAACTCGTAGGAACTGACCCCGATGCCGCCGGACTCATGGTTTGAGAATACGACGATAATTTGCATATTTCTTAACTTAGGCTTGAAAACATGGTGTTAGAGGGTGAAAACTCGAAACAGTCCCCATATGTCCCCGTGGGTGGCACCAACACCTCCCATGGGACCAATGTAACTCGTAGGAACTAACCCCACAACCACAGGACTCCCAATTTGAGAATACGAAGATAATTTGCATATTTCAAGACATAGGATTAAAAACATTGCGTTAAAGGGTGAGAACTCGAAACAGCCCCCAAACGTCCCCGTGGGTGGCTATAACACCTCTAACGGGACCAATGTAACTCGTAGGAACTGACCTCGTAGCCGCGGGACTCCCGGTTTGAGAATACGATGGTAATTTTAATATTTCTAGACATAGGCTTAAAAATATGGCATAGAGGGTGAAAATTCGAAATATACCCCAAACGGCCCCGTGGGTGGCCCCAACACCTCCAACGGGAATAATGTAACTCGTAGGAACTGACCTCACTGCCGCAGGACTCCTGGTTTGAGAATACGATGATAATTTGTATATGTCTTGACTTAGGCTTAAAAACATGGCGTTAGAGGGTGAAAAGTCAAAATATCCCTCGAACGTCCCCGTGGGTGGCACCCACACCTCCCGCGGCTTCGGGGTCTGTTTTGAGTTTTCACCCTCTTACGCCATGTTTTTAAGCCTAAGTCTAGAAATATTCAAATTACTATCGTATTCTCAAATCGGGAGTTCGTCGGAACTGACCCCGCAGTCGCGGGATAACCAATTTGAGAAAAACATGGCGTTAGAGGGTGAAAACTCGAAACAGCCCCCGAACGGCCCCGTGGGTGGCACCAACACCTCCCACGGGACCAATTTAACTCGTAGGAACTGACACCGCAGCCGCGGGACTCTCGTTTTGAGAATATGATGATAATTCGCATATTTTTGGATTTAGGCTTAAAAACATGGCGTTAGAGGGTGAAAACTCGAAACAATCCCTGAACGTCTCCGACGGTGGCTCCAACACCTCCCACTGGACCAATGTAACTCGTAGGAACTGACCCCGCAGCTGTGGGACTCCCGGTTTGAGAATACAACGGTAATTAGCATATTTATAGACTTAGGCTAAAAAACATGGCGTTAGAGAGTGAGAACTCGAAACAACCCCCGAACGCCCCCGTGGGTGGCACCAACACCTCACACGGGACCAATGTAACATGTAGGAACTGACCCCGCAGTCGCGGGACTCCCGGTTTAATAATACGAAGGTAATTTGAATATTTATAGACTTAGGCAAAACTTGGCGTTAGAGGGTGAGAACTCGAAAAAACCCCCGAACGTCCCATGGGTGGCACCAACACCTCCCACGGGACCAATGTAACTCGTAGGAAATGACCTCGCAGCCGCGGGACTCCCGGTTTGAGAATATGACAATAATTTTAATATATCTAGACTTAGGCTTAAAAACATGGCGTTAGAGGGTGAAAACTCAAAACAGACCCCGAACGGCCCCGTGGGTGGCACCAATAATTCCAACAGGACCAATGTAACTCGTAGGAACTGACCCCGTAGCCGCGAGACTCCCGGTTTGAGAATACGACGATAATGTGAATATTTTTAGACATAGGCTTAAAAACATGGCATTAGAGGGTGAGAACTCGAAACAGCCCTCGAACGTCGCCGTGGGTGGCACCAACACCTCCCACGAGACCAATGTAACTCGTACGAACTGACCCCGCAGCCGACAAACTCCCGGTTCGAGAATACGATTGTAATTTGCATATTTCTATACTTAGGCTTAAAAACATGGAGTTAGAGGGAGAAAACTCGAAACAACCCCCGTACGACCCCGTGGGTGGCACCAACACCTCCCACGGGACCAATGTAACTCGTAGGAACTGATCCCGCATCCGTGGGACTCTCGGTTTGAGAATACGATGATAATTTGCATATTTCTTGACTTAAGCTTAAAAACATGGCGTAAGAGGGTGAAAACTCGAAACAGATCTCGGACGTCTTCGTGGGTGGCACCAACACCTCCCATGGGACCAATGTAACTCGTAGGAAGAGACCCCACAGCCGCGGGACTCCCGGTTTGAGAAAACGAAGGTAATCTGAATATTTCTAGACTTAGACTTAAAAACATTGCGTTAGAGGGTGAAAACTCGAAACAGACCCCGAAAGGCCCCGTGGGTGGATCCGACACCTCCCACGGGACCAATGTAACTCGTAGGAACTGACCCCGCAGCCGCGGGACTCCTGGTTTGAGAATACGACTGTAATTTGAATATTTCTAGACTTAGGCTTAAAAACATGGCGGTAGAGAGTGAAAACTCGAAAAAAACCACAAACAGCCCCGTGGGTGGCACCAACACCTCCAACGGGACCAAAGTAACTCGTAGGAACTGACCCCGCAGTCGCGGGACTCCTGATTTGAGAATACGATGATAATTTGTATATTTCTAGACATCGGCTTGAAAACATGGCTTTAGATGGTGAGAACTCGAAACAGCCCCCGGACGTTCCCGTGGCTGGCACCAACACCTCCCACGGGACCAATGTAACTCGTAGGAACTGACCCTGCAGCCGTGGGACTCTCGGTTTGAGAATACGAAGGTTATTTACATATTTCTAGAATTATTCTTTAAAACATGGCGTTGGAGAGTGAAAACTCGAAACAGCCCCCGAACGGCCCCGTGGGTGGCACAAACACCTCCAACGGGACCAATGTAGCTCGTAGGAACTGACCCTGCACCCGCGGGACTCCCGGTTTGAGAATACGATGGCAATTTGAATATTTTTAGACTAAAGCTTAAAAACATGGCGTTAGAGGGTGAAAACTCGAAATAGACCCCGAACAGCCCCGTGGGTGGCACCAACACCTCCAACGGGACCAATGTAACTTGTAGTAACTGACCCCGCAGCCGCGGGACTCCTGATTTGAGAATATGATGGAAATTTGTATATTTGTAGAATTAGGCTTAAAAACATGGCGTTAGAGGGTGAAAACTCGAAACAGACCCCGGACGGCCCCGTGGATGGAACCAACACCTCCCACGGGACCAATGTAACTCGTAGGAACTGACCCGCCTACCGCGGGACTCCCGGTTTTAAAATACGAAGGTAATTTGAATATTTCTTGACTTAGGCTTAAAAAATGGCATTAAAGGGTGAAAACTCGAAGCAACCCATGAACGGCCCCGTGGGTGGCACCAACACCTCCCACGGGACCAATGTAACTCGTAGGAACTGACCCCGCTGCCGCCGGACTCACGGTATGAGAATACGACGATAATTTGCATATTTCTTGACTTAGGATTAAAAACATGGCGTAAGAGGGTGAAAACTCGAAATAGTCCCCATACGTCCCCGTGGGTGGCACCAACACCTCCCACGGGACCAATGTGACTCGTAGGAGCTGACCCCCCAGCCACAGGACTCTCGGATTGAGAATACGATGGTAATTTGAATATTTCTAGACATAGGATTAAAAACATGGAGTTAAAGGGTGAGAACTCGAAACAGCCCCCGAACGTCCCCATGGGTGGCTACAACACCTCCCATGGGACCAATGTAACTCATAGGAACTGACCCCGCAGCCGCGGGACTCTCTGTTTGAGAATACGATGGTAATTCGAATATTTCTAGACATAGGCTTAAAAACATGGCGTTAGAGAGTGAAAACTCGAAACAGACCTCTAACGGCCCCGTGGGTGGCACCAACACCTCCCACGTGACCAATGTAACTCGTAGGAAGTGACCCCGCAGTCGAAGGACTCCCGGTTTGAGAAAATGATGGTAATTTGAATATTTCTAGACTTAGACTTAAAAACATGGCGTTAGAGGGTGAAAACTCAAAAGAGACCCCGAACGGCCCCGTGGGTGGCACCAACACCTCCAACGGGACCAATGTAACTCGTAGGAACTGACCCTGCAACCGTGGGACTCCCGATTTAAGAATATGATGATAATTTGAATATTTCTGGACTTAAGCTTAAAAATATGGCATTAGAGGGTGAGAACTCGAAACAGCCCTCGAACGTCCCCGTGGGTCGCACCAACACCTCCCACGAGACCAATGTAACTCGTACGAACTGACCCCGCAGTCGATGAACTCCCGGTTTGACAATACGAATGTAATTTATATATTTCTATACTTAGGCTTAAAAACATGGCGTTAGATGGAGAAAACGCGAAACATCCCCCGTACGACCCCGTGGGTGGCACTAACACCTCCCACGGGACCAATGTAACTCGTAGGAACTGACCCCGCAGCCGTGGGACTCTCGCTTTGAGAATACGACGATAATTAGCATATTTCTTGACTTAGGCTTAAAAACATGACGTAAGAGGGTGAAAACTCGAAACAGACCCCGGACGTCTTCGTGGGTGGCACCAACACCTCCCACGGGACAAATGTAACTCGTAGGAAGAGACCCCACAGCCGCGGGACTCTCGATTTGAGAAAATGACGGTAATCTGAATATTTCTAGACTTAGATTTAAAAACATGGCGTTAGAGGGTGAAAACTCTAAACAGACCCCGAAAGGCCCCGTGGGTGGATCCAACACCTCCCACGGGACCAATGTAACTCGTAGGAACTGACCCCGCAGCCGCGGGACTCCTGATTTGAGAATACGACGGTAATTTGAATATTTCTAGACTTAGGCTTAAAAACATGGCGTTAGAGAGTGAAAACTCGAAACAAACCACAATCAGCCCCGTGGGTGGCACCAACACCTCCAACGGGACCAAAGTAACTCGTAGGAACTGACCCCGCAGTCGCGGGACTCCCGATTTGAGAATACGATGATAATTTTCATATTTCTAGACATCGGCTTAAAAACATGGCTTTAAATGGTGAGAACTCGAAACAGCCCCCGGACGTTCCCGTGGCTGGCACCAACACCTCCCACGGGACCAATGTAACTCGTAGGAATAGACCTTGCAGCCGTGGGACTCTCGGTGTGAGAATACGAAGGTTATTTGCATATTTCTAGAATTATTGTTTAAAACATGGCGTTGGATTGTGAAAACTCGAAACAGCCCCCGAACGGCTCCGTGGGTGGCACAAACACCTCCAACGGAACCAATGTAACTCGTAGGAACTGACCCTGCACCCGCGGGACTCCCGGTTTGAGAATACGATGGTAATTTGAATATTTTTAGACTAAGACTTAAAAACATGGCGTTTGAGAGTGAAAACTCGAAACAGACCCCGAACGGCCCCATGGGTGGCACCAACACCTCCAACGGGACCAATGTAACTCGAAGTAACTAACCCCGCAGACGCGGGTCTCCTGATTTGAGAATACGATGGAAATTTGTATATTTGTAGAATTAGGCTTAAAAACATGGCGTTAGAGGGTGAAAACTCGAAACAGACCCCGGACGGCCCCGTGGATGGCACAACACCTCCCACGGGACCAATGTAACTCGTAGGAACTGACCCGCCTACTGCGGGACTCCCGGTTTTAAAATATGAAGGTAATTTGCATATTTCTTGACTTAAGCTTAAAATATGGCATTAGAGGGTGAAAAATCGAAGCAACCCATGAACGGCCCTGTGGGTGGCACCAACACCTCCCACGGGACCAATGTAACTCGTAAGAACAGACCCCACTGCCGCTGGACTCACGATATGCGAATACGACGATAATTTGCATATTTCTTGACTTAGGAATAAAAACATGGCATAAGAGGGTGAAAACTCGAAACAGTCCCCATACGTCCCCGTGGGTGGCACCAACACCTCCCACGGGACCAATGTGACTCGTAGGAACTGACCCCGCAGCCGCGGGACTCTCGGTTTGAGAATACGATGGTAATTCGAATATTTCTAGACATAGGCTTAAAAACATGGCGTTAGAGAGTGAAAACTCGAAACAAACACCGAACGGCCCCGTGGGTGGCACCAACACCTCCCACGTGACCAATGTAACTCGTAGGAAGTGACCCCGCAGTCGATGGACACCCGGTTTGAGAAAATGACGATAATTTGAATATTTCTAGACTTAGACTTAAAAACATGGCGTTAGAGGGTGAAAACTCAAAACAAACCCCGAACGGCCCCGTGTGTGGCACCAACACCTCCCATGGGACCAATGTAACTCGTAGGAACTGACCTCCCGATTTGAGAATACGACAGTAATTTGAATATTTCTAGACTTAGGCTTAAAAATATGGCGTTAGAGGGTGAAAACTTGAAACGGACCCCGAACGGCCCCGTGGGTGACACCAACACCTCCAACGGGACCAATGTAACTCGTAGGAACTAACCCCGCAGTCGTGCGACTCTCGGTTTGATAATACGATGACAATTTGCATATTTCTAGACATAGGCTTAAAAATATGGCGTTAGAGGGTGAAAACTCGAAACAGACCCTGAACGGCCCCGTAAGTGGCACCAACACCTCCCACGGGACCAATGTAACTCGTAGGACCTGACCCCGTAGCCGCGGGACTCTCGATTTGAGAATACGATGGTAATTAGCATATTTTTAGACTTACGCTTAAAAGTATGGCATTAGAGGATGAAAACTCGAAACAGACCCCGAATGAACCCATGGGTGGCACCAACACCTCCCACGGGACCAATGTAACTCGTAGGAACTGACCCCGCAGCTGCGGGACTCCCGATTTGAGAATACTACAATAATTTACATATTTCTAGACATAGGCTTAAAAACATGGCGTTAGAGGGTAAGAACTCGAAATAGCCCCCGAACGTCCCCGTGGGTGGCACCAACACCTCCCGCGGGACCAATGTAAATCGTAGGAACTGACCCCGCAGCCGCGGGACTCCTGATTTGAGAATACGATGGTAATTTGCATATTTTTAGATTTAAGCAAAACAAGGCGTTAGAGGGTTAAAACTCAGAACAACCCCCGAAACGGCCCCGTGGGTGGCACCAACACCTCCAACGGGACCAAAGTAACTCGTAGGAACTGACCCCGCAGCCGCAGGACTCCCGATTTGAGATTACGATGGTAATTTGCATATTTCTATATATAGGCCAAAAAACATGGCGTTAAAGGGTGAGAACTCGAAACAGCCCGCGAACACCCCCGTGGGTGGCACCAACATCTCCCACGGGACCAATTTAACTCGTAGGAACTGATCCCGCAGCCGCGGGACTACCGGTTTGAGAATACGAAGGTAATTTTCATATTTCTAGACTTAGGCAAAACATGGCGTTAGAGGATGAAAACTGAAAACAACCCCCGAACGACCCCGTCAGTGGTACCAACACCTCCCACGGGACCAATGTAACTCGTAGTAACTGACCCCACAACCGCCGGACTCCCAATTTGGGAATACGATGATAATTTGCATATTTCTAGACTTAGGCTGCAAAACATGGCATTAGAGGGTGAGAACTCAAAACAACCCCCGAACGGCCCCATGGGTGGCACCAATACCTCCCACGGGACCAATGTAACTCGTAGGAGCTGACCCCACAGCCGCGGGACTCCCGGTTTGAGAATACAAAGGTAATTTGCATATTTCTAGACTTAGGCTTAAAAACATGGTGTTAGTGGGTGAAAACCCGAAACAACCCCCGAACGGCCCGGTCGGTGGCACCAACACCTCCCACGGGACCAATGTAACTCGTAGGAACTGACCCCACAGCCGTGGGACTCCCGGTTTGAGAATACAACGATAATTTGAATATTTCTAGACTTAGGCTTAAAAACATGGCGTTAGAGGGTGAAAACTTGAAACAGACAACGGCCGGCCCCGTGGGTGGCACCAACAACTCCAATGGGACCAATTTAACTCATAGGAACTGACCCCGCAACCGTGGGACTCCCGGTTTGAGAATACGACGATAATGTGCATATTTCTAGATTTAGGCTTAAAAACATGGCATTAGAGGGTGAGAACTCCAAACTGCCTTCGAACATCCCCGTGGGTGGCATCAACACCTCCCACGAGACCAATGTAACTCGTACGAAATGACCCCGCAGCCGACGAACTCCCGGTTTGAGAATACGAGGGTAATTTGCATATTGCTATACTTAGGCTTAAAAATATGGTGCTAGAGGGTGAAAAATCGAAACCGCCCTCGAACGGCCCCGTGGGTGGCATCAACACCTCCCACGGGACCAATGTAACTTGTAGGAACTAACCCCTCAGCCGTGGCACTCTCGGTTTGAGAATACGATGGTAATTTGTATATTTCTAGACTTAGGCTTAAAAACATGGCGTTAGAGGGTGAAAACTCAAAACAAACCCCGAACGTCCATGTGGGTAGCACCAACACCTCCCACGGGACCAATGTTACTCGTAGGAACTGACCCCGCAGCCGCGGGACTCCCAATTTGAGAATATGATGGTTATTTGAAGATTTCTAGACTTAGGCTTAAAAACATGGCGTTAGAGGGTGAAAACTCGAAAAAAACACCCAAACGACCCCGTGGGTGGCACCAACACCTCCCACGGGACCAATATAACTCGTAGGAAGTAACCCCGCTGCCGCGGGGCTCCCGATTTGAGAATACGATGATAATTTGCATATTTTTAGACTTAGGCTTCAAAACATGGCGTTAGAGGGTGAAAAATCAAAACAGACCCCGAACGTCCCCGTGGGTGGCACTAACAGCTCCCACGGGACCAATGTAACTCGTAGGAACTGACCCCGCAGCCGAGGGACTCCCGATTTGAGAATACGATGGTAATTTGCATATTTCAAGACTTAGGCTTAAAAACATGGCGTTAGAGGGTGAAAACTCAATACAGACCCCGAACGGCCCCGTAGGTGGCACCAACACCTCCCACGGTACCAATGTAACTCGTAGGAATCGACCCCGCAACCGCCGAACTCCCGATTAGAGAATACGATGATAATTTGTATATTTCTTGACTTAGGCTTAAAAACATTGCGTTAGAGGGGGAAAACTCAAAACCGCCCCCGTACGTCCCCGTGGGTGGCACCAACACCTCCCACGGGACCAATGTAACTCGTTGGAACTGACCCCGCAGCCGCGGGACTCCCTGTTTTAGAATACAAAGGTAATTTGCATAATTCTAAACTTAGGCTTAAAAACGTGGCCTTAGAGGGTAAAGACTCAAAACAGACCACGAACAGCCCCGGGGGTGGACGAACACCTCCAACGGGACCAATGTAACACGCAAGAACTGACCCCGCAGCCGCGGGACTCCCGATTTGAGAATACGACGGTAATTTGCATATTTCTAGACATAGGCTTAAAAACATGGCGTTAGAGGGTGAGAACTAGGAAACAACCCACGAACGTCCCCATGGGTGGCACCAACACCTCCCACGGGACCAATGTTACTCGTAGGAAATGAACCCGCATCCGTCGGACTCTCGGTTTGAGAATACGAAGGTAATTTGCATATTTCTAGACTTAGGCTTATAAACATGGCGTTAGAGGTTGAAAACTCAAAACAGCCCCAAAACGGCTCCGTGGGTGGCACCAACACCTCCCACGGGACCAATCTAACTCGTAGAAACTGACCCCGCAGCAGCCGGACTCTCGGTTTGAAAATATGAAGGTAATTTGCATATTTCTAGACTTAGGCAAAACATGGCGTTAGAGGGTGAAAACTCGAAACTGCCCCGGAACGGCCGCATTGGTGGCACCAACACCACCCACGGGACAAATGTAACTCGTAGGAACTGACCCCGCAGTCGCAGGACTCCCGGTTTTAGAATATGACGGTAATTTGCATATTTATAGAATTAGGCTTAAAAACCTGGCGTTAGAGGGTGGAAACTCGAAACAGACCACGAACGCCCCGTGGGTGGCACCAACACTTCCAATGGGACCAATGTAACTCGTAGGAACTGACCCCGTAGCCGCGGGAGTCCCGATTTGTGAATACGACGATAATATGCTGAAAAACATGTCGTTAGTGGGTAAGAACTCGAAACAACCCTCGTACGTCCCCGTGGGTGGTACCAGCACCTCCCACGGGACCAATGTAAATCGTAGGAACTCACCCCGCAGTCGCGGGACTCCCGATTTGAGAATACGACGGCAATTTGCATATTTCTAGACTTAGGCTTAAAAACATGGTGTTAGAGGGTGAAAACTCAAAACAGACCCCGAACGGCCCCGTAGGTGGCACCAACACCTCCCACGGTACCAATGTAACTCGTAGGAACTGACCCCGCAACCGCCGAACTCCCGATTAGAGAATACGATGATAATTTGTATATTTCTTGACTTAGGCTTAAAAACATGGCGTTAGAGGGTGAAAACTCGAAACAGACCCCGAACGGCCCCGTGGGTGGCACCAACACCTCCCACGGGACCAATGTAACTCGTAGGAAATGACCCCACAACCGTGGGATTCCCGATTTGAGAATACAAAGGTAATTTGTATATTTGTAGACATAGGCTTAAAAACATGTCGTTAGAGGGTGAAAACTCGAAAAAAAACCCCGAACGGCCCCGTGGGTGGCACCAACACCTCCCACGGGACCAATGTTACTCGTAGGAACTGACCCCGCAGCAGTCAGACTCTCGATTTGAGAATACGACGATAATTTTCACATTTCTTGATTTAGGCTAAAAAACATGGCGTTAGAGAGTGAAAACTCAAAAAAGCCCCCGTACGTCCCCGTGGGAGGCACCAACACCTCCCACGGGACCAATGTAACTCGTAAGAACTGACACGGCAGCCGCGGGACTCCCGGTTTGAGAATACGATGGTAATTTGCATATTTTAAGACTTAGGCTTAAAAACATGGCGTTAGAGAGTGAAAACTCAAAACAGACCCCGAACGGCCCGTGGGTGGCAACAACACCTCCCACGGGACCAATGTAACTCGTAGTAATTGACCACATAGCCGCCGGACTCACGGTTTGAGAATACGATTGTAATTTGCATATTTATAGATTTAGGCTTAAAAACATGGTGTTAAAGGGTGAGAACTCGAAACAACCTCCAAACGTCCCCGTGGGTGGTTACAATACCTCCCACGAGACCAATGTAACTTGTAGGATTTGACCCCGCAGTCGCGGGACTCCCGGTTTCAGAATACGATGGTAATTTGAATATTTCTAGACATAGGCTTAAAAACATGGTGTTAGAGGGTGAGAACTGAAAACACACCCCGAACGGCCCCGTGGGTGGCACCAACACGTCCAACGGGACCAATGTAACTCGTAGGAACTAACCCCGCAACCGCGGTACTGCCGGTTTGAGAATACGAAGGTAACTAGCATATTTCTAGACATAGGCTTAAAAACATGGTGTTAAAGGGTGAGAACTCGATACAGCCCCCCGAATGTCCCCGTGGGTGGCTCCAACACCTCCCACGGGACCAATGTAACTCGTAGAAACTAACCCCGCAACCGCGGGACTCCCGGATTGAGAATACGATGGTAATTAGATTATTTCTAGACTTAGGCTTAAAAACATGGCCTTAAAGGCTATAAACTCAAAACTGACCCCGAACGACCCCGAGGGTGGCACCAACACCTCCAACGGGACCAATTTAACTCGTAGGAACTGACCCCGTATCCGCGGGTCTCCCGGTTTGAGAATACGATGATAATTTACATATTTCTAGACTTAGGTTTAAAAACATGGGGTTAGAAGGTGAGAACTCAAAACATCCCCCGAACGTCCCCGTGGGTGGCACCAACACCTCCCACGGGACTAATGTTACTCGTAGGAACTGACCCCGTAGCCGTCGGAGTCCCAGTTTGAGAATACGACAGTAATTTGCTTATTTCTAGACTTAGGCAAAACATGGCGTTAGCGGGTGAAAACTCGAAACTGCCCCCGAACGACCCCATGGGTGGCACCAACACCTCCCACGGGACCAATGTAACTCGTAGGAACTGACCCCACAGTCGCGGGACTCCTGGTTTGAGAATATGATGATAATTTAATTATTTCTAGACTTAGGCTTAAAAACATGGCGTTAGAGGGTGAAAACTCGAAACAGACCACGAACGCCTCGTGGGTGGCACCAACACCTCCAATTGGACCAACGTAATTCGTAGGAACTGACCCCGCAGCCGCGGGACTCTCAGTTTTTGAATACGATGATAATATACATATTTATAGACTTAGGCTTCAAAACATGGCGTCAGACGGTGAGAACTCGAAACAGCCCCCGAACGTCCCCGTGGGTGGCACCAACACCTCCCACGGGACCAATGTAATTCGTAGGAACTGACCCCGCAGCCGCGGGACTCCCGATTTGAGAATGCGAAGGTAATTTGAATATTTCTAGACTTAGGCTTAAAAACATAGCGTTAGAGGGTGAAAACTCAAAACATCCCCCAAACGGCCCCGTGGGTGGCACCAACACCTCCCACGGGACCAATGTAACTCGTAGGACTTGACCCCGCAGCCGCGGGACTCCTGTTTTGAAAATACGACGGTTATTTTCACATTTCTAGAATTAGGCTTAAAAACATGGCGTTAGTGGGTGAAAACTCGAAACAACTCCCGAACGGCCCCGTGGGTGGCACCAACACCTCCCACGGGACCAATGTAACTCGTAGGAACTGACCCCGCACCCGCGGGACTCTCAGTTTGAGAATGCGATGATAATTTGTATATTTCTTGATTTAGGTTTAAAAACATGGCGTTAGAGGGTGAAAACTCGAAACATCCCTCGTACGTCCCCGTGGACGGCACCAACACCTCCTACGGGACCAATGTAACTCGTAGGAACTGAACCCGCAGCCGCCGGACTACCGGTTTGAGAATACAATGATAATTTGCTTATTTCTTAACTTAGGCTTAAAAACATGGTGTTAGAGGGTATAAACTCAAAACAGACCCCAAACGGCCCCGCGGGTGGCACCAACACGTCCAACGGGACCAACTTAACTCGTAGGAACTCACCCCGCAGCCGCGGGTCTCCCGGTTTGAGGATACAATGATAATTTGCGTATTTCTAGACTTAGGTTTAAAAACCTGGCGTTAGAGGGTGAGAACTCAAAATAGCCCCCGAACGTCCCCGTGGGTGGCCCTAACACCTCCCACGGGACCAATGTTACTCGTAGGAACTGACCCCGCAGCCGTCGGACTCCCGGTTGGAGAATACGATGATAATTTGCATATTTCTTCATTTAGGTTTAAAAACATGGTGTTAGAGGTTAAAAACTCAAAACATCCACCGTACGTCCCCGTGGGTGGCACCAACACCTCACACGGGACTAATGTAACTCATAGGAACTAAACCCGCAGCCGCGGGACTCCCGGTTTGAGAATACGATGGTAATTTGAATATTTCTAGACTTAGGCTTAATGACATGGCGTTAGAGGGTGAAAACTCAAAACAGACCCTGAATGGCCCCGTGGGTAGCACCAACACCTCCAACGGGACCAATGTAACACGTAGGAACTGACCCCGCTGCCACCGGACTCCCGGTTTGAGAATATGACGATAATTTGTATATTTCTTGACTTAGGCTTAAAAACATGGAGTTAGAGGGTGAAAACTCGAAACAGCCCCCGTACGTCCCATTGGGTGGCACCAACACCTCCCATGGGACCAATGTAACTCGTAGTAACTGACCCCGCAGCTGTGGGACTCCCGGTTTGAGAATATGACGGTAAGTTGAATATTTCGAGACTTAGGCTTAAAAACATGGCGTTAGAGGGTGAAAACTCAAAACAGACCATGAACAGCCCCGTGGGTGGCACCAACACCTCCAACGGGACCAATGTAACTCGTAGGAACTGACCCCGCAGTCGCGGGGCTCTCGGTTTGTGAATACGACGATAATTTGCATATTTCTAGACTTAGGCTAAAAAATATGGCGTTAGAGGGTGAAAACTCGAAACAGACTCCGAACATCCCCGTGGGTGGTACCAACACCTCCCACGGGATCAATGTAACTCGTAGGAACTGACCCAGCAGCTGCGGGACTCCCGGTTTGAGAATACAAAGGTAATTTGCAAATTTGTCGACTTAGGCTTAAAAACATGTCGTTAGAGGGTGAAAACTCTAAAAGGACCCCGAATGACCCCGTGAGTGGCCCCAACACCTCCAACGGGACCAACGAAACTCGTAGGAACTGACCCCGCAGCCGTGGGTCTCTCGGTTTGAGATTACGATGATAATTTGCTTATTTCTAGAGTTAGGCTTAAAAAGATGGTGTTAGAGGGTGATAACTCAAAATAGCCCCCGAACATCCCCGTGGGTGGCACCAACACCTCCCACGGGACCATTGTAACTCATAGGAACTGACCCCGCAGCCGCGGGACTCCCGATTTGAGAATACGATTGTAATTTTCATATTTCTAAACATAAGCTTAATAACATGGCGATAGAGGGTGAAAACTGGAAAGAGACCCCGAACGGCCCCGTGGGTGGCACCAACACCTCCCACGGGACCAATGTAACTCGTAGGAATTGACCTCGCCCCCGCGGGACTCTCGGTTTGAGAATACAAAGGTAATTATCATATTTCTAGACTTAGGCTTAAAAACATTGCGTTAGAGGGTAAAAACTTGAAACAGCCCCCGAACGGTCCCGTGGGTGGCACCAACACCTCCCACGGGACCAACGTTACTTGTAGGACTGACCCCGCAGCTGCCGAACTCCCGGTTTGAGAATACGAGGATAATTTGCATATTTCTTGACTTAGGTTTAAAAGCATGGCGTTAGAGGGTGAAAACTCGAAACAGCCCCCGTACGTCCCCGTGGGTGGCAACAACACCTCCCACGGGACCAACGTAACTCATAGGAACTGACCCCGCAGCCGCGGGACTCCCAATTTGAGAATACGATGGTAATTTGCATATTTCTAGACATAGGCTTAAAAACATAGCGTTAGATGGTGAGAACTCGTAACTGCCCCCGAACGTGCCCGGGGGTGGCACCAACACCTCCCACGGGACCAATGTAACTCGTAGGAACTGACCCCGCATCCGCGGGACTCCCGATTTGAGAATACAAAGGTAATTTGTATATTTCTTGACTTAGGCTTAAAAACATGGCGTTAGTGGGTGAAAAATTGAAACAACGCCCGAACGGCCCCGTGGGTGGCCCCAATCCTCCCACGGGACCAATGTAACTAATAGGAACTGACCCCGCAGCCGCCGGACTTTCGGTTTGAGAATACGACGGTAATTTATATATTTCTTAAATTAGTCTTAAAAACATGGCGTTAGAGGGTGAAAACTCGAAATAGCCCCGTACGTCTCCGTGGGTGGCACCAACACCTTCCACGGGACCAATGTAACTCGTAGGAACTGACCCCGTAGCCGCGGGACTCCGAATTTGAGAATACGGCGATAATTTGTATATTTCTTGACTTAGGCTTAAAAACATGGCGTTAGAGGGTGAAAACTCAAAACAGCCCCCGTACGTCCCTGTGGGTGGCACCAACACCTCCCACGGAACCAATGTAACTCGTAGGAACTGACCGCGTAGCCGCGGGACTCCCGGTTTGAGAATACGATGGTAATTTGCATATTTCAGAACTTAGGATTAAAAACATAACGTTAGAGGGTGAAAATGAGAAACCGACTCCGAACGGTCCAGTGGGTGGCACCAACACCTCCCACGGGACCAATGTAACTCGTAGGAACTGACCCCGCAACCGCGGGACTCTCGATTTGAGAATACGAACGTAATTTGCATATTTCTAGACTTAAGCTTAAAAACGTAGCGTTAGAGGGTGAAAACTCAAAGCAGCCCCCGAACGGGCCCGTGGGTGGCACCAATACCTCCCACGGGACCAATGTAACTCGTAGGACTTGACCCCGCAGCCACGGGACTCCTGTTTTGAAAATACGACGATTATTTGCACATTTCTAGAATTAGGCTTAAAAACATGGCGTTAGTGGGTGAGAACTCGAAACAGCCCCCGAACGGCCCCGTGGGTGGCACCAACACCTCCCACGGGACCAATGTAACTCGTAGGAACTGACCCCGCAGCCGCCGAACTCCCGGTTTGAGAATACGACGATAATTTGAATATTTCTAGACTTAGGCTGAAAAATATGGCGTTAGATGGTGAGAACTCGAAACAGCCCCCGAACGGCCCCGTGGGTGGCACCAACACCTCACACGGGACCAATGTAACTCGTAGGAACTGAACCCGCAGCCTCCGGACTCTCAGTTTGAGAATACGGTGATAATTTGTATATTTCTTGACTTAGGCTTAAAAACATGATGTTAGAGGGTGAAAACTCAAAATAGCCCCCGTACATCCCCTTGGGTGGCACCAACACTTCCCACGGGACCAATGTAACTCGTAGGAACTGACCCCGCAGCCGCGGGACTCAGGGTTTGAGAATACGACTGTAATTTGCCTATTTATGGACTTAGGATTAAAAACATGGCGTTAGAGGGTGAAAACTCGAAACAGACCCCGAACGGCCCCGTGGGTGGCACCAACACCTCCCAAGGGACCAATGTAACTCGTAGGAACTGACCCCGCATCCACAGGACTCTCGGTTTGAGAATACGAAGGTAATTTGCATATTTCTAGACTTAGGTTTAAAAATTTAGCGTTAGAGGGTGAAAACTCGAAACAGCCCCCGAACGGTCCTGTGGGTGGCACCAACACCTCCCACGGGACCAATGTTACTCGTAGGACTGACCCCGCAGCCACGGACTCCCGGTTTGAGAATACGACGATGATTTGCATATTTCTTAACTTAGGCTTAAAAACATGACGTTATAGGGTGAAAAATCAAAACAGCCCCCGTACGTCCCCGTGGGTGGCATAAACACCTCCCACGGGACCAATGTAACTCGTAGTAACTGACCCCACAGCCGCGGAAATCTCGATTTGAGAATATGATGGTAATTTACATATTTCTAGACTTAGGCTTAAATACATGGCGTTAGAGGTTGAAAACTCGAAACCGCCCCCGTACGTCCCTGTGGGAGGCCCCAACACCTCCCACGGGACCAATGTAATTCGTAGGAACTGACCCCGCAGCCGCAGGACTCCAAATTTGAGAATACGATGGTAATTTTTTATATTTCTAAACTTAGGCTTAAAGACATTCCGTTAGAGGATGAAAACTCGAAACAGCCCCCGAACGTCCCCATGGGTGGCACCAGCTCCTCCCTTGGGACCAATGTAACTCGTAGGAACAGACCCGACAGCCGCCGGACTCACGGTTTGAGAATACGACAGTAATTTGAATATTTCTAGACTTTGGCTTAAAAACACGACATTAGAGGGTGAGAACTCAAAATAGCCGCCGAACGTCCCCGTGGGTGGCACCAACACCTCCCACGGGACCAATGTTACTCGTAGGACTGACCCCGCAGCCACGGACTCCCGGTTTGAGAATACGATGATGATTTGCATATTTCTTAACTTAGGCTTAAAAACATGACGTTATAGGGTGAAAAATCAAAACAGCCCCCGTACGTCCCCGTGGGTGGCACAAACACCTCCCACGGGACCAATGTAACTCGTAGGAACTGACCCCGTAGCCGTGGGACTCCCGATTTGAGAATACGACGATAATTTGTATATTTCTTGACTTGGGCTTAAAAACATGTCGTTAGAGGGTGAAAACTCAAAACAGCCCCCGTACGTCCCCGTGGGTGGCACCAACACCTCCCACGGGACCAATGTAACTCGTAGGGACTGACCGCGCAGCCGCGGGACTCCCGGTTTGAGAATACGATGGTAATTTGCATATTTCTGTACTTAGGATTAAAAACATGGCGTTAAAGGGTGAAAACTCGAAATAGACCCCGAACGGCCCCGTGGGTGGCACCAACACCTCCCACGGGACCAATGTAACTCGTAGGAACTGACCCCGCACCCACGGGACTCTCGGTTTGAGAATACGAAGGTAATTTGAATATTTCTAGACTTAGGCTTAAAAACATAGCGTTAGAGGGTGAAAACTCGAAACATCCCCCGAACGGTCCTGTGGGTGGCACCAACACCTCCCACGGGACCAATGTTACTCGTAGGACAGACCTGGCATCCACGGACTCCCGGTTTGAGAATATGACGATAATTTGCATATTTCTTAACTTAGGCTTAAAAGCATGGCGTTATAGGGTGAAAACTTGAAACAGCCCCCGTACGTCCCCGTGGGTGGCACAAACACCTCCCACGGGACCAATGTAACTCGTAGTAACTGACCCCACAGCCGCGGGACTCCTGATTTGAGATTACGAAGGTAATTTCTATATTTCTAGACATAGTCTTAAAAACTTGGCGTTAGAGGGTGAAAACTCGAAAGAGCCCCCGTACGTCCCTATGGATGGCCCCAACACCTCCCACTGGACCAATGTAACTCGTAGGAACTGGCCCCGCAGCCGCGGAACTCCAAATTTGAGAATTCGATGGTAATTTGTATATTTCTAAACTTAGGCTTAAAGACATTGCGTTAGAGGATGAAAACTCGAAACAGCCCCCGAACGTCCCCGTGGGTGGCACCAACTCCTCCCTCGGGACCAATGTAACTCGTAGGAACTGACCCCGCAGCCGCCGGACTCCCGGTTTGAGAATACAAAGGTAATTTTCATATTTCTAGACTTAGGCTTAAAAACATGGTGTTAGTGGGTGAAAACTGGAAACAGCCACTGAACGGCCCCGTGGGTGGCACCAACACCTCCCACGGGACCAATGTAACTCGTAGGAACTGACCCCACAGCCGCGGGACTCCTTATTTGAGAATACGGTGATAATTTGTATATTTATTGACTTGGGCTTAAAAATAAGGCGTTAGAGGGTGAAAACTCAAAACAGCCCTCGTACGTCCCCGTGGGTGGCACCAACACCTCCCACGGGACCAATGTAACTTGTAGGAACTGACCCCGCAGCCGTGGGACTCCGCATTTGAGAATACGGGGGTAATTTGTATATTTTTGGACTTAGGATTAAAAACATGGTGGTAGAGGGTGAAAACTTGAAACAGACCCCGAATGGCCCCGTGGGTGGCACCCACACCTCCCACGGGACCAATGTAACTCGTAGGAACTGACCCTGCACCCGCGGGACTCTCGATTTGAGAATACGATGGTAATTTGCATATTTTTAGACTTAGGCTTAAAAATATAGCGTTAGAGGGTGAAAACTCAAAACAGCCCCCGAACGGTCCTGTGGGTGGCACCAACACCTCCCACGGGACCAATGCTACTCGTAGGACTGACCCCGCAGCCACCGGACTCCGAGTTTGAGAATACGACTATAATTTGCATATTTCTTAACTTAGGCTTAAAAACATGGCGTTATAGGGTGAAAACTCGAAACAGCCCCCGTACATCCCCGAGGGTGCCACAAACACCTCCCACGGGACCAATGTAACTCGTAGTAACTGACCCTGCAGTCGCGGGACTCCCGATTTGAGAATACGACGGTAATTTGCATATTTCTAGGCTTAGGCTTAAAAACATGGCGTTAGAGGGTGAAAGCTCGAAACTGCCCCCGTACGTCCCTGTGGGTGGCCCCAACACCTCCCACGGGACAAATGTAACTCGTAGGAACTGACCCCGCAGCCGCGGGACTTCCGATTTGAGAATACGATGGTAATTTGTATATTTTTAGACGTAGGCTTAAAGACATTGCGTTAGAGGGTGAAAACTTGAAACATCCCCCGAATGTCCCCGTGAGTGGCACCAACACCTCCCACGGGACCAATGTAACTCGTAGGTACAGACCCCGCAGCCGCCGGACTCACGGTTTGAGAATACGATGCTAATTTGCATATTTCTAGACTTAGCCTTAAAAACATGGCATTAAATGGTGTGAACTCCAAATAGCCCCCGAACGTCCCCGTGGGTGGCATCAACACCTCCCACGGGACCAGTGTAACTCGAAGGAACTGACCCCGCAGCCGCCGGACTCCTGGTTTGAGAATACAAAGGTAATTTACATATTTCTAGACTTAGGCTTAAAAACATGGTATTAGTGGGTGAAAACTCAAAACAGCCACCGAACGGCCCCGTGGGTGGCACCAACACCTCCCACGGGATCAATGTAACTCGTAGGAACTGACCCCGTAGCCGCGGGACTCCCGATTTGAGAATACGATGGTAATTTGTATATTTCTATACTTAGGCTTAAAGACATGGCGTTAGAGGGTGAAAACTAAAAACAGACCCCGAACGGCCCCGTGGGGGGCACCAATACCTCCCACGGGACCAATGTAAATCATAGGAACTGACCCCGCAGCCGCGGGACTCCCGGTTTGAGAATATGAAGGTAATTTGCAAATTTGAAAACTTAGGCTTAAAAACATGTCGTTAGAGGGTAAAAACTTGAAACAGCCCCCGAACGGCCCCGTAGGTGGCACCAACACCTCCTACGGGACCAATGTTACTCGTAGAAACTGACCCTGCAACCCTCGGACTCCCGGTTTTAGAATATGACAATAATTTGCTTATATCTTGACTTAGGCTTAAAAACATTGCGTTAGAGGGAGAAAACTCAAAACAGCCCCCGTACGTCCCTGTAGGTAGCACCAACACCTCCCATGGGACCAATGTAACTCATAGGAACGGAGCTCGCAGCCGCGGGACTCCCGATTTGAGAATACGACGGTAATTTGCATATTTCTAGACTTAGGTTTAAAAACGTGGCGTTAGAGGGTGAAAACTCAAATAAGACCCCGAACGGCCCCGTTGGTGGGCCCAACACCTCCAACGGGACCAATGTAACTAGTAGGAGCTGACCCCGCAGTCGCAGATCTCCCGATTTGAGAATACGATGACAATTTCCAAATTTCTAGACTTAGGCTTAAAAAGATGGCGTTAGAGGGTGAGAAATCAAAATAACCTCCGAACGTCTCCGTGGGTGGCTCCAACACCTCCCATGGGACCAATGTAACTCGTAGGAACTGACCCCGCAGTCGCGGGACTCCTGGTTTTAGAATATGATGGTAATTTTCATATTTCTAGACTTAGGTTTAAAAACATGGCGTTAGAGGGTGAAAACTAAAAAAAGACCCTGAACGTCCCCGTGGGTGGGCCCAACACCTCCAACGGGACCAATGTAACTCGTAGGAACTAACACCGCAGCCGCGGGTTTCCCAGTTTGAGAATACGATGATAATCTGCATATTTCTAGACTTAGGCTTAAAAAGATGGCGTTAGAGGGTGATAACTCAAAAGAGCCCCCGAACGTCCACGTGGGTGGCACCAACACCTCCCACGGGACCAATGTAACTCGTAGGAACTATCCCGATTTGAGAATACAAAGGTAATTTGCATATTTCTTGATGGAGGCTTAAAAGCATGGCGTTAGTGGGTGAAAACTCGAAACAGCCCCCGAACGGCCCCGTGGGTGGCACCAACACCTCTCACGGGACCAATGTAACTCGTAGGAACTGACCCCGCAGCCCTCGAACTCCCGGTTTGAGAATACGACGATAATTTGTATATTTCTTGACTTATGCTTAAAAACATGGCGTTAGAGGGTGAAAACTCAAAACAGCCCCCGAACGTCCCCGTGGGTGGCACCAACACCTCCCTCGGGTCCAATGTAACTCGTAGGAACTGACCTTGCAGCCGTGGGACTCCCGGTTTGAAAATACAAAGGTAATTTGCATATTTATAGACCTAGGCTTAAAAACATGGCATTAGAGGGTGAAAACTCGAAACAGCCCCCGAACGTCCCCGTGGGTGGCACCAACACCTCCCACGGGACCAATGTAACTCGTAGGAACTGACCCCTCAGTCGCGGGTCTCCCGATTTGAGAATACGACGATAATTTTCATATTTCTAGACTTAGGCTTAAAAATATGGCGTTAGAGGGTGAAAGCTCGAAACTACCCCCGTACATCCCTGTGGGTGGCACCAACACCTCCCACGGGACCAATGTAACTCGTAGGAACTGACCCCGCAGCCGCGGGACTCCCGATTTGAGAATACGATGGTAATTTGCATATTTATGGACTTAGGATTAAAAACATGGCGTTAGAGGGTGAAAACTCGAAGTAGACCCCGAACGGCCCCGTGGGTGGCACCAACACCTCCCACGGGACCAATGTAACTCGTAGGAACTGACCCCGCACCCGTGGAACTCTCGGTTTGAGAATACGATGGTAATTTGCATATTTCTAGACTGGGGCTTAAAAACATAGCGTTAGAGGGAGAAAACTCGAAACAACCCCCGAATGGTCCTGTGGGTGGCACCAATACCACCCACGGGACCAATGTTACTCGTAGGACTGACCCCGCAGCCATCGTACTCCCAGTTTGAGAATACGACAATAATTTGAATATTTCTTAACCTAGGCTTAAAAACATGGCGTTATAGGGTGAAAACTCGAAACAACCCCCGTACGTCCCTGAGGGTGCCACAAAGACCTCCCACGGAACCAATGTAACTCGTAGTAACTGACCCTGCAGCCGCGGGACTCCCGATTTGAGAATTCGACGGTAATTTGCATATTTCTAGGCTTAGGCTTAAAAACATGGCGTTAGAGGTTGAAAGCTCGAAACTGCCCCCGTACGTCCCTGTGGGTGGCCCCAACACCTCCCACGGGACCAATGTAACTCGTAAGGACTAACCCCGCAGCCGCGAGACTCCCGATTTGAGAATACGATGGTAATTTGTATATTTTTAGACTTCGGCTTAAAGACATTGCGTTAGAGGGTGAAAACTCGAAACATCCCCCGAACGTCCCCGTGGGTGGCACCAACACCTCCCACGGGACCAATGTACCTCGTAGGAATAGACCCCGCAGCCGCCGGACTCACGGTTTGAGAATACGATGGTAATTTGCATATTTCTAGACTTAGTCTTAAAAACATGGCATTAGAGGGTGAGAACTAGAAATAGCCCTCGAATGTCCCCGTGGGTGGCATCAACACCTCCCACGGGACCAATGTAACTCGAAGGAACTGACCCCGCAGCCGCCAGACTCCCGATTTGAGAATACAAAGGTAATTTTCATATTTCTAGACTTAGGCTTAAAAACATGGTGTTAGTGGGTGAAAACTCAAAACAGCCACCGAACGGCCCCGTGGGTGGCACCAACACCTCCCACGGGACCAATGTAACTCGTAAGAACTGACCTCGTAGCCACGGGACTCCCGATTTGAGAATATGATGGCAAATTGCATATTTTTAGACTTAGTCTTAAAGACATGGTGTTAGAGGGTGAAAACTGAAAACAGACCCCGAACGGTCCCGTGGGTGGCACCAACACCTCCCACGGGACCAAAGTCAATCGTAGGAACTGACCCCACAGCCGCGGGACTCCCGGTTTGAGAATATGAAGGTAATTTGCATATTTGAAAACTTTGGCTTAAAAACATGTCGTTAGGCGGTAAAAACTCGAAACAGTCCCCGAACGGCCCCGTGGGTGGCACCAACACCTCCTACGGGACCAATGTTACTCGTAGGAATTGACCCCGCAGCCGTCGAACTCCTGGTTTTAGAATACGATAATAATTTACTTATTTCTTGACTTAGGCTTAAAAACATTGCGTTAGACGGTGAAAACTCAAAACAGCCCCCGTACGTCCCTGTGGGTAGAACCAACACCTCCCATGGGACCAATGTAACTCATAGGAAGGGACCCCGCAGCAACGGGACTCCCGGTTTGAGAATACGACGGTAATTTGTATATTTCTAGACTTAGGTTTAAAAACGTGGCGTTAGAGGGTGAAAACTCAAAAAAGACCGCGAACGGCCCCGTTGGTGGGCCCAACACCTCCAACGGGACCAATGTAACTCGTAGGAGCTGACCCTGCAGTCGCAGATCTCCCGATTTGAGAATACGATAACAATTTCCATATTTCTAGACTTAGGCTTAAAAATATGGCTTTAGAGTGTGAGAACTCAAAACAGCCTCCGAACGTCCCCGTGGGTGGCTACAACACCTCCCATGGGACCAATGTAACTTGTAGGAACTGACCCCGCAGCCGCGGGATTCCTGGTCTTAGAATATGACGGTAATTTGACTATTTTTAGACTTAGGTATAAAAACATGGCGTTAGAGGGTGAAAACTCAAAAAAGACCCCGAACGTCCCCGTGGGTGGGACCAACACCTCCAATGGGACCAATGAAACTCGTAGGAACTAACCCCGCAGCCGCGGGTCTCCCGGTTTGAGAATATGATGATTATTTTAATATTACTAGACTTAGGCTTAAAAAGATGGCGTTAGAGGGTGATAACTCAAAACATTCCCCGAACGTCCCCGTGGGTGACAGCAACACCTCCCACGGGACCAATGTAACTCGTAGGAACTAACCCCACAGCCGCGGGACTCCCGATTTGAGAATACAAAGGTAATTTGCGTATTTCTAGACGTAGGCTTAAAAACATGGCGTTAGTGGGTGAAAACTCAAAACAGCCCCCGAACGGCCCCGTGGGTGGCACCAACACCTCCCACGGGACCAATGTAACTCGTAGGAACTGACCCCCGCAGCCGTCGGACTCCCGGTTTGAGAATACGATGATAATTTGTATATTTCTTAACTTAGGCTTAAAAACATGGCGTTAGAGGAGGAAAACTCGAAACATCCCCCGTACGTCCCCGTGGGTGGCACCAACACCTCCCAGGGGACCAATGTAACTCGTAGGAAATGACCCTGCAGTCGCGGGACTCCCGGTTTGTGAATACGATGGTAATTTGCATCTTTCTAGACTTAGGATTAAAAATATGGCGTTCGAGGGTGAAAACTCAAAACAGACTCCAAAAGTCCCAGTGGGTGGCACCAATACCTCCCACGGGACCAATGTAACTCGTTGGAACCGACCCCGCACCCGCGGGACTCTCGGTTTGAGAATACGAAAGTAATTTCCATATTTCTAGACTTAGGCTTAAAAACATAGCGTTAGAGGGAGAAAAATTGAAACAGCCCCCGAACTGTCCCGTGGGTGGCACCAACACCTCCCACGGGACCAGTGTAACTCGTAGGAACTGATCCCGCAGTCGCGGGACTCCCGATTTGAGAATTCAACGATAATTTGAATATTTCTAGACATAGGCTTAAAAACATGGCGTTAGATGGTGAGAACTCGAAACAGCCCTCGAACGTCCCCTTGGGTGGCACCAACACCTCCCTCGGGTCCAATGTAACTCGTAGGAACTGACCCTACAGCCGCGGGACTCCCAGTTTGAGAATACAAAGGTAATTTGCATATTTCAAGACCTAGGCTTAAAAACATGGCGTTAGTGGGTGAAAACTCGAAATAGCCCCCGAGCGGCCCTGTGGGTGGTACCAACACCTCCCACGGGACCAATGTAACTCGTAAGAACTGACCCCGCAGCCGCGGGACTCCCGATTTGAGAATACGACGGTAATTTGCATATTTCTGGACTTAGGATTAAAAACATGGCGTTAGAGGGTGAAAACTCGAAACAGACCCCAAACGGCCCCGTGGGTGGCACCAACACGTCCCACGGGACCAATGTAACTCGTAGGAACTGACCACGCACCCGCGGGACTCTCAGTTTGAGAATACGATGGTTATTTGTATATTTCTAGACTGAGGCTTAAAAACATAGCGTTAGAGGGTGAAAACATGAAACATCCCCCGAACAGTCCTGTCGGTGGCACCAACACCTCCCACGGAACCAATGTTACTCGTAGGAGTGACCCCACAGCCACCGGACTCCCGGTTTGAGAATACAACGATAATTTGAATATTTCTTAACCAAGGCTTAAAAACATGGTGTTATAGGGTGAAAAATCGAAACAGCCCCCGTACGTCCCCGAGGGTGCCACAAACACCTCCCACGGAACCAATGTAACTCGTAGTAACTGACCCTGCAGCCGCGGGACTCCCGATTTGAGAATTCGACGGTAATTTGCATATTTCTAGGCTTAGGCTTAAAAACATGGCGTTAGAGGGTGAAAGCTCAAAACTGCCCCCGTACATCCCTGTGGGTGGGCCCAACACTTCCCACGGGACCAATGTAACTCGTAGGAACTGACACCGCAGCCGCGAGACTCCTGATTTGAGAATACGATGGTAATCTGTTTATTTTTAGACTTAGGCTTAAAGACATTGCGTTAGAGGGTGAAAACTCAAAACATCCCCCGACCGTCCCCGTGGGTGGCACCAACACCTCCCACGGGACCAATGTAACTCGTAGGAACAGACCCCGCATCCGTCGGACTCACGGTATGAGAATACGATGGTAATTTGCATATTTCTAGACTTAGGCTTAAAAACATGGCATTAGAGGGTGAGAACTCGAAATAGCCCCCGAACGTCCCCGTGGGTGGCATCAACACCTCCCACGGGACCAATGTAACTCGAAGGAACTGACCCCGCAGCCGCCGGACTCCCGGTTTGAGAATTCAAAGGTAATTTTCATATTTCTAGACTTAGGCTTAAAAACATGGTGTTAGTGTGTGAAAACTCAAAACAGCCACCGAACGGCCCCGTGGGTGGCACCAACACCTCCAACGGGACCAATGTAAGTCGTAGGAACTGACCCCGTAGCCGCGGGACTCCCGATTTGAGAATACGATGGTAATTTGTATATTTCTAGACTTAGGCTTAAAGACATGGCGTTAGAGGGTGAAAATTGAAAACAGACCCCGAACGGCCCCATGGGTGGCACCAACACCTCCCACAGGACCAATGTAAATCATAGGAACTGACCCCGCAACCGCGGGACTCCCAATTTGAGAATATGACGGTAATTTGAATATTTGAAAACTTAGGCTTAAAAACATGTTGTTAGAGGGTAAAAACTATAAACAGCCCCTGAACGGTACCGTGGGTTGCTCCAACACCTCCTACGGGACCAATGTTACTCGTAGGAACTAACCCCGCAGCCGTCAGACTCCCGGTTTTAGAATACGACAATAATTTGCTTATTTCTTGACTTAGGCTTAAAAACATTGCGTGAGAGGGTAAAAACTCAAAACAGCCCCCGTACGTCCCTGTGGGTAGCACCAACACCTCCCACGGGACCAATGTAACTCATAGGAATGGACCCCGTAGCCGCGGGACTCCCGGTTTGAGAATACGATGGTAATTTGCATATTTCTAGACTTAGGTTTAAAAATGTAGCGTTAGAGGGTGAGAACTCAAAAAAGACCCCGAACGGCCCCATTGGTGGGCCCAACACCTCCAACGGGACCAATGTAACTCGTAGGAGCTGACCTCGCAGTCGCAGATCTCCCGGTTTGAGAATACGATGACAATTTCCATATTTCTAGACATAGTCTTAAAAAGATGGCGTTGGAGGGTGAGAACTCAAAACAGCCTCCGAACGTCCCCGTGGGTGGCTCCAACACCTCCCATGGGACCAATGTAACTCGTAGGAACTGACCCCGTAGCCGCGGGACTCATGGTTTTAGAATATGATTGTAATTTGCATATTTCTAGACTTAGGTTTAAAAACATGGCGTTAGAGGGTCAAAACTCAAAAAAGACCCCGAATGTCCCCGTGGGTGGGCCCAACACCTCCAACGGTACCATTGTAACTCGTAGGAACTAACCCCGCATCCGCGGGTCTCCCAGTTTGAGAATACGATGATAATTTGTATATTTCTAGACTTAGGCTTAAAAAGATGGCGTTAGAGGGTGATAACTCAAAACAGCCCCCAAACGTCCCCGTGGTTGGCACCAACACCTCCCATGGGACCAATGTAACTCGTAGGAACTAACCCCGCAGCCGCGGAACTCCCGATTTGAGAATACAAAGGTAATTTGCATATTTTTAGACTTAGGATTGAAAACATGGCGTTAGTGAGTGAAAACTCGCAACATCCCCCGAACGGCCCCGTGGGTGGCACCAACACCTCCCACGGGACCAATGTAACTCGTAGGAACTGACCCCGCAGCCGTCGGACTCCCAGTTTGAGAATACGACGATAATTTCTACATTTCTTGACTTAGGCTTAAAAACATGGCGTTAGAGGGTGAAAACCCGAAACAGCCCCCGAACGGCCCCATGATTGGCACCAACACCTCCCACGGGACCAATGTAACTCGTAGGAACTGACCCCGCAGTCGCGGGACTCTCGATTTGAGAATACAATGGTAATTTGCATATTTTTAGACATAGGCTTAAAAACATTACGTTAGATGGTGAGAACTCAAAATAGCCCCCGAACATCCCCGTGGGTGGCACCAACACCTCCCACGGTACCAATGTAACTCGTTGGAACAGACCCCGTACCCGCGGGACTCTCGGTTTGAGAATACGAAAGTAATTTACATATTTTTAGACTTAGGCTTAAAAACATAGCGTTAGAGGGAGAAAACTCAAAACAGCCCCCGAACGTTACAGTGGGTGGCACCAACACCTCTCACGGGACCAGTGTAACTCGTAGGAACTGACCCCGCAGTCGCGGGACTCCCGATTTGAGAATACAATGATAATTTGTATATTTCTAGAAATAGGCTCAAAAACATGGCGTTAGATGGTGAGAACTCGAAACAGCCCCCGAACGTCCCCGTGGGTGGCACCAACACCTCCCTCGGGTCCAATGTAACTCGTAGGAACTGACCCTGCAGCCGCGGGACTCCCGGTTTGAGAATACAAAGGTAATTTACATATTTCAAGACCTAGGCTTAAAAACATGGCGTTAGTGTGTGAAAACTCGAAATAGCCCCCGAGCGGCCCCGTGGATGGCACCAAAACCTCCCACGGGACCAATGTAACTCGTAGGAACAGACCCCGTAGCCGCGGGACTCACGATTTGAGAATACGACGGTAATTTGCATATTTCTTGACTTAGGATTAAAAACATGGCGTTAGAGGGTGAAAAATCGAAACAGATCCCGAACGGCCCCGTGGGTGGCACCAATACCTCCCACGGGACCAATGTAACTCGTAGGAACTGACCCCGCACCCGCGGGACTCTCGGTTTGAGAATACGATGGTAATTTGCATATTTCTAGACTGAGGCTTAAAAACATAGTGTTAGAGGGTGAAAACTCGAAACATCCCCCGAATGGTCCTGTGTGTGGCACCAACACCTCCCACGGGACCAATGTTACTCGTAGGACTGACCCCGCAGCCACCGGACTCCCGGTTTGAGAATACGATGATAATTTGATTATTTCTTAAGCTAGGCTTAAAAACATGGCGTTATAGGGTGAAAATTCGAAACAGCCCCCGTACGTCCCCGAGGGTGCCACAAACACCTCCCACGGAACCAATGCAACTCGTAGTAACTGACCCTGCAGCCGCGGGACTCCCGATTTGAGGATTCGACAGTAATTTGCATATTTCTAGGCTTAGGGTTAAAAATATGGCGTTAGAGGGTGAAAGCTCGAAACTACCCCCGTACATCCCTGTGGGTGGCACCAACACCTCCCACGGGACCAATGTAACTCGTAGGAATTGACCCCGCAGCCGCGGGACTTCCGATTTGAGAATACGATGGTAATTTGTATATTTTTAAACTTATGCTTAAAGACATTGCGTTAGAGGGTGAAAACTCGAAACATCCCCCGAACGTCCCCGTGGGTGGCACCAACACCTCCCACGGGACCAATGTAACTCGTAGGAACAGACCCCGTAGCCGCCGGACTCACGGTTTGACAATACGACTGTAATTTGCATATTTCTAGACTTAGGCTTAAAAACATGGCATTAGAGGGTGAGAACTCGAAATAGCCACCGAACGGCCTCGTGGGTGGCACCAACACCTCCCACGGGACCAATGTAACTCGTAGGAACTGACCCCGTAGCCGCGGGACTCCCATTGAGAATACGATGGTAATTTATATATTTCTAGTCTTAGGCTTAAAGACATGGCGTTAGAGGGTGAAAACTGAAAACAGACCCCGAACAGCCCAGTGGGTGGCACCAACAACTCCCACGGGACCAATGTAAATCGTAGGAACTGACCCCGCAGCCGCGGGACTCCGGGTTTGAGAATATGAAGGTAATTTGCATATTTTAAAACTTAGGCTTAAAAACATGTCGTTAGAGGGTAAACACTCGAAACAGCCCCCGAACGGCCCCGTGGGTGGCACCAACACCTCCTACGGGACCAATGTTACTCGTAGGAACTGACCCCGCAGCCGTCGGACTCTCGATTTTAGAATACGACAATAATTTGCTTATTTATTGACTTAGGCTTAAAAACATGAGGTTAGAGGGTGAAAACTCAAAACAGCCCCGGAACGTCCCTGTGGGTGGCACCAACACCTCCCACGGGACCAATGTAACTCGTAGGAACAGACCCCGCAGCCACCGGACTCACAGTTTGAGAATACGACGGTAATTTGCATATTTCTAGACTTAGGCTTAAAAACATGGCGTTAGAGGGTAAAAACTCAAAACAGCCCCCGTACGGCCCCGTTGGTGGCACCAATACCTCCCACGGGACCAATGTAACTCGTAGGAAGTGACCACGCAGCCGTCGGACTCCCGGTTTGAGAATACGAAAATAATTTGTATATTTCTTGACTTTGGCTTAAAAACATGGCGTTAGAGGGTCAAAACTCGAAACAGCCCCCGTACGTCCCCGTGGGGGCACCTACACCTCCCACGGGACCAATGTAACTCATAGGAACTGACCCCGCAGCCGCGGGACTCCCGGTTTGGGAATACGATGGTAATTTGCATATTTTTGGACTTAGGATTAAAACCATGGCGTTAGGGTGTGAAAACTCTAAACAGACCCCGAACGTCCCCGTGGGTGGCACCAACACCGACCATGGGACCAATGTAACTCGTAGGAACTGACCTCGCACCCGCAGGACTCTCGGTTTGAGAATATGAAATTAATTTCCATATTTCTAGACTTAGGCTTAAAAACATAGCGTTAGAGGGTGAAAACTCGAAACAGCCCCCGGACGGTCCCGTGGGTGGCACCAACACCTCCCACGGGACCAGTGTAACTCGTAGGAACAGACCCCGCAGTCGCGGGACTCCCGATTTGAGAATACAATGATAATTTGTATATTTCTAGAAATAGGCTTAAAAACATGGCGTTAGTGGGTGAAAACTCAAAACTGCCCCCGAACGGCCTCGTGGGTGGTACCAACACCTCCCACGGGACCAATGTAACTCGTAGGAACTGACCCGCAGCTGCCGAACTCCCGATTTGAGAATACGGTGATAATTTGTATATTTCTTGACTTAGGCTTAAAAACATGGCGTTAGAGGGTGAAAACTCGAAACAGCCCCCGTACGTCCCCTTGGGTGACACCAACACCTCCCACGGGACCAATGTAACTCGTAGGAACTAACCCCGCAACCGCGGAACTCCCGATTTGGGAATACGATGGTAATTTGCATATTTCTGGACTTAGGATTAAAAACATGGCGTTTGAGGGTGAAAACTCAAAACAGACCCTAACGTCCCCGTGGGTGGCACCAATACCTCCCACGGGACCAATGTAACTCGTAGGAACTGACCCTGCACCCGCGGGACTCTCGGTTTGAGAATACTAAAGTAATTTCCCTATTTCTAGACTTAGGATTAAAAACATAGGGTTTGAGGGTGAAAACTCAAAACAGCCCCCGAACGGTCCCGTGGGTGGCACCAACTCCTCCCGCGGGACTAGTGTAACTCGTAGGAACTGACCCCGCAGTCGCGGGACTCCCGATTTAAGCATACAACGATAATTTGTATATTTCTAGACATAGGCTTAAAAACATGGCCTTAGATGGTGAGAACTCGATACAGCATCCGAACGTCCCCGTGGGTGGCTCCAACCCCTTCCACGGGACCAATGTAACTCCTAGGAACAGACCCCGCAGCCGCGGGACTCCTGGTTTTAGAATATGACGATAATTTGCATATTTCTAGACTTAGGCTTAAAAACATGGCGTTAGAAGGTGAAAACTCAAAAAAGACCCCGAACGTCCCCGTGGGTGGGCCCAACACCTCCAACGGGACCAATGTAACTCGTTGGAACTGACCCTGCAGCCGCGGGTCTCCCGATTTGAGAATACGGTGATAATTTGCGTATTTCTAGACTTAGGCATAAAAAGATGGCGTTAGAGCGTGATAACTCAAAACTGCTCCCGAACGTCCCCATGGGTGGCACCAACACCTCCCACGGGACCAATGTAACTCGTAGGAACTAACCCCACAGTCGCCGGACTCCCGGTTTGAGAATACAAAGGTAATTTGCATATTTCTAGACGTAGGCTTAAAAACATGGCGTTAGTGGGTGAAAACTCAAAACATCCCCCGAACGGCGTCGTGGGTGGCACCAACACCTCCCACGGGACCAATGCAACTCGTAAGAACTGACCCCGCAGCCGCGGGACTCCCGGTTTGAGAATACGAAGGTAATTTGCATATTTCTGGACTTAGGATTAAACACATGGCATTAGAGGTTGAAAACTCAAAATAGACCCTGGACGGCCCCGTGGGTGGCACCAACACCTCCCACGGGATCAATGTAACTCGTAGGAATTGACCCCACAGCCGCGGGACTCCCGGTTTGAGAATACGACGGTAATTTGCATATTTCTGGACTTATGATTTTAAAACATGGCGTTAGAGGGTGGAAACTCGAAACAGACCCCGAACGGCCCCGTGGGTGGCACCAACACCTCCCACGTGACCAATGTAACTTGTAGCAACTTACTCCGCACCCGCGGGACTCTCAGTTTGAGAATGCGAAGGTAATTTGCATATTTCTAGACTTGGGCTTAAAAACATAGCGTTAGAGGGTGAAAACTCGAAACAACCCCCGAACGGTCCCGTGGGGGGCACCAACACCTCCCATGGGACTAATGTTACTCGTAGGACTGACCCCATAGCCGCTAGACTCCCGATTTGAGAATACGATGATAATTTGAATATTTCTTGACTTAGGCTTAAAAATATGTCGTTAGAGGGTGAAAACTCGAAACAGCCCCCGTACGTCCCCATGGGTGGCACCAACACTTCCCACGGGACCAACGTAACTCCTAGGAACTGACCCCGCAGCTGCGGCAGTCCCGATTTGAGATTACGATGATAATTTGTATATTTCTAGACTTAGACTTCAAAACATGGCGTTAGAGGGTGAAAACTCGAAACAGCCCCCGTACGTCCCTGGGGGTGGAACAAACACCTCCCACGGGACCAATGTAACTCGTAGGAACTGACCCCGCAGCCGCGGGATTCCCGGATTGCGAATAAAAAGGTAATTTGCATATTTCTAGAGTTAGGCTAAAGAACATGGCGTTAGTGGGTGAAAACTCGAAACAGCCCCCGAATAGCCCCGTGGGTGGTACCAACACCTCCCACGGGACCAATGTAACTCGTAGGAACTGACCCCGCAGCTGCGGGACTCACGGTTTGAGAATACGATGATAATTTGTATATTTCTTGATTTAGGTTTAAAAACATGGCGTTAGAGGGTGAAAACTCGAAACATCCCTCGTACGTCCCCGTGGACGGCACCAACACCTCCTACGGGACAAATGTAACTCGTAGGAACTGACCCCACAGCCGCGGGACTACCGATTTGAGAATACGGTAGTAATTTGCATATTTCTAGACACAGGCTTAAAAAACATGGCATTAGATAGTGAGAACTCGAAACAGCCCCTGAACGTCCCCCTAAGTGGAGCCAAAACCTCCCACGGGACCAATGTAACTCGTAGGAACTGACCCCTCAGTCGCGGGACTCCCGTTTTGATACTACGAAGGTAATTTGCATATTTCTAGACTTAGGCTTAAAAACACGGCGTTAGTGGGTGAAATCTCGAAACAGCCCCCGAAAGGCCCCGTGGGTGGCACCAACACCTCCCACGGGACTTATGTAACTCGTACGAACTGACCTAGTGTAACTCGTTGGAACTGAACCCGTAGCCGCGGGACCTTCGATTTTAGAATACGAAGGTAACTTGCATATTTCTAGACTTTGGCTTAAAAACATGGCGTTAAAGGGTGAGAACTCGAAACAGCCCCCGAACGTCCCCGTGGGTGGCTCTAACACCTCCCACGGGACCAATGTAACTCATAGGAACTGACCTCGCAGCCGCAGGTCTCTCGGTTTGAGAATACGATGATAATTTGCATATTTCAAAACTTTGGCTTAAAAAGATGGCGTTAGAGGGTGAGAACTCGAAACAGCCCCCGAACGTCCCCGTGGGTGCCACCAACACCTCCCACGGGACCAATGTAACACATAGGAACTGACCCCGCAGCCGCGGGACTCTCGGTTTGAGAATACAAAGGTAATTTTCATATTTCTAGACTTAGGCCTAAAAACATGGCATTAGTGGGTGAAAACTCAAAACAACCCCCGAACGGCCCCGTGGGTGGCACCATCACCACCCACACGACCAATGTAACTCGTAAGAACTGACCCTGCAGCCGCGGGACTCCCGATTTGAGAATACCATGGTAATTTGCATATTTCGGGACTTAGGATTAAAAACATGGCGTTAGATGGTGCGAACTCGAAACAGCCCCCGAACAGCCCCGTGGGTGGCGCCAACACCACCCTCGGGACAAATGTAACTCGTAGGAACTAACCCCGCAGTCGTGGGACTCCCGATTTGAGAATACAAAGGTAATTTGCATATTTCTAGACTTAGGCTTAAAAACATGGTGTTAGTGGGTGAAAACTCGAAACAACCCCCGAATGGTCCTGTAGGTGGTACCAACACCTCCCACGGGACCAATGTTACTCGTTGGACTAACCCCGCAGCCGTCGGACTCCTGATTTCAGAATACGATGATAATTTGCATATTTCTTAACTTAGGCTTAAAAAATTGGCGTTAGAGGGTGAAAACTCGAAACATCCTTCGAACGGCCCCATGAGTGGCACCAACACCTCCCACAGGACCAGTGTAACTCGTAGTAACTGACCCCGCAGCCGCGGGACTCCCGATTTGAGAATACAACGGTAATTTTCATATTTCTAGACATAGGCTTAAAAACATGGCGTTAGATGGTGAGAACTCGAAATAGCCCCCGAACGTCCTCGTGGGTGGTACCAACACCTCCCTCGGGACCAATGTAACTCGTAGGAACTGACCCCGCAGCCGCGGGACTCCCGATTTGGGAATACAAAGGTAATTTGCATATTTCCAGACTTAGGCTTAAAAACATGGCGTTAGCGGATGAAAACTCGAAAAAGCCACCGAACGGCCCCGTGGGTGGCACCAACACCTGAAACGGGACCAATGTAACTCGTAGGAACTGGCCCCGCAGCCGCGGGACTCTCGATTTCAGAATACGATGGTAATTTGCATATTTCTAGACATAGGCTTAAAAACATGGCGTTAATGGATGAAAACTCGAAACAGACCCCAAATGGCCCCGTGGGTGGCACTAACACCTCCCACGGGACCAATGTAACTTGTAGGAACTGACCCCGCACCCGTGGGACTCTCGGTTTGAGAATGCAAAGGTAATTTTCATATTTCTATACTTAGGCTAAAAAACATAGCGTTAGAGGGTGAAAACTCGAAACAGCCCCCGAACGGTCTCGTGGGTGGCACCAACACCTCCTGCGGGACTAATGTTACTCGTAGGACTGACCCCGTAATCGCCAGACTCCCGATTTGAGAATACGACAATAATTTGCATATTTCTTGACTTAGGCTTAAAAACAAGGCGTTAGAGGGTGAAAACTCAAAACAGCCTCGGTACGTCCCCATGGGTGGCACCAACACCTCCCACGGGACCAATGTAACTCGTAGGAACTGACCCCACAGCCGCGGGACACCCGATTTGAGATTACGATGGTAATTTTCATATTTCTAGACATAGTCTTAAAAACATGGCGTTAGATGGTGAGAACTCAAAACAGCCCCCGAACGTCTCCGTGGGTGGCACCAACACCTCCCAGGGGACCAATGTAACTCGTAGGAACTGACCCCGCAGCCGCGGGACTCCCGTTTTGAGACTACAAAGGTAATTTGCATATTTCTAGACTTAGGCTTAAAAACATGGCGTTAGTGACTGAAAACTCGAAATAGTCCCCGAACGGCCCCGTGGGTGGCACCAACACCTCCCACGGGACCAGCGTAACTCGTAGGAACTGAACCCGCAGCCGCGGGACTACTGGTTTGAGAACACAAAGGTAACTTGCATATTTCTAGACTTTGGCTTAAAAATATGGCGTTAAAGGGTGAGAACTCGAAATAGCCCCCGAACGTCCCCGTGGGGGGCTCCAACACCTCCCACGGGACCTATGTAACTCGAAGGAACTGACCCCGCAGCCGTGGGACTCCCGGTTTGAGAATAAGACGGTAATTCGAATATTTCTAGACTCAGGTGTAAAAACATGGCGTTAGAGGGTGAAAACTCAAAACAGACCCCGAACGGCCCCGTGGGTGGCCCCTACACCACCAACGGGACCAATGTAACTCGTAGGAACTGACCCCGCAGCCGCGGGTCTCCTGGTTTTGAGAATACGATGATAATTTCCATATTTCAAGACTTAGGCTTAAAAATATGGCGTTACAGGGTGAGAACTTGAAACAGCCGCCGAACGTCCCCGTGGGTGGCACCAACACCTCCCACAGGACTGATGTAACTCATAGGAACTGACCCCGCAGTCGCGGGATTCTCGGTTTGAGAATACAAAGGTAATTTGCATATTTCTAGACTTAGGCTTGAAAACATGGCGTTAGATGGTGAGAACTCGAAACAACCCCCAAACAGCCCCGTGGGTGGCACCAACACCTCACACGGGACCAATGTAACTCGTAGGAACTAACCCCGTAGTCGCCGGACTCCTATTTTGAGAATACGACGATAATTTGTATATCTCTTGACTTAGGCTTAAAAACTTGGTGTTAGAGGGTGAAAACTCGAAACATCCCTCGTACGTCCTCGTGGGTGGCACCAACACCTCCCACGGGACCAATGTAACTTGTAGGAACTGACCCCGCAGCCGCGGGACTCTCGATTTGAGAATACGATGGTAATTTGCATATTTCTAGACATAGGCTTAAAAACGTGGCGTTAGATGGTGAGAACTCAAAACAGACCCCGAATGGCCCCGTGGGTGGCACCAACACCTCCCACGCAACCAAGGTAACTCGTAGCAATTGACCCCGCAGCCGCTGGACTCACGGTTTGAGAATACGATGATAATTTGCATATTTCTTGACTTAGGCTTAAAAACATGGCGTTAGAGGGTGAAAACTCGAAACAGCCCCTGTACGTCCCCGTGGGTGGCACCAACACCTCCCACGGGACCAATGTAACTTGTAGGAACTGACCCCACATCCGCGGGACTCCCTATTTGAGAATACGATAGTAATTTACATATTTCTAGATGCAGGCTTAAAAACATGGCGTTAGATGGTGAGAACTCGAAACAGCCCCCGAACGTCCCCGTGGGTGGCACCAACACCTCCCACGGGACTAATGTAACTCGTAGGAACTGACCCCACAGCCGCGGGACTCCCGTTTTGAGACTAGAAAGGTAATTTGCATATTTCTAGACTTAGGCTTAAAAACATGGCGTTAGTGAGTGAAAACTCGAAACAACCCCCGAACGGCCCCGAGGGTGGCACCAACACCTCCCACTGGACAAGTGTAACTCGTAGGAACCGAACCCGTAGCCGCGGGACTACTGGTTTGAGAACACGAAGGTAACTTGCATATTTCTAGACTTTGGCTTAAAAACATGGCGTTAGAGGGTGAAAACTCAAAACAGACCCGGAACGGCCCCGTGGGTGGCCCAAACACCTCCGACGGGACCAATGTAACTCGTAGGAACTGACCCCGCAGCCGCGGGTCTCCTGGTTTGAGAATACGATGATAATTTGCATATTTCTAGACTTAGGCTTAAAAAGATGGCATTACAGGGTGAGAACTCGAAACAGCCGCCGAACGTCCCCATGGGTGGCACCAACACCTCCCACCGGACTGATGTAACTCATAGGAACTGACCCCGCAACCGCGGGATTCTTGGTTTGAGAATACAAAGGTAATTTTCATATTTCTAGACTTAGGCTTAAAAACATGGAGTTAGTGGGTGAAAACTCAAAACAGCCCCCGAACGGCCGCGTGGGTGGCACCAACACCTCACACGGGACCAATGTAACTCGTAGGAACTAACCCCGTAGTCGCCGGACTCCTGGTTTGAGAATACGACGATAATTTGTATATCTCTTGACTAAGGCTCAAAAACATGGCTTTAGAGGGTGAAAACTCGAAACAGCCCTTGTACGTCCTCGTGGGTGGCACCAACACCTCCCACGGGACCAATGTAACTCGTAGGAACTGACCCCACAGTCGCGGGACTCCCGATTTGAGAATACGATGGTAATTTGCGTATTTCTAGACTTAGGCCTAAAAACATGGCGTTAGTGGGTGAAAACTAAAACAGCCCCCGAACGGCCCCGTGGGTGGCACCAACACCTCCCACGGGACCAATGTAACTCGTAGGAACTGACCCCACAGCCGTCGGACTCACAGTTTGAGAATACGATGATAATTTGCATATTTCTTGACTTAGGCTTAAAAACATGGCATTAGTGAGTGAAAACTCGAAACAGCCCCTGTACGTCCCTATGGGTGGCACCAAGACCTCCCACGGGACAAATGTAACTCGTAGGAACTGACCCCACAGCCGCGGGACTCCCGATTTGAGAAAACGACAGTAATTTGCATATTTCTAGACACAGGCTTAAAAACATGGCGTTAGATGGTGAGAACTCGAAACAGTCCCCAAACGTCCTCGTGGGTGGAACCAACACCTCCCACGGGACCAATGTAACTCGTAGGAACTGACCCCGCAGCCGAGGGACTCCCAGATTGAGAATACGAAGGTAACTTGCATATTTTTAGACTTTGGCTTAAAAATGTGGCGTTAAAGGGTGAGAACTCGAAACAACCCCCGAACGTCCCCGTGGGTGGCTCCAACACCTTCCATGAGACTAATGTTACTTGTAGGAACTGACCCCGTAGCCGCGGGACTCCCGATTTGAAATACGACTGTAATTTGCATATTTCTGGACTTAGGATTTGAAAACAAGGCGTTAGAGGGTGGAAACTCGAAACAGACCCCGAACGGCCCCGTGGGTGGCACCAACACCTATCACGGGACCAATGTAACTTGTAGGAACTGACCCCGCACCTGCGGGACTCTCGGTTTGAGAATGCGAAGGTAATTTGCATATTTCTAGACTTAATCTTAAAAACATATCGTTAGAGGGTGAAAACTCAAAATAGCCCCCGAACGGTCCCGTGGGTGGCACCAACACCTCCCACGGGACTAATGTTACTCATAGGACTGACCCCGCAGCCGCGAGACTCCCGGTTTAAGAATACAACGATAATTTGCATATTTCTTGACTTAGGCTTAAAAACATGGCGTTAGAGGGTGAAAACTCAAAACAGCCCCCGTACGTCCCCATGGGTGGCACCAACACCTCCCACGGGACCAATGTAACTCGTTGGAACTGACCCCGCAGCCGCGGGACTCCCGATTTGAGATTTCGATGGTAATTTGCATATTTCTAGACATAATCTTAAAAACATGGCGTTAGATGGTGTGAACTCGAAACAACCCCCAAATGTCCCCGTGGGTGGCACCAACACCTCCCACGGGACCAATGTAACTCGTACCGGACTCACAGATTGAGAATACGATGATAATTTGTATATTTCTAGACTTAAGCTTCAAAACATGGCGTTAGAGGGTGAAAACTAGAAACAGCCCCCGTACGTCCCAGTGGCTGGCACCAACACCTCCCACGGGACCAATGTAACTCGTATGAACTGACCCCACAGCCGCGGGACTTCCGGATTGAGAAGACAAATGTAATTTGCATATTTCTAGACTTAGGCTTAAAAACATGGCGTTAGTGGGTGAAAACTCGAAACAGCCCCCGAATGTACCCGTGGGTGGCACCAACACCTCCCACGGGACCAATGTAACTCGTAGGAACTGACCCCGCAGCCGCCGGACTCCCGATTTGAGAATACGACGGTGATTTGCATATTTCTGGACTTGGGCTTAAAAATAAGGCGTTAGAGGGTGAAAACTCGAGATAGACCCCGAACGTCCCCGTGGGTGGTACCAACACCTCCCACGGGACCAAAGTAACTCGTAGGAACTGACCCCGCAGCCGTGAGACTCCCGATTTGAGAATACGAAGTTAATTTGCATATTTCTAGACTTAGGCTTAAAAACATGGCGTTAGTGGGTGAAAACTCAAAACAGCCCCCGAATGGTCCCGTAGGTGGCACCAACACCTCCCACGGGACCAACGTTACTCGTTGGACTGACCCCGCAGCCGTCGGACTCCCGGTTTGAGAATACGACGATAATTTTCATATTTCCTGACTTAGGCTTAAAAACATGGTGTTAGAGGGTGAAAACTCGAGACAGCCCCCGAACGGCCCCATGAGTGGCACCAACACCTCCCACGGGACCAGCGTAACTCGTTGGAATTGACCCCGCAGTCGCCGGACTCCCGATTTGAGATTACAATGGTAATTTGCATATTTCTAGACATAGGCTTAAAAACAAGGCGTTAGATGGTGAGAACTCGAAACAGCCCCCGAACGTCCCTATGGGTGGAACCAACACCTCCTTCGGGACCAATGTAACTCGTAGGAACTGACCCCGCAGCCGCGGGACTCCCGGTTTGAGAATACAAAGGTAATTTGCATATTTCTATACTTATGCTTAAAAACATGGCGTTAGTGGATGAAAACCCGAAAATACCCCCGATTGGTCCCGTAGGTGGTACCAACACCTCCCACGGGACCATTGTTACTCGTTGGACTGACCCCGCAGCCGTCGGACTCCCGATTTCAGAATACGATGATAATTTGCATATTTCTTGACTTAGGCTTAAAAACATGGCGTTAGAGGGTGAAAACTCGAAACAACCTCCGAACGGGCCCATGAGTAGCACCAACACCTCCCACGGGACCAGTGTAACTCGTAGTAACTGACCCCGTAGCCGCGGGACTCCCGATTTGAGAATACAACGGTAATTTGCATATTTGTAGACATAGGCTTAAAAACATGGCGTTAGATGCTGAGAACTCGAAATAGCCCCCGAACGTCCTCGTGGGTGTTACCAACACCTCCCTCAGGACCAAAGTAACTCGTAGGAACTGACCCCGCAGCCGCGGAATACAAAGGTAATTTGCATATTTCCAGACTTAGGCTTAAAAACATGGCGTTAGTGAGTGAAAACTCGAAACAACCCCCGAACGGCCCCGTGGGTGGAACCATCACCTCCAACGGGACAAATGTAACTCGTAGGAACTGACCCCGCAGTCGCAGGACTCTCGGTTTGAGAATACAACGGTAATTTTCATATTTCTGGACTTAGGATTTGAAAACATGGCGTTAGAGGGTGGAAACTCAAAACAGACCCCGAACGGTCCCATGGGTGGCACCAACACCTCCCACTAGACCAATGTAATTTATAGGAATTGACCCCGTACCCGCGGGACACTCGGTTTGAGAATACGAAGGTAATTTGCATATTCCTAGACTTAGCTTAAAAACATAGCATTAGAGGGTGAAAACTCGAAATAGCCCCCGAACGTCCCCGTGGGTGGCACCAACACCTCACACGGGACCAATGTAACTCCTAGGAACAGACCCCGCATCCGCCGGACTCACGGTTTGAGAATATGACGATAATCTGTATATTTCTAGACTAAGGCTTCAAATCTTGGGGTTAGAGGGTCAAAACTCAAAATAGCCCCTGTACGTCCCTGTAGGTGGCACCAACACCTCCCACGGGACAATGTAACTTGCATATCTCTAGACATAGGCTTAAAAATATGGCGTTAGATGGTGAGAACTCGAAACAGACCCCGAATGGACCCGTGGGTGGCACCAACACCTCCCACGGGACCAATGTAACTCGTAGGAATTGACCCCACAGCCGCCGGACTCACGGTTTGAGAAGACGATGATAATTTGCATATTTCTGGACTTAGGCTTAAAAACATGGCGTTAGAGGGTGAAAACTCGAAACAGCCCCCTTACGTCCCCGTGGGTGGCACCAACACCTCCCACGGGACCAATGTAACTCGTAGGAACTGACCCCAAAGCCGCGGGACTCCCGATTTGAGAATTCGACAGTAATTTACATATTTCTAGACACAGGCTTAAAAACATGGCGTTAGATGGTGAGAACTCGAAACAGCCACCGAACGTCCCCGTGGGTGGCACTAACACCTCCCACGGGACCAATGTAAGTCATAGGAACTCACCCCGCAACCGCGGGACTCCCGTTTTGAGACTACAAAGGTAATTTGCTTATTTCTAGACTTAGGCTTAAAAACATGGCGTTAGTGAGTGAAAACTCGAAACAGCCCCCGAACGGCCCCTTGGGTGGCACCAACACCTCCCATGGGACCAGTGTAACTCGTAGGACATGAACCCGCAGCCGCGGGACTACTGGTTTGAGAACACGAAGGTAACTTGCATATTTCTAAACTTTGGCTTAAAAATATGGCGTTAAAGGGTGAGAACTCGAAATAGCCCCCGAACGTCCCCGTGGGTGGCTCCAACACCTCCCACGAGACCAATGTAACTCGAAGGAACTGACCCCGCAACCGTGGGGCTCCCGGTTTGAGAATAAGACGGTAATTCGAATATTTCTAGACTCAGGTTTAAAAACATGGCGTTAGAGGGTGAAAACTCAAAACAGACCCCGAACGGCCCCGTGGGTGGCTCCAACACCTCCAACGGGATCAATGTAACTAGTAGGAACTGACCCCACAGTTGCGGGTCTCCTGGTTCGAGAATACGATGATAATTTGCATATTTTTGGACTTAGGCTTAAAAAGTTTGCGTTATAGGGTGAGAACTCGAAACAGCCGCCGAACGTCCCCGTGGGTGGCTCCAACACCTCCAACGGGACCAATGTAACTCGAAGGAACTGACCCCGCAGCCGTGGGACTCCCGGTTTGAGAATAAGACGGTAATTCAAATATTTCTAGACTCAGGTTTTAAAAACATGGCATTAGAGGGTGAAAACTCAAAATAGACCCCGAAGGCCCCGTGGGTGGCTCCAACACCTCCAACGGGACCAATGTAACTCGTAGGAGCTGACCCCGCAGCCGCGGGACTCCCGATTTGAAATACGACTGTAATTTGCATATTTCTGGACTTAGGCTTAAAAACATGGCGTTAGAGGGTGAAAACTCAAAACATACCCCGAACGGCCCCGTGGGTGGCACCAACACCTATCACGGGACCAATGTAACTTGTAGAACTGACGCCGCAGTCGCGGGATTCTCGGTTTGAGAATACAAAGGTAATTTGCATATTTCTAGACTTAGGCTTAAAAACATGGCGTTAGTGGGTGAAAAGTCAAAACAGCCCCCGAAAGGCCCCGTGGGTGGCACCAACACCTCACACGGGACCAATGTAACTCGTAGGAACTAACCCCGTAGTCGCCGGACTCCTAGTTTGAGAATAGGACGATAATTTGTATATCTCTTGACTTAGGCTTAAAAACTTGGCGTTAGAGGGTGAAAACTCGAAACAGACCCCGTAAGTCCCAGTGGGTGGCACCAACACCTCCCACGGGACCAATGTAACTCGTATGAACTGAACCCACAGTCGCGGGACTCCCGAATTGAGAATACAAATGTAATTTGCATATTTCTATAATTAGGCTTAAAAACATGGCGTTAGTGGGTGGAAACTCGAAACAGCCCCCGAATGGCCCCGTAGGTGGCACCAACACCTCCCACGGGACCAATGTAACTCGTAGGAACTGACCCCACAGCCGTTGGTAGCACGGTTTGAGAATACGATGATAATTTGCATATTTCTTTACTCGGGCTTAAAAATATGGCGTTAGAGGGTGAAAACTCGAAACAGCCCCCGTACGTCCCCGTGGGTGGAACCAACACCTCCTACGGGACCAATGTAACTCGTAGGAACTGACCCCACAACCACGGGACTCCCGATTTGAGAATATGATAGTAATTTGCATATTTCTAGACACAGGCTTAAAAACATGGCGTTAGATGGTGAGAAGTAGAAACAGCCCCAGAACGTCCTCCTGGGTGGCACCAAAACCTCCCACGAGACCAATGTAACTCATAGGAACTGACCCCCGTAGCCGCGGGACTCCTGTTTTGAGACTACGAAGGGAATTTGCATATTTCTAGACTTAGGCGTAAAAACATGGCGTTAGAGGGTGAAAACTCGAAACAGCCCCCGAACGGCCCTGTGGGTGGCACCAACACCTCCCACAGGACCAGTGTAACTCGTAGGAACTGAACCCGCAGCCGCGGGACCACCGGTTTGAGAATATAAAGGTAACTTGCATATTTCTAGACTTTGGCTTAAGAACATGGGTTTAAAGGGTGAAAACTCGAAACAGCCTATGTACGTCCCCGTGGGTGGCACAAACACCTCCTACGGGACCAATGTAACTCGTAGTAACTGACCCCGCAGCCGCGGGACTCCCGATTTGAGAATACGACGGTAATTTTCATATTTCTAGACTTAGTTTTAAAAACATGGCGTTAGAGGGTGAAAGGTCGAAATAGCCCCCGTATCTCCCTGTGGGTGGCACCAACACTTCCTACGGGACCAATGTAACTCGTAGGAACTGACCCCGCAGCTGCGGGACTCCCGATTTGAGAATACGATGGTAATTTGTATATTTCTAGGCTTAGGCTTAAAGACATTGCGTTAGAGGGTGAAAACTCGAAACAGCCCCCGAACGTCCCCGTGGGTGGCACCAACACCTCCCATGGGACCAATGTAACTCGTAGGAACAGACCCCGCAGCCGCCGGACTCACGGTTTGAGAATACGACAGTAATTTCCATATTTCTAGACTTAGGCTTAAAAACATGGCATTAGAGGGTGAGAACTCGAAATAGCCCCCGAACGTCCCGTGGGTGGCATCAACACCTCCCACGGGACCAATGTAACTCGTAGGAACTGACCCCACATCGGTCGGACTCCCGGTTTGAGAATACAAAGGTAATTTGCATATTTCTAGACTTAGGCTTAAAAACATGGTGTTAGTGGGTGAAAACTCGAAACAGCCACCGAACGTCCCAGTGGGTGGCACCAACCCCTCCCACGGGACCAATGTAACTCGTAGGAACTGACCCCGTAGCCGTGGGACTCCCGATTTGAGAATACGATGGTAATTTGTATATTTCTAGACTTAGTCTTAAAGACATGGCGTTAGAGGGTGAAAACTCAAAACAGACCCCGAACGGCCCCATGGGTAGCACCAACACCTCCCACGGGACCAATGTAAATCGTAGGAACTGACCCCGCAGCCGCGGGACTCCCGGTTTGAGAATATGAATGTAATTTGCATATTTGAAAACTTATGCTTAAAAACATGTCGTTAGAGGGTAAAAACTCGAAACAGCCTCCGAACGGCCCCGTGGGTGGCACCAACACCTCCTACGGGACCAATGTTACTCGTAGGAACTGACCCCATAGCCGTTGGACTCCCGGTTTTAGAATACGACAATAATTTACTTATTTCTTGAATTAGGCTTAAAAACTTGGCGTTAGAGGGTGAAAACTCGAAACATCCCCCGTACGTCCCCGTGGGTGGCACCAACACCTCCCACGGGACCAATGTAACTCGTAGGAACTGACCCCGCACCCCTGGGACTCTCGGTTTGAGAATACAAAACTAATTTCCATATTTCTAGACTTAGGCTTAAAAGCATGGCGTTAGAGGGTGAAAACTGAAAACATCCCCCGAACGGTCCCGTGGGTGGCACCAACACCTCCCACGGGACTAGTGTAACTCATAGCGACTGACCCCGCAGTCGCGGGACTCTCGATTTGAGAATACAATGATAATTTGTATATTTTTATACAGGCTAAAAAACATGGCATTAGAGGGTGAGAACTCGAAATAGCAGAAGAACGTCCCCGTGGGTGGCACCAACACCTCCCTCGGGTCCAGTGTAACTCGTAGGAACTGACCCCGCAGCCGCGGGACTCCCGGTTTGAGAATACAAAGGTAATTTGCATATTTCTACACCTAGGCTTAAAAACATGGCGTTAGTGGTTGAAAACTCAAAACAGCGCCCGAGCGACCCCGTGGGTGGCACCAACACCTCCCACGGGACCAATGTAACTCGTAGGAACTGACACCGTAGCCGCGGGACTCCCGATTTGAGAATACGATGGTAATTTGTATATTTCTAGACTTAGGCTTAAAGACACTGCGTTAGAGGGTGAAAAATCGAAACAGCCCCCGAACGTCCCTGTGGGTGGCACCAACACCTCCCACGGGACCAATGTAACTCGTAGGAACAGACCCCGCAGCCACCGGACTCACGGTTTGAGAATACAACGGTAATTTGCATATTTCTGGACTTAGTATTAAAAACATGGCGTTAGAGGGTGAAAACTCGAAACAGCCCCCGAACGTACCCGTGGGTGGCACCAACACCTCCCACGGGAACAATGTAACTCGTAGGAACTGACCCCGCAGACGCGGAACTCCCGGATTAAGAATACAAAGGTAATTTGCATATTTCTAGACTTAGTCTTAAAAACATGGCGTTAGTGGGTGAAAATTCGAAACAGCCCCCGAATGGCCCCGTGGGTGGCACCAACACCTCCCACGGGACAAATGTAACTCGTAGGAACTGACGCCACAGCCGTCGGACTCACGGTTTGAGAATACGATGATAATTTGCATATTTCTTAACTTAGGCTTAAAAACATGGCGTTAGAGGTTGAAAACTCGAAACAGCCCCCGTACGTCCCCGTGGGTGGCACCAACTCCTCCCACGGGACCAATGTAACTCGTAGGAACTGACCCCGCAGACGCGGGACTCCCGATTTGAGAATATGACGGTAATTTGCATATTTCTGGACTTAGGATTAAAAACATGGCGTTAGAGGGTGAAAACTCGAAACAGCCCTCGAACGTCCCCGTGGGTGGCACCAACACCTCCCACGGGACCAATGTAACTCGTAGGAATTGACCCCGCAGACGCGGGACTCCCATTTTGAGAATACAAAGGTAATTTGCATATTTTTAGACTTAGGCTTAAAAACATGACGTTAGTGGGTGAAAACTCAATACCGCCCTCGAACGGCCCCGTGGGTGGCACCAACACCTCCCACGGGACATGTGTAACTATTAGGAACTGAACCAGCAGCCGCGGGACTACTTGATTGAGAATACGAAGGTAACTTGCATATTTCTAGACTTTGGCTTATAAACATGGCGTTAAAGGGTGAGAACTCCAAACAGCCATCGAATGTCCCCGTGGGTGGCTCCAACACCTCCCACGGGACAAATGTGACTCGAAGGAACTAACCCCGCAGCCGCGGGACTCCCAGTTTGAGACTTAGGCTTAAAAACATGGCGTTAGAGGGTGAAAACTCAAAGTAGACCCCGAACGGCCCCGTGGGTGGCCCCAACACCTCCAACGAGACCAATGTAACTCTTATGAACTGACCCCACAGCCGTGGGTCTCCCGGTTTGAGAATACGATGATAATTTGCATATTTCTAGACTTAGGCTTAAAAAGATGGCGTTACAGGGTGAAAACTCGAAACAGCCTCCGAACGTCCCCGTGGGTGGCACCAACACCTCCCACAGGACCAATGTAACTCATAGGAACAGACCCCGTAGCCGCCGGAGTCACGATTTGAGAATACGACGATAATTTGTATATCTCTTGACTTAGGCTTAAAAACTTGGCGTTAGAGGGTGAAAAATCGAAACAGCCCCCGTACGTCCCCGTGGGTGGCACCAAGACCTCCCACGGGACCAATGTAACTCGTAGGAACTGACCCCACAGCCGCGGGACTCCCGATTTGAGAATAGGACAATAATTCGCATATTTCTAGACACGGGCTTAAAAACATGGCGTTAGATGGTGAGAACTCGATACAGTCCCCGAACGTCCCCGTGGGTGGCACCAACACCTCCCACGGGACCAATGTAATTCGTAGGAACTGACCCCGTAGCCTCGGGACTCCCAGTTTGAGAATACGAAGGTAACTTGCATATTTATAGACTTTGGCTTAAAAACGTGGCGTTAAAGGGTGAGAACTCGAAACAACCCCCGAACGACCCCGTGGGTGGCACCAAAACCTCCCACGGGACCGATGTAACTCATAAGAACTGACCCCGCAGCCTCGGGATTCTCGGTTTGAGAATACAAAGGTAATTTGCATATTTCTAGACTTAGGCTTAAAAACATGGCGTTAGTGGGTGAAAACTCAAAACAGCCCCCGAACGGCCCCGTGGGTGGCACCAACACCTCACACGGGACCAATGTAACTCATAGGAACTAACCCCGCAGTCGTCGGACTCCTGGTTTGAGAATATGACCATAATTTGTATATCTCTTGAATTAGGCTTAAAAACTTGGCGTTAGAGGGTGAAAACTCAAAACAGCCCTCGTACGTCCCCGTGGGTGGCACCAACACCTCCCACGGGACCAATGTAACTCGTAGGAACTGACCCCGCAGCCGCGGGACTCCCGATTTGAGAATACGATGGTAATTTACATATCTCTAGACTTAGGCTTAAAAACATGGCGTTAGTGGGTGAAAACTCAAAATAGCCCCCGAACGGCCCCGTGGGTGGCACCAACACCTCCCACGGGACCAATGTAACTCGTAAGAAATGACCCCGCCGCCGCCGGACTCACGATTTGAGAATTCGATGATAATTTGCATAATTCTTGACTTAGGGTTAAAAACATGGCGGTAGAAGGTGAAAACTCGAAACAACCCCCGTACGTCCCCGTGGGTGGCACAACACCTCCAACGGGACCAATGTAACTCGTAGTAACTGACCCCGCAGTTACGGGACTCCCGATTTGAGAATACAAAGGTAATTTTCATATTTCTAGACGTAGGCTTAAAAACATGGCGTTAGTGGCTGAAAACTCGAAACAGCCCCCGAACGGCCCCGTGGGTGGCACCAACACCTCCTAAGGGACCAATGTAACTCGTAGGAACTGACCCCGCAGCCGTCGAACTCTCGGTTTGAGAATATGACGATAATTTTTATATTTCTTGACTTCGGCTTAAAAACATGGCGTTAGAGGGTGAAAACTCGAAACAGCCCTCGTACGTCCCCGTGGGTGGCACCAACACCTCCCCTGGGACCAATGTAACTCGTAGGAGCTGACGCCGCAGTCGCGGATCCCCCGATTTGAGAATATGATGATAATTTCTATATTTCTAGACTTAGGCTCAAAAAGATGGCGTTAGAGGGTGAGAACTCAAAACAGCCTCCGAACGTCCTCGTGGGTGGCTCCAACACCTCCCACGGGACCAATGTAACTCGTAGGAACTGACCCCGCAGCCGCGGCACTCCTGGTTTAAGAATATGACTGAAATTTACCTATTTCTAGACTTAGGTTTAAAAACATGGCGTTAGAGGGTGAAAACTTGAAACAGCCCCCGAATGGTCCCGTGGGTGGCACCAACACCTCCTACGGGACCAGTGTAACTCGTAGGAACTGACCCCGCAGTCGCGGGACTCCCGATTTGAGAATACAACGATAATTTGTATATCTCTAGACATAGGCTTAAAAACATGGCGTTAGATGGTGGGAACTCGAAACAGCCCCCGAACGTCCCCGTGGGTGGCATCAACACCGCCCTCGCGTCCAATGTAACTCTTAGGAAATGACCCCGTAGCCGGGGGACTCCGGGTTTGAGAATACAAAGGTAATTTGCATATTTCTAGACCTAGGCTTAAAAACATGGCGTTAGTGGGTGAAAACTCAAAACAGCCCCCGAACGGCCCCGTGGGTGGCACCAACACCTCACACGGGACCAATGTAACTCATAGGAACTAACCCCGCAGTCGTCGGACTCCTGGTTTGAGAATATGACCATAATTTGTATATCTCTTGAATTAGGCTTAAAAACTTGGCGTTAGAGGGTGAAAACTCAAAACAGCCCTCGTACGTCCCCGTGGGTGGCACCAACACCTCCCACGGGACCAATGTAACTCGTAGGAACTGACCCCGCAGTCGCGGGACTCCCGATTTGAGAATACGATGGTAATTTACATATCTCTAGACTTAGGCTTAAAAACATGGCGTTAGTGGGTGAAAACTCAAAATAGCCCCCGAACGGCCCCGTGGGTGGCACCAACACCTCCCACGGGACCAATGTAACTCGTAAGAAATGACCCCGCCGCCGCCGGACTCACGATTTGAGAATTCGATGATAATTTGCATAATTCTTGACTTAGGGTTAAAAACATGGCGGTAGAAGGTGAAAACTCGAAACAACCCCCGTACGTCCCCGTGGGTGGCACAACACCTCCAACGGGACCAATGTAACTCGTAGTAATTGACCCCGCAGTTACGGGACTCCCGATTTGAGAATACAAAGGTAATTTTCATATTTCTAGACGTAGGCTTAAAAACATGGCGTTAGTGGCTGAAAACTCGAAACAGCCCCCGAACGGCCCCGTGGGTGGCACCAACACCTCCTAAGGGACCAATGTAACTCGTAGGAACTGACCCCGCAGCCGTCGGACTCTCGGTTTGAGAATATGACGATAATTTTTATATTTCTTGACTTCGGCTTAAAAACATGGCGTTAGAGGGTGAAAACTCGAAACAGCCCTCGTACGTCCCCGTGGGTGGCACCAACACCTCCCCTGGGACCAATGTAACTCGTAGGAGCTGACGCCGCAGTCGTGGATCCCCCGATTTGAGAATATGATGATAATTTCTATATTTCTAGACTTAGGCTCAAAAAGATGGCGTTAGAGGGTGAGAACTCAAAACAGCCTCCGAACGTCCTCGTGGGTGGCTCCAACACCTCCCACGGGACCAATGTAACTCGTAGGAACTGACCCCGCAGCCGCGGCACTCCTGGTTTAAGAATATGACTGAAATTTACCTATTTCTAGACTTAGGTTTAAAAACATGGCGTTAGAGGGTGAAAACTTGAAACAGCCCCCGAATGGTCCCGTGGGTGGCACCAACACCTCCTACGGGACCAGTGTAACTCGTAGGAACTGACCCCGCAGTCGCGGGACTCCCGATTTGAGAATACAACGATAATTTGTATATCTCTAGACATAGGCTTAAAAACATGGCGTTAGATGGTGGGAACTCGAAACAGCCCCCGAACGTCCCCGTGGGTGGCATCAACACCGCCCTCGCGTCCAATGTAACTCTTAGGAAATGACCCCGTAGCCGGGGGACTCCGGGTTTGAGAATACAAAGGTAATTTGCATATTTCTAGACCTAGGCTTAAAAACATGGCGTTAGTGGGTGAAAACTCGAAACAGCACCCGAGCATCCCCGTGGATGGCACCAACACCTCCCACGGGACCAATGTAACTCGTAGGAACTGACACCGCAGTCGCGGGACTCCCGATTTGAGAATACGATGGTAATTTATATATTTAAAGACTTAAACTTAAAAACATAGCGTTAGAGGGTGAAAAGTCGAAATAACCCCTGAACGTCCCTGCGGGTGGCACCAACACCTCCCACGGGACCAATGTAACTCGTAGGAACAGACCCCACAGCCACCAGACTCAAGGTTTGAGAATATGATGGTAATTTGCCTATTTCTAGACTTAGGCTTAAAAACATGGCTTTAGAGGGTGAAAACTCGAAACAACCCCCGTACGTCCCTGTGGGTGGCACCAACACCTCCCCCGGGACCAATGTAACTCGTAGGAACTGACCCCGTAGCCGCGGGACTCCCGGATTGAGAATAAAAATGTAATTTTCATATTTTTAGACTTTGGCTTAAAAACGTGGCGTTAGTGGGTGAAAACTCGAAACTGACCCGAATGGCCCCGTGGGTGCCCTAACACCTCCCACGGGACAAATGTAACTCGTAGGAACTGACCCCACAGCCGCCGGACTCACGATTTGAGAATACGATGATAATTTGCATATTTCTTGACTTAGGCTTAAAAACATGGCGTTAGAGGTTGAAAACTCGAAACACCCCCCGTACGTTCCCGTGGGTGGAACCAACACCTCCCACGGGACCAATGTAACTCATAGGAACTGACGTCGCAGCCGCGGGACTCCTGATTTGAGAATACGACAGTAATTTGCATATTTCTAGACACAAGCTTAAAAACATGACGTTAGAGGGTGAGAACTCGAAACAGCCCCCGAACGACCCCGTGGGTGGCACCAACACTTCCCACGGCACCAACGTAACTCGTAGGAACTGACCCCGCAGCCGCGGGACTCCCATTTTGAGAATACGATGATAATTTCTATATTTCTAGACTTAGGCTTAAAAACATGGCGTTAGTGGGTGAAAACTCGATACCGCCCCCGAACGAACCCGTGGGTGGCTCCAACACCTCCCACGGGACCAGTGTAACTCGTAGGAACTGAACCCGCAGCCGCGGGACTCCCGGTTTGAGAATCCGACCGTAGTTCGAATATTTCTAGACTTAGGCTTAAAAACATGGCGTTAGAGGGTGAAAACTCAAAACAGACCCCGAATGGCCCCGTGGGTGGTACCAACACCTCCCACGTGACCAATGTAATTCGTAGGACCTGACCCTGCAACCGCGGGACACCCGATTTGAGAATAGAAAGGTAATTAGCATAATTCTGGACTTAGGAGTAAAAACATGGCATTAGAGGGTGAAAACTCGAAACAGACCCTGAACGGCCCCGTGGGTGGCACCAGCACCTCCCACGGGACCAATGTAACTCGTAGGAACTGACCCCGTAGCCGCGGGTCTCTCGGTTTGAGAATACGATGATAATATGTATATTTCTAGACTTAGGCTTAAAAAGATGGTGTTAGAGGGTAAGAACTCGAAACAGCCCCCGAACGTCCCCGTGGGTGGCACCAACACCTCCGACGGGACCAATGTAACTCGTAAGGACTGACCTCACAGCCGCGGGACTACCGATTTGAGAATACAAAGGTAATTTGCATATTTCTTGACTTAGGCTAAAAAACATGGCGTTAGTGGGTTAAAACTCGAAACAGCCCCCGAACGGCCCCGTGGGTTGCACCAACACCTCCCACGGGACCAATATAACTCGTAGTAAATGACCCCGCAGTCGCCGGACTCCCGGTTTGAGAATACGATGATAATTTGTATATTTCTTGACTTAGGCTTAAAAACATGGCGTTAGAGGGTGAAAACTCGAAACAGCCCCCGTACGTCCCCGTGGGTGGCTCCAACACCTCCCACGAGATGAATGTAACTCGTAAGAACTGACCCCACGGCCGCGGGACTCCCGATTTGAGAATACAATGGTATTTTGTATAATTCTGGACTTAGGATTAAAAATATGGCGTTAGTGGGTGAAAACTCGAAACAGACCCCGAACAGCCCCGTGGGTGGCACCAACACCTCCCACGGGACCAATGTAACTCGTAGGAACTGACCCCGCAGCCGACGGACTCCCGGTTTGAGAATACGATGATAATTTGTGTATTTCTTAACTTAGGCTTAAAAACATGGCATTAGAGGGTGAAAACTCGAAACAGCCCCCGTACATCCCCGTGGGTGGCACCAACACCTCCCACGGGACCAATGTAATTCGTAGGAACTGACCCCGCAACCGCGGGACACCCGATTTGAGAATACAAAGGTAATTTGCATATTTCTCGACTTAGGATTAAAAACATGGCGTTAGAGGGTGAAAACTCAAAACAGCCCCCGAACAGTTCCGTGGGTGGCACCAGCACCTCCCACGGGACTAATGTTACTCGTAGGACTGACCCCGCAGCTGCCAGACTCCCAGTTTGAGAATACGATGATAATTTGTATATTGCTTGACTTAGGCTTAAAAACATGGTGTTAGAGGGTGAAAACTCGAAATAGCCCCCGTACGTCCCCATGGGTGGCTCCAACACCTCCCACGGGACCAATGTAACTCGTAAGACCTGATCCCAGAGCCACGGGACTCCCGATTTGAGATTATGATGGTATTTTGTATATTTCTGGACTTAGGATTAAAAATATGGCGTTAGTGGGTGAAAACTCGAAACAGCCCCGTGGGTGGCACCAACACCTCCCACGGGACCAATGTAACTCGTAGGAATAGACCCCGCAGCCGCCGAACTCCCGATTTGAGAATACAATGATAATTCATATATTTCTTGACTTAGTCTTAAAAACATTGCGTTAGAGGGTGAAAACTCGAAACAACCCCCGTACGTCCCCGTGGGAAGCACCACCACCTCCCACGGGACCAATGTAACTCGTAAGAACTGACCCCGCAGCCGCGGGACTCTCGATTTGAGAATACGACGGTAATTTGCATATTTCTGGACTTAGGATTAAAAACATTGCGTTAGAGGGTGAAACTCGAAACAGACCCTGAACGGCCCCGTGGGTGTCACCAACACCTCCCACGGGAACAATGTAACTCGTAGGAACTGACCCCGCAGTCGCGGGACTCCCGGTTTGAGAATACGACGGTAATTTGCATATTTCTAGACTTAGGATTTGAAAACAAGGCGTAAAGGGGTGGAAACTCGAAACAGACCCCGAACGGCCCCGTTGGTGGCACCAACACCTCTCACGGGACCAATGTAACTTGTAGGCACTGACCCCGCACCCGCGTGACTCTCGGTTTGAGAATGCGAAGGTAATTTGCATATTTGTAGACTTAGGCTTAAAAACATTGCGTTAGTGGGTGAAAACTCGAAACAGCCCCCGAACGGTCCTGTGGGTGGCACCAACACCTCCCACGGGAATAATGTTACTCGTAGGACTAACCCCGCAGTCGCCAGACTCCCGATTTGAGAATACGACGATAATTTGCATATTTCTTGACTTAGGCTTAAAAACATGGCGTTAGAGGGAGAAACCTCAAAATAGCCCTCGTACGTCCCCATGGGTGGCACCAACACCTCCCACAGGACCAATGTAACTTGTAGAAACTGACCCCGCAGCCGCGGGACTACCAATTTGAGATTACGATGGTAACTTGCATATTTCTAGACATAGTCTTAAAAACATGGCGTTAGATGGTGAGAACTCGAAACGGACCCCAAACGTCCCCGTGGGTGGCACCAACACCTCCCACGGGACCAATGTAACTCGTAGGAACAGACCCCGTAGGCGCCGGACTCACGGTTTGATAATACGATGATAATTTATATATTTTTAGACTTAGGCTCCAAAACATGGCGTTAGAGAGTGAAAACTCATTAACATCCCTCGTACGTCCCTGTGGGTGACAGCAACACCTCCCACGGGACCAATGTAACTCGTAGGAACTGACCCCGCAGCTGCGGGACTCTCGATTAGAGAATACGACAGTAATTTACATATTTCTAGACATAGGCTAAAAAACATGGCGTTAGAGGGTGAGAACTCGAATAAACCACCGAACGCCCCCGTGGGTGGCACCAACACCTCCCACGGGACCAATGTAACTCATAGGAACAGACCCAGCAACCGCGGGACACCCGATTTGAGAATACAAAGGAAATTTGCATATTTCGGGACTTAGGATTAAAAACTTGGCGTTAGAGGGTGAAAACTCAAAACAGACCCTGAACGGCCCCGTGGGTGGCACCAGCACCTCCCACGGGACCAATCTAACTCGTAGGAACTGACCCCGTAGCCGCGGGACTCCCATTTTGAGAATACAAAGGTCATTTGCATATTTTTAGACTTAGGCTTAAAAACATGGCGTTAGTGGGTGAAAACTCGATACCGCCCCTCACCGGCCCCATGGGTGGCACCAACACCTCCCACGGAACCCGGGTAACTCGTAGGAACTGAACCCGCAGCCGCGGGACTACTGGTTTGAGAATACGAAGGTAACTTGCATATTTCTAGACTTTGGCTTAAAAACATGGCGTTAAAGGGTGAGAACTCGAAACAGCCCCCTAATGTCCCCGTGGGTGGCTCCAACACCTCCCACGGGACCAATGTAACTCGAAGGAACTGACCCCGCAGCCGCGGGACTCCCGGTTTGAAAACACGACGGTAATTCAAATATTTCTAGACTTAGGCTTAAGAACATGGCGTTAGAGGGATAAAACTCAAAACAGACCCCGAGCGGCCCCGTGTGTGGCCACAACACCTCCAACGGGACCAATGTAACTCGTAGGAACTGACCCCACAGTCGTGGGACTCTCGGATTGAGAATACGATGGGGATTTGAATATTTCTAGACTTAGGCTTAAAAACATGGCGTTAGAGGGTGAAAACTCAAAAAAGACCCCGAACGGCCCCGTGGGTGGCCCCAACACCTCCAACGGGACCAATGTAACTCCTAGGAACTGACCCCGCAGCCGCAGGACTCTCGGTTTGAGAATACGACAGTAATTTGCATATTTCTAGACTTAGGATTAAAAAAAATTCGTTAGAGGGAGAAAACTCGAAACAGACCCTGAACGGTCCCGTGGGTGGCACCAATACCTCCCACGGGACCAATGTAACTCGTAGGAACTGACCCCGTAGCCGCGGGACTCCCGGTCTGAGAATAAGATGGTAATTTGAATATTTTTAGACTTAGTCTCAAAAACATGGTGTTAGAGGGTGAAAACTCAAAAAAAAACCCCGAACGTCCCCGTGGGTGGCCCCAACACCTCCAACGGGACCAATGCAACTCGTAGGAACTAACCCCGCAGCCGCGGGTCTCCCGGTTTGAGAATACGATGATAATTTGTATATTTCTAGATATACGCTAAAAAAGATGGCGTTAGAGGGTAAGAACTCAAAATAGCCCTCGAACGTCCCCGTGGGTGGCACCAACACCTCCCACGGGACCAATGTAAGTCGTAAGAACTGACCTCGCAGTCGCGGGACTCCCGGTTTGAGAATACAAAGGTAATTTGCATATTTCTAGACTTAGGCTTAAAAACATGGCGTTAGTGGGTTAAAACTCGAAACAGCCCCCGAACGGCCCCGTGGGTGGCACCAACACCTCCCACGGGACCAATGTAACTCGTAGTAAATGACCCCGAAGACGTCGGACTCCCAGTTTGAGAATACGATGATAATTTTTATATTTCTTGACTTAGGCTTAAAAACATGGCGTTAGAGGGTGAAAACTCGAAACAGCCCCCGTACGACCCCGTGGGTGGCACCAACACCTCCCATAGGAGTAATGTAACTCGTAAGAACTGACCCCGCAGCCGCGAGACTCCCGGTTTGAGAATAGGACTTTGATTTGCATATTTCTGGACTTAGGATTAAAAACATGGTGTTAGAGGGTGAAAACTCGAAACAGACCCTGAACGGCCCCGTGGGTGGCACCAACACCTCCCACGGGACCAATGTTACTCGTAGGAACTGACCCCGCTGCCGCGGGACTCCCGGTTTGAGAATACTATGGTAATTTGCATATTTCTGGACTTAGCATTTCAAAACATGGCATTAGAGGGTGGAAACTCGAAACAGACCCCGAACGACCCCGTGGGTGGCACCAACACCTCCTACGGGACCCATGTAACTTGTAGGAACTGACCTCGCACCCGCGGGACTCTCGATTTGAGAATGCGAAGGTAATTTGCATGTTTCTAGACTTAGGCTTAAAAACATAGCGTTAGAGGGTGAAAACTCGAAATAGCCCCCGAAAGGTTCCGTGGGTGGCACCAATACCTCCCACGGGAGTAATGTTACTCGTAGGACTGACCCCGCAGACGCCAGACTCCCGGTTTGAGAATACGATGATAATTTGTATATTTCTTGACTTAGCCTTAAAAACATGGTGTTAGAGGGTGAAAACTCGAAATAGCCCCCGTACGTCCCCATGGGTGGCTCCAACACCTCCCACGGGACCAATGTAACTCGTAAGAACTGACCGCACAGCAACGGGACTCCCGATTTGAGATTACGACGGTATTTTGTATATTTTTGGACTTAGGATTAAAAATATGGCGTTAGTGGGTGAAAACTCGAAACAGCCCTCGAACAGCCCCGTGGGTGGCACCAACACCTCCCACGGGACCAATGTAACTCGTAGGAATAGACCCCGCAGCCGCCGAACTCCCGGTTTGAGAATACGATGATAATTTGTATATTTATTGACTTAGTCTTAAAAACATGGCGTTAGAGGGTGAAAACTCGAAGTAACCCCCGTACGTCCTCGTGGGTGGCACCAACACCTCCCACGGGACCAATGTAACTCGTAAGAACTGACCCCGCAGCCGCGGGACTCCCGATTTGAGAATACGACGGTAATTTGCATATTTCTGGACTTAGGATTAAAAACATTGCGTTAGAGGGTGAAAACTCAAAACAGACCCTGAACGGCCCTGTGGGTGGCACCAACACCTCCCACGGGACCAATGTAACTCGTAGGAACTGACCCCGCAGCCGCGGGACTCCCGGTTTGAGAATACTATGGTAATTTTCATATTTCTTGACTTAGGATTTGAAAACATGGCGTAAAGGGGTGGAAACTCGAAATAGACCCCGAACGGCCCCGTGGGTGGCACCAACACCTCCCACGCGACCAATGTAACTTGTAGGCACTGACCCCGCACCCGCGGGACTCTAGGTTTGAGAATGCGAAGGTAATTTGCATATTTTCAGACTTAGGCTTAAAAACATAGCGTTAGAGGGTGAAAACTCGAAACAGCCCCCGAACGGTCCCGTGGGTGGCACCAACACCTCCCACGGGACTAATGTTACTCGTAGGACTGACCCCGCTGCCGCCAGACTCCCGATTTGAGAATACGATGATAATTTGCATATTTCTTGACTTATGCTTAAAAATATGGCGTTAGAGGGAGAAACCTCAAAATAGCCCTCGTACGTCCCCATGGGTGCCACCAACACCTCCCACGGGACCAATGTAACTCGTAGGAACTGACCCCGCAGCCGCGGGACTACCGATTTGAGAATACGATGGTAATTTGCATATTTCTAGACATAGTCTTAAAAACATGGCGTTAGATGGTGAGAACTCGAAACAGCCCCAAACGTCCCCGTGGGTGGCACCAACACCTCCCACGGGACCAATGTAACTCGTAGGAATAGACCCCGCAGCCGCCGGACTCACGGTTTGAGAATACGATGATAATTTATATATTTCTAGACTTAGGCTTCAAAACATGGCGTTAGAGAGTGAAAACTCATTAACATCCCCCGTACGTCCCTCTGGGTGGCAGCAACACCTCCCACGGGACCAATGTAACTCGTAGGAACTCACCCTGCAGTCGCCGGACTCACGGTTTGAGAATACACTGATAATTTGCATATTTCTTGACTTAGGGTTAAAAACATGGCGTTAGAGGGTGAAAACTCGAAACAGCCCCCGTACGTGCCCGTGGGTGGCACCAACACCTCCTACGGGACCAATGTAACTCGTAGGAACTGACCCCACAGCCGCGGGACTCCTGATTTGATAATACGATAGTAATTTGCATATTTCTAGACACAGGCTTAAAAACATGGTGTTAGAGGGTGAAAACTCAAAATAAACCCCGAACGGCCCCGTGGGTGGACCCAACACCTCCAACGGGACCAATGTAACTCGTAGGAACTGACCCTGCAGTCGCCGGACTCCCGGTTTAAGAATACGATGATAATTTCCATATTTCTTGACTTAGGCTTAAAAACATGGCGTTAGAGGGTGAGAACTCGAAACAGCCCCCGAACGTCCCCGTGGGTGGCTCCAACACCTCCCACGGGACCAAAGTAACAAGTAGGAACTCACCCCGCAGCCACGGGACTCCTGGTTTGAGAATACGACAGTAATTTACATATTTCTAGAATTAGGCTTAAAAACACGGTGTTAGAGGGTGAAAACTCAAAACAGACCCCGAACGGCCCCGTGGGTGGCCCCAACACCTCCAACGGGACCAATGTAACTTGTAGGAATTGACCCCGCAGCCGCGGGTCTCCTGATTTGAGAATACGATGATAATTTGCTAATTTCTAGACTTAGGCTTAAAAAGATGGCGTTAGAGGGTGAGAACTCGAAACAGCCCCCGAACGTTCCCGTGGGTGGCACCAACACCTCCCACGGGTCCAATGTAACTCATAGGAGCTGACCCCGCAACCGCGGGACTCTCGGTTTGAGAATACAAAGGTAATTTGCATATTTATAGACTTAGGCTTAAAAACATGGCGTTAGTGGGTGAAAACTCAAAAAACCCCCGAACGGCCCCGTGGGTGGCACCAGCACCTCCCACGGGACCAATGTAACTCGTAGGAGCTGACCCTGCAGCCGTGGGACTCCCGATTTGAGAATACGACGTTAATTTGCATATTTCTGGACTTAGGATTAAAAAAAAGGTGTTAGAGGGTGAAAACTCGAAACAGATCCCGAACGTCCCCGTGGGTGGCACCAACACCTCCCACGGGACCAATGTAACTCGTAGGAACTGACCCCGCAGCCGTGGGACTCCCGGTTTGAGAATACGAAGTTAATTTGCATATTTCTAGACTTAGGCTTAAAAACATGGCGTTAGTTGGTGAAAACTCAAAACAGCCCCCGATTGGTCCCGTAGGTGGAACCAACACCTCCCACGGGACCATTGTTACGCGTTGGACTGACCCCGCAACTGCCGAACTCCCGGTTTGAGAATACGATGATAATTTGCATATTTATTGACTTAGCATTAAAAACATGGCGTTAAAGGGTGAAAACTCGAAACAACCCTCGTACGTCCCCGTGGGTGGCACTAACACCTCCTACGGGACCAATGTAACTCGTAGGAACTTACCCCACTGCCGCAGGACTCCTGATGTGAGAATACGATAGTAATTTGCATATTTCTAGACACAGGCTGAAAAACATGGCATTAGATGGTGAGAACTCGAAATAGCCCCCGCACATCCCCCTAGGTGACACCAAAACCTCCCACGGGACCATTGTAACTCATAGGAAATGACCCCGCAGCCGCGGGATTCCCGTTTTGAGACTACGAAGGTAATTTTCATATTTCTAGACTTAAGCTTAAAAACATGGCGTTAGTGGGTGAAAACTCGAAACAACCCCCGAACGGCCCCGTGGGTGGCACCAACACCTCCCACGGGACCAGTGTATCTCGTAGGAAACCGGTTTGATAATACGAAGGTAACTTGCATATTTCTAGACTTTGGTTTAAAAACATGGCGTTAAAGGGTGAGAATTCGAAACAGCCCCCGAACGTCCCCGTGGGTGGCTCCAACACCTCCCACGGGACCAATGTAACTCGTAGGAACTGACCCCGCAGCCACGGGACTCCTAGTTTGAGAATACGATGGTAATTTACATATTTCAAGAATTAGGCTTAAAAACACGGCGTTAGAGGGTGAAAACTCAAAACAGACCCCGAAAGGCCTCGTGGGTGGCCCCAACACCTCCAACGGGACCAATGTAACTCGTAGGAATTGACCCCGCAGCCGCGGGTCTCCCGATTTGAGAATACGATGATAATTTGCATATTTCTAGACTTAGGCTTAAAAAGATGGCGTTAGAGGGTGAGAACTCGAAATAGCCCCCGAACGTTCCCGTGGGTGGCACCAACACCTCCCACGGGTCCAATGTAACTCATAGGAACTGACCCCGCAGCCGCGGGACTCTCGATTTGAGAATACAAAGGTAATTTGCATATTTCTTGACTTAGGCTTAAAAACATGGCGTTAGTGGGTGAAAACTCAAAACAACCCCCGAACGGCCACGTGGCTGGCACCAACACCTCCCACGGGACCAATGTAACTCGTAGGAACTGACCCCGCAGCCGCGGGACTCCCGATTTCACACTACGACGGTAATTTGCATATTTTTGGACTTAGGATTAAAAACATGGTGTTAGAGGGTGAAAACTCAAAACAGACCCCGAACGTCCCCGTGGGTGGCACCAATACCTCCCACGGGACCAATGTAACTCGTAGGAACTGACCCCGCAGCCGTGGGACTCCCGGTTTGAGAATACGAAGTTAATTTGCATATTTCTAGACTTAGGCTTAAAAACATGGCGTTAGTGGGTGAAAACTCAAAACAGCCCCCGAATAGTCCCGTAGGTGGCACCAACACCTCCCACGGGACCATTGTTACTTGTTGGACTGACGACCCGACTGCCGGACTCCCGATTTGAGAATACGACGATAATTTGCATATTTCTTGACTTAGGATTGAAAACATGGCGTTAGACGGTGAAAACTCAAAATAGCCCCCGAACGGCCCCATGAGTGGCACCAACACCTCCCACGGGACCAGTGTAACTCGTAGGAACTGACCCCGCAGTCGCGGGACTCTCAATTTGAGAATACAAAGGTAATTTGCATATTTCTAGACATAGGCTTAAAAACATGGCGTTAGATGGTGAGAACTCGAGACAGCACCCGAACGTCCCCGTGGGTGGCACCAACACCTCCCTCGGGACCAACGTAACTCGTAGGAACTGACCCCGCAGCCGCGGGACTCCCGGTTTGAGAATACAAAGGTAATTTGCATATTTCTAGACTTAGGCTTAAAAACATGGCGTTAGTGGGTGAAAACTCGAAACAACCCAAAGAATGGTCCCGTAGGTGGCACCAACACCTCCTACGGGACCTATGTTACTCGTTGGACTGACCCCGCAGCCGTCGAACTCCCGGTTTGAGAATACGATGATATTTTGTATATGTCTTGACTTCGACTTAAAAACATGGCATTAGAGGGTGAAAACTCGAAACAGCCCCCGTACGTCCCCGTGGGTGGCACCAACACCTCCCACGGGACCAATGTAACTCGTAGGAACTGACCCCACAGCAACGGGACTCCCGATTTGAGTATACGATAGTAATTTGCCTATTTCTAGACACAGGCTTAAAAACATGGCGTTAGATGGTGAGAACTCGAAACAGCCCCCGAACGGTCCCGTGGGTGGCACCAACACCTCCCACGGGACTAATGTTACTCGTAGGACTGACCCCGCTGCCGCCAGACTCCCGATTTGAGAATACGATGATAATTTGCATATTTCTTGACTTATGCTTAAAAATATGGCGTTAGAGGGAGAAACCTCAAAATAGCCCTCGTACGTCCCCATGGGTGCCACCAACACCTCCCACGGGACCAATGTAACTCGTAGGAACTGACCCCGCAGCCGCGGGACTACCGATTTGAGAATACGATGGTAATTTGCATATTTCTAGACATAGTCTTAAAAACATGGCGTTAGATGGTGAGAACTCGAAACAGCCCCAAACGTCCCCGTGGGTGGCACCAACACCTCCCACGGGACCAATGTAACTCGTAGGAATAGACCCCGCAGCCGCCGGACTCACGGTTTGAGAATACGATGATAATTTATATATTTCTAGACTTAGGCTTCAAAACATGGCGTTAGAGAGTGAAAACTCATTAACATCCCCCGTACGTCCCTCTGGGTGGCAGCAACACCTCCCACGGGACCAATGTAACTCGTAGGAACTCACCCTGCAGTCGCCGGACTCACGGTTTGAGAATACACTGATAATTTGCATATTTCTTGACTTAGGGTTAAAAACATGGCGTTAGAGGGTGAAAACTCGAAACAGCCCCCGTACGTGCCCGTGGGTGGCACCAACACCTCCTACGGGACCAATGTAACTCGTAGGAACTGACCCCACAGCCGCGGGACTCCTGATTTGATAATACGATAGTAATTTGCATATTTCTAGACACAGGCTTAAAAACATGGTGTTAGAGGGTGAAAACTCAAAATAAACCCCGAACGGCCCCGTGGGTGGACCCAACACCTCCAACGGGACCAATGTAACTCGTAGGAACTGACCCTGCAGTCGCCGGACTCCCGGTTTAAGAATACGATGATAATTTCCATATTTCTTGACTTAGGCTTAAAAACATGGCGTTAGAGGGTGAGAACTCGAAACAGCCCCCGAACGTCCCCGTGGGTGGCTCCAACACCTCCCACGGGACCAAAGTAACAAGTAGGAACTCACCCCGCAGCCACGGGACTCCTGGTTTGAGAATACGACAGTAATTTACATATTTCTAGAATTAGGCTTAAAAACACGGTGTTAGAGGGTGAAAACTCAAAACAGACCCCGAACGGCCCCGTGGGTGGCCCCAACACCTCCAACGGGACCAATGTAACTTGTAGGAATTGACCCCGCAGCCGCGGGTCTCCTGATTTGAGAATACGATGATAATTTGCTAATTTCTAGACTTAGGCTTAAAAAGATGGCGTTAGAGGGTGAGAACTCGAAACAGCCCCCGAACGTTCCCGTGGGTGGCACCAACACCTCCCACGGGTCCAATGTAACTCATAGGAACTGACCCCGCAACCGCGGGACTCTCGGTTTGAGAATACAAAGGTAATTTGCATATTTATAGACTTAGGCTTAAAAACATGGCGTTAGTGGGTGAAAACTCAAAAAACCCCCGAACGGCCCCGTGGGTGGCACCAGCACCTCCCACGGGACCAATGTAACTCGTAGGAGCTGACCCTGCAGCCGTGGGACTCCCGATTTGAGAATACGACGTTAATTTGCATATTTCTGGACTTAGGATTAAAAAAAAGGTGTTAGAGGGTGAAAACTCGAAACAGATCCCGAACGTCCCCGTGGGTGGCACCAACACCTCCCACGGGACCAATGTAACTCGTAGGAACTGACCCCGCAGCCGTGGGACTCCCGGTTTGAGAATACGAAGTTAATTTGCATATTTCTAGACTTAGGCTTAAAAACATGGCGTTAGTTGGTGAAAACTCAAAACAGCCCCCGATTGGTCCCGTAGGTGGAACCAACACCTCCCACGGGACCATTGTTACGCGTTGGACTGACCCCGCAACTGCCGAACTCCCGGTTTGAGAATACGATGATAATTTGCATATTTATTGACTTAGCATTAAAAACATGGCGTTAAAGGGTGAAAACTCGAAACAACCCTCGTACGTCCCCGTGGGTGGCACTAACACCTCCTACGGGACCAATGTAACTCGTAGGAACTTACCCCACTGCCGCAGGACTCCTGATGTGAGAATACGATAGTAATTTGCATATTTCTAGACACAGGCTGAAAAACATGGCATTAGATGGTGAGAACTCGAAATAGCCCCCGCACATCCCCCTAGGTGACACCAAAACCTCCCACGGGACCATTGTAACTCATAGGAAATGACCCCGCAGCCGCGGGATTCCCGTTTTGAGACTACGAAGGTAATTTTCATATTTCTAGACTTAAGCTTAAAAACATGGCGTTAGTGGGTGAAAACTCGAAACAACCCCCGAACGGCCCCGTGGGTGGCACCAACACCTCCCACGGGACCAGTGTATCTCGTAGGAAACCGGTTTGATAATACGAAGGTAACTTGCATATTTCTAGACTTTGGTTTAAAAACATGGCGTTAAAGGGTGAGAATTCGAAACAGCCCCCGAACGTCCCCGTGGGTGGCTCCAACACCTCCCACGGGACCAATGTAACTCGTAGGAACTGACCCCGCAGCCACGGGACTCCTAGTTTGAGAATACGATGGTAATTTACATATTTCTAGAATTAGGCTTAAAAACACGGCGTTAGAGGGTGAAAACTCAAAACAGACCCCGAAAGGCCTCGTGGGTGGCCCCAACACCTCCAACGGGACCAATGTAACTCGTAGGAATTGACCCCGCAGCCGCGGGTCTCCCGATTTGAGAATACGATGATAATTTGCATATTTCTAGACTTAGGCTTAAAAAGATGGCGTTAGAGGGTGAGAACTCGAAATAGCCCCCGAACGTTCCCGTGGGTGGCACCAACACCTCCCACGGGTCCAATGTAACTCATAGGAACTGACCCCGCAGCCGCGGGACTCTCGATTTGAGAATACAAAGGTAATTTGCATATTTCTTGACTTAGGCTTAAAAACATGGCGTTAGTGGGTGAAAACTCAAAACAACCCCCGAACGGCCACGTGGCTGGCACCAACACCTCCCACGGGACCAATGTAACTCGTAGGAACTGACCCCGCAGCCGCGGGACTCCCGATTTCACACTACGACGGTAATTTGCATATTTTTGGACTTAGGATTAAAAACATGGTGTTAGAGGGTGAAAACTCAAAACAGACCCCGAACGTCCCCGTGGGTGGCACCAATACCTCCCACGGGACCAATGTAACTCGTAGGAACTGACCCCGCAGCCGTGGGACTCCCGGTTTGAGAATACGAAGTTAATTTGCATATTTCTAGACTTAGGCTTAAAAACATGGCGTTAGTGGGTGAAAACTCAAAACAGCCCCCGAATAGTCCCGTAGGTGGCACCAACACCTCCCACGGGACCATTGTTACTTGTTGGACTGACGACCCGACTGCCGGACTCCCGATTTGAGAATACGACGATAATTTGCATATTTCTTGACTTAGGATTGAAAACATGGCGTTAGACGGTGAAAACTCAAAATAGCCCCCGAACGGCCCCATGAGTGGCACCAACACCTCCCACGGGACCAGTGTAACTCGTAGGAACTGACCCCGCAGTCGCGGGACTCTCAATTTGAGAATACAAAGGTAATTTGCATATTTCTAGACATAGGCTTAAAAACATGGCGTTAGATGGTGAGAACTCGAGACAGCACCCGAACGTCCCCGTGGGTGGCACCAACACCTCCCTCGGGACCAACGTAACTCGTAGGAACTGACCCCGCAGCCGCGGGACTCCCGGTTTGAGAATACAAAGGTAATTTGCATATTTCTAGACTTAGGCTTAAAAACATGGCGTTAGTGGGTGAAAACTCGAAACAACCCAAAGAATGGTCCCGTAGGTGGCACCAACACCTCCTACGGGACCTATGTTACTCGTTGGACTGACCCCGCAGCCGTCGAACTCCCGGTTTGAGAATACGATGATATTTTGTATATGTCTTGACTTCGACTTAAAAACATGGCATTAGAGGGTGAAAACTCGAAACAGCCCCCGTACGTCCCCGTGGGTGGCACCAACACCTCCCACGGGACCAATGTAACTCGTAGGAACTGACCCCACAGCAACGGGACTCCCGATTTGAGTATACGATAGTAATTTGCCTATTTCTAGACACAGGCTTAAAAACATGGCGTTAGATGGTGAGAACTCGAAACAGCCCCCGAACGGTCCCGTGGGTGGCACCAACACCTCCCACGGGACTAATGTTACTCGTAGGACTGACCCCGCTGCCGCCAGACTCCCGATTTGAGAATACGATGATAATTTGCATATTTCTTGACTTATGCTTAAAAATATGGCGTTAGAGGGAGAAACCTCAAAATAGCCCTCGTACGTCCCCATGGGTGCCACCAACACCTCCCACGGGACCAATGTAACTCGTAGGAACTGACCCCGCAGCCGCGGGACTACCGATTTGAGAATACGATGGTAATTTGCATATTTCTAGACATAGTCTTAAAAACATGGCGTTAGATGGTGAGAACTCGAAACAGCCCCAAACGTCCCCGTGGGTGGCACCAACACCTCCCACGGGACCAATGTAACTCGTAGGAATAGACCCCGCAGCCGCCGGACTCACGGTTTGAGAATACGATGATAATTTATATATTTCTAGACTTAGGCTTCAAAACATGGCGTTAGAGAGTGAAAACTCATTAACATCCCCCGTACGTCCCTCTGGGTGGCAGCAACACCTCCCACGGGACCAATGTAACTCGTAGGAACTCACCCTGCAGTCGCCGGACTCACGGTTTGAGAATACACTGATAATTTGCATATTTCTTGACTTAGGGTTAAAAACATGGCGTTAGAGGGTGAAAACTCGAAACAGCCCCCGTACGTGCCCGTGGGTGGCACCAACACCTCCTACGGGACCAATGTAACTCGTAGGAACTGACCCCACAGCCGCGGGACTCCTGATTTGATAATACGATAGTAATTTGCATATTTCTAGACACAGGCTTAAAAACATGGTGTTAGAGGGTGAAAACTCAAAATAAACCCCGAACGGCCCCGTGGGTGGACCCAACACCTCCAACGGGACCAATGTAACTCGTAGGAACTGACCCTGCAGTCGCCGGACTCCCGGTTTAAGAATACGATGATAATTTCCATATTTCTTGACTTAGGCTTAAAAACATGGCGTTAGAGGGTGAGAACTCGAAACAGCCCCCGAACGTCCCCGTGGGTGGCTCCAACACCTCCCACGGGACCAAAGTAACAAGTAGGAACTCACCCCGCAGCCACGGGACTCCTGGTTTGAGAATACGACAGTAATTTACATATTTCTAGAATTAGGCTTAAAAACACGGTGTTAGAGGGTGAAAACTCAAAACAGACCCCGAACGGCCCCGTGGGTGGCCCCAACACCTCCAACGGGACCAATGTAACTTGTAGGAATTGACCCCGCAGCCGCGGGTCTCCTGATTTGAGAATACGATGATAATTTGCTAATTTCTAGACTTAGGCTTAAAAAGATGGCGTTAGAGGGTGAGAACTCGAAACAGCCCCCGAACGTTCCCGTGGGTGGCACCAACACCTCCCACGGGTCCAATGTAACTCATAGGAGCTGACCCCGCAACCGCGGGACTCTCGGTTTGAGAATACAAAGGTAATTTGCATATTTATAGACTTAGGCTTAAAAACATGGCGTTAGTGGGTGAAAACTCAAAAAACCCCCGAACGGCCCCGTGGGTGGCACCAGCACCTCCCACGGGACCAATGTAACTCGTAGGAGCTGACCCTGCAGCCGTGGGACTCCCGATTTGAGAATACGACGTTAATTTGCATATTTCTGGACTTAGGATTAAAAAAAAGGTGTTAGAGGGTGAAAACTCGAAACAGATCCCGAACGTCCCCGTGGGTGGCACCAACACCTCCCACGGGACCAATGTAACTCGTAGGAACTGACCCCGCAGCCGTGGGACTCCCGGTTTGAGAATACGAAGTTAATTTGCATATTTCTAGACTTAGGCTTAAAAACATGGCGTTAGTTGGTGAAAACTCAAAACAGCCCCCGATTGGTCCCGTAGGTGGAACCAACACCTCCCACGGGACCATTGTTACGCGTTGGACTGACCCCGCAACTGCCGAACTCCCGGTTTGAGAATACGATGATAATTTGCATATTTATTGACTTAGCATTAAAAACATGGCGTTAAAGGGTGAAAACTCGAAACAACCCTCGTACGTCCCCGTGGGTGGCACTAACACCTCCTACGGGACCAATGTAACTCGTAGGAACTTACCCCACTGCCGCAGGACTCCTGATGTGAGAATACGATAGTAATTTGCATATTTCTAGACACAGGCTGAAAAACATGGCATTAGATGGTGAGAACTCGAAATAGCCCCCGCACATCCCCCTAGGTGACACCAAAACCTCCCACGGGACCATTGTAACTCATAGGAAATGACCCCGCAGCCGCGGGATTCCCGTTTTGAGACTACGAAGGTAATTTTCATATTTCTAGACTTAAGCTTAAAAACATGGCGTTAGTGGGTGAAAACTCGAAACAACCCCCGAACGGCCCCGTGGGTGGCACCAACACCTCCCACGGGACCAGTGTATCTCGTAGGAAACCGGTTTGATAATACGAAGGTAACTTGCATATTTCTAGACTTTGGTTTAAAAACATGGCGTTAAAGGGTGAGAATTCGAAACAGCCCCCGAACGTCCCCGTGGGTGGCTCCAACACCTCCCACGGGACCAATGTAACTCGTAGGAACTGACCCCGCAGCCACGGGACTCCTAGTTTGAGAATACGATGGTAATTTACATATTTCTAGAATTAGGCTTAAAAACACGGCGTTAGAGGGTGAAAACTCAAAACAGACCCCGAAAGGCCTCGTGGGTGGCCCCAACACCTCCAACGGGACCAATGTAACTCGTAGGAATTGACCCCGCAGCCGCGGGTCTCCCGATTTGAGAATACGATGATAATTTGCATATTTCTAGACTTAGGCTTAAAAAGATGGCGTTAGAGGGTGAGAACTCGAAATAGCCCCCGAACGTTCCTGTGGGTGGCACCAACACCTCCCACGGGTCCAATGTAACTCATAAGAACTGACCCCGCAGCCGCGGGACTCTCGATTTGAGAATACAAAGGTAATTTGCATATTTCTTGACTTAGGCTTAAAAACATGGCGTTAGTGGGTGAAAACTCAAAACAACCCCCGAACGGCCACGTGGCTGGCACCAACACCTCCCACGGGACCAATGTAACTCGTAGGAACTGACCCCGCAGCCGCGGGACTCCCGATTTCACACTACGACGGTAATTTGCATATTTTTGGACTTAGGATTAAAAACATGGTGTTAGAGGGTGAAAACTCAAAACAGACCCCGAACGTCCCCGTGGGTGGCACCAATACCTCCCACGGGACCAATGTAACTCGTAGGAACTGACCCCGCAGCCGTGGGACTCCCGGTTTGAGAATACGAAGTTAATTTGCATATTTCTAGACTTAGGCTTAAAAACATGGCGTTAGTGGGTGAAAACTCAAAACAGCCCCCGAATAGTCCCGTAGGTGGCACCAACACCTCCCACGGGACCATTGTTACTTGTTGGACTGACGACCCGACTGCCGGACTCCCGATTTGAGAATACGACGATAATTTGCATATTTCTTGACTTAGGATTGAAAACATGGCGTTAGACGGTGAAAACTCAAAATAGCCCCCGAACGGCCCCATGAGTGGCACCAACACCTCCCACGGGACCAGTGTAACTCGTAGGAACTGACCCCGCAGTCGCGGGACTCTCAATTTGAGAATACAAAGGTAATTTGCATATTTCTAGACATAGGCTTAAAAACATGGCGTTAGATGGTGAGAACTCGAGACAGCACCCGAACGTCCCCGTGGGTGGCACCAACACCTCCCTCGGGACCAACGTAACTCGTAGGAACTGACCCCGCAGCCGCGGGACTCCCGGTTTGAGAATACAAAGGTAATTTGCATATTTCTAGACTTAGGCTTAAAAACATGGCGTTAGTGGGTGAAAACTCGAAACAACCCAAAGAATGGTCCCGTAGGTGGCACCAACACCTCCTACGGGACCTATGTTACTCGTTGGACTGACCCCGCAGCCGTCGAACTCCCGGTTTGAGAATACGATGATATTTTGTATATGTCTTGACTTCGACTTAAAAACATGGCATTAGAGGGTGAAAACTCGAAACAGCCCCCGTACGTCCCCGTGGGTGGCACCAACACCTCCCACGGGACCAATGTAACTCGTAGGAACTGACCCCACAGCAACGGGACTCCCGATTTGAGTATACGATAGTAATTTGCCTATTTCTAGACACAGGCTTAAAAACATGGCGTTAGATGGTGAGAACTCGAAACAGCCCCCGAACGTCCCCGTGGGTGGCACCAACACCTCCCACGGGACCGATGTAACTCATAGGAACTAACCCCGCAGCCCTCGGACTCACAGTTTGATAATACAACGATAATTTGTATATCTCTTGACTTAGGCTTAAAAACTTGGCGTTAGAGGGTGAAAACTCGAAACATCCCCTGTACGTCTCCGTGGGTGGCACCAACACCTCCGACGGGACCAATGTAACTCGTAGGAACTGACCCCGCAATCGCGGGACTCCCGATTTGAGAATACGATCGTAATTTACATATTTGTAGACTTAGGCTTAAAAACATGGCGTTAGTGGGTGAAAACTCAAAACAACCCCCGAACGGCCCCGTGGGTGGCACCAACACCTCCCACGGGACCAATGTAACTCGTAGGAACAGACCCCGTAGCCGTCGGACTCACGGTTTGAGAATACGATGATAATTTTCATATTACTTGACTTAGGCTTAAAAACATGGCGTTAGAGGGTTAAAACTCGAAACAGTCCCCGTACGTCCCCGTGGGTGGCACAACACCTCCAACGGGACCAATGTAACTCGTAGGAACTGACCCCGCAGCCGCGGGTCTCCCGGTTTGAGAATACGATGATAATTTGCATATTTCTAGACTTAGGCTTAAAAAGATGGTGTTAGAGGGTGATAAATCAAAACCGCACCCGAACGTCCCCATGGGTGGCACCAACACCTCCCACGGGACCAATGTAACTCGTAAGAACTGACCTCGCAGTCGGGGGACTCCCGGTTTGAGAATACAAAGGTAATTTGCATATTTCTAGACTTAGGCTTAAAAACATGGCGTTAGTGGGTTAAAACTCGAAACAGGCCCCGAACGGCCCCGTGGGTGGCACCAACACCTCCCACGGGACCAATGTAACTCGTAGGAACTGACCCCGCAGCCTCCGGACTCCCGGTTTGAGAATACGATGATAATTTCTATATTTCTTGCCTTAGGCATAAAAACATGGCGTTAGAGGGTGAAAACTCGAAACAGCCCCTGTACGTCCCCGTAGGTGGCACCAACACCTCCCACGGGACCAATGTAACTCGTAGGAGCTGACCCCACAGTCGCGGATCTCCCGGTTTGAGAATACGATCATAATTTCCATATTTCTAGACTTAGGCTTAAAAAGATGGCATTAGAGGGTGAGAACTCAAAACATCCTCCGACCGTCCCCGTGGGTGGCTCCAACACCTCCCACGGGACCAATGTAACTCGTAGGAACTGAACCCGCAGCCGCAGGACTCCTGGTTTTAGAATATGACGGTAATTTTCATATTTCTAGACTTAGGTTTAAAAACATGGCGTTAGAGGGTGAATATTCAAAAAAGAGCCCCGAAGGTCCCCGTGGGTGGGCCCAACACCTCCAACGGGCCCAATGTAAATCGTAGGAACTGACCCCGCAGCCGCGGGTCTCTCGGTTTGAGAATACGATGATAATTTGCATATTTCTAGACTTAGGCTTAAAAAGATGGCGTTAGTGGGTGAAAACTCAAAACAGCCCCCAAACGGCACCGTGGGTGGCACCAACACCTCCCACGCGACCAATGTAACTCGTAGGAACAGACCCCGCAACCGTCGGACTCACGGTTTTAGAATACAACTATAATTTGTATATCTCTTGACTTAGGCTTAAAAACTTGGCGTTAGAGGGTGAAAACTCGAAACAGCCCCTGTACGTCTCCGTGGGTGGCACCAACACCTCCGGCGGGACCAATGTAACTCGTAGGAACTGACCCCGCAATCGCGGGACTCCCGATTTGAGAATACGATGGTAATTTACATATTTGTAGACTTAGGCTTAAAAACATGGCGTTAGTGGGTGAAAACTCAAAACAGCCCCCGAACGGCCCCGTGGGTGGCACCAACACCTCCCACGGGACCAATGTAACTCGTAGGAACAGACCCCGTAGCCGCCGGACTCACGGTTTGAGAATACGATGATAATTTGCATATTTCTTGATTTAGGTTTAAAAACATAGCGTTTGAGGGTGAAGACTCGAAACTGCCCCCGTACGTCCCCGTGGGTGGCACCAACACCTCCCATGAGACCAATGTAACTCGTAGGAACTGACCCCGCAGCCGCGGGACTCCCGATTTGAGAATACGATGGTAATTTGCATATTTCTAGACATAGGCTTAAAAACAAGGCGTTAGATGGAGAGAACTCAAAACATACCCCGAATGGCCCAGTGGGTGGCACCAACAACTCCCACGGGACCAATGTAACTCGTAGGAATTGACACCGTATTCGTCGGACTCACGGTTTGAGAATACGATGATAATTTGCATATTTCATGACTTAGGCTTAAAAACATGGCGTTAGAGGGTGAAAACTCGAAACAGCCCCCGTACGTCCCCGTGGGTGGCACCAACACCTCCCACGGGACCAATGTAACTCGTAGGAACTGACCCCACAGCCACGGGACTCCCGATTTGAGAATACGATAGTAATTTGCCTATTTCTAGACACAGGCTTAAAAACATGGTGTTAGATGGTGAGAAGTCGAAACATCCCTCGAACGTCCCCGTGGGTGGCACCAACACCTCCCACGGAACCAATGTAACTCGAAGGAACTGACCCCGCAGCCGCGGGACTCCCGGTTTGAGAATACGAAGGTAATTCGAATATTTCTAGACTTAGGCTTAAAAACATGGCGTTAGAGAGTGAAAACTCAAAACAGACCGCGAACGGCTCCGTGGGTGGCCGGAACACCTCCAATGGGACCAATGTAACTCGTAGGAACTGACCCCACGGCCGCGGGTCTCTCGGTTTGAGAATACGATGATAATTTGCATATTTCTAGAGTTAGGCTTAAAAAGATGGCGTTATAGGGTGAGAACTCGAAACATCCCCCGAACATCCCCGTGGGTGGCACCAACACCTCCCACGGGACCGATGTAACTCATAGGAACTGACCCCGCAGCCGCGGGATTCTCGGTTTGAGAATACTAAGGTAATTTGCATATTTCTAGATTTAGGCTTAAAAACATGGCGTTAGTGGGTGAAAACTCAAAACAACCTTCGAACGGCCCCGTGGGTGGCACCAACACCTCACACGGGACCAATGTAACTCGTAGGAACTAACCCCGCAGTCGTCGGACTCCTGGTTTGAGAATACGACGATAATTTGTATATCTCTTGATTAGGCTTAAAAACTTGGCGTTAGAGAATGAAAACTCGAAACAGCTCCCGTACGTCTCCGTGGGTGGCACCAACACCTCCCACGGAACCAATGTAACTCGTAGGAACTGACCCCGCAGCTGCGGGACTCCCGATTTGAGAATACGATGGTAATTTGCATATTTCTCGACATAGGCTTAAAAACATGCTGTTAGTGGGTGAAAACTCAAAACAGCCCCCGAACGGCCCCGTGGGTGGCACCAACACCTCCCACGGGACCAATGTAACTCGTAGGAAAAGACCCCGCAGCCGCCGAACTCACGGTTTGAGAATACGATGATAATTTGCATATTTCTTGACTTAGGGTTAAAAACATGGCGTTAGAGGGTGAAAACTCGAAACAGTCCCCGTACGTCCCCGTGGGTGGCACAACACCTCCAATGGGACCAATGTAACTTGTAGGAACTGACCCCGCAGCCGCGGGTGGTCTCCCGAATTGAGAATACGATGATAATTTGCATATTTCTAGACTTAGGCTTAAAAGCATGGCGTTAGAGGGTGAGAACTCAAAACAGCCCCTGAACGTCCCCGTGGGTGGCACCAATACCTCGCACGGGACCAATGTAACTCGTAGGAACTGACCCCGCAGCCACGGGACTCCCATTTTGAGAATACAAAGGTAATTTTCATATTTTTAGATTTAGGTTTAAAAACATGGTGTTAGTGGGTGAAAACTCGATACCGCCCCCCAACGGCCCCATGGGTGGCACCAACACCTTCCACGGGACCAGTGTAACTCGTAGGAACTGAACCCGCAGTCGCGGGACTATTGGTTTGAAAATACGAAGGTAACTTTCATATTTCTAGACTTTGGCTTAAAAAATTGGCGTTAGAGGGTGAGAACTTGAAACAGCCCCCGAACTTCCCCGTGGGTGGCTCAACACCTCCCACGGGACCAATGTAACTCGAAGGAACTGACCCCGCAGCCGCGGGACTCCCGGTTTGAGAATACGACGGTAATTCGAATATTTCTAGACTTAGGCTTAAAAACATGGCGTTAGAGGGTGAAAACTCAAAAAAGACCCCGAACGGCCCCTTGGGTGGCCCCAACACCTCCAACGGGACCAATGTAACTCGTAGGAACTGACCCCGTAGCCGCGGGTCTCCCGGTTTGAGAATATAATGATAATTTGCATATATCTAGACTTAGGCTTAAAAAGATGGCGTTAGAGGGTGAGAACTCAAAATAGACCCCGAGCGGCCCCGTGGGTGGCACCAACACCTCCCACAGGACCAATGTAACTCGTAGGAACTGACCCCGCAGCCACGGGACTCCCAATTTAAGAATACGATGGTAATTTGTATATTTCTAAACTTAGGCTTAAAGACATTGCGTTAGAGGGTAAAAACTCGAAACAGCCCCCGAACGTCCCCGTGGGTGGCACCAACACCTCCCACGGGACCATTGTAACTCGTAGGAATAGACCCCGCAGCCGTCGGACTCACGGTTTCAGAATACGATGGTAATTTGCATATTTCTAGAATTAGGCTTAAAAATATGGGGTTAGAGGGTGAAAACTCGAAACAGCCCCCGTACATCCCTTTGGGTTGCACCAACACCTCCCACGGGACCAATGTAACTCGTAGGAACTGACCCCGCAGCCGCGGGACTCTCGATTTGAGAATACGATGATAATTTGCATATTTCTTAACTTAGGCTTAAAAACATGGCGTTAGAGGGTGAAAACTCTTAACAGTCCCATACGTCCCCGTGGGTGGCATCGACACCTCCCACGGGACCAATGTAACTCATAGGAACTGATCCCGCTGCCGCGGGACTCGCGATTTGAGAATATGACACTAATTTGCGTATTTCTAGACATAGGCATAAAAACATGGCGTTAGAGCGTGAGAACTTGAAACAGCCGCCGAACGTCCCCGTGGGTGGCACCAACACCTCCCACGGGACCAATGTAAATCGTAGGAACTGACCTCGCAGCCGCGGGACTCCCGTTTTAATAATACAAAGGTAATTTGCGTATTTCTAGACTTAGGCATACAAACATGGAGTGAGTGGGTGAAAACTCAAAACAAGTCCCCGAACGGCCCCATGAGTGGCACCAGCACCTACCACGGGACCAATGTAACTTGTAGGAACTGACCCCGTAGCCGCCGGACTCCCGGTTTGAGAATACGACGATAATTTCTATATTTTTTGACTTAGGATTAAAAACATGGCGTTAGAGGTTGAAAACTCAAAACAGCCCCCGTACGTCCTCGTGGGTGGCACCAACACCTCCCCCGGGACCAATGTAACTCCTAGGAACTGACCCCGCAGCCGCGGGACTCTCGGTTTGAGAATACGATGGTAATTTGTATATTTCTAGGCTTAGGCATAAAGACATTGCGTTAGAGGGTGAAAACTCGAAACAGTCCCCGTACGTCCCCGTGGGTGGCACCAACACCTCCCACGGGACCAATGTAACTTGTAGGAACTGACCCCACAGCCGCGGGACTCCCGATTTGAGAGTTCGATAGTAATTTACATATTTCTAGACACAGGTAATTTGCATATTTTAAGACTTAGGATTAAAAAAAATCGTTAGAGGGCAAAAACTCGAAACAGACCCTGAACGGTCCCGTGGGTGGCACCAACACCTCCCACGGGACCAATGTAACTCGTAGGAACTGACCCCGTAGCCGCGAGACTCCCGGTTTGAGAATACGATGGTAATTTGAATATTTCTAGACTTAGGCTTAAAAAAATGGCGTTAGAGGGTGAAAACTAAAAAAAGACACCGAACGTCCCCGTGGGTGGCCCCCAACACCTCCAACGGGACCAATGTAACTCGTAGGAACTGACCCCGCAGTCGCGGGTGTCCCGGTTTGAGAATACGATGATAATTTGCTTATTTCAAGACTTAGGCTAAAAAAGATGGCATTAGAGGGTAAGAACTCAAAACAGCCCCCGAACGTCCCCGTGGGTGGCACCAACACCTCCCACGGGACCAATGTAACTCGTAAGAACTGACCCCGCAGTCGCGGGACTCCCGGTTTAAGAATACAAAGGTAATTTGCATATTTCTAGACTTAGGCTTAAAAACATGGCGTTAGTGGGTTAAAACTCGAAACAGCCCCCGAACGGCCCCGTGGGTGGCACCAACACCTCCCACGGGACCAATGTAACTCGTAGTAAATGACCCTGCAGCCGCCGGACTCCCAGTTTGAGAATACGATGATAATTTGTATATTTCTTGACTTAGGCTTAAAAACATGGAGTTAAAGGGTGAAAACTCGAAACAGCCCCCGTACGTCCCCGTAGGTGGCTCCAACACCTCCCACAAGACCAATGTAATGCGTAAGAACTGACCCCACAGCCGCGGGACTCCCGGTTTGAGAATAAAACGGTATTTTGTATATTTCTTGACTTAGGCTTAAAAAATGGCGTTAGAGGGTGAAAACTCGAAACAGCCCCCGTACGTCCCCGTGCGTGGCACCAACACCACCTACGGGACCAATGTAACTCGTAGGAACTGACGCCACAGCCGCGGGACTCCCGATTTGAGAATACGATAGTAATTTTCATATTCCTAGACACAAGCTTAAAAACATGGCATTAGATGGTGAGAACTCGAAACAGCCCCCGTACGTCCCCGTGGGTGGCACCAACACCTCCCACGGGACCAATGTAACTCGTAGGAACTGACCCTGCAGCCGCGGGACTCCCGTTTTGAGACTACGAAGGTAATTTGCATATTTCTAGACTTAGGCTTAAAAACGTGGCATTAGTGGGTGAAAACTCGAAACACCCCCGAGCGGCCCCGTGGGTGGCACCAACACCTCCCACGGGACCAGTGTAACTCGTAGGAACATAACCCGCGGCCGCGGGACCACCGGTTTGAGAATACGAAGGTAACTTGCATATTTCTAGACTTTGGCTTAAAAACATGGATTTAAAGGGTGAGAACTCGAAACAGCCCCTGAACGTCCCCGTGGGTGGTTGCAACACCTCCCACGGGACCAATGTAACTCGTAGGAACTGACTCCACAGCCTCGGGACTCCCGGTTTGAGAATACGATGGTAATTTGCATATTTTTAGAATTAGGCTTAAAAACAAGGCGTTAGAGGATGAAAACTCAAAACAGACCCCGAACGGCCCCGTGGGTGGCCCCAACACCTCCAACGGGACCAATGTAACTCGTAGGAACTGACCCTGCAGCCGCGGGTCTCCCGGTTTAAGAATACGATGATAATTTGCATATTTCTAGACTTGCGCATAAAAAGATGCCGTTAGAGGGTGAGAACTCGAAACAGCCCCCGAACGTCCCCGTGGGTGGCACCAACACCTCCCACGGGACCAATGTAACTCATAGGAACTGACCCCGCAGCCGCGGGACTCTCGATTTGAGAATACAAAGGTAATTTGCATATTTCTAGACTTAGGCGTAAAATCATGGCGTTAGTGGGTGAAAACTCAAAACAACCCCAGAACGGCCTTGTGGGTGGCACCAACACCTCCCACGGAACCAATCTAACACGTTGGAACTGACCCTGCAGCCACGGGACTCCCGATTTGAGAATATGACGGTAATTTCATATTTCTAGACTTACGATTAAAAACATGACGTTAGAGGGTGAAAACTCGAAACAGACCCAGAACGTCCCCGTGGGTGGCACCAATACCTCCCATGGGACCAATGTAACTCGTAGGAACTGACCCTGCACCCGCGGGACTCCCGATTTGAGAATACGAAATTAATTTGCATATTTTTAGACTTAGGCTTAAAAACATGGCGTTAGTGGGTGAAAACTCAAAATATCCCCCGAATGGTCCCGTAGGTGGCACCAACACCTCCCACGGGACCAATGTTACTCGTTGGACTGACCCCGCAGCTGCCGGACTCCCGGTTTGAGAATACGATGATAATTTGCATATTTCTTGACTTAGGCTTAAAAACATGACGTTAGAGGGTGAAAACTCTAAACAGCCCCCGAACGGCCCCATGAGTGGCATCAACACCTCCCACGGGACCACTATAACTCGTAGGAATTGACCCCGCAGTCGTGGGACTCTCGATTTGAGAATACAATGGTAATTTGCATATTTTTAGACATAGGCTTAAAAACATGGCGTTAGATGGTGAGAACTCGAAATAGCCACCGAACATCCCCGTGGGTGGCACCAACACCTCCCTCGGGACCAATGTAACTCGTAGGAACTGACCCCGCAACCGCGAGACTCCCGGTTTGAGAATACAAAGGTAATTTGCATATTTCTACACTTAGGCTAAAAATCATGGCTTTAGTGGGTGAAAACTCGAAACAACCCCCGAATGGTCCCGTACGTGGCACCAACACCTCCTATGGGACCTATGTTACTCGTTGGACTGACCCCGCTGCCGTCGGACTCCCGATTTGAGAATACGATGATAATTTGTATATTTCTTGGCTTAGGCTTAAAAACAGGGCGTTAGAGGGTGAAAACTCGAAACAGCCTCCGAACGGCCCCATGAGTGGCACCATCACCTCCCACGGGACCAGTGTAACTCATAGTAACTGAACCCGTAGCCGCGGGACTCCCGATTTGAGAATACAACGGTAATTTGCATATTTCTAGAAATAGGCATAAAAACATGGCGTTAGATGGTGAGAACTCGAAATAGCCCCCGAACGTCCTCGTGGGTGGTACGAACACGTCCCTCGGGACCAATGTAACTCGTAGGAACTGACCCCGCAGCCGTGGGACTCCCGGTTTGGGAATACAAAGGTAATTTGCATATTTCCAGATTTAGGCTTAAAAACATGGCGTTAGTGGGTGAAAACTCGAAACAGCCCCCGAGCGGTCCCGTGGGTGGGACCAACACCTCCAACGGGAACAATGTAACTCCCAGGAACAGACCCCGCAGTCGCGGGACTCTCGGTTTGAGAATACGAAGGTAATTTGCATATTTCTAGACTCAGGCTTAAAAACATAGCATTAGAGGGTGAAAACTCGAAACAGCCCCAGAACATCCCCGTGGGTGGCACTAACACCTCCCACGGGACCTATGTAACTCCTAGGAACTGACCCCGTAGCCGCCGAACTCACGGTTTGAGAATACGACGATAATTTGCTTATTTCTAGACTTAGGCTTCAAAACAAGGTGTTAGAGGGTGAAAACTCGAAACATCCCCCGTACGTCCCAGTGCCTGGCACCAACACCTCCCACGGGACCAATGTAACTCGTAGGAACAGACCCCGCAGCCGCGGGACTCCAGGATTGAGAATACATAGCTAATTTGCATATTTATAGACATAGGTTTAAAAACGTGGCGTTAGATGGTGAGAACTCAAAATAGACCCCGAATGGCCCCGTGGGTGGCACCAACACCTCCCACGGGACCAATGTAACTCGTAACAATTGACCCCGCAGCCACCGGACTCACGGTTTGAGAATACGATGATAATTTGCATATTTCTTGACTTAGGCTTAAAAACATGGCGTTAGAGGGTGAAAACTCGAAACAGCCCCTGTACGTCCCCGTGGGTGGCACCAACACCTCCCACGGGACCAATGTAACTCGTAGGAACTGACCCCGCAGTCGCGGGACTCCCAATTTGAGAATACGATGGTAATTTGCATATTTCTAGACATAGGCTTAAAAACATTGCGTTAGATGGTGAGAACTCAAAACAGACCCCGAATGGCCCCGTGGGTGGCAGCAAAACCTCCCACGGGACCAATGTAACTCGTAGGAATTGACCCCGCACCCGTAGGACTAATGGTTTGAGAATACGATGTTGCATATTTCATGACTTAGGCTTAAAAACATGGCGTTAGAGGGTGAAAACTCGAAACAACCCCCGTACGTCCCCGTGGGTGGCACCAACACCTCCCACGGGACCAATGTAACTCGTAGGAACTGACCCCAATGCCACGGGACTCCCGATTTGAGAATACGACAGTAATTTGCATATTTCTAGACACAGGCTTAAAAACATGGCATTAGATGGTGAGAACTCGAAATAGCCCCCGAACGTCCCTGTGGGTGGCACCAACACCTTCCACGGGACCAATGTAACTCGTGGGAACTGACCCCGCAGCCGCGGGACTCCCGTTTTGACACTACGAAGGTAATTTCCATATTTCTAGACTTAGGCTTAAAAACATGGCGTTAGTGACTGAAAACTCGAAACAACCCCCGAACGGCCCCGTGGGTGGCACTAACATCTCCCACGGGACCTGTGTAACTCGTAGGAACTGAACCCGCAGCCGCGGGACTACTGATTTGAGAATACGAAGGTAACTTTCATATTTCTAGACTTTCGCTTAAAAACATGGCGTTAAAGGGTGAGAACTCGAAACAGCCCCCGAACATCCCCGTGGGTGGCTCCAACACCTCCCACGAGACCAATGTAACTCGAAGGAACTGACCCCGTAACCGCGGGACTCCCGGTTTGAGAATACGATGGTAATTCGAATATTTCTAGACTTAGGCTTAAAAGCATGGCGTTAGAGGGTGAAAACTCAAAACAGACCCCGAACATCCCCGTGGGTGGCCCCAACACCTCCAACGGGACCAATGTAACTCGTAGGAACTGACCCCGCAGCCGCGGGTCTCCCTATTTGAGAATACGATGATAATTTGCATATTTATAGACTTAGGCTTAAAAAGATGGCGTTACAGGGTGAGAATTCAAAATAGCCCCGGAACGTCCCGTGGGTGGCACCAACACCTCCCACGGGACCGATGTAACTCATAGGAACTGACCCCACAGCCGCGGGATTCTCGGTTTGAGAATACAAAGGTAGTTTGCATATTTCTAGACTTAGGCTTAAAAACATGGCGTTAGTGGGTGAAAACTCAAAATAGCCCCCGAACGGCCCCGTGGGTGGCACCAACACCTCACACGGGACCAATGTAACTCGTAGGAACTAACCCCGCAGTCGCCGGACTCCTGGTTTGAGAATACGACGATAATTTGTATATCTCTTGACTTAGGCTTAAAAACTTGGCGTTAGAGGGTGAAAAGTCGAAACAACCCCCGTACATCCCCGTGGGTGGCACCAACACCTCCCACGGTACCAATGTAACTCGTAGGAACTGACCCCGCAGTTGCGGGACTCCCGATTTGAGAATACGATTGTAATTTGCATATTTCTAGACTTAGGCTTAAAAACATGGCGTTAGTGGGTGAAAACTCAAAACAGCCCCTGAACGGCCCCGTGGGTGGTACCAACACCTCCCACGGGACTAATGTAACTCGTAGTAATAGACCCCGCAGCCGCCGGACTCACGATTTGAGAATAGGATGATAATTTCCATATTTCTTAACTTATTCTTCAAAACATGGCGTTAGAGGGTGAAAACTCATTAACAGCCCCCGTACGTCCCTGTGGGTGGCAGAAACACCTCCCACGGGACCAATGTAACTCGTAGAAACTGACCCCGCAGCCGCGGGACTCCCGGATTGAGAATACAAAGGTAATTTGCATATTTGTAGACTTAGGCTTAAAAACATGGCGTTAGTGGGTGAAAACTCGAAACAGCCCCCGAATGGCCCCGTGGTTGGCACCAACACCTCCCACGGGACCAATGTAACTCCTAGGAACTGACCCCGCAGCCGCCGGACTCACGGTTTGAGAATACGATGATAATTTGCATATTTATTAACTTAGGCTTAAAAACATGGCGTTAGAGGGTGAAAACTCAAAACAGCCCCAGTACGTCCCCGTGGGTGGCACCAACACCTCCTACGGGACCAATGTAACTCGTAGGAACTGACCCCACAGCCTCGGGACTCCCGATTTGAGAATACGATAGTAATTTGCGTATTTCTAGACACAGGCTTAAAAACATGGCGTTAGATGGTGAGAACTCGAAACAGCCCTATAACGTCCCCCTGGGTGGCACCAAAACTCGAAACAGACCCTGAACGGCCCCGTGGGTGGCACCAACACCTCCCATGGGACCAATTTAACTCGTAGGAACTGCCCCGCTGTCGTGGGACTCCCGGTTTGAGAATACGACGGTAATTTGCATATTTCTGGACTTAGGATTTCAAAACATGGCGTTAGAGGGTGGAAACTCGAAACAGACCCCGAACGGCCCCGTGGGTGGCACCAACACCTCCCACGGGACCAATGTAACTCGTAGGAATTGACCCCGCAGCCGCGAAACTCTAGGATTGAGAATACAAAGGTAATTTGCATATTTCTAGACTTAGGCTTAAAAACATGGCATTAGTGGGTAAAAACTCGAAACAGCCCCCGAACGGCCCCGTGGGTGGCACCAACACCTCCCACGGGACCAGTGTAACTCGTAGGAACATAACCCGCGGCCGCGGGAACACCGGTTTGAGAATACGAAGGTAACTTGCATATTTCTAGACTTTGGCTTAAAAACATGGCTTTAAAGGGTGAGAACTCGAAACAGCCCCTGAACGTCCCCGTGGGTGGTTCCAACACCTCCCACGGGACCAATGTAACTCGTAGGAACTAACTCCACAGCCGCGGGACTCCCGGTTTGAGAATACGATGGTCATTTGCATATTTCTAGAGTTAGGCTTAAAAACAAGGCGTTAGAGGGTGAAAACTCAAAACAGACCCCGAACGGCCCCGTGGGTGGCCCCAACACCTCCAACGGGACATATGTAACTCGTAGGAACTGACCCTGCAGGTGCGGGTCTCCCGGTTTGAGAATACGATGATAATTTGCATATTTCTAGACTTAGGCATAAAAAGATGCCGTTAGAGGGTGAGAACTCGAAACAGCCCCCGAACGTCCCCGTGGGTGGTACCAACACCTCCCACGGGACCAATGTAACTCATAGGAACTGACCCCGCAGCCGCGGGACTCTCGATTTGAGAATACAAAGGTAATTTGCATATTTCTAGACTTAGGCGTAAAATCATGGCGTTAGTGGGTGAAAACTCAAAACAACCCCCGAACGGCCTTGTGGGTGGCACCAACACCTCCCACGGGACCAATCTAACACGTAGGAACTGACCCTGCAGCCACCGGACTCACGGTTTGAGAATACGATGATAATTTGCATATTTATTAACTTAGGCTTAAAAACATGGCGTTAGAGGGTGAAAACTCAAAACAGCCCCAGTACGTCCCCGTGGGTGGCACCAACACCTCCTACGGGACCAATGTAACTCGTAGGAACTGACCCCACAGCCTCGGGACTCCCGATTTGAGAATACGATAGTAATTTGCGTATTTCTAGACACAGGCTTAAAAACATGGCGTTAGATGGTGAGAACTCGAAACAGCCCTATAACGTCCCCCTGGGTGGCACCAAAACTCGAAACAGACCCTGAACGGCCCCGTGGGTGGCACCAACACCTCCCATGGGACCAATGTAACTCGTAGGAACTGCCCCACTGCCGTGGGACTCCCGATTTGAGAATACGACGGTAATTTGCATATTTCTGGACTTAGGATTTCAAAACATGGCGTTAGAGGGTGGAAACTCGAAACAGACCCCGAACGGCCCCGTGGGTGGCACCAACACCTCCCACGGGACCAATGTAACTCGTAGGAATTGACCCCGCAGCCGCGAGACTCTCGGATTGAGAATACAAAGGTAATTTGCATATTTCTAGACTTAGGCTTAAAAACATGGCATTAGTGGGTAAAAACTCGAAACAGCCCCCGAACGGCCCCGTGGGTGGCACCAACACCTCCCACGGGACCAGTGTACTTCGCAGTAACATAACCCGCGGCCGCGGGAACACCGGTTTGAGAATACGAAGGTAACTTGCATATTTCTAGACTTTGGCTTAAAAACATGGCTTTAAAGGGTGAGAACTCGAAACAGCCCCTGAACGTCCCCGTGGGTGGTTCCAACATCTCCCACGGGACCAATGTAACTCGTAGGAACTGACTCCACAGCCGCGGGACTCCCGGTTTGAGAATACGATGGTCATTTGCATATTTCTAGAATTACGCTTAAAAACAAGGCGTTAGAGGGTGAAAACTCAAAACAGACCCCGAACGGCCCCGTGGGTGGCCCCAACACCTCCAACGGGACATATGTAACTCGTAGGAACTGACCCTGCAGGTGCGGGTCTCCCGGTTTGAGAATACGATGATAATTTGCATATTTCTAGACTTAGGCATAAAAAGATGCCGTTAGAGGGTGAGAACTCGAAACAGCCCCCGAACGTCCCCGTGGGTGGTACCAACACCTCCCACGGGACCAATGTAACTCATAGGAACTGACCCCGCAGCCGCGGGACTCTCGATTTGAGAATACAAAGGTAATTTGCATATTTCTAGACTTAGGCGTAAAATCATGGCGTTAGTGGGTGAAAACTCAAAACAACCCCCGAACGGCCTTGTGGGTGGCACCAACACCTCCCACGGGACCAATCTAACACGTAGGAACTGACCCTGCAGCCGCCGGACTCACGGTTTGAGAATACGATGATAATTTGCATATTTATTAACTTAGGCTTAAAAACATGGCGTTAGAGGGTGAAAACTCAAAACAGCCCCAGTACGTCCCCGTGGGTGGCACCAACACCTCCTACGGGACCAATGTAACTCGTAGGAACTGACCCCACAGCCTCGGGACTCCCGATTTGAGAATACGATAGTAATTTGCGTATTTCTAGACACAGGCTTAAAAACATGGCGTTAGATGGTGAGAACTCGAAACAGCCCTATAACGTCCCCCTGGGTGGCACCAAAACTCGAAACAGACCCTGAACGGCCCCGTGGGTGGCACCAACACCTCCCATGGGACCAATGTAACTCGTAGGAACTGCCCCGCTGCCGTGGGACTCCCGATTTGAGAATACGACGGTAATTTGCATATTTCTAGACTTAGGATTTCAAAACATGGCGTTAGAGGGTGGAAACTCGAAACAGACCCCGAACGGCCCCGTGGGTGGCACCAACACCTCCCACGGGACCAATGTAACTCGTAGGAATTGACCCCGCAGCCGCGAAACTCTCGGATTGAGAATACAAAGGTAATTTGCATATTTCTATACTTAGGCTTAAAAACATGGCATTAGTGGGTAAAAACTCGAAACAGCCCCCGAACGGCCCCGTGGGTGGCACCAACACCTCCCACGGGACCAGTGTAACTCGTAGGAACATAACCCGCGGCCGCGGGAACACCGGTTTGAGAATACGAAGGTAACTTGCATATTTCTAGACTTTGGCTTAAAAACATGGCTTTAAAGGGTGAGAACTCGAAACAGCCCCTGAACGTCCCCGTGGGTGGTTCCAACATCTCCCACGGGACCAATGTAACTCGTAGGAACTGACTCCACAGCCGCGGGACTCCCGGTTTGAGAATACGATGGTCATTTGCATATTTCTAGAATTACGCTTAAAAACAAGGCGTTAGAGGGTGAAAACTCAAAACAGACCCCGAACGGCCCCGTGGGTGGCCCCAACACCTCCAACGGGACATATGTAACTCGTAGGAACTGACCCTGCAGGTGCGGGTCTCCCGGTTTGAGAATACGATGATAATTTTCATATTTCTAGACTTAGGCTTAAAAAGTTTGCGTTATAGGGTGAGAACTCGAAACAGCCCCCGAATGTCCCCGTGGGTGGTACCAACACCTCCCACGGGACCAATGTAACTCATAGGAACTGACCCCGCAGCCGCGGGACTCTCGATTTGAGAATACAAAGGTAATTTGCATATTTCTAGACTTAGGCGTAAAATCATGGCGTTAGTGGGTGAAAACTCAAAACAACCCCCGAACGGCCTTGTGGGTGGCACCAACACCTCCCACGGGACCAATCTAACACGTAGGAACTGACCCTGCAGCCACGGGACACCCGATTTGAGAATACGACGGTAATTTGCATATTTTTAGACTTAGGATTAAAAACATGGCGTTAGAGGGTGAAAACTCGAAACAGACCCTGAACGTCCCCGTGGGTGGCACCAATACCTCCCATGGGACAAATGTAACTCGTAGGAACTGACCCTAAAGCCGTGGGACTCCCGATTTGAGAATACGAAGTTAATTTGCATATTTCTAGACTTAGGCTCAAAAACATGGCGTTAGTGGGTGAAAACTCAAAATAGCCCCCGAATGGTCCCGTAGGTGGCACCAACACCTCCCACGGGACCAATGTTACTCGTTGGACTGACCCCGCAGCTGCCGGACTCCCGGTTTGAGAATACGACGATAATTTCCATATTTCTTGACTTAGGCTTAAAAACATGGCGTTAGAGGGTGAAAACCCGAAACAGCCCCCGAACGGCCCCATGATTGGCACCAACACCTCCCACGGGACCAATGTAACTCGTAGGAATTGACCCCGCAGTCGTGGGACTCTCGATTTGAGAATACAATGGTAATTTGCATATTTTTAGACATAGGCTTAAAAACATTACGTTAGATGGTGAGAACTCAAAATAGCCCCCGAACATCCCCGTGGGTGGCACCAACACCTCCCTCGGGACCAATGTAACTCGTAGGAACTGACCCCGCAACCGCGAGACTCTCGGTTTGAGAATACAAAGGTAATTTGCATATTTCTACACTTAGGCTAAAAAACATGGCTTTAGTGGGTGAAAACTCGATACAACCCCCGAATGGTCCCGTACGTGGCACCAACACCTCCTATGGGACCTATGTTACTCGTTGGACTGACCCCGCTGCCGTCGGACTCCCGGTTTGAGAATACGATGATTATTTGTATATTTCTTGACTTAGGCTTAAAAACAGGGCGTTAGAGGGTGAAAACTCGAAACAGCCTCCGAACGGCCCCATGAGTGGCACCATCACCTCCCACGGGACCAGTGTAACTCATAGTAACTGAACCCGTAGCCACGGGACTCCCGATTTGAGAATACAACGGTAATTTGCATATTTCTAGATATAGGCATAAAAACATGGCGTTAGATGGTGAGAACTCGAAATAGTCCCCGAACGTCCTCGTGGGTGGTACGAACACCTCCCTCGGGACCAATGTAACTCGTAGGAACTGACCCCGCAGCCGTGGGACTCCCGGTTTGGGAATACAAAGGTAATTTGCATATTTCTAGATTTAGGCTTAAAAACATGGCGTTAGTGGGTGAAAACTCGAAACAGCCCCCGAGCGGTCCCGTGGGTGGGACCAACACCTCCAACGGGACCAATGTAACTCGCAGGAACTGACCCCGCAGTCGCGGAACTCTCGGTTTGAGAATAAAATGGTAATTTGCATATTTCTAGACTTAGGATTTGAAAACATGGCGTTAGAGGGTGAAAACTCGAAACAGACCCCAAACGGTCCCGTGGGTGGCACCAACACCTCCCACAGGACCAATGTAACTTACAGGAACTGACCCCGCACCCGCGGGACTCTCGGTTTGAGAATACGAAGGTAATTTGCATATTTCTAGACTTAGGCTTAAAAACATAGCATTAGAGGGTGAAAACTCGAAACATCCCCAGAACGTCCCCGTGGGTGGCACTAACACCTCCCACGGGACCTATGTAACTCCTAGGAACTGACCCCGTAGCCGCCGAACTCACGGTTTGAGAATACGACGATAATTTGCTTATTTCTAGACTTAGGCTTCAAAATAAGGTGTTAGAGGGTGAAAACTCGTAACATCCCCCGTACGTCCCTGTGCCTGGCACCAACACCTCCCACGGGACCAATGCAACTCGTAGGAACAGACCCCGCAGCCGCGGGACTCCAGGATGGAGAATATATATCTAATTTGCATATTTATAGACATAGGCTTAAAAACGTGGCGTTAGATGGTGAGAACTCAAAACAGACCCCGAATGGCCCCGTGGGTGGCCCCAACACCTCCCACAGGACCAATGTAACTCGTAGCAATTGACCCCGCAGCCGCCGGACTCACGGTTTGAGAATACGATGAAAATTTGCATATTTCTTGACTTAGGCATGAAAACATGGCGTTAGAGGGTGAAAACTCGAAACAGCCCCTGTACGTCCCCGTGGGTGGCACCAACACCTCCCACGGGACCAATGTAACTCGTAGGAACTGACCCCGCAGCCGCGGGACTCCCGATTTGAGAATACGATGGTAATTTGCATATTTCTAGACATAGGCTTAAAAACATTGCGTTAGATGGTGAGAACTCAAAACAGACCCCGAATGGCCCCGTGGGTGGCAGCAACACCTCCCACGGGACCAATATAACTCGTAGGAACTGACCCCATAGCCACGGGACTCCCGATTTGAGAATACGACAGTAATTTGCATATTTCTAGACACAAGCTTAAAAACATGGCATTAGATGGTGAGAACTCGAAATAGCCCCCGAATGTCCCCGTGGGTGGCACCAACACCTTCCACGGGACCAATGTAACTCGTAGGAACTGACCCTACAGCCGTGGGACTCCCGTTTTGAAACTATGAAGGTAATTTCCATATTTCTAGACTTAGGCTTAAAAACATGGCGTTAGTGAGTGAAAACTCGGAACAGCCCCCGAACGGCCCTGTGGGTGGCCCTAACACCTCCCACGGGACCAGTGTAACTCGTAGGAACTGAACCCGCAGCCGCGAGACTACTGATTTGAGAATACGAAGGTAACTTTCATATTTCTAGACTTTGGCTTAAAAACATGGCGTTAAAGGGTGAGAACTCGAAACAGCCCCCGAACGTCCCCGTGGGTGGCTCCAACACCTCCCACGAGACCAATGTAACTCGAAGGAACTGACCCCGTAACCGCAGGACTCCCGGTTTGAGAATACGATGGTAATTCGAATATTTCTAGACTTAGGCTTAAAAACATGGCGTTAGAGGGTGAAAACTCAAAACAGACCCCGAACATCCCCGTGGGTCGCCCCAACACCTCCAACGGGACCAATGTAACTCGTAGGAACTGACCCCGTAGCCACGGGTCTCCCTGCTTGAGAATACGATGATAATTTGCATATTTATAGACTTAGGCTTAAAAAGATGGTGTTACAGGGTGAGAACTCGAAACAGCCCCCGAACGTCCCGTGGGTGCCACCAACACCTCCCACGGGACCGATGTACCTCATAGGAACTGACCCCGCTGCCGCGGGATTCTCGGTTTGAGAATACAAAGGTAGTTTGCATATTTCTAGACTTAGGCTTAACAACATGGAGTTAGTGGGTGAAAACTCAAAATAGCCCCCGAACGGCCTCGTGGGTGGCACCAACACCTCACACGGGACCAATGTAACTCGTAGGAACTAACCCCGCAGTCGCCGGACTCCTGGTTTGAGAATAAGATGATAATTTGTATATCTCTTGACTTAGGCTTAAAAACTTGGCGTTAGAGGGTGAAAACTCGAAACAGCCCCCGTACGTCCCCGTGGGTGGCACCAACACCTCCCACGGTACCAATGTAACTCGTAGGAACTGACCCCGCAGCCGCGGGACTCCCGATTTGAGAATACCATTGTAATTTGCATATTTCTAGACTTAAGCTTAAAAACATGGCGTTAGTGGGTGAAAACTCATAACAGCCCCTGAACGGCCCCGTGGGTGGCACCAACACCTCCCACGGGACCAATGTAACTCGTAGGAACTGACCCCGCAGCCGCCGGACTCACGATTTGAGAATACGATGATAATTTCCATATTTCTTGACTTAGGCTTAAAAACATGGCGTTAGAGGGTGAAAACTCAAAAAAAAACCCGTACGTCCCCGTGGCTAGAACCAAGACCTCCCACGGGACCAATGTAACTCGTAGGAACTGACCCCACAGCCGCGGGACCCCCGATTTGAGAATACGACCGTAATTTGCATATTTCTAGACATAGGCTTAAAAACATGGCGTTAGATGGTGAAAACTCAAAACAGTCCCCGAACGTCCCCGTGGGTGGCACCAACACCAACCACGGGACCAATGTAACTCGTAGGAACTGCCCCGCAGCCGCGGGACTCCTAGTTTGAGATTATGAAGGTAACTTGCACATTTATAGACTTTGGCTTAAAAATGTGGCGTTAAAGGGTGAGAACTCGAAACAGCCCCCGAACGTCCCCGTGGGTGGCTCCAACACCTCCCACGGGACCAATGTAACTCGTAGGAACTGACCCCGTAGACGCGGGACTCCCGGTTTGAGAATACGATGATAATTTGTATATCTCTTGACTTAGGCTTAAGAACTTGGCGTTTGAGGATGAAAACTCGAAATAGCCCCCGTACGTCCCCGTGGGTGGCACCAACACCTCCCACGGGACCAATGTAACTCGTAGGAACTGACCTCGCAGCCGCGGGACTCCCGATTTGAAATACGACGGTAATTTACATATTTCTGTACTTAGGATTTGAAATCATGGCGTTAGATGGTGAGAACTCGAAACAGTCCCCAAACGTCCCCGTGGGAGGCACCAACACCTCCCACGGGACCAATGTAACTCGTAGAAACAGAACCCGCAGCCGCCGGACTCACGGTTTGAGAATACGATGAAAATTTGTATATTTCTAGACTTAGGCTTCAAAACATGGCGCTAGAGGTTGAAAACTCATTAACAGCCCCTGTACGTCCCTGTGGGTGGCAGCAACACCTCCCACGGGACCAATGTAACTTGTAGGAACTGACCCCGCAGCCGCGGGACTCCCGGATTGAGAATACAAAGGTAATTTGCATATTCCTAGACTTAGGCTTAAAAACATGGCGTTAGTGGGTGAAAACTCGAAACAGCCCCCGAATGGCCCTGTGGTTGGCACCAACACCTCCCACGAGGCCAATGTAACTCGTAGGAACTGACCCCGCAGCCGCCGGACTCACGGTTTGAGAATACGATGATAATTTGCATATTTCTTAACTTAGGCTTAAAAACATGGCGTTAGAGGGTGAAATCTCAAAACAGCGCCAGTACGTCCCCGTGGGTGGCACCAACACCTCCTACGGGACCAATGTAACTCGTAGGAACTGACCCCACAGCCGCAGGACTCCCAATTTGAGAATACGATAGTAATTTGCATATTTCTAGCCACAGGCTTAAAAACATGGCGTTGGATGGTGAGAACTCAAAACAGCCCTCGAACGTCCCCCTGGGTGGCACCAAAACTCAAAACAGACCCTGAACGGCCCCGTGGGTGGCACCAACACCTCCCATGGGACCAATGTAACTCGTAGGAACTGACCCCGCTGCCGTGGGACTCCCGGTTTGAGAATACGACGGTAATTTGCATATTTCTGGACTTAGGATTTGAAAACAAGGCGTTAGAGGGTGGAAACTCGAAACAGACCCCGAACGGCCCCGTGGGTGGCACCAACACCTCCCACGGGACCAATGTGACTCGTAGGAATTCACCCCGCAGCCGCGAGACTCTCGCATTGAGAATACAAAGGTAATTTGCATATTTCTAGACTTAGGCTTAAAACTATGGCGTTAGTGGGTAAAAACTCGAAATAGCCCCCGAACGACCCCGTGGGTGGCACCAACACCTCCCACGGGACCACTGTAACTCGTAGGAAATGAACCCGCAGACGCGGGACTGCCGGTTTGAGAATACAAAGGTAACTTACATATTTCTAGACTTTGGCTTAAAAACATGGCGTTAAAGGGTGACAACTCGAAACATCCCCCGAACGTCCCCTAGGGTGGCTCCAACACCTCCCACGGGACCAATGTAACTCGTAGGAACTGACCCCATAGCCGCGGGACTCCCGGTTTGAGAATACGACGGTAATTTGCATATTTCTAGACTTAGGATTTTAAAACATGGCATTAGAGGGTGGAAACTCGAAACAGACCCCGAACGGCGGCGTGGGTGGTACCAATACCTCCCACGGGACCAATGTAACTCGTAGGAACTGACCCCGTAACCGCGGGACTCCCGGATTGAGAATACAAAGGTAATTTGCATATTTCTAGACTTAGGCTTAAAAACATGGCGTTAGTGGGTGAAAACTCGAAACAGCCCCCGAACGTCCCCGTGGGTGGCACCAACACCTCCCACGGGACCAGTGTAACTCGTGGGAACTGAACTCGCAGACGCGGGACCATCGGTTTGAGAATACGAAGGTAACTTGCATATTTCTAGACTTTGGCTTAAAAATATGGCGTTAAAGGGTGTGAACTCAAAACATCCCCCGAACGTCCCCATGGGTGGCTCTAACACCTCCCACGGGACCAATGTAACTCGTAGGAACTAACCCCGCACCCGCGGGACTCCCGGTTTGAGAATACGATAGTAATTTGCATATTTCTAGAATTAGGCTTAAAAACACGTTGTTAGAGGGTGAAAACTCAAAACAGACCCCAAACGGCCCCGTGGGTGGCCCCAACACCTCCAACGGGACAAATATAACTCGTAGGAACTGACGCCACAGCCGTCGGACTCACGGTTTGAGAATACGATGATAATTTGCATATTTCTTAACTTAGGCTTAAAAACATGGCGTTAGAGGTTCAAAACTCGAAACAGACCCCGTACGTCCCCGTGGGTGGCACCAACACCTCCCACGGGACCAATGTAACTCGTAGGAACTGACCCTGCAGCCGCGGGACTCCCGATTTGAGAATACGACGGTAATTTGCATATTTCTGGACTTAGGATTAAAAACATGGCGTTAGAGGGTGAAAAAACGAAACAGACCCCGAACGTCCCCATGGATGGCTCCAACACCTCCCACGGGACCAATGTAACTCGTAGGAACTGACCCCGCAGCCGCGGGGCTTCCGGTTTGAGAATACGAAGTTAATTTGCATATTTCTAAACTTAGGCTTAAAAACATGGCGTTAGTTGGTGAAAACTCAAAACAGCCCCCGAATGGTCCCGTAGATGGCACCAACACCTCCCACGGGACCAATGTTACTCGTTGGACTGACCGCGCCGCCGCCGGACTCCCAGTTTGAGAATACGATGATAATTTTCATATTTCTTGACTTAGGCTTAAAAACATGGCGTTAGAGGGTGAAAACTCGAAACAGCCCCCGAACGGCCCCATGAGTGGCACCAACACCTCTCATGGGACCAGTGTAACTCGTAGTAACTGACCCCGCAGCCGCAGAACTCCCGTTTTTAGAATACAATGATAATTTTCATATTTCTAGACATAGGCTTAAAAACATGGCGTTAGATGGTGAGAACTCGAAACAGCCCCCGAACGTCCTCGTGGGTGGTACCAACACCTCCCTCGGGACCAATGTAACTCGTTGGAACTGACCCCGCAGCCGCGGGACTCCCGGTTTGGGAATACAAAGGTTATTTGAATATTTTCAGACTTAGGCTGAAAAACATGGTGTTAGTGGGTGAAAACTGGAAACAGCCCCAGAATGGCCTCGTGGGTGGCACCAACACCTCCAACGGGACCAATGTAACTCTTAGGAACTGACCCTGCAGCCGCGGGACTCTCGGTTTGAGAATACAATCGTAATATTCATATTTTTGGACTTAGGATTTGAAAACATGGCGTTAGAGGGTGGAAACTCGAAACAGACCCCGAACGGTCCCGTGGGTGGGACCAACACCTCCCACTGGACCAATGTAACTTATAGGAACTAACCCCACACCCGCGGAACTCTCGGTTTAAGAATACGAAGGTAATTGCATATTTCTAAACTTAAGCTTAAAAACATAGCATTAGAGGGTGAAAACTCGAAACACCTCCCGAACGTCCCCGGGGGTGGCACCAACACTTCCCACGGGACCAATGTAACTCCTAGGAACAGACCCCGCAGCCGCCGGACTCACGGTTTGAGAATATGACGATAATTTACATATTTCTAGACCTAGGCTTCATAACATGGTGTTAGAGGGTGAAAACTCGAAACAGCCCCCGTACGTCTCTGTGGGTGGCACCAACACCTCCCACGGGACCAATGTAACTCGTAGGAAATGACCCCGCAGCCGCGGGAATCCTGATTTGAGAATACGATGGTAATTTGCATATTTCCAAACATAGGCTTAAAAATATGGCGTTAGATGGTGAGAACTCGAAACAGACCCCAAATGGCCCCGTGGGTGGCACCCACACCTCCCACGGGACCAATGTAACTCATAGGAATTGACCCCGCAGCCTTCGGACTCACGGTTTGAGAATACTATTATAATTTGCATATTTCTTGACTTAGGCTTAAAAAAATGGCGTTAGAGGGTGAAAACTCGAAACAGCCCCCGTACGTCCCCGTGGGTGGCACCAACACCTCCCACGTGACCAATGTAACTCGTTGGAACTGACCCCACAGCTGCGGGACTCCCGATTTGAGAATACGACAGTAATTTGCATATTTCTAGACATAGGCTTAAAAACATGGCATTAGATGGTGAGAACTCGAAACAGCCCCCGAACGTCCCCGTGGGTGGCACCAACACCTCCCACGGGACCAATGTAACTCGTAGGAACCGATCCCGCAACCGCGGGACTCCCGTTTTGAGACTACGAAGGTAATTTACATATTTCTAGACTTAGGCTTAAAAATATGGCGTTAGTGAGTGAAAACTCGAAACAACCCCCGAACGGCCCCGTGGGTGGCACTAACACCTCCCACGGGACCAGTGTAACTCGTAGGAACTGAACCCGCAGTCGCGGGACTACTGGTTTGAAAATACGATGGTAACTTGCATATTTCTAGACTTTGGCTTAAAAACATGGCGTTAAAGGCTGAGAACTCGAAACAGCCCCCGAACGTCCCCGTGGGTGGCTCCAACACCTCCCACGGGGCCAATGTAACTCGAAGGAACTGACCCCGCAACCGTGGGACTCTCGGTTTGAGAATACGATGGTAATTCAAATATTTCTAGACTTAGGCTTAAAAACATGACGTTAGAGGGTGAAAACTCAAAATAGACCCAGAACGTCCCCGTGGGTGGACCCAACACCTCCAACGGGACCAATGTAACTCGTAGGAACTGACCCCGCAGCCGCGGGTCTCCCGGTTTGAGAATACGACGATAATTTGCATATTTCTAGACTTAGGCTTAAAAAGATGGCGTTACAGGGTGAGAACTCGAAACAGCCCCCGAACGTCCCCGTGGGTGGCACCAACACCTCCCACGGGACCGATGTAACTCAAAGGAACAGACCCCGCAACTGTGGGATTCTCGGTTTGTGAATACAAAGGTAATCTGCATATTCCTAAACTTAGGCTAAAAAACATGGCGCTAGTGGGTGAAAGATCAAAACAGCCCCCGAACGGCCTCGTGGATGGCACCAACACCTAACACGGGACCAATGTAACTCGTAGGAACTAACACCGCAGTCGCCGGACTTCTGGTTTGAGAATACGACAATAATTTGTATATCTCTTGACTTAGGCTTAAAAACTTGGCGTTAGAGGGTGAAAACTCGAAACAGCTAGCGTACGTCCCCGTGGGTGGCACCAACACCTCCCACGGGACCAATGTAACTCGTAGGAACTGATCCCGCAGCCGCGGGACTCCCGATTTGAGAATACAATGGTTATTTGCATTTTTCTAGACTTAGGCTTAAAAACATGGCGTTAGTGGGTGAAAACTCAAAACAGCCACCGAACGGCCCCGTGGGAGGCACCAACACCTCCCACGGAACCAATGTAACTAGTAGGAACTGACCCCGTAGCCGCCGGACCCACGGTTTGAGAATACGATGACAATTTTAATATTTCTTGACTTAGGCTTAAAACTATGGCGTTAGAGGGTGAAAACTCGAAACAGCCCCCGTACGTCCCCGTGGGTGGCACCTAGACCTCCCACGGGACCGATGTAACTCGTAGGAACTGACCCCACAGCTGCGGGACTCCCGATTTGAGAATACGACAGTAATTTGCATATTTCTAGACACGGGCTTAAAAATATGGCGTTAGATGGTGAGAACTCGAAACAGTCCCCGAACGTCCCCGTGAGTGTCACCAACAGCTCCCACGGGACCAATGTAACTCGTAGGAACTGACCCCACAGCCGCGGGACTCCCAGTTTGAGAATACGAAGGTAACTTGCATATTTATAGACTTTGGCTTAAAAACGTGGCGTTAAAGGGTGAGAACTCAAAACAGCCCCCGAACGTCCCCATGGGTGGCTCCAACACCTCCCACGGGACCAATGTAACTCGTAGGAACTAACCTCGCAGCCGCGGGACTCCCAGTTTGAGAATACGATGATAATTTGTATATCTCTTGACTTAGGCTTAAAAACTTGTCGTTAGAGGGTGAAAACTTGAAACAGCCCCCGTACGTCTCCGTGGGTGGCACCAACACCTCCACGGGACCAATGTAACTCGTAGGAACTGACCCCGCAGCCGCGGGACTCCCGATTTGAAATACGACGGTAATTTTCATATTTCTGGACTTAGGATTTGAAAACATGGCGTTAGAGGGTGGAAACCCGAAACAGACCCCGAACGGTCCCGTGGGTGGCACATAAACCTCCCACTGGACCAATGTAACTTATAGGAACTGACCCCGCACCACCGGGATTCTCAGTTTGAGAATACGAAGGTAATTTGCATATTTCTAGACTTAGGCTTAAAAACATAGTGTTAGAGGGTGAAAACTCGAAACATCCCCCGAACGTCCCCGTGGGTGGCACCAACACCTCCCACGGGAACATTGTAACTCCTAGGCACAGAACTCGCAGCCGCCGAACTCACAGTTTGAGAATACGACGATAATTTGCATATTTCTAGACTTAGGCTTCAAAACATGGTGTTAGAGGGTGAAAACTCGAAACAGCCCCCGTACGTACCTGTGGGTGGAATCAACACCTCGCATGGGACCAATGTAACTCATAGGAACTGACCCCGTAGCCGCGGGAATCCCGGATTAAGAATAAAAAGTTAATTTGCATATTTCTAGACATAGGCTAAAAAACATGGCGTTAGATGATGAGAACTTGAAACAGCCCCAGAACGTCCCCGTGAGTGGCACCAACACCTCCAACAGGACCAATGTAACTCGTAGGAACAGACCCCGCAGCCGCCAGACTCACGATTTGAGAATACGACGATAATTTGTATATCTCTTGACTTAGGCTTAAAAACTTGGCGTTAGAGGGTGAAAACTCGAAACAGCCCCCGTACGTCCCCGTGGGTGGCACCAAGACCTCCCACGGGACCAATGTAACTCGTAGGAACTGACCCCACAACCGCGGGACTCCCGATTTGAGAATACGACAGTAATTTGTATATTTCTAGACACGGGCTTAAAAACATGGCATTAGATGGTGAGAACTCGATACAGTCCCCGAACGTCCCCGTGGGTGGCACCAAAACCTCCCACGGGACCAATGTAACACGTAGGAACTGACCCCGCAGCCGCGGGACTCCCAGTTTGAGAATATGAAGGTAACTTGCATATTTGTAGACTTTTGCTTAAAAACGTGGCGTTAAAGGGTGAGAACTCGAAACAACCCCCAAACGTCCCCGTGGGTGGCTCCAACACCTCCCACGGGACCAATGTAACTCGTAGGAACTTACCCCGCAGCTGCGGGACTCCCGGTTTGAGAATACGATGATAATTTTTATATCTCTTGACTTAGGCTTAAAAACTTGGCGTTAGAGGGTGAAAACTCGAAACAGCACCCGTACGTCCCCGTGGGTGGCACCAACACCTCCCACGGGACCAATGTAACTCGTAGGAACTGACCCCGCAGCCGCGGGACTCCCGATTTGAAATACGACGGTAATTTTCATATTTCTGGACTTAGGATTTGAAAACATGGCGTTAGAGGGTGGAAACTCGAAACAGACCCCGAACGGTCCCGCGGGTGGCACCAACACCTCCCACTGGACCAATGTAACTTATAGGAACTGACACCGCACCCGCGGGACTCTCGATTTGTGAATTCGAAGGTAATTTGTATATTTCTAGAGTTAGGCTTAAAAACATAGCGTTATAAGGTGAAAACTCGAAACAGCCCCCGAACGTCCCCGTGGGTGGCACCAAGACCTCCCCCGGGACCAATTTAACTCCTAGGAACAGACCCGGCAGCCGCCGGACTAACGGTTTGAGAATACGACGATAATTTACATATTTCTAGACTTAAGCTTCAAAACATGGTGTTAGAGGGTGAAAACTCGAAACATCCCCCGTACGTCTCTGTGGGTGGCACCAACACCTCCCACGGGACCAATGTAACTCGTAGGAAATGACCCCGCAGCCGCGAGACTCCCAGATTGAGAATACAAAGATAATTTGTATATTTTTAGACATAGGCTTAAAAACATGGCATTAAATGGTGAGAACTCGAAACAGCCCCCGAACGTCCCTGTGGGTGGCACCAACACATCCCACGGGACTAATGTAACTCGTAGGAACAGTCCCCGCAGCCGTCGGACTCACGGTTTGAGAATACAATGATAATTAGTATATCTCTTTACTTAGGCTTAAAAACTTGGCGTTAGAGGGGGTAAACTCAAAACAGCCCCCGTACGTCCCCGTCGTTGGCACCAACACCTCCCACCGGACCAATGTTACTCGTTGGAACTGACCCCGCGGCTGCGGGACTCCCGGTTTGAGAATACGAAGGTAATTTGCATCTTTCTAGACATAGGCTTAAAAATATATCGTTAGATGGTGAGAACTCGAAACAGACCCCGAATGGCCCCGTGGGTGGCACCAACACCTACCACGGGACCAATGTAACTCGTAGGAATTGATCCCGCAGCCGTCAGACTCACGGTTTGAGAATACGATGATAATTTGCATATTTCTTGACTTAGGCTTAAAAACATGGCGTTAGAGGGTGAAAACTCGAAACAGCCCCCGTACGTCCCCGTGGGTGGCAACTAGACCTCCCACGGGACCAATGTAACTCGTAGGAACTGACCCCACAGCCGCGGGACTCCCGATTTGAGAATATGACAGTAATTTGCATATTTCTAGACATAGTCTTAAAAACATGGCGTTAGATGGTGAGAACTCGAAACAGCCCCCGAACGTCCCCGTGGGTAGCACCAACACCTCCCACGGGACCAATATAACTCGTAGGAACTGACCCCGCAGCCGCGGGACTCCCGTTTTGAGACTGCGAAGGTAATTTGCATATTTCTAGACTTAGGCTGAAAAATATGGCGTTAGTGAGTGAAAACTCGAAACATCCCCCGAACGGCCCCGTGGGTGGCACTAACACCTCCCACGGGACCAGAGTATCTCGTAGGAACTGAACCCATAGCCGCGGGACTACTGGTTTGAGAATACGAAGGTAACTTGCATATTCTAGACTTTGGCTTAAAAACATGGCGTTAAAGGGTGAGAACTCGAAACAGCCCCCGAACGTCCCCGTGGGTGGCTCCAACACCTCCCACGGGACCAATGTAACTCGTAGGAACTGACCCCGCAGCCGTGGCTCTCCCGATTTCAGAATACGACTGTAATTCCAAAACATGGCGTTAGAGGGTGAAAACTCATTAATAGCCCCCGTACGTCCCTGTGGGTGGCAGCAACACCTCCCACGGGACCAATGTAACTCGTAGGAACTGACCCCGCAGCCGCGAGACTCCCAGATTGAGAATACAAAGATAATTTGTATATTTTTAGACATAGGCTTAAAAACATGGCATTAAATGGTGAGAACTCGAAACAGCCCCCGAACGTCCCTGTGGGTGGCACCAACACATCCCACGAGACCAATGTAACTCGTAGGAACAGTCCCCGCAGCCGTCGGACTCACGGTTTGAGAATACAATGATAATTAGTATATCTCTTGACTTAGGCTTAAAAACTTGGCGTTAGAGGGTGAAAACTCAAAACAGCCTCCGTACGTCCCCGTTGTTGGCACCAACACCTCCCACCGGACCAATGTTACTCGTAGGAACTGACCCCGCGGCTGCGGGACTCCCGGTTTGAGAATACGAAGGTAATTTGCATCTTTCTAGACATAGGCTTAAAAATATATCGTTAGATGGTGAGAACTCGAAACAGACCCCGAATGGCCCCGTGGGTGGCACCAACACCTACCACGGGACCAATGTAACTCGTAGGAATTGATCCCGCAGCCGTCAGACTCACGGTTTGAGAATACGATGATAATTTGCATATTTCTTGACTTAGGCTTAAAAACATGGCGTTAGAGGGTGAAAACTCGAAACAGCCCCCGTACGTCCCCGTGGGTGGCAACTAGACCTCCCACGGGACCAATGTAACTCGTAGGAACTGACCCCACAGCCGCGGGACTCCCGATTTGAGAATATGACAGTAATTTGCATATTTCTAGACATAGTCTTAAAAACATGGCGTTAGATGGTGAGAACTCGAAACAGCCCCCGAACGTCCCCGTGGGTAGCACCAACACCTCCCACGGGACCAATATAACTCGTAGGAACTGACCCCGCAGCCGCGGGACTCCCGTTTTGAGACTGCGAAGGTAATTTGCATATTTCTAGACTTAGGCTGAAAAATATGGCGTTAGTGAGTGAAAACTCGAAACATCCCCCGAACGGCCCCGTGGGTGGCACTAACACCTCCCACGGGACCAGAGTATCTCGTAGGAACTGAACCCATAGCCGCGGGACTACTGGTTTGAGAATACGAAGGTAACTTGCATATTCTAGACTTTGGCTTAAAAACATGGCGTTAAAGGGTGAGAACTCGAAACAGCCCCCGAACGTCCCCGTGGGTGGCTCCAACACCTCCCACGGGACCAATGTAACTCGTAGGAACTGACCCCGCAGCCGTGGGACTCCCGATTTCAGAATACGACTGTAATTCCAAAACATGGCGTTAGAGGGTGAAAACTCATTAATAGCCCCCGTACGTCCCTGTGGGTGGCAGCAACACCTCCCACGGGACCAATGTAACTCGTAGGAACTGACCCCGCAGCCGCGAGACTCCCAGATTGAGAATACAAAGATAATTTGTGTATTTTTAGACATAGGCTTAAAAACATGGCATTAAATGGTGAGAACTCGAAACAGCCCCCGAACGTCCCTGTGGGTGGCACCAACACATCCCACGGGACCAATGTAACTCGTAGGAACAGTCCCCGCAGCCGTCGGACTCACGGTTTGAGAATACAATGATAATTAGTATATCTCTTGACTTAGGCTTAAAAACTTGGCGTTAGAGGGTGAAAACTCAAAACAGCCTCCGTACGTCCCCGTCGTTGGCACCAACACCTCCCACCGGAACAATGTTACTCGTAGGAACTGACCCCGCGGCTGCGGGACTCCCGGTTTGAGAATACGAAGGTAATTTGCATCTTTCTAGACATAGGCTTAAAAATATATCGTTAGATGGTGAGAACTCGAAACAGACCCCGAATGGCCCCGTGGGTGGCACCAACACCTACCACGGGACCAATGTAACTCGTAGGAATTGATCCCGCAGCCGTCAGACTCACGGTTTGAGAATACGATGATAATTTGCATATTTCTTGACTTAGGCTTAAAAACATGGCGTTAGAGGGTGAAAACTCGAAACAGCCCCCGTACGTCCCCGTGGGTGGCAACTAGACCTCCAACGGGACCAATGTAACTCGTAGGAACTGACCCCACAGCCGCGGGACTCCCGATTTGAGAATATGACAGTAATTAGCATATTTCTAGACATAGTCTTAAAAACATGGCGTTAGATGGTGAGAACTCGAAACAGCCCCCGAACGTCCCCGTGGGTAGCACCAACACCTCCCACGGGACCAATATAACTCGTAGGAACTGACCCCGCAGCCGCGGGACTCCCGTTTTGAGACTGCGAAGATAATTTTCATATTTCTAGACTTAGGCTGAAAAATATGGCGTTAGTGAGTGAAAACTCGAAACATCTCCCGAACGGCCCCGTGGGTGGCACGAACACCTCCCACGGGACCAGAGTATCTTGTAGGAACTGAACCCGTAGCCGCGGGACTACTGGTTTGTGAATACGAAGGTAACTTACATATTCTAGACTTTGGCTTAAAAACATGGCGTTAAAGGGTGAGAACTCAAAACAGCCCCCGAACGTCCCCGTGGGTGGCTCCAAAACCTACCACGGGACCAATGTAACTCGTAGTAACTGACCCCGGAGCCGCGGGACTCCCGATTTCAGAATACGACGGTAATTCCAAAACATGGCATTAGAGGGTGAAAACTCATTAACAACCCCCGTACGTCCCTGTGGGTGGCCGCTACACCTCCCACGGGACCAATGTAACTCGTAGGAACTGACCCCGCAGCCGCGGGACTCTCGGATTGAGAATACAAAGGTAATTTGCATATTTCTAGACATAGGCTTAAAAACATGGAGTTAGAGGGTGAAAAGTCAAAACAGCCCCCGTACGTCCCCGTGGGTGGTACCAACACCTCCTACGGGACCAATGTAACTCGTAGGAACTGACCCCACAGCCGCGGGACTCTCGATTTGAGAATACGATAGTAATTTGCAAATTTCTAGACACAGGCTTAAAAACATGGCGTTAGATGGTGAGAACTCGAAACAGCCCCCGAACGTCCCCCTGGGTGGCACCAAAACTCGAAACAGACCCTGAACGGCCCCGTGGGTGGCACTAACACCTCCGACGGGATCAATGTAACTCGTAAGAACTGACCCCGCAGCCGCGGGACTCCCGGTTTGAGAATACGACAGTAATTTGCATATTTCTGGACTTAGGATTTGAAAATATTGCGTTAGAGGGTGGAAACTCGAAATAGACCCCGAACGGCCCCGTGGGTGGCACCAACACCTCCCACGGGACCAATGAAACTCGTAGGAACTAACCCCGCAGCCGCGAGACTCCCGGATTGAGAATACAAAGGTAATTTGCATATTTCTAGACTTAGGCTTAATAACATGGCGTTAGTGGGTGAAAACTCGAAACAGCCCCCCGAACGTCCCCGTGGGTGGCACCAACACCTCCCACGGGACCAGTGTAACTCGTAGGAACTGAACTCGCAGACGTGGGACCACCGGTTTGAGAATACGAAGGTAACTTGCATATTTCTAGACTTTGGCTTAAAAACATGACGTTAAAACAGCCCCCGAACTTCCCCATGGGTGGCTCCAACACCTCCCACGGGACCAATGTAACTCGTAGGAACTGACCCCGCAGCCGCGGGACTCCCGGTTTGATAATACTACAGTAATTTGCATATTTATAGAATTAGGCTTAAAAACACGTCATTAGAGGGTGAAAACTCAAAACAGACCCCGAACGGCCCCGTGGGTGGCCCCAATACCTCCAACGGGACCAATGTAACTCGTAGGAACTGACCCAGCAGCCGCGGGTCTCCCGATTTGAGAATACGATGATAATTTAGATATTTCTAGACTTAGGCTTAAACAGATGGCGTTAGAGGGTGAGAACTCGAAACATCCCCCAAACGTCCCCGTGGGTGGCACCAACACCTCCCACGGGACCAATGTAACTCATAGGAACTGACCCCGTAGCCGCGGGACTCTCGGTTTGAGAATACAAAGGTAATTTGTATATTTCTAGAGTTAGGCTTAAAAAATGGCGTTAGTGGGTGAAAACTCAAAACAACCCACGAACGGCCCCGTGGGTGGCACCAACACATCCCACGGGACCAATGTAACTCGTAGGAACTGACCCTACAGCCGCGGGACTCCCGATTTGAGAATACGACGGTAATTTTCATATTTCTGGACTTAGGATTAAAAACATGGCGTTAGAGGGTGAAAAAACGAAACAGACCCCGAACGTCCCCATGGGTGGTACCAACACCTCCCACGGGACCAATGTAACTCGTAGGAACTGACCCCGCAGCCGCGGGACTCCCGGTTTGAGAATACGAAGTTAATTTGCATATTTCTAGACTTAGGCTTAAAAACATGGCGTTAGTGGGTGAAAACTCAAAACAGCCCCCGAATGGTCCCGTAGGTGGAACCAACACCTCCCACTGGACCAATGTTACTCGTTGGACTGACCCCGCAGCCGCCGGACTCCCGATTTGAGAATACGACGATAATTTTCATATTTCTTGACTTAGGCTTAAAAACATGGCGTTAGAGGGTGAAAACTCGAAACAGCCCCCGAACGGCCCCATGAGTGGCACCAACACCTCGTACGGGACCAGTGTAACTCGTAGGAACTGACCCTGCAGTCGGGGGAGTCCCGATTTGAGAATACAACGGTGATTTGCATATTTCTAGACATGGGCTTAAAAACATGGCGTTAGATGGTGAGAACTCGAAATAGCACCCGAACGTCCCCGTGGGTGGCACCAACACCTCCCTCGGGACCAATGTAACTCGTAGGAACTGACCCCGCAGCCGCGGGACTCCCGGTTTGAGAATACAAAGGTAATTTACATATTTCTAGACTGAGGCTTAAAAACATAGCGTTCGCGGTTGAAAACTCGAAACAACCCCCAAATGGTCCCGTAGGTGGCACCAACACCTCCCACGGGACCAATGTTACTCGTTGGACTGACCTCGCAGCCGTCGGACTCCCGGTTTGAGAATATGATGATAATTAGCATATTTCTTGACTTAGGCTTAAAAACATGGCGTTAGAGGGTGAAAACTCAAAACACCCTCCGAACGGCCCCATGAGTGGCACCAACACCGCCCACGGGACCAGTGTAACTCGTAGGAACTGACCCCGCAGTCGGGGGACTCCCGATTTGAGAATACAACGGTAATTTGCATATTTCTAGACATAGGCTTAAAAACATGGCGTTAGATGGTGAGAACTCGAAACAGCACCCGAACGTCCCCGTGGGTGGCACCAACACCTCCCTCGGGACCAATGTAACTCGTAGGAACAGACCCCGCAGCCGCGGGACTCCCGGTTTGAGAATACAAAGTTAATTTACATATTTCTAGACTGATGCTTAAAAACATAGCGTTAGTGGGTGAAAACTCGAAACAATTCCCGAATGGTCCCGTAGGTCGCACCAACACCTCCCACGGGACCAATGTTACTCGTTGGACTGACCTCGCAGCTGTCGGACTCCCGGTTTGAGAATATGATGATAATTTGCATATTTCTTGACTTAGGCTTAAAAACATGGCGTTAGAGGGTGAAAACTCGAAACAGCCTCCGAACGGCCCCATGAGTGGCACCAACACCTCCCACGGGATCAGTGTAACTCGTAGTAACTGACCCCGTAGCCGTGGGACTCCCGTTTTTAGAATACAACGGTAATTGGCATATTTCTAGACATAGGCTTAATAACATGGCGTTAGATGGTGAGAACTCGAAACAGCCCCCGAACGTCATCGTGGGTGGTACCAACACCTCCCTCGGGACCAATGTAACTCGTAGGAACTGACCCCACAGCCGCGGGACTCCCGGTTTGGGAATACAAAGGTTATATGAATATTTCCAGACTTAGGCTTAAAAACAAGGCGTTAGTGGGTGAAAACTCGAAACAGCCCCCGAACGGCCCCGTGGGTGGCACCAACACCTCCAACGGGACCAATGAAACTCGTAGGAACTCACCTCGCAGCCGCGGGACTCTCGGTTTGAGAATACAATTGTAATTTTCATATTTCTGGACTTAGGATTTTAAAACATGGCGTTAGAGGGTGGAAACTCGAAACAGACTCCGAACGGTCCCGTGGGTGGGACCAACACCTCCCACTGGACCAATATAACTTATAGGAACTAACCTCGCACCCGCGGGACTCTCGGTTTAAGAATACGAAGGTAATTGCATATTTCTAGACTTAAGCTTAAAAACATAGCATTAGAGGGTGAAAACTCGAAACAGCTCCCGAACGTCCCCGTGGGTGGAACCAACACCTCCCACGGGACCAATGTAACTCGTAGGAAATGACCCGCAGCCGCGGGACTCCTGATTTGAGAATACGATGGTAATTTGCATATTTCCAGACATAAGCTTAAAAACATGGCGTTAGATGGTGAGAACTCGAAACAGACCCCAAATGGCCCCGTGGGTGGCACCAACACCTCCCACGGGACCAATGTAACTCGTAGGAATTGACCCCGCAGCCACCGGACTCACGGTTTGAGAATACGATGATAATTTGCATATTTCTTGACTTAGGCTTAAAAAAACGGCGTTAGAGGGTGAAAACTCGAAACAGCCCCCGAACGGCCCCGTGGGTGGCACCAACACCTCCCACGGGACCAATGTAACTCATAGGAACAGACCCCACAGCTGCGGGACTCCCGATTTGAGAATACGACAGTAATTTGCATATTTCTAGACATAGGCTTAAAAACATGGCGTTAGATGGTGAGAACTCGAAACAGCCCTCGAACGTCCCCGTGGGTGGCACCAACACCTCCCACGGGACCAATGTAACTCGTAGGAACTGACCCCGCAACCGCGGGACTCCCGTTTTGAGACTACAAAGGTAATTTTTATATTTCTAGACTTAGGCTTAAAAACATGGCGTTAGTGAGTGAAAACTCGAAACAGCCCCCGAACGGCCCCGTGGGTGGCACTAACACCTCCCACGGGACAAGTGTAACTCGTAGGAACTGAACCCGCAGCCACGGTACTACTGGTTTGAGAATACGAAGGTAACTTTCATATTTCTAGACTTTGTCTTAAAAACATGGCGTTAAAGGGTGAGAACTTGAAACAGCCCCCGAACGTCCCCGTGGGTGGTTCCAACACCTCCCACGGGACAAATATAACTCGAAGGAACTGACCCCGCAGCCGTGGGACTCCCGGTTTGAGAATACGACAGTAATTCGAATATTTCTAGACTTAGGCTTAAAAACATGGCGTTAGAGGGTGAAAACTCAAAACAGACCCCGAACGTCCCCGTGGGTGGACCCAACACCTCCAACGGGACCAATGTAACTCGTAGGAACTAACCCCGCAGCTGCGGGACTCCTGATTTGAGAATACGATGATAATTTGCATATTTCTAGACTTAGGCTGAAAAAGACGGCGTTACAGGGTGAGAACTCGAAACAGCCCCCGAACGTTCCCGTGGGTGGCACCAACACCTCCCACCGGACCGATGTAACTCGTAGGAACTAACCCCGCAGCCGCGGGATTCTCGGTTTGAGAATACAAAGGTAATTTTCATATTTCTAAACTTAGGCTTAAAAACATGGCGTTAGTGGGTGAAAGTTCAAAACAGCCCCCGAACGGTCCCGTGGATGGCACCAACACCTCACACGGGACCAATATAACTCGTATGAACTAACACTGCTGTCGCCGGACTTCAAGTTTGAGAATACGATGATAATTTGTATATCTCTTGACTTAGGCTTAAAAACTTGGTGTTAGAGGGTGAAAACTCGAAACAACCCCCGTACGTCCCCGTGGGTGGCACCAACACCTCCCACGGACCAATGTAACTCGTAGGAACTGACCCCACAGACGCGGGACTCCCGATTTGAGGATACGACAGTAATTTGCATATTTCTAGACACAGGCTTAAAAACATGGCGTTACATGGTGAGAACTTGATACAGTCCCCGAACGTCCCTGTGGGTGGCACCAACACCTCCCACGGGACCAATGTAACTCGTAGGAACTGACCCCGCAGCCGCCGGACCCACGGTTTGAGAATACGATGATAATTTGAATACTTCTTGACTTAGGATTAAAAACATGGCGTTAGAGGGTGAAAACTCGAAACAACCCCCGTACATCCCCGTGGGTGGCACCAAGACCTCCCACGGGACCAATGTAACTCGTAGGAACTGACCCCACAGCCGCGGGACTCCCAATTTGAGAATACGATGGTAATTTGCATATTTCTAGACACAGGCTTAAAAACATGGCGTTGGATGGTGAGAACTCGAAACACTCCCCGAACGTCCCCGTGGGTGGCACCAACTGCTCCCACGGGACCAATGTAACTCGTAGGAACTGACCCCACAGCCGCGGGACTCCCAGTTTGAGAATACGAAGGTAACTTGCATATTTGTAGACTTGCATAAAAACGTGGCGTTAAAGGGTGAGAACTCAAAACAGCCCCTGAACGTCCCCATGGGTGGCTACAACACCTCCCACGGGACCAATGTAACTCGTAGGAACTGACGTCACAGCCGTGGGACTCCCGGTTTGAGAATACGATGATAATTTGTATATCTCTTGACTTAGGCTTAAAAACTTGTCGTTAGAGGGTGAAAACTTGAAACAACCCCCGTACGTCCCCGTGGGTGGCACCAAGACCTCCCACGGGACCAATGTAACTCGTAGGAACTGACCCCACAGCCGCGGAACTCCCGATTTGAGAATACGATGGTAATTTGCATATTTCTAGACACAGGCTTAAAAACATGGCGTTAGATGGTGAGAACTCGAAACAGTCCCCGAACGTCCCCGTGGGTGGCACCTACTGCTCCCACGGGACCAATGTAACTCGTAGGAACTGACCCTACAGCCGCGGGACTCCCAGTTCGAGAATACGAAGGTAACTTGCATATTTGTAGACTTGCATAAAAACGTGGAGTTAAAGGGTGAGAACTCAAAACAGCCCCCGAACGTCCCCATGGGTGGCACCAAGACCTCCCACGGGACCAATGGAACTTGTAGGAACAGACCCCACAGCCGCGGGACTCCCGATTTGAGAATACGATTGTAATTTGCATATTTCTTGACACAGGCTTAAAAACGTGGCGTTAGATGGTGAGAACTCGAAACAGTCACCGAACGTCCCCGTCGGTGGCACCAACTGCTCCCACGAGACCAATGTAACTCGTAGGAACTGACCCCACAGCCGCGGGACTCCCAGTTCGAGAATACGAAGGTAACTTGCATATTTGTAGACTTGCATAAAAACGTGGCGTTAAAGGGTGAGAACTCAAAACAGCCCCCGAACGTCCCCATGGGTGGCACCAACACCTCCCACGGGACCAATGTAACTCGTAGGAACTGATCCCACAGCCGCGGGACTCCCGATTTGAGAATACGATGGTAATTTGCATATTTCTAGACACAGGCTTAAAAACATGGCGTTAGATAGTGAGAACTCGAAACAGTCCCCGAACGTCCCCGTGGGTGGCACCAACTGCTCCCACGGGACCAATGTAACTCGTAGGAACTGACCCCACAGCCGCGGGACTCCCGATTTGAAATACGACGGTAATTTTCATATTTCTGGACTTAGGATTTGAAAACATGGCGTTAGAGGGTGGAAACCCGAAACAGACCCCGAACGGTCCCGTGGGTGGCACCTACACCTCCCACTGGACCAATGTAACTTATAGGAACTGACCCCGCACCACCCGAATTCTTAGTTTGAGAATACGAAGGTAATTTGCATATTTCTAGACTTAGGCTTAAAAACATAGCGTTAGAGGGTGAAAACTCGAAACAGCCCACGAACGTCCCCGTGGGTGGCACCAACACCTCCCACGGGACCAATGTAACTCCTAGGAACAGACCCCGCAGCCGCCGGACTCACGGTTTGAGAATATGATGATAATTTGCATATTTCAAGACTTAGGCTTCAAAACATGGTGTTAGAAGGTGAAAACTCGAAACAGCTCCCGTACGTCCTTGTGGGTGGAACCAACACCTCCCACGGGACCAATGTAACTCGTAGGAACTGACCCCGCAGCCGCGGGACTCCCGGATTAAGAATACAAAGTTAATTTGCATATTTCTAGACATAGGCTTAAAAACATGGCGTTAGATGGTGAGAACTCGAAACAGTCCCCGAACGTCCCCGTGGGTGGCACCAACTGCTCCCACGGGACCAATGTAACTCGTAGGAACTGACCCCACAGCCGTGGCACTCCCGATTTGAAATACGATGGTAATTTTCATATTTCTGGACTTAGGATTTGAAAACATGGCGTTAGAGGGTGGAAACCCGAAACAGACCCCGAACGGTCCCGTGGGTGGCACCTACACCTCCCACTGGACCAATGTAACTTACAGGAACTGACCCCGCACCACCCGGATTCTCAGTTTGAGAATACGAAGGTAATTTGCATATTTCTAGACTTAGGCTTAAAAACATAGCGTTAGAGGGTAAAAACTCGAAACAGTTCCCGAACGTCCCCGTGGGTGGTACCAACACCTCCCACGAGACCAATGTAACTCCTAGGAACAAACCCCGCAGCCGCCGGACTCACGGTTTGAGAATACGATGATAATTTGCATATTTCGAGACTTAGGCTTCAAAACATGGTGTTAGAGGGTGAAAACTCGAAACAGCCCCCGTACGTCCCTGTGGGTGGAACCAACACCTCCCACGGGAACAATGTAACTCATAGGAACAAACCCCGCAGCCGCGGGACTCCCGGATTAAGAATACAAAGTTAATTTGCATATTTCTAGACATAGGCTTAAAAACATGGCGTTAGATGGTGAGAACTCGAAACAGTCCCCGAACGTCCCCGTGGGTGGCACCAACTGCTCCCACGGGACCAATGTAACTCGTAGGAACTGACCCCACAGCCGCGGCACTCCCGATTTGAAATACGACGGTAATTTTCATATTTCTGGACTTAGGATTTGAAAACATGGCGTTAGAGGGTGGAAACCCGAAACAGACCCCGAACGGTCCCGTTGGTGGCACCTACACCTCCCACTGGACCAATGTAACTTATAGGAACTGACCCCGCACCACCCGGATTCTCAGTTTGAGAATACGAAGGTAATTTGCATATTTCTAGACTTAGGCTTAAAAACATAGCGTTAGAGGGTGAAAACTCGAAACAGCCCACGAACGTCCCCGTGGGTGGCACCAACACCTCCCACGGGACCAATGTAACTCCTAGGAACAGACCCCGCAGCCGCCGGACTCACGGTTTGAGAATACGATGATAATTTTGCATATTTCGAGACTTAGGCTTCAAAACATGGTGTTAGAGGGTGAAAACTCGAAACAGCCCCCGTACGTCCCTGTGGGTGGAACCAACACCTCCCACGGGACCAATGTAACTCGTAGGAACTGACCCCGCAGCCGCGGGACTCCCGGATTAAGAATACAAAGTTAATTTGCATATTTCTAGACATAGGCTTAAAAACATGGCGTTAGATGGTGAGAACTCGAAACAGCCCCCGAACGTCCCCGTGGGTGGCACCAACACCTCCCACGGGACCAATGTAACTCGTAGGAACTGACCCCGCAGCCGCGGGACTCTCGGTTTGAGAATACGACAGTAATTTGTATATTTATAGAATTAGGCTTGAAAACACGTCATTAGAGGGTGAAAACTCAAAACAGACCCCGAACGGCCCCGTGGGTGGCCCCAATACCTCCAACGGGACCAATGTAACTCGTAGGAATTGACCCCACAGCCGCGGGACTCCCGATTTGAGAATACGATGGTAATTTGCATATTTCTAAACACAGGCTTAAAAACATGGCGTTAGATGATGAGAACTCGAAACAGTCCCCGAACGTCCCCGTGGGTGGCACCAACTGCTCCCACGGGACCAATGTAACTCGTAGGAACTGACCCTACTGCCGCGGGACTCCCATTTCGAGAATACGAAGGTAACTTGCATATTTTTAGACTTGCATAAAAACGTGGTGTTAAAGGGTGAGAACTCAAAACAGCCCCCGAACGTCCCCATGGGTGGCACCAAGACCTCCCACGGGACCAATGTAACTTGTAGGAACTGACCCCACAGCCGCGGGACTCCCGATTTGAGAATACGATGGTAATTTGCATATTTCTAGACACAGGCTTAAAAACATGGCGTTAGATGGTGAGAACTCGAAACAGTCCCCGAACGTCCCCGTGGGTGGCACCAACTGCTCCCACGGGACCAATGTAACTCGTAGGAACTGACCCCACAGCCGCGGGACTCCCAGTTCGAGAATACGAAGGTAACTTGCATATTTGTAGACTTGCATAAAAACGTGGCGTTAAAGGGTGAGAACTCAAAACAGCCCCCGAACGTCCCCATGGGTGGCACCAACACCTCCCACGGGACCAATGTAACTCGTAGGAACTGACCCCACAGCCGCGGGACTCCCGATTTGAGAATACAATGGTAATTTGCATATTTCTAGACTTAGGCTTAAAAACATGGCGTTAGTGGGTGAAAACTCAAAACATCCATCGAACGGCCCCGTGGGTGGAACCAACACCTCCACGGGACCAATGTAACTCGTAGGAACTGACCCCGCAGCCGCGGGACTCCCGATTTGAAATACGACGGTAATTTTCATATTTCTGGACTTAGGATTTCAAAACATGGCGTTAGAGGGTGGAAACCCGAAACAGACCCCGAACGGTCCCGTGGGTGGCACCTACACCTCCCACCTGACCAATGTAACTTACAGGAACTGACCCCGCACCAGCCGGATTCTCAGTTTGAGAATACGAAGGTAATTTGCATATTTCTAGACTTAGTCTTAAAAACATAGCGTTAGAGGGTAAAAACTCGAAACAGCCCCCGAATGTCCCCGTGGGTGGAACCAACACCTCCCACGAGACCAATGTAACTCCTAGGAACAGACCCCGCAGCCGCCGGACTCACGGTTTGAGAATACAATGATAATTTGCATATTTCGAGACTTAGGCTTCAAAACATGGTGTTAAAGGGTGAAAACTCGAAACAGCCCCCGTACGTCCCTGTGGGTGGAACCAACACCTCCCACGGGACCAATGTAACTCATAGGAACTGACCCCGCAGCCGCGGGACTCCCGGATTAATAATACAAAGTTAATTTGCATATTTCTAGACATAGGCTTAAAAACATGGCGTTAGATGGTGAGAACTCGAAACAGCCCCCGAACGTCCCCGTGGGTGGCACCAACACCTCCCACGGGACCAATGCAACTCGTAGGAACTGACCCCACAGCCGCGGGACTCCCGATTTGAGATTACGATGGTAATTTGCATATTTCTAGACACAGGCTTAAAAACATGGCGTTAGATGGTGAGAACTCGAAACAGTCCCCGAACGTCCCCGTGGGTGGCACCAACTGCTCCCACGGGACCAATGTAACTCGTAGGAACTGACCCTACAGCCACGGGACTCCCAGTTCGAGAATATGAAGGTAACTTGCATATTTTTAGACTTGCATAAAAACGTGGCGTTAAAGGGTGAGAACTCAAAACAGCCCCCGAACGTCCCCATGGGTGGTACCAAGACCTCCCACGGGACCAATGTAACTTGTAGGAACTGACCCCACAGCCGCGGGACTCCCGATTTGAGAATACGATGGTAATTTGCATATTTTTAGACACAGGCTTAAAAACATGGCGTTAGATGGTGTGAACTCAAAATAGTCCCCGAACGTCCCCGTGGGTGGCACCAACTGCTCCCACGGGACCAATGTAACTCGTAGAAACTGACCCCACAGTCGCGGGACTCCCAGTTCGAGAATACGAAGGTAACTTGCATATTTGTAGACTTGCATAAAAACGTGGCGTTAAAGGGTGAGAACTCAAAACAGCCCCCGAACGTCCCCATGGGTGGCACCAACACCTCCCACGGGACCAATGTAACTCGTAGGAACTGACCCCACAGCCGCGGGACTCCCGATTTGAGAATACAATGGTAATTTGCATATTTCTAGACTTAGGCTTAAAAACATGGCGTTAGTGGGTGAAAACTCAAAACATCCATCAAACGGCCCCGTGGGTGGCACCAACACCTCCACGGGACCAATGTAACTCGTAGGAACTGACCCCGCAGCCGCGGGACTCCCGATTTGAAATACGACCGTAATTTTCATATTTCTGGACTTAGGATTTGAAAACATGGCGTTAGAGGGTGGAAACCCGAAACAGACCCCGAGCGGTCCCGTGGGTGGCACCTACACCTCCCACTGGACCAATGTAACTTATAGGAACTGACCCCGCACCACCCGGATTCTCAGTTTGAGAATACGAAGGTAATTTGCATATTTCTAGGCTTAGGCTTAAAAACATAGCGTTAGAGGGTGAAAACTCAAAACAGCCCCCGAACGTCCCCGTGGGTGGCACCAACACCTCCCACGGGACCAATGTAACTCCTAGGAACAGACCCCGCAGCCGCCGGACTCACGGTTTGAGAATACGATGATAATTTGCATATTTCGAGACTTAGGCTTCAAAACATGGTGTTAGAGGGTGAAAACTCGAAACAGCCCCCGTACGTCCCTGTGGGTGGAACCAACACCTCCCACGGGAACAATGTAACTCATAGGAACTGACCCCACAGCCGCGGGACTCCCGATTTGGGAATACGATAGTAATTCGCATATTTCGAGACACGGGCTTAAAAACATGACGTTAGATGGTGAGAACTCGATACAGTCCCCAAACGTCCCCGTGGGTGGCACCAACACCTCCCACGGGACCAATGTAACTCGTAGGAACTGACCCCATAGCTGCGGGACTCCCGATTTGAGAATATGACAATAATTTGCATATTTCTAGACACGGGCTTAAAAATATGGCGTTAGATGGTGAGAACTCGAAACAAACCCGGAACGGCCCCGTGGGTGGCACCAACACCTCCCACGGGATCAATGTAACTCGTAGGAACTGACCCCACTGCCGCGGGACTCCCGGTTTGAGAATACGATGGTAATTTGCATATTTCTGGACTTAGGATTTGAAAACACGGCGGTAGAGGGTGAAAACTCGAAACAGACCACGAACAGCCCCGTGGGTGGCACTAACACCTCCCACGGGACCAATGTAACTCGTAGGAACTGACCCCGCAGCCGTGAGACTCCCGAAATGAGAATACAAAGGTAATTTGCATATTTCTAGACTTAGGCTTAAAAACATGGCGTTAGTGGGTGAAAACTCGAAACAGCCCCCGAACAGCCCCGTGGGTGGCACCGACACCTCCCACGGGACCAGTGTAACACGTAGAAACTGAACCCGCAAACGCGGGGCTACCGGTTTGAGAATACGAAGGTAACTTGCTATTTTCTAGACTTTGGCTTAAAAACATGGCGTTAAAGGGTGAGAACTCGAAACAACATCCCCGAACGTCCCCATGGGTGGCTCCAACACCTCCCACGGGACCAATGTAACTCGTAGGAACTGACCCCGCAACCGCGGGACTCCCGGTTTGAGAATACGATGGTAATTTGCATATTTCTAGACTTAGGATTTGAAAACATGGCGTTAGAAGGTGGAAAATCGAAACAGTTCCTGAACGGCGGCGTGGGTGGCACCAACACCTCCCACCGGACCAATGTAACTCGTAGGAACTGACCCCGCAGCCGCGGGACTCCCGGATTGAGAATACAAAGGTAATTTGCCTATTTCTTGACTTAGACTTAAAAACATGGCATTAGTGGGTGAAAACTCGAAACAGCCCCCGAACGTCCCCGTGGGTGGCACCAACACCTCCCGCGGGACCAGTGTAACTCGTAGGAACTGAACTCGCAGACGCGGGACCACCGGTTTGAGAATACGAAGGTAACTTGCATATTTCTAGACTTTTGCTTAAAAACATGGCTCTAAAGGGTGAGTACTCGAAACAGCACCCGAACGTCCCCATGGGTGGCTCCAACACCTCCCACGGGACCAATGTAACTCGTAGGAACTGACCCCGCAGCCGCGGGACTCCTGGTTTGAGAATACGACAGTAATTTGCATATTTCTAGAATTAGGCTTAAAAACATGTTGTTAGAGGGTGAAAACTCAAAACAGACCCCGAACGGCCCCGTGGGTGGCCCCAACACCTCCAACGGGACCAATGTAACTCGTAGGAACTGACCTCGCAGCCGCGGGTATCCCGGTTTGAGAATACGCTGATAATTTTCATACTTCTAGACTTAGGCTTAAAAACATGGCGTATGTGGGTGAAAACTCGAAACTACCCCCGAATGGCCCCGTGGGTGGCACCAACACCTCCCACGGGACCAATGTAACTCGTTGGAACTGCCCCCGCAGCCGCCGGACTCAAGGTTTGAGAATACGATGATAATTTTCATATTTCTTAACTTAAGCTTAAGAACATGGCGTTAGAGGGTGAAAACTCAAAATAGCCCCCGTACGTCTCCGTGGGTGGCACCAACACCTCCTACGGGACCAATGTAATTCGTAGGAACTGACCCCACAGCCGCGGGACTCCCGATTTGAGAATACGATAGTAATTTGCATATATCTACACACAGGCTTAAAAACATGGCATTAGATGGTGAGAACTCGAAACAGCCCCCGAATGTCCCCCTGGGTGGCACCAAAACTCGAAACAGACCCTGAACGGCCCCATGGGTGGCACCAACACCTCCCACGGGATCAATGTAACTCGTAGGAACTGACCCCGCTGCCGCGGGACTCCCGGTTTGAGAATACGACGGTAATTTGAATATTTCTGGACTTAGGATTTGAAAACATGGCGTTAGAGGGTGGAAACTCGAAACAGACCCCGAACGGCCCCGTGGGTGGCACCAACACCTCCCACGGGACCAATGTAACTCGTAGGAACTGACCCCGCAGCCGCGAGACTCCCCGATTGAGAATGCAAAGGTAATTTGCATATTTCTAAACTTAGGCTTAAAAACATGGCGTTAGTGGGTGAAAACTCGAAACATCCCCCGAACGGCCCTGTGAATGGCACCAACACCTCCCACGGGAGCAGTGTAACTCGTAGGAACTGAACCCGCAGACGCGGGACTACCGGTTTGAGAATACGAAGGTAACTTGCATATTTCTAGAATTTGGCTTAAAAACATGGCGTTAAAGGGTGATAACTCGAAACAGCCCCCGAACATCGCCATGGGTGGCTCCAACACCTCCCACGGGACCAATGTAACTCGTAGGAACTGACCCCGCAGCCGCGGAACTCCCGGTTTGAGAATACGACGGTAATTTGCATATTTTTGGTCTTAGGATTTGAAAACATGGCGTTAGAGGGTGGAAACTCGAAACAGACCCCGAACGGCGGCGTGGGTGGCACCAACACCTCCCACGGGACCAATGTAACTCGTAGGAACTGACCCCGCAGCCGCGGGACTCCCGGATTGAGAATACAAAAGTAATTTCCATATTTCTAGACTTAGGCTTAAAAACATGGCATTAGTGGGTGAAAACTCGAAACAGCCCCCGAACGTCCCCGTGGATGGCACCAACACCTCCCACGGGACCAGTGTAACTCGTAGGAACTGAACTCGCAGACGCGGGACCACCGGTTTGAGAATACGAAGTTAACTTGCATATTTCTAGACTTTGGCTTAAAAACATGGCGTTAAAGGGTGAGAACTCGAAATAGCCCCCGAACGTCCCCATGGGTGGCTCCAACACCTCCCACGGGACCAATGTAACTCGTAGGAACTGACCCCGCAGCCGCGGGACTCCCGGTTTGAGAATACAACAGTAATTTTCATATTTCTAGAATTAGGCTTAAAAACACATCGTTAGAGGATGAAAACTCAAAACAGACCCCGAACGACCCCGTGGGTGGCCCCAACACCTCCAACGGGACCAATGAAACTCGTAGGAACTGACCCCGTAGCCGCGGGTCTCCGGGTTTGAGAATACGATGATAATTTGCATATTTCTAGACTTAGGCTTAAACAGATGGCGTTAGAGTGTGAGAACTCGAAACAGCCCCCAAACGTCCCCGTGGGTGGTACCAACACCTCCCACGGGACCAATGTAACTCATAGGAACTGACCCCGCAGCCGCGGGACTCTCGGTTTGAGAAAACAAAGGTAATTTCCATATTTCTAGAGTTAGGCTTAAAAACATGGCGTTAGTGGGTGAAAACTCAAAACAACCCCCGAACGGCCCCGTGGGTGGCACCAACACCTCCCACGGGACCATTGTAACTCGTAGGAACTGACCCTACATCCGCGGGACTCCCGATTTGAGAATACGATGGTAATTTGCGTATTTCTGGACTTAGGATTAAAAACATGGCGTTAGAGGGTGAAAAAACAAAACATACCCCGAACGTCCCCATGGCTAGCACTAACACCTCCCACGGTACCAATGTAACTCGTAGGAACTGACCCCACAGCCGCGGGACTCCCGGTTTGAGAATACAAAGTTAATTTGCATATTTCTAGACTTTGGCTTAAAAACATGGCGTTAGTGGGTGAAAACTCGAAACAACCCCCGAATTGTCCCGTAGGTGGAACCAAGACCTCCCACGGAACCAAAGTTACTCGATGGACTGACCTTGCAGCCGTCGGACTCCCGATTTGAGAATACGATGATAATTTGCATATTTCTTGACTTAGGCTTAAAAACATGGCGTTAGAGGGTGAAAACTCGAAACAGCCTCCGAACGGCCCCATGAGTGGCACCAACACCTCCCACGGGACCAGTGTAACTCGTAGTAACTGACCCCGCAGCCGCGGGACTCCCGTTTTTAGAATACAACGGTAATTTGCATATTTCTAGACATAGGCTTAAAAACATGGCGTTAGATGGTGAGAACTCGAATACGCCCCCGAACGTCCTCGTGGGTGGTACCAACACCTCCCTCGGGACCAATGTAACTCGTAGGAACTGACCCTGCAGCCGCGGGACTCCCGGTTTGGGAATACAAAGGTTATTTGAATATTTCCAGACTTAGGCTTAAAAACATGGCGTTAGTGGGTGAAAACTCGAAACAACCACCGAACGGCCCCGTGGGTGGCACCAACACCTCCAACGGGACCAATGTAACTCGTAGGAACTGACCCCGGAGCCGCGGGACTCTCGGTTTGAGAATACAACGGTAATTTTAATATTTCTAGACTTAGGATTTGAAAACATGGTGTTAGAGGGTGGAAACTCGAAACAGACCCCGAACGGTCCCGTGGGTGGGACCAACACCTCCCACCGGACCAATGTAACTTATAGGAACTAACCCCGCACCCGCGGGACTCTCGGTTTGAGAATACGAAGGTAATTGCATATTTCTAGACTTAAGCTCATAAACATAGCATTAGAGGGTGAAAACTCAAAATAGCTCCCGAACGTCCCCGTGGGTGGCACCAACACCTCCCACGGGACCACAGTAACTCCTAGGAATAGACCCCGCAGCCGCCGGACTCACGGTTTGAGAATACGACGATAATTTACATATTTCTTGACTTAGGCTTAAAAAAATGGCGTTAGAGGGTGAAAACTCGAAACAGCCCCCGTACGTCTCTGTGGGTGGCACCAACACCTCCCACGGGACCAATGTAACTCGTAGGAACTGACCCCATAGCTGCGGGACTCCCGATTTGAGAATATGACAATAATTTGCATATTTCTAGACACAGGCTTAAAAACATGGCGTTAGATGGTGAGAACTCGAAACAGCCCCCGAACGTCCCCGTGGGTGGCACTAACAACTCCCACGGGACCAATGTAACTCGTAGGAACTGACCCCGCAACCGCGGGACTCCCGTTTTGAGACTACGAAGGTAATTTGCATATTTCTAGACTTAGGCTTAAAAACATGGCGTTAGTGAGTGAAAACTCGAAACAGCCCCCGAACGGCCCCGTGGGTGGCACTAACACCTCCCACGGGACCAGTGTAACACGTAGGAACTGAACCCGTAGCCGCGGGACTACTGGTTTGAGAATACGAAGGTAACTTGCATATTTCTAGACTTTGGCTTAAAAACATGGCGTTAAAGGGTGAGAACTCGAAACAGGCCCCGAACGTCCCCGTGGGTGGCTCCAACACCTCCCACGGGACCAATATAACTCGAAGGAACTGATCCCGCAGCCGCGGGACTCCCGGTTTGAGAATACGATGGAAATTCGAATATTTCTAGACTTAGGCTTAAAAACATGGTGTTAGAGGGTGAAAACTCAAAATAGACCCCGAACGTCCCCGTGGGTGGATCCAACACCTCCAACGGGACCAATGTAACTCGTAGGAACTGACCCCGCAGCCGCGGGTCTCCCAGTTTGAGAATATGATGATAATTTGCATATTTTTAGACTTAGGCTTAAAAAGATGGTGTTACAGGTTGAGAAGTCGAAACAGCCCCAGAACGTCCCCGTGGGTGGCACCAACACCTCCCACGGGACCGATGTAACTCATAGGAACTAACCCCGCAGCCGCGGGATTCTCGGTTTGAGAATACAAAGGTAATTTTCATATTTCTAAACTTAGGATTAAAAACATGGCGTTAGTGGGTGAAAACTCAAAACAGCCCCCGAACGGCCCCGTGGATGTCACTAACACCTCACACGGGACCAATGTAACTCGTAGGAACAAACACCGCAGTCGACGGACTTCTGGTTTGAGAATACGACGATAAATTGTATATCTCTTGACTTAGGCTTTAAAACTTGGCGTTAGAGGGTGAAAACTCAAAACAGACCCCGAATGGCCTTGTGGGTGGCACCAACACCTCCCATGGGACCAATGTGACTCGTAGGAATTGATCCCGCAGCTGTCGGACTCACAGTTTGAGAATACGATGATAATTTGCGTATTTCTTGACTTAGGCATAAAAACATGGCGTTAGAGGGTGAAAACTCGAAACAGCCCCCGTACGTCCCCGTGGGTGCAAACTAGACCTCACATGGGACCAATGTAATTTGTAGGAACTGACCCCAGAGCCTCGGGACTCCCGATTTGAGAATACGATAGTAATTTGCATATTTCTAGACACAGTCTTAAAAACTTGGAGTTAGATGGTGAGAACTCGAAACAGCCCCCGAACGTCCCCGTGGGTAGCACCAACACCTCCCACGGGACCAATATAACTCGTAGGAACTGACCCCGCAGCCGTGGGACTCCCATTTTGAGACTGCGAAGGTAATTTACATATTTCTAGACTTAGGCTTAAAAACATGGCGTTAGTGAGTGAAAACTCGAAATAGCCCCCGAACCGCCCCGTGGGTGGCACTAACACCTCCCACGGGACCAAAGTATCTCATAGGAACTGAACCCATAGGCGCGGGACTACTGGTTTGAGAATACGAAGGTAACTTGCATATTCTAGACTTTGGCTTAAAAACATGGCGTTAAAGGGTGAGAACTCGAAACAGCCCCCGAACGTCCCCGTGGGTGGCTCCAACACCTCCCACGGGACCAATGTAACTCGTAGGAACTGACCCCCCAGCCGTGGGACTCCCGATTTCAGAATACGACTGTAATTCCTAAACATGGCGTTAGAGGGTGAAAACTCATTAAGAGCCCCCGTACGTCCCTGTGGGTGGCAGCAACACCTCCCACGGGACCAATGTAACTCGTAGGAACTGACCCCGTAGCCGCTGGACACCCTGATTGAGAATACAAAGGTAATTTGCATATTTATAGACATAGGCTTAAAAACATGGCGTTAGTGGGTGAAAACTCGAAACAACCCCCGAATGGCCCCGTGGGTGGCACCAACACCTCCCACGGGACCAATGTAACTCGTAGGAACTTCCCCCGCAGCCGCCGAACTCACGGTTTGAGAATACGATGATAATTTGCATATTTCTTAACTTAGGCTTAAAAACATGGCGTTAGAGGGTGAAAACTCCAAACAGCCCCCGTACATCCCCGTGGGTGGCATCAACACCTCCTACGGGATGAATGTAACTCGTAGGAACTGACCCCACAGCCGCGAGAGTCCCGATTTGAGAATACGATAGTAATTTGCATATTTCTAGACACAGGCTTAAAAACGTGGCGTTAGATGGTGAGAAATCGAAACAGCCCCCAAACGTTCCCCTGGGTGGCATCAAAACTCGAAACAGACCCTGAACGGCCCCGTGGGTGGCACCAACACCTCTCACGGGATCAATGTAACTCGTAGGAACTGACCCCGCTGCCGTGGGACTCCCGGTTTGAGAATACGAGGGTAATTTGCATATTTCTTTACTTAGGATTTGAAAACATGGCGTTAGAGGGTGGAAACTCGAAACAGACCCCGAACGGCCCTATGGGTGGCACCAACACCTCCCACGGGACCAATGTAACTCGTAGGAACTGACCCCGCAGCCGCGAGACTCCCGGATTGAGAATACAAAGGTAATTTGAATATTTCTAGACTTAGGCTTAAAAACATGGCGTTAGTGGTTGACAATTCGAAACAGCCCCGGAACGGCCCCGTGGGTGGTACCAACACCTCCCACGGGACCAGTGTAACTCGTAGGAACTGAACCCGCAGACGCGGGACTACCGATTTGAGAATACGAAGATAACTTGCATATTTCTAGACTTTGGCTTAAAAACGTGGCGTTAAAGGGTGAGAACTCGAAACAACCCCCGAACATCCCCGTGGGTGGCTCCAACACCTCCCACGGGACCAATATAACTCGAAGGAACTGACCCCACAGCCGCGGGACACCCGGTTTGAGAATACGACGGTAATTCGAATATTTCTAGACTTAGGCTTAAAAACATGGCGTTAGAGGGTGAAAACTCAAAACAGACCTCGAACGTCCCCGTGGGTGGACCTAACACCTCCAACGGGACCGATGTAACTCATAGGAACTAACCCCGCAGCCGCGGGATTCTCGATTTGAGAATACAAAGGTAATTTTCATATTTCTAAACATAGGCTTAAAAACATGGCGTTAGTGGGTGAAAGCTCAAAACAGCCCCGTGGGAGGCACCAACACCTCACACGGGACCAATGTAACTCGTAGGAACTGACCCCGCAGCCGCCGGACCCACGGTTTGAGAATACGATGATAATTTGAATATTTCTTGACTTAGGCTTAAAAACATGGCGTTAGAGGGTGAAAACTCGAAACAGCCCCCGCACGTCCCCGTGGGTGGCACCAAGACCTCCCACGGGACCAATGTAACTCCTAGGAACAGACCCCGTAGCCGCCGGACTCACGGTTTGAGAATATGATGATAATTTTCATATTTCTAGACTTAAGCTTCAAAACATGGTGTTAGAGGGTGAAAAATCGAAACCGTCCCCGTACGTCCCTCTTGGTGGCACCAACACCTCCCACGGGACCAATGTAACTCGTAGGAAGTGACCCCGCAGCCACGAGACTCTCGGATTGAGAATACAAAGATAATTTGTATATTTTTAGACATAGGCTTAAAAACATGGCGTTAGATGGTGAGAACTCGAAGAAGCCCCCGAACGTCCCTGTGGGTGGCACCAACACCTCCCACGGGACCAATGTAACTCGTAGGAACAGTCCTCGCAGCCGCCAGACTCACGGTTTGAGAATACGACGATAATTAGTATATCTCTTGACTTAGGCTTAAAAACTTGGCGTTAGAGGGTGAAAACTCGAAACAACCCCCGTACGTCCCCGTGGGTGGCACCAACACCTCCCACTAGACAAATGTAACTCGAAGGAACTGACCCCGCAGCCGCGGGACTCCCGATTTGAGAATACGATGGTAATTTGCATATTTCTAGACACAGGCTTAAAAACATGGCGTTAGATGGTGAGAACTCGAAACAGACCCCGAATGGCCCCGTGGGTGGCACCAACACCTCCCACGGGACCAACGTAACTCGTAGGAATTGATACCGCCGCAGTCGGACTCACGGTTTGAGAATACGATGATAATTTGCATATTTCTTGACTTAGGCGTAAAAACATGGCGTTAGAGGGTGAAAACTCGAAACAGCCCCCGTACGTCCCCGTGGGTGGCACCAAAACCTCCTACGGGACCAACGTAACTCATAGGAACTGACCCCACAGCCGCGGGACTCCCGATTTGAGAATACGATAGTAATTTGCATATTTCTAGACACAGGCTTAAAAACATGGCGTTAGATGGTGAGAACTCGAAACAGCCCTAAAACGTCTCCCTGGGTGACACCAAAACTCAAAACAGACCCTGAACGGCCCCATGGGTGGCACCAACACCTCCCACGGGATCAATGTAACTCGTAGGAACTGACCCCGCTGCCGCGGGACTCCCGGTTTGAGAATACGACGGTAATTTGCATATTTCTGGACTTAGGATTTGAAAACATGGCGTTAGAGGGTGGAAACTCGAAACAGACCCCGAACGGCCCCGTGGGTGGCACCAACACCTCCCACGGGACCAATGTAACTCGTAGGAACTGACCCCGTAGTCGCGAGACTCCCGGATTGAGAATACAAAGGTAATTTGCATATTTCTAGACTTAGGCTTAAAAACATGGCGTTAGTGGGTGAAAACTGGAAACAGCCCCCGAACGGCTCCGTGGGTGGCACCAACACCTCCCACGGGACCAGTGTAACTCGTAGGAACTGAACTGTAACAACCCTCGATTCTGGGAGGCTCATTTTATACAAATTTTACCGCATAAGGTAATTATATAAAATGTGGGGACTGGAGTAAATATTAATTTAATGAATTGAAAGTTAATATTTACTAGATTGATGCATATTTACTGCATGTGAAAGTAAATAACATCAGGTTGCATGTCTGTAGTGTCATGTATTTTACATGGCCTTTTAGTTTAAATGATTTTGGAACTCGAAATAATTTCTAAAAATTCCGGATGCCAGTTTAGAGGGTGTAGTTAGTCTCGCAAGTGGCGAGACAGTCAAAATAAGTGCCATATTGTATTTTTGTGTTTCGGGCACTTTTACCTGGTTTTAACTTATACGCGTATTTGGGAGTCATTTTAATGTGGTGTTAACCATTTAAGTTGGGAGTTTTAACCTAAGCCACGATTTTAGTTTTCTAAATCCCTTATTTTTCCCCATTTTATGTCTTGAAAAGGAGAGAAAGAGAGAGGAAGAGAAAGAATGGAGAAAGAAGAGAAAATGAAGATTGTAGATGGATTGATGCTCCTACTCAAAGAAATCTGATATTCCCTACATCAAGGCAAGTTTTCTACTTGCTAATATGTGATTTAAGGTGCATAAATTGTATGATAGTTGTGTATTTACATTTATGGTTTAATTGTGGAAATTATGGGAATTAAGCCCTAATCTTAGTTTTGATGATGAAATGGTGGACTAAAATGGTTTTAAATCGTGTAGGATACACTTTGGGTAGATAATTATTGATGGTTGTGTGTAAGAAGGAAGAGATTTGGAGTTTGGAGGAATTAGGGTTCATAACCCTTCGTAGCCATTTTTGGCAATTTTGCAGGTCCGAATCGATTCGGCCCTTTGCGCGAATCGATTCGCTAAGGGGAAATTGGCAGGTCTGCATAACCCGAATCGATTCGGGGTTAAGACCGAATCGATTCGGTCAATTTCAGATGGTTGGTTTAGTTGTCCGAACCGATTCGCTTTTTGGGTCGAATCGATTCGCTAGGGCGAATCGATTCGGCCCTTGGGCGAATCGATTCGTTTTCCTGCTGTTTTTGAGTTAATTTTATAACTCAATTTTAATCCTTTTCTTTAATATAGGGACTAGGAACCTTCTTGAATGAAGTAAACTTAGAGTCCTAGAGTGTGAGATGAGTTAGATGTCTACCCTACATTAGGATTGGGTTATGTGGGGATTTTTTCGGGGTTAGGCCTATTAATGATAAGGCATTCTTTTCTTCTAGTTAATTATTATAAAACTAGGAGATGTAGTGTTACGTTCGGGAGACCTTAGGAGCTTAATTAAGCTATACTAGTTTTGATGGTTTATATTACCACCCCAAAAGAATGTTGGGAGATTTTAAAAGTTCGATCAAACTATGTTAACCTTGGTGGTTCATAATAACGCCAAAAAGGTGAGTTTGGGGAATAAATTGAAAGTCATTTCTTTCCTTCGGAAGATGATAACCTTGGGGTTCTAAAATAACCTCCTAGAATGCTTGGAGATAATGAAGAGTTTATTTACTCCTTTGAGGTTGTAGTGTTGATATAAGTTATCGTATGGCTCCGGATAATAAGTTCTATCTATTACTAGACGTAAACAGTAATGGTTTCGAATAAAAATGAAACATATAAATGGATGTGGTATTAATAGTAGTAAATGATAATTTACTCAATCATGGAACCGGTAAAATAATAATTTACTTGATTTTGAAATGATAATTAAAATGGATGTTACACACCTCTCTAAATACCATCTTAAGGGAAGTCCGCACGATAGGTGAAGCCCCCTGGCTAATGAATGCAGGGTGGATATAGTCCTAGGCCATGGGAGCGCTTATGGTTGTATATTATTTCTGCGGGGGTAGGGAGATTCCGGGTGTGGTCTTGGCTACCACGCAGGCTCATGGCCGCTTCCCGACGTTTGCGATAGGATCCCAGGTTGTCTTATGATAGGCCCTGGAAGATGATGGTTATTTAGGGGCGCGCTCAGTGGGGAAACCCGGACGGGCGGTCTTAGAGTACGTTATATGTATATAATATAACAGTTCATAATCAAGTGGGACTTGATGTATTTTGATGTGCCATATAGAGCATGATGGAGTGCCACATAGAGCACATATAATGCCACTTAGAGCATTTGAAAATGATTATTTTCCTGATAAGGAAAGGATTTTTATAAAAGGTAAAATTGAGATAAAAATCTCCTTAAAGAGTAAAAAGATTTTGATTGTATATATATACTTCCTGCTAAGGAAGAGATATATGAAATTATTGGCACCTTTGGTGAAGTCTTTAGTTTAATGCTGCTTATTTTTATTCCTGCTTAGCTTATGTTTTAAATTGTATAGGTAGCTTCTTATTTCTCTTTCTTCACGGTTTATTTACTTAACTGTCATACTCTTTATTCATCTGGTAATCATATAGAACCGGGCCCTGACCGGTTACATTTTCCTGTTGCATATTCTTCTTGTCTCTGCTCAGGTACTCCGCCGCAAGGATGCCTGATTTAAATTCCTACTCCGATGTTTTCGATGAGCCGTGATGCATTGCGGGTATTACGGGATACATTTGGTATAGACGCTTTCATTTTCATTCTAGTGAAGATCAAGTCTGTTATTCGGGCGAGAGGCCCAAGCTTTTGTAAATGTCTAATGTAATGTAATAAGTAACTTATTGTACTTGTGTATTATTGATGTATCAGTTTAAGTGACCGGTTACATATTCGGTCTCTTTATTGTATTCTTGTTGTATTATTTATATATGTTTTGGGGTTTCCCTTATCTTTCAGGAATTGGGTTGTTTGTTTTCATTTATTTACTTTCAAATCAAATTTTTTTTGCAACCCGTTTTCTGAAATATTGGGTGGTTATCCTGGATACTCAATATATTTTTGTTATGATGCTGAGAATGATTCCATCCATGATTCCGTTATATTGGAGTATTGGGCTGGCCACCCCTTATTTCGGATCACGGGGTGTCACATGAACCCGCAGAGGCGAAACTACCAGTTTGAGAATACGAAGGTAACTTGCATATTTCTAGACTTTGACTTAAAAATATGGCGTTAAAGGGTGAGAACTCGAAACAGCCCCCGAACATCCCCATGGGTGGCTCCAACACCTCCCACGGGACCAATGTAACTCGTAGGAACTGACCCCGCAACCGTGGGACTCCCGGTTTGAGAATACGACGGTAATTTGCATATTTCTGGACTTAGGATTTGAAAATATGGCGTTAGAGGGTGGAAACTCGAAACAGACCCAGAACGGTCCCGTGGGTGGCACCAACACCTCCCACTGGACCAATGTAACTCATAGGAACTGACCCCGCACCCGCGGGACTCCCGGTTTGTGAATACGAAGGTAATTTGCATATTTTTAGACTTAGGCTTAAAAACATAGCGTTAGAGGGTGAAAACTCGAAACAGCCCCCAAACGTCCCCGTGGGTGGCACCAACACCTCCCACGGGACCAATGTAACTCGTAGGAAATGAACTCGCAGACTCGGGACCACCGGTTTGAGAATACGAAGGTAACTTGCATATTTCTAGACTTTAGTTTAAAAACATGGCGTTAAAGGGTGAGAACTCGAAACAGCCCCCGAACGTCCCCATGCGTGGCTCCAACACCTCCCACGGGACCAATTTAACTCGTAGGAACTGACCCCGTAGTCGCGGGACTCCCGGTTTGAGAATACGACAGTATTTTGCATATTTATAGAATTAGGCTTCAAAGCACGTCGTTAGAGGGTGAAAACTCAAAACAGACCCTGAACGGCCCCGTGGGTGGCCCCAACACCTCCAACGGGACCAATGTAACTCGTAGGAACTGACCCCGCAGCCGCGGGTCTCCCGGTTTGAGAATACGATGATAATTTGCATATTTCTAGAGTTAGGTTTAAACGGATGGCGTTAGAGGGTGAGAACTCAAAACAGCCCCCAAACATCCCCGTGGATGGCACCAACACCTCCCACGGGACCAATGTAACTCATAGGAACTGACCCCGCAGCCGCGGGACTCTCGGTTTGAGAATACAAAGGTAATTTGCATATTTCTAGAGTTAGGCTTAAAAACATGGCGTTAGTGGGTGAAAACTCAAAACAACCCCCGAACGGCCCCGTGGGTGGCACCAACACCTCCCACGGGACCAATGTAACTCGTAGGAACTGACCCCACAGCCGCGGGACTCCCGGTTTGAGAATACGAAGTTAATTTGCATATTTCTAGACTTAGGCTTAAAAACATGGTGTTAGTGGGTGAAAACTCAAAACAACCCCCGAATGGTCCCGTAGGTGGTACCAACACCTCCTACGGGACAAATGTTACTCGTTGGACTGACCCCGCAGCCGCCGGACTCCCGGTTTGAGAATACGACAATAATTTTCATATTTCTTGACTTAGGCTTAAAACCATGGCATTAGAGGGTGAAAACTCGAAACAGCCCCCGAACGGCCCCATGAGTGGCACCAACACCTCCCACGGGACTAGTGTAACTCGTAGGAACTGACCCCGCAATCGGGGGCCTCCTGATTTGAGAATACAACGGTAATTTGCATATATCTAGACATAGGCTTAAAAACATGGCGTTAGATGGTGAGAACTCGAAACAGCACCCGAACGTCCCCGTGGGTGGCACCAACACCTCCCTCGGGAGCAATGTAACTCGTAGGAACTGACCCCGCAGCCGCGGGACTCCCGGTTTGAGAATACAAAGATAATTTTCATATTTCTAGACTTTGTCTTAAAAACATGGCGTTAGTGGGTGAAAACTCGAAACAACCCCCGAATGGTCCCGTAGGTGGCACCAACACCTCCCACGGAACCAATGTTACTCGATGGACTGACCTCGCAGCCGTCGGACTCCCGATTTGAGAATACGATGATAATTTGCATATTTCTTGACTTAGGCTTAAAAACATGGCGTTAGAGGGTGAAAACTCGAAACAGCCTCCGAACGACCCCATGAGTGGCACCAACACCTCCCACGGGACCAGTGTAACTCGTAGTAACTGACCCCACAGCCGCGGGACTCCCGTTTTTAGAATACAACGGTAATTTGCATATTTCTAGACATAGGCTTAAAAACATGGCGTTAGATGGTGAGAACTCGAAACAGCCCCCGAACGTCCTCGTGGGTGGTACCAACACCTCCCTCGGGACCAATGTAACTCGTAGGAACTGACCCCGCCGCCGCAGGGCTCCCGGTTTGGGAATACAAAGATTATTTGAATATTTCCAGACTTAGGCTTAAAAACATGGCGTTAGTGGGTGAAAACTCGAAATAGCCCCCGAACGGCCCCGTGGGTGGCACCAACACCTCCAACGGGACCAATGTAACTCGTAGGAACTGACCCCGGAGCCGCGGGACTCTAGGTTTGAGAATACAACGGTAATTTTCATATTTCTAGACTTAGGATTTGAAAACATGGCGTTACAGGGTGGAAACTCGAAACAGACCCCGAACGGTCCCGTGGGTGGGACTAACACCTCCCACTGAACCAATGTAACTTATAGGAACTGACCCCGCACCACCCGAATTCTCAGTTTAAGAATACGAAGGTAATTTGCATATTTCTAGACTTAAGCTTAAAAACATAGCATTAGAGGGTGAAAACTCGAAACAGCTCCCGAACGTCCCCGTGGGTGGTACCAACACCTCCCACGGGACCAATGTAACTCCTAGGAACAGACCCCGCAGTCGTCGGACTCATGGTTTGAGAATATGACGATAATTTACATATTTCTAGACCTAGGCTTCATAACATGGTGTTAGAGGGTGAAAACTCGAAACAGCCCCCGTACGTCTCTGTGGGTGGCACCAACACCTCCCACGGGACCAATGTAACTTGTAAGAAATGACCCCACAGCCGCGGGACTCCTGATTTGAGAAGACGATGGTAATTTGCATATTTCCAGACATAGGCTTAAAAAGCATGGCGTTAGATGGTGAGAACTCGAAACAGACACCAAATGGCCCCGTGGGTGGCACCCACACCTCCCACGGGACCAATGTAACTCGTACGAATTGACCCCGCAGCCGTCGGACTCACGGTTTGAGAATACGATGATAATTTGCATATTTCTTGACTTAGGCTTAGAAAAATGGCGTTAGAGGGTGAAAACTCAAAACAGCCCACGTTCGTCCCCGTGGGTGGCACCAACACCTCCCACGGGACCAATGTAACTCGTAGGAACTGACCCCACAGCTGCGGGACTCCCGATTTGAGAATACGACAGTAATTTGCATATTTCTAGACACAGGCTTAAAAACATGCCGTTAGATGGTGAGAACTCGAAACAGCCCCCGAACGTCCCCGTGGGTGGCACCAACACCTCCCACGGGACCAATGTAACTCGTTGGAACTGACCCCGCAACCGCGGGACTCCCGTTTTGAGACTACGAAGGTAATTTACATATTTCTAGACTTAGGCTTAAAAACATGGCGTTAGTGAGTGAAAACTCGAAATAGCCCGCGAACGGCCCCGTGGGTGGCACTAACACCTCCCACGGGACCAGTGTAACTCGTAGGAAATGAACCCGCAGCCGCGGGACTGCTGGTTTGAGAATACAAAGGAAACTTGCATATTTCTAGACTTTGGCTTAAAAACATGGCGTTAAAGGGTGAGAACTCGAAACAGCCCCCGAACGTCCCCGTGGGTGGCTCCCACACCTCCCACGGGACCAATATAACTCGAAGGAACTGACCCCGCAGCCGCGGGACTCCCGGTTTGAGAATACGACGGTAATTCAAATATTTTTAGACTTAGGCTTAAAAACATGGCGTTAGAGGGTGAAAACTCCAAAACAGACCCCGAACGTCCCCGTGGGTGGACCCAACAACTCCAACGGGACCAATGTAACTCGTAGGAACTGACCCCGCAGCCGCGGGTCTCCCGGTTTGAGAATACGATGATAATTTGCATATTTTTAGACTTAGGTATAAAAAGGTGGCGTTACAGGGTGAGAACTCGAAACAGCCCCCGAACATCCCCGTAGGTGGCACCAACACCTCCCACGGTACCGATGTAACTCATAGGAACTCACCCCGCAGCCGCGGGATTCTCGGTTTGAGAATACAAAGGTAATTTTCATATTTCTAAACTTAGGATTAAAAACATGGCGTTAGTGGGTGAAAGCTCAAAACAGCCCCCGAACGGCCCCGTGGATGGCACCAACACCTCACACGGGACCAATGTAACTCGTAGGAACAAACACCGCAGTCGCCGGACTTCTGGTTTGAGAATACGACGATAATTTGTATATCTCTTGACTTAGGCTTAAAAACTTGGCGTTAGAGGGTGAAAACTCGAAACAACCCCCGTACGTCCCCGTGGGTGGCACCAACACCTCCCACGGGACCAATGTAACTCGTAGGAACTGACCCCGCAGCCGCGGGACTTCCGATTTGAGAATACAATGGTAATTTGCATATTTCTAGACTTAGGCTTAAAAACATGGCGTTAGTGGGTGAAAACTCAAAACTGCCACTGAACGGCCCCGTGGGAGGCACCAACACCTCCCACAGGACCAATGTAACTTGTAGGAACTGACCCCGCAGCCGCCGGACCCACGGTTTGAGAATACGATGATAATTTGAATATTCTTGACTTAGGCTTAAAAACATGGCGTTAGAGGGTGAAAACTCGAAACAGCCCCCGTACGTCCCCGTGGGTGGCACCAAGACCTCCCACGGGACTAATGTACCTCGTAGGAACTGACCCCACAGCCGCGGGACTCCCAATTTGAGAATATGACAGTAATTTGCATATTTCTAGACACATGCTTGAAAACATGGCGTTAGATAGTGAGAACTCGAAACAGTCCCCAAACGTCCCCGTGGGTGGCACCAACAGCTCCCACGGGACCAATGTAACTCGTAGGAACTGACCCCACAGCCGCGGGACTCCCAGTTTGAGAATACGAAGGTAACATGCATATTTAAAGACTTTGGCTTAAAAACGTGGCGTTGAAGGGTGAGAACTCCAAATAGCCCCCGAACGTCCCCATGGGTGGCTCCAACACCTCCCACGGGACCAATGTAACTCGTAGGAACTGACCTCGCAGCCGCGGGACTCCCGGTTTGAGAATACGATGATAATTTGTATATCTCTTGACTTAGGCTTAAAAACTTGTCGTTAGAGGGTGAAAACTTGAAACAACCCCCATACGTCCCCGTGGGTGGCACCAACACCTCCACGGGACCAATGTAACTCGTAGGAACTGACCCCGCAGCCGCGGGACTCCCAATTTGAAATACGACAGTAATTTTCATATTTCTGGACTTAGGATTTGAAAACATGCCGTTAGAGGGTGGAAACCCGAAACAGACCCCGAACGGTCCCGTGGGTGGCACCTACACCTCCCACTGGACCAATGTAACTTATAGGAACTGACCCCGCACCACCGGGATTCTCAGTTTGAGAATATGAAGGTAATTTGCATCTTTCTAGACTTAGGCTTAAAAACATAGCGTTAGAGGGTGAAAACTCGAAATTCCCCCCGAACATCCCCGTGGGTGGCACCAACACCTCCCACGGGAACAATGTAACTCCTAGGAACATACCCCGCAGCCGCCGGACTCACGGTTTGAGAATACAACGATAATTTGCATATTTCTAGACTTAGGCTTCAAAACATGGTGTTAGAGGGTGAAAACTCGAAACAGCCTCCGTACGTCCCTGTGGGTGGAACCAACACCTCCCACGGGACCAATGTAACTCGTAGGAACTAACCCCACAGCCGCGGGACTCCCGGATTAAGAATACAAATCTATTTTGCATATTTCAAGACATAGGCTTAAAAACATGGTGTTAGATGGTGAGAACACGAAACAGCACCCGAATGTCCCCGTGGGTGGCACCAACACCTCCCACAGGATCAATGTAACTCGTAGGAACAGACCCTGCAGCCGCCGGACTCACGATTTGAGAATAGGACGATAATTTGTATATCTCTTGACTTAGGCTTAAAAACTTGGCGTTAGAGGGTGAAAACTCGAAACAGCCCCCGTACGTCCCCGTGGGTGGCACCAAGACCTCCCACGGGACCAATGTAACTCGTAGGAACTGACCCCACAGCCTCGGGACTCCCGATTTGAGAATACGACAGTAATTCGCACATTTCTAGACACGGGCTTAAAAACATGGCGTTAGATGGTGAGAACTAAATACAGTCCCCGAACGTCCCCGTGGGTGGCTCCAACACCTCCCACGGGACCAATGTAACTCGTAGGAACTGACCCTGCAGTCGCGGGACTCCCGGTTTGAGAATACAATGATAATTTGTATATCTCTTGACTTAGGCTTAAAAACGTGGCGTTAGAGGGTGAAAACTCGAAACAGCCCCCGTACGTCCCCGTGGGTGGCACCAACACCTCCCACGGGACCAATGTAACTCGTAGGAACTGACCTCGCAGCCGCGGGACTCCCGATTTGAAATACGACGGTAATTTGCATATTTCTGGACTTAGGATTTGACAACATGGCGTTAGAGGGTGGAAACTCGAAACAGACCCCGAACGGTCCCGTGGGTGGAACCAACACCTCCCACTGGACCAATGTAACTTATAGGAACTGACCCCGCACCCGCAGGACTCTCGGTTTGAGAATACGAAGGTAATTTGCATATTTCTAGACTTAGGCTTAAAAACATAGCGTTAGAGGGTGAAAACTCGAAAGAGCCCCCGAACGTCCCCGTGGGTGGCACCAAGACCTCCCACGGGACCAATGTAACTCCTAGGAACAGACCCCGCAGCCGCTGGACTCACGGTTTGAGAATACGATGATAATTTACATATTTCTAGACTTAGGCTTCAAAACATTGTGTTAGAGGGTGTAAATTCGAAACAGCCCCCGTACATCCCCGTTGGTGGCACCAACACCTCCCACGGGACTAATGTAACTCGTAGGAACTGACCCCGCAGCCGCCAGACTCCCGGATTGAGAATACAAAGATAATTTGTATATTTTTAGACATAGGCTTAAAAACATGGCGTTAGATGGTGAGAACTCAAAACAGCACCCAAACGTCCCCGTGGGTGGCACCAACACCTCCCACGGGACCAATGTAATTCGTAGCAACAGTCCCCGCAGCCGCCGGACTCACGGTTTGAGAATACGACGATAATTTGTATATCTCTTGACTCAGGCTTAAAAACTTGGCGTTAGAGGGTGAAAACTCGAAACAGCCCCCGTACGTCCCCTTGGGTGGCACAAACACCTCCCACCGGACCAATGTAACTCGTAGGAACTGACCCCGCAGCCGCGGGACTACCGATTTGAGAATACGATGGTAATTTCCATATTTCTAGACATTGGCTAAAAAACATGGCGTTAGATGGTGAGAAGTCGAAACAGACCCCGAATGGCCCCGTGGGTGGCACCAACACCTCCCACGGGACCAATGTAACTCGTAGGAATTGATCCCGCAGCCGCCGGACTCACGGTTTGAGAATACGATGATAATTTGCATATTTCTTGACTTAGGCTTAAAAACATGGCGTTAGTGGGTGAAAACTCGAAACAGCCCCCGTACGTCCCCGTGGGTGGCACCAACACCTCCCACGTGACCAATGTAACTCGTAGGCACTGACCCCGCAGCCGCCGGACTCACGATTTGAGAATACGACAGTATTTTGCATATTTCTAGTCACAGTGTTAAAAACATGGCGTTAGATGGGGAGAACTCGAAACAGCCCCCGAACGTCCCCGTGGGTAGCACCAACACCTCCCACGGGACCAATATAATTCGTAGGAACTGACCCCGCAGCCGCGGGACTCCCGTTTTGAGACTGCGAAGGTAATTTTCATATTTCTAGACTTAGGCTTAAAAACATGACGTTAGTGAGTGAAAACTCGAAACAGCCCCCGAACGGCCCCGTGGGTGGCACTAACACCTCCCACAGGACCAGAGTAACTCGTAGGAACTATACCCCTAGCCGCGGGACTACGGGTTTGAGAATACGAAGGTAACTTGCATATTCTAGACTTTGGCTTAAAAACATGGCGTTAAAGGGTGAGAAGGCGAAACAGCCCCCAAACGTCCCCGTGGGTGGCTCCAACACCTCCCACGGGACCAATGTAACTCGTAGGAACTGACCCCGCAGCCGCGGGACTCTCGGTTTTAGAATACAACGGTAATCCCAATATTTCTAGACTTAGGCTTAAAAACATGGCGTTAGAGGGTGAAAACTCAAAACAGACCCCGAACGGCCCCATAGGTGGCCCCAACACCTCCAACGGGACCAATGTAACTCTTAGGAACTGACCCCGCAGCCGCGGGTCTCCCGATTTGAGAATACGATGATAATTTGCATATTTCTAGACAAAGGATTAAAAAGATGGCGTTACAGGGTGAGAACTCGAAACAGCCCCCGAACGTCCCCGTGGGTGGCACAAACACCTCCCACAGGACCGATGTAACTCATAGGAACTGACCCCGCAGCCGCGGGATTCTCGGTTTGAGAATACAATGGTAATTTGCATATATCTAGACTTAGGCTTAAAAACATGGCGTTAGTGGCTGAAAACTCAAAACAGCCACTGAACGGCCCGTGGGAGGTACCAACACCTCCCACGGGACCAATGTAACTCGTAGGAACTGACCCCGCAGCTGCCGGGCCCACGGTTTGAGAATATGACGATAATTTGAATATTTCTTGACTTAGGCTTAAAAACATGGCGTTAGAGGGTGAAAACTCGAAACAGCCCCCGTACGTCCCCGTGGGTGGCACCAAGACCTCCCACGGGACCAATGTAACTCGTAGGAACTGACCCCACAGCCGCGGGACTCCCAATTTGAGAATCTGACAGTAATTTGCATATTTCTAAACACAGGCTTAAAAACATGGCGTTAGATAGTGAGAACTCGAAACAGTCCCCGAACGTCCCCGTGGGTGGCACCAACAGCACCCACGGGACCAATGTAACTCGTAGGAACTGACCCCACAGCCGCGGCACTCCAAGTTTGAGAATACGAAGGTAACTTGCATATTTATAGACTTTGGCTTAAAAATCGAGCGTTAAAGGGTGAGAACTCCAAACAGCCCCCGAACGTCCCCATGGGTGGCTCCAACACCTCCCACGGGACCAATGTAACTCGTAGGAACTGACCTCGCAGCCGCGGGACTCCCGGTTTGAGAATACGATGATAATTTGTATATCTCTTAACTTAGGCTTAAAAACTTGTCGTTAGAGGGTGAAAGCTTGAAACAACCCCCGTACCTCCCCGTGGGTGGCACCAACACCTCCACGGGACCAATGTAACTCGTAGGAACTGACCCCGCAGCCGCGGGACTCCCAATTTGAAATACGACGGTAATTTTCATATTTCTGGACTTAGGATTTGAAAACATGGCGTTAGAGGGTGGAAACCCGAAACAGACCCCGAATGTCCCCGTGGGTGGCACCAACACCTCCCACTGGACCAATGTAACTTATAGGAACTGACCCCGCACCACCGGGATTCTCAGTTTGAGAATACTAAGGTAATTTGCATATTTCTAGACTTAGGCTTAAAAACATGGCGTTGGATGGTGAGAACTCGAAACAGCCTCCGAACGTCCCCGTGGGTGGCACCAACACCTCCCACGGGACCTATGTAACTCGTAGGAACAGTCCCCGCAGTCGCCGGACTCACGGTTTGAGAATATGACGATAATTTGTATATCTCTTGACTTAGGCTTAAAAACTTGGCGCTAGAGGGTGAAAACTCGAAACAGCCCCCGTACGACCCCGTGGGTGGCACCAACACCTCCCACGGGACCAATGTAACTCGTAGGAACTGACCCCGCAGCCGCGGGACTCCCGATTTGATAATAAAATGGTAATTTGCATATTTCTAGACATAGGCTTAAAAACATGGCGTTAGATGGTGAGAACTCGAAACAGACCCCGAGTGGCCCCGTGGGTGGCACCAACACCTCCCACAGGACCAACGTAACTCGTAGAAATTAATCCCTCAGCCGTCGGACTCACGGTTTGAGAATACGATGATAATTTGCATATTTCTTGACTTAGACTTAAAAACATGGCGTTAGAGGGTGAAAACTCGAAACAGCCCCCGTACGTCCCGGTGGGTGGCAACTAGACCTCCCACGGGACCAATGTAACTCGTAGGAACTGACCCCCTAGCCGCGGGACTACTGGTTTGAGAATACGAAGGTAACTTGAATATTCTAGACTTTGGCTTAAAAACATGGTGTTAAAGGGTGAGAACCCGAAACAGCCCCCGAATGTCCCCGTGGGTGGCTCCAACACCTCCCACGGGACCAATGTAACTCGTAGGAACTGACCCCGCAGCTGCGTGACTCTCAGTTTCAGAATACGATGGTAATTCCAATATTTCTAGACTTAGGCTTAAAAACATGGCGTTAGAGGGTAAAAACTCAAAACAGCCCCCGAACGGCCCCGTGGGTGGCCCCAACACCTCCAATGGGACCAATGTAACTCGTAAGAACTGACCCCGCAGCCGCGGGTCCCCCGATTTGAGAATACGATGATAATTTGCATATTTCTAGACTTAGGCTTAAAAAGATGGCGTTACAGGGTGAGAACTCGAAACAGCCCCCGAACGTCCCCGTGGGTGGCACCAACACCTCCCACGGGACCGATGTAACTCATAGGAACTGACCCCGCAGTCGCCGGACTCACGGTTTGAGAATACGGCGATAATTTGTATATCTCTTGACTTAGGCTTAAAAACTTGGCGCTAGAGGGTGAAAACTCGAAACAGCCCCCGTACGACCCCGTGGGTGGCACCAACACCTCCCACCGGACCAATGTAACTCGTAGGAACTGACCCCGCAGCCGCGGGACTCCCGATTTGAGAATACCATGGTAATTTGCATATTTCTAGACATAGGCTTAAAAACATGGCGTTAGATGGTGAGAACTCGAAACAGACCCCGAGTGGCCCCGTGGGTGGCATCAACACCTCCCACAGGACCAATGTAACTCGTAGGAATTAATCCCTCAGCCGTCGGACTCACGGTTTGAGAATACGATGATAATTTGCATATTTCTTGACTTAGACTTAAAAACATGGCGTTAGAGGGTGAAAACTCGAAACAGCCCCCGTACGTCCCGGTGGGTGGCAACTAAACCTCCCACGGGACCAATGTAACTCGTAGGAACTGACCCCGTAGCCGCGGGACTACTGGTTTGAGAATACGAAGGTAACTTGAATATTCTAGACTTTGGCTTAAAAACATGATGTTAAAGGGTAAGAACCCGAAACAGCCCCCGAACGTCCCCGTGGGTGGCTCCAACACCTCCCACGGGACCAATGTAACTCGTAGGAACTGACCCCGCAGCTGCGTGACTCTCGGTTTCATAATACGATGGTAATTCCAATATTTCTAGACTTAGGCTTAAAAACATGGCGTTAGAGGGTAAAAACTCAAAACAGACCCCGAACGGCCCCGTGGGTGGCCCCAACACCTCCAATGGGACCAATGTAACTCGTAAGAACTGACCCCGCAGCCGCGGGTCCCCCGATTTGAGAATACGATGATAATTTGCATATTTCTAGACTTAGGCTTAAAAAGATGGCGTTACAGGGTGAGAACTCGAAACAGCCCCCGAACGTCCCCGTGGGTGGCACCAACACCTCCCACGGGACCGATGTAACTCATAGTAACTGACCCCGCAGTCGCCGGACTCCTGGTTTGAGAATACGACGATAATTTTTATATCTCTTGACTTAGGTTTAAAAACTTGGCGTTAGAGGGTGAAAACTCGAAACAGCCCTCCTACGTCCCCGTGGGTGGCACCAACACCTCCCACGGGACCAATGTAACTCGTAGGAACTGACCCCGCACCCGCGGGACTCCCGATTTGAGAATACGATGGAAATTTGCATATTTCTAGACTTAGGCTTAAAAACATGGCATTAGTGGGTGAAAACTCAATATAGCCCCCGAACGGTCCCGTGGGTGGCACCAACACCTCCCACGGGACCAATGTAACTCGTAGGCACTGACCCCGCAGCCGCCGGACTCACGGTTTGAGAATACAATGATAATTTGCATATTTCTAGACTAAGGCTTCAAAACATGGTGTTAGAGGGTGAAAACTCGAAACAGCCCCCGAACGTCCCCGTGGGTGGCACCAACACATCCCACGGGACCAATGTAACTCGTAGGAACTGACCCCGCCGCCGCGGGACTCCCGTTTTGAAACTATGAAGGTAATTTGTGTATATCTAGACTTAGGCTTAAAAACATGGCGTTAGTGGGTGAAAAAACAAAACAGCCCCCGAATGGTCCCGTGGGTGGCACCAACACCTCCCACGGGACCTATGCTGCTCGTAGAACTGACCCCGCAGTCGCCGGACTCCTGGTTTGGGAATACGAAGATAATTTGCATATTTCTTGACTTAGGCTTAAAAACATGGCGTTAGAGGGTGAAAACTCGAAACAGGCCCCGTACGTCCCCGTGGGTGGCACCACCACCTCCCACGGGACCAATGTAACTCGTAGGAACTGACCCCACAGGCGCGGGACTCTCGATTTGAGAATTCGACAGTTATTTGCATATTTCTCGACAAAGTCTTAAAAACATGGCGTTAGATGGTGAGAACTCGAAACAGCCCCCGAACGTCCCCGTGGGTGGCACCAACACCTCCCACGGGACCAATGTAACTCGTAGGAATTGACCCCGCAGCCGCGGGACTCCCATTTTGAGACTACGAAGGTAATTTGCATACTTCTAGACTTAGGCTTCAAACATGACGTTAGTGGGTGAAAACTCAAAACAGCCCCCGAACGGTCCCGTGGGTGGCACTAACACCTCCCACGGAACCAGTGTAACTAGTAGGAACTGAACCCGCAGCCACGGGACTACAGGTTTGAGAATACAAAGGTAACTTGCATATTCCTATACTTTGGCTTAAAAACATGGAGTTAAAGGGTGAGAACTCGAAACAGCCCCCGAACGTCCCCGTGGGTGGCTCCAACACCTCCCACGGGACCAATGTAACTCGTAGGAACTGACCCCGCAGCCGCGGGACTCCCGGTTTGAGAATACGACGTTAATTCGAATATTTTTAGACTTAGGCTTAAGAACATGGCGTTAGAGGGTGAAAACTCATAACAGACCCCGAACGTCCTCGTGGGTGGCCCCAACACCTCCAACGGGACCAATGAAACTCGTAGGAACTGACCCCGCAGCCGCGGGTCTCTCGGTTTGAGAATACGATGATAATTTGCATATTTCTAGACTTAGGCTTAAAAAGATGGCGTTACAGGGTGAGAATTCGAAACAACCCCCGAACGTCCCCGTGGGTGGCACCAACACCTCCCACAGGACCCATGTAACTCATAGGAATTGACCCCGCAGCCGCGGGACTCTCGGTTTGAAAATACAAATGTAATTAGGCTTAAAAACATGGCGTTAGTGGGTGAAAACTAAAAACAGCCCCTAAACGGCCCCGTGGGTGACACCAACACCTTCCACGGGACCAATGTAACTTGTAGGAACTAACCCCGCAGCCGCTGGACTCCTGGTTTGAGAATACAACGATAATTTGTATATCTCATGACTTAGGCTTTAAAACATGGCGTTAGAGGGTGAAAACTCGAAACAGACCCTGAACGTCCCCGTGGGTGGTACCAACACCTCCCACGGGACCAATGTAACTCATAGGAACTGACTCCGTAACCGCGAGACTCCCGATTTGAGAATACGAAGGTAATTTGCGTATTTCTAGACTTAGGCTTAAAAACATGGCGTTAGTGGGTGGAAACTCAAAACAGCCCCCGAATGGTCCCGTGGGTGGCACCAACACCTCCCACGGGACCTATGCTACTCGTAGAACTGACCCCGCAGTCGCCGAACTCCTGGTTTGAGAATACAAGGATAATTTGCATATTTCTTGACTTAGGCTTAAAAACATGGCATTAGAGGGTGAAAACTCAAAACAGCCCCCGAACGGCCCCATGAGTGGCACCAACACCTCCCACGGGACCAGTGTAACTCGTAGGAACTAACCCAGCAGTCGCGGGACTCTCGATTTTAGAATACAACGGTAATTTGCATATTTCTAGACATAGGCTTAAACACATGGCGTTAGATGGTGAGAACTCGAAACAACCCCCGAACGTCCCCGTGGGTGGCACCAAACCTCCCTCGGGACCAATGTAACACGTAGGAACTGACCCCACAGCCGCGGAACTCCCGATTTGAGAATACAAAGGTAATTGGAATATTTCTAGACTTAACCTTGAAAACATGGCGTTAGTGGCTGAAAACTCGAAACAGCCCCCGAACGGGCCCGTGGGTGGCACCAACGCCCCCAACGGGACCAATGTACCTCGTAGCAACTGACCCTGCAGCTGCGAGACACCTGATTTGAGAATACGATGGTAATTTGTATATTTCTAGACTTAGGCTTAAAGACATGGCGTTAGAGGGTGAAAACTCGAAACAGATCACGAACGGCCACGTGGGTGGCACCAACACCTCCCACGGGACCAATGTAACTCGTAGGAACTAACCCCGCAGCCGTGGGACTCCCAGTTTGAGAATACGAAGGTAATTTTCATATTTTTGGATTTAGGATTTTAAAACATGGCGTTAGAGGGTGGAAACTCAAAACAGACCTCGAACGGCCCCGTGGGTGGCACCAGCACCTCCCACGGGACCAATGTAACTTATATGAACTGACCCGCACCCGCGGGACTCTCGGTTTGAGAATACGAAGGTAATTTACATATTTCTAGACTTAGGCTTAAAAACATAGCGTTAGAGGGTTAAAACTCAAAACAGCATCCGAACGGTCAAGTGGGTAGCACCAACACCTCCCACGGGACCAATGTTACTCGTAGGACTGACCCCGCCGCCGCCGAACTCCCGATTTGAGAATACGATGATAATTTGCATATTTCTTGACTTAGGCTTAAAAACATGGCCTTAGTGGGTGAAAACTCAAAACAACCACCGTACGTCCCACTGGGTGGCACCAACACCTCCCACGGGACCAATGTTACTCGTAGGAACTGACCCCGTAGCCGCGGGACTCCCAATTTGAGAATACGATGGTAATTTGCATATATTTAGACATAGGCTTAAAAACATGGCGTTAGTGGGTGAGAACTCGATACAGCCCTCGAACGTCCCCGTGGGTGTCACCAACACCTCCAACGTGACCAATGTAACTCGTAGCAACTGACCCCCCAGCTGCCGGACTCCCAGTTTGAGAATACGATGATAATTTGTATATTTCTTGACTTAGGCTTAAAAACATGGCGTTAGATGGTGAGAACTCAAAATAGCCCACGAACGTCCCCGTGGGTGGCACCAACACCTCCCACGGGACCAATGTAACTCGAAGGAACTGACCCCGCAGCCGCGGGACTCCCGGTTTGAGAATACAAAGGTAATTTGCATATTTCTAGACTTAGGCTTAAAAATATGGCGTTAGTGGGTGAAAACTCGAAACAACCCCCGAATGGCCCCGTGGGTGGCACCAACACCTCCCACGGGACCTATGTAACTCGTAGGAAATGACCCCGCAGCCGCGGGACTCCCGATTTGAGAATACAACGGTAATTTGTAAATTTCTAGACATAGGCTTAAAAACATGGCGTTAGATGGTGAGAACTCGAAACAGCCCCCGAACATCCCCGTGGATGGCACAAACACCTCCCTCGGGACCAATGTAACTCGTAAGAACTGACCCCTCAGCCGCGGGACTCCCGTTTTGAGACTACGAAGGTAATTTCCATATTTCTAGACTTAGGCTTAAAAACATGGCGTTAGTGGGTGAGAACTCAAAACAGCCCCCGAACGGCCCCGTGGGTTGAACTAACACCTCCCACGGGACCAGTGTAACTCGTAGGAACTAAACCCGCAGCCGCGGGACTACTGGTTTGAGAACATGAAGGTAACTTGCATATTTCTAGACTTTGGCTTAAAAACATGGCGTTAAAGGGTGAGAACTTGAAACAGCCTCCGAACGTCCCCGTGGGTGGCTCCAACACCTCCCACGGGACCAATGTAACTCGTAGGAACTGACCCCGCATCCGCGGGACTCCCGATTTGAGAATACGAAGGTAATTTGAATATTTCTAGACTTAGGCTTAAAAACATGGTGTTAGAGGGTGAAAACTCAAAACAAACCCCGAACGGCCCCGTGGGTGGTCCCAACACCTCCAACGGGACCAATGTAACTCGTAGGAACTTACCCTGCAGCCGCGGGTCTCCCGGTTTGAGAATACGATGATAATTTGCATATTTCTAGACTTAGGATTAAAAGATGGCATTAGAGGGTGAGAACTCAAAATAGCCACCTAACGTCCCCGTGGGTGGCACCAACACCTCCCACGGGACCAATGTAACTCATAGGAACTGACCGCGCCGCCACGGGATTCTCGATTTGAGAATACAAAGGTAATTTGCATATTTCTAGACTTAGGCTTAAAAACATGGCGTTAGTGGGTGAAAACTCAAAACAGCCCTGGAACGGCCCCGTTTGTGGCACCAACACCTCCCACGGGACCAATGTAACTCGTAGGAACTGACCCCGCAGCCGCCGGACTCACAGTTTGAGAATATGATGATAATTTGCATATTTCTTGACTTAGGCTTAAAAACATGGCGTTAGAGGGTGAAAACTCGAAACAGCCCCCGTACGTCCCCGTGGGTGGCACCAACACCTCCCACGGGACCAATGTAACTCGTAGGAACTGACCCCACAGCTGCGGGACTCCCGATTTGAGAATACAACAGTAATTTGCATATTTTTAGACACAGTGTAAACGTTGAGCTTTTCTAAATCAAAGCTCTGATACCAATTTGTAAAACCCCGGATTTTGATTTTCTCAATTAAAACATTTACTAATTAATTTCCTTTTATATAAACTCGAGATGATGCGGAAGCGTAAGGATGATGGTTCAACTACAAAACAACCAATTTTAATTTCTTAAAACAAATTAAAATTGCACCAAGTGAAGTAAAATTAATCAATTAATATATTTGCTTAAACCAATTAATTAATGCAAGTCCTAGAATTCACCTAAGTCATATTTATCAATATTAGCAAATTAGGAGAAACCACATTTTAGCAAATGACTTGAATTAAATAAACTTTACCCAATATTTAATTTAGTCCCAAATTAAATGAAGTGTGATAATTTAAACCGAATTTTATCTTGAATTATCCTATGCATGCGTTCTAAATAAATTATGCAAGATAAAATAAACCAATCACACGACGCCATGATGTACGAGGAAAAACCCAAGACGGGAAAAAAACCTCGGACGGCCCTAGCCACGAATCCACTAGATACGGAATTACAAGTACAAGACAGATAGACTTACAACGCACGACTCGATCCCTCTCAAGCCTCGACGCTTCTTCTTGTAGACACCTCTTCCTAGCAGATAACCTTGTAACACCACCGCGGTCTCGGAATCCACCGATAGGACTTTATATGGTCACCGTCACCCGTACATGGAGCCTTTCTCCAAGTGGGTAGAATCGTAACAAAACGTCTTCTTCTTTGATGGATGTAGAAGCAAACCAAAACTTCTCTTTGAAACGGAAGAGATAAACCGGTGCCAAACTCCAAGCAATTGATATGTCTATATGTGAACTTGGATAAACAATATGGGTGTAAAACTAGAGAGATAAAATATTTTCTCTTGAAAAATAGAACTCAAAACTTTAACATTTTCCTTAAAATAATTTGCTCTCAAACTCTCTCTAAGAGATGGAAAAGTTAGGAAAAGTTTGTTTGGAAAATGTCATTCCCGCTAATTATAAAGTCTGAAAAAGTTGGTTAAAAACTTAGTGGGAAAGTAGGTGCAAAACTGCCAAAAAACTGCCAAAAACTGTTCCCGCCTGGCATCTCGTTCGAACGACATTTCGTTCGAACGAAATCTGGTTCGAACGAGACTTCTAATGACGTTCCACAGTGAACTCGTTAGAATCTCGTTGGATATCTCGTTCGAACATAAGGTTCGTTCGAATGACATATCGAACGACATTCCAGTGGCCTAATATGGGAACTCGTTGGCAGGTTCGTTCGAACGACATTTTCGTTCGAACGACAATCTCGTTCGAACGACTCTATCGAACGAAAAAATAGAAAGTTTGAATATTCTTGTTTAAGCCCAGAAAACTTTATAAACATTTATTTAAAGTTTTATTTAATTCTTTCTTAAAACAAAACGCAGTTTTTATAAAACCTAACACCCAATAAACTTGTTCCAAGCTCCTATATATATAATATTGCATTCATACCTTAGGAACATGGAACCATAGTTGACGACGTAGAAACGAGGCACGCAAACCGGCAGGATGATGAAGCTTTATACTCTTTGCCACTACGTCTTCAACAAACACTTCATAGGCTTGAGAATATAACAATTAAATACTATCCTATGAATAAATGTTTTTAACCGGAATTGAGCCAAAACTATATATGGACTCAATTGGAAATTTGTGTCCTTACACATAGGCTTAAAAACATGGCGTTAGATGGTGAGAACTCGAAACAGCCCCCGAACGTCCCCGTGGGTGGCACCAACACCTCCCACGGGACCAATGTAACTCGTAGGAACTAACCCCGCAGCCGCGGGACTCCCGTTTTGAGACTACAAAGGTAATTTGAGTATTTCTAGACTTAGGCTTAAAACATGGCGTTAGTGGGTGAAAACTCGAAACAGCCCCCGAACGGCCCCGTGGGTGGCACTAACACCTCCCACGGGACCAGTGTAACTCGTAGTAACTGAACCCGCAGCCGCGGGACTACCGGTTTGAGAATAATAAGGTAACTTGCATATTTCTAGACTTTGGCTTAAAAATATGGCGTTAAAGGGTGAGAACTCGAAACAGCCCCCGAACGTCCCCGTGGGTGGCTCCAACACCTCCCACGGGACCAATGTAACTCGTAGTAACTGACCCCGCAGCCGCGGGACTCCCGGTTTGAGAATACAATGATAATTTGTATATCTCTTGACTTAGGCTTAAAAACTTGGCGTTAGAGGGTGAAAACTTGAAACAGCCCACGTACGTCCCCGTGGGTGGCACCAACACCTCCCATGGGACCAATGTAACTCCTAGGAACTAACCCCGCAGCCGTGGGACTCCCGATTTGGTAATACGACAGTAATTTGCATATTTCTGGACTTAGGATTAAAAACTTGGCGTTAGAGAGTGAAAACCCGAAACAGACCCCGAACGTCCCCGTGGGTGGCACCAATACCTCCCACGGGACCAATGTAACTCGTAGGAACTGACCCCGCAGCCGCGGGACTCCCGATTTGACAATACAAAGGTAGTTTGCATATTTCTTGACTTAGGCTTAAAAACATGGCGTTAGAGGGCGAAAACTCAAAACAAACCCCGAACGGCCCCTTGGGTGGCCCCAACACCTCCAACGGGACCAATGTAACTCGTAGGAACTGACCCTGCAGCCGCGGGACTCCCGGTTTTAGAATACGAAGGTAATTTGCATATTTCTAGACTTAGGCTTAAACACATGGCGTTAGTGGGTGAAAACTCAAAATATCCCCCGAATGGTCCCGTGGGTGGCACCAACACCTCCCACGGGACCAGTGTTACTCATAGGACTGACCCCGCAGCCGCCGGACTCCCGGTTTGAGAATACGACGATAATTTGCATATTTCTTGACTTAGGCTTAAACACATGGCGTTAGAGGGTAAAAACTCGAAACAACCTCCGAACGGTCCCATGAGTGGCACCAACACCTCCCACGGGACCAGTGTAACTCGTAGGAACAGACCCCGCAGCGGGACTCCCGATTTGAGAATACAACGGTAATTTGAATATTTCTAGACATAGGCTAAAAAACATGGCGTTAGATGGTGATAACTCAAAACAGCTCCCGCACGTCCCCGTAGGTGGCACCAACACCTTCGTCGGGACCAATGTAACTCGTAGGAACTGACCTCGAAACCTCGGGACTCCCGGTTTTAGAATACAAAGGTAATTTGCATATTTCTAGACTTAGGCTTAAAAATATGGCGTTAGAGGGTGAAAACTCAAAACAAACCCCGAATGGCCCCGTGGGTTGCCCCAACACCTCCAACGGGACCAATGTAACTCGTAGGAACTGATCCTGTAGTCGCCGGACTCCCAGTTTGAGAATACGATGATAATTTGCATATTTCTTGACTTAGGCTTAAAAACATGGCTTTAGAGGGTGAAAACTCGAAACAGCCCCCGTACGTCCCCGTGGGTTGCGCCAACACCTCCCACGGGACCAATGTAATTCGTAGGAACTGACCCCACAGCCGCGGGACTCCCGATTTGAGAATACAACAGTAATTTGCATATTTTTAGACACAAGCTTAAAAACATGGCGTTAGATGGTGAGAACTCGAAACAGCCCCCGAACGTCCCCGTGGGTGGCACCAACACCTCCCACGGGACCAATGTAACTCGTAGGAACTGACCCCGCAGCCCGGGGAATCCCGTTTTGAGACTACGAAGGTAATTTGAGTATTTCTACACTTAGGCTTAAAACATGGCATTAGTGGGTGAAAACTCGAAACAGCCCCCGAACGGCCCCGTGGGTAGCACTTACACCTCCCGCGGTACCATTGTAACTCGTAGGAACTGAACCCGCAGCCGCGGGACTACCGGTTTGAGAATATGAAGGTAACTTTCATATTTCTAGACTTTGGCTTAAAAACATGGCGTTAAAGGGTGAGAACTCGAAACAGCCTCCGAACGTCCCCGTGGGTGGCTCCAACACCTCCCACGGGACCAATGTAACTCGTATGAACTGACCCCACAGCCGCGGGACTCCCGGTTTGAGAATATAATGAAAATTTGTATATCTCTTGACTTAGGCTTAAAAACTTGCCGTTAGAGGGTGAAAACTCAAAACAGCCCCCGTACGTCCCCGTGGGTGGCACCAACACCTCCCACGGGACCAATGTAACTCATAGGAACTGACCCCGCAGCCGCGGGACTCCCGATTTGAGAATACGACGGTAATTTGCATATTTCTGGACATAAGATAAAAAACTTGGCGTTAGTGGGTGAAAATTCGAAACAGACCCCGAACGTCCCCGTGGGTGGCACCAACACCTCCCACGGGACCAATGTAACTCGTAGGAACAGACTCCGTAGCCGCGGGACTACCGGTTTGAGAATACGAAGGTAATTTGCATATTTCTAGACTTAGGCTTAAAAACAAGGCGTTAGTGGGTGAAAACTCAAAACAGACCCCGAATGGTCCCATGGGTGGCACCAACACCTCCCACGGGACCAGTGTAACTCATACGAACAGACCCCGTAGTCGCGGGACTCCCGATTTGAGAATATAATGGTAATTTGAATATTTCTAGACATAGGCTTTAAAACACGGCGTTAGATGGTGATAACTCGAAATAGCCCCCGAACGTCCCCGTGGGTGGCACCAACACCTCCCTTGGGACAAATGTAACTCGTAGGAACTAACCTCGCAGTCGCGGGACTCCCGGTTTTAGAATACAAAGGTAATTTGCATATTTCTAGACTTAGGCTTAAAAACATGGAGTTAGAGGGTGAAAACTCAAAACAAACCCCGAACGGCCCCGTGGGGGCCCCAACACCTCCAACGGGACCAATGTAACTCATAGGAACTGACCCTGCAGCCGTGGGTCTCCCGGTTTGAGAATAAAATGATAATTTGCATATTTTTGGAATTAGGCTTAAAAAGAAGGCGTTAGAGGGTGAGAACTCAAAACAGCCACCAAACGTCCCCGTGGGTGGCACCAACACCTCCCACGGGACCAATGTAACTCATATGCACTGACCCCGCAGCCGCGGGATTCTCGATTTGAGAATACAGAGGTAATTTGCATATTTCTAGACTTAGGCTTAAAAATATGGCGTTAGTGGGTGAAAACTCAAAACAGCCACCGAACGGCCCCGTGGGTGGAACCAACACCTCCCACGGGACCAATGTAACTCGTAGGAACTGACCCCGCAGCCGCCGGACTCCCAGTTTGAGAATACGATGATAATTTGCATATTTCTTGACTTGGGCTTAAAAACATGGTGTTAGAGGGTGAAAACCCGAAACAGCCCCCGTACGTCCCCGTGGGTGGCACCAACACCTCCCACGGGACGAATGTAAATCGTAGGAACTGACCCCGCAGTCGTGGGGCTCCCGGTTTGAGAACACGACTGTAATTTGAATATTTCTAGACTTAGGCTTCAAAACATGGCGTTAGAGGGTGAAAACTCAAAACAAACCCCGAACGGCCCCGTGGGTGGCCCCAACACCTCCCACGGGACCAGTGTAACCCGTAGGAAGTGAACCCGCAGCCGCGGGACTCCCGTTTTGAGACTACGAAGGTAATTTGAGTATTTCTAGACTTAGGCTTAAAACATGGCGTTAAAGGGTGAGAACTATAAACAACCCCGAACATCCCCGTGGGTGGCTCCAACACCTCCTACGGGACCAATGCAACTCGTAGGAACTGACCCCGCAGTCGCAGGACTCCCGATTTGAGAATACAATGATAATTTGTATATCTCTTGACTTAGGCCTAAAAACTTGGCGTTAGAGGGTGAAAACTCGAAACAGCCCCCGTACGGCCCCATGGGTGGCACCAACACATCCCACGGGACCAATGTAACTCGTAGGAACTGACCCCGCAGCCGCGGGACTCCTGATTTGAGAATACGATGGTAATTTGCATATTTCTGGACTTAGGATTAAAAACTTGGCGTTAGAGGGTGAAAACTCGAAATAGAACCCGAACGTCCCCATGGGTGGCACCAACACCTCCCACGGGACCAATGTAACTCGTAGGAACTGACCCCGCAGCCGCGGGACTCCCGGTTTGAGAAAACGAAGGTAATTTGCCAATTTCTAGACTTAGGCTTAAAAACATGGCGTTAGTCGGTGAAAACTCAAAACTGCCCCCGAATGGTCCCGTGGGTGGCACCAACACTCCCACGGGACCAGTGTTACTCGTAGGACTAACCCCGCACCCGCCGGACTCCCGGTTTGAGAATACGTCGATAATTTGAATATTTCTTGACTTTGGCTTAAAAATATGGCGTTAGAGGGTGAAAACTCGAAACAGACTCCGAACGGCCCCATGAGTGGCACCAACTCCTCCCACGGGACCAGTGCAACTCGTAGGAACAGACCCCGCAGTCGCGGGACTCCCGATTTGAGAATACAATGGTAATTTGAATATTTCTAGACATAGGCTTAAAAATATGGCGTTAGATGGTGATAACTCGAAACAGCCCCCGAACGTCCCCGTGGGTGGCCCAACACGTCCCTCGGGGCCAATGTAACTCGTAGGAATTGACCTCGCAGTCGCGGGACTCCCATTTGAGAATACGATGGTAATTTGTATATTTCTGGACTTAGGATTAAAAACTTGGCGTTAGAGGGTGAAAACTCAAAATAGACCCCGAATGTCCCCGTGGGTGACACCAACACCACCCACGGGACCAATATAACTCGTAGGAACTGACCCCGCAGCTGCGGGACTCCCGATTTGAGAATACGAAGGTGATTCGCATATTTCTAGACTTAGGCCTAAAAACATGGCGTAAGTGGGTGAAAACTCAAAACAGACCCCGAATGGTCCCGTGGGTGGCACCAACACCTCCTACGGGTCTAGTGTTACTCATAGGACTGACCCCGCAGCCGCCGGAGTCCCGGTTTGAGAATACGACGATAATTTGCATATTTTTTGACTTAGCCTTGAAAACATGGCGTTAGAGGGTGAAAACTCAAAACAGCCTCCGAACGGCCCCATGAGTGGCACCAACACCTCCCACGGGACAAGTGTAACTTGTAGGATCAGACCCCACAGTCGCGGGACTCCCGATTTGAGAATACAACGGTAATTTGAATATTTCTAGACATAGACTTAAAAATATGGCGTTAGATGGTGAGAACTCGAAACAGCCCCCCGAACGTCCCTGTGGGTGGCACCAACACCTCCCTCGGGACCAATGTAACTCGTAGGAACTGACCTCGCAGCCGCGGGACTCCCAGTTTGAGAATACGAATGTAATTTGCCTATTTGTAGACTTAGGATTAAAAACATGGCGTTAGTGGGTGAAAACTCAAAACTACCCCCGAATGGTCCCGTGGTTGGCACCAACACCTCCCACGGGACCAGTGTTACTCGTAGGACTAACCCCGCAGCCGCCGGACTCCCGGTTTGAGAATACGATGATAATTTGCATATTTCTTGACTTAGGCTTAAAAACATGGCGTTAGAGGGTGAAAACTCGAAACAGCCTCCGAACGGCCCCATGAGTGGCACTAACACCTCCCACGGGACCAGTGCAACTCGTAGGAACAGACCCCGCATTCGCGGGACTCCCGATTTGAGAATACAACAGTAATTTGAATATTTCTAGACATAGGCTTAAAAACATGGCGTTAGATGGTGATAACTCAAAACAGCCCCCGAACGTCCCCGTGGGTGGCCCGACACCTCCCTCGGGGCCAATGTAACTCGTAGGAACTGACCTAGCAGCCGTGGGACTCCCATTTGAGAATACGACGGTAATTTGTATATTTCTGGACTTAGGATTAAAAACTTGGCGTTAGAGGGTGAAAACTCAAAACAGACCCCGAACGTCCTCTTGGGTGACACCAACACCTCCCATGGGACCAATATAACTCGTAGGAACTGACCCCGCAGCTGCGGGACTCCCGATTTGAGAATACGAAGGTAATTTGCATATTTCTAGACTTATGCTTAAAAACATGGCGTAAGTGGGTGAAAACTCAAAACAGCCCTCGGATGGTCCCGTGGGTGGCACTAACACCTCCTACGGGACTAGTGTTACTCATAGGACTGACCCCGCAGCCGCCAGAGTCCCGGTTTGAGAATACGATGATAATTTACATATTTTTTTACTTAGCCTTGAAAACATGGCGTTAGAGGGTGAAAACTCGAAACAACCTCCGAACGGCCCCATGAGTGGCACTAACACCTCCCACGGGATAAGTGTAACTCGTAGGAACAGACCCCACAGTCGCGGGACTCCCGATTTGAGAATACAACTGAATTTGAATATTTCTAGACTTAGGCTTAAAAACATGGTGTTAGATGGTGAGAACTCGAAACAGCCCACGAACGTCCCCGTGGGTGGCACCAACACCTCCCTCGGGACCAATGTAACTCATAGGAACTGACCTCGCAGCCGCGGGACTCCCGGTTTGAGAATACAAAGGTAATTGGCATATTTCTAGACTTAGTCTTAAAAACATGGCATTAGTGGGTGAAAACTCAAAACAGCCACCGAATTGCCCCGTGGGTGGCACCAACACCTCCAACGTGACCAATGTAACTCGTAGCAACTGACCCCGCAGCCGCGGGACACCCAATTTGAGAATACGATGGTAATTTTTATATTTCAAGACTTAGGCTTAAAGACATGGTGTTAGAGGGTGAAAACTCGAAACAGACCACGAACGGCCCCGTGGGTGGCACCGACACGTCCCACGAGACCAATGTAATTTGTAGGAACTGACCCCGCAGCCGCGGGTCTCCCGGTTTGAGAATACGATGGTAATTTTAATATTTCTGGACTTAGGATTTGAAAACATGGCGTTAGAGGGTGGAAACTCGAAACAGACCCCAAGCGGCCCCATGGGTGGCACGAACACCTCCCACGGGACCAATGTAACTTATAGGAACTAACCCCGCACCCGCGGGACTCTCGATTTGAGAATACGATGGTAATTTTCATATTTCTAGATTTAGGCTTAAAAACATAGCGTTAGAGGGTGAAAACTCAAAAAAGCCCCCGAACGGTCCAGTGGGTGGCACCAACACCTCCCACGGGACCAATGTTACTCGTAGGAGTGACCCCACAGCTGCCGGACTCCTGGTTTGAGAATACGACGATAACTTGCATATTTCTTGACTTAGGCTTAAAAACATGGCGTTAGAGGGTGAAAACTCAAAACAGCCCCCGTACGTCCCCGAGGGTGGAACCAACACCTCCCACGGGACCAATGTAACTCATAGGAACTGACCCCATAGCCGCGGGACTCCCTATTTCAGAATACGATGGTAATTTGTATATTTCTAGACATAGGCTTAAAAACAAGGCATTAGATGGTGAGAACTTGAAACAGCCCCCGAACCTCCCCATGGGTGGCACCAACACCTCCCACGGGACCAATGTAACTCGTAGGAACAGACCCCGCAGCCGCCGGACTCTCGGTTTGATAATACGACGATAATTTGCATATTTCGAAACTTAGGCTTCAAAACATGGCATTAAAGGGTGAAAACTCGAAACAGCCCCCGTACGGCCCTGTGGGTGGCACCAACACCTCCTACGGGACCAATGTAACTCGTAGGAATGGCCCCCACAGCCGAGGGACTCTCGATTTGAGAATACGACAGTAATTTGCATATTTCTAGACACAAGCTTAAAAATATGGCATTAGATGGTGAAAACTCGAAACATCCCCCGAACGTCACCGAGGGTCGTACCAACACCTCCCACGGGACCAATGTAACTCGTAAAAACTGACACCGCAGCCGCGGGACTCCCGTTTTGAGACTACGAAGGTAATTTGCATATTTCTAGACCTAGGCTTTAAAACATGGCGTTAGTGGGTGAAAACTAGAAACAGCCCCCGAACAGCCCCGTGGGTGGCCCTAACACCTCCCACGGAACCAGTGTAACTCATAGGAACTGAACCCGCAACCACGGGACTACCGGTTTGAGAATACGAAGGTAACTTGCATATTTCTAGACTTTGTCTTAAAAACATGGCGTTAAAGGGTGAGAACTCGAAACAGCCCCCAAACGTCCCCGTGGGTGGCTCCAATACCTCCCACGGGACCAATGTAACTCGTAGGAACTGACCCCATAGCCGCGAGACTCCCGATTTGAGAATATGACGGTAATTGGCATATTTTTGGACTTAGGATTAAAAACATGGCATTATAGGGTGAAAACTCAAAACAGATCCCGAACGTCCCCGTGGGTGGCACCAACACCTCCCACTAGACCAATGTTTCTCGTAGGACTGACCCCACTGCCGCCGGACTCCTGGTTTTAGAATACGATGATAATTTGCATATTTCTTGACTTAGGTTTAAAAACATGGCGTTAGAGGGTGAAAACTCAAAACAGCCCCCGAACGGCCCCATGAGTGGCACCAATATCTCCCACGGGACCAGTGTAACTCGTAGGAACTGACCCCGCAGTCGCGGGACTCCTGATTTGAGAATACAATGGTAATTTACATATTTCTAGACATAGGCTTAAAAACATGGCGATAGATGGTGAGAACTCGAAACGGCCCCCGAACGTCTCCGTGGTTGGCACCAACACCTCCCTCGGGACCAATGTAACTCGTAGGAACTGACCTCGCAGCCGCGGAACTCTCGGTTTGAGAATACAAAGGTAATTTGCATATTTCTAGACTTAGTCTTAAAAACATGGCAATAGAGGGTGAGAACTCGATACAGCCCTGGAACGGCTCCGTGGGTGGCACCAAAACCTCTCACGGGACCAATGTTACTCGTAGGACTGACCTCGGAGCCACCGGACTCCCGTTTTGAGACTAGGAAGGTAATTGGCATATTTCTAGACTTAGGCTTAAAAACATGGCGTTAGTGGGTGAAAACTCGAAACAGCCCCCAACGGCCCCGTGGGTGGCACTAACACCTCCCACGGGACCAGTGTAACTCGTATTAACTGAACCCGCAGCCGCGGGACTATTGGTTTGAGAACACGAAGGTAACTTTCATATTTCTAGACTTCGGCTTAAAAACATGGCGTTAAAGGGTGAGATCTTGAAATAGCCCCCGAACTTCCCCGTGGGTGGCTCCAACACATCCCACGGGACCAATGTAACTCGTAGGAACTGACCCCGCAGCCGTGGGGCCCCCGGTTTGAGAACACGACGGTAATTTGAATATTTCTAGACTTAGGCTTAAAAAGATGGCGTTAGAGGGTGAGAACTCGAAACAGCCACCGAACGTCCCCGTGGGTGGCACCAAACCTCCCACGGGACCAATGTAACTTATAGGAACTGACCCCCCAGCCGCGGGATTCTCGATTTGAGAATACAAAGTTAATTTTCATATTTCTAGACTTAGGCTTAAAAACATGGCGTTAGTGGGTGAAAACTCGAAACAACCCCCATACGTCCCTGTGGGTGGCACCAACACCTCCAACGGGACCAATGTAACTCTTAGAAACTGACCCCGCAGCCGCGGGACTCCCGGTTTGAGAATACAACAGTTATTTGCATACTTCTAGACACAAGCTTAAAAACATGGCGTTATATGGTGAGAACTCGAAACAGCCCCCGAACGTCCCCGTGGGTGGCACCAACACCTCCCACGGGACCAATGTAACTCGTAGGAACTGACCCCGCAGCTGCGGGACTCCCATTTTGATACTACGAAGGTAATTTGTGTATTTCTAGACTTAGGTTTAAAACATGGCATTAGTGGGTGAAAACTTCAAAAAGCCCCCGAACGGCCCCGTGGATGGCACTAACACCTCCCACGGGACCAGTGTAACTCGTAGGAACTGAACCCGCAGCCGCGGGACACCCGGTTTGAGAATACGAAGGTAACTTGCATATTTCAGGACTTAGTATTAAAAACTTGGCGTTAGAGGGTGAAAACTCGAAACTGACCCCGAACGTCCCCGTGGGTTGCACCAACACCTCCCACGGGACCAATGTAACTCGTAGGAACTGACCCCGCAGCCGTGGGACTCCCGGTTTGAGAATACGAAGGTAATTTGCATGTTTCTAGACTTACGCTTAAAAACATGGTGTAAGTGGGTGAAAAGTCAAAACAACGCCCGAATGGTCCTGTGGGTGGCACCAACACCTCCCACGGGACTAGTGTTACTCATAGGACTGACCCCGCAGCCGCCGAACTCCCGGTTTGAGAATACGACGATAATTTGCATATTTTTGACTTAGGCTTAAAAACATGGCGTTAAAGGGTGAAAACTCGAACCAGCCTCTGAACGGCCCCATGAGTGGCACCAACACCTCCCACGGGACCAGTGTAACTCGTAGGAACAGACCCCGCAGTCGCGGGACTCCCGATTTGAGAATACAATGGTAATTTGAATATTTCTAGAAATAGGCTTAAAAACATGGCATTAGATGGTGAGAACTCGAAACAGCCCCCGAACGTCCCCGTGGGTGGCACCAACACCTCCCACGGGACCAATGTAACTCGTAGGAACTGACCCCGCAGTCGCGGGACACCCGATTTGAGAATACGATTGTAATTTCTGTATTTCACGACTTAGGCTTAAAGACATGGCGTTAGAGGGTGAAAACCCGAAACAGACCACGAACGGCCCCGTGGGTGGCACCAACACCTCCCACGGGTCCAATGTACCTCGTAGGAAGTGACCCCGCAGCTGTGAGACTCCCGGTTTGAGAATACGATGGTAATTTTCATATTTCTGGACTTAGGATTTGAAAACATGGCGTTAGAGGGTGAAAACTCAAAAAAGCCCCCATACGTCCCCGAGGGTGGCACCAACACCTCCCTTGGGACCAATGTAACTCGTAGGAACTGACCCTAGAGCCGCGGGACTCCCGATTTGAGAATACGATGGTAATTTGCATATTTCTAGGGATAGGCTTAAAAACAAGGCGTTAGATGGTGAGAACTCAAAACAGCAACCGAACATCCCCGTGGGTGGCACTAACACCTCCCACGGGACCAATGTAACTCGTAGGAACAGACCCCGCAGCCGCCGGACTCATGGTTTGAGAATACGACGATAATTTGCATATTTCTAGACTTAGGCTTCAAAACATGGCGTTAGAGGGTGAAAACTCGAAATAGCCCCCGTACGTCCCTGTGGGTGGCACCAACACCTCCTTGGGGACCAATGTAACTCGTAGGAACTGACCCCGTAGCCACGGGACTCCCGGATTGAGAATACAAAGCTAATTTTCATATTTCTAGACTTAGGCTTAAAAACATGGCGTTAGTGGGTGAGAACTCGAAACAGCCCCTCAATGGCCCCGTGGGTGGTACCAACACCTCCCACGGGACCAATGTAACTCGTAGGAACTCACCTCCCAGCCGTCGAACTCACGGTTTGAGAATACAAAGATAATTTTCATCTTTTTTTTTACTTAGGCTTAAAAACATGGCGTTAGAGGGTGAAAACTCAAAACAGCCCCCGTACGTCCCCGTGGGTGGCACCAACACCTCCCACAAGACCAATGTAACTCGTAGGAATGGACCCCACAGCCGCGGGACTCCCGATTTGAGAATACGATAGTAATTTGCATATTTCTAGACACATGCTTAAAAACATGGCGTTAGATGGTGAGAACTCGAAACAGCCCCCGAACATCACCGTGAGTGGCACCAACACCTCCCACGGGACCAGTGTAACTCGTAGGAACAGACCCCGTAGTCGCGGAACTCCGGATTTGAGAATACAACGGTAATTTGAATATTTCTAGAAATAGGATTAAAAACATGGCGTTTGATGGTGAGAACTTGAAACAGCCCCCGAACGTCCCCGTGGGTGGCACCAACACCTCTCTCGGGACCAATGTAACTCGTAGGAACTGACCTCGCAGCCGCGGGACTCCCGATTTGAGAATATAAAGGTAATTTGCATATTTCCAGACTTAGGCTTAAAAACATGGCGTGAGTGGGTGAAAACTCGAAACAACCCCCGAACGGCCTCGTGGGTGGCACCAACACCTCCAACGGGACAAATGTAACTCGTAGTAACTGACCCCACAGCCGCGCGACATCCGATTTGAGAATACGATTGTAATTTGAATATTTCAAGACTTAGGCTTAAAGACATGGCGTTAGAGGGTGAAAACTCGAAACAGACCACGAACGGCCCCGTGGATGGCACAAACACCTCCCACGGGACCAATGTAACCCATAGGAACTGAACCCGCAGCCGCCGGACTCACGGTTTGAGAATACGAAGGTAACTTACATATTTATAGACTTTGGCTTAAAAACGTGGCGTTAAAGGGTGAGAACTCGAAACAACCCCCGAACGTCCCCGGTTTGAGAATACGATGGCAATTTTCATATTTCTGGACTTAGGATTTGAAAACATGGCGTTAGAGGGTGGAAACTCAAAACAGACCCAGAGTCGCCCCGTGGGTGGCACCAACATCTCCCACGGGACCAATGTAACTTATAGGAACTGACCCCGCACCCGTGGGACTCTCGATTTGAGAATACGAAGGTAATTTTCATATTTCTAGACTTAGGCTTAAAAACATAGCGTTAGAGGGTGAAAACTCAAAAAAGCCCCCAAACAGTCCAGTGGGTGGCACCAACACCTCCCACGGGACCAATGTTACTCGTAGGACTGATCCCGCAGCCGCCGGACTCCCGGTTTGAGAATACGACGATAATTTTCATATTTCTTGACTTAGGCTTAAAAACATGGTGTTAGAGGGTGAAAACTCGAAACAGCCTCCGTACATCCCCGAGGGTGGCACCAACACCTCCCTGGGGACCAATGTAACTCATAGGAACTGACCCCATAGCCGCGGGACTCCCGATTTGAGAGTACGATGGTATTTTTCATATTTCTAGACATAGGCTTAAAAATAAGGCTTCAGATGGTGAGAACTCGAAACAGCAGCCGAACATCCCCGTGGGTGGCACCAACAGCTCCCACGGGACCAATGTAACTCGTAGGAACAGACCCCGCAGCCGCCGGACTCACGGTTTGAGAATACGATGATAATTTGCATATTTCTAGACTTAGGCTTCAAAAGATGGTGTTAGAGGGTGAAAACACGAAACAGTCCCCATACGTCCCCGTGGGTGTCACCAACACCTCCCACAGGACCAATGTAACTTGTAGGAATGGACCCCATAGCTGCGGGACTCCCGATTTGAGAATACGACAGTAATTTTCATATTTCTAGACACATGCTTAAAAATATGGCGTTAGATGGTGAGAACTCGAAACATTCCCCGAACGTCACCGTGAGTGGCACCAGCACCTCCCATGGGACAAATGTAACTATAGGAACTGACCCCGCAGTCGCGGGACTACCGGTTTGAGAATACGAAAGTAACTTGCATATTTCTAGACTTTGGATTAAAAACATGGTGTTAGAGGGTGAGAACTCGAAACACCACCCGAACGTCCGCGTGGGTGGCTCCAACAACTCCCACGGGACTAATGTAACTCGTAGGAACAAACCCTGCATATGCGGGCCTCCCAGTTTAAGAATACGATGGTAATTTGAATATTTCTAGACTTACGCTTAAAAATATGGCGTTAGAGGGTGAAAACTCAAAACAGACTTCGAACGGCCCCATGGGTGGCCCCAACACCTCCAACGGGACCAATGTAACTCGTAGGAACTTACCCCACAGCCGCGGGTCTCCCGGTTTGAGAATACGATGATCATTGGCATATTTCTAGGCTTAGGCTTAAAAAGATGGCGTTACAGGTTGAGAACTCGAAACAGCCCCCGAACGTCCCCGTGGGTGGCCCCAACACCTCCCACGGGACCAACTTAACTCATAGGAACTGACCCCGTAGCCGCGGGACTCTCAGTTTGAGAATACAAAGGTAATTTGCGTATTTCTAGACTTAGGCTTAAAAACATGGCATTAGTGGGTGTAAACTCAAAACAGCCCCCGAACGGCCCAGTGGGTGGCACCAACACCTCCCACGGGACCAATGTAACTCGTAAGAATTAAACCTGCAGCCGCCGGACTCCGGGTTTGAGAATACGACGATAATTTGTATATCTCTTGACCTAGGATTAAAAACTCGGTGTTAGAGGGTGAAAACTCGAAACAACCACCGTATGTCCCCGTGGCTAGCACCAACACCTCCCACGGGACCAATGTAACTCGTAGGAACAGACCTCGCAGTCGCGGGACTCCCGATTTGAGAATACGATGGTAATTTGAATATTTGTAGACATAGGCTTAAAAACATGGCGTTAGATGGTGAGAACTCGAAACAGCCCCCGAACGTCCCCGCGGGTGGAACCAACACCTCTCTCGGGACCAATGTAACTCGTAGGAACTGACCATGCAGCCGCGTGACTCCCGATTTGAGAATACAAAGGTAATTTGCATATTTCTAGACTTAGGCTTAAAAACATGGCGTTAGTGGGTGAAAACTCGAAACAGCCCCCGAACGGCCCCGTGGGTGGCACCAACACCTCCAACGGGACCAATGTAACTCGTAGCAATTAACCCCCCAGCCGCGGGACACCCGCTTTGAGAATACGATGGTAATTTGTATATTTTAAGACTTAGGCTTAAAGACATGGCGTTAGAGGGTGAAAACTCGAAATAGACCACGACTGGCCCCGTGGGTGGCACCAACACCTCCCACGGGACCAATGTAACTCGTAGGAACTGACCCCGCAGCCGCGGGACTCCCGTTTGAGAATACGATGGTAATTTTCATATTTCTGGACTTAAGATTTGAAAACATGGCATTAGAGGGTGGAAACTCGAAACATACCACGAGCGGCCCCGTGGGTGGCACCAACACCTCCCACGGGACCAATGTAACTTATAGGAACTGACCCCTCACATGCGGGACTCCCGATTTGAGAATACGATGGTAATTTGCATATTTCTAGACATAGGCATACAAATATGGCTTTAGATGGTGAGAACTCGAAACAGCAACCGAACGTCCCCTTGGGTGGCACCAACACCTCCCACGGGACCAATGTAACTCGTAGGAACAGACCCCACAGCCGCCGGACGCACGATTTGAGAATACGACGATAATTTGCATATTTCTAGACTTAGCCTTCAAAACATGGCGTTAGAGGGTGAAAACTCGAAACAGCCCCCGTACGTCCCTCTGGGTGGCACCAACACCTCCTACGGGACCAATGTAAATTGTAGGAACTGACCCCGTAGCCACGGGACTCCCGGATTGAGAATACAAAGCTAATTTGCATATTTCTAGACTTAGGCTTAAAAACATGGCGTTAGTGGGTGAAAACTCGAAACAACCCCCGAATGGTCCCGTGGGTGGCACCAACACCTCCCACGGGACCAATGTAACTCGTAGGAACTGACCTCGCAGCCGCCGGACTCACGGTTTGAGAATACGATGATAATTTTCATATTTCTTGACTTAGGCTTAAAAACATGACGTTAGAGGGTGAAAACTCGAAACAGCCCCCGTACGTCCCCGTGGGTGGCACCAACACCTCCCATGGGACCAATGTAACTCGTAGGAATGGACCTCACAGCCGCGGGACTCCCGATTTGAGAATACGATAGTAATTTGCATATTTCTAGATACATGCTTAAAAACATGGCGTTAGATGGTGTGAACTCCACAACAGCCCCCGAACGTCACCGTGAGTGGCACCAACACCTCCCACGGGACCAATGTAACTCGTAGGAACTGACCCCGCAGCCGCAGGACTCCCGTTTTGAGACTACGAAGGTAATTTGCATATTTCTAGACCTAGGCTTAAAAACAAGGCGTTAGTGGGTGAAAACTCAAAACAGCCCCCGAACGGCCCCGTGGGTGGAACTAACACCTCCCACGGGATCAGTGTAACTCGTAGGAACTGACCCTGCAGCCGTGGGACTACCGATTTGAGAATACGAAGGTAACTTGTATATTTCTAGACTTTGGCTTAAAAACATGGCGTTAAAGGGTGAGAACTCGAAATAGCCCCCGAATGTCCCCGTGGGTGGCACCAACACCTCCCACGGGACCAATGTAACTCGTAGGAACTGACCCCGCATACGCGGGACTCCCGGTTTAAGAATACGACGGTAATTAGAATATTTCTAGACTTAGGCTTAAAAACATGGCGTTAGAGGGTGAAAACTCAAAACAGACCCCGAACGGCCGAATGGGTGGCCCTAACACGTCCAACGGGACCAATGTAACTCGTAGGAACTGACCCCGCATCCGCGGGTCTCCCAGTTTGAGAATACGATGATAATTTGGATATTTCTAGGCTTAGCCTTAAAAGGATGGCGTTACAGGTTGAGAACTCGAAACAGCCCCCGAACGTCCCCGTGGGTGGCACCAACACCTCCCGCGGGACCAATTTAACTCATAGGAACTGACCCCGCAGCCGCGGGACTCTCAGTTTGAGAATACAAAGGTAATTTGCATATTTTTAGACTTAGGGATAAAAACATGGCGTTAGTGGGTGAAAACTCAAAATAGCCCCCGAACGACCCCGTGGGTGGCAGCAACACCTCCCACGGGACCAATGTAACTCGTAAGAATTAACCCCGCAGCCGCCGGACTCCGGGTTTGAGAATACGACGATAGTTTGAATATCTCTTGACCTAGGCTTAAAAACTTGGCGTTAGAGGGTGAAAACTCGAAACAGCCCCCGTACGTCCCCGTGGGTGGACCAACACCTCCCACGGGACCAATGTAACTCGTAGAAACAGACCCCGCAGCCGCGGGACTCCCTATTTAAGAATACGACAGTAATTAGCATATTTTTGGACTTAGGATTAAAAACATGGCGTTAGAGGGTGAAAACTCAAAACATACCCCGAACGTCCCCATGGGTGGCACCAACACCTCCTATGGGACCAATGTAACTCGTAGGAACTGACCCCGTAGCCGCGGGACTCCCGGTTTGAAAATACGAAGTTAATTTTCAAATTTCTAGACTTAGGCTTAAAAACATTGCGTTAGTGGGTGCAAACTCAAAATAGCCCCCCAAATGGTCCCGTGGGTGGCACCGACACCTCCCACGGGACCAATGTTACTCGTAGGACTGACCCCGCAGCCGCCGGACTCCTGGTTTAAGAATATGATGATAATTTGCATATTTCTTGACTTAGGATTAAAAAAATGGCGTTACAGGGTGAAAACTCGAAACAGCCGCTGAACGGCCCCATGAGTGGCACCAACACCTCCCACGGGACCAGTGTACTGACCCCGCAATCGCGGGACTCCTGATTTGAGAATACAATGGTAATTTACATATTTCTAGACATAGGCTTAAAAACATGGCGTTAGATGGTGAGAACTTGAAACATCCCCCAAACGTCCCCGTGGGTGGTACCAACACCTCCCTCGGGACCAATGTAAATCGTAGGAACTGACCCTGCAGCCGCGGGACTCCCGGTTTGAGAATACAAAGGTAATTTGCATATTTCTAGACTTAAGCTTAAAAACATGGCGTTAAAGGTTGAGAACTTGAAACAGCCCCCGAACGTCCCCATGGGTGGCTCCAACACCTCCCACGGGACCAATGTAACTCGTAGGAACTGACCCCGCAGCCGAGGGACTCACGATTTGAGAATACGATGGTAATTTGCATATTTCTAGACTTAGGCTTAAAAACATGGCGTTAGAGGGTGAAAACTCGATACAACCCCGGAACGGCCCCATGGGTGGCACCAACACCTCTCGTGGGACCAATGTTACTCGTAGGACTGACCTCGCAGCCGCCGAAATCACGGTTTGAGAATACGATGATAATTTTCATATTTCTTGACTTAGGCTTAAAAACATGGCGTTAGAGGGTGAAAACTCGAAACAGCACCCGTACGTCCCCGTGGGTGGCACCAACACCTCCCACGGGACCAATGTAACTCGTAGGAACTGACCCCGCAGCCGCGGGACTCCCGATTTGAAATACGAAGGTAATTTGCATATTTCTAGACCTAGGCTTAAAAACAAGGCGTTAGTGGGTGAAAACTCGAAACAGCCCCCGAACGGCCCCGTGGGTGGAACTAACACCTCCCACGGGATCAGTGTAACTCGTAGGAACTGACCCTGCAGCCGTGGGACTACCGATTTGAGAATACGAAGGTAACTTGTATATTTCTAGACTTTGGCTTAAAAACATGGCGTTAAAGGGTGAGAACTCGAAATAGCCCCCGAATGTCCCCGTGGGTGGCACCAACACCTCCCACGGGACCAATGTAACTCGTAGGAACTGACCCCGCATACGCGGGACTCCCGGTTTAAGAATACGACGGTAATTAGAATATTTCTAGACTTAGGCTTAAAAACATGGCGTTAGAGGGTGAAAACTCAAAACAGACCCCGAACGGCCGAATGGGTGGCCCCAACACGTCCAACGGGACCAATGTAACTCGTAGGAACTGACCCCGCATCCGCGGGTCTCCCAGTTTGAGAATACGATGATAATTTGGATATTTCTAGGCTTAGCCTTAAAAGGATGGCGTTACAGGTTGAGAACTCGAAACAGCCCCCGAACGTCCCCGTGGGTGGCACCAACACCTCCCGCGGGACCAATTTAACTCATAGGAACTGACCCCGCAGCCGCGGGACTCTCAGTTTGAGAATACAAAGGTAATTTGCATATTTTTAGACTTAGGGATAAAAACATGGCGTTAGTGGGTGAAAACTCAAAATAGCCCCCGAACGACCCCGTGGGTGGCAGCAACACCTCCCACGGGACCAATGTAACTCGTAAGAATTAACCCCGCAGCCGCCGGACTCCGGGTTTGAGAATACGACGATAGTTTGAATATCTCTTGACCTAGGCTTAAAAACTTGGCGTTAGAGGGTGAAAACTCGAAACAGCCCCCGTACGTCCCCGTGGGTGGACCAACACCTCCCACGGGACCAATGTAACTCGTAGAAACAGACCCCGCAGCCGCGGGACTCCCTATTTAAGAATACGACAGTAATTAGCATATTTTTGGACTTAGGATTAAAAACATGGCGTTAGAGGGTGAAAACTTAAAACATACCCCGAACGTCCCCGTGGGTGGCACCAACACCTCTCTCGGGACCAATGTAACTCGTAGGAACTGACCTCGCAGCCGCGGGACTCCCGATTTGAGAATACAAAGGTAATTTATATAATTCTAGACTTAGGCTTAAAAACATGGCGTTAGTGGGTGAAAACTCGAAACAGCCCCCGAACGGCCCCGTGGGTGGCACCAACACCTCCAACGGGACCAATGTAACTCGTAGCAACTGACCCCCCAGCCGCAGGACACCCGATTTTGGAATACGTTGGTAATTTGTATATTTCAAGACTTAGGCTTAAAGACATGGCATTAGAGGGTGAAAACTTGAAACAGATCACGAACGGCCCCGTGGGTGGCACCAACACCTCCCACGGGACCAATGTAACTCGTAGGAACTGACCCCGCAGCCGCGGGACTCCCTGTTTGAGAATACGATGGTAATTTTCATATTTCTGGACTTAGGGTTTGAGAACATGGCGTTAGAGGGTGGAAACTCGAAACAGACCCCGAGCGGCCCCGTGGGTGGCAATAACACCTCCCACGGGACCAATGTAACTTATAGGAACTGACCCCGCACCCGCGGGACTCTCGATTTGAGAATACGAAGGTAATTTTCATATTTTTAGACTTAGGCTTAAAAACATAGCGTAAGAGGGTGAAAACTCAAAAAAGCCCCTGAACGGTCCAGTGGATGGCACCAACACTTCCCACGGGACCAATGTTACTCCCGGTTTGAGAATAGGAGAACTCGAAACAGCCCCCGAACGTCCCCGTGGGTGGTACCAACACCTCCCACGGGACCAATGTAACTCGTAGGAACTGGCCCCACAGCCGCGGGAATTTCGGTTTGAGAATACGAATGTAACTTGCATATTTCTAGACTTAGGCTTAAAAACATGGAGTTAAAGGTTGAGAACTCGAAACACCCCCCGAACGTCCCCTTGGGTGGGTCCAACACCTCCCACGGGACCAATGTAACTCATAGGAACTGACCCCTCAGCCACGGGACTCCCGGTTTGAGAATACGACGGTAATTTAAATATCTCTAGACATAGGCTTGAAAACATGGCGTTAGAGGGCGAAAACACAAAACATACCCCGAACGGCCCCGTGGGTGGCACCAACACCTCCAACGGGAGCAATGTAACTCGTAGGAACTGACCCCGTAGCCGCGGGACTCCCGATTTGAGAACACAACGGTAATTTGCATATTTCTAGACATGGGCTTAAAAACATGGCAATAGATGGTGAGAACTTGAAATAGCCCCCGAACGGCCCCGTGGGTGGCACCAAAACCTCCCACGAGACCATTGTAACTCGTAGGAACTGACACCGCAGCCGCGGGACACCCGATTTGAGAATACGAAGGTAATTTGTATATTTCTAGACTTAGGCTTAAAGACCTGGCTTTAGAGGGTGAAATTTCGAAACAGACCACGAACGGCCCCGTAGGTGGCACCAACACCTCCTACGGGACCAATGTAATTCGTAGGAACTGACCCCGCAGCCACGGGACTCCCGGTTTGAGAATACGAAGGTAATTTGCATATTCCTAGACTTAGGCTTAAAAACATGACGTTAGAGGGTGAAAACTCAAAATATCCCCCGAACGGCTCCGTGGGTGGCACCAACACCCACGGGACCAATGTAACTCGTAGGAACTGACCCCGCAGCCGCCGGACTCACAGTTTGAGAATACAATGGTAATATGTATATTTCTAGTCATAGGCTTAAAAACATGGCGTTAGATGGTGAGAACTCGAAACAGCCGCCTAACGTCCCCGTGGGTGGCACCAACACCTCCCACGGGACCAATGTAACCCGTAGGAACTGACCCCGCAGCCGCGGAACTCCCGTTTTGAGACTACGAAGGTAGTTTGAGTATTTCTATACTTAGTCTTAAAAACATGGCGTTAGAGTGTGAAAACTCGAAACATCCCCCGTACGTCCTCGTGTGTGGCACCAACACCTCCCACGGGACCAATGTAACTCGTAGGAACTGACCCCATAGCCGCGGGACTCCCGATTTGATAATACCATGATAATTTGCATATTTCTAGACTTAGGCTTAAAAACATAGAGTTAGAGGGTGAAAACTTGAAATAGCCCCCGAACGTCCCCGTGGGTGGTACCAACACCTCCCATGGGACCAATGTAACTCGTAGGAACTGACCCCGCAACCACGGGACTCTAGGTTTGAAAATACGAAGGTAATTTGCATATTTCTAGACTTAGGGTTAAAAACATGGCGTTAGTGGGTGAAAACACAAAACAGCCCCCGAACGGCCCCATGGGTGGCACCAACACCTCCCACGGGACCAATGTAACTCGTAAGAATTAACCCCGCAGCCGCCGGACTCCGGGTTTGAGAATACGACAATAATTTGTATATCTCTTGACCTAGGCTTAAAAGCTTGGTGTTAGAGGGTGAAAACTCGAAACAGCCCCCGTACTTCCCCGTGGGTGGCACCAACACCTCCCACGGGACCAATGTAACTCGTAGACCCCGCAGCCGCGGGACTCTCGAATTGAGAATACGACGGTAATTTGCATATTTTCGGACTTAGGATTAAAAACATGGCGTTAGAGGGTGAGAACTCAAAACAGACCCCGAACGTCCCCGTGGGTGGCACCAACACCACCGACGGCACCAATGTAACTCGTAGGAACTGACCCTGCAGCCGCGGGACTCCCGGTTTGAAAATACGAAGGTAATTTGCAAATTTCTAGACTTAGGCTTAAAAACATGACGTTAGAGGGTGAAAACTCAAAATATCCCCCGAACGGCCCCGTGGGTGGCACCAACACCCACGGGACCAATGTAACTCGTAGGAACTGACCCCGCAGCCGCCGGACTCACAGTTTGAGAATACAATGGTAATATGTATATTTCTAGTCATAGGCTTAAAAACATGGCGTTAGATGGTGAGAACTCGAAACAGCCGCCTAACGTCCCCGTGGGTGGCACCAACACCTCCCACGGGACCAATGTAACCCGTAGGAACTGACCCCGCAGCCGCGGAACTCCCGTTTTGAGACTACGAAGGTAGTTTGAGTATTTCTATACTTAGGCTTAAAAACATGGCGTTAGAGTGTGAAAACTCGAAACATCCCCCGTACGTCCTCGTGTGTGGCACCAACACCTCCCACGGGACCAATGTAACTCGTAGGAACTGACCCCATAGCCGCGGGACTCCCGATTTGATAATACCATGATAATTTGCATATTTCTAGACATAGGCTTAAAAACATAGAGTTAGAGGGTGAAAACTTGAAATAGCCCCCGAACGTCCCCGTGGGTGGTACCAACACCTCCCATGGGACCAATGTAACTCGTAGGAACTGACCCCGCAACCACGGGACTCTAGGTTTGAAAATACGAAGGTAATTTGCATATTTCTAGACTTAGGGTTAAAAACATGGCGTTAGTGGGTGAAAACACAAAACAGCCCCCGAACGGCCCCATGGGTGGCACCAACACCTCCCACGGGACCAATGTAACTCGTAAGAATTAACCCCGCAGCCGCCGGACTCCGGGTTTGAGAATACGACAATAATTTGTATATCTCTTGACCTAGGCTTAAAAACTTGGTGTTAGAGGGTGAAAACTCGAAACAGCCCCCGTACTTCCCCGTGGGTGGCACCAACACCTCCCACGGGACCAATGTAACTCGTAGGAACAGACCCCGCAGCCGCGGGACTCTCGAATTGAGAATACGATGGTAATTTGCGTATTTTCGGACTTAGGATTAAAAACATGGCGTTAGAGGGTGAGAACTCAAAACAGACCCCGAACGTCCCCGTGGGTGGCACCAACACCACCGACGGCACCAATGTAACTCGTAGGAACTGACCCTGCAGCCGCGGGACTCCCGGTTTGAAAATACGAAGGTAATTTGCAAATTTCTAGACTTAGGCTTAAAAACATGGCGTTAGTGGGTGCAAACTCAAAACAGCCCCCCGAATGGTCCCGTGGGTGGCACCAACACCTCCCACGGGACCAATGTTACTCGTAGGACTGACCCCGCAGCCGCCGGACTCCTGGTTTGAGAATATGATGATAATTTGCATATTTCTTGACTTAGGATTAAAAAAATGGCGTTAGAGGGTGAAAACACGAAACAGCCGCTGAACGGCCCCATGAGTGGCACCAACACCTCCCACGGGACCAGTGTAACTGACCCCGCAATCGCGGGACTCCCAATTTGAGAATACAATGGTAATTTACATTTTTCTAGACATAGGCTTAAAAACATGGCGTTAGATGGTGAGAACTCGAAACAGCCCCCGAACGTCCCCGTGGGTAGCACCAACACCTCCCTCTGGACCAATGTAACTCGTAAGAACTGACCCTGCATCCGCGGGACTCCCGGTTTGAGAATACGATGATAATTTGTATATTTATAGGCTTAGGCTTAAAAAGCTGGCGTTACAGGTTGAGAACTCGAAATAGCCCCTGAACGTCCCCGTGGGTGGCACCAACACCTCCCACGGGACCAATTTAACTCATAGGAACTGACCCCGCAACCGCGGGACTCTCGGTTTGAGAATACAAAGGTAATTTGCATATTTTTGGACTTAGGATTTGAAAACATGGCGTTAGAGGGTGAAAACTCGAAACAGCCCCGAACGTCCCCGTGGGTGGCACCAACACCTCCCACGGGACCAATGTAACTGATAGGAACTGACCCCGCACCCGCTAGACTCTCAGTTTTGAGAATACGAAGGTAATTTTCATATTTCTAGACTTAGGCTTAAAAATATAGCGTTAGAGGGTGAAAACTCAAAATAGCCCCAGAACGGTCAAGTGAGTGGATCCAACACCTCCCACGGGACCAATGTTACTCGTAGGACTGACCCCGCAGTCGCCGGACTCCCGGTTTGAGAATACAATGATAATTTGCATATTTCTTGACTTAGGCTTAAAAACATGGTGTTAGAGGGTGAAAATTCGAAACAGCCCCCATACGTCCCCGTGGGTGGCACCAACACCTCCCACGGGACCAATGTAACTCGTAGGAACTGACCCCGCAGCCGCGGGACTCCCGATTTGAGAATACGGTGGTAATTTGCATATTTCTAGACATAGGCTTAAAAACAAGGTGTTAGATGGTGAGAACTCAAAACAGCCCCTGAACGTCCCCGTAGGTGGCACCTACACCTCCCACGGGACCAATGTAACTCGTAGGAATAGCCCTGCACCCGCCGGACTCAAGGTTTGAGAATACGATGATAATTTGCATATTTCTAGACTTAGGCTTCAAAACATGGTGTTAGAGGGTGAAAACTCGAAACAGCCCCCGTACGTCCCTGTGGGTGGCACCAACACCTCCCACGGGACCAGTGTAACTCGTAGGAACTGACCCCGTAGCCGCGGGACTCCCGGATTGAGAATACAAATCTAATTTGCATATTTCTAGACTTAGGCTTAAAAACATGGCGTTAGTGGGTGAAAACTAGAAACAGCCCCCGAATGGCCCCGTGGGTCGCACCAACACCTCCCACGGGACCAATGTAACTCGTAGGAACTGACCTTGCATCCGCCAGACTCACGGTTTGATAATACGATGATAATTTTCATATTTCTTGACTTAGGCTTAAAAACATGGCGTTAGAGGGTGAAAACTCGAAACATCCCCCGTACGTCCCGGTGGGTGGCAACAAGACCTCCCACGGGACCAATGTAACTCGTAGGAACTGACCCCACAGCCGCGGGACTCCCGATTTGAGAATACGACAGTAATTTGTATATTTCTAGACACAGGCTTGAAAACATGGCGTTAGATGGTGAGAACTCGAAACAGCCCCCGAACGTCCCCGTGGGTGGCACCAAGACCTCCAACGGGACTAATGCAACTCATAGGAACTGACCCCGGACCCGCGGGACTCCCGTTTTGGGACTACGAAGGTAATTTGCATATTTCTAGACTTAGGCTTAAAAGCATGGCGTTAGACGATGAAAACTCAAAACAGACCCCGAACAGCCCCGTGGGTGGCACCAACCCCTCCAACGGGACCAATGTAAATCGTAGGAACTAACCCCGCAAACCGCGGGTCTCCTGGTTTGAGAATACGATATTAATTTGTATATCTCCTGACTTAAGCTTAAAAACTTGGCGATAGAGGGTGAAAACTTGAAACAGCCCCCGTACGTCCCCGTGGGTGGCACCAACACCTCCCACGGGACCAATGTAACTCGTAGGAACTGACCCCACAGCCGCGGGACTCCCGGTTTAAGAATACGAAGGTAAATTGCATATTTCTAGACTTAGGCTTAAAAACATTGCGTTAGTTCGTGAAAACTCTAAACAGCCCCCGAATGGTCCCGTGGGTGGCACCAATACCTCCCACGGGACCAATGTTACTCGTAGGACTGACCCCGCAGCCGCGGGACTTCTGGTTTGAGAATACGACGATAATTTGCATATTTCTTGACTTAGGCTTAAAAACAACGCGTTAGAGGGTGAAAACTCGAAACAAACCCCGAACGGCCCCATGAGTGGCACCAACACCTCCCTCGGGACCAGTGTAACTCGTAGGAACTGACCCCGCAGTCGCAAGACTCCCGATTTGAGAATACAACGGTAATTTGCATATTTCTAGACATAGGCTTAAAAACATGGCGTTAGATGGTGAGAACTTGAAACAGCCTCCGAACGTCCCCGTGGGTGGCACCAACACCTCCCTCTGGACCAATGTAACTCGTAGGAATTGACCCTGCAGCCACGGGACTCCCGGTTTGAGAATACAAAGGTAATTTACATATTTCTAGAATTAGGCTTAAAAACATGGCGTTAGTGGGTGAAAACTCGAAAAAATCCCCGTACGTCCCTGTGGGTGGCACCAACACCTCCAGCGGGACCAATGTAACTCTTAGGAACTGACCCCGCAGTCACGGGACTCTCGATTTGAGAATACAAAGTTAATTTGTATATTTCTAGACTTAGGCTTAAAAACAGGGCGTTAGTGGGTGAAAACTCGAAACAACCCCCGAACGGCCCCATGAGTGGCACCAACACCTCCCACGGGACCAATGTCACTCGTACGAACTAATCCCGCAGCCGCGGGACTCCCGATTTGAGAATTCAACGGTAATTTGAATATTTCTAGACATAGGCTTAAAAACATCGCGTTTGAGGGTGAAAACTCGATACGGCCCTCGAACGGCCCCGTGGGTGGCACCAACACCTCCCACGGGACCAATGTAACTCGTAGGAACTGACCCGAAAGCTGCGGGGCTACCAGTTTGAGAATAAGAAGGTAATTTGCATATTTCTAGACTTAGGCTTAAAAACTTGGGGTTAGAGGGTGAAAACTCGATACAGCCCCGGAACGGCCCCGTGGGTGGCACCAACACCTCCCACGGGACCAATATAACTCATAAGAACTGACCCCGCAGCCGCGGGACTCCCGATTTGATAATACGAAGGTAATTTGCATATTTCTAGACTTAGGCTGAAAAAGATGGCGTTAGAGGGTGAAAACTCGAAAAAACACCCAAACGACCCCGTGGGTGGCACCAACACCTCCCACGGGACCAATGTAACTCGTAGGAACTAACCCCGCAGCCGCGGGGCTCTCGGTTTGAGAATACGAAGGTAACTTGCATATTTCAAGACATAGGCTTAAAACATGGTGTTAGTGGGTGAAACCTCGAAACAGCCCCCCGAACGGCCCCATGGGTGGCACCAACACCTCCCACGGGACCAATGTAACTCGTAGAAACTAACCCCGCAGCCGCGGGAGTTCTGATTTGAGAATACGACGGTAATTTTGATATTTCTACACTTTGTCTTAAAAACATGATGTTAGAGGGTGAAGACTAGAAACAGACCCCGAACGGCCCCGTGGGTGGCACTAACACCGCCCACGGGACCAATGTATCTCGTAGGAACTGACCCCGCAGCCGCGGGACTCCCGATTTCAAAATATGATGGTAATTTGCGTATTTCTAGACATAGTTTTAAAAACATGGCGTTAGAAGCTAAGAACTCGAAACCGCCCCCGAACGTCCCCGTAGGTGGCACCAACACCTCCCACGGGACCAATGTCACTCGTAGGAACTGTCCCCGCAGCCGCGGGACTCCCGATTTGAGAATGCGAAGGTAATTTGTATATTTCTAGACTTAGGCTTAAAAACATAGCGTTAGAGGGTGAAAACTCGAAACAGCCCCCGAACGTCCCCGTGGGTGGCACCAAACCTCCCTTGGGACCAATGTAACTCGTCGGAACTGACCCCGCAGCCGCGGGACTCACGATTTGAGAATACAACGATAATTTGTATATTTTTAGACATAGGCTTAAAAACATGGCGTTAGATGGTGAGAACTCGAAACAACCCCCGAACGGCCCCGTGGGTGGCTCCAACACCTCCCACGGGACCAATGTAACTCGTAGGAATTGACCCCGCAGCCGCGGGACTCCCGATTTGAGAATATGACGGTAATTTGAATATTTTTAGACTTAGGCTTAAAAACATGGCGTTAAAGGTTGAGAACTCGAAACAGCCCCCAAACGTCCCGTGGGTGGCTCCAACACCTCCCATGGGACCAATGTAACTCATAGAAACTGACCCCGCATACGCGGGACTCCCGGTTTAAGAATACGACGGTAATTTTAATATTTCTAGACTTACCCTTAAAAACATGGCGTTGGAGGGTGAAAACTTAAAATAGACCCCGGACTTCCCCGTGGGTGGCACCAACACCTCCCATGGGACCAATGTAACTCGTAGGAACTGACCCTGCAACCGCGGGACTCCCAGCTTGAGAATACAAAGGTAATTTGCATATTTCTAAACCTAGGCTTAAAAACATGGCGTAAGTGGGTGAAAACTCAAAACAGTCCCCGAATGGTCCGTGGGTGGCACCAACACCTCCTACGGGACTAGTGTTACTCATAGGTCTGACCCCGCAGCCACCGGAGTCCCGGTTTGAAAATACGGCGATAATTTGCATATTACTTGACTTAGGCTTAAAAACATGGCGTTAGTGGGTAAGAACTCGAAACAGCCCCCGAACGTCCCCGTGGGTGGCTCCAACACCTCCCACGGGACCAATGTAACTCGTAGGAACTGACCCCGCATACGCGGGACTCCCGGTTTAAGAATACCATGGTAATTTGAATATTTCTAGACTTAGGCTTAAAAACACGGCGTTAAAGGGTGAAAACTAATAATAGACCCCCGAACGTCCCATGGGTGGCCCCAACACCTCCAACGGGACCAATGTAACTCGTAGGAATTGACCCCGCAGCCGTGGGTCTCCCGGTTTGAGAATACGATGATAATTTTCATATTTCCAGGTTTAGGCTTAAAAAGATGGCGTTACAGGTTGAGAACTCGAAACAGCCCCCGAACGTCCCCGTGGGTGGCTCCAACACCACCCACGGGACCAATGTAACTCGTAGGAACTGACCCCGCATATGCGGGACTCCTGGTTTAAGAATACGACGGTAATTTGAATATTTCTAGACTTAGGCTTAAAAACATGGCGTTAGAGGGTGAAAACTCAAAACAGACCCCGAACTTCCCATGGGTGGCCCCAACACCTCCACCGGGACCAATGTAACTTGTAGGAACTGACCCCGCAGCCGCAGGTCCCCCGGTTTGAGAATACGATGATAATTTTCATATTTCTAGGTTTAGGCTTAAAAAGATAGCGTTACAGGTTGAGAACTCGAAACAGCCCCCAAACGTCCCCGTGGGTGGCTCCAACGCCACCCACGGGACCAATGTAACTCTTAGGAACTGACCCCGCATATGCGGGACTCCCGGTTTAAGAATACGACGGTAATTTGAATATTTCTTGACTTAGGCTTAAAAACATGGCGTTAAAGGATGAAAACTCAAAACAGACCCCGAACTTCCCATGGGTGGCCCCAACACCTCCACCGGGACCAATGTAACTTGTAGGAACTGACCCCGCAGCCGCAGGTCTCCCGGTTTGAGAATACGATGATAATTTTCATATTTCTAGGTTTAGGCTTAAAAAGATAGCGTTACAGGTTGAGAACTCGAAACAGCCCCCGAACGTCCCCGCCGGTGGCTCCAACACCTCCCACGGGACCAATGTAACTCGTAGGAACTGACCCCGCATATGCGGGACTCCCGGTTTAAGAATACGACGGTAATTTGAATATTTCTAGACTTAGGCTTAAAAACATGGCGTTACAGGTTGAGAACTCCAAACAGCCCCCGAACGTCCCCGTGGTTGGCACCAACACCTCCCACGGGACTAATTTCAAACACATAGGAACTGACCCCGCAACCGCGGGACTCTCGGTTTGAGAATACAAAGTTAATTTGCATATTTCTAGATTTAGGGTTAAAAACATGGTGTTAGTGGGTGAAAACACAAAACAGCCCCCGAACAGCCCCGTGGGTGGCACCAACACCTCATACGGGACCAATGTAACTCATAAGAATTAACCCCACAGCCGCCGGACTCTGGGTTTGAGAATACGACAATAATTTGTATATCTCTTGACCTAGGACTAAAAACTTGGTGTTAGGGGGTGAAAACTCGAAACAGCCCGCGTACTTCCCCGTGGGTGGCACCAACACCTCCCACGGAACCAATGTAACTCGTAGGAACAGACCCCGCAGCCGCGGGACTCCCGATTTGAAAATACGAAGGTAATTTGCAAATTTCTAGACTTAGGCTTAAAAACATGGCATTAGTTGGTGCAAACTCAAAACAGCCCCCCGAATGGTCCCGTGGGTGGCACCAACACCTCCCACGGGACCAATGTTACTCGTAGGACTGACCCCGCAGCCGCCGGACTCCTGGTTTGAGAATACGATGATAATTTGCTTATTTCTTGACTTAGGATTAAAAACATGGCGTTAGAGGATGAAAACTCGAAACAGCCGCCGAACGGCCCCATGAGTGGCACCAACACCTCCCACGGGACCAGTGTAACTGATACCGCAATCGCGGGACTCCCAATTTGAAAATACAATGGTAATTTACATATTTCTAGACATAGGCTTAAAAAAATGGCTTTAGATGGTGAGAACTCGAAACAGCCCCCCAACGTCCCCGTGGGTGGCACCAACACCTCCCTCAGGACCAATCTAACTCGTTGGAACTGACCCTGCAGCCGCGGGACTCCCGGTTTGAGAATACAAAGGTAATTTGCATATTTCTAGACTTAGCCTTAAAAACATGGCGTTAAAGGTTGAGAACTCGAAACAGCCCCCGAACGTCCCCATGGGTGGTACCAACACCTCCAACGGGACCAATGTAACTGGTAGGAACTGACCCCGCAGCCGCGGGAATCTCGGTTTGAGAATACGAATATAACTTGCATATTTCTAGACTTAGGCTTAAAAACATGGCGTTAGAGGGTGAAAACTCGATACAGCCCCGGAACGGCCCCGTGGGTGGCACCAACACCTCTCACGGGACCAATGTTACTCGTAGGACTAACCTCGGAGCCGTCGGACTCCCGTTTTTAGACTACACAGGTAATTTACATATTTTTAGACTTAGGCTTAAAAACAGGGCGTTACTAGGTGAAAACTTGAAAAGAGCCCCCGAACGGCCCCGTGGGTGGCACCAACACCTCCCACGGGACCAATGTAACTCGTAGGAACTGACCTCGCAGCCGCGGGACTCCCGGTATGATAATACGATGGTAATTTTCATATTTCTGGACTTAGGATTTGAAAACATGGCGTTAGAGGGTGGAAACTCGAAATAGACCCCGAACGGTCCCGTGGGTGGCACCAACACATCCCACAGGACCAATGTAACTGATAGGAACTGACCCCGCACCCGCTAGACTCTCATTTTTTAGAATACGAAGGTAATTTACATATTTCTAGACTTAGGCTTAAAAACATAGCGTTAGAGGGAGAAAACTCAAAACAGCCCCCGAACGGTCCAGTGGGTGGCACCAACACCTCCCACGGGACCAATGTTACTCGTAGGACTGAACCCGCAGTCTCCGGACTCCCGGTTTGATAATACGATGATAATTTGCCTATTTCTTGACTTAGGCTTAAAAATATGGTGTTAGAGGGTGAAAACTCGAAACAGCCCCCATACGTCCCCGTGGGTGGCACCAACACCTCCCACGGGACCAATGTACCTCGTAGGAACTGACCCCGCAGCCGCGGGACTCCCGATTTGAGAATATGGTGGTAATTTGCATATTTCTAGACATAGGGTTAAAAACATGGCGTTAGATGGTGAGAACTCAAAACTACCCCCGAACGTCCCCGTGGGTGGCACCTACACCTCCCACGGGACCAATGTAACTCGTAGGAATAGACCCTGCACCCGCCGGACTCATGGTTTGAGAATACGATGATAATTTGCATATTTCTAGACTTAGGCTTCAAAACATGATGTTAGAGGGTGAAAACTCGAAACAGCCCCCGTATGTCCTTGTGGGTGGCAGCAACACCTCCCACGGGACCAATGTAACTCGTAGGAACTGACCCCGTAGCCGCGTGACTCCCGGATTGATAATACAAAGATAATTTTGCATATTTCTAGACTTAGGCTTAAAAATATGGCGTTAGTGGGTGAAAACTCGAAATAGCCCCCGAATGGCCCCGTAGGTGGCACCAACACCTCCCACGGGACCAATGTAACTCGTACGAACTGACCTCGCATCCGCCAGACTCACGGTTTGAGAACACAATGATAATTTTCATATTTCTTGACTTAGGCTTAAAAACATGGCGTTAGAGGGTGAAAAATCGAAACAGCCCCCGTACGTCCCTGTGGGAGGCACCAACACCGCCCACGGGACCAATGTAACTCGTAGGAACTGACCCCACAGCCGCGGGACTCTCGATTTTTGAGAATACGACAGTAATTTGCATATTTCTAGACACAGGCTTGAAAACATGGCGTTAGATGGTGAGAACTCGAAACAGCCCCCGAACGTCCCCGTGGGTGGCACCAAGACCTCCCACGGGACTAATGCAACTCGTAGGAACTGACCCCGCACCCGCGGGACTCCCGTTTTGAAACTACGAAGGTAATTTGCATATTTCTAGACTTAGGCTTAAAAACATGGTGTTAGTGGGTCAAAACTCGAAACAGCCCCCGAACGGCCCCGTGGGTGGCACTAACACCTCCCACGGGACCAGTGTAACTCGTAGGAACTGAACCCATAGCCACGGGACTACCGGTTTAAGAACACGAAAGTAACTTGCATATTCTGGACTTTGGCTTAAAAACATGGCGTTAAAGGGTGAGAACTCGAAAAGCCCCCGAACGTCCCCGTGGGTGGCTCCAACACCTCCCACGGGACCAATGTAACTCGTAGGAACTGACCCCGCAGCCGCGGGACTCCCGATTTGAGAATACGACGGTAATTTGAATATTTCTAGACTTAGGCTTAAAAACATGGCGTTAGAGGCTGAAAACTCAAAACAGACCCCGAACGGCCCCGTAGGTGGCCACAACACCTCCAACGGGACCAATGTAACTCGTAGGAACTGACCCCGCAAACCGCGGGTCTCCTGGTTTGAGAATACGATGATAATTTGAATATCTCCTGACTTAGGCTTAAAAACTTGGCGTTAGAGGGTGAAAACTTGAAACTTCCCCCGTACGTCCCTGTGGGTGGCACCAACACCTCCCACGGGACCAATGTAACTCGTAGGAACTGACCCCACAGTCGCGGGACTCCCGGTTTGAGAATACAAAGGTAAATTGCATATTTCTAGACTTAGGCTTAATAACATGGCGTTAGTTGGTGAAAACTCTAAACATCCCCCGAATGGTCCCGTGGGTGGCACCAATACCTCCCTCGGGACCAGTGTAACTCGTAGGAACTGACCCCGCAGTCGCGGGACTCCCGATTTGAGAATACAACGGTAATTTGCATATTTCTAGACATAGGCTTAAAAACATGGCGTTAGATGGTGAGAACTTAAAACAGCCTCCGAACGTCCCCGTGGGTGGCACCAACACGTCCCTCGAGGTCAATGTAACTCGTAGGCACTGACCCTGCAGCCGCGGGACTCCTGGTTTGAGAATACAAAGGTAATTTACATATTTCTAGAATTAGGCTTAAAAACATGGCGTTAGTGGGTGAAAACTCGAAACAACCCCCGTACGTCCCTATGGGTGGCACCAACACCTCCACCGGGACCAATGTAACTCTTAGGAACTGACCCCGCAGTCGTGGGACTCTCGGTTTGAGAATACAAAGTTAATTTGTATATTTCTAGACTTAGGTGAAAACTCGAAACAGCCCCCGAACGGCCCCATGAGTGGAACCAACACCTCCCACGGGACCAATGTCACTCGTACGAACTAATCCCGCAGCCGCGGGACTCTCGATTTTAGAATTCAACAGTAATTTGAATATTTCTAGACATAGGCTTAAAAACATGGCGTTAGATGGTGAGAACTCGAAACAGCCCCCGAACGTCCCCGTGGGTGGTACCAACACCTCCCACAGGACCAATGTAACTCGTAGGAACTAACCCCGCAGCCGCTGGACTCCTGGTTTGAGAATACAACGATAGTTTGTATATCTCTTGACTTAGGCATAAAAACATGGCGTTAGAGGGTGAAAACTCGAGACAACCCCCATACTTTTTCGTGGGTGGCACCAACACCTCCCACGGGACCATTATAAGTCGTAGGAACTAACCCCGCAGCCGCAGGACTCCCGGTTTGAGAATACCACTGTAATTTATATATTTTTTACACATAGGCTTAAAAACATGGAGTTTGAGGGTGAGAACTCGAAACATCCCCCGAACGTCCCCATTCGTGGTACCAATACCTCCAACGGGACCAATGTAACTTGTAGGAACTGACCCCGCAGCCGCGGGAATCTCGGTTTGAGAATACGAATATAACTTGCATATTTCTAGACTTAGGCTTAAAAACATGGAGTTAAAGGTTGAGAAGTTGAAACACCCCCCGAACGTCCCCTTGGGTGGCTCCAACACCTCCCACGGGACCAATGTAACTCATATGAACTGACCCCTCAGCCACGGGACTCCCAGTTTGAGAATACGATGGTAATTTGAATATTTCTAGACTTAGGCTTAAAAACATGTTGTTAGAGGGTGAAAACACAAAACATACCCCGAACGGCCCCGTGGGTGGCACCAACACCTCCAACGGGAGCAATGTAACTCGTAGGAACTGACCCCGTAGCCGCGGGACTCCCGATTTGAGAACACAACGGTTATTTGCATATTTCTAGACATGGGCTTAAAAATATGGCGTTAGATGGTGAGAACTCGAAATAGCCCCCGAACGGCCCCGTGGGTGGCACCAACACCTCCCACAGGACCAATGTAACTCGTAGGAACTGACGCCGCAGCCGCGGGACGCCCGATTTGAGAATACGAAGGTAATTTGTATATTTCTAGACTTAGGCTTAAAGACATGGCTTTAGAGGGTGAAATTTCAAAACAGACAACGAACGGCCTCGTAGGTGGCACCAACACCTCCCACGGGACCAATGTAATTCGTAGGAACTGACCCCGCAGCCACGGGACTCCCGGTTTGAGAATACGAAGGTAATTTGCATATTTCTAGACTTAGGATTAAAAACATTACGTTAGAGGGTGAAAAATCGAAATATCCCCCGAACGGCCCCGTGGGTGGCACCAACACCCACGGGACCAATGTAACTCGTAGGAACTGCCCCGTAGCCGCGGGACTCCCGATTTGATAATACCATGATAATTTGCACATTTCTTGACATAGGCTTAAAAACATGGAGTTAGAGGGTGAGAACTCGAAACAGCCCCCGAACGTCCCCGTGGGTGGTACCAACACCTCCCATGGGACCAATGTAACTCGTAGGAACTGACCCCGCAACCACGGGACTCTAGGTTTGAGAATACGAAGGTAACATGCATATTTCTAGACTTAGGCTTAAAAACATGGCGTTAAAGGTTGAGAACTCGAAACAGCCCCCGAACGTCCCTGTGGGTGGCTCCAACACCTCCCACGGGACCAATGTAACTCGTAGGAACTGACCCCGCAGCCGAGGGACTCCCGGTTTGAGAATACGATGGTAATTTGCATATTTCTACACTTAGGCTTAAAAACATGGCGTTAGACGGTGAAAACTCAAAACAGACCCCGAACAGCCCCGTGGGTGGCACCAACACCTCCAACGGGACCAATGTAAATCGTAGGAACTAACCCCGCAGCCACGGGTCTCCCGGTTGGAGAATACGATGATAATTTTTATATTTCTAGACTTAGGCTTAAAAACATAGCGTTAGAGGGTGGGAACTCAAAATAGCCCCCGAACGTCCCCATGGGTGGCACCAACACCTCCCATGGGACCAATGTAACTCCTAGGAACTGACCCCGCAACCGCGAGACTCCCGGTTTGAGAATACGAAGGTAATTTTCATATTTCTAGACTTAGGCTTAAAAACATGGCGTTAGTGGGTGAAAACTCAAAACCGGCCCCGTGGGTGGCACCAACACCTCCCACGGGACCAATGAAACTCGTAGGAACTGACCCCGCAGCCGTCGAACTCCCATTTTGAGAATACGACGATAATTTGTATATTTCTTAACTTTGGCTTAAAAACATGGCGTTAGAGGGTGAAAACTCGAAACAACCATCGTACGTCCCCGTGGGTGCCACTAACACCTCCCACGGGACCAAAGTAACTCGTAGGAACTGACCTCGCAGCCGCGGAAGTCCCGGTTTGAGAATACGATAGTAATTTGCATATTTCTAGACTTAAGATTAAAAACATGGCGTTAGAGGGTGAAAACTCGAAACAGACCCCGAACGGCCCCGTAGGCGGCACCAACACTTCCCACGGGACCAATGTAAGTCGTAGGAACTGACCCCGCAGCCGCGGGAATCCTGGTTTGAGAATACGAAGGTAATTTGTATATTTCTAGACTTATTTTTAAAAACATGGCGTTTGAGGGTGAAAAATCGATACAGCCCTCGAACGGCCCCGTGGGTGGCACCAACACCTCCCACGGGACCAATGTAACTCGTAGGAACTGACCCGGAAGCTGTGGGGCTACCGGTTTTAGAATACGAAGGTAATCTGCATATTTCTAGACTTCAGCGTAAAAATATGGCGATAGTGGGTGAAAACTCGAAACAGCCCTCGAACGGTCCCGTGGGTGGCACCAACACCTCCCGCGGGACCAATATAACTCGTAGTAACTGACCCCGCAGTCGCAGGACACCCGATTTTAGATTACGAAGGTAATTTACATATTTCTAGACTTAGGCTTAAAAACATGGCGTTAGAGGGTGAAAACTCGATACAGCCCTCGAACGGCTCCGTGGGTGGCAGCAACACCTCCCACGGGAGCAATGTAAATCGTAGGAACTGACCCTGTTGCTACGGGACTCCCGGTTTGGGAATACGAAGGTAATTTGCATATTTCTAGACTTAGGCTAAAAAACATAGCGTTAGAGGGTGAAAACTCAAAATAGCACCCGAACGGTCCAGTGGGTGGCAACAACACCTCCCACGGGACCAATGTAACTCGTAGGAACTGACCCCGCAGCCGCGGGACTCCTAGTTTGAGAATACATTGGTAATTTATATATTTCTAGACTTAGGCTTAAAAACATTTCGTTAGAGGGTGAAAACTCGAAACAGGCCCCGAACGGTCCCGTGGGTAGCACCAACACCTCCCACGGGACCAATGTAACTCGTAGAAACTAACCTCGCAGCCGCCGGGCTCACAGTTTGAGAATACGATGATAATTTGCATATTTCTTGACTTAGGCTTAAAAACATGGCGTTAGAGGGTGAAAACTTAAAACAGGCCTCGTACCTCCCCGTGGGTGGCACCAACACCTCCCACGGGGCCAATGAAACTCGTAGGAACTGACCCCGCAGCCGACGGACTCCCGTTTTGAGAAGACGACGATAATTTTATATTTCTTGACTATGGCTTAAAAATATGGCGTTAGAGGGTGAAAACTCTAAATAGCCCCCGTACGTCCCCGTGGGTGGCACCAACACCTCCCACGGGACCAATATAACTCGTAGGAACTGACCCCGCAGCCGCGGGACTCCCGGTTTGAGAATACGATAGTAATTTGCATATTTCTCTACTTTGGATTAAAAACATAGCGTTAGAGGGTGAAAACTCGAAACAGACCCCGAACAGCCCCGTATGTGGCACCAACACCTCCCACGGGACCAATGTAAGTCGTAGGAACTGACCCCGCAGCCACGGGGCACCCGATTTGAGAATAAGAAGGTAATTTGCATATTTCTAGACTTAGCCTTAATAACATGGCGTTAGTGGGTGAAAACTCGAAACCACCCCCGAACGGCCCCGTGGGTGGCACCAACACCTCCCACGGGACCAATGAAACTCGTAGGAACGGACCCCGCAGCCCTCGGACTCCTGGTTTGAGAATACGACGATAATTTGCATATTTCTTGACTTAGGCTTAAAAACATGGCGTTAGAGGGTGAAAACTCGAAACAGTCCCCGTACGTCCCCGTGGGTGGTACTAACACCTCCCACGGGACCAATGTAACTCGTAACTGAGCGTTCGTGTAAATACGCTAGTCATTGTTGTCGGCTTCCAACCACAATACAAAAATACCTAAACTTTAACTACACTCTTGCGGAGTATAGTGGCGAGTCTGGGTATCGAATCCTCAGGGAACTAGGATGAGTGAACGTGACGACAAAGGTAAGACTGTTAACCCTAACTTGACTCTAAAAAGAAAAAAAAATAAGATGATTGAGTGAGAAAGGGAAAAGGGAAAAATAAAGAAGTTAACTAAAAGTAATTGGAAAAATCAAGGTAGAGACACAATCCCCCAACCCTAGAGTATTGATGGTATAAAACTAATCGTAAATTTAACTGATTAATTTGACCCGGAATTTAGTACTCCCAAGCATTACGTATACGAGGTTCAAGCCCGCGTCATACTTAATCTGAGGATGAGTAAATCAGTATCGCGATAGTAGCACTCGAATTGCACTCTAAATCATCACGAGTACCCAGAGGCAAACGAGATATAAAGATCTACAATTGTTGTGTAGCTACGCAATACGGTCATAATCAATCACTAAATTCAGAGGACTAATATTATACACATGCAATTAACACATTAGGTTGGGTTCATGTATCCCAACCTTCAAAAACCTAGCCTAACATGGTAAATAATAATAAAAGAGCTGGAAATAAAACTTACCACGATTGAAGAACAAGAACATGCAAGAAGAAATCAAAGATTGAAGAAAAACTGGAAAAACTCTTGAATTAATGGTGCAAAATATGTGAATCTTTCTCCTAGATGTTCCTACTTGTTATGGAGCTTTTACATGAATGAAATCTTCATAAAAAGAGTCCTAATGACTAAATATATAGGCTAAGGGTCGTTTAGAAGAGTCCCTAAAACATAAAACTCTTTTGGCTAAAAGATAAGCACAAAATAAAAATCCCGTATCTGTCGATTTGTCACACCTAGAAAGCGTGACTAATTTTGTAACGGATCTGGAGCGTGACTAATTTCGTAATGGATCTGGTGCGTGGCAAATGGGCAGACTGGTTCTTTTTTCTCAGCTTTGGTTCGGTTCGGGTCTGACAGCTTTTTTCTTGGATTTCTTCTCAACTTCAAATCGGCATAACTTCTTCATCGTAGCTCGGATTGAGGTGCCGTTTTTTCCAGTGTTCTTGTAATTAAAAGGTCTTCAACTTTCCAGTTGGCCCCACCTCCGGAATAAGGCTACAAAATTACGAAAATGCCCCTCAACTCCCCGATTCTTGGTTTCTTTCACTATTTTGAGTTCTCTTTGGCACTAACTTGCATGAAATATCTGTAAAACACATAGGAGATACACAAAATACGAAATACTTGCCAAAAAGGGTTAGTAGCATAAACATGAGACAAATCCAATCTATTTACACTGCACGGGATCATAAAAATACTGAAATTAAGGGGATAAATGTGAAGAATTTATGCCTAATCAACCAATGTAACTCGTAAGAACTGACCCCGCAGCCGCGGGACTCCCGATTTGAGAATGCGAAGGTAATTTGCATATTTCTAGACTTAGGCTTAAAAACATGGCGTTAGTGGGAGAAACCTCGAAACAGCCCCCCGAACGGCCCCATGGGTGGCACCAACACCTCCCACGGGACCAATGTAACTCGTAGAAACTAACTCCGCAGCCGCGGGAGTTCAGATTTGAGAATACGACGGTAATTTTGATATTTCTACACTTTGGCTTAAAAACATGGCGTTAGAGGGTGAAGACTAGAAACAGACCCCGAAAGGCCTCGTGGGTGGCACTAACACCTCCCACGGGACCAATGTATCTCGTACGAACCGATCCCGCAGCCGCGGGACTCCCGATTTGAGAATATGACGGTAATTTGCATATTTCTAGACATAGGCTTAAAAACATGGCGTTAGATGTTGAGAACTCGAAACCGCCCCCGAACGTCCCTGTAGGTGGCACTAACACCTCCCACGGGACCAATGTCACTCGTAGGAATTGTCCCCGCAGCCGCGGGACTCCCGGTTTGAGAATGCGAAGGTAATTTGTATATTTCTAGAATTAGGCTTAAAAACATAGCGTTAGAGGGTGAAAACTCGAAATAGCCCCCCGAACGTCCCCGTGGGTGGCACCAACACCTCCCTCGGGACCAATGTAACTCGTAGAAACTAACCCCACAGCCGCGGGACTCACGATTTGAGAATAAAATGACAATTTGCATATTTCTAGACATAGGCTTAAAAACATGGCGTTAGATGGTGAGAACTCGAAACAGCCCCGGAACGGCCCCGTGGGTGGCTCCAACACCTCCCACGGGACCAATGTAACTCGTAGGAATTGACCCCGCAGCCGCGGGACTCCCGATTTGAGAATACGACGGTAATTTGAATATTTCTAGACTTAGGCTTAAAAACATGGCGTTAGAGGCTGAAAACTCAAAACAGACCCCGAACGGCCCCGTGGGTGGCACCAACACCTCCAACGGGACCAATGTAACTCGTAAGAATTAACCCCGCAGCCGCCGGACTCTGGGTTTGAGAATACGACAATAATTTGTATATCTCTTGACCTAGGCTTAAAAACTTGGTGTTAGAGGGTGAAAACTCGAAACAACCCCCGTACTTCGCCGTGGGTGGCACCAACACCTCCCACGGGACCAATGTAACTCGTAGGAACAGACCCCGCAGCCGCGAGACTCCCGATTTGAGAATACGACGGTAATTTGCTTATTTTTGGACTTAGGATTAAAAACATGGCGTTAGAGGGTGAAAACTCAAAACATACCCCGAACGTCCCCGTGGGTGGCACCAACACCTCCCATGGGACCAATGTAACTCGTATGAACTGACCCCGTAGCCGCGGGACTCCCGGTTTGAAAATACGAAGGTAATTTGCAAATTTCTAGACTTAGGCTTAAAAACATGGCGTTAGTGGGTGCAAACTCAAAACAGCCCCCCGAATGGTCCCGTGGGTGGCACCAACACCTCCCACGGGACCAATGTTACTCGTAGGACTGACCCCGCAGCCGCCAGACTCCTGGTTTGAGAATACGACGATAATTTGCATATTTCTTGACTTAGGATTAAATACATGGCGTTAGAGGGTGAAAACTCGAAACAGCCGCCGAACGGCCCCATGAGTGGCACCAACACCTCCTACAGGACCAGTGTAACTGAACCCGCAATCGCGGGACTCCCAATTTGAGAATACAATGGTAATTTACATATTTCTAGACATAGGCTTAAAAACATGGCGTTAGATGGTGAGAACTCGAAACAGCCCCCGAACGTCCCCGTGGGTGGCTCCAACACCTCCCCCGGGACCAATGTAACTCGTAGGAACTGACCCCGCAGTCGAGGGACTCACGATTTGAGAATACGATGGTAATTTTCATATTTCTAGACTTAGGCTTAAAAACATGGGGTTAGAGGGTGAAAACTCGATACAGCCCCGGAACGGCCCCGTGGGTGGCACCAACACCTCTCACGGGACCAATGTTACTCGTAGGACTGACCTCGGAGCCGTCGGACTCCCATTTTGAGACTACGCAGGTAATTTGCATATTTCAAGACTTAGGCTTAAAAACAGGGCATTACTAGGTGAAAACTCGAAACAACCCCCGAACGGCCCCGTGGGTGGCACCAACACCTCCCACGGGACCAATGTAACTCGTAGGAACTGACCTCGCAGCCGCGGGACTCCCGTTTTGATAATACGACGGTAATTTTCATATTTCTGGACTTAGGATTTGAAAACATGGCGTTAGAGGGTGGACACTCGAAACAGACCCCGAACGGTCCCGTGGGTGGCACCAACACCTCCCACGGGACCAATGTAACTGATAGGAACTGACCCCGCACCCGCTAGACTCTCGGTTTTGAGAATACGAAGGTAATTTGTATATTTCTAGACTTGGGCTTAAAAACATAGCGTTAGAGGGTGAAAACTCAAAACAGCCCCCGAACGGTCCAGTGGGTGGCACCAACACCTCCCACGGGACCAATGCTACTCATAGGACTGACCCCGCAGTCGCCGGACTCCCGGTTTGAGAATACGATGATAATTTGCATATTCCTTCACTTAGGCTTGAAAACATGGTGTTAGAGGGTGAAAACTCGAAACAGCCCCCATACGTCCCCGTGGGTGGCACCAATACCTCCCACGGGACCAATGTAACTCGTAGGAACTGACCCCGCATCCGCGGGACTCCCTATTTGAGAATACGGTGGTAATTTTCATATTTCTAGACATAGGCTTAAAAACATGGTGTTAGAGGGTAAAAACTCAAAATAGACCCCGAACGGCCCCCTGGGTGGCACCAACACCTCCAACGGGACCAATGTAACTCGTAGGAACTAACCTCGCAGTCACGCGTCTCCCGGTTTGACAATACGATGATAATTTTCATATTTCTAGACTTAGGCTTAAAAACATGGCGTTAGAGGGTGAGAACTCATAACAGCCCCTAAACGTCCCCTTGGGTGGCACCAACACCTGCGATGGGACCAATGTAACTCGTAGGAACTGACCCCGCAGCCGCGAGACTCCCGGTTTGAGAATACGAAGGTAATTTTCATATTCCTAGACTTAGTCTTAAAAACATGGCTATAGTGGGTGAAAACTCAAAACAGCCCCCCAACGGCCCCGTGGGTGGCACCAACACCTCCCACGGGGCCAATGAAACTCGTAGGAACTGACCCCGCAGCCGTCAGACTCCCGTTTTGAGAATACGACGATAATTTTATATTTCTTGACTTTGGCTTAAAAACATGGCGTTAGAGGGTGAAAACTCAAAACAACCCCCGTACGTCCCCTTGGGTGGCACCAACAACTCCCACGGGACCAATGTAACTCGTAGGACCTGACCCCGCAGCCGCAGGACTCCCAGTTTGAGAATACGATAGTAATTTGCATATTTCTATACTTTGGATTAAAAACATGGCGTTAGAGGGTGAAAACTCGAAACAGACCCCGAACGGCTCCGTACGTGGCACCAACACCTCCCACGGGACCAATGTAAGTCGTAGGAACTGACCCCGCAACCGCGGGAATCCCGATTTGAGAATAGGAAGGTTATTTGTATATTTTTAGACTTAGGCGTAAAAACATGGCGTCAGAGGGTGAAAACTCGAAACAGACCCCGAACAGCCCCATAGGTGGCACCAACACCTCCCACGGGACCAATGTAAGTCGTAGGAACTGACCCCGCAGCCGCGGGGCTCCCGATTTGAGAATAAGAAGGTAATTTGTAGATTTCTATACTTAGGCTTAATAACATGGCGTTAGTGGATTAAAATTCGAAACCGCCCCCGAACGGCCCCGTGGGTGTCACCAACACCTCCCACGGGACCAATGAAACTCGTAGGAACGAACCCCACATCCCTCGGACTCCTAGTTTGAGAATACGACGATAATTTTCATATTTCTTGACTTAGGCTTAAAAACATGGCGTTAGAGGCTGAAAACTCGAAACAGCCCCCGTACATCCCCGTCGGTGGCACTAACACCTCCCACGGGACCAATGTAACTCGTAAGAACTGACCCCGCAGCCGCGGGACTCCCGATTTGAGAATACGAAGGTAATTTGCATATCACTAGACTTAGGCTCAAAAAGATGGCGTTAGAGGGTGAAAACTCGAAACAACACCCAAACGACCCTGTGGGTGGCACCAACAGCTCCCACGGGGCCAATGTAAATCGTAGGAACTAACCCCGCTTCCGCGGGGCTCCCGATTTGAGAATGCGAAGGTAATTTGTATATTTCTAGACTTAGGCTTAAAAACATAGCGTTAGAGGGTGAAAACTCGAAACAGCCCCCGAACGTCCCCGTGAGTGGCACCAACACCTCCCGCGGGACTAATGTAACTCGTAGGAACTGACCCCGTAGCCGCGGGACTCGCGATTTGAGAATACAAAGATAATTTGCATATTTCTAGACATAGGCTTAAAAACATGGCGTTAGATGGTGAGAACTCGAAACAGCCCCCGAACGACCCCGTGGGTGGCACCGACAGCTCCCTCGGGACCAATGTAACTCGTAGGAACTGACCCCGCAGCCGCGGGACTCCCGGTTTGAGAATACAAAGGTAATTTGCATATTTCTAGACTTAGGCTTAAAAACTTGGCGTTAGTGGGTGTGAACTCGAAACAGCCTCGGAACGGCCCCGTGGGTGGCACCAACACCTCCCACGGGACCAATGTAACTCGTAGGAATTGACCCCGCAGCAGTGGGACTCCCGATTTGAGAATACGATGGTAATTTGAATATTTCTAGACTTAGGCTTAAAAACATGGCGTTAAAGGTTGAGAACTCGAAACAGCCCCCGAACGTCCCCGTGGGTGGCTGCAACACCTCCCACGGGACCAATGTAACTCGTAGGAACTGACCCCGCAGCCGTGGGACTCCCGATTTGAGAATACAAAGGTAATTTGCATATTTCTATACTTAGGCTTAAAAACATGGCGTTAGTGGGAGAAAACTTGAAACGGCCCCCGAACGGCCCCGTGGGTGGCACCAACACCTCCCACGGGACCAATGTAACTCGTAGGAACAGATCCCGTAGCCGACGGACTCACGGCTTGAGAATACGATGATAATTTGCATATTTCTTGACTTAGGCTTTAAAACATGGCGTTAGAGGGTGAAAACTCGAAACAACCCCCGTACGTCCTCGTGGGTGGCACCAACACCTCCCGCGGGACCAATGTAACTCGTAGGAACTGACCCCGTAGCCGCGAGACTCCCGATTTTAGAATACCACGGTAATTTTCATATTTCTAGACATAGCCTTAAAAACATGGAGTTAGATGGTGAGAACTCGAAACAACCCCCGAACGTCCTTGTGGGTGGTACCAACACCTCCCACGGGACCAATGTAACTCGTAGGAACAGACCCCGCAGCCGCGGGACTCCCGGTTTGAGAATATGAATGTAACTTGCATTTTTCTAGACTTAGGCTTAAAAACATGGTGTTAAAGGTTGAGAACTCGAAGAAGCCCCCGAACGTCCCAGTGGGTGGCTCCAACACCTTCCACGGGACCAATGTAACTCGTAGGAACTGACCCCGCAGCCGCGGGACTCTCGGTTTAAGAATACGACAGTAATTTGAATATTTCTAGACTTAGGCTTAAAAACATGGCGTTAGAGGGTGAAAACTCAAAACAGACCCCGAACGGCCCCGTGGGTGGCACCAACACCTCCAACGGGACCAATGTAACTCATAGGAACTGACCCCGCAGCCGCGGGACTCCCGATTTGAGAATGCAATGGTAATATGTATATTTCTAGACAAAGGCTTAAAAACATGGCGTTAGATGGTGAGAACTCGAAACAGCCCCCTAATGTCCCCGTGGGTGGCACCAACACCTCCCTCGGGACCAATGTAACTCATAGGAACTGACCCCGCAACCGCGGGACTCCCGGTTTGATAATACAAAGGTAAATTGCATATTTCTAGACTTAGGCTTAAAAAATTGGCGTTAGTGGGTGTGAACTCGAAACAGCCTCGGAACGGCCCCGTGGGTGGCACCAACACTTCCCACGGGACCAATGTAACTCGTAAGAACTGACCCCGCAGCCACGGGACACCCGATTTGAGAATATGATGGTAATTTGTATATTTCTAGACTAAGGCATAAAAACATGGCGTTAGAGGGAGAAAACTCGATACAGCCCTCGAACGGCCCCATGGGTGGCACCAGCACCTCCCATGGGACTAATGTAACTCGTAGGAACTAACCCCATAGCCGCGGGGCTCCCGATTTGAGAATACGAAGGAAAATCGCATATTTCTAGACTTAGGCTTAATAACATGGCGTTAGTGGGTTAAAACTCGAAACCACCCCCGAACGGCCCCGTGGGTGTCACCAACACCTCCCACGGGACCAATGAAACTCGTAGGAACGGACCTCGCAGCCCTCGGACTCCTGGTTTGAGAATACGATAATAATTTGCATATTTCTTGACTTAGGCTTAAAAACATGGCGTTAGAGGGTGAAAACTCGAAACAGCCCCCGTACGTCTCCGTGCGTGGCACTAACACCTCCCACGGGACCAATGTAACTCGTAAGAACTGACCCCGCAGCCGCGGGACTCCCGATTTGAGAATCCGAATGTAATTTTCATATTTCTAGACTTAGGCGTAAAAAGATGGCGTTAGAGGGTGAAAACTCGAAACAACACCCGAACGACCCCGTGGGTGGCACCAACACCTCCCACGGGACCAATGTAACTCGTAGGAACTAACCCCGCAGCCGCGGAGCTACCGGTTTCCGAATACGAAGGTAACTTGCATATTTCTAGACTTAGGCTTAAAAACATGGCGTTAGTGGGTGAAAACTCGAAACAACCCCCGGAACGGCCCCGTGGGTGGTACTAACACCTCCCACGGGACCAATGTAACTCGTAGAAACTAACCCCGCAGCCGCGGGAGTTCTGATTTGAGAATACGATGGTAATTTTGATATTTCTACACTTTGGCTTAAAAATATGGCGTTAGAGCGTGAAAACTAGAAACAACCCCCGAACGTCCCCGTGGGTGGCTCCAACACCTCCCACGGGACCAATGTAACTCGTAGGAACTGACCCCGCAGCCGTGGGCCTCCCGATTTGAGAATACAAAGGTAATTTGCATATTTCTAGACTTAGGCTTAAAAACATGGCGTTAGTGGGAGAAAACTTGAAACAGCCCCCGAACGGCCCCGTGGGTGGCACCAACACCTCCCACGGGACCAATGTAACTCGTAGGAACTGATCCTGTAGCCGCCGGACTCACGGTTTGACAATACGATGATATTTTGCATATTTCTTGACTTAGTCTTAAAAACATGGCGTTAGAGGGTGAAAACTCGAAACAACCACCGTACGTCCTCGTGGGTGGCACCAACACCTCCCACGGGACCAATGTAACTCATAGGAACTCACCCCGCAGCCGCCGGACTCCCGGTTTGAGAATACCACGGTAATTTGCATATTTCTAGACATAGGCTTAAAAACATGGAGTTAGAGGGTGAGAACTCGAAACAGCCCCTGAACGTCCCCGTGGGTGGTACCAACACCTCCCACTGGACCAATGTAACTCGTAGGTACTGACTCCGCATCCGCGGGACTCTCGGTTTGAGAATACGAATGTAAATTTCATATTTCTAGACTTAGGCTTAAAAACATGGCGTTAAAGGTTGAGAACTCGAAAAAAACCCCGAACGTCCCCGTGGGTGGCTCCAACACCTCCCACGGGACCAATGTACGTCGTAGGAACTGACCCCGCAGCCGCGGGACTCTCGATTTGAGAATACGACAGTAATTTGAATATTTCTAGACTTAGGCTTAAAAACATGGCGTTAGAGGGTGAAAACTCAAAACAGACCCCGAACGGCCCCGTGGGTGGCACCAACACCTCCAACGGGGCCAATGTAACTCGTAGGAACTGACCCCGCAGCCGCGGGACTCCCGATTTGAGAATAAAATGGTAATATGTATATTTCTAGACATAGGGTTAAAAACATGGCGTTAGATGGTGAGAACTCGAAACAGCCCCCTAACGTCCCCGTGGGTGGCACTAACACCTCCCTCGGGACCAATGTAACTCATAGGAACTGACCCCGCACCCGCGGGACTCCCGGTTTGAGAATACAAAGGTAATTTGCGTATTTCTAGACTTAGGCTTAAAAACTTGGCGTTTGTGGGTGAGAACTCGAAACAGCCCCCGAACGGCCCCGTGGGTGGCACCAACACCTCCCACGGGACCAATGTAACTCGTAGGAACTGACCTCGTAGCCACGGGACACCCGATTTGAGAATACGATGGTAATTTGTATATTTCTAGACTTAGGCTTAAAGACATGGCGTTAGAGGGTGAAAACACGTAACAGACCAAGAACTGCCCCATGGGTGGCACCAACACCTCCCACGGGACCAATGTAACTCATAGGAAATGACCCCGCAACCACGGGACTCCCGGTTTGAGAATACGTAGGTAATTATCATATTTCTAGACTTAGGCGTAAAAACATGATGTGAGAGGGTGAAAACTCGATAAATCCCCCGAACGGCCCCTTGGGTGGCACCAACACCTTCCACGGGACCAATGTAACTCGTAGGAACTGACCCCGCAGCCGCTGGACTCAAGGTTTAAGAATACGATGATAATTTGCATAGTTCTAGACATAGGCTGAAAAACGTGGCGTTAGATGGTGAAAACTCGAAACAACCCTCGAACGGTCCCGTGGGTGGCACCAACACCTCCCACGGGACCAATGTAACTCGTAGGAACAGACCCCGCAGCCGCGGGACACCCGATTTTAGAATACGAAGGTAATTTACATTTTTCTAGACTTAGGCTTAAAAACATGGCGTTAGAGGGTAAAAACTCGATACAGCCCTCGAACGGCCCCGTGGGTGGCACCAACACCTCCCACGGGACCAATGTAACTCGTAGGAACGGACCCCGTGGCCACGGGACTCCCGATTTTTCAATATGAAGGTAAGTTGCATATTTCTAGACTTAGGCTAAAAAACATAGCGTTAGAGGGTGAAAACTCAAAACAGCACCCGAATGGTCCAGTGGGTGGCAACAACAACTCCCACGGGACCAATGTAACTCGTAGGAACTGACCCTGCAGCCGCGGGACACCTGGTTTGAGAATACATAGGTAATTTGTATATTTCTAGGATTAGGCTTAAAAACATGGCGTTAGAGGGTGAAAACTCAAAACAGCACCCGAACGGTCCAGTGGGTGGCACCAACACCTCCGACGGGACCAATGTAACTCGTAGGAACTTACCCCGCAGCCGAGGGACTCCCGGTTTGAGAATACGATGGTAATTTGTATATTTCTAGACTTAGGCTTAAAAAATGTTGTTAGAGGGTGAAAACTCGAAACAGGCCTCGAACGGTCCCGTGGGTAGCACCAACACCTCCCACGGGACCAATGTAACTCGTAGGAACTGACCCCGGAGTCGCCAGACTCACGGTTTGAGAATGCGATGATAATTTCCATATTTCTTGACTTGGGCTTAAAAACATGGCGTTAGAGGGTGAAAACTCGAAACAACCCCCGTACGTCCCCGTGGGTGGCACCAACACCTCCCACGGGACCAATGTAACTCGTAGGAACTGACCCCGCAGCCGCGGGACTCCCGGTTTGAGAATACAATAGTAATTTGCATATTTCTGTACTTTGGATTAAAAACATGGCGTTAGAGGGTGAAAACTCGAAACAGACCCCGAACAGGCCCGTAGGTGGCACCAACACCTCCCACAAGACCAATGTAAGTTGTTGGAACTGACCCCGTGACCGCGGGAATCCCGGTTTGAGAATAGGAAGGTAATTTGCATATTTCTAGACTTAGGCGTAAAAACATGGAGTTAGAGGGTGAAAACTCGATACAGCCCTCGAACGGCCCCATGCGTAGCACCAACACCTCCCACGGGACCAATGTAAATCGTAGGAACTGATCCCACAGCTGCGGGGCTCCCGATTTGAGAATACGAAGGTAATTTGCATATTTCTAGACTTAGGCTTAATAACATGGCGTTAGTGGGTGAAAACTTGAAACTACCCCCGAACGGCCCCGTGGGTGGCACCAACACCTCTCACGGGACCAATGAAACTCGTAGGAACGGACCCCGCAGCCCTCGGACTCCTGGTTTGAGAAAACGATGATAATTTGCATATTTCTTGACTTAGGCTTAAAAACATGGCGTTAGAGGGTGAAAACTCGAAACAGCCCTCGTACGTCCCCGTGGGTGGCACTAACACCTCCCACGGGACCAATGTAACTCGTAAGAACTGACCCTGCATCCGCGGGATTCCCGATTTGAGAATACGAAGGTAATTTGCATATTTATAGACTTAGGCTTAAAAAGATGGCGTTAGATGGTGAAAACTCGAAACAACACCCGAACGACCCCGTGGGTGGCACCAACACCTCCCACGGGACCAATGTAACTCGTAGGAACTAACCTCGCAGCCGCGGGGCTCCCGGATTGATAATACGAAGGTAACTTGCATATTTCTAGACTTAGGCTTAAAAACATGGCGTTAGTGGGTGAAAACTCGAAACAGCCCCCGAACGACCCCGTGGGTGGCACCAACACCTCCCACGGGACCAATGTAACTCGTAGAAACTAATCCCGCAGCCGAGGGAGTTCTGATTTGAGAATACGATAGCAATTTTGAAATTTCTACACTTTCGCTTAAAAATATGGCGTTAGAGGGTGAAAACTAGAAACAGACCACGAACGGCCCCGTGGGTGGCACCAACACCTCCCACGGGACCAATATCTCTCGTAGGAATTGACCCCGCAGCCGCAGGACTCCCGGTTTGAGAATGCGAAGGTAATTTGTATATTTCTAGACTTAGGCTTAAAAACATAGCGTTAGAGGGTGAAAACTCGAAACAGCCCTCGAACGTCCCCGTGGGTGGCACCAACACCTCCCTCGGGACCAATGAAACTCGTAGGAACTGACCCCGCAGCTGCGGGACTCACGATTTGAGAATACATTGATAATTTGCATATTTCTAGACATAGTCTTAAAAACATGGCGTTAGATGCTGAGAACTCGAAACAGCCCCCGAACGGCCCCGTGGGTGGCTCCAACACCTCCCACGGGACCAATATAACTCGTAGGAATTAACCCCGCAGCCGTGGGACTCCCGATTTGAGAATACGATGGTAATTTGAATATTTCCAGACTTAGGCTTAAAAACATTGCGTTAAAGGTTGAGAAATCGAAACAGCCCCCGAACGTCCCCGTGGGTGGCGCCAACACCTCCCACGGGACCAATGTAACTCGTAGGAACTGACCCCACAGCTGCGGGGCTCCCGATTTGAGAATACGAAGGTAATTTGCATATTTCTAGACTTAGGCTTAATAACATGGCGTTAGTGGGTGAAATCTTGAAACTACCCCCGAACGGCCCCGTGGGTGGCACCAACACCTCTCACGGGACCAATGAAACTCGTAGGAACGGACCCCGCAGCCCTCGGACTCCTGGTTTGAGAAAACGATGATAATTTGCATATTTCTTGACTTAGGCTTAAAAACATGGCGTTAGAGGGTGAAAACTCGAAACAGCCCTCGTACGTCCCCGTGGGTGGCACTAACACCTCCCACGGGACCAATGTAACTCGTAAGAACTGACCCTGCATCCGCGGGATTCCCGATTTGAGAATACGAAGGTAATTTGCATATTTATAGACTTAGGCTTAAAAAGATGGCGTTAGATGGTGAAAACTTGAAACAACACCCGAACGACCCCGTGGGTGGCACCAACACCTCCCACGGGACCAATGTAACTCGTAGGAACTAACCTCGCAGCCGCGGGGCTCCCGGATTGATAATACAAAGGTAACTTGCATATTTCTAGACTTAGGCTTAAAAACATGGCGTTAGTGGGTGAAAACTCGAAACAGCCCCCGAACGACCCCGTGGGTGGCACCAACACCTCCCACGGGACCAATGTAACTCGTAGAAACTAATCCCGCAGCCGAGGGAGTTCTGATTTGAGAATACGATAGCAATTTTGAAATTTCTACACTTTCGCTTAAAAATATGGCGTTAGAGGGTGAAAACTAGAAACAGACCACGAACGGCCCCGTGGGTGGCACCAACACCTCCCACGGGACCAATATCTCTCGTAGGAATTGACCCCGCAGCCGCAGGACTCCCGGTTTGAGAATGCGAAGGTAATTTGTATATTTCTAGACTTAGGCTTAAAAACATAGCGTTAGAGGGTGAAAACTCGAAACAGCCCTCGAACGTCCCCGTGGGTGGCACCAACACCTCCCTCGGGACCAATGAAACTCGTAGGAACTGACCCCGCAGCTGCGGGACTCACGATTTGAGAATACATTGATAATTTGCATATTTCTAGACATAGTCTTAAAAACATGGCGTTAGATGCTGAGAACTCGAAACAGCCCCCGAACGGCCCCGTGGGTGGCTCCAACACCTCCCACGGGACCAATATAACTCGTAGGAATTAACCCCGCAGCCGTGGGACTCCCGATTTGAGAATACGATGGTAATTTGAATATTTCCAGACTTAGGCTTAAAAACATTGCGTTAAAGGTTGAGAAATCGAAACAGCCCCCGAACGTCCCCGTGGGTGGCGCCAACACCTCCCACGGGACCAATGTAACTCGTAGGAACTGACCCCGCAGCCGTGGGACTCCCGGTTTGAGAATACAAAGGTAATTTGCAAATTTCTAGAATTAGTCTTAAAAACATGGCGTTACTGGCAGAAAACTCGAAACAGCCCCCTGAACGGCCCTGTGGGTGGCACCAACACCTTCCACGGGACCAATGTAACTCGTAGGAACTGATCCCGTAGCCGCCGGACTCACGGTTTGAGAATACGATGATAATTTGCATATTTCTTGACTTAGGCTTAAAAAATGGCTATAAAGGGTGAAAACTTGAAACAGCCCCCGTACGTCCTCGTGGGTGGCACCAACACCTCCCACGGAACCAATGTAACTCGTAGGAACTGACCCCGCAGCCGCGGGACTCTTGGCTTGAGAATATGAATGTAACTTGCATATTTCTAGACTTAGGCTTAAAAATATGGCATTAAAGGTTGAGAACTCGAAAAAGCCCCCGAACGTCCCCGTGGGTGGCTCCAACACCTCCCACGGGACCAATGTAACTCGTAGGAACTGACCCCGCGGCCGCGGGACTCCCGATTTGAGAATACAATGGTAATATGTATATTTCTAGTCATAGGCTTAAAAACATGGCGTTAGATGGTGAGAACTCGAAACATCCCCCTAACGTCCCCGTGGGTGGCACCAACACCTCCCTCGGGACCAATGTAACTCGTAGGAACTGACCCCGCAGCCGCGGGACTCCCGGTTTGAGAATACAAAGGTAATTTGCATATTTCTAGACTTAGGCTTAAAAACTTGGCGTTACTGGATGAGAACTCGAAACAGCCCCCGAACGGCCCCGTGGGTGGCACCAACACCTCCCACGGGACCAATGTAACTCATAGGAACTGACCCCGCAACCGCGGGACACCCGATTTGAGAATACGATGGTAATTTGTATATTTCCAGACTTAGGCTTAAAGACATGGCGTTAAAGGATGAAAACTCGAAACAGACCACGAACGGCCCCGTGGGTGGCACCAACACCTCCCACGGAACCAATGTAACTCGTAGGAAATGACCCCACAACCACGGGACTCCCGGTTTGAGAATACGAAGGTAATTATCGTATTTCAAGACTTTGGCTTAAAAACATGATGTTAGAGGGTGAAAACTCAATACATCCCCCCGAACGACCCCGTGGGTGGCACCAACACCTTCCACGGGACCAATGTAACTCCTAAGAACTGACCCCGCAGCCGCCGGACTCACGATTTGAGAATACGATGATAATTCGTATATTTCTAGACATAGGCTTAAAAATGTGGCGTTAGAGGGTGAGAACTCGAAACAGTCCCCGTACGTCCTCGTGGTTGGCACCAACACCTCCCATGGGTCCAATATAACTCGTAGGAACTCACCCCACAGCCGCGGGACTCCCGATTTGAGAATACGGTGGTAATTTTCATATTTCTAGACATAAGCTTAAAAACATGGAGTTAGAGGGTGAGACCTTGAAACAGCCCCCGAATGTCCCCGTGGGTGGTACCAACACCTCCCATGGGACCAATGTAACTCGTAGGAACTGACCCCACAGCCGCGAGACTCTTGGTTTGAGAATACGAAGTTAACTTGCATATTTCTAGACTTAGGCTTAAAAATATGGTGTTAGTGGGTGAAAACTCGAAAAAGCCCTCGAACGGCCCCGTGGGTGGCACCAACACCTCCCACGGGACAAATGTAACTCGTAGGAACTGACCCCGTAGCCGCGGGACTCCCGATTTGAGAATACGATGGAAATTTGTATATTTCTATACTTAAGCTTAAAAACATGGCGTTAGAGGGTGAAAATAGGAAAGAAACGCCGAATGGCCCCGTGGGTGGCACCAGCACCTCCCACGGGACCAGTGTAACTCGTAAGAACTGGCCCCATAGTCGCGGGACTCCCGATTTGATAATACGGTGGTAATTTGCATATTTCTAGACATAGGCTTAAAAACATGGCGTTAGATGGTGAGAACTCGAAACAGCCCCCGAACGTCCCCGTGGGTGGCACCAACACGTCCCTCGGGACCAATGTAACTCGAAGGAACTGACCCCGCAGCTGCGGGACTCCCGATTTGAGAATACAAAGGTAATTTGTATATTTCTACACTTAGGCTTAAAAACATGGCGTTAGTGGGTGAAAACTCGAAACAGCCCCGAATGGCCCCGTGGGTGGCACCAACACCTCCTACGGGACCAATGCAACTCGTATGAACTGAACCCGCAGCCACCGGACTCACGATTTGAGAATATGACGATAATTTGTATATTTCTAGACCTAGGCTTAAAGACATGGCGTTAGAGAGTGAAAACTCGAAACTGACCCCGAACGGCCCCGTAGGTGGCATCAACACCTCCCACGGGACCAATGTAACTCTTAGGAACTGACCCCATCACCGCGAGACTCCCGGTTTGAGAATACGAAGGTAATTTGCATATTTGTAGACTTAGGCTTAAAAACAAGTGTTAGAGGGTGAAAACTCAAAACAGCCCCCGAACGGCCCCGTGGGTGGCACCAACACCTCCCACGGGACAAATGTAACTTGTAGGAACTAACCCCGCAGCCGCGGGACTCCCGATTTGAGAACACGATGGTAATTTGCATATTTCTAGACTTAAGCTTAAAAATATGGCGTTAGAGACTGAAAACACGAAACAAACCCCGAATGGCCCCGTGGGTGGCACCAACACCTCCCACGGGAACAGTGTAAATCGTAGGAACTGACCCCACAGCCGCGGGACTCCCGATTTGACAATACGACGGTAATTTGCATATTTTTAGACATAGGCTTAAAACATGGCGTTTGATGGTGAGAACTCAAAACAACCCCCGAACGTTCCCGTGGGTGGCACCAACACTTCCCACGGGACCAATGTAACTCATAGGATCTGACCCCGCAGCCACAGGACTCCCGGTTTGAGAATATGAAGGTAATTTGTATATTTCTAGACTTATGCTTAAAAACATGGTGTTAGAGGGTGAAACCTCGAAACAGCCCCCGAACAGCCTCGTGGGTAGCACCAACACCTCCCACGGGACCAATGTAGCTCGTAGGAACTGACCCCGCAACCGCGGGGCTCTCGGTTTGAGAATACGAAGGTAATTTGTATATTTTTAGACCTAGGCTTAAAACATGGCGTTAGTGGGTGAAAACTCGAAACAGCCCTCGAACGTCCCCGTGGGTGGCACCAACACCTCCCAGGGACAAATGTAACTCGTAGGAACTTACCCCGCAGCCGCGGGACTCCCGATTTGAGAATACGATTGTAATTTGTATATTTCTAGACTTAAGTTTAAAAACATGGCGTTAGAGGGCGAAAACACGAAACAGACCCCGAATGGCCTCGTGGGTGGCACCAACACCTCCCACGGGACCAGTGTAACTCGTAGGAACTGACCCCACACCCGCGGGACTCCCAATTTGAGAATACAGCGGTAATTTTCAGATTTCTAGACATAGGCTTAAAAACATGGTGTTAGATGGTGAGAACTCGAAACAGCCCCCGAACGTCCCCGTGGGTGGCACCAACACCTCCCTCGGGACCAATGTAACTAGTAGGAACTGACCCCGCAGCTGCGGGACTCTCGGTTTGAGAATACAAAGGTAATTTGCATATTTCTAGACTTAGGCTTAAAAACATGGCGTTAGTGGGTGAAAACTCGAAACAGCCCCCGAATGGCCCCGTGGGTGGCACCAACACCTCCCACGGGACCAATGCAACTCGTATGAACTGACCCCGCAGCCGCCGGACTCCTGATGTGAGAAAACGATATTAATTTGTATATTTCTAGACTTTGGCTTAAAGACATGGCGTTAGAGAGTGAAAACTCAAAACAGACCCCGAACGGCCCCGTGGGTGGCACCAACACCTCCCACGGGACCAATGTAATTCTTAGGAACTAACCCCATCACCGTGGGACTCCCGGTTTGAGAATACGAATGTAATTTGCATATTTGTAGACTTAGACTTAAAAACATGCGTTAGAGGGTGAAAACTCAAAACAGCCCCCGAACGGCACCATGGGTGGCACCAACACCTCCCATGGGACCAATGTTACTTGTAGGAACTGACCCTGCCCCCGTCATACTCCCAGTTTGAGAATACGATGATAATTTGCATATTTCTTATCTTAGTCTTAAAAACATGGCGTTAGAGGGTGAAAACTCAAAACAGCCTCTAGAGGGCCCTGTGGGTTGCACCAACACCTCCCACGGGACCAATGTAACTCATAGGAACTGACCCCGCAGCCGCGGGACTCCCAGTTTGAGAATACGATGGTAATTTGCATATTTCTAGACTTAGGTTTAAAAACAAGGCGTTAGATTGTGAAATCTCGAAACAGACCCCGAACGGCAGCATGGGTGGCACAAACACCTCCCACGAGACCAATGTAACTCGTAGGAACTGACCCAGCAGCCACGGGACTCCAGGTTTGAGAATACGAAGGTAATTTGCATATTTCTATACTTGGGCTTAAATACAAGATGTTAGAGGGTAAAAACTCGAAACAGCCCCCGAACGGCCTCGTGGGTGGCACTAACACCTCCCACGGGACCAATGTAACTCGTATGAAGTGACCCAGCAGCCGCCAGACTCACAGTTTGAGAATACGATGATAATTTGCATATTTCTTGACTTAGGTTTAAAAACATGGCGTTAGAGGGTGAAAACTCGAAACAGCCCCCGTACGTCCTCGTGGGTGGCACCAACACCTCACAGTGGACCAATGTAACTCGTAGGAACTGACCCCGCAGCCGCGGGACTATCGATTTAAGAATACCATGATAATTTGCATGTTTCTAGACATAGGCTTAAAAACATGGATTTAGAGGGTGAGAACTCGAAACAGTCCCCGAACGTCCCCGTGGGTGGTACCAACACCTCCCACGGGACCAATGGAACTCGTAGGAACTGACCCCGCAGCCGCGGGACTCGTGGTTTGAGAATCCGAAGGTAACTTGCATATTTCTAGACTTAGGCTTAAAAACATGGTGTTAAAGGTTGAGAACTCGAAACAGCCCCCGAACTCCCCCGTGGGTGGGTCAAACACCTCCCACGGGACCAATGTAACTCATAGGAACTGAACCCGCAACCGCGAGACTCCCGGTATGAGAATACAATGATAATTTGAATATTTCTAGACTTAGGCTTAAAAACATGGCGTTAGAGGATGAAAACTCAAAACAGACCCCGAACGGCCCAGTAGGTGGCACCAACACCTCCAGCGGGACCAATGTAACTCGTAGGAAATGATTCCGTAGCCGCGGGTCTACCGGTTTGAGAATACGATGATAATTTGCAAATTTCTAGACTGAGGATTAAAAACACGGCATTAGAGGGTGAAAACTCGAAACACCCCCCGAACGGTCTCGTGAGTGGCACGAACATCTCCCATGGGACCAATGCAACTCGTAGGAACTGACCCCGCAACCGCGGGACTCCCGGTTTGAGAATACGAAGGTAATTTGCGTATTTCTGGACTTATGCTTAAAAACATGATGTTAGTGGGTGAAAACTCGAAATAGCCACCGAACGGCGCTGTGGGTGGCACCAACACCTACCATGGGACCAATGTAACTCGTAGGAACTGATCCCATAGCCGCCGGACTCACGGTTTGAGAATACGATGATAATTTGCATATTTGTTGACTTAGGCTTAAAAACATGGCGTTAGAGGGTGAAAACTCGAAACAGCCCCCGTACATCCTCGTGGGTGGCACCAACACCTCCCACGGGACCAATGTAACTCGTAGGAACTGACCCCGCAGCCGCGGGACTCCCGGTTTGAGAATACCAGGGTAATTTGCATATTTCTAGACATAGGCTTAAAAACATGGAGTTAGAGGGTGAGAACTTGAAACAGCCCCTGAAAATCCCCGTGGGTGGTACCAACACCACCCACGGGACCAATGTAACTCGTAGGAACTGACCCCGCAGCGATGGGACTCTTGGTTTGAGAATACGAAGGTAACTTGCATATTGCTAGGCTTAGGCTTAAAAACATGGCATTAGAGGGTGAGAACTCGAAATAGCCCCCGAACGTCCCCGTAAGTGGCACCAACACCTCCCACGGGACCAATGTAACTCGTAGGAACTGACCCCGCAGCCGCTGGAATCCCGGTTTGAGAATACGAAGGTAATTTGCATATTTCTAGACTTAGGCTTAAAAACATGGCGTTAGAGGGTGAAAACTCGATACAGCCCCCGAACGGCCTGTGGGTGGTACAAACACCTCCCATGGGACCAATGTTTCTCATAGGACTGACCTCGCAGCCGTCGGACTGCCGTTCTGAGAATACGATGATAATTTGCATATTTCTTGACTTATGCTTAAAAACATGGTGTTAGAGGGTGAAAAATCGAAACAGCCCCCGTACGTCCCCGTGGGTGGAACCAACACCTCCCACGGGACCAATGTAACTCGTAAGAACTGACCCCGCAGCCGGGGGACTCCCAATTTGAGAATACGAAGGTCATTTGCATATTTCTAGACTTAAGCTTAAAAACATGGCGTTAGAGGGTGAAAACTCGAAACAGCCCCCGAACGGCCCCGTGGGTGGCACCAACACCTCCCACGGGGTCAATGTAACTCGTAGGAACTGACCTCGCAGCTTCGGGGCTTCCGGTTTGAGAATACAAAGGTAATTTACATATTTCTAGACTTAGGCTTAAAAACATGGCGATAGTGGGTGAAAACTCAAAACAGCCCCCGAACGGCCCTATGGGTGGCACCAACTCCTCCCACGGGACCAATGTAACTCGTAGGAACTGACCCCGCAGCCGCGGGAGTCCCGATTTGAGAATACGATGGTAATTTTCATATTTCTTGACTTAAGCTTAAAAACATGGCATTAGAGGGTGAAAACTCGAACGGCGCCGTGGGTGGCACCAACACCTCCCACGGGACCCGAGTAACTCGTAGGAACTGACCCCGCAGCCGCAAGACTCCCGATTTGAGAATACGACGGTAATTTGCATATTTCAAGACTTAGGCTTAAAAACATGGCGTTAGTGGGTGAAAACTCAAAACAGACCCCAAACGGCCCCGCGGGTGGCACCAACACCTCCAACGGGACCAATGTAACTCATAGAAACTGACCCCGCAGCCGTGGGACTCCCGATTTGAGAATGCAATGATAATATGTATATTTCTAGACATAGGCTTAATAACATGGCGTTAGATGGTGAGAACTCGAAATATCCCGCTAACGTCCCCGTGGGTGGCACCAACACCTCCCTCGGGACCAATGTAACTCGTAGGAACTGACCCCGCAGCCGCGGGACTCCCGGTTTGAGAATACAAAGGTAATTTGCATATTTCTAGACTTAGGCTTAAAAACTTGGCGTTAGTGGGTGAAAACTCAAAACAGACCCCAAACGGCCCCGTGGGTGGCACCAACACCTCCCAGGGGACCAATATAACTCGTAGGAACTGACCCCGCAGTCGCCGAACTCACGATTTGAGAATACAATGATAATTTGAATACTTCTAGATTTAGGTTTAAAAACATGGCGTTAGAGGGTGAAAACTCGAAACAGTCCCCATACGTCCCGGTGGGTGGCACCAACATATCCCACGGTGCCAATGTAACTCGTAGGAACTGACCCCGCAGCTGCGGGACTCCCGATTTGAGAATACGACGGTAATTTGCATATTTCTAGACGTAGGCTTAAAAACACGGCGTTAGATGGTGAGAACTCGAAACAGCCGCCGATCGTCCCCGTAGGTGGCACCAACACCTCCCACGGGACCAATGTAACTCGTAGGAACTGACCCCGCAGCCGTGGGACTCACGGTTTGAGAATGCGAAGTTAGTTTGTATATTTTTAGACTTAGGCTTAAAAGCATGACATTAGTGGGTGAAAACTCGAAACAGCCCCCGAACATCCCCGTGGGTTGTACCAACACATCCCTCGGGACCAATGTAACTCGTAGGAACTGACCGCGCAGTCGCAGGAGTCCCGGTTTGAGAATATAAAGGTAATTTGCATATTTCTAGACTTAGGTTTAAAAACATGGTGTAAGTGGGTGAAAACTCGAAACAGCCCTCCGCGTGGGTGGCACCAACACCTCCCACGGGACCAATGTTACTCGTAGGAACTGACCCCGCAGCCGTCAGTCTCCCGGTTTGAGAATATGACGATAATTTGCTTATTTCTTGACTTAGGCTTAAAAACATGGCGTTAGAGGGTGAAAACTCAAAATACCCCCGTACGTCCCTGTGGGTGGCACCAACACCTCCCACGGGACCAATGTAACTCGTAGGAACTGACCCCGCAGCCGCGGGACTCCCGATTTGAGAATACGAGGGTAATTTGCATATTTCTAGACTTAAGCTTAAAAACATGGCGTTATAGGGTGAAAACACGAAACAGACCTCGAATGGCCCCGTGGGTGGCACCAACACCTCCCATGGGACCAATGTAACTCGTAGCAACTGACCCCACAGCCACGGGGCTCCCGATTTGTGAATACGGCGGTAATTTACATATTTCTAGACATAGGCCTAAAAATATGGCGTTAGATGGTGAGAAGTCGAAACAGCCCCCGAACGCCCCCGTGGGTGGCACCAACACCTCCCTCAGGACCAATGTAACTCGTAGGAACTGACCCCGCAACTACGGGACTCTCGATTTGAGAATACAAATGTAATTTGCATATTTCTAGACTTAGGCTTAAAAACATGGCGTTAGAGGGTGAAAACTCGAAATAGTGCCTGAACGGCCTCGTGGGTGGCACCAACACCTCCCACGGGATCAATGTAACTCGTAGGAACTGACCTCGCAGCCGCGGAACTCCCGGTTTGAGAATACAAAGGTTATTGTCATATTTCTAGACTTAGGCTTAAAAACATGGCGTTAGTGCGTGAGAACTCGAAACAGCCCCCGAACGGCCCCGGTTGTGGCACCAACACCTCCCACGGGACCAATGTAACTCGTAGGAACTGACCGCGCAGCTGCGGGACTCCCGATTAGAGAATGCGGCAATAATTTGCATATTTCTAGACATAGGCTTAAAAACATGGCGTTAGATGGTGAGAACTCGAAACAGCCCCCGAACATCCCCGTAGGTGGCACCAACACCTCCCACGGGACCAATGTAACTCGTAGTAACTGATCCCGCAGCCGTGGGACTCACGGTTTGAGAATGTGAAGATAATTTGTATATTTCTAGACTAAGGATTAAAAGCATGGCGTTAGAGGGTGAAAACTCGAAACAAACCCCGAACATCCTCGTGGGTGGCACCAACACCTCCCTCGGGACCAATGTAACTCGTAGGAACTGATCGCGCAGCCGCGGGAGTCCCGGTTTGAGAATACAAAGGTAATTTGCATATTTCTAGACTTAGGCTTAGAAACATGGGGTTAGTGGGTGAAAACTCGAAACAGCCCCCGAACGACCTCATGGGTGGCACCAACACCTCCCAGGGGACCAATGTAACTCGTAGGAATTGACCCCGCAGTCACGGGACTCGCGATTTGAGAATACAATGGTAATTTGAATATTTCTTGACTTAGGCTTAAAAACTTGTCGTTAGAGGGTGAAAACTCGAAACAGCCCCCGAACGGCCCCGTGGGTGGCACCAACACCTCCCACGGGACCAATGTTACTCGTAGGAACTGACCCCGCAGCCGTCGGACCCCCGGTTTGAGAATACGACGATAATTAGCATATTTCTTGACTTAGGCTTAAAAACATGGTGTTAGAGGGTGAAAACTCAAAATAGCCCCCGTACGTCCCTGTGGGTGGCACCAACACCTCCCACGGGACCAATGTAACTCGTAGGAGCTGACCCCGTAGCCGCGGGACTCTCGGTTTGAGATTATGACCTTAATTTGCATATTTGTAGACTTAGGTTTAAAAATATGGTGTTTGAGGGTGAAAACTCGAAACAGCCCCTGAACGGCCCCGTGGGTGGCACCAACACCTCCCACGGGACAAATGTAACTCGTAGGAACTGACCCCGCAGCCGCGGGACTCCTGATTAGAGAATACGATGGTAATTTGGATATTTGTACACTTAAGCTTAAAAACATGGCGTTAGAGGGTGAAAACACGAAACAGACCTCGAATGGCCTAGTGGGTGGCACCAACACATCCCACGGGACCAGTGTAACTCGTTGGAACTGACCCCACAGCCGTGGGACTCCCGATTTGTGAATACGGCGGTAATTTGCGTATTTCTAGACATAGGCTAAAAAATATGGCGTTAGATGGTGAGAACTCGAAACATCTCCTGAACGTCCCCGTGGGTGGCACCAACACCTCCTACGGGACCAATGTAACTCGTAGGAACTGACCCCGCAGCAGCGGGACTCCCGGTTTGAAAATACAAATGTAATTTGCATATTTCTAGACTTAGGCTTAAAAACATGGCGTTAGAGGGTGAAAACACGAAACAGCCCCCGAACGTCCCTGTGGGTGGCACCAACACCTCCCACGGGATCAATGTAACTCGTAGTAACTAACCACGCAACCGCTGGAATCTCGGTTTGAGAATACGAAGGTAATTTGCATATTTCTAGACTTAGGCTTAAAAACATGGCGTTACAGGGTGAAAACTCGATACAGCCCCCGAACGGCCTGTGGGTGGTACAAACACCTCCCATGGGACCAATGTTTCTCATAGGACTGACCTCGCAGCCGTCGGACTCCCGTTCTGAGAATACGATGATAATTTGCATATTTCTTGACTTATGCTTAAAAACATGGTGTTAGAGGGTGAAAAATCGAAACAACCCCCGTACGTCCCCGTGGGTGGAACCAACACCTCCCACGGGACCAATGTAACTCGTAAGAACTGACCCCGCAGCCGGGGGACTCCCAATTTGAGAATACTAAGGCCATTTGCATATTTCTAGATTTAAGCTTAAAAACATGGCGTTAGAGGGTGAAAACTCGAAACAGCCCCCGAACGGCCCCGTGGGTGGCACCAACACCTCCCACGGGGTCAATGTAACTCGTAGGAACTGATCTCGTAGCTTCGGGGCTTCCGGTTTGAGAATACAAAGGTAATTTACATATTTCTAGACTTAGGCTTAAAAACATGGCGATAGTGGGTGAAAACTCAAAACAGCCCCCGAACGGCCCTGTGGGTGGCACCAACTCCTCCCACGGGACCAATGTAACTCGTAGGAACTGACCCCGCAGCCGCGGGAGTCCCGATTTGAGAATACAATGGTAATTTTCATATTTCTTGACTTAAGCTTAAAAACATGGCATTAGAGGGTGAAAACTCGAACGGCGCCGTGGGTGGCACCAACACCTCCCACGGGACCCGAGTAACTCGTAGGAACTGACCCCGCAGCCGCAAGACTCCCGATTTGAGAATACGACGGTAATTTGCATATTTTAAGACTTAGGCTTAAAAACATGGCGTTAGTGGGTGAAAACTCAAAACAGACCCCAAACGGCCCCGCGGGTGGCACCAACACCTCCAACGGGACCAATGTAACTCATAGGAACTGACCCCGCAGCCGCGGGACTCCCGATTTGGGAATCCAATGGTAATATGTATATTTCTAGACATAGGCTTAAAAACATGGTGTTAGATGGTGAGAACTCAAAATAGCCCCCTAACGTCCCCGTGGGTGGCACCAACACCTCCCTCGGGACCAATGTAACTCGTAGGAACTGACCCCGCAGCCGCGGGACTCCCGGTTTGAGAATACAAAGGTAATTTGCATATTTCTAGACTTAGGCTTAAAAACTTGGCGTTAGTGGGAGGAAACTCAAAACAGACCCCAAACGGCCCCGTGGGTGGCACCAACACCTCCCAGGGGACCAATATAACTCGTAGGAACTGACCCCGCAGTCGCAGAACTCACGATTTGAGAATACAATGATAATTTGAATACTTCTAGATTTAGGTTTAAAAACATGGCGTTAGAGGGTGAAAACTCGAAACAGTCCCCATACGTCCCGGTGGGTGGCACCAACACCTCCCACGGTGCCAATGTAACTCGTAGGAACTGACCCCGCAGCTACGGGACTCCCGATTTGAGAATACGACGGTAATTTGCATATTTCTAGACGTAGGCTTAAAAACACGGCGTTAGATGGTGAGAACTCGAAACAGCCGCCGATCGTCCTCGTAGGTGGCACCAACACCTCCCACGGGACCAATGTAACTCGTAGGAACTGACCCCGCAGCCGTGGGACTCACGGTTTGAGAATGCGAAGTTAGTTTGTATATTTTTAGACTTAGGCTTAAAAGCATGACATTAGGGGGTGAAAACTCGAAACAGCCCCCGAACATCCCCGTGGGTGGTACCAACACATCCCTCGGGACCAATGTAACTCGTAGGAACTGACCGCGCAGTCGCAGGAGTCCCGGTTTGAGAATATAAAGGTAATTTGCATATTTCTAGACTTAGGTTTAAAAACATGGTGTAAGTGGGTGAAAACTCGAAACAGCCCCCGAACGTCCGCGTGGGTGGCACCAACACCTCCCACGGGACCAATGTTACTCGTAGGAACTGACCCCTCAGCCGTCGGTCTCCCGGTTTGAGAATATGACGATAATTTGCTTATTTCTTGACTTAGGCTTAAAAACATGGCGTTAGAGGGTGAAAACTCAAAATAGCCCCCGTACGTCCCTGTGGGTGGCACGAACACCTCCCACGGGACCAATGTAACTCGTAGGAACTGACCCCGCAGCCGCGGGACTCCCGATTTGAGAATACGAGGGTAATTTGCATATTTCTAGACTTAAGCTTAAAAACATGGCGTTATAGGGTGAAAACACGAAACAGACCTCGAATGGCCCCGTGGGTGGCACCAACACCTCCCATGGGACCAATGTAACTCGTAGCAACTGACCCCACAGCCACGGGGCTCCCGATTTGTGAATACGACGGTAATTTACATATTTCTAGACATAGGCCTAAAAATATGGCGTTAGATGGTGAGAAGTCGAAACAGCCCCCGAACGCCCCCGTGGGTGGCACCAACACCTCCCTCAGGACCAATGTAACTCGTAGGAACTGACCCCGCAACTACGGGACTCTCGATTTGAGAATACAAATGTAATTTGCATATTTCTAGACTTAGGCTTAAAAACATGGCGTTAGAGGGTGAAAACTCGAAATAGTGCCTGAACGGCCTCGTGGGTGGCACCAACACCTCCCACGGGATCAATGTAACTCGTAGGAACTGACCCCGCAGCCGCGGAACTCCCGGTTTGAGAATACAAAGGTTATTGGCATATTTCTAGACTTAGGCTTAAAAACATGGCGTTAGTGGGTGAGAACTCGAAACAGCCCCCGAACGGCCCCGGTTGTGGCACCAACACCTCCCACGGGACCAATGTAACTCGTAGGAACTGACCCCGCAGCTGCGGGACTCCCGATTAGAGAATGCGGCAATAATTTGCATATTTCTAGACATAGTCTTAAAAACATGGCGTTAGATGGCGAGAACTCGAAACAGCCCCCGAACTTCCCCGTAGGTGGCACCAACACCTCCCACGGGACCAATGTAACTCGTAGTAACTGACCCCGCAGTCGTGGGACTCACGATTTGAGAATGTGAAGCTAATTTGTATATTTCTAGACTAAGGATTAAAAGCATGGCGTTAGAGGGTGAAAACTCGAAACAACCCCCGAACATCCCCGTGGGTGGCACCAACACCTCCCTCGGGACCAATGTAACTCGTAGGAACTGATCGCGCAGCCGCAGGAGTCCCGGTTTGAGAATACAAAGGTAATTTGCATATTTCTAGACTTAGGCTTAGAAACATGGGGTTAGTGGGTGAAAACTCGAAACAGCCCCCGAACGACCTCATGGGTGGCACCAACACCTCCCAGGGGACCAATGTAACTCGTAGGAATTGACCCCGCAGTCACGGGACTCACGATTTGAGAATACAACAGTAATTTGAATATTTCTTGACTTAGGCTTAAAAACTTGTCGTTAGAGGGTGAAAACTCGAAACAGCCCCCGAACGGCCCCGTGGGTGGCACCAACACCTCCCACGGGACCAATGTTACTCGTAGGAACTGACCCCGCAGCCGTCGGACCCCCGGTTTGAGAATACGACGATAATTAGCATATTTCTTGACTTAGGCTTAAAAACATGGCGTTAGAGGGTGAAAACTCAAAATAGCCCCCGTACGTCCCTGTGGGTGGCACCAACACCTCCCACGGGACCAATGTAACTCGTAGGAGCTAACCCCGTAGCCGCGGGACTCTCGGTTTGAGATTATGACCTTAATTTGCATATTTGTAGACTTAGGTTTAAAAATATGGTGTTTGAGGGTGAAAACTCGAAACAGCCCCTGAACGGCCCCGTGGGTGGCACCAACACCTCCCACGGGACAAATGTAACTCGTAGGAACTGACCCCGCAGCCGCGGGACTCCTGATTAGAGAATACGATGGTAATTTGGATATTTGTACACTTAAGCTTAAAAACATGGCGTTAGAGGGTGAAAACACGAAACAGACCTCGAATGGCCCTGTGGGTGGCACCAACACATCCCACGGGACCAGTGTAACTCGTTGGAACTGACCCCACAGCCGTGGGACTCCCGATTTGTGAATACGGCGGTAATTTGCGTATTTCTAGACATAGGCTAAAAAATATGGCGTTAGATGGTGAGAACTCGAAACATCTCCTGAACGTCCCCGTGGGTGGCACCAACACCTCCTACGGGACCAATGTAACTCGTAGGAACTGACCCCGCAGCAGCGGGACTCCCGGTTTGAAAATACAAATGTAATTTGCATATTTCTAGACTTAGGCTTAAAAACATGGCGTTAGAGGGTGAAAACACGAAACAGCCCCCGAACGTCCCTGTGGGTGGCACCAACACCTCCCACGGGATCAATGTAACTCGTAGGAACTAACCACGCAGCCGCAGGACTCCCGGTTTGAGAATACGAAGGTTATTGGCATATTTCTAGACTTAGGCTTAAAGACATGGCGTTAGTGGGTGAATACTCGAAACAGCCCATAACGGCCCCCTCGGTGGCACCAACACCTCCCACGGGACCACTGTAACTTGTAGGAACTGACCCCGTAGTCGCGGGACTCCCGATTTTAGAATACGACGGTATTTTTCATATTTCTAGACATAGGCTTAAAAACATGGCGTTAGATGGTGAGAACTCGAAACAGCCCCCGAACGTCCCCGTTGGTGGCACCAACACCTCCCACGGGACCAATGTAACTCGTAGGAACTAACCCGGCAGCCGCGGGACTCCCGATTTGAGAATTCAACAGTAATTTACATATTTCTAGACTTAGTCTTAAAAACATGTCATTAGAGGTTAAAAACTCAAAACAGCCCGCGAACGGCCCCTTGGATGGCACCAACACCTCCCAAGGGACCAATGTAACTCGTAGGAACAGACCCCGCAGCCGCTGGACTCCCGGTTGGAGAATATGATGGTAATTTGAATATTTATTGACTTAGGCTTAAAAACATGGCGTTAGAGGGTCAAAACTCAAAACAGACCCCGAACGGCCCCATGGGTGGCACCAACACCTGCAACGAGATCAATGTAACTTGTAGGAACTGACCCCGCAGCCACAGGTCTCATGGTTTGAGAGTACGATGATAATTTTCATATTTCTAGACTTAGACCTAAAAACATGGCATTAGTGGCAGAAAACTCGTAACAGCCCCCGAACGGCCCCGTGGGTGGCACCAACACCTCCTACGGGACCAATGTAACTCGTAAGAACTGACCCCGCAGCTGCGGGACTCCCGTTTTGATAATACTATGATAAGTTGTATATTTCTTGACTTTGGCTTAAAAACATGGTGTTAGAGGGTGAAAACTCGAAACAGCTCCTGTACGTCCCCGTGGGTGGCACCAACACCTCCCACGGGACCAATGTAACTCGTAGGAACTGACCCCACAGCCGCTGGAATCCCGGTTTGAGAATTCGAAGGTAATTTGCATATTTCTAGACTTAGGCTTAAAAACATGGTGTTAGTGGGTGAAAACTCGAAACACCCCCCGAACGGCCTCGTGGGTGGCACCAACACCTCCCACGGGACCAGTGTTACTCGTAAGACTGACCTCGCGGCCGCCGGATTCCCGTTCTGAGAATACGGCGATAATTTTCATATTTCTTGACTTAGGCTTAAAAACATGGCGTTAAAGGGTGAAAACTCGAAACAGCCCCCGTACATCCCCGTGGGTTGCACCAACACCTCCCACGGGATCAATTTAACTCGTAGGAACTGACCCCGCAACCGCGGGGCTCCCGGTTTGAGAATACGAAGGTAATTTACATATTTCTAGACTTAGGCTTAAAAACATGACGTTAGTAGGTGAAAACTTGAAACAGCCCCCGAACGGCCCCGTGGGTGGCACCAACACCTCCCATGGGACCAATGTAACTCGTAGGAACTGACCCCGCAGCCGTAGGAGTCCCGATTTGAGAATACGATGGTAATTTGCATATTTCTAGACTTAAGCTTAAAAAAATGGCGTTAGAGGTTGAGAACTCAAAATAGCCCCCGAACGTCCCCGTGGGTGGCTCCAACACCTCCCACGGGACCAATGTAACTCATAGGAACTGACCCCGCAGCCGAGGGACTCTCGGTTAGAGAATACGACGGTAATTTGAAAATTTCTAGACTTAGGCTTAAAAACATGGCGTTATAGGGTGAAAACTCAAAACAGACCCTGAACGGCCCCGTGGGCGACAACAACACCTCCAACGGGACCAATGTAACTCGTAGGAGCTAACCCCACAGCCACGGGTCTCTCAGTTTGAGAATACGATGATAATTTTCATATTTCTAAACTTAGGCTTAAAAACATGGCGTCAGAGGGTGAGAACTCAAAACAACCCCCGAACGTCCCCGTGGGTGGCACCAACACCTCCCATGGGACCAGTTTAAGTCGTTGGAACTGACCCCGCAGCTGCGAGACTCCCGATTTGAGAATGCGAAGGTAATTTTCATATTTCTAGACTTAGTCTTAAAAACATGGCGTTAGTGGGTGAAAACTCGAAACAGCCCCCGAACGGCCCCGTGGGTGGCACCAACACCTCCCACGGGACCAATAAAACTCGTAGGATCTGACCCCGCAGCCGTCGGACTCCCGTTTTGAGAATACGATGATAAGTTGTATATTTCTTAACTTTGGCTTAAAAACATGGCGTTAGAGGGTGAAAACTCCAAACAGCCCCTGTACGTCCCCGTGGGTGGCACCAACACCTCCCACGGGACCAATGTAACTCGTAGGAACTGACCTCGCAGCCGCTGGAATCCCGATTTGAGAATACGAAGGTAATTTGCATATTTCTAGACTTAGGCTTAAAAACATGGCGTTAGAGGGAGAAAACTCGATACAGCCCCCGAACGGCCTCGTGGGTTGCACCAACACCTCCCACGGGACCAATGTTACTCGTAGGACATACCTCGCAGCCGTTGGACTCCCGTTTTGAGAATACGATGATAATTTGCATATTTCTTGACTTAGGCTTAAAAACATGGCGTTAGAGGGTGAAAACTCGAAACAGCCTCCGTACGTCCCGGTGGGTGGCACCAACACCTCCCACGGTACCAATGTAACTCGTAAGAACTGACCCCGCAGCCGCGGGACTCCTGATTTGAGAATATGAAGGTAATTTTCATATTTCTAGACTTACGCTTAAAAACATGGCGTTAGAGGGTGAAAACTCGAAACAGCCCCCGAACGGCCCCGTGGGTGGCACCAACACCTTCCATGGGACCAATGTAACTCGTAAGAACTGACCCAGCAGCCGCGGGGCTCCCGGTTTGAGAATACAAAGGTAATTTATATATTTATAGACTTAGGCTTAAAAACATGGCGTTAGTGGGTGAAAACTCGAAACATCTCCCGAAAGGCCCCGTGGGTGGCACCAACACCTCCCACGAGGCCAATGTAACTCGTAGGAACTGACCCCGCGGCCGCGGGAGTCCCGATTTGAAAATACGATGGTAATTGCATATTTCTAGACTTAATCTTAAAAATATGGCGTTAGAGGGTGAAAACTCGAAATAGTTCCCGAACGGCCCCGTGGGTGGCACCAACACCTCCCACGGGACCAGTGTAACTCGTAGGAACTGACCCCGCACCCGTAGGACTCCCGATTTGAGAATACGACGGTAATTTGCAAATTTCTAGACTTAGCCTTAAAAACATGGCATTAGAGGGTGAAAACTTAAAACAGACCCCGAACGGCCCGGTGGGTGGCACCAAAACCTCCCAGGGGACCAATTTAACCCGTACGAACTGACCCCACAGCCGCCGGACTCACGGTTTGAGAATGCGAAGTTAATTTGTACATTTCTAGACATAGGCTTAAAAGCATGGCGTTAGTGGGTGAAAACTCGAAACAACCCCCGAACATCCCCATGGGTGGCACCAACACCTCCCATGGGACCAATATAACTCGTACGAACTGACCCCGCAATCACAGGACTCCCGATTTGAGAATACAGAGGTAATTTTCATATTTCTAAACTTATGCTTACAAACATGGCGTTAGTGGGTGAAAACTCAAAACATCCCCCGAACGGCCTCGTGGGTGGCACCAACACCACCCACAGGACCAATGTAAGTCGTAGGAACTGACCCCGCAGTCGCGGGACTCACAATTTGAGAATACAACGGTAATTTGCATATTTGTAGACATAGGCTTAAAAACATGTCGTTAGAGGGTGAAAACTCGAAACATCCCCTGAACGTCCGCGTGGGTGGCACCAACACCTCCCACGAGACCAATGTTACTCGTAGGAACTAACCCCGCAGCCGTCGGATTCCCGGTTTGAGAATATGACGATAATTTGCATATTTCTTGACTTAGGTTTAAAAACATGGCGTTAGAGGGTGAAAACTTAAAACAACCCCCGTACGTCCCTGTGGGTGGCACCAACACCTCCCACCGGACCAATGTAACTCGTAGGAACTGACCCCGTAGCCGCGGGACTCCCGATTTGAGATTACGACGGTAATTTGCATTTTCTAGACTTTGGTTTAAAAACATGGTGTTAGAGGGTGAAAATTCAAAATAGAGCCCGAACGGCCCCGTGGGTGGCACTAACACCTCCCACGGGACAATTGTAACTCGTAGGAACTGACCCCGCAGCCACGGGAATCCCGGTTTCAGAATACGAAGGTAATTTTCATATTTCTAGACTTAGGCTTAAAAACAAAACTCTAGAGGGTGAAAACTCGAAATAGCCCCCGAACGGCCCCGTGGGTGGCACCAACACCTCCCACGGGACAAATATAACTCGTAGGAACTGACCCCGCAGCCGCGGGACTCCCGATTTGAAAATACGATGGTAATTTACATATTTCTAGACTTAAGCTTAAAAACATGGCGTTAGAGGGTGAAAACACGAAACAAACCCCGAATGGCTCCGTGGGTGGCACCACCACCTCCCACGGGACCAGTGTAACTCGTAGGAACTGACCCCACAACCGCGGGACTCCCGATTTGTGAATACGGCGATAATTTGCATATTTCTAGACATAGGCATAAAAACATGGCGTTACATGGTGAGAACTCGAAACAGCCCCCGAACGTCCTCGTGGGTGGCACCAACAACTCCCTCGGGACCAAAGTAACTCGTAGGAACTGCCTCCCGCAGCTGCGGGACTCCCGGTTTGAGAATACAAAGGTAATTTGCATATTTCTATACTTAGGCTTAAAAACATGGCGTTAGAGGGTGAAAACACGAAACAGCCCCCGAACGTCCCTGTGGGTGGAACCAACACCTCCCACGTGATCAATGTAACTCGTAGGAACTGACCCCGCAGCCGCGGGACTCCAGGTTTGAGAATACAATGGTAATTGGCATATTTATAGACTTAGGCTTAAAAACATGGCGTTAGTGGGTGAAAACTCGAAACAGCTCATGAACGGCCCCATGGTGGCACCCACACCTCTCACGGGACCAGTGTAACTCGTAGGAACTAACCCCATAGTCGCGGGACTCCCGATTTGAGAATACGACGATAATTTTCATATTTCTAGACATAGGCTTAAAAATATGGTGTTAGATGGTGAGAACTCGAAACAGCCGCCGAACGTCCCCGTTGGTGGCACCAACACCTCCCACGGGACCAATGTAACTAAGAGGAACTGACCCCACAGCCGCGGGACTCCCGATTTGAGAATACAACAGTAATTTTCGTATTTCTACACTTAGGCTTAAAAATATGTCGTTTGAGGGTAAAAACTCGAAACAGCCCCCGAACGGCCCCTTTGGTTGAACCAACACATCCCAAGGGACCAATGTAACTCGTAGGAACTGACCCCGCAGCCGCGGGACTCCCAGTTTGAGAATATGATGGTAATTTGAATATTTCTTGACTTAGGCTTAAAAATATGGCGTTAGATGGTGAAAACTCAAAATAGACCCCGAACGGCCCCGTGGGTGGCACTAACACCTCCAACGAGACCAATGTAACTCATAGGAACTGACCCCGCAGCCACAGGTCTCCCGGTTTGAGAATACGATGATAATTTTCATATTTATAAACTTAGGCTTAAAAACATGGCGTTAGGGGGTGAGAACTCAAAACAGCCCCCGAACGTCCCCGTGGGTGGCACAAACACCTACCACGGGACCAATGTAACTCGTAAGAACTGACCCTGCAACTGCAGGACTCTCGGTTTGAAAATACCACGATAATTTTTATATTTCTAGACATAGGCTTAAAAACATGGAGTTAGAGGGTGAGAACTTGAAACAGCCCCCGAACGTCCCCGTGGGTGGTACCAACACCACCGACGGCACCAATGTAACTCGTAGGAACTGACCCAGCAGCCGCGGGACTCTTGGCTTGAGAATACAAAGGTAACTTGCATATTTCTAGACTTAGGCTTAAAAACATGGCATTAAAGGTTGAGAACTCGAAACAGCCCCCGAACGTCCCCGTGGGTGGCTCCAACACCTCCCACGGGACCAATGTAACTCGTAGGAACTGACCCCGCAGCCGAGGGACTCCCGGTTTGAGAATACGACGGAAATTTGAATATTTGTAAACTTAGGCTTAAAAACATGGCGTTAGAGGGTGAAAACTCAAAACAGACCCCGAACGTCCCCGTGGGTGGCACAAACACCTCCCACGAGACCAATGTAACTCGTAGGAACTGACCCTGCAGCCGCGGGACTCCCGATTTGAGAATACGATGGTAATTTGCGTATTTCTGGACTTAGGATTAAAAACATGGCGTTAGAGGGTGAAAAAACAAAACAGACCCCGAACGTCCCCATGGCTGGCACCAACACCTCCCACGGTACCAATGTAACTCGTAGGAACTGACCCCACAGCCGCGGGACTCCCGATTTGAGAGTAAAATGGTAATTTGCATATTTCTAGACTTAGGCTTAAAAACATGGCGTTAGTGGGTGAACACTCAAAACATCCATCGAACGGCCCCGTGGGTGGCACCAACACCTCCACGGGACCAATGTAACTCGTAAGTACTGACCCCGCAACTGCGGGACTCTCGGTTTGAGAATACCACGATAATTTGTATATTTCTAGACATAGGCTTAAAAACATGGAGTTAGAGGGTGATAACTTGAAACAGCCCCCGAACGTCCCCGTGGGTGGTACCAACACCACCGACGGCACCAATGTAACTCGTAGGAACTGACCCTACAGCCGCGGGACTCTTGGCTTGAGAATACAAAGGTAACTTGCATATTTCTAGACTTAGGCTTAAAAACATGGCATTAAAGGTTGAGAACTCGAAACAGCCCCCGAACGTCCCCATGGGTGGCTCCAACACCTCCCACGGGACCAATGTAACTCGTAGGAACTGACCCCGCAGCCGAGGGACTCCCGGTTTGAGAGTACGATGATAATTTGAATATTTGTAAACTTAGGCTTAAAAACATGGCGTTAGAGGGTGAAAACTCAAAACAGACCCTGAACGTCCCCGTGGGTGGCACAAACACCTCCCACGAGACCAATGTAACTCGTAGGAACTGACCCCGCAGCTGCGGGACTCCCGGTTTGAGAATACCACGATAATTTGCATATTTCTAGACATAGGCTTAAAAACATGGAGTTAGAGGGTGAGAACTTGAAACAGCCCCCGAACGTCCCCGTGGGTGGGACCAACACATCCCACGGGACCAATGTAACTCGTAGGAACTAACCCCACAGTCACGGGTCTCCCGGTTTGAGAATACGATGATAATTTTCATATTTCTAAACTTAGGCTTAAAAACATGGCGTTAGAGGGTGAGAACTCAAAACAACCCCCGAACGTCCCCGTGGGTGGCACCAACACCTCCCATGGGACCAGTTTAAGTCGTTGGAACTGACCCCGCAGCTGCGAGACTCCCGATTTGAGAATGCGAAGGTAATTTTCATATTTCTAGACTTAGTCTTAAAAACATGGCGTTAGTGGGTGAAAACTCGAAACAGCCCCCGAACGGCCCCGTGGGTGGCACCAACACCTCCCACGGGACCAATAAAACTCGTAGGATCTGACCCCGCAGCCGCCGGACTCCCGTTTTGAGAATACGATGATAAGTTGTATATTTCTTAACTTTGGCTTAAAAACATGGCGTTAGAGGGTGAAAACTCCAAACAGCCCCTGTACGTCCCCGTGGGTGGCACCAACACCTCCCACGGGACCAATGTAACTCGTAAGAACTGACATCGCAGCCGTCGGACTCCCGTTTTGAGAATACGACGATAATTTGCATATTTCTTGACTTAGGATTAAAAACATGGCGTTAGAGGGTGAAAACTCGAAACAGCCCCCGTACGTCCCCGTGGGTGGCACCAACACCTCCCACGGGACCAATGTAACTCGTAAGAACTGACCCCGCAGCCGCGGGACTTCCGATTTGAGAATACGAAGGTAATTTGCATATTTCTAGACTTAGGCTTAAAAACATGGTGTTAGAGGGTGAAAACTCGAAATAGCCCCCGAACGGCCCTGTGGGTGGCACCAACACCTCCTACAGGACCAATTTAACTCGTAGGAACTGACCCGCAGCCGCGGGGTACCCGGTTTGAGAATAAGAAGCTAATTTACATATTTCTAGACTTATGCTTAAAAACATGGCATTAGTGGGTGAAAACTCGAAACAACCCCCGAACGGCCCCGTGGGTGGCACCAACACCTCCCACGGGACCAATGTAACTCCTAGGAACTGACCCCGCAGCCGCGGGAGTCCTGATTTGAGAATACGATGGTAATTTGTATATTTCTATACTTAAGCTTAAAAACATGGCGTTAGAGGGTGAAAACTCGAAATAGAGCCCGAACGGCCCCGTGGGTGGCACCAACACCTCCCACGGGACCGGTGTAACTCGTAGGAACTGACCCCGCAGCCGCAGGACTCCCGATTTGAGAATACGATGGTAATTTGTTTATTTCTAGACTTAGGCTTAAAAACATGGCGTTAGAGGGTGAAAACTCAAAACAGTCCCCGAACGGCCCCGTGGGTGGCACCAACACCTCCCAGGGGACCAATGTAACTCCTAGGAACTGACCCCGCAGCCGCCAGACTCACGATTTGAGAATACGATGATAATTTGAATATTTCTAGATTTAGGCTTAAAAACATGGCGTTAGAGGGTGAAAACTCGAAACAGCCCCCGTACGTCACGGTGGGTGGCACCAACACCTCCCACGGGGCCAATGTAACTCGTAGGAACTGACCCCGCAGCCGCAAGACTTCCGATTTGAGAATACGATGGTAATTTGCATATTTCTAGACGTAGGCTTAAAAACATGGCGTTAGATGGTGAGAACTCGAAACAGCCCCCGAACGTCCCTGATGATGCTGAAATTAGCACCACCAGGTAAGGTGTTTTCAAGCTCAATATAAGAATAACAATGGCAGCAAAGTTATGTAAAGAGATAAGAGACTGAGATGAGGATAATAGGAGAGGGCACTGGTATATAAGTGGTTTAGCCAATTTGGCCTACGTCCACTGTGAGTGTGTGTGAGTGAGTAATATCACTGAATGAAGGCACTAATGGCCATGGATACAACCTCTCAAGCTTTCTCTCTCTACTGTATATCTAGACAGAGTTTTTGCTCGGGTTTAATATCTGGGATCCCTTTGTAAGGTAGAGGATGACCTCTATATATAGTACCTAGGGGGTGTAATGTACCCCCATGCATGCAATGAACATGTGTGTGGTTGCCTCATCAATAGGGGGAAGCCACCTATCACTGTCACATGTAAGGAATGATGATGAAATATCCTCCCCACGTGTGGAGAATAATCTTGTTACAACTGATTTGCGCCCATGTGTCCTTATCCAAATGTCAACAGATGCTCGGTCGCCATATTGGTGCATGACCTCGGCCTGGGAGAGGCCGAGGTGTAAAGGCTTGATATTCGTTCAATCGGAGATGTGCCATAGGGAGTCTCGGCCTGATATCAGCCGAGACATTATGCTGGGGGTCGGCCCCAGCCGAGGTTAGACTGATTCCATGTTGAAGATTACCAAGGCTTCTTGTCACCTCGGCCCCAACCGAGGTTGGACTCATTCCATGTTGAAGATTACCAAGGCTTCTTGTCATCTGGGCCTACACTCGGCCGAGGTTTCCATACCCAGGTATATGAGAATGCTATCGATACCTGCGATGCGCGTAGTGCCCATTGGAAATATAGGTGGTAGTGTCGGCCTGGGCCGACCTTACTAAGGCCGAGGGCTCATATCGTGGGCTCATGGCTTACCCAGGGTCGGTCAATATCTCGACCATCACCTCGGCCGAGGGTGGTGTCTCTAGGCCGAGGTTACACTTGGGGCATATAAATCACCCCCCAGCCCCTAGTTATATGTGTGGGAAGGTGACTAGGGGATTAGTATGCATCCGAGGCCTGACTTCTTACGAACCAGTACTTGCTTGACACTTGTCCAATGTTGGAGCGTGCTCACTTGGTAGGCGTGTGCTGTCAACCTCCCTTTGGGGCTCCCAAGGCAATGATGGGCCTTGGGAAACGTGCCCATGTATTTAAGGGTTTCAAAACCCTTTTTCCCTCCTTCTTCTTCATTTTTTCTCTCATGTGCGCTGTTTCTTCCTGCGATTTCTCTCTCTAAAGCTTCTCTACTCAACGCTCTTCTTTCGAGGCCTTTGTTGGTTTTTTCGCGAGTTTTCTTCATTTTCCCTCATCGTTTCATTTCCAGGTATTTTCTCCCTTCCATTTCCTTTATTTTTCGCTTTTGGTTTGCATTTTCCGACGAATTTCTAAGTTTTTCGGCGAGCACCATAGTTTCAGGTGAACAACATTCGCTTTAAACTTCTAAGTTTGATCTTTAGACCCCTTTATTTTACAAGCCAATCCTATTTGTAGTTTTAGGAGTTATTCCTTAAGTTTAGGGTCGTCCTATGATGCTCAGACCTTTATACCAGCTTCTTGAGGATTTCCCCTCTCTTAGAGAGAAGACCCTAGAAAAGATTAGGCAAATAGAGAGAGCTCAGGAGGAAGCTCGTAGGTCACAAGAGTTTCCCATTAGACCCTTGTTTCCACCACCTCTGAGAGTGATATATCCTGACCCCCCGGAGAACTTCTATCAGACAGGGGTTCCTGCTGATCCAACACCTATGTCTGAGTCTGAATCTTCTACCTCAGACCCCATGTCTGTGGACTCTTTTCAGGAAGCCATGGATTTCACACCTCGGCCTGGACAGGCCTCTGATCAGGCCGAGGTCTCCAACCGAGCTTCATCCCATAGTGGCTCAAGCACCTCAGCCTCTTCTTCAGAGGTTGAAATTATTGAGCCGAGTGTGGTTGTGCCACCCATTCCTGACGCCACCCCCCTGTCGGCAGTCACAGGGGCGGAGTTCGTTCAGAGAGTTGCTAGTAACCCATCTACATCTGCTCTGGCCGACGTTGAGCTTGATGATGATGAAGATGCTGAAAGCGATGTGGACGTCTCTGAGGTGGCCGAGATCGAGAGCACGGTAACTGAGGTGGATCTACTGTGCTTCAGATATTTATACTCCATTAGTCCCTCCATAAAATTAAGGAGACCTCTGAGGGAAGAGAGGGCCTATCACGGACGAGATGGAGAAATCTGCCTGTATGAGCAGATGTTTAAGTTAGGGTTTTGCCTACCCATTCATCCCATCGTCAAATCCATACTCTCCTATATCAATTTGTCTCCCTCACAGCTGTCCCCCAAGGCCTGGAGAGTCATCATAGGGTCCATTATCTTATGGAGGGCAGTCCACCACTCTGACCTCCCAGTTCAGGTCTTTGCTGGTTGTTATGTCCCAACCTCTGCCAAAAACCATCCGAGCTACTATCATTTTGTGGCTCGGAGGCCTGAGAAGAAAATGCTCCAGGTGACTCAGACCTCAAACCATAATTGGAAGCCCCGCTATTTTTTCGCCTCTAGACCATGGGAATTTAGCCCATGCGTTCCCTCTTCCACACTTGAGCCGAGGATACCCCTCAAATGGGGTAAGGTCTCCATGTCTGCCAGGGCCAACCCTGGTCTAAGTCTTTATAATATCCAGAAGGTGAAGGCCCTTCAAGACCAAGGGGCACATGATCTTTTTGTTAAGTTCGAACATTTGCTGACCCTTATTATCTCTCGGGGATGGGCCTAGGTGGAAGTCCCCTTGTTGACTTTGGTAAAGATTTTTCTTTTAAGTTTAACCTCTGAACTCATTCATATCTGATATCTAACCCATATCTTTTAACTTTTGCAGAGCGACCTCAAGGCATTATAGACAAACTGTGGGAGATGGTTGCACCGAGCTTAGCGAGACTTGCCAAAAAAGCTGGTCTGAACGCTCCTCCCCCAGCTCCCTCTACATCCAAATCTCAGGCCTCAATAAAGAGGGCCCCAGAAGCCCATGCCTCTGAGGATCAGAGGCCGACCTTGAGACAGAAGAAGGCCTCTGAAGCTGCAATTCCAATCTCCTCGGCCGACATCCTAACGGCACGTCTGGATCAGCTGAAGTTAACCGATAGTGTGGTCGGCCACAGCATGCAGGTTGTGGATTCCATCAGCTCTGTAATGACCGAGGCTGACAAGCGCTTTTACAGGTCTATGGACACCCCCCTGCTGATTGAGTTCGGCCTTCACAGAGCCATCCAGGTATGACTTGTCCCCTCGTCAAAATTTTATAAGTGCAACATCTGACTTTTCTCCAGCTTAACCTCTTCATTAAATGTGCAGGGAGTGACTGCTATGCACCACCTATCAAACTGGGTTCTGAGGAAATTGCCCCTCATCCAGAAGGGGCAAGAGGCCGAGAAGGTTCAGAGCGACCTAAATGCTGAGGTCAATCGTCTGAAATCAGAGCTGCAGAACTCTGAAAATAAGGTTAAGGTGTTGGAGAAAGACATTTCTCTACTCTTCAAAGATCACACCAAAGCCCTGAAGGCCAAAGATGACGTTCTGCAGTAGAAGGTCAGCTCGGCTGTCAAGGCTGCCCTTGAAGATGCCTCGGCCAAAATAATTTCTGACTACAAAGCCTCGGACGAGTTCATGGGTTTTGGTTTTGAATATCTTGAAAGAGGTATCAAGGCTACTACCAAATGGGCTGAAGTCAGAGAGAGGGAGGTCGGTACTCTAAAGGCCTCTGACTTTGTGGGTCTCGGCTTTGCAGACCCTCAGTTTGCTCAGGCGCTTCAAAAGGTGGAGGATGAGGCTGCTGCTCCAGCTGAGACTGCAACTCTGGGAGGGACCAAGGTCGGAGGGGCAGACCATACTGATGACGTGGCCGAGGTTACTAATGCTGAGCAAGACAATCAGGCCGAGGCTGTTAATGTTCCCCCCCCCCCCCCCAAACCTTTAGGATTTGTAACTTGTAACAAATAATTTGTAATTTGTAACTCGTAACTTGTAACACCATGGTATTTTGTATTCAAGGAATATTTACAACAATGCCTCTGAATGCTATATGATCTCTTCCCTTTACTGAATGTCGCGTAATCTCTTCTATTATTTCGTTGTAGTGATGTTTTATTTATACTCAGTCAATAATTCTGACCTTAGACCTCGTCACCACCGAGTGATGTTATGAAGGTCTGAGGTCGTCACCTAAGACGTTATCCTCATAATTAATCTCACCAAATTAATGATGTTAACAGTCGGAGGTCATCTGCTAAGGTTTCTGAGCTCAGACCTCGTCACCACCGAGTGATGTTATGAAGGTCTGAGGTCGTCACCTAAGACGTTATCCTCAAAATTAATTTCACCAAATTAATGATGTTAAGGGTCTGAGGTCATCTGCTAAGGTGTCTAAGCTCAGACCTAGTCACCACCAAGTGATGTTATGAAGGTCTGAGGTCGTCACCTAAGACGTTATCCTCATAATTAATCTCACCAAATTAATGATGTTAACGGTCTGAGGTCGTCTGCTAAGGTGTCTGATCTCAGACCTCGTCACCATCGAGTGATGTTATGAAGGTCTGAGGTCGTCACCTAAGACGTTATCCTCATAATTAATCTCACCAAATTAATGATGTTAACGGTCTGAGGTCATCTGCTAAGGTGTCTGAGCTCAGACCTCGTCACCACCAGTGATGTTATGAAGGTCTGAGGTCATCACCTAAGACGTTATCCTCATAATTAATCTCACCAAATTAATGATGTTAAGGGTCTGAGGTCATCTGCTAAGGTGTCTGAGCTCAGACCTCGTCACCACCGAGTGATGTTATGAAGGCCTGAGGTCGCCACCTAAGACGTTATCCTCATAATTAATTTCACCAAATTAATGATGTTAAGGGTCTGAGGTCATCTACTAAGGTGTCTGATCTCAGAACTCGTCACCACCGAGTGATGTTATGAAGGTCTGAGATCGTCACCTAAGACATTATCCATAATACATCTCTGGTCTAAGAATGAAGCAAGAACTGTCATGAAACTGATCTTTATTAATAACCTCTTCTCAGTAAGCATTTACAAAAAATTCTACGCAACATCATATGTAATATATCTTTAGGTGGTCAGCATTCCATGGGTTGGTGAAAGGTTCTCCTTCTAGGTTTTCTAGCCTGTAAGTGCCAGGCACAACCTCTTTTGTTACTTTGTAGGGGCCATGCCAATTTGGGTGTAGATTATTTGCCTTTTGTAGGGTCTTCTTTAGCACTAGGTCTCCTACTGCAATGGGTCTTGACTTCACCCTTTGGTTGTAGAATTTCGCTGCCCGCTGCTGGTAGGCTGCTTTTTTGACCTCTGCGTCTTCTCTTCTTTCTTCGATAAGATCCAGGTCTAGCCTCCTCTCTTCCTCATTGCTATCTGGGTCGTAGTTATGAATCCGATAAGTTGGTAGTCCTACTTCCGTTGGTATGACGGCCTCTGAGCCATGTGCCAGCATGAATGGGGTTTCTCCTGTTGGTGTCCTTGCCGTGGTTCTGTAGGCCCATAACACAGCGTATACCTCTTCTGTCCATCTCCCCTTCACATCTTTTAATCTCTTCTTGATTCCGTCCAAGATGGTCCTGTTTGTGACCTCGGTCTGGCCATTTTCCTGAGGTCGACCAGGAGATAAGAAGAACTGTTTAATCCCCACTTTTAGGCAATACTTTTCTAAGGAGGAGTTCTTTAGCTGGGTCCCATTATCCAAGATGAGAGTGTTTGGGAGGCCATATCTGCATATGATGTTCCTCCAAATGAACTGGAAGGTCTTTTTCTCTGTAATTGTTATCATCGATTCTGCCTCCACCCACTTTGAAAAGTAGTCAATGGCAACTATCAAGAATCTATAGTTGTTGACAGCTCTTGGCAAAGGTCCTACCAAGTCAATTCCCCATACCGCAAATGGCCATGGAGAAGAGATTGACATCATAGGCTGATGGGGTTGATGAGGGATAGTGGCGAACCTTTGACATTTATCGCACCTCTTCACATAGTCTGCAACATCCTTAGACAAGGTTGGCCACCAGTATCCCTGTGTGATGATCCTCTTGGCTAAGGGCCTTCCCCCTATGTGGCTAGAGCAAGAACCCTCATGAACCTCCTTTAAGACCCGGGGTACTTCCATGGGATGCACACATCTGAGGAGGGGCGATAAAAACCCCTTTTTGTACAAGACGTCTCCTATCATTGAGAACTTGGCGGCCCTGTACCTCAACTTTCTCCTTTCTATCTTGGACTCAGGCAGCTCTCCCTCTCTTAGGTATCTGACGAGCGGGTCGATCCATGAGTCTCCTAGGTTCACATTGTGACAAGGGCTACATACCTTGTCCTCCTCGATCGTTGCCTTTCCTAAGACCTCGATTGGAATGGCCCTTCCCATATCTGTCTTTACTGCTGAGGCCAGCCTTGCCAATGCATCAGCGTGATTGTTGCTCAGTCGAGGCACTATCTTCAGTTTTACCTCTTCAAAATATTCTAACATCCTTCTTACCTTCTTCAAGTACTTGTCCATCCTTTCGTCTTTGGCCTCGTATACCCCCAATACTTGATTGACAACCAACCTTGAGTCGCTATGGAGTAGGAGTCGCTTTACTCGAAGAGTTGTTGCCAATAAGAGACCTGTTATCATGGACTCATACTCGGACTCGTTGTTTGAGGCCTGGAAGTCGAATCTTAAGGCGTATTCAATGTTGGCACCATCTGGAGCCGAGAGTATTAGTCCCGCCCCGCTTCCACTGTCACAGGAAGAGCCATCAACGAAGAGGCTCCAGACGTCTCTATCTGATGTGAAGATCCCTTCTCTCATAACCCCCTTCTTGAAGAGGTATCGATCCTCTTCGTTCTCTTCTATTCTACTCCGGGTTTTGCCTGAGATGACCTCTTCCCGATCTCGAAAGACATTTGGTGCCGTCTCTTCCGAATCTCGGAAGACACTACGGTTCGTCTCTTCCAAATCTCGGAAGACACTACGGTTCGTCTCTTATGAATCTTGGAAGATACTATGGTTCATCTCTTTCGAATCTTGGAAGACACTAAGGTTCATCTCTTCGTCGTCATCTAAGACTTTCACTATCTCGGCCTCTTCCCAGGTGAATTCTACGATAAAGTCTGCGAGGGCCTGCCCCTTGATGGTTGTCCTAGGCTGGTAGGTAACACCATATTCTCCTAGTTCGATGGCCTAGGTCATCAATCTTCCGGACTTCTCAGGTTTGTGCAGAACCTGCCTTAGTGAGGAGTCAGTGAGGACTACCATGGAGTGAGCTTGGAAGTAAGGCTTCATTTTCCTTAAGGCATATATTAGGGCATAAGCCAACTTCTCCATTCGGGGATAATTTTGTTCAGACCCTTGAAGGACCTTACTATTGAAGTACACAGGCCTCTGGACCCCATCCTCTTCTCGTATGATGGCCGCGCTGATGCCTGATTCAGAGACTGCCAGATACACAAACAACCTTTCCCCCGTGATGGGCCGAGACAGTAATAAGGGAGACCCTAAGTAGGACTTGAGTTGTTTGAAGGCTTTTTCACACTCTTCGTCCCATTGGAAGGCCTTTCTTAGAACTTTAAATAATGGAAGACACTTGTCCGTTGACCTAAAAACAAACCTGTTAAGGGCAGCCACTCTTCCCATGAGTCTCTGGACATCCTTGATACTCCTAGGAGTCTTCATGTCGAGTAATGCCTTGATTTTCTCAGGGTTCACTTCAATCCCCCTCTGATTAACAATGAATCCCAGGAACTTCCCAGCTCCTACTCCTAAGACACACTTTGCTGGGTTGAGTTTCATTCCGTATGAGTCCATGACATCGAAGGTCTTCTCAAGGTCTGCTACGTGAGTACATGCTTTCAGGCTCTTCGTTAGCATATCGTCTATATATACCTCCATGGTCTTACCTATTTTCTCTTCGAACATCTTATTGACAAGACGTTGATACGTTGCCCCCGCATTTTTCAGGCCGAAGGGCATCACCTTGTAGCAGTACGTCCCTTTGTCAGTAATGAAGGCTGTATTCTCAGAGTCTTAAGCATCCATGAAGATTTGGTTGTAGCTTGAATAAGCGTCCATGAAGCTCATGAGCTCGTGCCCTGCCGTTGCGTCCACCATCTGGTATATCCTAGGTAAGGGATAGCTGTCTTTCGGGTAAGACCTATTCAGGTCAGTGAAATCTACACACATTCGCCACTTCTCATTGGCCTTAGGCACGATGACTGCATTTGAGAGCCACTCCGGGTAGGTAACCTCTCTTATGAACTCGGCCTCTTCCAACTTTTTTACCTCTTCCCGTATGACATCGTACTTCTCCCTGGAGTAGACTCTTCGTCTCTACATTGATTGGCTTGGCGTCTCTGTCCACATTGAGCTTGTGGCTCATGACCTCAGGGTTGATGCCAGGCATGTCTGTGTGACTCCATGCGAAGACACTCTATCTCCTCCTGAGGAAGTTTATCAGCTCTTCCTTGATTCCTGGCTCTAGAGCCTTACCGACCTGGACGGTTTTTTTCGGCTCTTCCTCTTTGAGGATGATGGATTCTACCTCTTTCGCGGCCTCACCCTTCTTCAATTTTGTTTTGTCTCTTGAGTCAAGAGTGTCAATGCTGTAAGTGGTGGTTGATCTCTTATGGGCTTCTCTCTCTTCGGCCGAGTTAAAGTAACACTCTCGTGCTGTGGTCTGGTCCCCTTACACTTCCCCTACTCCATAAGGAGTCAGGAATTTTAGCATCTGATGGACCGTCGATGGCACAACTTCAAACTCTTTAAGGGCCACCCTTCCTATGATGAGGTTGTAGGCCGAGAAGACATTTTCGTCCATAACGAAAAAGTTTATCTTCTTGGTCAGCCTCCTAGGCCACTCATCCCCCATCCGTACATCCATCTCATACATGCCCAATGGGTGAAACTTTTCGCCACTGAAGCCTATCAATGGGTGATGATAGGTCACCAGCCTTGCCCTGCTAAGACCTAGGCTCTTAAAGCAAGGCCAGAACATCACGTCTGCTGAGCTTCCCCCATCTATGAGGATCCTCCGTACCTCGCACCCATTCACCCTTGTTATTATGACCAAAGGGTCATTATGGGGGGCTAAGATACCCTTGAAGTCGAGTCTGGAGAACCCCACTACGAGGGTGTCCATGTCTACCTTCTTCCTCTTCTGTACTGCATCAGAAGATGTTAGATTCACAACTTCGATCTTGGCCAATGACCTGGCCTCTGCTACATGAGCCTTCCTGTAGGCTACCTCAGAGCCACCTCCTGCAAATCCCCCACATATGGTGCTAACACCAAAGGAGATCATACCGACCCTCTTCACCGGGGTGTTGTCATCCTTTGGGGGAAGATCCGGGTCGTCTTCATCATCTCCTTCTGAATCATCACCCCTTCTAGCCGGTACATTACCGCGGCATCTGTCATATCTTCTTTTCTTAGGGTCATCTCTTCCACCCTTTGGAGCCTTACCATCCACATACTTCCTCAGCTTTCCAGATTTCAGCATCTTCTCAATCTCATCCTTTAAAGCGAAGCATCTATCTGTGACATGGCCATGATCCTGATGGAACTCACACCATAGGTTTTTGTTCCTCTTATGTGGAGGGGCCTTTAGTTTATCTGGCCACCTCAGAGTTCGGTCAGTCTTAATCTCATTGAGGATGTGCTCACAGCTCACAGTTAGAGGACTGTAATGAGCGAACTTGTCATCTCCTGACCTCTTCTTCCCCTCCTTCTTACCTTGGAACTTTCCTGTGCTACCGCGGTTCTCCTCCTCATACTTGGCGTCCATTGCCTCTTCCGCATTCATCACTTTCCCTGCGGTTGTCAGAAGCTCTGCCATGGACCTAGGGGGTCTTCCGCCAGTTTCCACAATAGCTTCCCCTTCTGGAGGCCTCCTATAAGGGCGGCCATGGCTATGCTCTCTTCATAATCTTCCACCTCCAATTTCTCTTTGTTGAATCTTGCTATGTAGTCTCTTAGGCTCTCACCCTTGGCCTGTTTGACATACAGCAGGTGGGTAGTCTTCTTTTGGGGTCTTACCCCAAAGCAGAAGTTGTGGATGAACTGCTCAGCCAAGCCTTTGAAGTTCTCAATTGAGTTCTTAGGAAAGGAGGTGAACCAACTATGTGCTGCCCCTGTCAAGGTCCCTGAGAAGGCCCTACACTTCATCTCATCGGGTATCGAGTAAATGTCTGCTGCCGACTGATACATCTCGATATAGTGTACAGGGTTAGTGCTGCCATCATACTTGGGAGTCACTGTAGGAGGCTTGAACTTGGCTGGGGTTGGTAACCCCACTATCCTAGCCACAAATGGGGAGCCCTCTGAGTAACCCCTTTGTAATGGGTCCCTGCTTTTAATTAGGTCTCCTATCTTCTTCTCAAGGCATTGGATAGAATCATTCCAGGGTCTTCTGTCATCAACTTGGCCGAGGTTATCCCCTGCCACCTCCCTGCGATGGACAGAGGGTTCCCCAACCGCGATACGTTGGCTGTTGACCTCTTCCTTTTCTCGGTCTCTTCTTTCACAGGATCGGCCTTGGTCTGGCCGACCCTGCCTACCCCCTCTCTGAGAGCCTGCTGCGCTCCTTGACCTCGACAGCCTCTGTCTTAGGTCATTCACCGGGCCCAGCCTCTCGAAGGCCGACCCTCTGCTCAACCTATCAAAGGTCGACCCTCTTTGTTAGGCCTCTTCTCCTCTTCGGCCGACACATCCTTGACTCTGCCTAAGAGGTCGTATAGTGTTATTTGACACCTCATACGGCTCCCAGCAGTCTTCTGGGGCTTCTTCAGCTTCTAGGTCATCATACCTATCCTATGGGCAAGGGTTTTCCTGCCTCCCCAGACGCAAGCGCCTAGGGTCAGCAATGTCCCTTCTGCGCTGGGGTGCAGGCTGGTCCTTCATTGGCGCCTGGGGTGGCCCCCTGGCATCAGGATGAGGCTGAACTGCCGCCGGAGTGATCATGTCCGGTGAGACTCCAGGTGGCCTCATCATAGTTTGACTGAGCTGAGCAAATTGCTCCTTCATGGCTTGTTGTGTTGTAGCTAAATACTTCAAGGCCGATGCTACCTCCGCCGTTTTGGACTGGGGGGGCGCCTGACTGGAACTAGGCCCTCCACCTCCGGGAAGCGGAAGAGGCGGTGATAACTCTGGTGCCATGTGTTAATAATAGAGAGCTTGAGCAGAAAGTGAGCTTAATACCTTAAAGGACCTCTTTCAATGGTGAAAAAGTTCCACGCAAGGGGTGGTTCCTGGTTCACCACCAGAGTCTCCGGTGAGGTTAAGCTGAAGAAGAGGAAGAGATAGCTTCTCGTTCCCACAGACGGCGCCAAAATGATGATGCTGAAATTAGTACCACCAGGTAAGGTGTTTTCAAGCTCAATATAAGAATAACAATGGCAGCACAATTATGTAAAGAGATAAGAGACTGAGATAAGGATAAGAGCAGAGGGCACCGGTATATAAGTGGTTCAGACAATTTGGCCTACGTCCACTGTGAGTGTATGTGAGTAGTATCACTGAATGAAGGCACTAATGGCCATGGATACAACCTCTCAAGCTTTCTCTCTCTACTGTATATCTAGACAGAGTTTTTGCTAGGGTTTAATATCTGGGATCCCTTTGCAAGATAGAGGATGACATCTATATATAGTACCTAGGGGGTGTAATGTACCCCCCATGCATGCAATGAACATGTGTGTGGTAGCCTCACCAATAGGGGGAAGTCACCTGTCACTGTCACATGTAAAGAATGATGATGAAATATCCTCCCAACGTGTGGATAATAATCTTGTTACAACTGATTTGCGCCTGTGTGTCCTTATCCAAATGTCAACAGATGCTCGACCGCCATATTGGTGCATGACCTCGGCCTGGGAGAGGCAGAGATGTAAAGGCTTGATATTCGTTCAATCCGAGATGTGCCATAGGGAGTCTCGGCCTGATCTCGGCCGAGACATTATGCTGGGGGTCGGCCCTAGCCGAGGTTGGACTGATTCCATGTTGAAGATTACCAAGGCTTCTTGTCACCTCGGCCCCAAATGAGGTTGGACTGATTCCATGTTGAAGATTACCAAGGCTTCTTGTCACCTCGGCCTACACTCAGCCGAGGTTGCCATACCCAGGTATATGAGAATGTTGTCGATGTCTGCGATGTGCATAGTGCCCATTGGAAATGTAGGTGGTAGTGTCGGCCTGGGCCCACCATACTAAGGCCGAGGGCTGATATCGTGGGCTCAAGGCTTACCCAGGGTCAGTCAATATCTCGACCATCACCTCGGCCGAGGGTGGTGTCTCTAGGCCGAGGTTACACTTGGGGCATATCAGTCCCCATAGGTGGCACCAACACCTTCCACGGGACCAATCTAACTCGTAGGAACTGACCCCGCAGCCGCGGGACTCACGGTTTGAGAATGCGAAGTTAATTTGTATATTTCTAGATTTAGGCTTAAAAGCATGGCGTTAGAGGGTGAAAACTTTAAATATCCCCTGAACATCCCCGTGGGTGGCACCAACACCTCCCTCGGGACCAATGTAACTCGTAGGAACTGACCCCGCAGCCGCAGGACTCCCGGTTTGAGAATACAAAGGTAATTTTCATATTTCTATACTTAGGCTTAAAAACATGGCGTTAGTGGGTGAAAACTCGAAACAGCCCGCGAACGGCCTCGTGGGTGGCACCAACACCTCCCACGGGACCAATGTAACTCATAGGAACTAACTGATTAAGTGCGAAAAGTGTGCGCATGTAAAGTGCACAGTCGTTGTTTTCGTTTCGCCAACTCAATACAAAAACCTAAGTTACTACTACACTTGCGAGGCAAGCACAGCGGTAAGTCGGGTATCGAAAATCCACAGAGACGAGATGTTAGAATTTAAGTGATTTAATACTCCTAAAATAAAAGTGTAAAAGATGATTATACACAAAAAGGGAAAAGATGCATAAAAGGGAAATAATAATCTAGGCGAGGGAAAATAAAGCTATATTAAGAAAGTGAGTAAAAACTATAGGTTGCGTCGAATATCCCTCACCCGAGTTAATTAGTATAAAATGGTTACATGGGTCGACGATTTATTACAAATGCGTCTCGTTTCGACAGTTAATTAAATCAAGGGTTGTCACGCCCCTAAATTTGCATAAAAGTCTAATACGATTTTGGTGTCAACAAATACCCCAGAAATTACGCACGCAAGGTCGTAAGCACGGAGCATACATGATATACCCCTTCAAATCCCCTAGGCGTAATAACTAGGTCAACACACTCGAAATAGACCCGTAAACTCCATCACCAAAGCAAAGCAACGCGTCAACCCGAGTGAGTTCAATTCAAACACAACCTAATTTAAACTACCTAGAAAGCATGTTAAAAACGCGATAAATGGAAAGTGGTAAATAAACGCAGTAAATCTATACTAGAAAGCGTGTAAATCAAAGCATGTAAATAAAGCAAGAAAACCTAAATTACAAAGCTTGTAAATTAACTAGAAAGCAAGAAATGAAGAAATACAACTATATTCAAATGGTAGGGGAGATGAATAGTCAACTTACAATCCAAATGGGGTGTCAAACCAAAGAGAAATGAAGAAGAACCAAGCAAAAACCCCAAACCCTAAGCTAAACTAACCTAAAATCGTGTATATCTCATATTAAAAGCAAAAAATGAGTTTATATAGTAAGTGGGAAAAGATAAGGGAAAAAGGAAAGAAAGAGGAAAGAGCCCAAAATATCTGGCACTACCGGTCGACCGGTCGCAGGGGCGCGGTCGACCGGTCCCTTAAGCCAAAGCATACTGTCTCCTTCCTACGGCAAAAGTTGAAACCGTGGTCGATCGGTCCCAGGGACGCGGTCGACCGGTACTCTGTTTTCAGGCCGCATTTGGTCCATGATGAGGGGGAAAAGGTCCATTACGGAAACGAGCCTAGCTTCTTCGTCCGAACTCCAAACGACGCACCGTTTGCGGCCACACGATGCTAACTCAATGAACTATGCATCCGTGGAATTAACATGATCCGGATAAGAAATGTGAATTGATTAAAATGCCCTTGAAGTAGCGTTCAGCGACGAAACTTCTCCGAAATGCAACGGATTCTCACTTTTAGCGTTCCAATACCTACAAAAGCACAAATAACCCCTGCAAAACATGTATCTATCCAACTCCAAGGTTGTCTGGTTAATGAGCATAATTATAGGCATTTAGGACCGTAAAAGCGCTAGAATGCATAAGGATAACAGGCGGAAATATACAATATTCGATACGAATCACTAACCCCGCAGTCGCGGGACTCACGATTTGAGAATACAACAATAATTTGCAAATTTGTAGACTTAGGCTTAAAAACATGTCGTTAGAGGGTGAAAACTCGAAACAGCCCCCGAACGGCCCCGTGGGTGGAACCAACACCTCCCACGGGACCAATGTTACTCGTAGGAACTGACCCCGCAGCCGTCGGACTCCCGGTTTGAGAATACGACGATAATTTGCATATTTCTTGATTTAGGCTTAAAAACATGGCGTTAGAGGGTGAAAACTCAAAACATCCCCCATACGTCCCTGTGGGTGGCACCAACACCTCCCACGGGACTAATGTAACTCTTAGGAACGGACCCCGTAGCCGCGGGACTCCCGGTTTGAGAATACGACGGTATTTTACATATTTGTAGACTTAGGTTTAAAAACATGGTGTTAGAGGGTGAAACTACAAAATAGACCCCGAACGGCCTAGTGGGTGGCACCAACACCTCCCACGGGACTAATGTAACTCGTAGGAAATAACCCCGCAGCCACGGGAATCCCGGTTTCAGAATACGAAGGTTATTTACATATTTATAGACTTAGTCTTAAAAACAAAACGTTAGAGGGTGAAAACTCCAAAAAGCCCCCGAACGGCCCCATTGGTGGCACCAACACCTCCCACGGGACCAATGTAACTCGTAGAACTGACCCCGCAGCCGTCGGACTCGCGGTTTGAGAATACGATGATAATTTGCATATTTCTTGACTTAGGCTTAAAAACATGACGTTAGAGGGTGAAATCGAAACAGCTCCCGTATGTCCCCGTGGGTGGCACCAACACCTCCCACGGGACCAATGTAACTTGTAGGAACTGACCCCGCAGCCGCGGGACTCCCGATTTGAGAATACGATAGTAATTTGCATATTTCTAGACATTGGCTTAAAAACATGGCGTTAGATGGTGAGAACTCGAAACAGCCCCCGAACATCCCCGTGGGAGGAACCAACACCTCCCGCGGGACCAATGTAACTCGTAGGAACTGACCCCGCAGCCGTGGGACTCCCGGTTTGGGAATACAATGGTTATTGGCATATTTCTAGACTTAGGCTTAAAAACATGGCGTTAGTGGGTGAAAACTCGAAACAACCCCTGAACGGCCCCGTGGGTGGCACCAACACCTCCCACGGGACTAGTGTAACTCGTAGGAACTGACCCCGCAGTCGCGGGACTACCGATTTGAGAATACGACGGTAATTTTCATATTTCAAGACATAGGATTAAAAACATGGCGTTAGATGGTGAGAACTCGAAACAGCCCCCGAACGTCCCCGTTGGTGGCACCAACACCTCCCACGGGACCAATGTAACTCGTAGGAACTGACCCCGCAGTCGCGGGACTCCCGATTTGAGAATACAACATTAATTTGCAGATTTCTAGACTTAGGCTTAAAAACATGTCATTAGAGGGTGAAAACTTGAAGCAGCCGCCGAACGGCCCCATGGGTGGCACCAACACCTCCTAAGAGACCAATGTAACTCGTAGGAACTGACCCCGCAGCCGCGGGACTCCCGGTTTGAGAATATGATTGTAATTTGAATATTTCTTGACTTAGGATTAAAAACATGGCGTTAGAGGGTGAAAACTCAAAACAAACCAAAAACGGCCCCGTGGGTGGCACTGACACCTCCAACGGGACCAATGTAACTCGTAGGAACTGGCCCGGCAGCCACGGGTCTCCTGATTTGAGAATACGATGATAATTTTCATATTTCTAGACTTAGGCTTAAAAACATGGCGTTAGAGGGTGAGAACTCAAAACAGCCCCCGAACGTCCCCGTGGGTGGCACAAACACCTCCCACGGGACCAATGTAACTCGTAGGAACTGAACCCGCGGCCGCGAGACTCCCGGTTTTGAGAATACGATGGTAATTTTCATATTTCTTGACTTAGGCTTAAAAACATGGCGTTAGTGGGTGAAAACTCGAAACAGCCCCCGAACGGCCCCGTGGGTGGCACCAACACCTCCCACGGGACAAATAAAACTCGTAGGAACTAACCCCGTAGCCGCCGGACTCCCGTTTTGAGAATACAATGATAATTTGTATATTTCTTGACTTTGGCTTAAAAACATGGTGTTAGAGGGTGAAAACTCGAAACAGCCCCCGTACATCCCCGAGGGTGGCACCAACACCTCCCACGGGACCAATGTAACTCGTAGGAACTGATCCCGCAGCCGCGGGACTCCCAGTTTGAGAATACGATAGTAATTTGCATATTTCTGGACTTAGGATTAAAAACTTGGCGTTAGAGGGTGAAAACTTGAAACAGACCCTGAATGGCCCCGTAGGTGGCACCAACACCTCCCACGGGACCAATATAACTCTTAGGAACTGACCCCGTAGCCATGGGACTCCCGGCTTGAGAATACGACAATAACTTGCATATTTCTTGACTTAAGCAAAACATGGCGTTAGAGAGTGAGAACTTGAAACATCCCCCGAACGTCCCCGTGGGTGGCACCAACACCTCCCACGGGACCAATGTTACTCGTAGGACTGATCTCGCAGCCGTCGGACTCCCAGTTTGAGAATACGACGATAATTTGAATGTTTCTTGACTTAAAACATGGCGTTAGAGAGTGAAAACTCTATAACATCCCCCGTACGTCCCCTTGGGTGGCACCAACACTTCCCACGGGACCAATGTAACTCGTAGGAACTGACCCCAGAGCGGCAGGACTCCCGGTTTGAGAATACGAAGGTAATTTGCATATTTCTAGACTTAGGCTTAAAAACATGGTGTTAGAGGGTGAAACCTCGAAACAGCCCCTTAACAGCCTCCTGGGTGGCACCAACACCTCCCACGGGACCAATGTAACTCGTAGGAAATGACCCCGTAACCGCGGGGCTCTCGGTTCGAGAATAGGAAGGTAATTTGCATATTTCTAGACATATGATTAAAAACATGGCGTTAGTGGGCGAAAACTCAAAACAGTCCTCGAACGGCCCCGTGGGTGGCACCAACACTTCCCACGGGACAAATGTAACTCGTAGGAACTGACCCCGTAGCCGCCGGACTCTCGATTTGAGAATATGATGGTAATTTTCATATTTCTAGAGTTGAAACATGGTGTTAGAGGGTGAAAACACGAAACAGACCCCGAATGGCCCCATGGATGGCACCAACACCTCCCACGGGACCAGTGTAACTCGTAGGAACTGACCCCATAGCCGCGGGACTCCCAATTTTAGAATACGACGGTAATTTGCACATTTCTAGACATATGCTTAAAAACGTGGCGTTAGATGGTGAGAACTCGAAACAGCCCCCGAATGTCCCCGTGGGTGGCACCAACACCTCCCTCTGGACCAATGTAACTCGTAGGAACTGACCCCAAAACTGTGGGACTCCCGGTTAGAGAATACAAAGGTAATTTGCATATTTTTAGGCTTTGGCTTAAAAACATGCGTTAGAGGGTGAAAACTCGAAACAGCCCCCGAACGGCTCCGTGGGTGGCACCAGCACCTCCCACGAGACCAATGTTACTCGTAGGAACTGACCATGCAGCCGTCGTACTCCCGGTTTGAGAATACGATGATAATTTTCATATTTTTAACTTAGGCTTAAAAACATCGCGTTAGAGGGTGAAAACTCAAAACTGCCCCCGAACGTCCCAGTGGGTGGCACCAACACCTCCCACAGGACCAATGTAACTCGTAGGAACCGACCCAGCAGCCGCCAGACTCACGGTTTGAGAATACGATGATAATTTGCATATTTCTTAACATAGGCTTAAAAACATGGCGTTAGAGGGTGAAAACTCGAAACAGCCCCCGTACGTCCTCGTGGGTGGTACGAACACCTCCCACAGGACCAATGTAACTCGTAAGAACTGACCCCAGAGCCGCGGGACTCCCGATTTCAGAATACTATGATAATTTGTATATTTCTAGACAAAGGCTTAAAAACATAGAGTTAGAGGGTGAGAACTCAAAACAGTCCCCGAACGTCCCCGTGGGTGGTACCAACACCTCCCACAGGACCAATGTAACTCATAGGAACTGACCCCGCAGCAGCGGGACTCCCGGTTTGAGAATACGAAGGTAACTTGCATATTTCTAGACGTAGGCTTAAAAACATGGTGTTAAAGGTTGAGAACTCAAAACAGCCCCCGAACGTCCCCGTGGGTGGCTCAAACACCTCCAAGGGGACCAATGTAACTCGTAGGAACTGACCCGCAGCCGCGAGACTCCCGATTTGAGAATACGATGGTAATTTGAATATTTCTAAACTTAGGCTTAAAAATATGGTGTTAGAGGGTGAAAACTGAAAACAGACCCCGAACGGCCCTGTAGGTGGCACCAACACCTCCAACGGGACCAATGTAACTCGTAGGAACTGATCTCGTAGCTGCGGGTCTCTCGGTTTGAGAATACGATGATAATTTGCAAATTTCTAGACTGAGGCTTAAAAACACGGCGTTAGAGGGTGAAAACTCGAAACACCCCCCGAAAAGTCCCGTGAGTGGCACCAACACCTCCCACAGGACAAATGCAACTCGTAGGAACTGACCCTGCAACCGCGGGACTCCCGATTTGAGAATACGACGATAATTTGCATATTTCTAGACATAGGCTTAAAAACGTGGCGTTAGAGGGTGAGAACTCGAAACAGCCCCTGAACGTCCCCGTGGGTGGCACTAACACCTCTTACGGGACCAATGTAACTCGTAGGAACTGACCCCGCAGCCGTGGGACTCCCGGTTTGAGAATACGATGGTAATTTGCAAATTTCTAGACTTAGTCTTTAAAACATGGCAATAGAGGGTGAAAACTCGAAACAGCCCCCGTAAGTCCACATGGGTGTCACCAACACCTCCCACGGGACCAATGTAACTCGTAGTAACTGACCCCGCAGCCGTGGGACTCCCGGTGTGAGAATACGATGGTAATTGGCATATTTCTAGACATAGGCTTAAAAACATGGCGTTAGTGGGTGAGAACTCGAAACAGCCCCCGAACGTCCCCGTGGGTGGCACTAACATCTCCCACGGGACCATTGTAACTTGTAGGAACTGACCCCACTACCGCGGGACTCCCGGTTTTCGAATATGTAGGAAATTTCCATATTTCTTCACTTAGGCAAAAAATATGGCGTTAGAGGGTGAAAACTCGAAACAACCCACGAACGTTCCCGTGGGTGGAACCAACACCTCCCACGGGACAAATCTAACTCGTGGGAACTGACTCGGCAGCCGCTAGACTCCCGGTTCGGGAATATGAAGGTAATTTGCATATTTCTTGATTTAGGCTTAAAAACATGGCGTTAGAGGGTGAAAACTCGAAACAGTCCCCCAACGTCCACGTGGGTGGTACCAACACCTCCCACGGGACCAATGTAACTCGTAGGAGTTGACCCCGCAGCCGCGGGACTCCCGGTTTGAGAATACGAAGGTAACTTGCATATTTCTAGACTTAGGCTTAAAAACACGGCGTTAAAGGTTGAGAACTCGAAACAGCCCCCGAACGTACCCTTGGGTTGCTCAAACACCTCCCACGGGTCCAATGTAACTCGTAGGAACTGACCCCGCATCCGCGAGACTCCCGATTTGAGAATACGACGGTAATTTGAATATTTCTATACTTAGGCTTAAAAACATGGCGTTAGAGGGTGAAAACTCGAAACAGCCCACGAACGTCCCCGTGGGTGGCACTAACACCTCTTACGGGACCAATGTAACTCGTAGGAACTGACCCCGCAGCCGTGGGACTCCCGGTTTGAGAATACGATGGTAATTTGCAAATTTCTATACTTATGCAAAACATGGCATTAGAGGGTGAAAACTCGAAACAGCCCCCGTAAGTCCCCATGGGTGGCACCAACACCTCCCACGGGACCAATGTAACTCGTAGTAACTGACCCCGCAGTCGTGGGACTCCTGGTTCGAGAATATGACGGTAATTTGCATATTTCTAGACGTAGGCTTAAAAACATGGCGTTAGAGGGTGAGAACTCGAAACAGCTCCCAAACGTCCCCGTGGGTGGCACTAACACCTCCCACGGGACAAATGTAACTTGTAGGAACTGACCCCACAGCCGCGGGACTGCCGTTTTTAGAATATGAAGGTAATTTCCATATTTCTTCACTTAGGCAAAAAACATGGCGTTAGAGGGTGAAAACTCGAAACAGTCCACGAACGTCCCCGTGGGTGGCACCAACACCTCCTACGGGACCAATGTAACTCGTGGGAACTGACCCCGCACCCTCTGGACTCCCGATTTGAGAATATGAAGGTAATTTGCATATTTTTAGACATAGGCTTAAAAACATGGCATTAGAGGGTGATAACTCGAAACAGCCCCCGAACGGCCCCATGGGTGCACCAATACCTCCCACGGGGCCAATGCAACTTATAGGAACTGACCCCACAGCCGCAGGACTCCCGATTTGAGAATACGAAGGTAATTTTCATATTTCTAGACTTAGGCTTAAAAACATGGCGTTAGTGGGTGAAAACTCGAAACAGCCCCCGAACGGCCTCGTGGGTGGCACCGACACCTCCCACGGGACCAATGTAACTCGTAGGAACTGACCCCGCGGCCCCGGGACTCCTAGTTTGAGAATATGATGATAATTTGCATATTTTTAGACAGAGGCTTAAAAACATGGCGTTAGAGGGTGGGAACACAAAACAGCCCCGAACGGCCCCGTGGGTAGCACCAACATCTGCCACGGGACCAATGTAACTCGTATGAACTGACCTCACAGCCACGGGATTCCCGGTTTGAGAATACGATGATAATTTACATATTTCTAGACTTAGGATTAAAACATGGCGTTAGAGGTTGAGAACTAGAAACAACCCCCAAACGTCCCCGTGGGTGGCACCAAAACCTCCCACGGGACCAATGTAACTCGTAGGAACTGACCCCACAGCCGCAGGCTCCCGGTTTGAGAATAGAAAGGTAATTTACATATTTCTAGGCTTAGGCTTAAAAACATGGCGTTAGTGGGTGAAAACTCAAAACAGCCCCCGAACGGCCCCGTGGGTGGCACCAACACCTCCCACGGGACCAATATAACTCTTAGGAACTGACCCCGTAGCCATGGGACTCCCGGCTTGAGAATACGACAATAACTTGCATATTTCTTGACTTAAGCAAAACATGGCGTTAGAGAGTGAGAACTTGAAACAGCCCCCGAACGGCCCCATGGGTGGCACCAACACCTCCCACGGGACCAATGTAACTCGTAGGTACTGACCCCGCAGCCGCGGGACTCCCGGTTTGAGAATACGACGATAATTTGCATATTTCTAGACTTAGGCTTAAAAACATGGCATTAAAGGGTGAGAACTCGAAACATCCCCCAAACGTCCCCGTGGGTGGCTCCAACACCTCCCACGGGACCAATGTTACTCGTAGGAACTGACCCCGCTGCCGCGGGACTCCCGGTTTTAGAATACGAAGGTAATTTGCATATTTCTTGACTTAGGCAAAACATGGCTTGAGAGGGTGAAAACTCGAAACATCCCCCGAACGTCCCCGTGGGTGGCACCAACACCTCCCACGGGACCAATGTAACTCGTAGTAACTGACCCCGCAGCCGTGGGACTCTTGGTTTGAGAATACGACGATAATTTGAATATTTCGAGACTTAGGCTTAAAAACATGGCATTAGAGGGTGAGAACTCGAAATAGCCCCCGAACGTCCCCGTAAGTGGCACCAACACCTCCCACGGGACCAATGTAACTCGTAGGAACTGACCCCGCAGCCGTGGGACTCCTGGTTTGAGAATATGAAGGTAATTTGCATATTTCTAGACTTAGGCTAAAAAACATGACGTTAGAGGGTGAAAACTCAAAGCAGCCCATAAACGGTCCCGTGGGTGGCACCAACACCTCTCACGGGACCAATGTAACTCGTAGGAACAGACCCAGCAGCCGTCGGACTCACGATTTGAGAATACGATGATAATTTCCATATTTCTTGACTTAGGCTTAAAACCATGGCTTTAGAGGGTGAAAACTCAAAACAACCCCCGTAAGTCCCCATGGGTGGCACCAACACCTCCAACGGGACAATGTAACTCGTAGGAACCGACCCCGCAGCCGTGGGACTACCGGTTTGAGAATACGACGATAATTTTCATATTTCTAGACATAGGATTAAAAACATGGAGTTAGAGGGTGAGAACTCAAAACAGTTCCCGAACGTCCCCGTGGGTGGTACCAACACCTCCCACGGGACCAATGTAACTCATAGGAACTGACCCCACAGCCACGGGACTCTCGGTTTGAGAATACGAAGGTAACTTGCATATTTCTAGATTTAGGCTTAAAAACATGGCGTTAAAGGTTGAGAACTCGAAACAGCCCCCCGAACGTCTGCGTGGTTGGCTCAAACACCTCCCACGGGACCAATGTAATTCGTAGGAACTGACCCCGCAGCCGCTAGACTCCCGGTTTGAGAATACGACGGTAATTTGAATATTTCTAGACTTAGGCTTAAAAACATGGCGTTAGAGGGTAAAAACTCAAGACAGACCCCGAATGGCCCCGTGGGTGGCACCAATATCTCAAACGGGACCAATGTAACTCGTAGGAACTGACCCCGCAACCGTGGGTCTCCCGATTTGAGAATACGATGATAATTTACAAATTTCTAGACTGAGGCTTAAAAACACGGCGTTAGAGGGTGAAAACTCGAAACAGCCCCCACACGGTCCCGTGAGTGGCACCAACACCTCCCACGGGACCAATGCAACTCTTAGGAACTGACCCCGCAACCGCGGGACTCCCGATTTGAGAATACGACGATAATTTGCATATTTCTAGACATAGGCTTAAAAACGTGGCGTTTGAGGGTGAGAACTCGAAACAGCCCCCGAACGTCCCCGTGGGTGGCACTAACACCTCTTACGGGACCAATGTAACTCGTAGGAACTGACCCCGTAGCTGCGGGACTCTCGGTTTGAGAATACGATGGTAATTTGCATATTTCTAGACTTACGCAAAACATGGCGTTAGAGGGTGAAAACTCAAAACAACCCCCGTAAGTCCCCATGGGTGGCACCAACACCTCCAACGGGACAATGTAACTCGTAGGAACCGACCCCGCAGCCGTGGGACTACCGGTTTGAGAATACAACGATAATTTTCATATTTCTAGACATAGGATTAAAAACATGGCGTTAGAGGGTGAGAACTCGAAACAGCCCCCGGACGTCCCCGTGGGTGGCACCAACACCTCCCACAGGACCAATGTAACTTGTAGGAACTTACCCCGCAGCCATCGGACTCCCATTTTGAGAATACGACGATAATTTGCATATTTCTAGACTTAGGCTTAAAAACATGGCGTTAGAGGGTGACAACTCGAAACTGCCCCCGAACGACCCCATGGGTGCACTAACACCTCCCACGGGGCCGATGCAACTCATAGGAACTGACCCCATAGCCGCGGGACTCCCGGTTTAAGAATACGAAGGTAATTTCCATATTTCTAGACTTAGGCTTTAAAACATGGTTAGTGGGTGAAAGCTCGAAACAGCCCCCGAACGGCCCCGTGGGTGGCACCAACACCTACCACGGGACCAATGTAACTCGTAGGAACTGACCCCGCGGCCGCGGGACTCCCGGTTTGAGAATACGATGATAAATTGCATATTTCTAGACATAGGTTTAAAAACATGGCGTTAGAGGGTGGGAAAACGAAACAGCCCCCGAACGGCCCCGTGGGTGGCACCAACACCTGCCACGGGACCAATGTAACTCGTATGAACTGACCTCGCAGCCGTGGTATTCCTGATTTGAGAATAGGACGATAATTTACATATTTCTAGACTTAGGATTAAAACATGGCGTTAGAGGGTGAGAACTAGAAACAGCCCCCGAACGTCCCCGTGGGTGGCACCAACACCTCCCACGGGACTAATGTAACTCGTAGGAACTGACCCCGTAGCCGCGGGACTCCCGATTTGAGAATACAAAGGTAATTTGCATATTTTTAGACTTAGGATTAAAAACATGGCGTTAGTGGGTGAAAACTCGAAACAGCCCCCGAACGGCCCAGTCGGTGGCACAAACACCTCCCATGGGACCAATGTAACTCGTAGGAACTGACCCCACAGCCGCGGGTCTCCCGGCTTGAGAATACGACGATAACTTGCATATTTCTTGACTTAAGCAAAACATGGCGTTAGAGGGTGAGAACTCGAAACAGCCCCCGAACGGCCCCATGGGTGGCACCAACACCTCCCACGAGACAAATGTAACTCACAGGACCTGACCCTGCAGCCGCGGGACTCCCGGTTTGAGAATACGACGATAATTTGCATATTTCTAGACTTAGGCTTAAAAACATGGCATTAAAGGGTGAGAACTCGAAACATCCCCCAAACGTCCTCGTGGGTGGCTCCAACACCTCCCACGAGACCAATGTTACTCGTAGGAACTGACCCCGCTGCCGCGGGACTCCCGGTTTTAGAATACGAAGGTAATTTGCATATTTCTTAACTTAGGCAAAACATGGCTTTAGAGGGTGAAAACTCGAAACAGCCCCCGAACGTCCCCGTGGGTGGCACCAACACCTCCCACGGGACCAATGTAACTCGTAGTAACTGACCCCGCAGCCGCGGGACTCCCGGTTTGAGAATACGACGATAATTTGCATATTTCTAGACTTAGGCTTAAAAACATGGCATTAGAGGGTGAGAACTCGAAATAGCCCCCGAACGTCCCCGTAGGTGGCACCAACACCTCCCACGGGACCAATGTAACTCGTAGGAACTGACCCCGCAGTCGCGGGACTCCTGGTTTGAGAATACGAAGGTAATTGGCATATTTCTAGACTTAGGCTAAAAAACATGACGTTAGAGGGTGAAAACTCAAAGCAGCCCACGAACGGCCCCGTGGGTGGCACCAACACCTCTCACGGGACCAATGTAACTCGTAGGAACAGACCCAGCAGCCGCCGGACTCACGGTTTGAGAATACGATGATAATTTGCATATTTCTTAACTTAGGCTTAAAACCATGGCATTAGAGGGTGAAAACTCGAAACATCCCCCGTATGTCCTCGTGGGTGGCAGCAACACCTCCCACGGGACCAATGTAACTCGTAGGAACTGACCCTGCAGCCGCGGGACTCCCGATTTAAGAATACCATGATAATTTACATATTTCTAGACATAAGCTTAAAAACATGGAGTTAGAGGGTGAGAACTCGAAACAGTCCCCGAACGTCCCCGTGGGTGGTACCAACACCTCCCACGGGACCAATGTAACTCATAGGAACAGACCCCGTAGCAGCGGGACTCCCGGTTTGAGAATACGAAGGTAACTTGCATATTTCTAGACGTAGGCTTAAAAACATGGTGTTAAAGGTTAAGAACTCAAAACATCCCCCGAACGTCCCCGTGGGTGGCTCAAACACCTTCAAGGGGACCAATGTAACTCGTAGGAACTGACCCCGCAGCCGCGAGACTCCCAGTTTGAGAATACGATGGTAATTTGAATATTTCTAAACTTAGGCTTAAAAATATGGCGTTAGAGGGTGAAAACTCAAAACAGACCCCGAACGGACCTGTAGGTGGCTCCAACACCTCCAACGGGACCAATGTAACTCGTAGGAACTGATCTCGTAGCCGCGGGTCTCTCGGTTTGAGAATACGATGATAATTTGCAAATTTCTAGACTGAGGCTTAAAAACACGGCGTTAGAGGGTGAAAACTCGAAACACCCCCCGAAAAGTCCCGTGAGTGGCACCAACACCTCCCACAGGACAAATGCAACTCGTAGGAACTGACCATCCAACCGCGGGACTCCCGGTTTGAGAATACGATGGTAATTTGCATATTTCTAGACATAGGCTTAAAAACGTGGCGTTTGAGGGTGAGAACTCGAAAAATCCCCCAAACGTCCCCGTGGGTGGCACTAACACCTCTTACGGGACCAATGTTACTCGTAGGAACTGACCCCGCAGCCGCGGGACTCCCGGTTCGAGAATACGATGGTAATTTGCATATTTCTAGACTTACGCGAAACATGGCGTTAGAGGGTGAAAACTCAAAACATCACCCGTAAGTCCCCATGGATGGCACCAACACCTCGAACGGGACCAATGTAACTCGTAGGAACCGACCCCGCAGCCGTGGGACTCCCGGTTTGAGAATACGACGGTAATTTGCATATTTCTAGACATAGGCTTAAAAACATGGCGTTAGAGGGTGAGAACTCAAAACAGCCCCCGAACGTCCCCGTGGGTGGCACCAACACCTCCCACGGGACCAATGTAACTTGTAGGAACTTACCCAGCAGCCGTCGGACTCCAATTTTGAGAATACGATGATAATTTGCATATTTATAGACTTAGGCTTAAAAACATGGCGTTAGAGGGTGAAAACTCGAAACAGCCGCCGAACGGCCCCGTGGGTGGCACCAACACCTCCCAAGAGACCAATGTAACTCGTAGGAACTGACCCCACAGCCGCGGGACTCCCGATTTGAGAATATGATTGTAATTTGAATATTTCTTGACTTAGGATTAAAAACATGGCGTTAGAGGGTGAAAACTCAAAACAAACCCCGAACGGCCCCGTGGATGGCAGCAACACCTCCAACGGGACCAATGTAACTCCTAGGAACTGGTCCCGCAGCCACGGGTCTCCCGGTTTGAGAATACGATGATAATTTTCATATTTCTAGACTTAGGCTTAAAAACATGGCGTTAGAGGGTAAGAAAACGAAATAGCCCCCGAACGGCCCTGTGGGTGGCACCAACACCTGCCACGGGACCAATGTAACTCGTACGAACGGACCTCGCAGCCGCGGTATTCCCGATTTGAGAATACGACGATAATTTACATATTTCTAGACTTAGGATTAAAACATGGCATTAGAGGGTGAGAACTAGAAACAGCCCCCGAACGTCCCCGTGGGTGGCACCAACACCTCCCACGGGACCAATGTAACTCGTAGGAACTGACCCCGTAGCCGCGGGACTCCCGGTTTGAGAATACAAAAGTAATTTGCCTATTTTTAGACTTAGGCTTAAAAACATGGCGTTAGTGGGTGAAAACTCGAAATAGCCCCCGAACGGCCCAGTCGGTGGCGCAAACACCTCCCACGGGACCAATGTAACTCGTAGGAAGTGACCCCGCAGCCGCGGGACTCCCGGCTTGAGATTACGACGATAACTTGCATATTTCTTGACTTAAGCAAAACATGGCGTTAGAGGGTAAGAACTTGAAACAGCTCCCGAACGGCCCCGTGGGTGGCACCAACACCTCTCACGAGACAAATGTAACTCGGGGGACCTGACCCTGCAGCCGCGGGACTCTCGATTTGAGAATACGACGATAATTTGCATATTTCTAGACTTAGGCTTAAAAACATGGCATTAAAGGGTGAGAACTCGTAAAAACCCTCGAACGTCCCCGTGGGTGGATCCAACACCTCCCCCGGGACCAATGTTACATGTAGGAACTGACTCCGCTGCCGTGGGACTCTCGATTTTAGAATACGAAGGTAATTTTCATATTTTTTGACTCAGGCAAAACATGGCTTTAGAGGGTGAAAACTCGAAACAACCCCCGAACGTCCCCGTGGGTGGCACCAACACCTCCCAAGGGACCAATGTAACTCGTAGGAACTGACCCCGTAGCCGCGGGACTCCCGGTTTGAGAATACGATGATAATTTGCATATTTCTAGACTTAGGCTTAAAAACATGGCATTAGAGGGTGAGAACTCAAAACAGCCCCCGAACGGCCCCGTGGCTAGCACCAACACCTCACACAGGACCAATGTAACTCGTAGGAACAGACCCCGCAGTCGTCGGACTCCTGGTTTGAGAATACGACGATAATTTGCATATTTCTAGACTTAGGCTTAAAAACTTGGCGTTAGAGGGTGAAAACTCAAACAGCCCCCGTACGTCCCCGTGGGTGGCACCAACACCTCCCACAGGACCAATGTAACTCGTAGGAACTGAACACGCAGCCGCGGGACGCCCGGTTTGAGAATACGATGATAATTTGCATATTTCTAGACTTAGGCTTAAAAACATGGCGTTAGTGGGTGAAAACTCAAAACATCCACCGAACGGCCCCGTGGGTGGCACCAACACCTCCCACGGGACCAATGTAACTTGTAGGAACTGACCCCGCAGCTGCGGGACTCCAGATTTGAGAATACGACAATGATTTGCATATTTCTAGACTTAGGCTTAAAAACATGGCGTTAGAGGGTGATAACTCGAAACAGCCCCCGAACGTCCCTGTGGGTGGCTCCAACACTTCCCACGGGACCAATGTAACTCATAGGAACTGACCCCGCAGCCGCGAGACTCCCGGTTTGAGAATACGACGGTAATTTGCATATTTATACTTGGTTAGTGATAATTTTAACTCATTTATGCAATTTTTCAGCTTGATTATTTTTTTTGTAAAACTACTTGTTACTGGTATTTTTTTTATGTATCCTATCATTTGTAGGATTTTTGCACTCGGAACAAACGAAGGAGGCAATGGTCTACAGCATGAAGATTGTTTATTTGTTGTGGACATTCAGGATTTTGTTTGTTGTGTTACAGCCGTGCGGGCTTTTATTGTTTAGTTTTATGGCCGTGCGGTCTTTTATAATTTGATTGTTGAATTTTATGGCCGTGCGGACTTTATAATAAGTAGGTTTTACATTTATAGGTTTTGGAATGTCAAGAAAATAGAGGAAACTCTGCCCAATTTTTTTTTTGTCTGTGAATTATTAAGACGTGTAATATTTATAAGTTTGTGTATATATTTGTTTATTAACAACGTTCTCGATTCACAATTTGTGATTTTTTTTATTATTTTGCCAATAATAAATATTTGTAGCACCTCGTACGCGTCCAACGTTACACGTAGCAACCGACGGTGCACTCACAGGACCCCCAATTTTAGGTTTGGACCAAAAAAATATTTTTTTTTTAAGTTATAGTTAAATATGGTTATGGACTTTGTCCATGACCATTTTTATTTTTTTCGTCGCGCATAAAAATGGTCACGGCCAAAGTCCACGACCATTTTTTTTAATTTTTTTTGTCACGGTTGTGGGTCGCGGACTTTGGTCACGACCAATTTGTCACGGCTATGCATCACAGATGAGGGCCGCGACCAATTATTTTTTTAATTTTTTGTCACGGACCGTGGGTCGCGGACTTTGGCCACGACCAATTTGTCACGGTTGTGGGTCACGGATGAGGGCCGCGACCAATTTTATTTTTATTTTTTTGTCACGGACATGGGTCGCGGACTTTGTCCACGACCAATTTGTCATGATTGTGGGTCACGGATGAGGGTCGTGACCCATCACGGTATTGGTCACGGCCCAAGTCCGCGACCATCTGTCGTTACCCCTCTCGGTCGTGACCATTTTTTGGTCACAGACTTGGGCCATGACCCACAAAAATGGTCACGTCCGAAATGGTCATGACCCAAGTCCACGACCCACAATTTTGGTCAGGGATTTGAGCCGTGACCCATCGCCAGTTTTGGTGTAGTGGGGGGTCAACATTTTAGAAGGGTCTTTATCTTCTCAGGATTGGCCTCAATGCCTCTTTGATTAACGATGAACCCCAAGAACTTCCCTGCTCCAAACCCAAAGACACATTTGGTTGGGTTAGCTTCATCCGGTACTTCTCCATCGTTTTAAAGGTCCTCTCAAGGTCGACCATATGATCCTTAACCTTCAAATTATTGGTCAACATGTCATCTACATAGACCTCCATAGACTTACCGATTTGGTCTTCGAACATTTTATTCACAAGGCGCTGATACGTTGCCCTCGCATTTTTTAGGCCAAAGGGCATGACCCTATAACAATATGTCCCCTTATCGATAATGAAAGTCTTTTTTTTCGAGTCCTCGGGGCTTATGAAGATCTGGTTGTAGCCTGAATAAGCATCCATGAAGCTCATTAGCTCATGGCCTGCGGTAGTGTCTACTATCTGATCAATGCGAGGGAGAGGGAAGCTATCTTTGGGACAATGTTTGTTGAGGTCAGTGAAGTCTACACACATTCTTCATTTCCCCTTGGCCTTGGGGATTATGACCACATTAGATAGCCATTCGGGATAGATAACGTCCTTCATAAACTCAGCATCTTCTAGCTCCTTAACCTTGTCCCTTATGACTTCATATTTTTCTCGAGAATAAATTCTCCTCTTCTTCTTTACCGGATTTGCGCCCTCTACCACATTGAGCTTATGGCTCATGATTTTGGGGTCGATCCACGACATATCTATATGAATCCATGCAAAGACATTTTGTCTTCTCCTTTGCATCTTGATGAGGTCTTCTTTTATGTCTGTCTTTAGAGTTTTGCCTACTTGGACAGTTTTTTTCGTCTCATCCTCATTAAGGATGATGGATTCTACCTCTTCCATGGCTTCTCCTTTCTTCATTTTTGTCTCATCTTTGGGGTTGAGGGTATCAATATTGTAAGTAGTCATTACCTTCTTGTGCGCCTCTCTTTCTTGAGTGGAGTTGAAGTAACATTCCCGTGTCATTGTCTAGTCTCCCTGAACTTCCCATACCCCGTAAGGGGTCGAGAATTTTATCATCTCGTGAACCGTGGATGGAACGGCCTTAAATTACTTAGGGGCCACTCGCCCCAGTATAATGTTTTAGGATGAGAAGACCTGTTCATCCATCACAAAAGAGTTAACCTTCTTGGTAAGCCATCTCGGCCACTCATCCCCCATCCTAACATCGGCCTCACACACTCCTAGAGGATTAACTTTTTCCCCACTAAAACCAATTAAGGGGTGATGGTATGGGACGAACCTGACATGGCTGAGACCTAAGGCTTTAAATCACGGCCAGAACATCACATCTGAAGAACTTCCCCCATCCACCAAGATCCTCCGCACCTCACATCCGTATACCCTGGTGGTGATGACAAGAGGATCATCATGCGGGGCTAAGAGGCCCTTGAAGTCCATTCTTAATAAACCTACTATCAGAGTATCCATATCAACTTTCTTCCTCTTTTCTGACTTTGCTTCAATAGAGGTCGAGTGTACGACTTTTGTTACTGCCTTGGCTTCAGCTACATGGGCCTTCCTGTCGGTAACCTCTGATCCTCCTTCTATTAGTCCCCCAAAAATCATCCCAACACCAAGTGAGATCATATTAAGTCTCTTTATAGGGCTGTGGTCGTCTCTCGGTGGGAGGTCAGGGTAGTCCTCATCATCTTAAGGGTCGTCCCTTCTATTTGGAGGATCTTCTCTGCACGTATCACCTCTCTTCTTCATGGGGACGTCCTCTCGGACCCTCTTAAGGGCACTCTTGTCAACGTATTTCCTTAACTTCCCTTCTTCAAACATTTTTTTAATTTTATCTTTCAGAGCAAAACACTTATCAGTCACATGGCCATGGTCTTGGTGAAATTCACACCACAGTTTTTTATTCCTCTTGTGAGGGTCTACCCTTAACTTCTCAGGCCACTTCAAGGATTGGTCGCTCTTTTTCTCATTCAGTATGTGTTCGCAGCTGACCGTCAGAGGGGTGTAATCAGCAAATTTGTCATCTGCTAGCCTCTTCTTCCCCTCCTTATTCTCCTAGTACTTACCCCCACTAGTGCCTCCTTTTTCATCTTCGTATTTTACGACCATCACCTCTTCGGCATTCATCACCTTTACCGCTGCGGCCAGAAATTGGGCCATTATCTTCGGGGGGGTCTTCGGTAAGCTTCCATAATAACCTCCCCTTTTAGAGTCCCCCAATGAGGGTTGTCATTGCTATACTCTCCTCGTAATCTTCAACCTCCAATTTTTCTTTGTTAAATCTGGATATGTAGTCTCTTAAGCTCTCATTCTTCCCCTGCTTGACATAGAGCAGGTGTGTGGTCTTCTTCTGTGGCCTCACTCCAAAGCAAAAGTTATGGATAAACTGGTCTGCTAACTGCTTGAAGCTTTCAATGGAGTTATTTGGAAGAGACATATACCAGGCATGTGCGTCCCCAGTCAGAGTGCTAGAAAAGGCGCAACACCTCATCTCATCTGACATGGAGTATATGTTTGTTGTTGATTGGTACATCTCAATATGATGAACAGGGTGGGTACTCCCGTCATACCTTGGGGTGACCACAAGTGGCTTAAACTTGGATGGTGTTGGGAAGTTGACTATCTTCGCCATAAAGGGTGAGCCTATGGAGTATCCTCTTTGAAGGGGATCCCTCATTTTTAGGATATCACCAATTTTATCCTCCAGCCTTTGAATCGGGTCGTTCCAAGGTCTCGTAGGGTCATCTTGGCCGATGTTATCCCCTACGGCCTCTTTGAGGTGAACAGAGGGTTCTTCTGCGGCAGGTCTGTGTCGACTGTTTACTTCTCCCTGTCTGTCATCCCATCCATTGGGTCTACCCCCGTGGGGTCGATCATCTATTGCCTCCCTTCTGGACCTCGTAATACTTCTCGATCAGGATAATTTTTCCCACATGTCATTTACTGGGTCAAACCTTTTAAAGGCTGCCCCCTGTTCAGATGATCGAAAGCAGAGCCTCTCGGACGATCGTCGGGATTTTTCCTTCCACACTTCCCTCTTCTCTCCTGGATAGGTCACACAGTATTGTTGGAGATCTCATACGGCTCCCAGCACTCTATGGGGGCCCGTTCCACCTCTAGATTATCATATCCGTCTTTTGGGCCAGGGTTTCCTTACCTCCCCAGGCATAGACGTCGGGGGTCAGCAACATACCTCCACCGTTGTGGAGGTGGCAAGTTTTTGCGTTGTTTCTAGGGTGGTCCCCTGGCCTCATGCTGCCCTGGAGATGCTTCCGAAGTAATCATCTCCGGTGAAACTCCTTTAGGTCTTAGTATGTTTTGGCTAAGAGCTATAAATTTCTCCAGCGTAATCCACTGGCTCGCTGCTAAAGATTTCAAGGCAGTCGCCACATCAGCCATCTCAGACTGAGGTGGTGCATGACTGGAACTAGGTCCTACTCCACTATCCGATGGAGGAGATGGTAGTGGTGGCATATTCAATGACATATGTTTGAGCTGTGCTGAATGATCAAAAGACTAATGAGCTTGAGAATCTTAATGGATCTCTTTCAATGGTGAAATATCCCCACACGAAGTGGGAGAACTGGTTCCCATTAGAGTTTTCGGTGAGGTCAAGCTGTATAAAGGAAGAGTTGTCTTCTCTTTCCCACATACGGTGCCAAACTGATGATGCTAAGATTTAGATCCACCAAATAAGAAATGATGAGCTCAAATAGTAATAACAATGGCAGCAATAGAGTTATATATGTATGTAAGTATATAGAAGGAGATGAGGATAAGAGGAATAAAGGAAATGATGTATAGTGGTTCAGCCAATCAAGCCTACATCCACTGTGAGTGTGTGATCCACTAAATATGGGCACTAATGGCCTTGGATAGAATGCACATAAGCTCCCTCTCTCTACTGTGTGTACAAGCAGAGTTTTAGCTAGGGTTATAATTATCGATCCCTTTATAATATTGAAGATAACAAGTATATACAGGGCTTGGGGGTGTAGTTTACCCCCTAAGCATGCATGGTGCATGTGAATGATGATCTAGCCAGTCCTTTCCTGACACCTAGATGTGCCACTTGCAATTAATGATGACATAATATTCCCTCATGTATGGGGATGATATTGTTATAACGGTCTAGTCCACGTGCTATATGAGTCCTATGCGCACTATTCCATGCATCTCCCAAGTCACGTACCATGATGATGTCACCCTCGGCCTAGGGCACCAAGCCGAGGCTAAAGTTAATGCTGGCATTGGGCCCGACTGGATGTGGGCCTCGTACTCTCGTCCCCTCATAGGGTCGTCTGGTCTATGGTCTGAGGGTCGGCGCCTTATAAGGTGATCTGGTCCATGATGAGGGGTCATCCCCTTGAAGGGTCGTCTGATCTTAGTTGAGGGGTCAGCTCCTTGATTGGTCGTTTGGTCTTAGTTGAGGGATCATCTTAGCCGACCCTTCCTGTAACGGAACTATGGTAATTGGACTCATTCTGGACCTGATCCCTCATTTGGGTGGAGGACACCCTCGACCGGGACGAGGGTATATATGGGTATATCAATCCCCCCCAGCCCATAGCCATCGATGTTGTTGGGATGGATGAGGGGTAATGTTGCCTTTGAATTCCAATAGCACGATCAGTTTGATGAGTGACATTTGCCAAGTTGCATGGCACCTTATCAGATATCCATCATCATTTTCGTTTCCCAAGTGTGACGGCTGCACACTCAGCTTGGGACTTTGTGCCCTAATGATTCCTCTCCTCGTGGGTTGTGCACAACCTTAGTTAATGGTCCATTTATGAACAAGATATTTAAATGATTTTTTAAACAATCATTTTTTCTTCTTCTTCTTCTTCTTCTTCTTCTTCTTCTTTACGAGCAAGCTTTCTCTCTCTAGCTCCCTACCAGTTCAAACCACCATTTTTGCGACATCTTCTGTGTCTCAAACTTTGCTCACTCCTCATCTTCTTCCTCAGGTAATTCCTCTGCCTTAGACACCTCCATTATCCTTCAATTTCTATTTGTTTCTTGCATTTGCATTTGGGTTTCCATTTTTTCTTGGCTGCTTTACCTTTCCAGTGTGGAGACTGGCCTCGCTGTGGTGGTTATAGGATTGAATATTAGATTTTAGGCTACTTAGGATTCTCCCCCTACTTTCAGTGGTGGTTTAGTGCCTTTTTGTGACATTTCTGGGGTTTTCTTGTGTTCTCTGGCGTTCTTCTACAGTGAACTGTGTTCCCCCTGTTCTTGAGTGTTCATCCACAAAACTCTTTATTTCCTTAGGTTTGATCCAAAAGTCAACTTGGTCCAATACCAAACCTATTTGTAGTTAGTTTTAACAAATTGCTGAAGTGTAGGGTCTTCCCTTTATGCATCAAATACCTTCTAGAAAACCCATCTCTATCCAACTGAATGGCCCGTTGATTGATGTTGCTATCCGAGTTCGATATTATGTACACCATGCGAAATGCTATAAATGGGAGAGCTATCTACAACTAACTTTCTAATTACCCCGTGGAAGGAACTGATGTTTGGGTCTCAAAATTCTAAGATGAAGACATCCTCTACAACTCTTAAGAGGAACTTAGATGGTAGATATTCTTCGATGGAGCTAGCAATAAGAAAGGATACAAAATTAATATACTCATGATCGCCCCTAATGACTCTCACACGCCCATTTCCATCAAATTAGACTTCGCTTGCACCAATAACATGACTTAGTACGAGGCATTCACAATAGGCCTTTAGATCATGCGTAAGAAAGGTATCATACTCTTAGACATCGACATAGATTTTGACCTCATCGTCGACCAAATGCTCAGAAAATGGAAATTAAAAGATGAGAAGCTCCTACCCTTCCACGCACACCTAGAAGTGTTGGTCTCTAAGTTCAAAGATGTCACATTCCACTACCTCCCTGATATAAAGAATAGCCTAGTTGACACCCTTGCTACACTAGGCTTTATGGTCTACATTCTCGAGGGAATAACAATGGTCCCTTTTCTGGTTCAGAAACAGGCCACGCACACCCACTGCTACCACATTGATTTATCACTACAGAAGATTCCAATATGGTCAATTTATGGTACTACGACATTTGGCGCCTCCTCAAACATGGTAGATATCCCTAAGACGTAGATAAGATATACCGTGTGACCCCTCACAAATTGGCTATCCAGTATATCATCTATGGTATAGCGCTTTTCAAAAGACACTTCGATGGAACCCTTTTGTATTACATAAAAGGGATTGATATTAAATGAATGATGCAGAAAATCCATAGTGGGGAATATGGGCCCCACATGAATGGTCATATGCTTGCTAAGAAAATCATGCGTCAAGGGTACTATTGGACCACCATGGTTTAATATTTCATTGCCTATGTTCAGAGATGACTCAAATGCCAGTAGTTTTCCCATTTCCAACACTTGCCTCCTCGAGAACTATACAACATGACCTCTCCTTAGCCCTTCTCCAACTGGGGCATTGACATCATAAGGAAGGTTACTCCTAAGGCTTTTAAGGGTCATGCATTTATCCTTGTCGCAATTGATTACTTCATGAAATGGGTTGAAGTCGAGTCATATGCAGTGCTGAATGCCAAGAAAGTTACCAAGTTTATCAGAAAAAACATCATTTGTCGATATGGAGTTCCCCGTGAGTTAGTATCAGATAATTGACTCCACTTAAAAGTCGAGGTCACAAAAATCGATGAGTACGGGATTAAGAGACACAAATCTTCTCCCCAATGACCCCAAACCAATGGTGCTGTCGAAGCCGCGAATAAAAGCCTCAAAACCATTATCAGCAAGATGATCAAGAGTTACATAGATTGGATCGACCGGATCCCATACGCCCTTTGGGGCTATCGCACTTCAATCGAAATTCCTATTCGGGCTACCCATTTTTCTTTAGAGTACGACATGAAAGCATTCCTAACTATTGACCTAGAAATACCTTCCCTATGCATCACGGTCGAAGGCAAAGTCAGTAAAGAAGACTGGAATCAGAGTCGATTTGATGAACTATTAGTCTTGGATGAAAAGGGAATTAAGGATATATACCACATATAAGGGTTCTATCACCGGATAACGTTATCATTCAACCAAAAAGTCAAGGACCGCAGTGTCTAAGAATGGGAACTTTCCCTCAAAGAGGTCATAGAACCCATCTAGGACCTTAGAGGAATTTAAACCGAATTGGAGCGGCTCTACATTATAAAGAACATTCTTTCGGGCAACACTACTATTCTCACAGACCTCGATGAAGAAGATATGGTGCATCCAATCAACCTGAATAGTCTCAAGAAATTTTACCCTTGGTTTGAAATATCGACGCACGATGACTTTTCTCATCCCCCCTTTTATCCTAAAAAAATCTTCATTTCCCCTACCTTGAACATTTTTCTTTGAAACTCATGAAAATTTTCAAAACCCCCAGAGGTACGTAGACATACCATATGCCATACATGAGTATAGTCCCTTTTTCTCACAAAATGTTATTATTTTCTAACCTCTAAGAACGATGATCCATCTTATCATTTACATAAATAAAAGGATTTTGTATGCCTTAGAGATTAGTATATATAGTTCGAAATGCAAAACTCATCAAGAGGCACAACAAAATATAATCAAAAATATTTTACGTCTAATATGGGAATACATCATTGTCACATGAAACATCAGTGAATGGAGTGAAACAAACCAACCCCTTTCCACTAACCAAAACCATCTTAACCCTACCATCTTCACAAAAATTATCCCTAAACCCATAGAAACACACTAAAACCACCCAAAACACAAATTACCATAGCTTCACAAAATTTTACCCTAACTTCACAGACGTTATCCTTAACTTCCAAATGGCCCTACTTCGTTATCATTTCCCTCCCCTGGAGGTTCCCAAGTATCCCTCTCCTAGTTAACACTTTGTATGATCTCCATGGAGCAATACGCTCAGAAAAGTTTGGACGAAACCCTCCTCCATGGCGTCGAAGGTGATGAGCCACCTTTAACCAGTGTCTTTCTCCATAATCTTCTCTAATACCCGCTTACACAACCACTTCAAGTAGTCCCCAGACACATTACATACCCCTCCTATAGTTTGTGACGTATGGGTAGGCGGCCGATGGCTTTACCAAACGAAACCCAGTGTCATTCGTAATGATTCAATCAAGTCCTCCATCGGGAAGAAGTTCGTTATATGAGGTGGCACAATTTATTTCTATTCAACTTGGCATATAAGTCGCTAGGGGAAATAAAAGGAAGTTAGGAGAAGTCTAACTAATCGCACATACCGGTACTCTCCTAGCTGTGAAACAGGATGTAAATATCCTCACCATGGCATCAACCAACGGAGACACCGTGCTTCATGCTCCACAAACCAGTTGACCCAGTTCTCTATCGATGAGCAGAAACTAAAGAAAGTCCGGATAAAGAAATTAGGCACACCGCACGAGGGATACTCAGGAGGGGTCATAAGCCGGAACCTCTATGTAAGCCACATGAATAACGTCACTGGGATACCCCTTAAAAAATTAGAATAGCCCTCCTTCCAATCAACTAGACATCTGTGTTGCTATCACAATAACTTAAGGATCAGCTATCAAGTCCCCAGTCACCAGTGAAAGCCTTGAAAAAAGGCCCAAAGGAACAACTCCAGCAAACCCAACATCATCAAAGCCCCTGTAGAACACTAAATACATAGCTGTTGAAAGAGAAATAGTCCTTCTATAAACCAACAGTCGATCCAAAAAAGGGAAAATATGGAGCAACTCAGTCGGAAATGCTTGTGGAGAATGAGAAAAGACTGGCATGTCCGTTGCGACACTGGGGCTAACCCCCAACATTACTAAGAATTCCTTATAAGTAGGATGGACATCGTCCAGGAAAAAAATGAAAACATGGTCCTCGGAGTACTAGGATTGTACTGCCGCTACTAGAAAGTCCAAGTCTAAAACTAGATTACACCATAGAGAAACTCGATGCAAGCTGAAAGTATCATAATCAACATTGTATACGCAAATAGCCTCTAAGCCTTAAAGATAAGAAGAGAATTCTTTGTACATTGGAAGAGGCATTTGGAGAATAGAGAAAGAAAAAGCAAGCGAAGAAATATGGATGTTGGTGAGAAAAACACACCCTATGCACTTTCCTTTTAAACCTAAAAATCCATCAATGAAAACAAATTTTATGGAATTTTGTTCAAATCCTAACCCTACAAAAGTACACAAGTATGCGAGAAAGTGCAATCAAAGCTTATGAGTGATTTGACTTGACCCCAATGCCGATAGGCAGGTTAATGGGTATGTTGATCGACAACCCCACTTTTTGGAAAAAAAACCTGTTTCTCCTTTTGCCCAAAAATTAATTCCAAAAACATATTTCTCCTACTTTTTCTCGAAATAAAACCTTTCAAAGGGAAAACTCTTTGCAAAAAGTCCTATAAGGCTTTCCTCTATTTGAAAATTCTAAAAAGAGAACTTTTCCTAGTCTTTCTCAAAATAAAATCTCAGTAGCAAATTAGAGTTCATGAAGAGTAAGCCATAATCAAACAAAAAATGCATTATTTTTTCTTCTCTTCAATCTCTCTTTTCTGGTGCAAAACCATTATATCAAGCATACAACATGCTTAATGCCAAGATCCCCCAATTAATGACAGATCTGAGAGAAAATATCAAAATAAAATAATCAGAAAATGGCACCATATGTCACCTCATCTACCATGCCACTCTTTCTCCAAGGTACCGGACATACCCAAACTCATGCACCAGCAATCTCCTTATCTACACCTGCATGCTTGTAGCCCTTTCGGCCCCCGAAGGAATATTCTAAGGGAAGAATTCACCTACATCAACAACATAGATTCAACAATCCACCCAGACGAAACGTTCTGAAGATCTTGCCCATACCGATCGACATATACATGTTCCTCATCTCGGAGAAGCCCAAAAGTATGTGCCTTTGTCGATTGGCACCTTCCCAGGCCTACCTATCAGCAGTCCCCTTCAAATTATGAACAGAAAATGCTAGAAAAATCCAAAAATTGCCTAGAAAATTCCCAAAAATTGTTAAAAAAATATTAAACCTTATTTTCTCCCAAGAAAATCATTTTGGAGCACCAAAACCCTTAACAAAATCCCTTACCCTTACAATTTTATTATTAGTATATTCCCCCAATGGAACCAATGATGTGACCACATCCAAATCTATAGCAATTCTCCCACAGGAACCACAAACCTACACATTCCCCCAAAGAAATTTCAAGTCAATCCTTTCCTTAGCGGAACCAAAAGTATGCCTGCACCTAAAATCATTCATGCCTTTCCTAGCAGAGTTATCTGTGACACCCCGCCTAATTAAATATCGTGTGATTAGTCCTTTATTAAATTAAATCATAATACCAGTTGGTTCATTCTTACATCACTGTCGAAAAACAATTTTTTATTAATTCTCCTAATAATTAAGTAAGCTGAGTGTCAAAACTTTTCCAATTTTAATTTAATTAAATAAATTCCACCATAAGGAATAAAATGAATAACATCACATCACAACTGAATTAAAAGTCAAAAAGAATAAATGTAACTGGAATAAACTCTCCAGTTTAAATATCTCAATATCACCATCCAAAATAAAATGATAAATACAGTTTTGACATAAAAAAAATACAATATCCGAAATAGAAATGGAACTACTAGAATCTGGGGTGACATGCCATAAATGAGCCAAATACTACAAAGCTAGGAATCAATGGAATGAAAGCATCTAATCCAAGGATGCATCTCCAGAAACACGTCAAACTATCCATCATCTAAGTCGGGCATCCCTGATGTTGGGAACCTGGTGTAATAGATATAGTAGAGAACAGAATATGCAAGTAAACGGTTCAGAGCCTGATTGTAAAAGATTTTTAAAAATAGCAAGTGCTTAACAAGTGTAATTAATCAGGTATTATGTACATGTTAGTTCTTGGCTCTTACTTGAGAATTTCACCTCTTATTTAGTGTGGACGCCTAACGTACCTTATTATCTCTTTAAATAAGGTTTTCAATTATTATTCTATCCCTTTTCATTTTCTTGTATTTCCCACGCAATACTTATATTAATTAAACATGTTTATTTCACTTTAAGATGAACTAGGACTTCAAGGATTAAGTATTCACTTACTTAATTCAATTTAGATTTTATAATTCACTTTTATCTACTAATTCACACAGTAGATCACATCATAGTATATATATATATATATATATATATATTCATCACACTATTATATATACTAATACGGCACCTCCCAAGAATAGTTGTGGTGCATGCATACTCTGCTATCATGTCCAGTTACATCTCTCGCGGTAAAAAGGACTATTGGCTCGGCGTGTCTCCCGAACCATAAATAACCTAACACACATATTTGGAGGCGAGCATACTACCCATTCGAATGGGTCACGCACATACCTACTCTCCCATTTAACCGTTGAAACTATCATTCACACCGATAGAACGTGTCCAAGGTCCTATGCTCAAGGTACGAATCTAAAATCCCCCCAAATGGGCTCGTAAGGATAAGATCGACCATAATGCGAAACCTCCACCCCGATAGAAAGCAACGTAGGTATGTCATACACAATACAAATTATAATATAGGTATTCACCCCACCTATATAATATCAATAAGGTATTCGCACAACCATAGGATAATTCCATACGTAGTATATTTTTCTCTCTAATATCCTACATATTTATAAATTATGACTTTACTTTTTATATATTCTTGAGATTTCCCCACACGAAAAGGTTATCAATTTCTTCTCATATATATTCAGTAGGTAGACTTCTACACCCTACTAGTCCATGTCATCCCAATTCACGAATTTTCACGAATTAATAGTATTCTCAATTGGGTTTATTCTTCGATAATGTCTAATTCAATTTAACCCATTATTTCATTTTCAAGGATTAATCCCACACAAAAATATTTTTTGGGCCTTAATCACCACCCTACTAACCTTCTTTAAGTCCCATTATGCTCAATTTTATTAAAACTACGCATCCTTAAAAGTTGGGATTTAATCAAACCTTAAAGAAAAACAAATCACATTTTCTAGGATCATTGATCGATCGATGATTTGGGTCGACAATCAATCGATCAAGCTGATACCAGTCTTCTTTTTTTCTGCATATTTTGCCTACTGGTTTAGCCATTTTCATCCTCAAATCTTCTATTTTATGATCCCAAATTCCTTATAGATTATTCCAAATGATATAACAATACATATAAATGATCTTCAATGATTAAACAACCTAAAATCATCAAGAAATTTGGATCAAAACATATTATTTCCCATAAATTCCAATTATCTCATATTTTATAATTGCTTCAAGAACAACTCTTAAACTCAGATTTTCTTCATAAAATGATTCCAGATTCGTGGATTAACATATATAATTAAAAGGAGATTAATCCTACATATTTCTCATTTCAAGCAATCAATTGTAAGCAGCATAGTTTATCTTTAAATCATGCAACTATTCAGAATTCTACAACTATCCTAACATGGACATTATACACGCTAAGTTTGCAAAGTTTAAATCACTTGACTTTAGATTATAGGTATGAACCGTTGGGGATGATAGTCTACTGGTGGTCCTCCCCTTTTTCTTCTAACTTCTGGTGGCAGTGGTGGTGTACGATGAGCTTTGGCCTCTTGGCTTCCTAGAGTTCTCTCTTCCTTTCCCAGAGAAACCTCTTACCCTCCCCTAAGTATTTCTCTCTAAGTTTGGTGAATGAAGAATGAATCTTACCACCTTTATACTTATATAATAATCCTCAATTTTCGTGGTTACTATTCACCTCCTTTGCAAAATGACCAAAATACCCCTCTGGGGTGTCTATTCAGTTCCAAAGTGCCCCAAGACCCAAATCAAACACCCAAATAGATTTTTTTGATTATTAAAACCCTTTTGGAAACTTTGGCACAGTCAAAATGACCATTTGGATGACATAAAAATAATTTAATTTTATTTCATTTAAATTTAGTCCCCACACGACTCATACGTGTGTCCCAACTTAATTCCCGTAATTGTCGTATTAATCACTTGCGATAATTTTATTAAATCATAATCATATGTAAAGTTATGACCTTATATTAATTTTAATCACTAAGTAATATTCACATAAATCACATATTACTTTATTCCCTAGTAATATTTAAATCCGGATTAATTTTAAATTATCTCACAATTATTCCTAATTAATACCATTTGAAAAAAAATTAAAATTATGGGGTATTACATTATCCCCATCCAAAATACAATTTTAGGTCCTCATAATTGACCCCGACACTTAGAATTGGCTGTCATATCTTTAGGTCCACGAAATTGACCTCGGCCATTAGAATTGGCCTTTCCCCAACTTTATGTCCTTAGAATTGACCTCGACCCATAGAATTGATCATCACAACTTTAAGTTATCAGAATTGATCTAGACCCACATAATTGATCGTCACCAGCACAACTTTAGGTCCTCAAAATTGACCCTGACCCCCAGAATTAATTTGTCCCAACTACAGGCCCTCCAAATTGACCTCGACCCACAAAATTAGTCGCCCAACCCCATGGTCCTCAGAATTGACCTCGACCCTTAGAATTGGTTGTTATAACCTCATCCCACATAATTGGTTATTAAAACTCAAGGTCATCAGAATTGACCTCTACCCTCCGAATTGGTCATTACAACCTCAACCCACATAATCGTGGTCCCTAACACAACCTTAGGTCCTCAGAATTGACCTCAACTAATAAAACTGGTCGTCTTCAGAATGGACCTCGACCCATTGAATTGGTCACCCCAACCCCTTTTAATCAACCTTAACACCTCCTTGACTCACTAAATTGATCATCCTTCTTCCCTTAGGTCCTCAGAATTAACCTCGACCCACTGAATCAGTCATCCTTATTTCCTTAGGTCCCTATAATTGACCTTACCTCGCTGAATCGATCATCCTTGGCTCTTTAGGTCCTCAGAACTGACGTGGACCCTCTGAATGAATCACCCTCATCCTCTAGTTCCATATAATTGACCTTAAATCATCTTCCCCAACATCGATGTGCTATATACCATTCGATAACCTTCACTTATTTAAATCTAGCCCGTAGAGGGCATTCCTGTAGACACCTCAACCTAGGACCACCTAAGAACCTTCTTAGATCTCTAACACTCACTTATTCACCGCAAAACCTAGGTCATACTCCGAGTACTGATCTAGAGGCCACCAATTGCTCCCGAGACCCTTTTGACTCCGATCAACTCTCCAGCTTGAGAGAAGCTCAATAAATCCTCTAAGACTTTCCAACAGTCTGCCCCGTGCATGAATCGACCTTATGGTTTGGACAAATAGTTTATTTCACTATTAAAAACTAATCTGGAGGCCACCGAGCACTCTTAGGCCCTATTTGAATCCAGTCATCTGTTGCTCTGTTGTTCAAAAGCTTAATGAATCATCGAAAGTCTCTGAAACTGTAAGGACAAGATTTTATAAATGTCCGCCTAGTATCTAGGAATTTTTGAGTTGTATCACAGTTGCTATGTTGTATACCCTAAATATCTCTACATTTAGCACATCTTCACACAATCATTCATGACGGCCACTATCCGAATCCTTAGCATCAAGCATTATCTTCACACACCCATCACATTCAACGTGAATTGTGCATCTTCAACCGGTCTCCACTAACTCCACTTAGTTAAAGCTATAATGTTTAATTGGATTTAATAATATTCACGTACATATTTAGGATATTTTAAATGGTTTTTATAACTATTCGTATTTTATAAAAATAAGGCTAGCTATTTAAAAATAAATATTTTTGTTTAAGTCGTTCAAACGACATCTACATGTCGTTCAAATGACCTGATCAAGCGATGTCTCAGGTTGTTTATTAGGTCGCGAGATAGGTCATTTCTTCATTACTTCTAATGACATGCTACTGTCTTGGTTTTTGATACGTCATATCTATGGTCGTTACTTGAGGGATCAAATGACATTGCATCGCCTTTGATTTTTTTACTGCAATAAATACCTAATATAAATTAGGTTTTTGGCAAGTCTTTTACAACTTCGTTTTCTGCAGATCTGATACAATTTAAGACTTTATTTATTTAATCTTAAACCTATTTTGATTCCCCCAAACATCCCAACGCATATATGTGAATCATTATTAAACACTTTTAGTCATATCAACCATTCTCGGAGTGAATCTTGTGGAGAAGAAAGTTTGTCTCCATTGCTGACTATTGGAGCTCTCGGGGGATCTCTTGTTGATTCTTGGAGTCCTTAAGGGAACTCTTATTGATGATAATGAACCGAGGCTTATGGGTATTGGTATATCAAACACATTGCATTTCTCTATGTATATGTAAGTCGAGGTTTACAATATATAGTGAAATAAATGGTTTTCCCCTTTTTCGGGGATTTTTTTCTTATGAATCTGTGTTTGTGATTGTTTGGACTACATGCTGGATAGATTCTATTTCTTTCAATCACTTTATATGCATGTTTAGGGTTTGATTAAAACTGAAGATAATATTGGAATTTAATTTAATAAGTTTAGGAATTCAATGGAAGCGCACTCTCAAATTGGTATTAGAGCCAATTACACAATTATACAGTGTAATTTTTCCGCAACATTTTTGTAGATATCAATTTTTTGAAAGAAAAATTGATTTTTGAAAAGCTTAAGTTCAATGGAAAGCTTATATAATCAGATGCCAGTTTTTGATGGGACAAACTATGCTTATTGGAAATCCCGCGTGAAATCTACTCTAAAGTCTATAGATGAATGTGTCCGGCTAATTTTTGAAAGAGGGTGAACTCGTCCCACTGTCATCATAGATAATGTGACAAATATTAAACCCGCGTCTAATTGGACTGGGGATGAGTTTAAATCGAGAACATATAAGTCACGTGGCTATAGTGAAAATTCTGGAGCCGTCTCACCCGATGATTTCCGATGTATCATGATGTGTTCCACATCAAAAGAGGCATGGGACATTCTGCAGCTTACACAAGAGGGCACAAATGTTGTTAAGGCATCTAAATTTTAAAATTTAACTATTTTAAAATTATAACCATGCTTGAATCTGACAGTTTTGATGAGTTTTAGGCACGTCTGTCAGATATTGTCAAAACTAGCTTTAATCTTGGTGAAAAAATCCTTCACACAAGAGTAGTTAAAAAGATTTTAAGGTCACTCCCTAAGTGTTTCATCCTTAAAGTCACTTTGTTGAATTCATTAGGAATGTTAGACTCTCTTAGGTTAGAATAACTTATAGGAGACCTCCAGACTTATGAAATCGATATGTTTCCTAACGATTAAACTTAAAGAAAAAGGAATAGCACCTAAAGCCCAAGTTAGAAAAGGTGAGGAGTCATATAGAAAGAGAGAAGAGTCATCTAAAAGGAGAGAGGAAGAAATGTATGATTCTGAATATGATTTTTATTTAGACGATTTGGATTTGTTTGCTAAAAATTTCAAGAAATTTCTTAAACTAAAAAAAATGGCAAATTTAAAGACAAAAAGAGTTTTGAGAAAACTAAATCTGGGAGGAAATTCAAAAAAGATAAAAAGGACCCTCCTAGGAGAGAGGAAGAGAGGTGTTAAGATTGTGATGCGAGAGGTCATAAAGCCTTTGAGTGTGCAACAAGATTAAAGCGTCAAGGAAAAGGAAAAGTTTCTTTGAATGCCTCCCTTAGTGACGATGTTGAGGTCGAGTCGCTGGATGCAGGAGATAAATCACCGTATGAATGTAACTTCACCACATTCATGGCTAGTCATTTGAGTCGGTCTAGTTCACCTCACGATGATGAGGATGCTACTTGACAAGGACACCTCGGCAATGAAAATGATGTGATTGAGGGTAAGGATGTTGTAAGTTATATCGAGTGTGACCTACCACACGCGTACGTCGATTTATATGCTGAGTTCTTTAAAACTAAAAAACAAAACAAATGGTTAACTCTTAGGATCATCGCGTTAGATAAAGATTTAAAAGATATAATAGAGAGAGTCCTCCCTTATCATGACTTAGAGAGAGAGAGAGAGAGAGTGTAGAGAGAGAGAGAGTTTGTGTAGAAAGAGAGAGTAGTTTAAAAAAAAGAAAGGTTACTTGACCAAATAAGTGGCTAGTCTTACGAATGAGATCCTCGCATCCATGGAGGCTCAGAAGAAACTTAAAGCCATTGTAGCCCAACTCACTCATGATTTTGAGAGAGCCCGAGTGGTCTAGGTGAAAATTGAGGACAGATTTGGAAAGATAGGAAATATGCTCCCCGTCCCCGCCTTAGGGTTTGGTGAAAGGCAGGGAATATATTTTGACAGTGATTCCACGTCTCATATCACACTAGAGCCAGCTCCTGAGTTTATAATGAATCCATATGTCCATCAACCAAAATGCCAAAGAAGAGTTCGGCCAACAAAAGAAAACCGAGATCGGCCTAAGATCGTGTACTTTTGTACTTATTACAAGAGAAAAGGCCACCTTAGGGAGTATTTCTATAATGTGGGTCGGACTTGACGTACATATGATCCGTCACACCACACTAGTGATTTTACTAATCTTAGAGAGCAAGTTGAATTTCTAGTCGCCACTTATCACAGTTTGATGGAAAAGTTCTAACGGATATCTTTTTTGTTAGTGGATACTTCCAACATCCTGGCTAGAACCAATAATACTAAGGGTAAACAAAAGGTTACCACTTCTTGGGTGCCTAAGCATGAAACAAAAGCCCTTATTGTTCATGTTTGTCTCAAAGATAATAATACCTCACAGTGGTATTTTGATAGTGGGTTCTCCAGGCACATGACAGGTGAAGTCTCATTTTTCACCTACCTTGAGGATCACAAGGAAGGTAAAGTCACCTTTGGAGATGGGAGAAAATCTAGCATAGTAGGACGAGGTACAGTAGAGATACCGAGTTTCCTAAGCTAGATAAAATTTTGCATGTCAAAGGTTTGAAAGAAAACATTGTTAGCATTAGCTAGTTGTGTTACACTGACTTTGCGATAAAATTGGATCAGAACGAGTGTAAAGTTTATGATCAAGCCGATAAAATTCTATTATAAGAGGTGAGGACATAAGATAACTATTATGGGATTGTGCCAAAGTCTTCATTTGATTGCAACAGTGCCACGATGTCTTATATGGATCTGTGGCATCAACGTCGAGGTCACGTTAATTTTAGAGAGCTAGAGAGTTTAGATAATAAGGACCTAGTATGTGGCTTGCCATCACTTGGGAAGCCAACTTTTGCATTTTTTGGACCCTATTAACTGGGAAAACAATTCCATAGTCCCCATCAAAAGTTTAATTACATTACTACTACATGCGTGCTCGAGTTAATTCTCATGGATCTTATGGGTGCTAGTCGCCCCGAGAGTTTGGGTGGTAAGAGATATATCCTCATGATGGTAGATGATTTCTCTCATTATTCCATAGTAGGTTTCTTAAGAGAGGAATCTGATGCTGTAGAGTTTCTTATGACAGAGTGTCGAGTCCTGCTAAATCAACACGGTGTCACTATCAATAGAATATGTAGTGACAATGACACTGAATTTAATTAAAAAAAGTGGATATTTATTATGATAGCCTTTGAATCAAACATGAATTTTCCACCATGAAAACTCCTCTAAAAAATGGGATTGTTGAGAGGAACAATAGGACGATTCAAAAGATGGATAGATCCATGCTTCTCGATCGTAGAGTGCCTAGGAGGTTTTGGGCAGATGCATTATCTACCACGTGCGACATTGTGATTCGAATATATCTTCATCCACACACACTTCAGATGCCATATAATCTGTGGATATGGAAGAAGACCAACCTTTCGTATTTTCGTGTCTTTGGGAGTAAATTCCACATTCATAGGAATAAAGAGAAAATAGGAAAGTTTGACTTTCAGAGCGATGAGAGAATTCTATTAGGATATTCATCGATGAGTAAAATATACCAAGTTTTTAACTTGAGCAGGTCTAAGGTTATGGAGTCAATAAACGTCACTATCAAAGATGACGAACCATCGACGTTTGTTGATCCTGGCCTTTTGTGTGAGGATGATGCACTTCCATGTGATGATCCCATTATACCTCACATACCCAAGGTGGACCCTAATCCTAATTTAGGGAACATACTTACTTGGGTTTGTAAGATTCATCCATTCTAGCAGATCCCGCGTTAGGGGTCAAGACTCGTGCTCAGCTAGAGAATGTTGTTATCTATATGTGCTACACATCCAAAGTTGAACCCAAGAACGTCAAAGAGGCACTCAAAGATGAAAACTGGATATCCGCTATACATGATGAGTTGCTTCAGTTTAGAAAAAAATATCTATGGCATCTTGTCCCTCGACCTAGTGAAAAGAGTGTAATTGGTACTAAGTGAATCTCTTTAAGAATAAGATAGACAAGAATGGTACCATTATACATAATAAGGCTAGGTTTTTCTCTCAGGTCTACATATAGATTGAGGGTGTAGACTTTGAGGAGACATTTTCTCCTATTACGAGGCTTGAGTCCATTCGTTTAGCCATCGCATGTCATTAGTGATTCAAGCTATATAAGATGGATGTAAAGTGTGCCTTTTTGAATGGAATTCTACAGGAGGTGGTTTATGTGGAATAATCGAAAGGGTTTGAGAACCCTAATCACCCTAAACACATCTATTATATGAGGAAAGCACTATATGGTTTAATTAAAGCACTCTATGCTTGGTATGAGAGTCTTACTTTCTATCTCTTGGCCCGTGGCTTTAGGAGAGGGGGAGTAGATAAGAAGTTATTTTTTAGGAGAGGAAAAGGTGCTAACCCAGGTCTATGTGGATGACATAGTCTTTGGATCCACGTGCTCTCGACATTCTCTTGAATTTGAGGAGGATATGAAGAGTGAGTTTGAGATGAGCACGGTTGGTGAGCTTACATTCTTCCTTGGTCTCCAGGTTCATCAGCTAGAGGATGGGTTGTTCATCTCCAAATCCAAGTATACAAGAGACCTTGTGAAGAAATTTGGTTTCGACTTTGCTAAGAACGCACGTACCCCGATGAGTACCTCAACTTAAGATTAGCAAGGACACTTCAGGCAAGGATGTAAAGCAAACCTTGTATCAGAGGATGGTAGGTAGTCTTCTTTACTTGACTGTCACTCATCCCGACATCGCCATTTATGTTGGAGTCTGTGCGAAATATTAGGCATCCCCAAAAGAGTCTCATGTGCTCGCTATTAGAAGTATTATCAAATACATGAGTGGGACTCTCTCATACGAAATTTGGTATTCGTTTGATACCGATGACCGTTTATCTGTCTATTCAGATGTCGATTGGTCTGAGGATGTAGATGGACGTGGGAGCACTTCTGGTGGGTGTTTCTATTTTGGTTTTGCTCTTGTCTCTTGGTTAAGCAAGAATCAAAACTATATCTCTTTTCCATTGCGGAGGCTGAGTACATAGCCGCCGGGAGTAATTACACGCAACTCTTGTGGATGAAGTAGATAATGGAGGATTATGGGATTTCATTAGACACCATGACTATTTCTTGTGATAATGAGAGCATGATACACATATCCCGTAATTTAGTTCAGCATTCGCGCATGAAGCACATTAGGATACGCGAGCAGTTTATCTAAGAGTTAGTAAAAGAAAAAGTCGTCTCCTTAAGTTTTGTGTCCACCGACCTCCAGTTAGCCGATATTTTCACAAAGCCTTTAGATGCCCTTAGATTCGAGAGTCTTAGTAAGTCGTTAAGAATCTGCATAGTTGGCTGATGGGTGGTTACCATGTCTAGTATAGGATACATTGTTCATGCTCATATCATATGGTTCATATTGTTAAGCCGTGTCATTTGTACTATTTTTGTGTATTATATTACATTTTTTCCTTATTCATATTTTTAGAAAAAAACAAAAAAGTTTTTTTAATAAATGAGAAAAATACAAAAATATTTTCGATTTTTAAGAAAAATAAAAAGACAAAAAGATTTTGTTTTCATAATTTTTTTGAAAAACACAAAAAGTTTTTTGTAGTTTGTTTACACCTTTTATGGATGGACATTTAGGATGCCCAAAGTCACAACATCATTTGCATATCCCACGTGACTTTTTGATAGTGAGACGCTATATCATTTCATCCTTGTGCTTTATAATGTATTCGAGTCATTGAGATGCGATTACTAATATCTTTCTACATGTTTGGATCCTTATCCCCCTTCACATACCCAAATTTATTTTCAATATTGCACTTATCTGTCACATGTCGGCTTAGTTTTTTTCATCTCAATCCTGCCTATAAAATGAGCCAAATGCGATAAAATGAGAATAATAAAAGTAATGCATGTAACAACCGTCGCCCCTGAGGAATTTATTAGGAATAAAAAAGTTTGAGTGACCATGGGAAAGGGCAGTGAGAGAATAATAATCTAGTCATGAAAGCTAGCGTTTGAAAAGAGCCCTAGAAAAAATTAAGGCATTAAAAGAGAATATTTGCCAAAAATGGGCCAATAGGAAATCTTTAAAAAAATATTAGTACCTCATAGATAAAGAAAAAACATTATTATATATGAGGGAGTTTGAATGGAAATAAAACAACGGGTTTGCACGTCCTTGAAAATCTCAAAAAAGCATTAAATAATTTTGGGTGTTATTGGTGTGGAAATCATTTTAAACTTTTATTTGTCGATTAGATTGAGTCAGTTTCATATAAATTTACCTTTCTACACCTAAGGACAATTTTGAGTTATTCGTTAGGAGTATCCAAAATTCATCGTACACATATGTTATGAATGTTTGCAATGATTTTCCATCGAATTTGTTCACACCCCTACACTTACGCTATCATCGACTTGGTTATCTCTGTGTTCTTTCATGGTGTGATTATTTCTTTAATATTTTTGTAACAAAAAATTTAAAAAATTCAAAACAAGAAGTTTACTACTTTGTGACATACTCCACATTAATTGTTGTGTTTCTTTTCACTGCCTATTTGGGAACATCATAAAAAGGGGGAGAACAAATCATGGAGAAGTATCTTTGTTGATTGGTGTTTGTTTGTTTTATTTAATAATTTGCTTATGCCTAACTAGAATTGACATTTATGCTTATCATTATATTTCAAACTTTTGCGCGTCATGGGTATTTGTTTATTGTCTCATATGTGTAGGTACAACTTGATGATCATTTTTTTGGCATGCCCTGATGGTGACAATGAAATGTTGGAGAGTTGAAGTTTTGAGGATTTTGAAGACTTTGAAGACATGCATTTTTTATATTTTCATTTATGGGTTTTGGGGGATATTAGATTGTATGTCTTAGGATGTTTTTTGGGTTGCGTAATTCGGATATTTTTAAGTATGTACCGGCATAAATATAGGGTATATTTGTAAGGACATGATTTTATAAATGTCCCTCTAGAATCTAGAAATTTTTGAGTTTTCCTCGATCACAGTTGATATGTCGTATACCACTACATACCACTATATTTGGCACATCGTCTTCACACGATCATTCATGACAGCCACTATCCAAATGCTTAGTATCAAACATCATCTTCACGAACCCATCATCTTCAACGTGCGCCGTGCATCTTCAACTGGTCTCCACTAACTCCACTTCGTTAAAGGTATAATGTTTAATTGGAGTAAATAATGTTCACGTATATATTTAGGATATTTTTAAATATTTTTATAACTCTTCGTATTTTATAAAAGTAAGACTGGATATTTAAAAATAACGATTTTTGTTTAAGTCATTCAAACGACATAACAATGTTGCTGAACTGACATTTACATGTCGTTCAGACGACCTGATCAACGGAATCTCATGTCGTTTTTTAGGTCATTAGATAGGTCGTTTCTTAATTACTTCTAATGACATGCTATTGTCTTGGTTTTTAATACGTCGTTTCTATGGTCATTACTTGGGGATCTAAAGACGCCGTTTGAACGACATTGCATCACCTGTGATTTTTTTATTGCTATTAATACTTGCTCTAAATTAGGTTTTTGGCAAGTCTTTTATAACTCCATTTTCTGTAGATTTGCTACAATTTAAGACTTCATTTTTTTTAGCCTAAACTTCTTTTGATTCACCCAAACATCCCAAATCATATATGTGGATCATTATCAAACACGCTTACTCATATTACTCATTCTTAGAGTAAATCTTGTGGAGAACAAAGGTTGTCTCCATTTCTGACTATTAGAGGTCTCGAGGAATCTCTTACTGATTCTTAGAGTTCTTGAGGGAACTCTTGCTGAAGACAACAAACTGAGGCCGATGGGTATTCTCCTATTAAACACATTGTATTTCTCTATGTATATGTAAGTCGAGGTTTACAGTATATAGTGAAATGAATGGTTTTCCCCTTTTCGGGGATTTTTCCTAAATTTCTGTTTGTGATTGCTTGGATTGCTTGCTAGAGAGATTTCATTGCTTTTAATTAGTTTAGATGCATGTTTAGGGTTTGATTAAAACTGGGGATAATATTAGAATTTAATTAAATAAGTTTAGATATTGAATGGAAGCTCACTCTCAGAAACCCCTTTCTAACGGTCTGCTCCTTGCATGAATTGGTCTTATGTTACAAATGAGTCGTCCATTTTATCCCAAAAATAGATCTAGAGGCCATCATGTGCACTCGATCCCCGTTTGACTCCGATAAACTCTCCAACTTGAGTGAATCTAATTGAATCTTTTAAGGGATTTAAATTCCCTTTCTAACTATCCACCCCATGTACGAATTAACCTTACGGTATAGACAAACGACCCATTTTACTTTGGGCCCCGTTTAACCTTGATCAACTCTCCAAACCGAATTAAGATGCATGAATATCTAAAGGGCTCTGAATACTTATTCCGATAGTTTGTTTCATGTGTGAATTGGCCTTATGGAATGGACAAATGATCCGTTTCCTCTGAAAACTTCTTCTCTTGTGACCAATAGGCACTTTTGGACCCCGTTTAACCTCAATCAACTCTCGAAATCGGGAGTGGCTCAATAGATTCTTGAAGGGCTCTAAATAACCTTTATAACGGTCCACCTCATGCTCCATTCTAACTTACGATTTGCATTTTATGTCCATTTTTCTAAAAAAACTGTCCCAGAGTGCCGAATGGCACCCAAGACACTGCCTATCCTGCAGTGTGCCTGAGGTGATATACCGACAGACAGGTCTAGACCCCTGTCAATCGGCACCCCCTTAGCCTTATAAATAAAGGCCATTAACTCATTGTTGTACGTAAAAATTACTCTCTTATGTCGACCAATGACAAATATACACATGTCCTCCTACGGGCCATCCAACTATCTTGGTCGGCATTAGGGATACCTAGTCGGCTAGAAGGCCGACTAACTCCAGAATGTGAACCATCAGGAATAAAAAAGGTTACTCTAATGGAATGACGACTAGAACTGAATTTTAAGAGTCTCGTTTATTATAAACAGAAGTAAATGCCTGGAAATATAAAGGCATTCCATATCTAGGGTTTCACACTATTATAAATAAAGAATACTCCTTCAGCTCAAGGAATGATTCATTGAATCATAAGTACACCATACCGAGATATTGTAACACTATAAAATAATACAAACAGTGGACGTGGGCTTTCTTAATAGCTAAACCGTTTTAAAATCCTTCTCTTCTGCGTGTTTGATTTGATGAACTTACTATATTTTATCTATGATTATAAATTTGGATTAAGTTCATTTTGAGACATCAATAGATTGGCGTTGTTTATGGGAAGGAATGTTCATCATCGTTCTCTACTTTTGTTTATTAATTTTGCTTCATTATTTAAAGAAAGAATACTCTTCCAGAAAGTAGCTTAGAAGATGCAACTAATAACCCAAATCCATCATCCCCCCTTAGTAGGACAAATCGTGAAGGAATGTGACTTAACTTGGCTAGAGGAAAATAAGCCATGCAAGAATCAGTTAGGAAATTAGCTCGCACGATGCAGGACAAGTCTTCCAATTCTAGGAGAGATATGCCACCTCCACCAGCTAGGAATGAATGGAGCCGTCATTCCATATCTTCTCATGATAGGTCATAATGCCCTGGTACAACATCTTCCTTTCAGTCAACGAACTAATATAATGGTATATCTTTTTTAAATAAAAGACCGAGTGTGTTATAAAGGCTAAGTAGGGATTTTGATTTTGACCGTCTATGTCCCCGAGGAACCATAGGTCATTGCATGGACCAAGAACGTCACCGTGAGCATAGAGATGGATCCATAAGATCTGGGGCCAGTATAAGAGGCTCTATGTGTGCCGAGTAGACTTCTCAGGAAGAGAGTTCAACACATATGCAAAGTAAAGCCACAAAAGCTTCTTCAACCAAGTCCAAACTAGAAGAACAATCCTAGAAAGGATCCATGCAGTGGTTGGAAGATCGCCTTGGATAAATGGCCAAAACAAAGAAACCATTGCAAAGGAGTTTCATAAAAGCATTACCTTTCATTCAAACCATCATGGACTATCCCACTCATTTCAAGTTCAAGCCACCAAGTGTCACTCCCAAATATGATGGGAAAACTGATCCACCCCTGCACATAAAATAATATAAATCTCATACTGACATCTACTCAGTGCCCGACTAGATGAGGTGCAGATATCTCTTTTGTTCTATCACAGGTCCAGCCCAAATCTTTTATAACAACCTCTTAAGATGTAAAATATCTAGTTTTCATCAGTTAGCTGAATTATTCATTGATAACTTTTTCTTTGGGGCTGAGTTGATCAAGAGAGTCACTCGTCTCTTGATCGTGCGACAAAATCCAAGAGAAAGTACTCGAGAGTACATTACACATTTTAACAATGAGAAACTAAAAGTGGTAGATATAAGGAAAAGATAGCCATCGCAGCGCTTATAAGTGGATTGCTCGCTAAAGATCTTTACTATGATTTAGCAAAGAATCCACCAAAAACCATGACGGAATTGATAGGTAAAGTTTGAAAGATAATGAATGTCGAGGAGGTTATGGCGGCCAAGGAAGTTCCTAAGACAAAGGGTGAAAGTAAGAAAAATAATTCCAGTTCGTTTAAGAAGGATAAAAAAGACAAAAATCTTGACCGGATCAAGAAGTATGATGAATATACTCCACTCCCCAAAGGTGTTCACCACATCCTAGAGGAAATCAATGGAAATTGAGATTTAAATTGTCCTAGAAAGTTAAGGTCACCCCCCGCCCAACAAGAGGGATAAATCTAAGTACTGTGAATTTCAAATGGGTCGCAGGCACAATACTAATAGTTGTATTGCATTGAAGAATGAGGTTGAAAATATTATTAGGTAAGGATAACTAAATAAGTTTGTTGATCGAAATGGCAATCGAGATACTCAAAAAAGGTTTGAATCTCCTGGTCGAGCAAATAAGGACACCAAAAGAGAATGAAACAATGATTTTGAATAAGATCCTGACTTGTCAAAGAAGCCGATGAACCTAAGGTGGATGTAAGAATAATATCCTTTGGTTGCCACTTCATCGTAGGAGGAGATGCGGGAGTGGGAGATGAGATTGCAAAAATGAAATCTTATTTGAATGAAGCCAAGGTCTACCTAACTATCAGATAAATTGATATGTCTAAATCCAATGATAGTCAGCCGAGGAAGGTCAACAAAGATAGTCTAGTGATCATATTCTCCAAAATGATCTGAGTGGGGTACTTTATCCTCACGATGATCCTTTAGTTATCACATGCATGGTTCATCATTGCAGAGTTGTAAGGATATGGTTGACAATGGGATTTCGATAGATGTAATTTTCTATAACTGTTACACTAGCCCAGGGATACAAGAGAAAACCATATAACAGACCTCTCATAGAATTTTCAGGCGAGAAGGTATATCCCTTGTTAACTATCAAGGTGGAAATGTTAGTCGACACCTAGCCGACGAGAAGGAGAGAAAGAATTCACTTTTGTGTGTTAGATAAAAATTTCCCATCAACTTACAATATCATCCTGGGTAGAGTAGGAATGAAGAAGTTAGAGGCTATACCATCTACTGTGCATCAGTGCATGAAATTTCCTACGAATTATGGAGTCGGCATAGTTAATGTTAATCATAATGAAGCTAGGGAATGTTATTATACATCATCCGGTCAACATGAAGTGCATATGAAGGGCACAACCACTTTCCATATTGACACTATGGATCCTCGAGAATAGGAAGAGTTGGTGAAGTGGCAAGTTATGGAAGAAATAGAAATTATTATCCTTGATGATGAGAAGCTAGAACGAACCAACCAAATCGGTTCAAGGTTGAATCCTTCTATCAAACAAGAATTAAATGCATTCCTTTGAGAAAAGAAGAATGGGCTAGGATGGAGCCATTAAGATATCCTAGGGATTGATCTAAACTTCATTTGGCACGAGCTTAATATCTATCAAGTTTCTAAGCTCATCAAATAGAAATGCCAAGTTTTTAGTCCCGAAAAGAGCATGACAATCCAGGAGGAAGTGGAAATCATCATAATTTGTTAAAGATGTCAAGTATCCCAACTGGTTGGCCAATGTGGCGATGGTCAAGAAGAAGAATAATAAATGGCGCATGTGCGTAGACTTCACAAACCTCATAAAGCATGCCCAAAATATCACTTTCATTTACCAACGATTGATCAATTAGTAGATGAAACTGTAGGTCACGAATTTCTCAGTTTCATGGATGTTTATTCTGGTTATAATCAGATTAAGATGAAACCTGAAGACAAGGAAAGAACTTCCTTTATTACCTGCCGAGGAACATAATGTTACAATGTTATGCCCTTTGGGTTGAAAAATGCTGGAGCGACTTATCAGAGCTTAGTGAATTTTTTTTTTGAAGACAATATTGGTAGGAACATGGAAGTGTATGTAGATGACATGATCACAAAGAGAAAATTTGTTGCCGATCACATTGCGGACTTGGATCAAACCATTGATCCACTAGAAAAACGTCATATGAAGCTCCACTAGACCAAATATATGTTCAAAGTATAAAAAGGAATGTTCCTAGGGTATATTGTCAATCAAAGGGAATAGAAGCCAATCCTTATAAAATCAAGGCCTTACTTGAAATGCAATCCCTGGCCAACAAAAAGGATGTGCAAAAATTTATAGGAAGGGTGGAAGAATTTAATTTCTTCGTTTCTCGTGCTACAGATAAATGTCTTCGATTCTTTCAGGTACTTAAAAAGACATTTGAATGGAATAATGGATGTAAAACAACCTTTCTAGACTTGAAGAAGTACTTGGGTTCTCCATCTCTCCTTTCTCGACCAGCTTTAGGAGAGAAAAAATATCTATATTTGGCCGTTTAAGAGTTAGTTGTTAGCTCAACTTTGATTCGAATGGAAGGAGGAATCCAAAGGCATGTGTATTATACTAGCAAAGCATTTCGAGGAGTGTAAATTAGATATCCGTGCTTGGAGAAGTTAGCATTATCACACATTGAAGCTTCCAGGAGAATAAGGCCATATTTTTAATCTCATACCATTATTGTATACAAGCCTTTGCCTCTGCAACAAGCATTACATAAACCTGAAAAGTCTGGGAGGTTAATGTCTTGGGTAGTTGAGCAAGAAGAGTATGAAATTTTTTATGAGCCCAAAATTGTACTAAAGGGCCAAGTAGTGGAAGACTTCATAGTGAAGTTTAGATATGCAGAAGTGCAACACAGTCCAAGTTTGCTTGCAGAGCAGACTTCTTTGGAAGAGAGCTTAACTCAAAAGTAACCTTAGATTATGGTAGATCAACCAGAGTTATCGGATGTTCAAGAAAGAATTCAATGAAGGGATGAGTAGAGAAAGAAGATGTTTAGTCATGGAGTACTAACGGATGAAGATTTCTCTCGTGACATCCCAATCTGGCAATTACTTATAGACGGATCTTCATGTGCTACTAGCAGTAGAGCCTACCTCATCATCAACACTTGGAACAACTTGGATATAGAATATTCTTTGAGATTCCAATTCCTGACTTCCAATAACAAGTTTGAATATGAAGAACTAATTATAGGATTATAATTGGCTCCATCACTAGATGCCGACCAAATATTAGCGCACAGTGATTCTAAGATATTTGTTAATAAAATGCAAAAGATTTTTGCAGTTAAAAGGGAAACAATGGTGAGATATCATAAAAACATTATGGAGGTCATCTCTTTATTTACATCAGTCAGGATGGCAAGGATTCCAAGACTAGAGAACGCCCGAGAAGATGCTCTTGCTCGGCTAGCTTCACTAACCCAAACAAAACTAAAAAAAACAATCGAGTCAAAATTCTTGCAAATAGATTTATTGATGGGATATAAATAAGTATCATCTCCGTGGAGTTAGGTCCTTCTTTGATGGACCCAATTAGAGAATATATTGAAAGAGGAACACTGCCCTTTAACTAGAAAGAAGCCAAGAAGATACAGTACAAAGCAGTTAGTTACATGATTCAAAAAGACATTTTGTATAGGAGAGGATACATGGTTTCCTTACTACATTGTGTTAATCTAAATGAAGTGAATGATCTGATCAAAGAGGTATATAAAGTCTCATGTGTATCTCACACATCTGGGAAGAGATAGTAATGCAGGGCTATAAGTGGTTGATAATGAAGGCAAACTGTGTTTCCTTCACCTGGAAATATGATAAGTGACAAAAATTAGACACCATTCATAGAATACCATCGGAGACTCTAAAAACTATCACTTATCTATGGCCTTTTTTCTATTTCGATAATAGACCTTGTCGGACCATTATCGACCACCAAACGAAGGTTCAAATATATGTCTGTAGCAGTTGATTATTTCACCAAATGGGTAGAGGCTGAGCCCTTGATTCATATGACCTATAAAAGGGTTTTTTAATTTATATAAAAGAAGATCATTTACATATATGGAATGCTTATTCATTCATCATTGAACATGGCACTCAATTTGATAATGAAGGATTTGAAGAGTATTGCCTCAGGCCTGGCATCTAGAAACTTCATTCAGCACCTGGACACCAACATTACAGTGAATATACTGAAATCACCAACAAAACTTTGCTCGATGGATTGAATAAAAGGTTAGATGATGCTAAAGGTAATTGGATTAATGAACTCCATAATGTCCTTTGGACTTATAAGATCACTCCCAGAATAGCAACAGGGGAAATCTTGTACATGCTTGCCTTTGGCATTGAGACAGTGGTAACAGTTGAAATAGGTCTAGACATGATACCCAAAAGTTATCTGAACAAAACTTTGCTCGATGGATTATTGCTTATCAACAAAGAACTTCCAAGTTCTATAATCAAAGGGTCAGGCCGACCAGTTTGAAACAAGAGATCTAGTGCTCAAGAAGATAACTCGAATGAGCTACAAGCTAGAGCCTAATTGGTATGGAAAATACTGTATCTCGACATATATGACCAAGAAATTATCTCTTGGAAACATTGAATGGTGAAGAATTCAAAACTCCTTGAAATGCAAACCATTTGCGCAAATATTATCAGTAATTTTGGTTTCAAGTAATCCAATTTTTATTTCAATAAAATGGAAATTTTTCCCATGCTTATGCTTCCTCCTTTTCGGAGTATGATGATACTCATTGATTATCATCAATTAAGAAACACAAAATGCCATCATATTCTTGGTTCATACTTTTCCAACTTCAAAAAAATGCACGGTTCAAACTTTTCCAACTTTAGAAAAGTTCACGGTTCAAACATTTCCAACTTCAGAAAAGTTAAACTTCATGTATGATTTTGTCTTTGACAAATCAAGAAGAAGAAGTCAGTAAAATTTCTTAGACTCAAAATCAAACAGTAGAGATTTAACCCGACCAAGTTAAAACATAAGAATAATTATACATTCCTAGTACACTTGGTCACCACTGATAAACAATGCTACAACTTGGTACAACAAAACTATTTTCAATTTTATCTAAGAGCATTAGTCGAATCTAAGGTCGTACAAATGACTTAACCCTGAATTAAATATTAAATATTTGAACAAGTTATTTAGTCAATGGGTTGGTTAACTAATCATTGTACAGATTACCTAGTCGGCAATAAGATTAATATCAACCACAAGCTTAAATAAATAAGGCAAAATACTATAAATATTTTCATTTCATTTCAATAAATATGGTTTACAAAGAGATACCAACATAGCAATAAATATAAGTCTATTCTAATGGGCTCTTCCCATCAGACTTGCTCATCCCAATAAGAGGTTCATCAAGGGTGCTTGAATTGGTAATAGACCTAAAATCTCTCCTCTTAGAACGTTTTCTACCACTCGACCAATCAAGAAGGTGCCGAGGATAAACATATTCCACTTCTCCATAAAGACCAAAGTCCCCAGTGTATTTTCTAATCAATCTATAGGGAATGGCATTAGGAGGAATCCAACTCACATCAATTGAGAAAGGAGGATAGGGGTAGTCTAACATCCCAGGATTATGCCAATGCCATAGTTCATCATCTTTGGGTATCTTCAGTAGAGCGAGCAGGTTCATTCGACCCCATTTTGATCCTTCATTCATGGCCTCTCCATGTTCTTATCCAAATAGTTAAAGCCTCATCATACCTATCCATCCAAACATCTTTGGGTTGCTTATGAAAATGGAAGGTAAATTAGTCCATGTCATCTTGAAGATTTTTGATGGACTTGTCCTTATCTTTGATCTTAGTAGCTTGGTCGGCCAGGGTTTTTTTGGTTCTCTCTTCATCAATAGTTAATCGAACAATAATATTTTGTCTGCAAGAATGACCAGATTTAGTTTTCTTCTTCTGCAAAGCCTCTAACTCTTCTAATAGTCTGGCATTCTCAATTTCCAAAAATGAAAAACCTTCATCTAGACCAGTGGTAGTTGATCTCTTTTGTAAAAAGACGTAAGAGTCGCTTAAAAATCTTTGATACCAATTTGTAAATGCGATGTGATATTGATTATATGTGGATTCTTTATCCAAATTAATTAAACCCTAACACATGCATCTAGGTGGGTAAAATTAAGTCATCATAAAATAAATATAAATTGTTAAAACCCCTTTAGAGTAAAAGCTTTTTATTTCATTATGAAGAGGTAAATATCAACTTACATACACAATGAAGTATGCAATGAATATCCACAGACACTCACATAGACCTCAATCTAGAGTCAACAATTGATAAATCATAGCTAACCCATAAGAACATGCAGTTCTGTCTTCAACAAGGAACACCTTCAAGCACTCCTAATTGACCATAGTCGTAGTCAGCCATCACCTCTCTCAAGTGGTACTAAATCAGCAGTACAAAAATCCTCCTTAAAATAGAAACTCCCTCAAAATTGTAACTTGGATTCTAAATTGAATCACTAAATCTATGGGAATGATTTGTGAATCAAAACAAAGTTAAAAACCCTCAAAAAGTGAGAAGACAAAAATTCTGTAAAAGTAGTTTTTGTAGAATGAAAATCCCAGATCTTCTAAAGAAAAAAGGACTCAAAACAGTTCTATGTATAACAAAATTGATTCGACGGGGTCACTCGAACGACAAGGGCATGTCGGTCGAATGAAATCTTTTGATCCAGGGGATCACGCAACCTCTTAACGACAGTGATAAATGATAAACAGTAGCATGTCGTTAGATGAAACCATCAAGCGAGCTTCTCATGACTGCTTCATGCAAGATTCAATGTCACTTGAAGCCTCGTTCGAACAATTTTGTCCTATCATTTGAACAACATATACATGTCGTTTGAACGTCATCAGTGAAAAATAAATTTTATTAAAACTACGCCTCAACACATAGAAAAAAATCTTTTGAAAAAAAATGACGCCTCAGATGTTTAAAACATTTTAGAAAATTATCCCAACACTTTAAATGAACCATTAAGGGACTTAAAAACAACCTTACCAAAATATATGTTGCAGAGGGTCGTCTGTTGAAGAATGTTGATATTCGGATCCGTCTTGATGCATGATTAAACTCGAACTTTTATTCGACGGTTGTAGCGGTATAAGACATAATCTAATGTAAATAGACTATGAAAAATATGTCCTTAAAAGTCCCCCTATGTCTATGCCGGTACAAACTAAAAACATCCGAGTTATCAAATCAAAATTCCTATACAAATCTTATACGCTCCCATGAACCCAAAACTAAAAATGTAGGTCTTTAAACTTTCTTAAAAAAATCTTCAACTTGAAATCTCCAATTTTTCTTTGTCATCATCAGGGTGTGCAAAATAATGATCCTCAAATATTGTACCTACACACATGAGACAAGAAACAAATACCTTTATGACGTATCGAGTTTGAAATGAGATACACATAAATTAAAAAAAATATCAACTATCAAATCTCCCCCATAATTTGAACTCCCCCTTTAAATCATACTTCATTCTCCCCTGTTTTATTTGTTAGAAATAGATAAGGAAATGAATAAATAAAAATAAGCATGGAGTTTCACGACAAGCAAAGTAAATCAATTACAATCATCAAAGGATAAACTTGAAAGTATTCACTAACTATTTTTTATTTTTCAAATTTTCAAACAAAAATAATTTTATAGAAAAAATTACAAACTATGAATTTACACTAAGATAACCAAATCATGGAAATGGAATGAATAGGTGTGAACATATTCAATAGGTAAATCAACTCAAACCTACATAACAAATGTGCATGATGAATATGGATACTCCTAATGAATGAACTTCACAATCATCCTTAGGTGTACAAATTGTTGAATTCAAATGACATTGACTTAACAAATCAAAAAAATCAAAGTCTAAAATTATTTCCACACCAACAACGTCTAAAACTATGTAACGCTTTTTCAAGACTTTGTCAGGATATGCAAACCTGTTGATTTATTTCCAACCAAACTCCCTCAAATATATATTGTTTTCAAGTTCTGTTGAGGTTCTATTTATTTTCTCAACTTAGAGAAATCCTATTGGCCCCATTTTGGCATATTATTCTTTTTATTGCCTAATTTTTTTTCTCAGGCTCTTTTAAAAGGTGGCCTTCATGATGTGATTATTATTCACTCGCAACCCTTTCCCGTGTTCACTCATCATTTTTTCATACTAATCAAATTCTTCACGGGCAACGGTTCTTACATGCACAACTTTCATTGTCAAGTTTTATCGCATTTGGGTCGTTTTAAAGACAGGATTGAGATGGAAACACTTCAACCAACATGTGATAGATAATTACAATAATCAACAAATCCGTGAAAGTGTTCATTAAAGGAAATCATGAGTCAAACATGTAGACAGTAATCTCAAATCTCATCTTGACGACTCCAAATATTATAAAGCACATGGATGAAATGATGTATCATCTCAAAACACTATCGAATAGTCAAATGGATATGGAATGGTGTTGTGACTTGGTCATCCTAAATGTCCATCCATAAACGGTATAAACAAAGTACAAAACTCTTTTTGTATTTTTCTAAAAAATTTATCAAAATAAAATCTTTTTGGTTTTTTCAATTTTTTCTAACAAAAAGAAAATCTTTTTGTAGTTTTCCAAAAAATTTCAAAAACAAAAATATTTTTTGTTTTTAAAAAAATATAACAAAAATGAAAAATATAAATACAAAGAAGGTACACACTAGAAATAGGAATAAAAATATCATCATGAATCACATCTTATGCTAGCAAACAAGTCTAAACCTCAACCGTTAGGTGTGGTAGAGTTTTTCAAAGATGGTAACATCCTACGAAAAATATCTAACAAATCATGGGAAGTATTGACCAAAAACTTTACTTGCTCCCTAATATTTGAAAATTCTCTCATGTAATCATCTGGAGCATCATGTGTGGGTACATGTGTCGTATTATTACGTGGAAAAAATTTATGTGACACATTACACAACTTAAAGAAAAATTCCCTAAGGTATCCTCTCTTTTTGCAATGGGTGCAAACATACACATGCCTAGGAACAGCTATCACAAAATGTCTAGGATGCGCTCTCCTATTGGGTAATGGACACCTAGGTTGGTTGGGTTGAGATCCATAAGGATCTATCACAAACTCGAAAATCATCTCGGTTGCAACATGGGAAGTAGACCATTATCCAAAGCGGGACTGAGGAGAATATTTCCAACCTTCTTATATGTATCCTATATAGTGACCATTACCTCCCGAGATTGTTTGAGATCTCTCTCTAATTGGGCCACACAGGCTTTAAGTTCACTCTTTTCTCGACCTACGACGATCAACTGCTCAATAAAAGTAACCTTCACATTCTCGAGTTAACTCGTCGATGCCTCAAATTCCCTCAAAACTTCTAACTCTCTCTCCAAATATACCACCCTAAGACCTAATTCCTTATTCAACTTCTTTGTCTTTAAGGCGTACAAATCTCTAAATTCTATTTGGAGCTCACTAACACACTCATTCTCACACTCGCTAGGAACACTCAAGTCATCATCCTCGGGGGTCTCACGTACATAAGTGTACTCATCATCATGGGACACGTGACTAGATAAAAAGGCTACACACATCCCATGTGAAGATTCATCCTCAGAATCCTTCACTTCTTCCTCACTATCGATAAGAGTGGCTGGCATGGAAATCTTCTTGACCTTTATCTTTATCGTAGTCGTACACTCAAACTCCCTATTTCCCTTGCCCTCACATTAAAAACATCTCTCTTCATCCTCATTATCTTTCTCTTTCTCCATCTCATCGCTTTCTTTGGCCTTTACATTATTTTTATTTTTCTCAAAAAAAATTTTATTGGAAGAATTTCCTTTTGAAAATTTGAGAAACGTTTTGAAATATTTAGCAAGCATGTCCATATCAAAATCAAACTCGCCCTCGGACTCGAAATCACAAACTCTCATTTTTTTCCTTTTATCTATTGGACACTTCCTCACTCATCCTAGACTGGGCCCTAAGTGTTATCCCTCCATCCTTAGTCTTGACAGTGCCAGGAAAAATGTCAATTTCATATGTCTGGAGGTCTCCTACCAGTTCCTTTAATTTAAGATTGCTCAAATTTCCTAAGGAGTTCAAAACAATCACTTTGGGGATAAAATGTTTAAGTAATGATCTCAAAATATTTTTAACCACTCGTGTATCGGGAATGTGCTCACCAAGATTGAAACTAGTGTCGATAATATTAGACAAATGTGCATAAAAGTCATCAAAACACTCAGATTCAATCATAGTAATTGTTAAATTTTATCCCTGCAGTAGTGACTTCATGGGTAAGTTGTAAAGTATTCCATGCTTCTTTTGACGTGGTGTGCATCATGATACGTCAGAACTCGTTAGGGGTGACGGCTCCAGAAATTTCACTTAGCCCAAGAGAATTAAAAGTGCTCCAATTAAACTTGTCCTCAGTCCAGTCAATCATAGGCTTAAGATTCGTGACATTATTAATGGTGACAGTGGGAGGAGTCCACCTACTTTCACAAACAACCCAAACTCACTCATCAATTTCATTTAAATGAGATTTCATGCGAGCTTTCCAATAGGCATAGTTAGACTCGTCAAAAATTGGCAACCGATTATATAAGTTTTCATTCAGAAACATTGCAAACTTTTTCAAAAATAGATTTTCCATAAAAAATCAATATCACAAAATTTTTGAGAAAAACAAGATCACTCGATAAATTAGAGAAACTCGCTATAATACCAATTCGTAAAAGGAGGTAAGAATTGCTTAAAAAGCTCTAATATCAATTTGTAAATGCAACGTGATATTGATTATATGTGGATTCATAAATTTCCAATTTTAAACTTATTTAATTAATTATCAATTTTTTATCCAAATTAATTTAACCATAACACATGCATCTAGGTGGGTAAAATCAATTCATCACAAAATAAATATAAATTGCTGACACATAGATTTTAGAAAAAAAAACCTTTCGAGTAAAACCTTTTATTTCACTATGAAGAAGTAAATTGCAACTTACATACACAATGAAATCTGTAATGAATATCCGCAGACACTCACATAGACCTCAAGGAACACCCTCAAGCACTCCCAGTTGACTGCGGTTGTAATCAGCCAACACCTCCTTCAAGTGGTAGCAAATCAGTGGTAGAAAAATCTTCCATTCAAGAGAAACTTCATTACAATTGTATCGTAGGTTCCAAATTGATTCAGTAAAGCTATTGGGATGATTTATGAATGAAAACAAAGTTAAAAACCCTCAAAAAGTGAGAAGATAAAAATTTTGCAAAAACATTTTTCGTAGAATGAAAATCTCACTTCTAAAGAAAAAAGGACTCAAAACAGTGCTATATATAACAAAATTGAGTCGGCGAAGTCGATCAAACTACAAGGGCATGTCTCTCAGATGACATCAAATGAAGTTTGATCCAGTGGATCGTGTAACCTTCCAACGACAGTGATAAATGAGAAACAATAGCATGTCGTTAGATGAAACCATCAAGTGAGATTCTCGTGACTACTTTGCGCGAGATGCAATGTCGTTTGAGGCCTCATTATAATGACTTTGTCTTTTCATTTGAACGACATCAACAAAAAATAAATTTTATTAAAACTCCATCTCAACACTTAGAAAAAATTCTTTTGACGAAAAATGACGCCTCAGATGTTTAAAAACATTTTAGAAAAATTATCTCAACACTTTAAATGAACCCTTAAGGGACTTATACACAACCTTACCAAAATATATCTCGCAGAGGCCTATGTATTGAACAATGTTGATATCAAGACCCGTCTTGATGCATGATTGAACTTGAACTTTTTTCGATGGTTGTAGTGGTATACGACATAATCTAATGTAAACGGACTATGAAAAATATGTCCTTACATCTTCAAACTGTCAAGTTCATTTCGCAATGCACTATTTTTCGTCTCCAACATGGAAACAATTGATCGGGTGCTCTCCAATTCTTGGTTCAAGGCCAACTCTTTCTTATTCAGGGTAGAAGTGATGTCTTGTAATTTCTTATCAAAGCCCTAGCCTTCACTCAAGGTCGTTTATTTAGACTCATAGTTAGAATGAAGAAGTACCTTGGAAAGTTGATGGTCTTCCTACATCTGCTCAACCATCTCGTAATAATAAGCATTGTCGGCTAAACTCTATCCAAGAGGCAATGAAGATGAATATAGGACTCCTTTACTTTGTCGAATGCATTTAGGATGAGCAAGCCCATCAAATCCACCTCAAATAAGGTAACATGGCTAGCCTCAAGAAGATTTCTACACAGTCTGAGGAGGTCAGATTCAGAAAAACTAGGGGTGGAAGCGGTATGAGTTTTTACCGTACCGTACCGTTTTGGTCCGAAAAAAAATGGTTTTGGTTTCATATATTAAAATACCAAAAACTGGTCTTACTGAAACCAAAATTACCGAAAAAAAGTTGGTTGGTTTTGGTTTTAATATTTACAAAATTGATTTACCGAAATTACCGTACCGAATTTACCGAAACCAGAAAAAAACGTAACAAAATTACCGTACCGTACCGAATTTACCGAAACCAGAAAAAACCGTACTGAATTTATCGAAACCAGAAAAAGTTGGTTTTGGTTTCGGTTTTAATAATTAAAAACGTTTGTTGGTTGGTTGGTTTTGTTTTTGGTTTTTTGGGTCTTTTAGTGTTGTTTACCGAAACTAGAAAAAACCGAAACCAGAAACCAGAAAAAACCAGAATTTATCGAAACCAGAAAAATTGAAATTATCGAAAAAATCAAAATACCGGCCGGTTTGGTTTTGGTATCGATTTTGGTGTACCGGGTGGTAAACTAGTACGGTTTGGTTTTACCATCCAAAGTTTGGTTTTGGTATTGGTATTTACTATTTATCGACCAAACCGTACCGCTTACACCCCTAGCAGAAACTATAATTTTCTTCGTGGCATCAAACTGGAAAATGATGAGTATGAGTTTATGGGACAAATTAATAAAGATAGACATCATATAAGATAACAACCAGTAAGAAGTTAACATCATTTGAAGTTGGAGACAATTGAGAAAAAAAAATTCATTTATTAATCAAGACATGGTTACAAAGTTGGTTACATCGAAAAGAATGAAAAAAGAATAAATGGAAAATACATAAGAGAGGGGGCAAAAAGAAATTGGCTAAAAGGAGCTAAACCTTCTTCTTGTCATTGGCCTGGTCCTGACTAGTAGCAGGTAGGTCGGCAATAGCAGCTGGCACTACTAAAGGATCAATAGGCACCATTGATGACTCTCCATACTTTTCCTCATCATCAAACTCCTCATCCAGGTTAGGAGGAGTGTCTGGGTCATGCCTTTGAAAAAACTCAGAGGTTGACTTTATGCTGACCACCTTCTATGCTTCTGACCAACCTTCCTTAAAGGATAACTTCTTGGCAATTCAATTTGGCCAGAAGCTACAAAAAATTCTCACAATCCTAGTCAAAATTATCATCCTTATCATTCTTCCCTTTGACCTTAAAAGAAGCAACTTCAGTCGTTATACCAGTCACTTTATTCTCAGCAATTTGTCCAGATTCTTAGTCTATGTCAACTTGTCTTCTGCCGCTTTGGCCCTATCCTCAGCCTCCTTTAATTTGTTCCCAATATCTTGGAATTTCTCATCAATAACTTTTAATTTATTTTCTACTGCAACCGCCTTGTTCATATCCCAATAATCTTTATTACAATTTGGCAGATTAACTACTAAAGCCCTATTGGCTTTCCTAGTCTTCATAAAATAGGTACTCCCTCTATTGGTCCCCCATGCATAACAGAACATCAACTTAGGTATCCTAATAAGTGTCTCATAATCTCATTCTCCCTATGTACTCCATTTACCACCCTCCAAGTGTTTGGGGCTACACTAGTAGGAACTTTGACAAAATGTTGACAAAATTGAAGAAAAAGTGGGTTTGGGGAAAAAGTGATTCCACACTCAGCAATAAATAAAGTAGGAATCCAGTGACCTTTAGGAAGAGAATACACGCTGGCTGGATCGTGTGCTACCTCTAAACCTATCCAAGACGAAATCTTTCTCTCTTCTCTAAACTCCTTTAACAAACCCTCATCCACAAAGTAAACCATGGTGGAAATAGAGAAAAGAAAGAAAAATAGAGAAAGAGGGAAAGAAAACTTACAGAAATCTAAAAAAAATAGTAAAGATAGAAAAATGAGTTGAACCAAAGATGGTGACGGGTAGCAGGCAGCGAGGGGTTATAGAAAGAAAATTCGATAATGAGGAGAAACTCTAAGTGCACAAAATTTGAGGAAAGAACAAAAGGAAGGAAATTTATGTCTATTTCTAGGTTGCCTCGATAATAGGGACAACATTATTAAACTGCACGAACGATTGAACTATCACCGACTGCACATTTTCCAAAGAGCAAAAAGACCAGTGTACCTTTTGGCAGTTCGAAAAAGTTTGAATTATTTATAAAAATGCCATTATCAACGGTACCAATGAAGAAATTCTACAAGTCTAGGAGGTTGGCTCCCAATTATCAATCAGACGTTATGCCGAGCAATATTTTGAACGAAACACTTCATACTTTCATTCAATCATCAAGCATGAAGTATTGGGGACTTTTGTTGTACATAAAATTTCTCTCTTGCGTGGATCAATGACATATATACACTTGTCCTCCTACGTGGTTATCCATCTATCTTTGTCGGCATCAGGGATACCTAGTCGGCTAGCAGGCCCACCATCTCCAGAATGTGAACCATCAGTAACAACAAAGGTTACTCAGATGGAATGATGACCAACACTGAATTATAAGAGTCATATTTATTGTAATCAAATATAAATTCCTGGATATATAAAGGCATTAAATCTCTAGGGTTTCACACCACTATAATACAAAATAGTCCCTCAGACCAAGGGACGATTTATTCAATTAGAAGCACACCATACTGAGCTATTGTAACACTACAAAATAATACCAACAGTGGACGTAGGCTTTCTTGATAGCTGAACCACTTTAAAAATCTTGTCTTTTGTGTGTTTGATTAGAATAACTTACTATATTTTATTTGTGATTATAAATATGGATTAAGTCCATTTTAGACATCAACACTTACTTTGAAAGGCACCCCTGAACATCCCTCTCAGCAATTCAAAGACCAATCTCTTGAATTCAGAGTTGTTCTCTTCCTAAAACGCCGATTTCCCACATTCCATTCCATCATTTTCTTATTTAATTAAGTAAATTCCCACCCCCTAAATCTTTTCGTACCACTTTCATCCCATTCTAAGATTAGCATATCTACCCTCAAGATCAACATTGAGCATTCATAAGGAGGTCCAATTCTCCATCCTTTCCTCTAATTCTCTTATTTTAGTATTAGTTTCTTTATTTCTACTTTAGGACTTACATCACATACATTAATCTCAAACCTTTACTAATAGTATTTGCACATACTTTATTTTCATTAAAAAACCATAAATTCCAGAAGAGACATTTTTATCTCATAATCTCACTTTTAAAACATATTTTCCCTACATACACACATAAGAGAAATCCCCAACTTGGATTTATATATTAAACCCCACCCTATGTTATATTCTAACTACGTGGACTTTTATGCCCCTTGGGCTATATATATATATATATATATATATATATATATATTAATGTTATATTATTGCATGCTTACGTTTTGTCTAATATATACATTCATTCTTCTACAAAGACTTGTGATTCGACGAACACTCATACTATATTTTGAATTTTTTTTTTTGAAAACACTTTTAAGGATGAATTCACTCTGTCCTTTTCCATGACGCGAGTTGAATGGTTCCATTCTTCATTTATATTATGTACATATGAACACACTTCACGGGGTCTAATAGTAGAAGATTAACACATTCCCATGAGAGACCGAAAGGGTGGGATGGGTTCCTAACACCTTCCCGTTCTGTAAGTTAATCCCCGGACCTTTGAACTACTTGGTTTTTCAAGAATTAGTATTGTCTTTGATGTCGTTCTCTCAAGGCGAAAACATTTCTTTTACCTGTATTGTAAAAAATAGGCTGTGGACTCTATCTCTACACATTATCCCACACTGATGATGGCCAAGCGCCTTGAGAAAGGGAGCAATCCCCTGCACGCACTTAGGGGAACCCGGGAAAAGAAAAAGGGGGAAGCCCCGAGATGGCCGCACTCGGCGTCTAGTAAAACTGTCTCAATCTACTCTATCACTTCTGCCATGACCAACTTATCTTCATTAAAATCATCTAATTTCTTAATCTGATAAATTTGGGTCAGCTTCTTTAGTTCTTCCTGATCGAGCGACATGTAGTATCATTATCATCCTTATACATGGCTTCCTTTCACTACCCCTATGCCATAATATGTAGGGAACTTCAGATACCGATGAACAGTAGAGGATACCCTTCAATTATTTTTCAAACCAAACTTGCCAAAGATAATATTTAAGTTGATGCTACTTTCTTGTTAAGATAAAGAAACACTTCATCTCTATTTGGAAGGTTTAGAATATCCTAATAATGACTTTCAATTCAACAGTTCCCAGAGAGAACACTTTCTATCCCGAGAAGCCAACATGTTTTTAATGGTATAGATGTAGATTTCTATATGCTAACTTAAATTTCTTAAAGAAATCATAAATAATACATCCACATAGCTACAATTGTTTACCAGGATCCTTGCAACTTTCCTCTTATGAACCATCATGGTGATAAATAAAGGTTCATCAAGTAGATACAATAAATCAGACAAATCATCCTTGGAAAAATCAAATACCAAGCGATCTTTATTTGCCTTATGAAGACATGTCTGTGCCACAAACATACTCACATATCTGACATGTGCATAATATTTCACCTTGTTTAGTTTTACTTCCTATTTGTTGGTTCATCTCCACCACCATCTTCTCGTCCTATAATGAAATGACACCCAAAGGAGATCATGCCAACACTCTGCATAGGTTCCTTGGGCTTCTTCGACTAATCAGGATCGGCTCCATCACTCGAGTCCTTATCTCAACATCACTTTTCTCATCATTACCCTTTCAAGGAGATTTATATTTTCTCCTAGGTTTTCAATCATCTCTTGAATAATCTATTTGGTCAGGCTTGTCCACGTATTTCATCTTCTTTCCTTTTCGAATGAATGCTTAAATCTCGTTCTTCAAATCCAAGAAACTATCATTAGTGTGGTCATGTTCCTTTTGAAACTAGAAATATTATTTTTTATGTCTCCTACCTGGGGGTGACTTCAACATTCCTGGACACTTGAGTTATTCATTTCCTCGTATTTCATCGAGGGCGTGATCAATGCCCACATTAAGAGATATGTATTCATCAAATATTTTTGGTTTCTCTAACGCTGACTTCTCTAATTCTTTGGACTATTCTTTCTTATTCGAGACTTTTTCAGTGTCAGACTTTGCATAACGAGACACCTTAGTTACCGTTGCCTCCTTAGCAATCATTATCTTCCTGCATTGGCCAATAAATTGGCCATTGTGTTTGAAGGTTCTTTTTCTAGAGCCCAATAAAGTTTTCTAGGTAACAAGCCACTCATTATGGAAATAATTGCAATCTTCTAATCATAATCAATCTTCGCCAACTTCTCTATGATGAACCGAGTGATGTACACCCATATCATTTCATCTTCCTATTACTGACACTTAACAAGCGAGCCACCCTTTTTCCTAGCTTGGCATCGAAGTAGATGTTCTTCACAAATAGGTTATTGAGTTGTTTAGATTTATAAATATGCACCTATAGGGAGTCCTTTGTACTAGATCCGGGCCAACCTAATGAGAGTGGTGGAGAAGTCCCTACATCTCATCTCATTTGGGATGGAGTAAATGTCAGGGGTAACTTGATACTGGTTGACATGCTGCATTGAATCAGGCTTTCCATCATATCTTAGAGTGATAGAAAAAGGTTTGAACTTTTTAAGTGTTCGATAACCTAATATAGCAGCAGCAAAAGGACATCCTTGTATGTAACCCCTATGTAAAAAAATTCTCTATCTTTATCATATTGCCCAGTCGATCCTCCAAATGTTAGATTGACTCCTTTCAAGGTTATTCCTATTACTCAAATTTTATGGTCTTCTCGATTCGTCCATCACTCTCAGTCGAGCTCTTTTCTCTTCTTATAGTGTGTTAAGATTTTGTCAATGCCCTTACGTTATGCCCATAGCATCATGGTCACCTTATCTTTCTGGTTCCAGAGCTCCTAGTTTCCTCCCTATGTCCCCTAGGCTCTCCGTACTGATGTTCCCGTGCAACCCTGGGGCTAGTCAATAAAAACCTAAGGTTTTTTAACCTTTCCAACACCCTTGGGTGCTATTCTGAATAAGTTTGATCATTACCGTACATTGTAGATCTTATGTTGGACGTACCCCGTGGCCTATATGATTGATCATATCAATCGAATTATGGCTTTTTAGATCTTCTTTCTTTACCCCTTGAGCCCAAATCTAACCTCCTTGAGTGCTCCATTAATCTCTCATCATGTACCTACCTTACTTCCCTGTATGGGGCTAGATGTGGCATCTTATGCCTTCGGTCTGAATTCTCCCCAAAATTGGGTATGACTGGGTTCATTTCCATCATGTTTTATCTGGATATAATCTTATGTGCTAATTGTTTCATGTTCTCCTTCATAGCTTCCTAGCTCCTTACTAGGCTCTAAAGGATACCTTTCATATCTCCTAAACCAACTAGCGCAGATGGTGGAATCCCCTTTCTTTCCCTACTATTTTCTGGGGTTTTCATATATTTTTAATAGAAAATGGGCAGAAAATAGAGTATTGTAACAACAAACAAGTTGAATTGCAGTAAATGTGAATCTAAAGAAAAAATATGTAGACCTAGATAAGGATTCAATGACTTAATGAGAATCAAATGGAAATTTCTTCTAAGAGAGTTCCAACCTTGTGAAATGTGATTAAATTGGATCGCAATTTGTTGGTTCACTGAATATGGGTATCCTTTAACCTAAATAACTAAAATGGTGGAAAACAATAATAGAAAGTCATTCTCACAGACGATGCCAATATGTTATTGCTTAATATTAGCGCACTGATTATTTCAAATATTATATACTAATTAATTACAAATAAGATATATGATATCTAATTACAAAAATACTAAGTAGATAAAAAAGTAAAGAGATGAAAGAAATAGAATTAGAATCGAATTTATATGGTTCAGCCCAAAATGGTGCCTACTTCCACAAATGCAGTATGGTTATTAGTAGATTACTAGAAAAAAAACCATCTATAGGTACAATAGATAAGCTCTGGAGTTTTCTCTAGAATTTGGCAGCATAATAGTAAGTAAAATCTCTGATCCCCCCAAATGGGAGTAGTTTGTTCTATTTATAGAGGAGAGAGAAAATAGACTGCCACGTGGTTTACCTTTATAGGTTAGGAAAGTCCACACTTTACATGTGAGGTGTGAGAATAATCATAATTTAGTAATTTGCACATGGGGAGAATATTTGCATATTTCCTCCGCGTGCATGCGCTACTGACGTTATCCAGTCACGTAGTACATGCCTGCTATGACATAGTTAATTAATAGACTTGACAGACAATGTTAACTAGTATGGCTAATAAATTTGCTGAGAGTAGCCGAGTCGACCAATATATGGGGCTGACCAGGTTGGAGGCTGAGGCTTACCTCATTCCAGCTAGTGTGTTCATCCACGTGTCCTCTCCAAATTGGTCCACGATTTATCCATATTTATGGTATAACAATGATCTTCAAGTCTTCAATACCAACGAATGACTCAAAATACCGATAATTATGTTTTGTTAACTTTTAGAATAAATCCAAAACATAGTAAAAGGATATTAAAAAAATATCCTACAAATCTCCCCTCTTTTATTTTCCGGGATAAAATAAAAAATAAGAAATGATCCAAAAAAAATTACCGAATAAAAAACCTATACAAAATGTATGCACATGGTAAACTCCACGAGACAAAGACAATATATTGTATAACATGAATGATCTAAACCTTTTTGATACATCATAGACCAAATAGCATTTACACTTGATGTACAAAAGATATAACATAACATACATACATGATTAATCATTGTGGAAATGACACTTATGAATATATACATGTCTTATGAAATCATCTAACAATACTCCCCCCTAAATCCCAAAAACTCTCCCTCTTTGTGTCCCAAATAGATAGAGGGAAGGATCCAAAAATTGCAACATAAAAAATTAATCAATTACTTACATGGAAAATAAATAATTAGTGTGATAAAACATGTGCTATACTGAGATAAATGACATATAAACATGGAAATATAGCTCCAAATAAATTATCAACATGATAAGTGTTTAGGTGAAAATTTGAATGTAAATTAGTTGCTTATGATATTCTAATAATAGAACAAAGTCAACAATTAAGATATGTTGTCCGGTCTGGTATGACCTACGTCCATGGGGCAAAGGGAAAAAGGTGTTTTTTATTACTTGGAAAATAAAGTTATATGTAACGACCCAACCCGGATTTATGGGCTCCTCATGGTAAACCCGATCCGATCTGAGCATTAGGTGTGAAGTGCAATGAAATAACCTACATAATGTTGATATTCCCATTTTATTTAATTAACATTTCACTTCTTTAGCATGCGATTTCCATTTAAATCAAGCTACATATGGGACCTGTGAAAGCGTCTTCAAAATTCAATCATACAGAGGTACTAAAATAAAAACAAAATATAGTACTTACTTATATAACACTTTAAAATTTTGAAACCGCACCAAACCTGTCGTAGCAAAGACGAAGTAATGAACCAAATGCCCAGTGGGAAAAAACAAGAATGCAGTATAGAATCGAATGATAGAAAGAAGGCTCTAGCACTTTATATTTACGTGCACATGCAACTACCTTATTTATATACACACTTATATGCATGAAACCATTTTTAATCCAAAACGTTGTTTACCCCAGTTAATTTGCCTTAATCTTGTAAAAGAAATCTCTTTTACTTGACTTGACCTTTATTTCCTCATTTAACACACCCGGTTAAATACTTAAAACAAATACACTTTGTTTAAGGAAAATCCTTTCTTTTCCCAAAAGTTTCCTTTTTATTCATACCGATTCGAGTTAGTATATTCATTGAAAATCACCCCTTCAACACACGCAAGCACCATATTAGAAAATACTTATTTTTCCTTTGAAAATATTTTATAAGCACACCCTTGTGTTAATTATAGGTTAAACCTCTTTAGATTTCTTAGCCACCCATTTAATCATTTCACTTTACAATTCCTTTACCTTATAGACATCAATCAATTTTTACATTACTTGTCCATTTTATCCTTCATCAGAACATTTATTAATTCATTCAAGTTAGATTGTATTTTCATATATATTCACCACATAACCCATTTTTTATATGTTCCGTTTTCTTTATCTTTTTCTCGGAATCTTTCATTATTTTCATACTTTAATAACAGGATCCACACCGTCGGCTATTTTACCATTTGCTCTCGCAAGTAATTTTAGGTTTTTCACCCAAGGGCTCCGGGATCTCATTAATTATCCCGATGTCATCTGAGTTCTTAATAATATGTTTTAATATTTTTCAAATGTCCACATTATTCCATTTTTTCCTTTTTCCGATCGAAGCTAAAATCCGGGGATTTACCCCAATTCGTGTTACACTTTAAAAATCATCATTTCTTGTCCTTTTTACTACAACTTTAGTTTTATCTCCAAACCATGTTCATTTAGGACCCTATTGTATAACACCTTTTCTAACATTTTTATTTCATAAACATGTTCCACTTTATTTAAAATTACCATTTTACCCATTTATTTCTGAACTTGTATCTTCCTCGAATTTCACATGTGTTATTTTTCAAAAACACATTTAAGTTTCACACACTAACTTCTTAAGTGTTTTTAACACATTAACACTTTTTAACTTCTTTTTGGAGTATCATTCTTCTCAAGTCAGAAACATCTTTATTTTATTACATTCTTTTCCAAGAATTCATTCAACATTTAAGAGTACTTTATAAGAAAATTACCATTTTTTTTATTAATTCGCGTAGTCTTAAAGCCATCCACTTATCACATTTTCCACCCCTTATTACACCTTAAGGGATAAATTTTCTAGTTCCACTTATCTCATGTTTAAAACCATTAGAAATATCATTGAACTTGTTTATATGTTCATCATAAAAAAACTACAAGTTTATATTCATGAGAATATGGATTACAAGTCCAAAATCCTATTAAATGGGTCTAAAATATAATTTATTCTAAAAATTTTACAATATTGGCATAAACACGCTTTTCAAGCTAAAGACATTTTTTATTTCTCAAAAATTTGAGTAAATGTCTATTTATACAAAAATTCCAATTTCTATAAGAAAACTTGAAAATATTTGCTCATAAAATATTCGCAATATCTTTATTTCATAAAAATGTTTAAACACCAAGTTTTCTTGAAAGATACATTTTTTTTCAAAACCATTGAAATCATTCGTGAGCCCATTTTTACAAATTATAAGAAATATCATTATTAACTCCTAAATTTATCCTACTCTTATAAACTCTAAACACATGACTAATACTATGGAAAAATAAAGTTTTTATACTAAAGAGTACAGTTTCCCCACCTCAATGGAGATCTAAAAAATTATTGGACGAAGAAGAAGGTGGTAGAGACCCATCGATTTAAAAATTTTGGGTGACCTTATTCGAACGAAATTGAGACCTCATTCGAATGAGAAAAGGGACCTTGTTCGAGCGACCATCTAACGACCTTCTAACGAATTTAGACAGTGGCATCCCACTCGATCCTCGTTTTATCTTCATTTCAAATGACCAGTCACTTTCATTCGGACCAACCTTCCTCATTCGAATGAGAATGGTCACTCATTTGAAGGAGCTTAAGCTCGTTCAAACCATTGTTTCCTAATTTTTCCAATTTCACCCCCAAAACATCCACAATTACCATCAAGACCCCAAGAACAATCAATTACAGACATAAACCAATTATAAGTATCCAGTTTCCAAGGGTTTCCATATTATTACAACTTACGCGTGAATAACAATAAAATATTGGTCACGGATATTGAATTCTTCCCTCTTTAGGAAATTTTATCCCCGAAATTATCGATACATCAATTCTTCAAGTTACTGGTATATACCAACTCTCATTCCTAGTCATAGAAATCCTCTAAGATTAAATCATCAATATCCTTAATAGTTAAGATCACCTCACACATTCTTACATAGGGCCCCACCAAAGGCCTAACATGAAACATACTTTAACACTCACCGTCACATTAACCCTCAACACCACACCACTATCTACAGTCCTTACTTACTTCATGATCACGCATAACCATGTCCTATGACTACCTTTCTAATACTTCAACATACCGGTGACTCTATTGGGCAACCCTCTTTAGTGATCGATACGCACCCATGAGGGGAACATACTACAACCAACAACCCAAATCTTCATCAAGGACCATCTTAAATATAAGGACTTCACCTTTCACGCTTCCTCAATTCCTTAGGTAGTCATGACCATATAGTCTCATTTAAGCTTGATACTAACTTCATATTGCAAGTCACTCACTCCAGGGAGCGACACACAACCCAAGTCCTCATCGTGCGCTCGGTTGACACCTTCCGATGCGCTACTCTAATGACCCTAGTATTACTCCGGGCTTCTAACTTTGGAGAACTCACTTGAGCATTGCACTAATCTACTCACTGTGCCAAAATAACACTGTGTTCTAAGTTTCCTCGATTTCTAACACTATACAATGTCCTCAAGCCACCATCCTTCCCTTTACAACTAGATCCACTGACTTCCATGCCGACCAATCATAAGGCCGTTTATTCTAGGTAAAGAAAATACCATGAGCAAACTGTGAGGGCCAAAGTGCAACTGCCCGTACACAAAACTTTATGCAATAGCAAGGACACCTCAGATTGGGGCGCACCCAATTATCGAGATACATTGTCCATGCTAGGTCCACCTACACTCTACAATGCCAAACTGCGTCGTACCATGGCATGGTACAAATCTAAGCTACCACGGTCATGGGAACACCAATACTCAGTTAGTGGAACCGAAAGGGACACAGAAGAATTAAAGGAACAAATAATCATTTCGAGAAGATTCCATTTGTACGCATCAGACTATGGTTTATGAAAAGAGAACCTACACTGCCTTGTTTGAAATTTATGATTCCCCCCAAACATTCTCACTGGTACCAATCTAGCCACACACCCTGGATAGAATCATCGATCGTGATGAATTGAATCATAACAATTCATCCTTATTAGATGAAAGAAACATGCAAAACTACTATTCTTTGGGAAGTAAAATTCTAGACTTCCTTCCTTAGGAGTAAGGCTTTCCCCTTACATTCTCAACACACACAAAACACTCCAGTTGGTGAATGCCTAACACCTTTGTGAAGCCAAACTTGTCCACATATTTAGTGACGTCATGACCCCCCTAACATGCCTATGTTATTGTCATATCGTGATTGCATCATAGTGTCTCCTTAGGAAGAACCCCATTTAAAGAAACATTCACCTCATAGTAATCTTTACCTACACATAGTCGTCGTTAAGCTTATCTCTGAGTTCTACCCAAACTGAATTTACGTGATGGTCACACTGATCGCCATTGCCATTCTAAGGGTAGTAAGTACCACACTGGACTACATATTATAATCCGTATCAGTTGGAAAAAATATGACAAGATCTTGTCCCTATCTTGCTAGGTCTATCCTAACTAATGCCCCCAACACATGTCGACACCTTAATCATGCTTTGGTATTCCCCCCTTGAGTGTCATTTCCAAGTCTTTAATATGACATCATCAATCTAAGTCCCAATTGCATTTCCTAGTACCCTCAAAATCAAGTGCTATGCCTCCTAAACTAGTCATTCCATAACATCCGAGCATCACGCTCACTCATGACATAAACTTCCAACTTTTCTTAGAAGGTTACATCCCCATATGTGCCAATTCGGATGACAGTAACCGTCACAAACACTATTCGACTCTTTTAAACCTTGACCAGCAACCTAAGATCATTACCTGACCTTCACTATGATCAGCACACTAGAACTTCTTCACATCAAACTTAACTGGTTTTCCAAGGACACTAAACATACTCCACATAAAAGTCCTCAAGACCTAATAAGATCTCATCACCGATGTCTTTATTAGTGTAGGTATGTTGTACAAACTTTTCAATACCTTCTTAGCCATTACTAGGTGATCGCAAAGACACTTATATACAAGCCTCTACACATGGCACACCTTAACCATTTAACGCCTTAAGACGTCATAACAAGTCGATTTTTATTCCCAATGAAGACACACATAATTTATCCTACAGACACTCCAAGGTTCCCTTAAACTACACTCACACTAGGATTACCTCGAACTTAGCCATTACTTAGGATGTTAAAATGGGCCTTGACACTTAGATAAGAATCTTGTCTATCTTATGAATAGTTATGACCATAAGCCATGCACCAAATCACAAGTTAACACTCTTAAGGATCCTGGCAGGATACATGATGACGTATATAACCTACAAAAACCTCTAGGCCTACATCACCAACATCACTAGGGATCCTATTCCTCAAAGTTATCTTGTAACTCCAAAAAACATTACATGCAAATCTATCTAGAGTTCACTCTTAAGTCTCCTCAACCATCATCGTTACATATGTAACATACTTGATATATCCATATATACCCTCGTCCAGGCCGAGGGTGTCTTCCACCCAGATGAGGGCTCAGGTCCAGAATGAGTCCAATTACCACAGTTTTGTTATAGCAAGGGTCGGTTAAGATGAACCCTCAACCAAGATCAAATGACCCATCAAGGGTCTGACCCCTCAACCAAGATCAGACGACCCATTAAGGGGACGACCCCTCAACCAAGAGCATACGACCCATTAAGGGGACAACCCCTAATTATGGACCAGATGACCTTATAAGGGGTCGACCCTCAGACCATGGACTAGATGACCTTGTGAGGGGACGATAGTATGAGGCCCACATCCAACCGGGCCCAATGCCAGTATCAATTTTAGCCTCGGTCTGGTGCCCTATGCCGAGAACCCCCAGGGACTTCAGGCTCCTTCCATTTACGAATGTCGACAGTCGAATCCACTTGTGTCGACCCCATGACCTTTGTCTTCTTTTGAGATGCTGGGGCTCTTTGCCCTTTTTATTTCCCAAGCCAGACATTAAACTTGGAGCAATCATCTCCCAGAGTTGATAAGATATATTTGCAGGACGACCTAAAAAGGAGATGATACATCAGAAATAGACAGTGGCAAATAGGAAACACTTGAAGAAAAATAAAAATGTAGCAAGAATCAAGTCACATAATTTTGTTAGGGGGCGACCCTCAGACCAGCTTCTTTGAGGAAATGAGGGGTCATCAAATCTTTAAATTTGGCAAGTTCACCCTCTTTCCTTTGTTCCCTCAGGTAGTCAATAATGTCCCTCTCATCCAAGCTGAGTCTGGGGTCAGACCGTGCTCTCATTGAAGGGTTGAACCATGACCTTGGAACCCTTGAACTGTCGTCTAAAGGCTTTACCCCGACAAAAAATTCCTAATCCACAGAGATGAAGAAAAATCTCTTCTTCCAATCGTGGTTTAAAGTTTGTGCCACGTGAAGAAGTCTTTTATTGGACTTCCACGCCCCTAGATGAAAATACCCAGGTTGTTTGGACAAGGAAGTGATATTATAGCAGGCTATAAAAAGATCGACTGAAGGCTCGTCAATGAAAGTATTCTTCCAGAGGGAGATATAGCCAAGGATGATTCTCCAAGAGTTGGGAGGAAGTTGAGAAGGAGAAACCCCAAGGGTAGACAGTATGTCAACTATTACAAGGTGCAGAGGGAACCTAACACCTACCCTGAGCATCTACTCATAAATAACAACTTCCCCCTCATTCCCCTTTAAGACTCTCTCATCTGCATTCAGGACCCTCATCGTTATATTGGGCTGTACCCCAAAGGCGTGCCTCCACAGCAAGAGTTCACGATCCCTAATGGATGAGACATAAGCTGAGGCATTGGAAGTGTCAACTTGATCAACATCCAAATCCTCACTATCGTCATCAACCCTCTCACCCTCATATCTCTCGGTCTCATTGAATATCGACGGACCATCTAGAAAGGCCACCTGGAAGGCAAGAGGGGATAGGGGTGTCACAGGGATAGCCTCTGAATGAACTGTACCCTCGGCCAGTTAGTTTGGACTAGGCGTTGATCTCTCTCTTCTCCCAAAGGGTCCAGCACCCATTGGTGATGATTCTCTCTCGTTTATTTCTCCCTCGCGTGTCTGACACTCGGTTGGACAACAGGAAGACCCACAGGACTCAGATGGTATTATTATGGCTAAAGGAATGGGGAAGATGGATCATACCCAATTAGGGTCGGCCCCTCATCTTCACTCGTACTCTTCCTCTAAACGTCCGATCTCAGTGAAGAATTTCTCCCTCAGGGTTGGAAATTCCTCGGCTAAATGATAAAGTCTTTTGAGCATCAATATATTCGGCATATTAGTCTATTGGTAAAGTCAAACATGTAGTGCCATAACTTCTGCGTTACCCATACCAGGGTGACACATCCATCTAGCTTTTGACTAGTGTCATAGATGGCTATTTCTTTATGGGTTTTTTAAATGTATTGGTATAGAGAATCCCCTGCTATGGTATCTTTGACATTCAAGTATAAAAGGAGAGGGAGACCAGGCTGTAGAGGCATAAGTACCGGAGGTCGAGGGAGGTATCACTTGATTTGGTCAAAGGCTTCTTAACATGCCTCATTTCAGACATTAGTTGAATATTTTTAGAGAAGTGTAAAAATGCCTTCACAAATACAAGTCAGTTGGATGATGAGCTGAGTGATGTATTGTAATTTACCCAAGAATCCTCAAACTTTCATTTATGTCCCTGATGGTGGAATCTCAAGTATGGCATTCATCTTGGGGTCCATTTTGATTCCCTTCTCACTGACCATAAATCCTAAAAGTTTTCATTTCATGACAGTGAAAACACATATTTATGGATTTAGTCATATCTAATATTATCACAGCCACTCGAAGAACATTTGGAGGTAGGGAATATGACCTTCTCGAGTCTTAGATTTAATAATCATGTCGTCTACAAAGAGTTTGACATCCGTATGAATAAGATCATGCATGATGGTGTTGGCATCCCTTTGGTAGGTAGCCCTGATGTTCTAAAATTCAAATGGCATGGCACTGTAGTATAAATTTCATCATGGGGTGATAAAGGTGGTCTTCTCCTAATGGACATGGTGCATCTTGGTCGATTATATCCGGCGAATCCATCTACAAATGATTTGATGGCATGGTTAGCTGTGTTATCCACTATTATGTGGATGTTGGGTAATAGGTAATCATCCATTAGGCATGTTTTTATATAATCTCTATAGTCGATACATAAGAAGAATTTTTCTTTTGACTATGGCACAGGGATAATGTAGGCGAGCCATGTTGGATATTCAAACACGTGAATGAAACCCACATTCAACTGTTTGACTGGCTTGCATTCTGAGAATGTCAAGAGCTATTTTCGGGGATGTCATTATAGTACCATGCGAAGATGTACACAAGATCTTTCAGTAATTCTTCAAATTTTCCATGCTCATGCTCGTTAATAGTGGACCCTATCCTAATCTCATGTTGGTGGCTACTTGAATCAAGATTTATAATAACAGTCTCATCATTATTAATTTGAATGCGATCATAATGTTTGTTATTATTCTTATTAAGGTCAGTTAAGAATTGCTCATTTACAAAATCATCATCATCAAATGTTTGATTAAAATCAAAATAATTAATATAAGGCATAACAAGATACTCAAAATCCTTGTTTATTTTAATTTCAAGAAAAATAATGTTGTGAACCTCTTCATAAGAGGTCTCTATTACATTGATATCAAAAAAAGGAAAAACAATAACATATGAGACTTAAATAGGGTAAATAAAAGGGTTGGATTGAATTTGAGTAGGTTACACTGGTATGGCATTCCAGTTGAGGAGAGGCATGTCAATAGTCGTGATCTTAGTGGACAGGTCTGACGGTGCGTTATCTAAGTGGATCGTGCAAAAACTCATACCTAGTGTGTGCAAATTGAAGGATTATTCAAAGTCACTTCCTTAGAGTCTTTGGTAATTACCATGGTTTTCTTGGTACGAGGTAGCATATCATGTTTGCAGTCTTAGGCCCAAGAGTTATTGAAAGAAGATTTCCAGCCCTAATTTTTTCTTTTTGTCAATATGGCCGTACTAGAGTTTTGAGAATCCACAAAAGGGGAAGTCTTCACCCTCCTTGATAAATATTCCTTCCAAAGAGTCTCTAGAAATAGTTTTTTCATCTTCTAAGCTTTTTTTTATCTCGATCGATGGAGTGCTTTGAGTTCATACAGTGAAGGTTGGTAACCCAGGCCACATAGGGGAAAGGCATCTTTCAGTATTATGGACTCAAAAGTTCCTTGCTGAAGTCATCTTATCCCCATTCCAGGCATGAAGTGCATGTTCTTAAACATTTGAATCACATTAACATTGCCATAAGGATTGTGCTCTGGACATAATCAATCTTTAATGTTATACCCATCTGGGAGGGGAAGCGGATCAATTTAGAAATTGGACAGGATCATGTATTTGGTCCCATATTGAATTTCCAATACTGGGTTGCTAGTGTTGACATTGTATGTATAGTCATCGCCCCTAAAATGGTGATAACATGACATTTGGTGAATAACTTCAGATTTTGATGAAGGGAAGAAGATACTCCTTAGATGTTGTGGAGACATGGATGATCATGGAGCAGATTGAAGCATGCAAGTATGTCGATGACTTAGAACTCGATGATAGGATCGATATGGCCAGCCTCTTGTGTGAGTTTTATGGATCCCACTAATTATCGGTAAGTATTGTAATAAGGACACACGATGACAGAAGTGGTAGTGAGATCACTGAATTTCTATCCCAAACAGTTCAAGGTTTTGAGTGGACAGACATTGAGAGTAGATCCGTTGTCGACAAGTGATAGTGGAACTTTCTTTCCTAAGACATCGACATAGATGTTAAGGGCGTAATTGTGATCAAAGATGAACTTCGATATCTCTTCTTTAGAAAAGGAGATAAGTCTGGAAGAGCTCAGGGACCCAACCATATTTACAACTTCTTGGGGAGTGGTGGAAAAAAGATTGTGGTTCACGTGAGGAGTTATATCAAGGTGATATTATCTTAGATCTTCTTGATATGATCAAGGACTTTGCTTTCTCTGATAATCATTTTTGGCATTAGAAGTTCTTCAGCCACTCCCCTTCTTTTGTCTGTTTGGATTGCATGAGGAATCAGATCTTTGTAGTATCACCCTGATCGAGTCATGTGGTTCACTGAGACGGGGAAGAATAAGAATCTCGTGGTTTCTTCTATCTCGAGCCGAATGGACACTTTGTTTTTTCCCCAAAAAATCCTCTTAGGAGATCATTTTAGTGGGCACTTTTAGCCCAAACTCCAAGAGTTGATCTAAAATAGTAGGTAATTGAAAGCATGTCCCCTCTGATTGGGTGTGAACGATGATACATGTCCTTGTAAAGAGTGACAAAGATTGATCAACAAAGTAGGTAGAGTGTAGAAGAAAGGATGGGAAAACTTTGAGAGGTTTGGGTGAGAATTTAGGGATGATGGGTGTTTTGTAGAGCACAATGGGAGTAGATGGGTCCAATTCTGGGTTATTTTCTTGAAATATGGCATTTGTATGTGCTAGAAGTGGATTATGAGTGGTATTGGGTTTAGGATTAATTGGGGGGGGGGGCGATGATACCCCAGTCGATTATACCTTGGACCACATTTCTAAGGTGTAAGCATTAGTCAATGGTATGACCTCTGGATTGATGGAAATCACAGTGGCATCGGGTTTGATGTTTATTGGGAACGGATTTGGTAATGGAAGAGAATCCAAGGATTTGATGAGATTTCAACTTAACATGGCATGGTAGACTTTGGACAGGGGAGTATGGATATTCTTTCTTGGCAGGATTAGGAGGACTTTTCGGTGCCCAAGAGGTAGAAGGTTGCGTAATGTTGTTGATGGTTGACACTGGAGCACTGGAAGGATTCGTATACTTTTGGAGAGTGAACTTTCCGGTCACTTTCTTTAGTTTAGAATCTGTTTTAGTGATACCTTCCTCAATTTCTAAACCACCCTCTCAAAGGGCTTGAAAGTGTGGGTAATAAGATCCTCCTACGGAAGCTCGAATATGAAGCAAGAAGTTCTTATTCATTATACTGACTTGTTCCTCCTCAAAGCTCATGTTGGTCATGGTGGTATATTTTTCTATCCACTTTCCAATAAATCTACTTATTTTTTCCCCAAGGATTTTCTTAAGAAGCTCAAGATCTCGACACATAACCTCTAGCTCCTCATTATACTTATGCTAGTACATGAATTCCTGAGCGACATCCTCTAAACTACAAATCCTTAATTCTTCGAGGGATAGAAACCGTTGAAGGGAAATTTTCTTCAAGGTCTTCTTAAGCATTTGGGCTATTATCTCATCGGAAGCACAAAGGGGGGTTATGGCTCGGTGATGGCTTCGAAGGTGAACAATAAGGGGTCCGCTCCCCCAAACTTCTTGATGTTTGGCATTTTGAACTTCTTTGTCAGTCTAGCTGTGGGGTAAAGAGATATATGGGTATTGTCCATGTAGTTCTCGATTATCTTTACTTGGTTAAATTTCTTAGACAACAGTTTGAGACCTTATTCAGTTCCTCCTCTTTGGGATCCACGGGTACTGGTCGATTAGCCCCTGGTTTGGCAATGTTCAGAATCGAGAGTTGAGCTATGGCAACCCATTGGTAAGTGGGGAATGCGAAACATGATGGTACTCTTCTGGGACCCAGACAGACTTATGAGTGAGTGTACCCATAGCACGAGGAAAGATAACCTCAGGTTCTTCAGGATTTTCAGTCCGGTGTCATTGGATTTCGCGGACCTCGAATTGAGAGTTGTCAATCTTGGTGTTGAGTTGGGTCAGGAAGGCCATCAGATTGGGCTACACATTAGGTTCTTGGTCGGCGTTCTTCATGTAGAGCTTATAGAGGTATATCCTAAATTCGGACGATGTAGCAGAAGAAACGGTGGAGATTTGGGGCAGTTTAATTGTAGATCCAATGTTTTTGGTATTTTTATTTTTTTTAAAGGAGGGAAAAAATAGAGAAATCTTAGCATGATTGTTATTGTTATTGTTATTGTTATTATTAGGTTTTCACTTGTATTTGGTTTGCATTTAGGACCCGAGCCTAGGAAAATAGGGTTTGAAAATATGTAAGACACGATTTGACTTGTTTCCAGTCTCACGGATGGGGTCCTATTTTGAAAAAAGGTGAAATAGCGCAAAAATTTGAGCGGTATACCGGCTTGAAATTTTGACAGAGTTTCGCTCGGTAACCAAAACTCTAAATATATGTGTCCTAGTTTTGATGCCTATATGGGGTTTATGCATTTGTTGGGTTAGTAAAATGGTTCCCCCCTTTGGCATGACTTCCACGATAAACCTCTTGCCTATAAGGGCAATCATTTATCGATATGTGTGGACAAGACATTTAATATACCTAAGTGCACATTAATTACCTCACGATATACCTTAGAGGGATTGTACATGTGAGAAAGAATTCGACATACGTGAATGAGTTCCCTGCTATATACCTCTCATCATGAGTTGGGCCAAGCGGTACGATGTGGGGGGAACTTTTTGATATACGTTGAAGGTACGAGGCCAATGGAAGGTCAGAGTCATATTGCTTAGGCTAATTGCACCCCATAGGACCAGCACCCATCACAACGTGACCCTCTAGTACGGGACAAAATCTTGACCTATATTGCCATGATCTTGGTGATGTGTTGTGCAAAAATGCATGAGTCTTAATTAATATATTATGGAGGGAGAGAGTCTTTTTTTATTAGGATGATGAGTAAAGGGACTACTACACTAATGAGGGAGAATAAACAAGTATTGTGAAACGTAAACATAACATGGAGCATGAAGACTGTACAAAGTATAGTGATAGGAAAACATGGGGATATATACATGTGAGTGAGTTACTTGAATATTTACAAGTGACTGTGTGTGGTAGTGAGCCTATATGTAAATGAACTACAAGTAGTGTGTGATATGTGTAGGTGAGCAGGGATATACAAGTGTGAGAAGAGTGGTGTGTGCTAGTGAAGCCTAAGCATGGATAGTCTAAGTGGTGTGTGGAACATGTGAGTAGAAGTGAAGCTAAGTGTAAGTGTGTGAAGTGGATAAGGAGAGTATATACAAGTGTGAAATATGGAAGTGTGTGAAGTGTATAAGTGAGTGAAAAGTTATATATACATAACATATATAAGCATGAGGTAGACATACACAAAAAGTAAATAGAGGAGTAAAGGTAACATACAAGTGGGAGCATATGCATACATGTAGAAAAGAATAACACCCATGTAGAAAATAGAATCTAGTCCTCTTAAACTACATCCCCAACGAAGTGGCCATTGTGGCCATCTCGGGACTTCCACCTTTTTCTTTTTCGAGGTTCCCTTTAGCGCACACAAAATTGCGCTCTTTCTCAGGGCGCACAATCGTCAGTAATGTGGGATAATGTGTAGATATATAGTCGCCAACCTATTTTGCACAAAATAGGCAAAATAAAGGTCGTCGCCTCAAGAGAACGACATCAAAGACAATACTGATGCTTACAAAACCAAGTGGTTCAAAGTTCTGTGGACTAAGTTACAGAATGGGAAGGTGTGAACCCATCCCTCCCTTTCGGTCTCTCATGGGCATGTGTTAATATTCTTTTGTTAGACTCCGTGAAGTGTGTGCATATGCGCATAATATAGATGAAGAATAGAATCATTTACCTCACATCATGGAAAAAGACAGAGTGAATTCATCCTTAGGAGTATTCCCAAAAATAATAATACAAAATATAGTGTGAGTGTTTGTCGAATCACGAGTCGTTATGGAAGAAGCAGAAGGCTAACCTACATCACACTCTGTACATAATCCATACATCACACCTAGTTCTATGCACTACAAAACTTTTTTTCCATTTTTTTTATTTTTCTCTTGAAACTAACCTTCCAATAAACCTATTTTCAAAAGATTAGGTCAAAATTGATTTTCTATCTATTTTTAAAAAAAATCCAACAAAAATTTGCTGAAAATACCTTATTTGTAAGGGTTTATGCCAACAGAATTTTGTGGATTTTTTATAAATATCTACGAAATGTATTTTGACCTAATTTATTGAACATGGGTTTATTGGAAGGTTAATTTCAAGAGAAATATAAAAAAAATTGGAAAAAAAGGTTTCTTAGGACCTAGAACTAGGTGTGATGTATAGAGTGTGATTGAGGTGAGCCTCTCTCTCTCTCTCTCTCTGTATATATATATATATATATATATATGTGTGTGTGTGTGTGTGTGTGTGTGTGTGTGTGTGTGTGTGTGTGTAATATGAAAATAATATTATAAATGCTTATAAAGGAGGACTTGAATCTCGAGATGTACCCAATACGCCTACATAGCCCAAGGGGAATCAAAGTCCACGTCTTTCGAATATAACATGGGGTGGGTTCAATCCATAAATCTAAACGGGTGATTTCTCTTATATGTGTGTGTTGAGAAAATATGCTTTAAAAGTGAGAATGTGAGATGAGAATACCTCTTTTGGAATTTATAGATAAGCCCTATTTTTCTTGCTTTTGGGCATTTTATGAAAATAGAGTATTTGCAACTAGTACTAATAAAGGTTTGAGATTAATGTATGTGATGTAATGAAATAAAGTGCTAAAGTAGAATAAAGCAACTAATCCTAAAATAAGAGAATTAGAGAAAAGGATGGAGAAGTGGACCTCCTTGTGAATGCTTGATGTTGATCTTGAGTGTAGATATGCTGATCATGTAATGGGATGAAAGTGGTATGAAGGTATGGGGGAATTTACTAAACAAAGTAAAAAAGTTAAGGAATGGAATATAGGACTTGGGATTTTTAGGAAGGGAATAACTTTGAATTCGAGAGAATGTTCTCTGAATTGGTGAGAGGGATGTTCGAGGGTGCCTTTCGAAGTGAGGTCATGGCCTCTATTTATAGGTCCAAGGGGGTGACGATCGACAAGGATCTGGAGTTGCCTATCGACATAGCACCTCAGGCAAACTGCCAATAGGCAGGGTCCCGAGGGTGCCATTCGATAACTTGCGATAAGTTTTTCAGAAAAAAGATCATAAAATGCAAATAGTAAGTCAAAATAGTGCACTGGTGGACCGTTGGAAAGGGTATTCAAATCCCTATAAAAATCCATCAAGCCACTCCTGAGTGCGGGAGTTGACCGAGGTCAAACGGGGTTTAAAAGCGCCCGTTGATCACTAGAGACATAGTTTTCGAAAGAAAACGGATTGTTTGTTCGTATCTTTAGGCCATTTCGTTCACGGAATGGACCATTGAAATGGGTATTTAGAGTTCTTCGAGATTTAATTCAGCTTCGTTCGGTTGGAAGAGTTGATCAAGGTCAAATGGGTCCTAGAAGCACCTAGTGACCATTTAAAGTAAAATGGGTCATTCATCTGTACTGTACGACTGATTCGCACATAGGGTGGATTATTGGTAAAATAATTCGATCCATTTAAAGATTCATTGAGCTTCGCTCAAGTTAGAGAGTTAATCGGAGTCAAACGGAGCCTGAAAGTGCACAATGGCCTATAGATCAGTTTTTGGGGTCAAATGAACTATTCATCCTTGCCATAAGATCGATTCGAGCATGAAATTATTGGAAATGGGTTTCAAATAACCTCAAATATTCATAAATCTTTTTCTCAATTTAGAGATTTAATGGGTCCCGGTACTGCCCCGTGGCCTCTAGATTAGTTTTTAATAGTGAAACAGACTGTTCGTCAGAATCGTAAGGTCGATTCGTTCACGGGGCAGACCATTGGAAAGGGAATTCAGATCCCTTAGAGGATTCATTGAGCTTTACTCAAGATGGAGAATTGATAGGAGTCAAAAGGGGGCCGAGAGCTCCAGGTGTCCATTAGATAAGTACTCGGAGTATGACCTAGGGTTTAAGGTGAATGAGTGAGTGTTAAGGACCTAAGGAGGTTCTCAACGGGGGATCCTAGGATGGGTTTCTACTACGAGAATCCAAAAAGGACAACCCAAATTGGCTCGTCTCTGGATCCAGATCTAAAGAAGGAACTGACGAACATAATGAGGCGGAGGAAAAATAGGTTCACATAGAACCATGCAAACATGCCCAAAATAGATTCAACTTTCCTTTACCACGAACTCAGCATTGTAAAGGATGGGAAGCCTATCAAGAGGAATCATAGTGTATTCTTGTAGGAAAAATATGGATATTCAAGAAGATATGGATAAATTGTAGAAACACAATTTCATTGAAGATATGAAATACCCCAGTTGGCTCTCAAAAGTTGAGATGATCCCGAAGAAGAATGATAAATGGCACATGTGCATTGACTTCACTAATCTCGATAGACCATGCCTAAAAGATCACTATTTGTTTCCATGAATCAACCAACTAATCGATGCCACTTCTAGGCACGAGTTTCTCAGCTTCATGGACACATACTTAAGGTATCACTAGATAAAGATGAAGCTTAAGCATCATGTAAAGACCTCGCTCATCATCAGCCGGGGTATGTTTTGCTATAACTATATTCCTTTCATGATAAAAATACGGGCTCTACAAATGAAATGCTAGTAAAAAAGGTCTTCAATGAGAAAATTGATAATGGAAGTTTATGTTGACGACATGCTGACCAAAAGAATGAAAGAAGTCTATCACACTCATAACCTCGACCAAACATTTGATGAGATGGAAAAATACCTATGTAATACCCCGTATTTCTATGTATTATAATTTAAGTGATTTGGAAATTAATTAAGAAAATACGTTTTATTTAAATTACGTGAGTGAAGTAATTTAATTTGATTTATTTAATAAAGGTGATTATGAAATATTAATCGATAAATAGTTACTGATTAATATTTTGATGAAATTTACTGAGAGTGAATAGTAAATAATGAATGGTTATTATTATACGACATAGCGAGTGATATATGCGTATTTTAATTTATCTCATCAGGAGTTGCGTAGAGACTAGCTTGAGGCGAGAAATGAGAAATATATTTTTAGTGACTCGTATGATGATTTAGAGGTCACGAATGACTCCGATAGGGTCGAAATAGTCGGAATAGTATTTAGTTTGGGTCCCGGGTCAATTTTGGACCAAACCAGCACCTATTAGGGGCTTTTTGGTCATTTTAAAAATAGATGGTAAATGACCTACGAAAATTAAAGTCATATATCTGATGGTTAGGATTGTGGGTTAGGGTTCATAACTCACAGAACGTAGAGAGGCCATTAGAGAAAAGAGGAAAACCATTCCCAAAAGGCCTAAGGAGAATTCTTGAAGTTTAGAAGGTATACTTGCATCCTAAGCACCTAAGGAGTGAAGATTTGGAGAGGAAACATATAGATTCATCACCTCCTTCATGAAATCAGACACTATAGTAATCAAGGCAAGTTATTTATTGTAAAATTTATGAAATTATAATACCCATATGTAGGGTTTTAAGATTTGTTGTGTTAAATCCATATTCTTGGGAGGTTAAGAATGATTTTCAGCATGTTGGGATATGATCTGCATGTAGAAGGATTTAACATAGTAGAGGAATAATAATCAGAGGACATTTGATCCTTAAAATGAAGTAAATCTGGGTTTGATTCAATATGTGGGAAGAACACAAAACTAGGGTTTTAATGAAGTTCTGGGTTTTAATGTGTTCTTGGTTAAACTCTGTGATAATGAGATATGTTTAGAACATTAGAAACCCTCCTAATGCATGTAGAAATGGTTGGAAATGTTTAGTTATGATTTTGGTGTAGAGTAATGTGAGTTCGTAATAGATTTTGAGAGAAGAAATCATGAACAGATGAAGCTAGTAGATTGCAGATGGATCGATCCAGTACTAGACACATCGGTTCGGTTCGTTTATAGAAAACGAACTGGTTTGGCCCTGGGCATCTAGGTTTGGTCTGGATCCCAGAAAATATAAAATTCCCCTTTTTGGCCTAGACTTTCTAAACAGTTATCGTGGAAAACTCTTGGAACTTTGTTAGAATATATTAAGGGATTTATTATATTACAGTAGGCTTATATTGGGTTGTGATTTAGTCTTATTGAGAAGATTAAGACAAAAATAAAGTGGGATGAATTATGTCGAAATTTATCGGAGAGAAAGATAACGAATTACGAAAATTTCGAATGAATTAATAACTAGATTAGTGGTGTAAATATGGATTTAACCATTGAAACTAATAAAAGGATAACTAGAACCCTTAGAGTTGGGTGAATACTCGAATTAATACGATAGTAAGATAAATCGTAAAAGTAATAAGTACGGTGAGTATGCGAGAGAAAAATACTACCTACTAAAAATATATGGTTAGGTGTTGTGTGTACCTACTGAGTTACTTATAGGTAGAGTGAATGCCTAGTATGTACTTTCATGTGAGTTGATTGTTAGGTTCAATGAGACATTCTGAACCAATTTCGAGGAGACATTCCGAACTAAGTTTGAGGGGAGATTCCGAACTAATAGTCCTTAATGTGTGATACGGGGACGTTACAATAAATCATGCACTTATCATATATATTGTGAGTGAAATATCTACTTTATGATTATTCCACTTATGTGTGATAGTAGACTGACAAATGCAATACATAGATATATATCTGAAAAGTATATTAAGTAGAGAGACTTAATTGACAGATTAAATATAGATTGTGAATATCTAAGAGATTAAATTTAAGTAGTGAGACTTAATTATAAAGATGGTAATACAACATGTGCGAGATGTTACATGAGAAATAATTAACAGGTGAGATATGTTAATAAGACAATGTACTGTATGGTCGGTACGGGAACTTAGACATGTATATTACTTCAGTTAGATACTTTAGTTTAGTTAGCTTGGGCAGTATAGTTAGGTAGTCTAAGTATAAAGCATTAGGCATGCATTATAGATGAGAGGTGAGGAGACTTAAGAGAGAGTGTATGTGAACATGTGTAATCAATAACCGATTTTAAATTGTAATAAACGCTTGCTAAATATTTTCAAACTGTTTTGTGTACTAACACTTGCTATAAAATATTTTTCAAAACCTTTTAGGTGTCCAACCACAAGGACGCCAGGCTTGACTTCATTCCAAGGACTCGAAGCTGTAGCATTATGGATGCTGACAGGATTGATTTGATTATACGATTCGTCCTTTTAGATCTAGTGTAGGATCTCTTTTTATATTCCATGTATGGACATGTTGTCCGTTGACATTTATTCAGATATTTTGTTCTTTTGTTATATTGAGTGTTTGGTTTTGGATCTTAGCTGATGGTTTGTTCGGCAAGACTTTATTTCATTTATATTGTGATGGTTGGACTCTAGTAGATTGTGGAAATTAAATTAAGTTTTTCGCTTTGTTCATTTATCTATTTTAAGGAAAGATAAAAATTGACACCGGTCTAATTTCACTTAGTTTGTTAGTAATTAAAAAAAAATTAACAGTGATGCTAAGAATGAACCATATGGGAAACCTGTTTTAATTTAATTACGGTCTGATCAATCGATGTTTAATTAGGTGGGGTGTCACAGATGGTATCAGAGCATCAGGTTCTTTTGTACTTATGATCTGTAAAGCTTACTACGGATTCAGCGCATCGTCATTTTGTTATAGAGCCCTATTATTAGGAATGTTGTTTATTCTTTATATGCTTACGATAATCGTTCTTCTGCTATTAGAATTTTGTATAAACTGTGTACTTATACAAATTTAAATTCTTATTTCAAAATGCCACCGAGGAGAGAATGAGTCGAGAGGGAAGCAGCCCGAGATGAGGTTAGGGAGGACTCTAAGGACCATCAGGGACCCCCACCACCACCAGAGATGATTTTTGCTACTCAGGTGTCGGTGATAGTGTCATACGCCTTTGAGACAGCTATAATGTCCATAACAAACCACTTTCCTCAGCCTCAGGCACAGTGGCTCGCAGCACCAGCTATTCAGGCCCAACCAGGGCAACCCACTTGGCATAGCATTAGAGAGACCTTCCAGAAGGGCCACTCACTCGAGTTTCAGGGGGGCATAGATTTAGTGACGGTGTGCCAATAGAAGAAGAACATTCAGCACCACCTGCGCATGTTAGACTGCAGCAAGGTTTAGAAACAAATGTTGGCTACCTTCAGGTTAACGGGAGTATCCCTTCAGTGGTGGGAGTCAGAGAGCACCGCTGAGGAGAGAGACTCGATGACCATTTCAGAGTTTTGGGTGTTGTTTGACCAAAAGTATTTCCCACCTGCAATTGAGTCAGAGATGAGGAGGAGATTTGGGGAGGTGTGTCAGGGTGACTGATCAGTGGTGGATTACAAGGAGAATTTCACTCGCCTGGCTAATTTTGTGTCAGACGAGGTGAGCAACGAGGAAAGGAAGAAGGCTAGGTTCATGGACGGGTTGGCTGAGAGGATCAGATAACATTTGATTGGGAATACTTCATTGATGACTGACACTGATGTTGTCAATGCCTCACTGGTACACTGCCAGGACTATTGCTTCCATGCTAAGGGGAGGAAGAGAGGAGCATAGGCTAGCCATCAGGGCAATATAGGAGGGATTAGTGGTAGTGGGGTACCATTCCAGCAGCATCAGGTAGTGAGCCAGCCAGGGAAGAGCTCCCGACAGGGTAACTCCACCAAGAAATTCAGACATGGTGGGTTCAGATTTTATAGGCAGGGTCCTCAGTAGTAATAGTTCCCTTAGGGTCGTCAGGTCCAGGGGAACTAGGGGGAGGCCAGCAGGGCTAAGTCCATCAGGGCCAGTGTTACAAACAGCAGGGTCAGGGACAGAGGAGACCTTTTTTGGGCAGTGCCTTATATGCGGTCAGCAGGGTCACAGACAAATGCATTTCCCATAAAGAGATGGACATCAGAGGTAGGTTGCCCACCAGGGACAGCATGCTCCTTTAGCTCCAGCTCCATCACCGGCCCCACAGTAGTAGCAAGGTCAAATGCATTATAGATGTGTGTACAACATCCAAGATGTAGCCACACCTCCGCCACCTCCAACACAGCCTGTAGTCGAGGGTACATTTCCTATTCATGGGATCGAGGGTATGATTCTATTTGATATTGGGGCATCTCATTCTTTTATTAAGACTAGATTTGCACGAGTCACTGGATTATTAGAAACAGTCGGCAGTCTTCTCATGTATGTCGAGTCACCTATGGGTAGTGGGTCTTTGATCCATTCGGTTTGTATAGGTGTTGATATATTGATTTGGAGGCTGAGTCTAGTGGTAGACCTCCTGGTATTTGACATGGAGAGGTATGCCGTGATTCTAGGCATAAATTGGTTAGTAGGCTACAAAGCGATGGGATATTGCTATGGGAGGAGATCGTGTCTTCTATTCTGAGACAGGAAATGTTCCTTGTAGCGATGCCTCTTCCCAAGGGAGGATCACACACTCATATATACTACATCGAGGAGGATACCTCGTAGGAAGTGGTTGTCCCCTTAGATTCAATTCTTGTGGTGAGGGATTTTGAGGATGTGTTCCAGGAGGTACCTGAGTTTCCACTGAGATAGGAAATATAGTTTGTCATCAACTTAGTACTGGGGATGAGATCAATTTCCAAAGCACCCTATCGCATGGATCCTTCAGAGATGCGAGAGATGAGAGAGAAGATTCATCAACTCTTGAGGTAGTGTTTTATTAGACAAAGTACTTCACCCTAGGGTGCTCCAGTGTTGTTTGTAAAGAAAAAGGATGCATTATTTTTCCTGTGCACGGATTACAGAGAGATGAACAAGGTGACGATACGAATCAAGCATCCATTATCTAGGATTGAAAACCTATTTGATCAGTTGAGAGGCGTTGCACACTTCTCCAAGATCAATTTGAGGTCAACTATCACCAGTTATGTATTCGGGAGGAGGATATTCCTAAGACTGCTTTCCTGTCACGGTATGGGTCCTATGAGTTCAGGGTGATGACATTCGGGCTCACCAATGCACCTGTAGTGTTCATGGATCTCATGAACAGAGTATTCTGGGAGTTTATGGATTAGTTTGTGATAGTATTCATCGATGACATCCTGGTTTACTCACGGACGGAGGAGGAGCATGCCGAGCATTTACGAATGGATCTACAGATATTACGAGACCATCAGTTGTACACCAAATTTACTAAGTGTAGATTTTGGTTTTGGGAGGTACACTTTCTTGGCCATATTGTGTCCGATAGGGGCATAGTGTTGATCCGAGTAAGGTATCGGGGGTGAGGGAGTGGGGGCATCCCACGACACCGATCAGGATTCGTTGCTTTTAGGGGTTGGTCGAATATTTCCCTTGGTTCATCAAGGGGTTCTCAAAGATTATTGGGAATTTGACGAACCTCACCCGTAAAGGGGTACCATTCCTTTGGAGCGACCAATGTCAGTTAGATTTTGTCAAGCTGAATGATAAATTGACATCAGCACTGGTACTTACATTACCGAGGAGTGGGTGGAGTATCAGGTCTACACAAATGCATCCTTACAGGGACTTGGGGGTATGTTTCACCAGGAGGAGAGGGTGATAGATTATGCATCTCGAAAGCTAAAACCCCATGAAAATAATTACCCCACTCATGACCTAGAGTTGGCAGCGGTTATTTTTTGCGTTAAGGATATGGAGACACTACTTGTTGGGAGAGCAGTTCACTTTATTCACGGATCATAAGTCACTTTAATATCTCTTCATATAGAAGGATTTGAACATGAGGCATATGCAATGGGTAGAATTCATGAAGGACTACCAGTTTGATATACAGTATCATCCTGGTAAGGCTAACATGGTGGCAGACCCATTGAGCTGATGACCTACTTGGGATTTAGCTGAGGTGTGGAAACTAAAGTCGAGTGAGCTCCAGTAAGAGGATGAGGTATCCATGGCGTACATGAAAGTTATGACTATCAATCCAGAGATCATAATACGATTAGTGATGGCTCAGGTAGAGGACCAGTTCTGTCAGGACAGGGTGCGGTAGTTATTAGCTGAGGGTACAGAGTCTTACTCAGTCAGCTCAGAGGGAGGCCTGCCCTTTAATGGTAGATTGGTAGTGCCCGAGGATGAGGAGTTGAGATAGGCAGTGATGACTGTGTATCAGGGTTCCAGGTTTGCTGTACACCCCGGCAGTTATTAGCTGAGGGTACAGAGTCTTACTCAGTTTACTCAGAGGGAGGCATGCGCTTTAATGGTAGATTGGTAGTGCCCGAGGATGAGGAGTTGAGACAGGCAGTAATGACTGAGTCTCACGGATCCAGGTTTGCGGTACACCCCGATGGGGATAAGATGTACCAGGATATGAGAAGACAATACTGGTAGGTCGGTATGAAGAGAGACATAGAAGAGTTTGTCTCAAAATGTATTACTTGTCAGCCTGCTGAAAGTTGACCATCAAAGACCTTCAAGGATGTTACAACCACTTGAGATCCCCGTGTGGAAGTGGGAGATCATCTCGATGGATTTTATTGCTGGGCTACCTACATCACAATAGGGTCACGATTGGATATGGGTGATAGTGGATCAATTGACTAAGGTGGCTCACTTTTTGCCAATTCAAACCGATTATGACACGATGCATTACGCGCAGCTATTCATTTCAGATATTGTTAAACTGTATGGAGTCCCGATAAATATTGTGTCTAATAGAGACAAATTATTTATGTCACATTTCTGGAAGAGCTTTCAGGAGGCCATGGGCACAGACTTACAGTTGAGTACGGCATACCACCCGCAGACTGACGGGCAGACAAAGGGGGTGAATATAATGCTTGAGGATATGCTAAGGATGTGCATCCTAGATTTGTGGGTGGGTGGGGGGATGGGAGAGATACCTCCCATTAGTAGAGCTTGCATATAACAACTCTTACCAATTTACTATCGGTATGGAACCATTCGAGGAATTATATGGGAGGCCATATCATTCACCCGTGTGTTGGTTAGAGGTGGGGGACAACAAGTTGTTAGGGCCAGAGATGATTCAGGAGACTACAGCCAATATTGAGTTGATTCGAGGATGCATTCGGATAGCTCAGGATAGGTAGAAGAGTTATACAGATGTCGATAGGAGACATTGGAGTTAGAGGTTGGCGACCAGGTGTTAGTCTGAGTATCTCCTATGAAGGGGATTATGAGATTTGGTAAAAAGGCGAAGTTAGCCTCGAGATATGTAGGGTCGTTTCCTATTATAGAGAGGGTGGGACCCGTAGCCTACAGACTGGGACTTCTAGAGTATGTTCAATGAATACACGATATGTTCCATCTGTCATCACTGAAGAAATACATGAGGAGCGAAAGGGCTTTCTGGTAAGGGGGAAGTATGTAATACCCCGTATTTCTGCGTATTTTAATTTAAGTGATTCGAAATTAAGTAGGAAAATACGTTTTATTTAAATTACACGAGTGAAGTAATTTAATGTGATTTATCGAATAAAGGTGATTATTAAATACTAATCGAGAGATAGTTACTAATTAATATTTGATGAAATTTACTGAGAGTGAATAGTAAATAATAAATGGCTATTATTATACTACATAGCGAGTGATATGTGCGTATTTTAATTTATCTCATCGAGAGTCATGTGTAGACTAGTTTGAGTCGAGAAATGAAATATATATTTTTAAAGAGGAGTAACGAATAAATATGCGGAGGTTGATGGAGCATGATTTGGGTACTCATGGTACCTAGGAGAGAGGGTGGTGCAGAAGATCATGGAGTATGAGGTGGAGATCCCACCGGCGGTTCCTTCAATGTATATAAGATGGGTGAGGGAGATGTATGCCGAGGCTAGGATGCTGGCAATGGTTGGAAAGGCTTATATGCTTTACATGGAAATGTCGGTGAGCTATAACTACCTAGGCTTCGTGATGAGCTGGTTGATGCCCTCCTACATTTATGACCAGGTGAACATGCCTTCGACTCCTACGGCTTCGGGTAGAAAACCAGCAGGCCGGTGGGATCCGCCCACAGCACAAGTGGTGGTATGTCATCGGTGACAGCAGCGGCAGTGGTAGAGGAGGCTCTGCTTATTCACGTCAATCCCCCTTCTTATAATTTCTGGTTGACTAGTGCGGGGTCATTGAGCATGCCGTACCGTCCTAATACAGCGAATCCGTGGTTGATGGGGCTTACGGATGATGTCCTATAGACTGAGGTATAGTTTAATATGTTGCCCCCTTCTTATGTCTTTTGATCCTTTCTTTGATTTTTACTAACTCATATGCCTTTTTTCTAGTGTTTGTAACATGTTCGGGTGCCGACCACTTGGCTAAAGGAGATGAAGGACTGGGTGGCCATCACGATTGCTTACATCAAGGACTCTATTCCTTGCTGCTTAGTTTTTCCTTCCACCTCTGATGAGGGATCCAGTTTGGGGAGTGAACATTTTACTGCTCGTCACTGAGGGAAGCATGTCCGCCATGGGGATTGAAGGGTTAGAGAGAGAAAGAGGTTTTGGATTCGGGTTGATCCCCGTTGTTTTGTTTTTTCTATTTTTCTTCTTTTCTTTACCTAAAAAATGTAATTATGCAATGGATATATATATATATATATATATATATATGGAGAGGTTCAGAAGTGAACATAAAAGAATGTACATTTTACAGAACCTTAACAAAAAAACACCTAACACCAAATCAATTAATATTCCTATGTTGTAATTGGTCTGTGCCAGCGACAATGGACACTCGGGTCACACGCGCCAGCAGTAACGGACATACATGTCACATGGGTGTACTAAAAACACGCGTGTCATATGCGTGTCCGTTTCCGCTGAGGTGTTAAAGTTTTTTTGTTAAGGTTCATTAAAATGTTCATCTTTTATGTTCGCTTCTGAACCTCTCCCTATATATATATATATATATATATAAAGAGATTTTTATTTCACTCATGCTTTAATGACCTATTCTACATGCATTTTTACTTTGCTACTGAGACTGTAAAAAATGATGGGTATTTATTTGTAGAAAAAAAGATTAAATAACTGGAGAAAAAAAATATTTTGAGAAATGATGATTAAAAATGGATAAGCAAGAAGAGATAACCCTGGGGTTTTAAAATAAGGATTTATTTTTTTGATATTATTATTTTGATAAAAATGGAAAGATAAAATCTTCTAAAATAGGGGGGTTGTCGATCGGCATACTCCTTGTCCTGCCTATCGGCATATGGATCAAGTCAAATCATCGTAAGTCTTTGATTGCACTTTTCTACAGATTAGGGTACTTTGTAAGGTAGGAATTCATTCGAAATCCTCAAATATCTAGCCCTTTACCATGCCATTTGTGTATAAAAGGAGAGGTGAGGAGTGTACTTTTTTCATCCATCCCCTCTTTCTTCTCCTTTTTGCTTCTTTCTCTCTGCTCCATTATTCCTCAAATGTCCCTTCCGATGTATTCATAATTATCTTCATAGCTCAAAATTCTAGAGGCCATGTGCTTGTATAACGTTGACTACGAAGCTTTTAACTTTCGTCGAGTCTCCTTGTCGCGTAATCGAGCCATTAATTGGAACATATTAACGGCAACAGCAATGGCGCAATTTGGTACCCTGAAGACCATGTTTTCCATTTCCATTTACATAAAGTCTTCCCGACCTACAAAGTGTTATCATATGTGTTGGGAATTAATCCAAGTGTTGCGACAACTATGCTCGAATTTTCCCGTTCTCCCTGGGCATTGTTGGTGGAGTTGCTCCATATTTCCCCTTTGGTTGCTCGACCGTTGGTTGTTAGGGGGATTATTTCCCTTTTGGTTGTCATGCATTTTATGCGCTTGAGGGATTTCAATGATGCGGGATATACTGGAGATTTTTCCTTGGGACTTACTTTTGGGATCTTGTTGGTGACAAGGGGCTTAACGGTGGATCCCTAGTTGGTTGCAATAATAGCGAGGATGCCCTACCATTGCAGTGCTGAGGCAGTGATACTATAGGAGACTCTTAATGGTCTCGATGCTTGGTAGGAGGGTCGCTCTGATTTTCTGAGAGGGAGATTGGTGATGCTATTCACGTGGCTAGCTGAAAGGTTCCATCTGGAGGTTCCTCCTAAGTATCCTTTGGCGGGTGTGCCAAATTTATTTTCTCATTACTTTATCAATTTCGTCCTGTCCATGGAGAACTAGGTAAATTTGTTCGTGGAGCATGGAGCCCAATGTCTTCACTGGTCAATGCCATCGTGGGGAGAATTATATCCTGTTTTGGAATAGGGAGAGTATCGGTATGCATGAATAGTTGGCCTACGATAAACTTTGTTCTATTTCCCTTGTGCGGCTTCTACGTTAAGTCGCATGGGAGTAAATACTGCCTGCTCGCACATTGGACTTCTTTTTGGTGGATGAATTTACTGAATCCGTGTGTATGAGGTTATGTTCTCTATGGTAGAGTTGTCGACCATCAACCCATCCATCTCAATCTATTGGTAGGGTCTGGTATATATTGGAGGACTATCTGAAATCACTATTGAAGCGAGTAATGGAGAAAGAGACCAGCCATAGGTGGTTTATCCTTTTTGACAACATGGAAGGGAGAGTAGTATTTGAGTTATCTATACCAATCGCTAAGGCATACATAATCCTTTTGTTCATGAAATAATAAAATGATTCGTCGTTCTCAGAGATTAGAAAAGAATATCTTTTTATGAAAAAGGGATCGTGCCCATGTAAGGTGTATGAGCTACCTACATACCTCTGAGGGTTTTAAAAATTTATGAGATTCATTTTGAAAGAAAAAAGGTTTTAGAGGATCAAGCCCCACATAGTTATGGGTAGAGAGAAATGAAGAAATGTTCTTTAGAATAGAAGGGGGATCAGAAGTGTCGTAGCGTGCTAAGATTTCGAACTAAGGGTAGAACTTCTTGAGATGGTCCAAGTTGCCTGGACGTACCATCTCTTTTCCATCAAGGTAAGTGAGCATAGTAGCAACGCTTGAATGTATTTTCTTTACGATGTAGGGCCACCCCAATTTGGCTTAAATTTCCCTTTGGGGTCCCAGACGGGTTATATGATCTCTTTGAGGGCCATGTCCCCTTCTTGGACACCACAATCCTTGGATCTTTGATTAAATGACCTTGATATCCGATAATGGTACCCTTTTATGTAGTACAGATCCTTCATCCTCTTTTCATCTAAGAGTGACAGTTCGTCAAATCGATTCTGATGCCACTCTTCCTCGTTAACTCTCAGCTTGAGCATAACGCACAGGGAAGGTATTTCTAGCTCAATGGGTAGGACTACTTCAATGTCATATGACAGAGAGTAATGGGTAGCCCCAATAGATGCCTTGACTGAAGTGCGATAGCCCCACAAGGTATAAGAGATTCTATCGGCCCAATCTCAGTAACTCTCGATCATTTTGTTGATTATGGATTTGAAGTTCTTATCAGTGGTTGCGACTGCACCATTGGTTTTGGGTCAGTAAGGAGATGATTTGTGTCTCGGAATCCCATATTCATCAAGCATTTTTGTGACCCCGGCTTTGAAATGTTACCCATTATCTAATACTATATTATGGGGAACCCCGTATCAGAAGATGATGTTCTTTCGGATAAACTTAGCTACCTTATTGGCATTCAATACTTCATATGACTCGGCTTCGACCCATTTGGTGAAGTAATAAATGGCGACAGGTTGAATTCATGACCATCCAAATATTTGGGTGTGACATTCCCTATGATATCGAGGCCCCAGGTGGAGAATGGCCAGGGAGAAGTCATGTAGTACAATTCTCGAGGAGGCAAGTGATGGAGATTGGCAAACTGTTGGCATTTGAGGGATTTGCGAACATATGCGGTGCAATCCTGAACCATAGTGGTTCAATAGTAACCCTGACGAATGATATTTTTAGCAAGCATATGACTGTTCATGTGGGGTTCGCATACCCCGCTGTGGATTTTCTGCATCATTTCATCAATATTAACCCCTGTGATGCAGTGCAAATAGGTTCCATCGAAGTTTCTCTTGAACAGTGCTTTGGCGTAGATGATGTACTAGGTAGACAATTTGCAAAGGGTCGCATGGTCTGTCTTGTTGGTGTTTTAAGGTTCCTACCATGCTTGAGGAATCGCTAAATGTCATAGTACTAGAACTCAGCCATATCGTAATCTTCCTTGGTGACGAGATTATCTTGTGGGTTGGCTTAGCTTTTTTTTTTACTAGGATAGGGGCTATTCTAATTCCCTCAGTCATATCAACCATGGAGGCTAGGATAGGAAGGGAGTGACTTCAGCTGTTCGTTGCGCTAGGCGAGTAGTGGAAGGTGATATCCTGTAACTAGGAGGCCAGCTCTTCTAGGTAGGTGTGTGGAAGGGTAATAGCTTTTTATCTTTGACTTTCCATCTTCTCAGGATTAGGCCGATGATGAGGGAAACGTCTCTCGTAGACATCTAGGTGTTAAATACCTTTCTTGAGGGTGACTTTAAGGCCTACGGTGCATGCCTCATATTCGGCCATATTGTTAGTGCGGGGAAAATCTATCTTAATGGCAATGTGAGTGCAAGAGTCATTAGGGGCGATCAAGAGTATCCCAATGCCATATCCTATCTTGTTGAAAGCATTATCAAAGAACATTTTCCACCAGAGGTAATCCTGAGTGGTGCAAACGATATCTTCATCTGAGAATTCGGAGATCCAAACGTCATCCTCTTCCATGGGGTAGTTAGCAAGGTAGTCGATGGTGGCTCTCCCTTTCATGGCTTTCTATGTGACATACGCGATACCAAACTCAACTAGTAGCATCAACCACTGGGCCATTTATCTAGATGGAGAGACTTTATCAAGCAACTAATTGATAGGATCCATTCGGGACACAAGTATGATGGGAAAAGTGAGCATGTAGTGCCGTAACTTTTTATTAATCCAGACTAGGGTGATGCATGCTTTCTCTATGATAGTGCAGTTGACTTCGTACCCGGCAAACTTTCCAATGGCCCTTTCTTTGTGGGTTTCTTTAATGTATTAGGTTAACAAAGACCCTGGTGTAGTATCTATTATGATTAAGTACAAGAGGAGGGGGAGACCTAGCTACGGAGGCATAAGTACTAGAGGTCGGGTAAGATATTGCTTGATTCTGTCAAATGCCTCCTAACAGGACTCATTACAGACTTTGGTTGAATCCTTTTGGAGGAGTTTGAAGATGGGCTCCCAAAAAGAATTCAGTTGGATAATGAACCGACTGATGTACTATAATTTTCCTAAGAATCCTGAGACCTCCTTCTTCGTTCGGGGCAGTTGAATTTCAAGTATGGCTTTCAGCCTGGCACGGTCTGCTTCGATTCCCTTTTCACTGACCATGAATCCAAAAAGCTTTCCTTTTATGACACCAAAATGTAATAACCTACTTCCAATTACTCATTAGACGCTTTTATTTAGCAAATTTCAAAGCATAACCCTATTATTTTCTTAAATTGCCAAAATGCCCTTATAGTTAGGATTAAAACATTTTATACATCCCTATGCCTATTCAATCCCAACGTTCCATCAAAGTTTCACCTAAGGACATTTATTTTTATAGGATTTCCATAAACCAATCCCTTAAGTTTGTATAATTACACAAAAGCCCCTAAACTTTACTTAAATAAACTATGGACCCTAAACCTTATATGAAAACTCATCAAGGACTCAAACTTAAACTCAAACTTATTTAGACTTTAACCCCAGATGACATGGAACTAGTTGGATGGCCAACATGGGTGGTACCATGTGGATTACATGAGATACCGTTTTTACACCTAATGGAACCAAGCAAGGAACTTGTGTAAACCAACCCAAAACTCACCTTCAATTCAACCAGTCAACTCCCCTAACTGAACCCTATAAATACCCCTTATTACCACGATCGAAATCCTCATCAATTGAGTGCAACTTCAAAGTAAAGTTTGAGAGTGTTTTACATTTTTGTTATTTTACGTATGAATGATTAATTTATTGAATGTATTTATATTTATGTATCTCTTTAGAGTAGAAATATGTGTTTACATGGATTAGTTAACATGTATATGTTATGTATAAGCTCATAACCTAGAAAACACTATTAAAGTTTGAGCTTCAATGGTGGATTCTAATTCTTTGACTTTGAACCTGTTTCAAAGTGGGGTAAGTTGAGTTTTGGTTCTCAAAAACCTATATGTGTGTTTAATTGAAGTAATAACAACCCTTGATACCCTAAATTAGAATTTTAAGTTTCCGGCCCAAAAAAATCAGAGATCAAATTCTCAATTTTTACTCCACTAAAATCCCTCAAACCAAAGCTTAATGTTTCCAATTTTCAATAAAGAACAACACCCTTATAATGCCGAAATGCAAACCATAACTTTCAAGCTGTTACATTTGGTCACACTTTAACTAGTTTTTCAAAAAATCAATAGCTCGATTTAGCCAGCCAAATTCCTTAAAACTAATATCGCTGGATTCGTCTTTGAAAATTGAACAACTTTCAATCAGGAATCAACTTAAAATGAATTCTATAATGTTTGGAAATCAAGGTCAAAACCTGGAAACCCTAAAGTCAAATGTTGAGAAGCTGAAGGTGATTGAACCTAATAGGCGCGAGTACCAGTCAAACCAAGCGGGTTCTAGATTTGGCTGAGCACGTGAGAACGCATCTCCAATTAGAAATTTCGTATATTTTTCCCATTTCTATATTTTTTAATTCTGAATAATTTCGTATATTACAACACTATGTTTGGATTGCGAGAAAGTGTTTTCCCACGAAAATCAGTTTTAAGTTTAAAATTTAAACTTTCATATCTGTAATTAACCCCCTACTTACTTTTTCAAGTATTTCAAATCCTCCACAAACTTTTTATACAATTACTTAAATATAATTAAACCTACTTTGTCTCTTGGCACTAAACATATATCCTAATGAATAAAGATAAAATAATTAAACACTAAAGGTTTAAAAATTATATTTTAAACCATTTTAAAGTATTTTACACTAAAATTCCTTCTTAAATTCCATCTTGCTAAATTACATCCACTTTGTTTTAGGCCCATACAACATACTTACACTTGTTATGGTTTCAGACTGCACAGTCTATCAGCAATTTAGCCGCACACCAACCGAAATTCATAATACCCAAAGTAGATGATTTAAATTTCAATATTAAATCATTTTGAACGTATGCCTTTCAATTACTTATTGTTATATCACTTTGTGATACTTTTGAACTCCAAGTTTAATAATGAATTCCTTTGAGTAGTTCAAACTTCCACCAAAATATTGATTCCCTCGACGTCTACTATTCCAAAACCATTAAACCCCTTTACCGTGACCAAACTCTAAAAGATATCGTTAATTGCATATAATCCTGCAATTTATTATTCTTTTTAATATAAGACCTTTAGTAGCATACCTTATGAACCAGGGATTAGACTCGGTATACTCACGGTAAATCTAATTGTCCTGTAGGATTCAGATATTGAGTGTCTAGTTGTGTACTGCTACATACGTATGAGTGCCACTCTAGCTAAGTGTGCTAAGCAACTTATTATTTCCCCGATTATTTTGGATTACCTCGTCAAGTGCATTTTATGCCTTGAGTGAAATTATAACGGTATGTCTACGCTGTCAAAACCCTATAACCGATCATTTATGGGTTATCATGTTATTTTCTGAAGCAATATTATCGTAACATGGTACTCTATTATATAATTATCCCCACTATATTATTCATTTACATATCAGTAACCATGAGTATACCCTTGATAGTCTTATGATATTTTAGTTTGTTTCAATGGGTATAAAGTCAATAAATTACTAATGCTCTCTAATCCTTATCATCTACTATATCTTGTATAGAAATAAAAATTATCTACTTGGAATATTTGCTTGTTTCCCTTCCAGATTAACGATGAGCCTGAAGAAGATCAGTTAGCGTCAGCGTCTCTGAATTTCTATTCGCTTCTACCTCCGAAAACATTCGCGGTTACATACGTATGGATAGTGACAGACAAGGATAGAAATCCCTGTTAGAATATCTACAACAACCTATCAGCATCTATGAACTCCCAGTGTTTCTTCAATGTTTTAAATTTATGTATGACGAAATAAGTAATAATGTATTTCTTTTATTTACCAGACTAGTGATATGTAATAAGATGTCAAGCATCTCCCTAATAAAAGCCCTTTCACTTCCGTTGCATTAACTATAATTTTATTCCAATTTATTATCACACCACTTTAATTTATTCTCAATTACTATTACGAACATGTATATTCGCGGATGTGATAGCTTGGTATCTGAGCGTAACTAGGTTATATGCCTATACAGAATAGCAATGGGAATCTTCGTCTACATCTTAAACCGATTATTATATTTTTATATACTTCCCTTATTATATTATTTGTATTGTTTTGCAGCCATGAATATTTGGGATGATATTTATCTTGATATTCGTGATTCCACGCACTCACATTTCGAGAGATTAATTAAAGAAGTAGGCTATGCTAAATTATGCCAACACATTCGAAGTATTGACCAGGATTGGGCAATTGCTACCCCAGAAATCAAGCATAGTTTACTTATTGGTCGTTTAATGGTAGAAGTGCAAGTAACTTGGAAGGAAAAAAGATTTTTGGAAAACCCAGAGTTTCTATAGCAAGCAATTGACCTCGCATGGGACATGGTGCCTCCTAACGAAGTTATTGTAACTCCTCCTTATTCTCCCATAGATTATGGACCACTCTCTCCTATTACTACAATATTCACTCCTACCAATACCACCAGATAACCAGACTCCTCTAATGATGACTTTGACCCCTCAAAAGATGATAATGACCCCACATATGAGCAAGTAGTTCCTTCAATGGATTAAGCTTATCGCCAGAAGATGATGTAGTTAAATAAAATTTCAAGTGTGCCTATAGAGAACTCCACTACCATAGCATAACCTAGTAGTTCTTTTAATTTTTTTTGTGCGTTGTGAAATAGTATTGACAACTATGTACTTTTCTTTCATTTGTTTTATTTTTACGTCACTTATGTATCAAAGAATCGAATATGATATAATATGGCGAGTCGTTCCTACATCCTTGTGTGTAATTCATTTATTACATTATTGTTTATATAGGATGGTGACTGCACGTGCAACTACCAGTGGAATGCATGAAGAATAATCTATTCCTCAAATGTCAACTCCAACTACTAAAAATGAAGGAATATTATGTTTCCTTCAAGAATTGATTACCTTAACTCAGGAAAAACAAACCATACCTCCACCTCCTGTGAATAATGAAATTCCTGATAAGACTCGAAGGATGAATGCCCTCAAATAATTTCTATGACAGATGCCCCCAACATTTCTTGGAAAGCCAGGTGTAGTGGTAGCTAAAAAATGGATTCGCCAAACACTCAAGGTACTTAACCGAGTCGGGATTATCCCAGAACTTAGGGTAAAGTTAGCTTCATACCTCTTCGAAGGATAAGTAGACTATTGGTGGAAATCCATTACATGATCCAAAAATGTAACTAAACTAACATGGCGATAATTTGAAGAAATTTTCTATAACAAGTAATTTTTAGAAATCGTGAGAAATCATATGACTGTAGATTTCCCAAATCTAGAACTGCAATAGACAACCGCGGCTTAGTATGAAGCCAAGTTTACTGAACTATCTGGATATACCCAAGATTATGTTGACACCGAGCCTAAAAAGTGGAAGAATTTTGAACGAGGCTTACACCAAGCCATAAAGTCTTTTATTACCCATTTGCAGATCCGAGAATTCAACTGTATGGTTGAAATATCCTCGCTTATAGAGAAAAATCCCGCAGTTTTTACTCCAGCCCGTGCTCCTAATCCTCCCCAAAGTCTTTATGTTGTTAGAAATCAACGAAATCACCTTTACAATAAATACTAGGATGGCAGTAACTTAAGCCAAATCAAACACAATATTAGTAGACCTTTCATGTGTTGTCATGAATGCTACCAAGTAGGATACCTAAGACCCCAATGTTCGAATCTCCAAATGCCTCCTCCATTTACCTCTCCTAATTTTGCAAAACCTCATTTCAAACATCCCACCAATACTATAAACCATCCGCCACAATCAAATTCTCGTGATAAGAAGCATGAACCAATTACTAAGAATCAAAATTAGAATTCCTCCATTCTCTTAGTGAAAAATCAAAATTACCATAAATTGGTCGAAGGTAATATTCTCTTTTATAATATTTCAGTACATGTATTATTTAATTCAGGATCCACACACTCTTTCATTAGTCAAACATGCCTAAATAGGTTACGATTATCTTGTAACCCGTTAGGATGTTCTTTTATTATGGAATGCCAATGGAAAAAATGGTTATTACCAATAGAATATGTAAACATCACACCTTACGTTTTGGAGCTAAGACATTAACTATGGATTTAATCGTCCTTAACGTAATGGAATTCCACATAATCATTGGAATGGATGTTTTATCCCCATATCACGCCCATATTGACTTTCATATGAAAATAATAACATTCAGACCTCCTTATCAAACTTCATTTTATTTTTAAGGAAAAGCCCCCATCAATCCTTACTTTTTCAAATGAGTGACAAGAATATGTCCTCCTTCTAACATCTTAAGCCACTATGAAGATGTATTTATTTAAGACTTACCCGGATTACCTCATCCTCTAATGATAGAATTTTTCATCAACTTATTAGCAATACCTCCCCTATTTCAATACCCCCTTACCATATGGTACCTTTATAAATAGAGAACTTAGAATGCAGTTGAATGACTTAATCAGTAAAGGATTTATAGGGCCAAGTACATCCCCTTGGGGATCCCCAGTATTATTTGTGCAAAAGAAAGATGGATCTTTTCGGTTATGCATTGATTAACAAAACTTGAACCAAGTGACCATAAAAAATACATACCCATTGCCCAGGATAGGCAATTTATTTGATCAACTACGAGGAGCAAGAATATTTTCCAAAATTGATTTAGGATCTGGATATCACCAGTTACGTGTAAAGGAATAATATATACCCAAAACTGCTTTCTAAATCCTCTATAGCCATTTCAAATTTTTGGTCATGTCTTTTGGTTTAATCAATGCCCCTCTTGCCTTCATGGATCTCATGCATATAGTATTTTGAGCATCCTTATATTAGTTTGTGATCATGTTCATCGATGACATTCTAATTTACTCCAAGAACCGAATAGAACATGAAAAACATTTGTGTATCGTACCGGAAACTCTTCGTCAGCATCAACTATACGCAAAGCAAAGCAAATGTGATTTCATCATAAAAGAAGTGAAATTTCTTGGACACATAGTTACAAAAATAGGAATACAAGTAAACCTGGCTAAAACTACCGCGGTATGTAAATGGGCCCAACTAACCTCCATCACAGAGATATAAAGTTGTCTATTACTTGTTGGATATTATCGACGTTTTATCAAAGGATTTTCCTAAATAGCCCTATCTCTACTCAAGTTAACCAGAAAAGACGTCTGCTTTATATGGAGCCCTGAATGCGAATAAGAATTCCACATTCTAAAAGAAAAATTAACCACTACCCATGTCATAACCATTCCTTCAAGTAATATCAGTTATGATGTTTATATCGACACCTCTCTATAAGGACTCAGTTGTGTACAACAAGGTAAGATGATCGAGTATGGATCTCAACAACTAAAGACGCATAAACTTAACTACCTAGTACATGACTTGGAATCAATGGTAGTATTTACCTTGAAGATTTGAAGATGCTACTTATACGAAGAAGAATTTTGAGTTTTCTCTAATCATAAAAGATTGATGTGTATATTCACCCAGAAAGATCTTAAATTTTCGATAATGACAATGGATAGAATTCTTAGAAGATTATAAATTTAACCTACTTTACCACCCCAAAAAGGGAAATGCAGTTACGAATGCTTTAAGTCAGAAGACCTAAGGAAGTCTTCATAGTTTGTTTGTGTTTTTAGAAACTATTGGAGATTTCAATTTACAATGAAGCCCTACAAACACCCAAACTTTATTACATAACATCATCACTCATCCCATTCTTTACAAGAAAATCAGATACCTTCAAGATCAATATGAATTTTTTCTTTCCCACAAGAAAAAAACTTCAAAATAACCTCCCTGAATAAGATTGAACTTTGGACCCCTGACGTGGATTTAAATTCAAGAACCGAATACATGTTCCTTTCATCTCAACACTTTGAGAATAAATTTTACATTAAGATCACCATTATAAATTCATGGTTGTCCCTGATAGCACCAATATATATTATAATCTTAGGCAACAATATTGGTGGCTCGGCATGAAAAAGGATACTGTACACTTCGAAGCCAAGTGTCTAACCTGCCAATAAGTGAAAATCGAACACCAACATCCTAGAAGTTTTCTCCAACCACTCCTTATTCCTGAATGGAAATGGGATCATATAATAATGGATTTTGTCGGCGAATTACCCCGAACGATTCAAGGTTTTAATGCGATGTGGGTTATCGTTGACCATCTTACAAAATTTTGCTCATTTTTTACCAGTCAAATCCCCTGAATCTTTTCAACAACTAAGCAAAATCTACACTAAGGAAATCACACGATTATATGGTGTACCAATTTATATTGTATCCGATCGAGACCCCATATTTATAGGAAACTTTTGGCAAGCTTTACAAACAGCCTTAGGAACTAAACTACACCTAAGCACAACCTTTCTTCCCCAAACAAATGGTCAATCTTAATGTGTAATTCAAAATTTAGAAGATATCTTACAAGATTGTACTTTAAATTTTTTTGATTCATGGAACAACATCTTGCCTTGATCCAATTCTCCTACAACAATAGCAACCAAACCAGCATTCAAACCACCCTTACGAAACGTTATATGAATGCGCCAGCCATTTACCCCTATGCTGGAATTAATTTGGTGAGAATCATTCACTTGACCCTGAAATCATCACTGAAATCGTAGAAAAGATACGCCTCATTCGAGAAAGATTACTGATACATCACGAATATTGCATATTTGCGCCCTTTATCTTTATGCATTCAAGCACTTTTATGTTCTTAATGTCTATATTTATGCTCGTTAACCAGACAGCCTCTTATTTTGACATATATATGTTTTGCAAGGGTTAATTGTGCTTTTGTAGGTATTTGAACGCTAAAAGTGAGGTTCGGTTGCATTTCGAAGAAGTTTCATCATCGAATGCTACTTCAAGGGAAATTTGGTCTTTTCAAACTCACTATTTTTTATGGAATGAAGTTACCAACAGTTATATCATCAAATTATCTTTTTGTAGCCACTGACTGTGCGTCATTCTGACTCCGTATGTGGAAGTTATGACCATTTTCGGAAGGTTTCGGTATTTTCCTCTACTTCAAGGCCATTTTGGTAATTTCATACTGCATAATTTGGAGGGTTTCAAAACAGAATCATTTAGAGAATTGAATTTTCTTCGCGTCAGTTCTGACCACGCATCATTTCGATTCCGTATGAGCGAGTTATGGCCATTTCCGTGCAACGCGTCAAAATTAGTTCGGAGGAAAAGGGGGTTGTCTCCAACAGTGCGATCGATCGGTCCCAAAACAGAGGTTGACCGGTTCCATCAGATATGGATGAAAATTGACTTATTTTCAATTTTTTTGTCTTGGTTTTATTTGGGGTTTGTTTTAGGGTATAAATAGAGTGTTAGGGTCTTTTCTTTGGGGATATGTTTCATTTTAGGTTAGAAGCATTTGGGGATTTTTGTGGAGTGTTTCCCCTCTCCTCATTTTTGTTTTGTAATCCACCATTAATTGAAGTTCCTTGCATTATTTATCTTCTTCCTCTTGTACTTGTTTTGTGCCCTAGATTTATTTCATACTTTATTTATTTCAAGTCTAGTTTAATTTGTGTAGTGTAATTTAATTAGTTGATTTATTTATGTTGTTTATCATGATTAGTGACTAGTTTAGTCTAGGTTGTGTCGGATTGAACTCACCTAGGGTTGATGTGTTGCTTTTCTGTGGTGATGGAGTTTACGGGTCCATTTCGAGTGCGTTGTCCTAGTTATTATGCCTTGGGGATTTAACGGGGCATATCATGTATGCTCCGTGCTTACAACCTTGCGTGTGTAATCTCCGGGGTATTTGTTGACACCAAAATCATATTCAACTTTTATGCGAATTTAGGGGTGTGACAACTCCTGATTTAATTAACTCTCGAAACGAGACGTAGTCTTAATAACTCGTCGACCCATGTAACCATTTTATACTAATTAACTTGAGTGAAGGATATTCGACGCAACCTATAGTTTTTACTCACTTTCTTAATCTAGCTTTATTTTCCCTCGCCTAGATTACTATTTCCATTTTATGCATCTTTACCCTTTTTGTGTATAGTCATCTTTTACACTTTTATTTTAGGTGTATTAAATCCTATAAATTTTAGCAACTCGTCTCTGTGGATTTTCGATACCCGACTTACCTCTACACTTTTATCGCAGGTGCAGTCGTAATTTAGGTTTTTGTATTAAGGCGATGAACAGAAAACAACGATCAGCGTTTGACACGCGCTTCTTTTCACCCTTAATCAAAATGGCACCATTGTCGGGGATGAGTTTGTTTTAGAATTTATTTGATTTAGTATTTCATAGTATTTTCTTTCTATTTGTATTTTTTTGCCTAACATTTTTATAGGACTTCTACATTTGAGCGCCAAGAGCCGCTTAAATTTTTTCGCGCACGCATCACTTTGTGGAATTCGCCACGTCGAGCCATTTTTGGGGTAAGCATGTCTTATTCCAATTCTTTCGGTAATCATTATGATAATTCTCAAAATTCTCATAAACCTTTGACTTTTGGTCAATACTTAGAATCCCAAAAAATTGTAACATCTAAAATGACTTTGGGCGAGTATTACGAAAGTCAAAACCTGGGTTATTGGAATTTTGATGATGATGATGATAATGATTTTGGGCCTCTACCTCCTTATAATAGGAATTTTGAAATGAAGTGCAATAGTTTTCAAAATTCCTATAATAATGTGTTTAACTTTCGTGTCGCTAATGATTTTCAAACTCCTTATTTTCAAGCATCCGGACCTCGGCCTATGACTTTTGGTGAGGGTTTGATTATGCTTGAGAATGAGAGGTATGAAGAACGTTATCGGGAAGAAAATCGTTGTTGGGATCAAGACTTGGATTTATTATTCGAATTCGACGACGATTTCTCTTCCGAGACTTTTGAAGTCGAGGAATGTTTTGAACCAAGTGATGTTTTTGTGCCTAATTTGGAACAAACCATTCGTCACTTGGCCCATCTACTAATTGATAATGAAAGCGAGGATGAAATGGATGTAGTATCCATTTGCAATGAGATGATTTCTTCTTTGGATCCCAAAGAAGAAAGTTTCATTGAAAATGATCCTATCTCCTTTGAAATTCCAACTTTGAGCGATGATAACTCATCTCTTGAGTTTGAATTTCTTTCCTCCCCATTTTTATTCTCCGTTACCACATCGTCACAAGTACCCGATGAATCGGTACCGAACTTTAAAACGTTCAACCCTTTCACTGACGAGGAGTACTTGCTCGAGATGCTTTCCATGAAGGCATCTTTGCCCTCGTGTGCGCCACCTCCCATTCCTCTTGCTAAATCTTTAGGAGGATATTCTGCTTTTCTCGGTCCCCACAAGTTTTTGTCACACGTTCAATCGAAATCCCCCATCATCCCTCCAAAACTTTAAATTGACTATGGTTCATTTTTTCCACCTTACACATGCCTTCCGTTGTTCAAACGGAATTCATATTTTTTGGAAGGCATGCTTGAGATGTGATAACCCGCCAACAAAAATAATAGGTGGCCATCCCAATACTCTAATAATCACAGGAATCATAGATGGTCCATTCTCAGCATCACTGTCGATTAAAATAATAGTACGAGATAACCACCAATCATTTTAGAAAACGGATTGTCAATAAAAGAAAATTTTTGTAAATAAAAGAAAACACTTAAACAATCCCATTTGCGAAAACGGTGGATGTCAAAAATCGATAATGAAGAACGACAATTTCATAAATAATCACCGAATAAGCTGTCGGTGCACAGACTAATACAAATAGTTGCACCGAGTATTACATTTCAATATTTACAGTATAGTAAATGAGTGCAATGCTTGGGCAAACACGCCCGAATAAATAAACTGAACTTAACTAAAGTACAATGGAAAGAAGCGTCTAATACCAATAACCTACAACATCCGCAATATGATGTAGCTCCATGACAACCGAAATGGAAATGTAAACACAGGTGTCCATGCGGTAGAGCACCTGTAACGGAAATAATATGTGCAGAAATAAAGAAATATAGATACGGGTCAGGGCCCGGTTTGATATGATTCCCATGTGAATAAAATGCATGACAGTTAAGTACGTAATTCTCTCGCATATAACAATAATATTTCTCACCTCTCAATCTAAAAACAACCTAGCGTAATATAAATGATGCTCAGGTTAAAGAAAGAAAAGAAGGCTAACTTCTCCCCAGTCTCAACACTATTCCCTTATTCGTGCATGGGGTGTCTCGCAAAGCGAAATCCAAACAAGGAACCCCCCCCGATACACTACTACTAGGCAATTTTGATCATCGAGATACATTAGACCATGTCCTAATTAATTCAAGTACTAAAGGCTAATTTCTCCCCAGTCGCAACACTATGCCCTTATTCGTGCGTGGGGTGTCTCGCAAAGCGAAATCCAAACAAGGAACCCCCCACCCTCGATACACTACTACTAGGCAAGGTTGATCGTCGAGATACATTAGACCCTTAGCACAATATTATATATATATATATATATATATATATATATATATATATATATATATATATATATATATATATATATATATATATATATATATGTATGTATGTATGTGAGAGGTCTCATCTAATACTACTCAAGGATATATAATTATATCCATTCACCATCAAAAAAACATAATTCCCATTTTTTTCTTTAGGAATATATATAAATGGTACAACATTTTATCAAATGTTTACCAATCAATTTCATCGTATACAATTTCATTTCATAGTCACATTCCTTATCAGGAAATATAATCATAGTTGTTATGCTCTTTGTGGCATTCATCTCAATTATACACTTTGTAAAAATAACTTCCTTATCAGGAATATAATCATCATCATATGCTCTTTGTGGCATTTTCATCGTGCTCTTTGTGGCATTTTCATCATGCTCTTTATGGCATTTCAATCGTGCTCTTTGTGGCACCCATATACATCAAGTCCAACTTGATTTAGAATAGTTATAACTACATATATATATAACAATTCTAAGACCTCCCGTCCGGGTTTCCCCACTGTACGCGCCCCTAAATGGCTATCTTCTTCCAGGGCCTATTATTTAGACAACATGGGATCCTAACAAACGTCGGGAAGCGGCCATATGCCTGCGGGATAGTCAAGACCACACCCGGAATGTCCTACCCATCGCAGAAAAATATACAATCACAAGCACTCACATTGCCTAGGGACTATATCCACCCTGCGTTATTTTGTCAGGGGGCATCACCACAACGCGCGAACTTCCCTTGAGATAGCGATTTAGAGAGGGTGTGTATCCATACCTTTTAACATTTATAAAAGTCATCTTCCTTTTTATTTGAAAACATCCATTTTTTTGTGTTCTCAAAATCATTTGTACTGATTTATTAGTACAACATTTAATAATATACATTTCTTATTCTTAGAGTCATATTTTATTAATGACTTAAGACCCGAAGTGCCATTAAGCTCAACTAGTCCCCAAGACTTCAATATAATATCATAAACCATTTAAAATGAATCTCCCTTAAGGAGTGTCTCCCAAATGTCTCAACATTGATATTTTATCCTCAATTTATCATCCGGTTAATCTCCTATTTCATTTGGATATCAACCTACACATACTAGCCCTCGGGGTAAGCCCGAACATCCCATTAAATCCTAGGGCATTAGTCTACCCAAAACAGCCTCTAGGACTCCCCATTAATCCCTAAGAAAGGTCCCTAAGCCTTGGACCAAAAAAGAAAAAGGGCTAAAAATCAAACTAGGAAAAATCTCACAAAAACAGGGGAACCTAATCGATTCGCCCCTAGGCCGAATCGATTCGGTGAGCAAAACTGACTTTCTGTAATTGTCCGAATCGATTCGATCTTAATCCGAATCGATTCGGTCTGCCAGACCTGTATCCCTCTCCTTATCCAAATCGATTCGGTCCTGAAATCTTGCCCAGTTTGGGCTACGGGTTTAAGAACCCTAAAATTCCCAAAACCTCAAATCTTTTATTTCTTCCAACAACAACTAAAATTTGTTCTCCCAATTAACTTCTACGCCATTTATAACTAACATATATTCCTCAAATCAACTTAAAACTAAGATTTAAGGGTTAATCATCAAAATCAACAAAAACCAATTTATGGTTTAAATCCCCCAAAACTTAACTAAACATGCAATCTATCACATTAAATCACATCTATCAAGTTAGAAACTTGCCTCGGGGTTCGTAGTCTCAGATCCATCTCCGGTAGCAATGAAAATTTGGCCCAAATCTTCATTTTTCTCTCTTTTCTCCATTTTCCCCCAACTCTCTCTTCTCTCTCTCTCTCCTTTGGCTTCTAACACAAATGAAGAAAGAAAAGGGGTGGGTCAACTTAAATGGGTCTTAAAACATAAATGCCCTCTTTTAATTGCTAATACACCATTAAAATGACTCGTATACACTTAATTGAGTCATAACGCGTTAAAAGTGCCCGAAACTCCAAAATACAACTTGGCACTTATTTCGACTATCTCGACCATTCTAAAAACAACCACACCCCCTATTTTGGCATTCGAGAAAGTGTGAACAAATTTTATGTTCCAATTTTATTTTATTTCATTAATTATACCACAATTTAAATATGAATCATAACCGTCGTTTTACATATAACGACGCAACATATCACAATATAATGCCATTTACCTTCTCATACGGTAAATAGACAAAACATAGTAAATATTATCCCTTAATATCACGGAAAACAATATTTACTCCAACTTCCCCTATTTTATAGAATTATCTCATCGAGCAAATAATATAAAATAGCTTCTCAAAAGTCTAGGTTGTTACATACTCCCCCCCCCCCCCTTAGAAGGGAATTTTGCGCTCAAAATTTAGGCATATAGTATGACCATATAAAGGTATACTATACTGAACTATCATTCTATCATTGCTAGAAAACCCCTTGGTAAAAATGGCGTCCCTATAGGGCTCGGACTAAGGTCATCATTTTCGATGTTAGGCTACTTTCTTCTTGCTCTAACATAGCACCTAGTCGTTCCTCTAGAACTATCGATCCTACCTTTCTACTATGTAAGGAGATACTTAGTTATCCCAGCACTCTACTTACAAAAAAAATGATCCGAACAATTGTACGGAGGTTTCGATTACTACACTACTACTCCTATCCTTCCTCTTCCCACCACTAGTCTCTTCATACTAGTTTCGATTAAGGTTTATATGAATGATTTAATTGTTGGTTTCTCTAGGCTGAACTTTGAGGGTATCTTAGCCCCTCATAATGACCAATTGGTGATTACAACCCTTATTCATGGGTATGAGGTTCCCTGAATATTGGTCGACGGAGGATGCTCAGTCGATGTAATATTTTGGGACTATTACAAGGGTCTGGTGATGATCAAGAATAGGATGGTCCCATATCATCAACCCCAAATCAGGTTCAGTGGGGAGAAAGTACACCCTTTGGGTATCTATGAAATAGAAGTTAGAATGGGAAACTACTGGACGAAATGCCTCACAGAGAAGATTAGTTTCTTCATCATGGATGAAATGTCTACTCGACCTACAATATAATTATCGGAAGGGTATCCCTCAAGGAGTTTGAGGTCGTGTCCTCAATCTCTCACCATATGATTAAATTCTCGACTCCATATGGAGTAGGAGAAATGCAGGGTGACCAAGTGGAGGCACACAAATGCTACTTTAACTTGGCCGAGGAGAGGGAGGCATACAAAAGGGCTACTACAGTGTATAACATTGATACCCTGGATCCGAGAGATGAGACTAAGTTAAATAAGGGTGAGGCCACTGAGGAGGTAACATCCATCGTCCTTAATTTGGATGAGCCCAAAAAAACTTTCCAAATTAGCAAAGCCCTGAAGAAGGAAATTAAAGAAGAGATAGTTAGACTATTGAAAAAGAGACAGAGTATCTTTGCTTAGAGCCATCAGGATATGCTAGGCATCGATCCGAAGGTCCTCTGCTATAAGCTCAAAGTGGACAAGGATGAAAGGCGGATAAGACAGAGAAGGAGAGTCTTCTTTCGGGTGAAGAAGTTAGAAAAGCTCGACTTTATCAGGGAGATCATTTACCCTCAATGGTTGGCGAATGTTATTATCATATCCAAGGCCAATGGAAAGTAGAGGATGTGTTTTGATTTCACAGACCTGAATAAAGTCTTCCCCAAGGATAGCTTTCCACTGTCGAGGATTGACCAGATGGTTGATGCTACTGCTGGCCATGAATTAATGAGTTTTATGGATGCTTACTCGGCTAAAATTAGATATTCTTGGATCCAGACAATACTGAGAAGACATATTTTATAATAGACAAGGGGACCTACTGTTACAAGGTAAAACCCTTTGGCTTGAAGAATGCTAGGAAAACTTATCAAAGATTGGTCAACAAGATGTTCGAGGAGAAGATTGGGAAGACGATGAAGGTTTATGTTGACGATATGTTAACAAAAAGTCTCAAGTTCGACACTTATGTGGCAGACCTTGAGAGAACTTTTGACACCATGGACGAGTATAGGATGAAACTAAACCCCAACAAGTGTGTCTTCGACGTGGGGGCAGGCACGTTCTTAAGATTTATTATGAATCAGAGGGGGATTGAAGATAACCCTGAAAAGATCAAATATTTAATGGAAATGAAGACTCCAACAATAATAAAAGATGTGTAGAGGCTAATCAGACGGGTGGCAGCACTAAACAGATTTGTGTCTAGAGCTACTGACAAGTGCCTTCCTTTTTTCAAAGTGCTCAGAAAGGCTTTTGAGTGGAATGAGGAGTGCAATAGTCCTTTCAAGAATGGTAGTCCTACCTCAGCTCCCCATTCCCATTGTCAAGACCAATCCAAGGAGAGATGTTGTATCTATACTTGGCTGTGTCGGAGTCGGCCATAAGTGTCTCCATAGTCAGAGATGAGGATGGAGTGCAGAAGCCGGTATACTTTAATAGTAAGTCCCTTGTTAGACTGGGTTTTACCGTGGTGTCGCTCCACCGACGCCGGTTGTTCATTATATTCAGCTCACCAACTCTATATAAAAACCTAAATTATGACTACACTCTTTTAAGGGAGTATAGCCGCCAGTCCCGGTATTGAAAATCCACAGAGACAAGTCTCTAGAATTATATTGATTTAATATTTCAAAAATATTAGTGTAAAAGGTGATTTTAACAAAAATAAAAAGATAACTAGGTGAGTGTATTTAAACTAGATTAACAAAAGAAATAAAACTATAGGTTGCAACAGATATCCCTCACCCCGAGTTAATTTGTATAAATGGTTACATGGGTTCACAAGTTATTAAGATTGCATCTCATTTCGTCAATTGATTAAATTAAGAGTTGTCACACCCATAAATTCACATAAAAAACTACTATGATTTTGGCGTCAATAAATACCCCGGAAATTATGCACGCAAGGTCGTAAATACGGAACATACGTGATATTCCCCATTAAATATCCTAGGCGTAATAACTAGGACAACCCAATCGAAATAAACAAGAAAAAAACCATCACCAAAACAAAGCAACCACCAACCCTAGGTGATTTCAATACAACACAATCTAATTTACACTAGCCACTAAACATAATGCACTACATAAATTACCACAACTAATTAATTAAAGTAAACACTAATTAAATTAACTAAACAATTTATCTAGGTTTGAAATAATTAACAAAGCAATAACTAAAAGGAATAAAGTATAAAATGGAGGCATGAGACAATGAATACTAGATTAAATGGGTAGAAACCCAACACAAATGGAGGAGATGAGTGGTCTCTGCAAATAAAACCCAAAGTTCTAAAACCCTAGAAGTAAACTAACTAAGAGACAAAAATGAGATATCCTATAAATAAAACAAAAGTATCTATTTATAGTAAGTGGGGAAAAAGAATGAAAAGAAAATGGGAAAAGAAATGAAAAGAGGAAAAAAATGCCAAATTTGCATCAACTAGTCGACCGCGGCTTGGGGGCCGATCGACCGAGAAAAGTGGAAAAAGCCACTGTAAAGAACTTATAGCAAAATTGGAAACATCGATCGACCGGTGGGGCTGGGACGATCGACTGGTCATAGAAGACCTGCAATTCTTCCCTGCATTAGACCGATACATGCTGTAATATCGCAAGACCATATCCATCAACTCGACCAAACCATGACCTGTTGCGCATGTAAAATTGGCCAAATACCAATCTCTCACCTAATGCCAAAAGCATGGACCATTCTTCCATCCTTAACAAAATTTCAAAAGACCAAATTCTTGCTTTGTCCAACCAAAACCGAAGGCTGGAGCTTCTAAGACCAACTATTCTTTGACCCGCATTGCTGCAATTCCCATATACCTGCAAATTGAGTTCAAGCCAAGCTATGGCCTGCATTTTAGTTGTAAATCCCAACAACCAATTCGGTTAACTCGAGACCCGAGATCAAAACCCATAGAAATCTCCATCTCCGATTTAGACCTGTTATTCCAATTTTGAGGAGAAGGACACGGATGGAATTTCTTTCATTATTTGTTTTGTATGTATTTAATTAATTACCTTATATTTCTTTCCCAGTCAAAGTCTTGCACAATCTTTGTTTGGATTCTGATTCGATCATTGTTCACGTCGATGCAAAACCTGACCCGAGAAATTCAACTTCCGTGAATACCTTTGGCAAAAATCCTGAAGTGTGAAACGACGAGTTTGTGCAAGCCTTTCAAAAATCCTGAAGGTTACCATAGTGGACGAGTTTCATCTCGTGAGGGTTTTCAGGGATGAAACCCACAAACATCATATGGTTTCCTCGAAAGATGCCCAATCACATGCGACAAGCCCAATAATAATGAAAAAGATTTCAAACACATTATTAGCATAGTGAACAAAGTCACACAAAAAGTCCATATTTTTAACATTGTAGAAAGAACTTCATTGAATTGTGTAGACACCGCATTCTTTTACCCCCTAAAACTCTCCTTAGATCCCTAGCACCTCCCTTCATCACTACAAACCCACGTCATACCCCGGGTACTGACCAAGAAGCCATCGGGCACTCCCAAGCTCCGTTTGACCAAAAGTCAAAGTCTTCATCTTGATCAAAACTGAATGAATCTCTGAAGGGCACTAAAACCCCTTTCCAACGATCCATCCCGTGCACGATTCTGACTTACCATGCGGACGAATGACCCATTTCCCTCGAGACTCAATCAGGAGGCCACCGGGCGCTCCCGGGCTCTGTTTGACCTAGGTCAACTCTTCAGCTTGATCGAGACTGAATGGATCTTCGAAGGGCACTGAATCCCCTTTCCAATGGTCCATCCCATGCACGATTCTGACTTACAGTACGGACGCACAATCCGTTTTACTCCGAGAGGTCACCGAATGCTTCCAGGGCCCGGTTGACCAAAGTCCACTCCCTAAACCAGATCGAACTCTTTGAAATGTCTAAGTACATATCCTAACCTTTCCAACGGTCTACCCCATGTGCGATTCGAACTTACCATGGGGACGAACGATCCATTTGCGTCCGACAGTTACCCTTGTCCAATGGACTGATGAATGCTTCTAAGCCATATTTGACCCAAAGTTAACTCCCGAACCCGAGAGAGGTCCAAAGGACTTTCAAAGGTCTCTGAATTACCTTTCCAACGGTCTACCTCGTACACAATTCTGATCAATGGTTTGCATTCTGAGGCCCATTTACCAAAAAGGCTTGAAAAATACTGCCAAACGGTATGTCTCAGACCCTACCTATCGGCAGTGTGCCTAAACCCACCTGTCGAATGGTGGGAATAGGGATATACCAATCGGAAATTCCCTGGGCCTTTAAAAAGGAGGCCCTTACCTCTCTTGCAAAGAAAGCCCAGATCTGATAGAAATCACTCTCAGCGAATCCTGAAAACCTCTCTCGAAGTCAGCGTGATTTCTACACCCAAATCACTTTCCAACCTTCACTTTTCATCATCTTTTTCATCAAACTTGATGCATTCACTACCCTCCATCATTATCCAAGTCTAAGGGCTGCTCTCCAACATTCAAGGTCAAGCTCAAGATCTTGAAGAAGGCCTAATTTTCTCAACTTTCTCCTTAAATTCTCATAAATTTACAATAACTTGTTTTATTACTTAGTGCCTTTATTATCTCATCTCACACATCCTAATATACTTTTTATTTAGTATTATTGCACATCTCTTATTTTCATATAAATAAAAGCCTAAAAAAAAGGGTTTGCTCATAAATTCCAAACGGGAATTCTCATACTTTTCTTACACTTCTCTCACAACTAAAACACTTTTTCTACACACACACACACAAATAAGAGAATCCACGGTTGGATTTATGGGATAAACCCCACCCCTCGTTTTGTATGCGAACTACGTGGACTTTGATGCCTCTATAGGCTATGTAGGCATTTCGGGGTAAAACCCGAGACTCGAGTCCTATTCTTTTCTTTTTCTCTCATTTTCCATTTTCTCTAACCTCCATTCTCTTACACTATATATATACATATATTTTTGTTCTTAAGGGCGTATCATTCCGTGTGTATTATCGTTCCCTCATAACGATTAACGTAAGGATGATCACGTAAATCTTATTTTCTAATATTATTTTTAAACCTTCCTATGGATGACTCGCTTTACCTCTTCCATGGTACAAGTCGATGATTACTATCTCCACTATATGTACACATGCACACATATCACGGGGAAGATAAAAAGGAAAATAACAAAAATCCATGAGAGATCTAAAGGGCAAAATGGATGCCTAACACCTTCCCATTTTGTAACTTAGCCTCCGGACCCTTCTCGAATCATTTTGGTTTCGTATGCACCAGTATGTCTTTGGATGCTGTCCTTCGAGATGGCTTCCTCTTCTCTTTTGTCTATTTTGAGTAAAATAGATTGGCGACTCTAATCATTCTACATCTTTCACCTCACCTCAAATGATGCCAGTCGAAGCGCTCTCAAGAGGGATGCGCGGGACCTGAGGCTCCTCCGTCGCGTGGCGAGGATCGGGGATGGCTCTGCTGTGGATTTTTATATGTTATTTTGAGGGCTAGACTCTATTTATATGGATGTTATGTTCGCTTATATTGTCCCCCTATTTGCACGTTCCCCCTTTATTACTTATGTGTATTCCATGCTTATGCTTCTATTCACACACTTGTAGAAAATTCTCCGTGTACACTTCTCACCACGTGCACTTAGGGTCACATATATCCACATGTTGCACGCCCCATCCATACTTGGTGTACCATTGTTACTTTCACTTTGCTCCCTGTTTGGCATAATCAAGAAAGCCATTTTCATAAGATACTAATAAGAGGATCATGCATTATTCATACGACATCAGCAAAGAGCATTGCTATTGACCAAATTTTACCCAGTAACTGGAGGGTCACTTCGTGATGGGCTCTGGTCCGGAAGGTCACAGTTAGCCTAAGCGATATGACTATCACCTTCCATTGGCCAAGTTCCTTCGACGTATATCGAACGGTTCCCCCGCATCGTACCGCTTGACCGAACTCATGACGGGAGGTATATCATAGGGAATTCGTTCACGTATGCTGAGTATATCGAATTCTCTCTCACACATACCATCCCCATGAGGTATATGGTGAGGCAATTCATGTACACTCAGGTATATCAAATGGCTTGTCCACACGTACCGATTGCCCGCAAGTGCAAAACGTATATCGTGGAAGTCACACCAAAGGGGGGAACCCATTCCAATTCACCTAACCAACTGCATACCCGCATATAGGTGTCAACCCTAGGACACACATGTTAGATTGTCGGTTTCAACCCGAAACTCTGCAGAAATTCTGGGTCGATCTATCACCCGAATTTTTCGCGCATTTTTAAAATGGGACCCTGTCCGTGAGCCTGGTCACAAGTCCAGCCATAGCTTTGCATATATTACAAACCCAATTTTTCCAGGCTCAGGTCCCGTCCGGCATTTCATTTTACAGTTAGGAGAATTAATACAAGTGAAAACATAATAATTATCATAAGCATGCTGAGACCGTCCCCAAAGGGGGAAATTCCTTTTTTTTTCTTTATTAAACATCCAAAAACATTCCTTTCCTTATCAAAAATCCAAAAACATTTCTCATCTCTCTATCAAAAATCCAAAAACATGTTGTCTTTCCATCTCGAAAAAATGTCAAAAATATCTTCCCTTTTTTTTCTCAAAAATAAATCCTAATTTGCGCCTTCTCAGGTCGATCGCAAACTCTTGGCCTGGCTCCCTATTGGCTTAGGTCTTCAGTCAAGTCACCCCGGAGTTCCATTCATTCCCCTATTACTCCTTCGAGTTCAGAATCCATCCGCTTTTCATGGAGAACACAGATTAAGTACCCGTTGCGCAGCCAGATCTGACGGCAGTTCTAGCTCAGCTTGTGTCCAAGATTGACAACATCCAAACCGAGGTCCGAGAGACGTAACGAAACTAAGTTCCCATTCCTTAAGAGCTTGAGGCCCTATTTCCTCGCGCTATGGATCGACCCGAGCCCATCTGGGTTCCCGAAGAGTATCAGCAGGCTCCATGTGCCCCTCCTGTCAATGGGCCGCCTCCTGCCCAGCTTCCTATGCCAAATCTTGCTCAGCATGGGGTTAACTTGCCTATGATCATTGATCCGAAAGAAGAATAATTGAACAAAGTCAAAGAAGACCTCAAGATGCTCACTAAGAAGTTCGACCAAGTCAGAATCTCAGGAAATTACATGGACTACACCCACATGTATCCTTATCCTAAAGCAAGGTTACCCGAGAAGTTCAAGATGCCAAATATCGAGAAATTCGGAGGAAGTAGACCCCCGATTTTTCATCTCCGAAGTTATCACCGTTCTATGACTCTACTAGGGGATTCTGAAGAAGTGATGGCCCAATTATTTCAGCAAACTCTGAAGGATAGCGCCCTCCGATGGTTTTTGTCTCTCGAAGAATCCAGAATTCATAGCTGGGAGGATGTGGCTCGAGAATTCATGTCTCAATACAAACACAATGAAGAGCTTGAGGTCACTCACTATGATTTGGAGCTGCTCAAACAGAACCCTGGAGAATCAGTCAGTAACTTCACTCCCGATGGAGGGAAAAAGCAGTAGCCATGACCAATCGGCCTTCCGAGCAAGAACAAGTCAGCATAGTGAAGAAGAACTTCTTAGCCCATGTCCGAGCAATGATAGGAGGATAATACAATCCCCATTTTCGAGCTCTCAGAGAAGCAAGAGTAGAAATCGAGGAGGGTCTTGCCAAAATAGAAGTTGACCCAAAGAAGGTGTCTGGACAGTTCACCCCCAGAAAATATGATAGGCCTGCTAGTGCTACAGTCTCAACCATCAACAACATCTCTCAAACAATCACATCATGGGCACCAGAAATCTTCCCTTCCCCGGTCCAAAAGGAATACACCGAGCTCCATGCTCCCCTCTCCAAAGTTTATCAAGCCTTATTAAGCCCAAATCTTATCAAACCTTTGGACCTCCGTCCAATGTCAAATCCACTCCCGAGTAACTTCAAGGCAGATTCCCATTGTGCCTTTCACCAAACTGTTGGCCATACCACCGACCAATGCTTTCACCTCAAAAATGTAATCCAAGGTCTAATTGATCGGGGTACCATCTCCCCACCAGCCAATCCTAAGCCAAATACTACTCATAACCCACTCCAAATCATACCAATGCCATCTTCTTAGAAGAGAACCCAGAATTTGATCCCTCAACCCAAATCAGACCCATATACTCTCCTAAACCTCTCCAAATTTGCCCATATTTCCCCTTACACCCTACTAGCCTTGTTGATCAGGCACTGTCACTCCTTACTAGAGCATGCATCGTTGTCCGTACCCATTCTAAAAATGGAAGTATGGAATTGTTAGAAGTGTTAAACCAACTCCTAGAGTTCGGGCTAAAATTACCTTAAAAAATGGTCATTGATTGCCAAAGGTTCAGTACGCTGTTCTTGAAAGCACGGAAATGGGCCCGAGAATTAGATAGATGGGTAGTACCAACCGATGAAGTCAGCTTGGATGATGTCATCCAGATTATGGCAAAATTATTCAGGCAAACCAATAACATTGGCAGTATCACCAAGTTATTCTATGCTTTGAAGCTACAAGGGCGCCTGGTCCCTTCACCCTTACTCATCCCCATAGATTAGGAAGACATATATGAAGAAGCCATTGAAGTTGTGGAATGCATCGAATTTACATGGGAAGATAGAATTATTTCCACCGGATGGGGGGAGAATTCAGAGATTCGAATGAAGATCAAGCTTCAGAGAAAACTAGCCCGATAGCTGACATGTATGGAATGATATCATTCTCCTCGAAGAAATAAATAAGGTAGCAGAACAACTCGAGATTAACGAGGAAATGGGATTCATATTTTTCTCTTCTTTAGTAAATCAGATGACCAGATCAGGGAGGCATTACCAGATCCCAAACTCACTACTAGCCAATGATAAGGGGAATGGCATGGAAAACCTTCCTATGCCAGAGATGACTCTCGAGGAGAGCAAGATCCTCGATTAATTGAAGAAAACTCAAGCTAACATCACTCTATGGGGGTCTTTCATGTCTTCTCAACTACACAGAACTGCTTTGATCAAGTTACTCACTGGATCCATAGTTCATCCTTCTACCATATCAGAAGAAGCAGTAAATTTGGTTGGATCCTTAACCTCTAGCCGAATGCTATCCTTTTCTGAGGAGGAAATCCCCAAGATTGGGCCAAACCACAATCATGCACTCAACATCTTCGTCGATGTTATGTGGAAGGTTGTACCACTCTCTCTTGTCGATAATGGATCCGCCATGAATGTCTGCCCACTGAGGACCTTTAAATGTTTAGGCCTGAAAGAAAGTGACCTCGCTCCAACCTCCACTATTGTGCATGCCTACGATAATACCCATCAGGGAGGTAATAGGATCCATAAAGCTTGTAATAGGGGCTGGCCCTATAAACCCTGTCGTTGAATTCCAAGTTATTGACATCTCAGCCTGTTTCAACCTATTGCTAGGACGACCTTGGCTCCACAGTATCAAGGGCGTGTCTTCCTCACTCCATCAAAAATTAAAGTTCTTCGCCGACAGAGGGGTCATTACCATCTTGGGCAACGATGATAATGCCGATGGTGCAAGTACCAGCAGCCCAATCCTTGAGATACAGCACGGGTCAAATGATATGCTCCTATCAGGATTTCAAGTTGAACCACTTCTACTCCCGACAGGGGATAACTTCAAAGAAAGGGTTTATCTAGAATACGACCCTCATAGCAACGTCAATGTGATTCAGATGTTCAAAAATATGCACTTCGTGCCTGGACTGGGGCTAGGACAAAGACAACAAGGGATACTCGAGCCGATTGAATTAAAGAAGGCTTTTCCTCCCTGTGGTTTGGGTATCAACCATTAAAATAAGAGCTCAGAATGATCCGCCAGTCTCGATCAAAGAGGAGACTAGACTACGTCCAGACTATCCCAGGTGATTCCTTAAATGGACAATTCATCAAAGAGGGTGAGGACTTCCCCTTTTGCATCTTTTCAGAACTATGGTATAACCATAAAAATAAAAAAATGAAGCCTGGAATGGAGATCTTCTTCCAAGACAGCTACCCATGGGCCGAGAGTTACCAACACCATGTACAACCACTCATCAAAGATACCGAAGAGACTGAGGAAAGTGACTCTGAAGATTCCTTCAACTTGCAGACACTGGGGTTGGCACTCTACATGGTTCACTCAGGCACTACATCAATGGATCCATCCCACCTGATTAAAGTTACCGATACACCTCTCCTCAACTGGCATGTTGCACCAGTTCTACCTGCTGAAATCTCCCCTAATCCTAATGTTTACCCTATTTCTCCTTCTGTTGTCTATCCTTGTTTAAATGTAATCGAGTCCTATTTTGACGAGGTTCTCAGTGCTATTTTTCCTATCAATGAAATAAATGAAGATTTTGAGTATCTTGTTGTGCCATACATTAACTGTTTGGATTCTAATCAAACTTTTGATGATGATGATTTTGCAAATGAATAATTCTTAACTGATCTAAATAAGGTTAGTAATAAAAAACATAACCGCGTACAAGTTAATGAAGAAGAGACTGTTGTTATTAACCTTGGTTCTAGTAGCCAACTGCGCGAGATTAGGATAGGGGCTACCCTCGATGAGCATGAGCGTGCACAACTCGAAGAATTGCTAAAAGAATTCGTGGATGTCTTTGCATGGTCCTACTATGATATGCCCGGCATTGATCCTGAAATAGCTCAGTACCAGATTCTCACTCTCCTAGATTACAAGTTGGTCAAACAAAAGTTGAGAAAACTCCACACCGAATGGTCGCTCAAAGTCAAAGAAGAGGTGGTCAAACAGTTAAACGTAGGCTTCATTCGTGTGATCGAATATCCCACATGGCTAGCCAATATAGTGCCCGTATCGAAATCAGGAGGAAAAGTTCAAATGTGTGTAGACTATCGGGATTTGAATAAAGCCTCTCCAAAGGATGATTATCCGTTACCCAATATCAACATGATCGTGGATAACACAGCCAGTCATGCTCTCAAGTCCTTCGTCTACGGGTTTGCCGGATACAACCAAATCAAAATGCACCCATTCCACCAAGAAAAAACCGCATTCATCACCCCATAGGGAACCTTTTGCTACACTGTTATGCCATTTGGTCTCAAGAACGCTGGGGCTACCTACCAGAGGGCTGCCACAACCATCATGCACGATTTAATTCACAAAGAAGTTGAGGTTTATGTGGATGATATGATTATGAAGTCTAAATCTAGAGAGGGTCATGTTCCTGCTCTTCGAAAGTTCTTCGAGCAACTGTGACAGTATCAGATGAGACTCAATCCGAAAAAATACGTCTTTGACATTACAAAGGGAAAACTCTTGGGATTCATGGTCAGTGAGAAAGAGATAGAAGGATGAAGGACATACTTGAGATGCCACCTCCCTGAATAGAGAAAGAAGTATGAGGTTTCCTTGGGAAATTACAATACATCAGTCGGTTCATCAGCCAGTTAACCTCCATCTGTGAACCTATCTCCAAACTCCTCCAAAAGGATTCAAATAAGGTTTGGAACGAGGCCTACCAAGAAGCTCTTGACCGAATCAAACAATATTTGACCCATGCCATGAAAGGAAGAGCCATCTATGACTACCTCGCTGATCACCCCGTAGAAGAATTCGATGTTTGGATCTCCAATTCCCAGATGAAAACATCTTTTGCACTGCTCAAGATAACCTCCGATGGCAAATGTTCTTTGACGGCGCTGCCAACAAAAAGGGACATGGCATTGGGATACTCCTGATCGCCCCAGATGACTCCCACACTCCCATCGCCATTAAGTTGGATTTCCCTAGCACCAACAACATGACTGAATACGAGGCATTCACGGTAGGCCTCAAAGTTGCTTTTAAGAAAATTATTCAATGCCTAGACGTCTACGAGGATTCCGCCCTCATCATCGGTCAAGTGCCTAAAAAGTGGAAAGTCAAGGACGAGAAACTCTAACCCTTCCATGCCCACTCAGAAGAACTAGCCTCCCAATTCCAAGATATCACCTTCCATTACCTACCTCGAGCAAAGAATAACCTAGCTGATTCCCTTTCTACCCTAGCCTCCATGGTCGACATGCTCGAAGGAATAATAATGACCCTTTTCCTTGTTCAAAAGCAAGATAAATCAACCCACTATTACCACATTAAGCTCGTCACTACAAAAGATCCCGAGCTAGCCAATTTTTGTTACTATGATATCTGGTGCCTCCTCAAGTATGGTAGGTATCCCGAGGGTTCCAACAAGAAAGATCGAACAACCATCCGAAGACTGGCCGCCCAATACATTATCTATCATAAAGCACTGCTCAAACGAAACTTCGATGGAACCCATCTACACTGCATCACAAGGACTGACATTGAAAAGATAATGCAAAAAATCCACAGCGGGGAATGTAGAACCCACATGAACGGTCACATGATTATCAAGAAGATCATCCGACAGGGCTACTACTGGACTACTATGACCCAGGATTTCACCGCCTATGTCCGAATATGCCCCAAATGCCAACAATCCTCCAACCTTCAGCATCTGCCTCCGCACAAATTATACAACATGACCTCTCCCTGGTCGTTCTCCACCTGGGGCATCGACATCATAGGGAAGGTTACATCGAAGGATTCCAATGGGCATGAGTTCATCCTAGTTTCCATTGATTACTTCACCAAATGGGTCGAAGCGGAGTCATACGCAGTACTGAACGTTAAGAAAGTGGCCAAATTCATCAAGAAAAACATCATCTGTGTATGGGGTCCCGCACGAGCTAGTTAGATAACGGGTTGAATTTTGAGGCAGAAGTCACAGAAGTGGTCAATGAGTATGGGATTCAGAGACAAAAATCTTCCCCTTACCGACCTCAGACCAAAGGTGCAGTTGAAGCCGCCAACAAGAACCTCAAAGCCATCATCAGTAAGATGATTGAAAGTTGTCGGGATTGGGCCGACCGGATCTCTTACTCCCTATGGGCCTACCGAAACTCAATTCAAACATCTACTGGGGATACCCCTTACTCTATGGTCTACGGCATGGAAGCATTCCTACCCGTGGAGTTGGAAATACCCTCGCTACGCATCATTCTTGAAAGAAAGGTTAGCGAAGAGGACTGGCATCAAAGCCGTCTTGACGAGCTGACCCTCCTAGACGAAAGGAGACTAAAAGCACTATACCACATACAAGGGTACCATCGCCGAATAGCTGGTTTATTCGATAAGAGATTCGAGGATCGCAGTGTCCAAGAAGGGGACCTAGCCCTTAAAGAAATCATAGAACCCGTATGGGACCCCAGAGGGAAATTCAATCCCAATTGGAGCAACCCCTACATTGTCAAGAAGATCTTGTTCGGCGGTGCCGCACTGCTCACCGACTTGGATGGTGAAGAGATGGCCCGTTCAGTCAACTTGGACCGTCTCAAGAAGTTTTACGCCTAGTTCAAAATCTCGGCGTGCTACGACTCTTCTCATCCCCCTTCTATTCTAAAAAAAAAACTTTTCATTTCCCCCTTACCCAGAACTACGTGGGCCTGATCCTCTGCAAAAATCATTTTCAAACAAATTAAAACTTTTCAAAAACCCCAGAGGTACGTAGGCATCTCATACACCTTATATGAGGACGGCCCATTCTTTTTCACAAAATACTATTCTTTTCTTACCTCCGAGAATGACAGTTAATTCCAACATATATTTGAACAAAAGGATTATGTATGCCTTAGCGATCGGTAAAAATAATTCAAACAACACAAACCCATCAAAGACAGAGCTAGATGATCAGAAACTTGTTTATTTCCTTAATAAGAAATTACGGTACAAATTACATAAGAAAAGGAACGGATAACTCCCTTCCCCCCACCTTCCTAAAAAGCCATAATAAGATCCCCACATTTATTCCCCATTAAAAAATAAACCGTCCTACCCACAGATACCAGAGGAGCTTGCTTCGTCATCATCATCCACATCCTGGGGTCCCCAAGTTTCCCCTGCCTGAACAGAGTATCGCAGACACTCCATGGACCGATAGGCTCAAACCAGCTTTGAAAAGACCACAACACCTCCTTCCATGGTGTCAAAAGAAACAAACCACTTTTGTCCAGTCTCCACTGCCAATATCTGGCTAACTACTTTCCTCCACAACCACTTCATATAATCCCTAGTGATATGCCAAACTCTCCCAACAGACTTAGAGGGACGGGTCTATGGACATCGATGCTCCCACAGAGAGCCAAGCAGCAGGTGCAAGCGCTTGGTCAAATCTTCTACCGGAAAGAAATTTAGTGTCCAAGGTGGCACGACCTGTGCCCAACCAAATTGACGCAGAATCCACTAAGGGAAATAGAAAGAGGTCTGTCTGAGACCAACCAGTCGCACATATGAGTATTCTCCTAGCTCTAGAATAGGCAGCAACTGTCCCCGGTAAGGCACTGAATAGTACAAATTCCGAGCCCCGTGCACAATATCCAGGCCAACATTAAAAAAGTGATGCAAAAAGAAGTTGGGAATAACCGATAAAGGATATTTTGGAAGAGTCACCAAGCGGAGTCTTTCAGACAACCACATGAAGTTGGGAACAACCGATAAAGGATATTCTCGCCAGGCATCCCGACCATTCAGTGTCCCCGCCAGTATCACCGCCACAGGATTACGATGGTATGACATCCATGAAGTAATGGCTGTAAATTACGGATCCACCAGCAGTTCCCCAGTCACCAGCAGTAATTTTGAAACCAAGCCCAGAGCAACGGCTCCAGCGTATCTAGCATCACCAGCTTCCTACAAATGCACGGATTGCAACACCACCGGGAGGGAGATCATTCCTCCAGCAACCAGTGATCTAGCCGCCGAAGGCGAAATGCAAAGAAGCCCAGCCAGTAAATCCCTGGGAGAATGGGAAAATTTGGGTAAAGCCGCAGCAATACTGGGATTAATCCCCAGCATGGCAGAAAATTCCTCATAGGTAGGACAAACTTCATCCAGCCCAAAGCGGAATACATGGTCTTCGGGGTACCAGAATTATACCGCCGCCATCAGCATGTTCCACTAAATGGGCCGCCATAAAGAAACTCGACGCATGTTGAAAGCATCATAGTCGACGTTATAAGAGCACATCGCTTCCAAGGCTTAGAGGTAATTTGCAAACTCAATGCTACCAGGGAGATCCATCTTGCAAGGCTAAGAGATAGTAGGCAAGTAAGTAAGAATACGAAGGTGTGATGGAAACACTCCACCCTTCCTCTTTTTATACTTGAGAACCCTCACAAGAGACATAATCCCTGCAGACATCGGAGGGAATCCTACCCCACAAAGTACCAAAGGCTGAAGAGGGTACTAATCAAAGCTTTGAATTGATGGGACTAGACTTGACTGCCGATAGGCAGGACAAGGTGATCGGCAACCCCCTACTCTTGGAAATTTTCCTTTTTCCTCTTTTGTCAAAAATCAAAAAACTCAAAATAAATTGATATTCTCAATAGAATTTCAAAAATCCCCTTTTTATCTTAATAAAAAATTTCTTTTAAAATCCCAAAAACATCTCTTTTTACGGTCTCAACAGCAAAGTAAAAGGCGCATGTTCATGCATTCACTCATTCATCATTAACAAAAGATAATAAAAAAACTCCATTGCATTGCATATATATTTGTCCTTTTGTGTTACATCAAAATTTTGTAGGAAATAAAAGAAAAGCAAGAAACAACGGGACTCAGCTCAAACCCACATCCTCTCTCTCTCACCTACCCTTCACCTCTCTCTAAGAGCTTCCACCCCTGTGACGCGCTCTCTTTCCCCTACGGCGAGACGACGCACCACCGCTAACCGATCCTGAGTCCTCCCCGGATGAAGTAGACGGCACCAAGAAAGAAGGAACTGGGACCGCATCTCGAATATGGGCAGTCGCCGAAGATATCCAGTCTCTGATGTTTCTCAGCTAAGTGGTAGACACCCGAACTTGCTGCAGAGAAAAAAGAAAAAATCAGTATCAAAGAGGAATCAAAACAGAAAAAGAACTAAAAAAGAGCAAGAAGGTATACCACAGGATGAAGAACCTCCTCGGTCAAACCCAACTCCTCCGGATCCATCGCATGAGGACGTAACATAGGCACCATCCCTCAATCAACTCACCGAATATTGTACGAAGGAGTGTGCAATCGCACGAAAGGAACCTTAAAGTTATGGTCGTCGCCGTCGTCATCGTCGAACCACCGTCGCTGTAGGAGAAACCCACCACCCGACTCGAACCCGCAGGGGGAATGGCAAGGCATCATATATGTTGGGCGCCATCAACCAGCTCATCACAAATTCCATATAGTCATACGGCGCAGCCATATCAGTGTACAACAAGTAGCACTCACCAATCATCGCCGTGATCCTCGCATCCTCGGGCATCAGCCGCTCCCGCCTCATGGACATAGGAGGCTGTGAAGGTGGCACCACCACCTCCTCCTAAGTAATCTTCTGAACCACCCGCTCCCCGAGATACCAAGATTGGCCAAACTCATACGCCAGTAAGCGTCGCATCTACACGTTCACCCCGGTCACCCCCGTATCCTGAATGGTTGTCCCCCAAGGATAAAAGGTCACCTGAAAATCTCCGAGAAAGCATAAGTCAATACAAAATTAGAAGATGCCAAAACCAAGACTGAAAAGGAAAGAGTCTTACCCTACCACTGGTTAGGCCATTCAAGACCTGACGCACTGCCTCTAGAGAGAGAGATCCCTTCGACTACCGATTGGCCTTCCACCATCGATACAATCGACAGAAGTCCCCAACAATCTCGTCCTTCAGAGCGATCAGCTGGGTATTGCACCCAATCACCTCATAGAACCACGTCTGCCAAGAACAAGAATTCGCAATCAAAAAGAGACGCATAAGGAAAATGCGAATGCATGAAAGGAAAATGCGCAAAATTAAAGAAATACCTCGAGGAGATACGTGGCTCCATTAAAAGTTTTCCGACAGCACCGACTGAATGCATTCGAAGAAAAATAGAGGGTCGCCAAATTCAGGCTCCCCCAATCATAGAGAGGGATGTTCGAAAACATCCTCAAATACGGCAAGAACCACAAGTGGATTACGTCACCGCTCGACACCACCATAAAGCCTCCCAGCTCCAACAAGATGAATAATTGGGCCATCTACCTCACCTGCAGCCCATCCTCCACATCGATCACCCTACTCAGCAAGACATCCTTCAGCAAGGACAGCCGGATGGAATCCCCAGAGACTATCCTCCCTACGTCACCAATGCCGCACGCACTGCCTCCGACCTCACCCTCAGAGAACGATCCACCTCTATCTGCTCTCCATCATAATCCAGCCCCAACAGATGCTGCACGTCTATGGGAGTAATCGTCATCTCCCCGAAACCAAAATGGAAGGTGTGGGTAGTATCCCACCATCTCTCCCCCAAAGCGCACAAGACTGTTGTCGATCGAGGCATCTCATCCAACGTGGATGCCAACCTCCCAAAACCTATTGAAGATACCATCCAACGCACCATTGGTGGAAGATGCTCCCAGAAATCCTTATGCCCCATCATCCGACGGGCAAGCATGTTCTTCAAAGAGATATCAAACTGTCAAAAGGAGAAACCTTGTCAAAATTCAAGGAAGAAAGAAAAAATCACCAAAAAGATAGAGGAATGCCAAAAGTCAGGTTACTTACATAACCGCCAGGGCTCACCACCTTAGAAGACCGATGACACGAAGGCTTCCGTAGTAAAGTTAGATCATCCGTAACCGGCTCAAATGCACAAAGGAGTTCTCACTCCCCAAAGCAAGAGGTTCCCTAGCCCTCCATTCCACGTTCGCCCAGTCATCAACAGTCAACCATTCCCTATGTGCTGCAGTGCTCACAAAGGTGGCCATTTCTTAGAGATCGGAATGCTAGAATAATTTGCAGAGGAAAATTGCAAAAATAAAGAAAGCAAAAGGCTGTGAAAAATGAAGGGAATTCGCCCCCTTTATATAGGATGCTAAGCGTCATGCCGATATGCATCAACCCCATCCACCGTTCAGCACTATCTCCTTACCTTCTCGAGGCACTCCAAAAGTCCTTGCCACTGCCGAATGGCACCCCCTGCACCATGCCGACCGGCACCCTCTTGAAATTTTGTACAAAAATTCCCAGAAAATACCAAAAAGCCCTGAAAAATCCTCAAAAAATTCCTAAAAATCCCAGGAAGGATTTAGAACATTTTTGCACTCCCTTAAGAGAAACCCCCATTTCCCCAGCGAAACTCTCAAAAAAACAAGTAAAACTCCTCCCGACGACGCCCCCGGAGGATCTCTAAAGGTCTCAAACCTCCTCGAGAAATACGTCCAATACCTGGACCACCTAATCACTTCCCCAGCAAAGTTTACGACATCAAACTCGCCTCTCCTCCACAGATCACAAACACTTCCCCGGTAATCAGCTCCCCGGCTCAAAACAACATCACGAGGTAATTTCCCCAGCGGAACTCCAGAAAGTCATTTTTAAAGTCTCCAAAGGACACACTGCATTTTCCCAGCTCATTCCCCAGCGGAACCCAAAATCGATCGTCACCACGCTTAGGTCAGAATTGACATCGGTCCTGGATCGTCATCTCACCTTAAGCCCGTAGAATTGGCTTCGACCCACAAAATTGGTCATCTCAACATAAGTCAGCTCTACATAAGCCCGCAGAATTAGCTTCGATCTGCAGAATTGGTCACCTCTACATAAGCCCGCAGAATTGGTCACCTCTACATAAGCCCGCAAAATTGGCTTCGACCCGCAGAATTGGTCACCTCTATATAAGCCCGCAGAATTGGTCATCTCAACATAAGCCCGCAAAATTGGCTTTGACCCGCAAAATTGGTCACCTCTACATAAACCCGTAGAATTGGCTTCGACCCGCATAATTGGTCACCTCTACATAAACCCGCGGAATTGGCTTCGACCCGAAGAATTGGTCACCTCTACATAAGCCCGCAGAATTGGTCACCTCTACATAAGTTCGTAGAATTGGATTCGACCCACAGAATTGGTCATCTCTACATAACACCGCAGAATTGGCTTCGACCCACAAAATTGGTCATCTCTACATAAGCCCGCAGAATTGGCTTCGACCCGTAGAATTGGTCACCTCTACATAAGCTCGTAGAATTTGCTTTGACCCATAGAATTGGTCACCTCTACATAAGCCCACAAAATTGGCTTCGACCCGCAGAATTGGTCACCTCTACGTAAGCCCTCAGAATTGGCTTCGACCTACAAAATTGGTCACCTCTACATAAGCCCTCAGAATTGGCTTCGACACGCAGAATTGGTCATCTCAACATAAGCCCATAGAATTGGCTTTGACCCGCTGAATTGGTCACATCTAGATAAGCCCTCAGAATTGGCTTCGACCCGCAGAATTGGTCACCTCTACATAAGCCCTCAGAATTGGCTTCGACTCGCAGAATCGATCAACCTCATCTTCAAACCCTCAAAATTGGGTTCGACCCACAGAATCGGTCATCCTCATCTTCAAGCCCTCAGAATTAGCTTCGACCCTCTGAATCGGTCATCCCCAGCACCTCCTCAGGAATTGGCCTAAACCTTTCCTCCAAACCATTCCTTAGGTCCTTAGAATCGTCCTCGACCCTCTGAATTGGTCATCCTCATTTCCTTAGGTCCTCAAAATCGGCGTCGACCCTCTGAATTGGTCATCCTCCTTGAAAGCATCATGCGGTGTCTATTCGATGGCTATCATTTGTTCCAAACTCACCCGTCTAGGGGCTCTGTAGACACCCCATTCTGTTACCCCCTAAAACTCTCCTTAGATCCCTAGCACCTCCCTTCATCACTCTAAACCCAGGACATACCCCGGGTACTGACCTAGAAGCCATCGGGCACTCCCACGCTCCGTTTGACCAAAATTCAAAGTCTTCAGCTCGATCGAGACTGAATGAATCTCCAAAGGGAACTAAAACCCCTTTCCAACGGTCCATCCCGTGCGCGATTCTGACTTATCATGGAGACAAACGACCCATTTCCCCCGAGACTCAATCAGGAGGCCACCGGCGCTCCCGGGCTCTGTTTGACCTAGGTCAACTCTTCAACTCGACTAATACTGAATGAATATTTGAAGGGTACTAAATCCCCTTTCCAACGGTCTGTCCCGTGCGTGATTCTGACTTACGGTACGGACGAACGATCCGTTTTACTCCGAGAGGTCATCGAATGCTTCCAGGGCACGATTGACTAAAGTCAGCTCCTCGAACCAGATTAAACTCTTTGTAATGTCTAAGTACATACCCTAACCTTTCCAAAGGTCTTCCCCATGCACGATTCAAACTTACCATGCGTACGAATGATCCGTTTGCGTCCGACAGTTACCCCGTCTAATGGATTGACTATTGCTTACGAGCCATATTTGAACCAAAGTTAACTCCCGAACCCGGGAGAGGTCCAAAGGACTTTCAAAGGTATCTGAATTACCTTTCCAACGGTCTACCCCGTACACAATTCTGATCAACGGTTTGCATTCTGAGGCCGATTTACCAAAAAGGCCTGAAAAATACTGCCAAACGGTATGTCTCAGACCCTACCTATCGGCAGTGTGCCTAAACGCACCTGCCGAATGGTAGGAATAGGGATATACCAATCGGCAATTCCCTGGGCCTATAAAAAGTAGGCCCTGACTTCACTTGCAAAGAAAGCCCAGATCTGATAGAAATCACTCTCAGCGAATCCTAAAAACCTCTCTCGAAGTCAGCGTGATTTCTACACCCAAATCCCTTTCCAACCTTCACTTTTCATCATCCTTTTCATCAAAATTGATGAATTCACTACCCTCCATCATCATCCAAGTCTAAGGGCTGCTCTTCAACATTCAAGGTCAAGCTCAAGATCTTCAAGAAGGTCTAATTTTCTCAACTTTCTCCTTAAATTCTCATAAATTTGCAATAACTTGTTTTATTACTTAGTGCCTTTATTATCTCATCTCACACATCCTAATATACTTTTTATTTAGTATTATTGCACATCTCTTATTTTCATATAAATAAAAACCCAAAAAAAAAAAAAGAAAAAGAGGGTTTTCTCATAAATTCCAAACGGGAATTCTCATACTTTTCTTACACTTCTCTCACAACTAAAACACTTTTTCTATACACACACACACACAAATAAGAGAATCCCCGGTTGGATTAATGGGATAAACCCCACCCCTTGTTTTGTATGCGAACTACGTGGACTTTGATGCCTTTATAGGCTACATAGGCGTTTCGGGGTAAAACCCGAGACTCGAGTCCTATTCTTTAATTTTTCGCTCATTTTCCATTTTCTCTAACCTCCATTCTCTTACAATATATATATATATATATATATATATATATATACATATATTTTAGTTCTTAAGGGCGTATCATTCCGTGTGCATTATCGTTCCCTCATAACGATTAACGTAAGGATGATCGCGTAAATCTTTTTTTCTAATATTATTTTTAAACCTTCCTACGGATGACTCGATTTACCTCTTCCATGGTACAAGTCGATGATTCCTATCTCCACTATATATACACATGCACACATATCACGAGGAAGATAAAAAGGAAAATAACAAAAATTCATGAGAGACCGAAAGGGCGAAATGGGTGCCTAACACCTTCCCATTTCATAACTTAGCCTCCGGACCCTTCTCGAATCATTTTTTTTTCGTATGCACCAGTATGTCTTTAAATGCTATCCTTCGGGATGGATTCCTCTTTTCTTTTGTCTGTTTTGAGTAAAATACACTGGCGACTCTAATCTCTCTACATCTTTCAACTCACCTCAAATGACGCCGATGCGCAGGACCTGAGGATCCTCCGTCACACGGCGAGAATTGAGGATGGCCATAAATTGAAACCTTAAATTTTGGGAGGGGAGTGATCACATGCAAAGTATGATTTGGCAAAAACTTAAATAAACCGAATATACACATTAAAGCGTGCATAAAAGTCAATCCCCACCGGGAATTATGCTCAACAAATGAAATCACTATGAAAATGGAGGTAATACACAGGACATGCGGGCATAGAGAGTAAATGTAAATGGAACCGCTCACATGTCATAAATAAAGAACGCTATATATAAAATGAAAAACATGATCTCAATGAAAGATACCGTTCATTAAAGGAGGAAAATGCATTTTCACAGATTATCAAAACTATTTAGACTTTTGAATTGAATCACCTGAGGATCATATATTTCTTTATAGGGTTGTAATGTAGGTTAGGCTCGGGTTACAAAATGAAGGAAATATGTATGGATTCAAAGTGTTCGGAGATGAAAACTCGGAATAATGGAAAATGCGGGCAATATCAAAAATTGGAAAATAACTTCCATAAAAGGCATTGAATATAAAAATGCGGAGAGTAAACGAAGCTTATTAAACACTATACACAACATATACAAATTTCTCTTTCTTTTCTTTTCTTCTTTTTCTCTCTTCATCTTTTGTTTTCTTTCTTCTCTTTTTCTTCTCTTTTTCACTTCTTTCTTTTCTTTACTTTTCCCACTCTCACGTGCTTAATTGCAACCACAAGACAACAACATCATCATTCAATCCTAAGTATCATTCCAAACAATGGTATGGAAGGTAATATATATGGTTTATAACTTCAATGTGGAGTTGGTTATGGGATGAAACGAAAGGTTATATTAAGGCTCAAAGGGGTTGACGAGGGAAAACATTTAAGGTGAGGTCAAGGCCAATATGAGTGATATAATAAAGATGTCCTATGATCATTTCCTAAAATTTACGCAATTCTAACTTTAAAAATCATGCTCAAGCAACACATTTCAAGATATAAACTCAATTAATGAATGATCGATGAAAGAATAGTGAGATTACCAACGGATGTAACGTTTTGAAAGAGGAAAGAGAAATGTATAATACTCATAAACGAATAAAATATCAAATCTCACTAGGTGTAAGTATATACAATGCAACAAAAGATTATTGAGTTATAAAAATATTAAACCAAATCAATAAAGTAAGAAAAGTGCATGTGCTCATGGGATTAAAGATTAATTCATGAAGTTATTCATAATATCAATAATTGAGGACAAAAGTCTACTAACTTCTAAAATTGAGAACATGCATTATTGAGTTGTCTATTGGATCGAGCATTTATTGAAATTTATCATTGGAAACAAAGGCAAAATGCCCAAGAAAGGAGAAAAAAGAAAGAAAATATTTTTGAAATTGTTAATTTTTATAAGAAAAGCATGCTTGGAAAGAACATATAATCAAATCAAATAAACTACCAATAAATAGATAGAATATCCCACACCCCCTAACTTAAAACCTTACATTGTCCTGAATGTGAATTAAGAACCAAGTTAAAGAGAGGAAAAGAGAGATATTACCCAAAATGGTGTGATCTCGTGAAAGTACAAGTTCATTGATTCTACGAAACATGTTAGTATCAATCATAGAAAAAAAACTAACAAAAACTTAACTAACTACACGAGACAATAAGTAAGAACAAAGAAAAATAAGAAAAATAAAACTAACTATTTACAACGTACAATTTTAACATCTAACTAACTGTACACTAGAAATTGAAATTTTTTAGGGTCCACCCAAAATACGATTTGACTTTGGAGGATCAATTGGGGACCCTCCCTTTCATGAATACCTTCCAAAAAATAGGAATTTCGTTCGTACAACAGAAGGCATGTAAAAGGCGGAAGAAATTAACCATCCCCAATTAAAAAAATTTGAGCGACGATGGGGGATCTGGATAAAAACGAGTGACAAAAACACACGGGGGCCAAGAAAAATATAATTATCTCCCAAATATTTTGAAATTGGAATGGGAGGTGGCGCACATGGAGCCAAAGATGCCTTCATGAAAAGCGGCTCGAGAAAGTAATCCTCATCGGTGAAAGGATTAAACATTTTAAAGTCTGGAACTGATTCATCGGGTACTTGTATCGATTCGATAATAAAAAATGAAATGGGGGAAAGAAATTCAAACTTAAGAGATGAGTCATCATCGCTTGAAGATTGAGTTTCGAAGGAAATAAGATCATTTTTAATGAAATATTCTTATTTGGGGGCCAAAGAATAACTAGTTTCATTGCAAATGGATACTATGTACATTTCATCCTTACTATCGACTTTAAAAGTATCGAAAGAAAAATCATCGTCAAATTCAAATAATAAATCCAATTCTAGCTCCCAACAATGATTTTCTTCCCGATAACAGTTTTAAAATTTCTCATCTTCAAGAATGTGCAAACCCTCACCGAAAGTCATAGGTCGAAGCATGGATTCTTGCAAATGAGAAGTTTGAAAGTCATCCTCGGAACAACTATAAAAATCATTATCATAAGAAGTTTGAAAACCAATGCAATTCCTTTCAACATTCTTATCATAAGGATCTTGAGGCCCAAAATCGAAATGATCATTCTCAAAATTTCCATAACCCATAACTTAACTTTCGTTGTACTCACCCAAAGACATTTTAGAATTTGCAATTTTTTGGGCTTGTAAGTATTGACCAAAAGTTGTAGGGATAGGGGGATTTTGAGAATTATCATTACGATTACCGAAAGGGTTAGAATAAGACATGCTTACCCCAAAGAAAGCTTGAGATGGAAAATTTTACAAAGTGATCTTCGACTGGAAAATTCAAGCATTTTTTAGTGCTCAAATGTAGAAGTCTTAAAAAAATTGTTAGCAAAAAATAAAAATAGAAATAAAATACTATGAAAGACTAAATCAAATAAATTCTAAAATAAACAAGTCCCCCGACAACGGTGCCATTTGTTAGGCTGGGTTTTGCCACGGTGTCGCGTCATCGATGTCGGGAATTTGTTATATTCGTCTCACCAACTCTATACAAAAACTTAAACTATGACAACACTCTTTTAAGGGAGTATAGCAGCCAGTCTGGGTATCGAAAACACACAAAGACAAGTTGCTAGAATTATATTGATTCAATACTTCTAAATCAAAAGTGTAAAAGTTGATTTTTTTTAAAAAGAAAAGATAACTAGGCGAGTGTATTTAAACTAGATTAACAAAAGGAAATAAAACTATAGGTTGTGACAGATATCCCTCACCCCGAGTTAATTGGTATAAATGGTTACATCGGTTTACAAGTTATTAAGATTGCGTCTCAAAAGAGGATAATTGGCGTAAACGGTTATATCATTACATGGGTTCACAAAGACCATTTCACGTCAAAGTACTCTAGAGACACTAGGCCACGAAAGAGGATACTTGGGATCCAGAGTCATCCATTAGAGAAAAGTAGTCATTTTTATTCCAAGTTATGGATTAAGTGACCGTCTTAAATTATTAGAACTCCGAGAAAGTAATTTCCTATATTAGGGAAGTTGTAATGACCCTGAAATCATAAGAGGCCATGGCCATATATGGATATTCAAACAAAAGGACATGGCCTTAGAAAGTTTAGGCCTCGGAGGTGATTAGAAGGCCACGGCCAAAAGGAACTACCCATGACATTTAGAACCCCAAACTCAAAATGACTCACCATGTGAAGCGATGATGTGGCCTAATTAGGTCATAACTTGAGAAACAAGCTTGGAGGTGTTAGAAGTCTTTCGAAGGGGTATTCATGGAAAAGTGATGTCAAAAGTGGAAACCCTAGGTTCTCTAGTAATTCATATGGATATAAATTCTTGTAACACTTCTCAAAGCTACTAAAACCTTATGTTCCAATTTAAAGGGGGAGAGAGAGAGAGAGAGAGAGAGAGAGAGAGAGAGATATGAAGTGTTATTGGAAAGGATGCCCTGGACATTTACTATAAATCGTAGAAGGAGAAGTGTTAAAGGCGGTGACCGATTACCGTCCATCAGACTAAGTTTTCAAAGGTAAATTTGTACTCTTCCTTTTCTTTTTTTTAGTTAAAACCATACTTTACATGTTTCCCTTGAATAAGATGAGGCCTTGTATGTATTTTGGTTTTAGGCCATGGAGTTTTACTATTCATTTCCATTTCTCAGTTTAGATTCCATGGTTGTTTCCTATTTATAATAAGTTCTTGTTTGTGTATAGTTATTATTCATTGAGAATTTGTAGATCTAAGAATATTCCTATTCATCTTAGTTCACTGATGTAGTAGCTTTATCTATTATTTCTTATATTGAGATTTTGTGTTTACGAATTGGATAATCAGTGGATATTCTTATTGATCTGATAAGGTTTTGCTTAGGGTTTTACATTTGATCTTTCGGGATTTGAGTTATGAGACAATTAAGGTTAAATCCATAGTTTTACTAAAATACCCTTGTTCTTTATTGATCATGAGTTCTAACTCCTTCTTTGAGTCAGCGGAGTTTAGGGAATTATCACATTTTGCCTACTGTGACTTTGAGATGGGTTTTAATATTAAGGTCATGACACTATTTTTCCAGGATAAGGTAACATGTCTAGATAAGTCCTCATGTTTTGTGCTTGAGGTCAAAACAGTTAGTAGTAGGGATATTGAGCATGTGCTAACTATGGATCTTGCACCTTGGCAAAGCTCGACCAAGACTGTGGAGTTAACAGTAGATCACATATGATTGGAAAGGGAAGAAGGTCACGACATGTGTCATGACTGGGTCCAATACATCTGGAATAAGTCCATGGAGATTGAGAGTTCCAAAACCATGAAAATATAGGTCATTGACTACAAAGTAAAACCATATATAGATCCATGAGGGATGCCAAGGAGTTTTTTACCTTTGCAAGATTGAGCCTTAGGTTATTAAGATAATTTGAGGGGTTGGGAAATTTACATTATTTTGTTTCCTAATTTCTTACTTGTGTTATTATGCTTATTTGAACTATTTTTTATAATCCCTTGTTAGTAAACCTTCTATTTTTTTGTTCTAACATTTACAGGTGGCTTGAGTACATCTTAATAGAACCATTGTTGAGATATTTGCACTCAACCCTTTATTATTCCTTGTTTCGTCAGGATAAAGGCAACAGATGCTTTATAAGCAACGTACATTTATAGAGACCGTAGAAGAGCATTAGAGACCATGGAAGAATTTAGAAATTATACTTTTAGGAATGTTTTTATTAGCATATTAAACTATATATTTCACTTTTAGTTACTTTAAGACAAGTTTATGACTTTACTTTAGAATTTGTATGAGAGGAATATCTTTTGTGATCAAAGACTTACAATAGAGACTCCCCTTATTACTGTTAATGGATTTATTATTTTATTGAATGGTTAAATCGTATTGTATTATGTAAATTGTGGTGATTTATTATCTACCAACTTTGATGATGAGGTCGAGACCTTCTTATAGGTCGTAACATAGGAAGTTTTTTGTAATATTAAAATTTTACTATTTAGTGTCGATGATAAGTGACTTAAAGGTTACGTCATAATAGGATAAGAACTCGGGGTGCACATTACACGCTCAATCAAGAGGATCGTATCAATCAGCATTGCTCATGTGACTTAGGGTGCACATTACACGCCAAGCCACCTATAAATAGAACTATACTTTCTAATTTTTGGGATAAGTCATTTCATTGTAAAGTATACCAAAACTCTGGTAAAATATTGTTATAGAGAGAAAATACTAAACTTGTAAGTTGTAGAACATTATTAAACTAGTGAAGAATGAGTTTCTCGATAGTGTATGCAAGCCAATTGGTTAGGCCACTTATATATGTGTGTTAATATCATTTTCTATACTTAACATCTTTATTTACTGCTCAACGTCATACTCATAAACTTTTTAATTATTAATTCACCGAGTTCTTCTTTTATTTGAGTTGTTACCATTTTGTGTAACATCACTCCATATACCTTAACTTATGGGCATGATGTTTTATTGCCAATATAAATCACTTTGAATTTATTAAGAGAGATAACCCAAAAGGAATTAATAGTAGAAGGCCATGATTAATCTATGATCATGGAGTTTAAAAACATATATAAAGATAGGGTGAGAGCCTTGAATATATATTGTTCGAAAAGAAGAAAATAGTTTATGACTATAATAAGAAAGTGAAAAATAGTACCTTTAATGAGCGAGACCTGGTTTGGAAAACCATTTTACTTTTGGGGTGAAAAGATCCAGTCTATGGAAAGTGGTCCCTAAGGTGATAATGCTATTCCCAATTTACAAGGCATTGAAAGGTGGATCAAACTATTTAAGAGATATTAATGATCATATTCATATGAGAAAAAAAATCCATAGTTCTAAAGCAATACTACCCAACCACTTGGGAAGCAAGACAAAAAAGAACAAAAAGCATAATTGTATCTAATATATTGGCAATTACATCCTAATAAAAACGTCTTAATGCAAAGGACTTAAATTTCATCTAGAAATCAAGGTATATAACCCCATTGGTTCTTATTTTAACCTCCATTTATTTGAAATTTTTATAGTTTTTATAAAGAACTAAATATATTCTACCAATTGGTTCAATATCAGCTGGAAATTAACTTCCTCCATAGCTATCAGCTGTAGCTCAGCATTGACTCTTGCCAAATTATTTTTTTAACTCCTCCTTCTTAGACTAGAGGGCACTCATTTTTATTAGAGCATATATCAAATCCTATAGTCCCCTAGGCTTCTGAGCCTTTTGATTTTATAAATGGCCTTAATTTGTAAATAAGGATTTCTCCTCAGGTTCTTCTAAGGTCATAGTGTTTATGTAATATGCAAGTGCTAAACTCTAATGTTGAAGGCCTTTTATAACATTCTTTTCCAACAATTTAAGTTCAGAAATGCAAGAACTAGTTATTTTCAGGCCACTAAGAAAATAAAATCAGTTAAAGCCTCAAAGGGTACCTTGGCAAATCTGCAAAGTAACTACAAAGCTTGACAATAAGGTAAAGTTAGTTGATATTAAATGAGGTTTTGTAGATTTTTCTCCACATTTCCTGTAGATATCTCCAAAGTTTAAACTATAGCATGAGACATGATTTTTACAATCTCCTCTTGGAAATAAGTGACTTCAGGTGGGGTCGTCAACTTAGGATGATCCTCAATCGGGGATTAACCTATGCTTATGGCGAAACTTCCCTCAAACGATAAGTGTTTGGCCAAGGAACATCTTTTGGAATTGGGGGATTTGTAAATGACCTTAGGATATCATCATCATGTTGAGTGACTTGATTAGGATCTTTTTCCATAGTAGTTGAAGTCCCCAGTAGTCCCATCCTTAGAAATAGGATTAAAAGTAGGAGAATTAACAGTTATTGGAGTTAGTTCTATGCCAGAAACTGGATTCAATGTTTGAATGGGTATTTTACCATGAGGATCCGCTGACTCATTTATTAAAGATGCTGGGGGAGGTTTCATATGATTTCTTCCTGGTATGAGCTCTTCCACATTAGTTAAAGTGTCAATTGAATTTAGGATAAGAGAGAAACAATATAAAGTTAGAAATATTAGTATAACAGTACCAAAGTATGAAATACTAAATAACAAGATTAGAAATTAGTACCTGTCAACTAGATTCTATAAGTAGGCCTCCTATAAAGGGTGTTTATCCTTCTTCCTTGGAATGTTTAACATATATAATATAGGAAGCTCGACATGTCCTGAAATTCGTGATGAACTTCTAGACAGGACCTTAAAAGTAGATTTTACCTTTATTGGTCAAACCTGATGAGCCTCTTCTTTATTTTCTCTTTCCTCCGTTAAAGCTTCCTCCCTTAAAGACTCTATTTCCTCATGAGTTAATATCCACTTACAAGAAGAAACATAATCTTTGGGATATGTAGCTTCGATAAAAACAAAATTTAGTCAAATAAAAGACGAAACATATAAAGATAAGATTAGTAGAAGTAACAAAATCCTTACAAGAAGAAGAGGGCTTTGAAGGCTCAATAGTATTATATAGTGGGGTTGGGTGAAATTTAATGTAGTTTGACCACCAATTTGAAAAGTCTTTTTGTCGGTCCTGCATTAAATTCATCTCCAACTATGCTAAAAGTACTTCAAACTTTATGATATTTGGTAATGCCTTTTAGAATAGTTGTATTTAAAATTTAGGAGGATCTAGAAAACAAATGAGGATTAGTAAGTCTCCTCATAGGGACTTGAATGGATTGGAAAAAGACAAATTGCCTATATATTGATCAGGCAAGTAAATTTCCCCAAAAGATCTGGAATTAAGGGCATCAGGAGATTACATTCCACAATATAAGTCTCCATAAATCAAGAAACTTCCACAACATGGGTCTACCTGTTCTTTAGGGCAAGAATTTTTCAAAATTGAACCTAGCCAAAGTGGGGCATGACTGGTTGCAAATAGTGGTACTGAGAGAATCATCGGTCTATTAAATTCTACACATATAAACATATTGGTAAGAGCTTCAAATCTATTATTCCCAGGCTCATAGAAATAATAAGCATAAAAATGGCTAAATTCATAGATATCTTTAACATATCAAATCTATGGGAAATAGGCATGTAACCATATTTGAAGGTCCCACGATAGCCCACCTTTATTAACATTAAACGTGTCATCTAAAAGCTCTAAGAGAAAGTTTTATGAATTCTCATTATATTTTAGTTTGGCATTTTTGGTCACACCCCACTTCGCTATCATGTACATTATCAAGACATTGAGTGAAGCCAAGTTAGGGATTGAATGAGACAATCGCAGATCGAAGAGTTTAGATCGTCACTAAAATTATTGGAGAAAGTATATGAGACTAATTTTGTGTAAACATTTTATTCAATGGTATTTTAAAAGTGTTCATATTATAAAAATATTTAAGGTCTATAATACCCCGTAATTTTATTGATTTTATTTAATGGGATTAATTAAATTAAATGGAATAATTAATTTGAAATTAATTTGAATTTAAATACTAGCGAGACGAGAGTTGGTATTTGATTATGATAATAATGTTGAATATCAGTGGGTGAATATGGTAATATATGATTATTGAAGTTATTAAAATTGTCACGAGTCATAAATACGACAATTCGGGAAATTAAGTTGGGATGCGCGTGTCAGTCGCGTCAGGAATCAATTTAATTGGATTTAAAAGTAAAGTATAATTTTATCATCCGTATGGTCATTTTGAGTGCACCAACGTGTCCGAAATGGTCGAAATAGTCATAAAATACTAGCCGGGGGTTTAGTTTGGGTCCCGGGGCATTTTTAGGCCAAACCGGCAACCCGGGAGGGTATTTTAGTCATTTTAATTTTTAAAGGATTTTGACCCACGAATTTTAGGCCTTATTTATCAGCCAATATGAGGGTTATTAGGGTCATTATCTGTCATAAGCAAGGAGTGGGCAACGTGATAAAGAGGGGAAGTTACAAGAGGGTTACAAAGCCTTAACCACCCCACACCACCACTTTTCGCTGGAATTGTGACCGGAGAGAGGGAGACCAGCCCCTAACATCACCATCGGATCAGAACATCAATTCCAAGGCATGTGATTCGATTTCATTAAGATTCAGTAAATAGTTTATCCATGATAGTGTAGGATTTGATTATAATCATGAACAATAATTGAAACTCATTAAATTTGGAGAAGAAACCTAAATTTTGGATAGGATTTGCATGTAGTTTAATTCTGGAAGTATTTCAGTAACAAAATCATAACCCTTGATGAATTAAAAACGGTTTTAGGAAGAGAAGTATGATGGTTCTTGAAGAAAATAGAAAAATAGGGTTTTTATGATAATATGATGATTTGATCCAAGAAAAGTCTAATAGTTGATGATTTAAAAGTTTTGGAACGTTAAGAATCATGTAATTAGGTTGTATAATGACGTTATATACTCACATTAGGATTTCACATCATGTAATGAAGATTTGGGACAAAACTGGGATTGAAAATTGAAGAAACCCGTAGCCTGTAACTGCTTGATCGATGGATCGACATTCATAAGTCGATCGATTGATCTCCCCAGAAATTGTGACCTTTTTCTCCTTTTTGACTTTAAGTGTTTCCGGCCATCGAACGTTGTAGTTGAGGATTATGTGAATACATTAGGACTTGAGTGAGACCAGTAGGGATATATTTGAAGCCCAAAACATATTGGAATTTGGTTGGAATGTAGTGTTGAATTTACGAGGGTTCGACGAGTAATTTCCTATTTTATGATGCGATAGCATGATATAAATTCTTAGGAGTGATAAGTTAGGATTTGGGACATAAATAAGGACTTAAGAGTACTAAATTAATATGTGGGAAAAGTAGGAGACTTAGTAACCTCTTCGGTTAGGTTTTAAGTATCCGAAACTATACGACATGAGACGTATTAGTGAAATAAATTATATATCATCCGGAATTATAATGGTGTACGAATTAGACTAGTGGTATAGGGATGATAACATACCTTTAATAATATAACAAGTTATCTAAGTTGTGTGAATGCTTAGTATATGGATTATTATGTGTATGACATACCTACCATACTTGTTATCACGGGAGGTAGGCTTTCAGAATAGGGCCATCTAATATTTGTGTGCCTAAGGGGGGGTTTAGATTGGTACCTTGAGGACATAGGGTTGTGAATGGATTATTTGTGAGTTAATAAGTCAGCTGACCATGGGAGCGTAGGTATGTGCGTGACTCATGGGTATGTGAACTATGTTCGCCTCCAATATGTGTGATTTTGCTTATTGAAACAGTTCCTGAGAGATTCGGAACACGTAGTCCTTATGTACGTGATGTACCGGGATTCGATAGCAGAGTATGTGTGCACCGCAGCATAGCCTAGGGGTGCCCTATTTTGTATATTTGTGCTGAGAATAATACACTTGTGATTATAACGAACTCTTTATTAAAGTGTGAATATAAATAATTGTGACATTTTTGAATGGGATTTAAAATGAGAATTTTCTATCGTAATTGTTATAAATTAATCTTATTAATGAAAAGGTGAGTTACACACAAAATATGTTAGAGCGATGTGAATAGACTCCTATATTATATGTGAGGACAGGAAGTGGTACAGATTAGTTAGTTAATGGCATAACTAGGACGGGTTAAGGATATACGTTAGGCGTGTACATTAGTTGAGGGGTGACGAACTCATGTGAGAGAACGTAACTAACATGTATATAATATTTACTATTTAATGCAATTAAATGCTTGCTATATTTTTAAACTGTTTTCACCTCGGGCTCTAACCTGTTTGCTTTCAAATCTATTTTTCTTGTAAAACCTTTTAGGTGCCCAGCCACAGGGATGCCAAGCATAGGAGTTCCATTCCATTGGCATGATGTAGCTGCTGTGGAAGTTACAGGATATTGGTAGTAGACGCCTCCACATTCTACATTTGATTCTATTCAAGTTCATTTATCAGTTAGGGCATGTCGCTCCTTTCCATTTAGATACAGCTTTCTCAGACTTTCAGTTTCCTTTCAGTTGGATTTTTTATTTGTTCAGACTTTGTAATTGGATTTATTCAGTATTTGGATTATTCAGGGGAGTGTTACTCCAGACACATTTTTTATTTTTTCCATTATTATTCTATTGTGATCGTGATGTGGATGTGTTATAGTTAGCTTATAATTTAATTGGTTGCATTTTAATTTCATTTAATAAAATTTGGCAACTCACTTTTTAAATATTAGGTGGCTAGTAATTGTTTAAAAAAAATGTTTTCGACTGTGATGCTATGAACTGAACCAACTTTACATTTTGTATTAATTTTAATAAAGGAGTAGCTACCCGGTATTTAATTAGTCGGGGTGCCACAAGGTCCATTTTTAAAATATTTCAAAGAAAAAATATATCTATTTAAGTCGTTTAAACAACTTTATTCTCTTTGTTCGAACGAGATTGTGGTGTTCGTTTAAACAAACATCGAATAAAGTTTGTTTGTTAGGAGAACAAATTTAATTTGAAGCTCGTTAGATGTTGGTTCGAACGAGATGGCATGTTCATTCGAACAAGTTTATTTTTGTTTCAAACGAGTTAGATTGGTAATGGGGTTATGAAACGAAAGGCTAATATTTAGGCTCAAAGGGGTTAACGAGGGTAAACATATAAGGGTGAGGTCAAGGCTAATATGGGTGATATATCAAAGAGGGCCTATGATCATTTCACAAAGTTTACGCAATTCTCGAGTCAAACCAATATATGAAAATCATGCTCAAGTAACACATTTCAAGTATGAACTCAATTAATGAACGGTGAAATGAAAGAATAGTGAGATTACCAACGAATTCAACGTTTTCAATGAGGAAATAATAGTGTATAACACTCACAAACGACGAAAGGTACAAAGCTTACTCGGTGTAAGTATATACAATGCAACAAAAGATTACCGAGTTATAAAAATCTTAAACCAAATCAATAAAGCAAGGAAAGTGAATGTGCTCATGGGATTAAAGTTTAATTCATGAAGTTATTCATCATATCAATAATTGAGACTAAAGTCAAATAACTTCTAAAATCGAGAACATGCATCATTGGGTTGTCTATTGGATCGGGCAATTATTGAATTTTATCATCGGAAACAAAGGCAAAATGCCCAAAAAAGGAGAAAAAATAAAGAAAATCTTTTTGAAATTTTTGAATTTTTCTAAGAAAAGCATACTAAGTAACTAACATGTGAGCAAAAACATGGACTAAATGAAGAAATTGATAGAATATCCCACACCCCCTAACTTAAAACTTGACATTGTCCTCAATGTAAATTAAGAACCAAGTCAAATAGAGGAAAAGAGTGATATTACCCAAGATTGGAGCGATCCCCATAAGAACAAGTCCAAAGAATCTACAAAACAAGTTAGTACCGAGCATAGCAAAAACAAATAACAAAAAGTTAACTAATTACACTAAACTAAATTAACAAGGAAAGAAAAAAATAAATAGAAAGAAAGAATAAAAATCTAACTATATACAACCTACTATTTAGGCTTCACACTAACTATACACTAGAAGTTTAAATAGTTGAGGGTCCACCATAAGAACGATTTGACTTTGGAGAATAACCGGTGTAACCTCACATACAAGCATGCCCTCCGAAAAATATGGATTCCGTTTGAACAACGGAAGGCATGTGTAAGGCGGAAGAAATGAACCATTGCCAATTAAAAGTTTTGGTGGGACGATGGGGGGTTTGGATTGAACGGGTGACAAAAACAAGTGGGGACCGAGAAAAGCCAAAAATCCTCCCAAGGATTTTGAAGTTGGAACGGGAGGCGGCGCACACAAAGGCAAAGATGCGATTGTGGAGGGCGACTCGAGCAAGTACTCCTCATCGGCGATAGGGTTTATAACATTAAAGTTCAAAACCGAATCATCGGGTACTTGTTCTGGTGGGGTAATAGAGAATGAAAATGGGGATGAAAAAAATTCAAACTCATGAGATGAATCATCATCGCATGAAGTTGGAGTTTCAAAGAAAATAATATCATTTTCAATGAAATGTTCTTTGGGGGCCAAAGAAGAAATCATTTCATTGCAAATAGATATTACGTCATTTCCATCCTCGCTTTCAATATCTATTACGCAATGGGCAAAGTCTAGAATGGCTTGTTCCAAAGTAGGCACAAGTACCTCATTTGGTTCAAAACATTCGTCGACCTCGAAAGTCTCGGAAGCAAAATCGTCGTCGGACTCAAATAATAAATCCAACTCATGTTCCCAGGAATGATTTTCTTCCCGATAACAATTTTCAAGTTTCTCATTCTCATACATACTCAAACCCTCCCCGAATGTCATGGGTCGAGGTGTGTATGCATGAAAATGGGAACTTTGAAAGTTGCCATCGGACTTAAACGAAAACTCATTATTATAGGAATTTTGAAAACTATTGCAATTCATTTCAAAATTCCTATTATAAGGAGGTAAAGGCCCAAAATCATTATCATCATCATCAAAATTCCAATAACCTAAGTTTTGACTTTCGTTATACTCGCCCAAAGTAATATTTGAATTTGCAAATTTTTGGGATTCTAAGTATTCACCGAAAGTCATAGGTTTGTGAGAATTTTGAGAATTATAACAAGGATTACCGAAAGAATTGGAATAAGACATGCTTACCCCAAAAATGGCTCGAAGTGGCGGATTCCACAAAGTAAGTGCGCGCGGGATGGATTCGAGCGTTTCTTGATTCTCAAGTGTAGAAGTCCTACAAAAAATTTAGGCAAAAAATACATATAAAAAGAAAATACTATGAAATACTAAATCAAATAAAGTCTAAAACAAACTCGTCCCCGGCAACGGCTCCATTTGATAGACAGGGTTTTGCCGCGGAACGAGAGTCACCTACACGCCGGTCATTTTGAGTTCGGCTCACCTGAACTATACAAAAACCTAAACTACGACTACACTCAACGGGTGAGTATAGCGGTAAGTCGGGTATCGAAAATCCACAGAGATAAGTTGCTAGAATTTAAGTGATTTAATTCTCCGAAATAAAAGTGTAAAAGATGATTACAAACTAAAAGGAAAAGTTAATTTAGGCAATGTGTTGAAACTAGATTATGAAAGCGAGTAAAACTATAGGTTGTGTCGAATATCCGTCACCCGAGTTAATTTGTATAAAATGGTTACATGGGTCGACGAGTTATTACAAGTGCGTCTCGTTTCGATAGTTAATTAAATCAAGGGTTGTTACGCCCTAAATCATCATAAAAGCCTAATAAGATTTTGGCGTCAACAAATATCCCAGAAATTACGCGCGAAAGGTCGTAAGCATGGGACATACATGATATGCCCCGTCAAATCTCCTAGGCGCAATAACTAGGACAACGCACCTGAAATAGACCCGTAAACTCCATCACCAAAGCAAAGCAACGCGTCAACTCGAGTGAGTTCAATTCAAACACAACCTAATTTAAATTACCTAGAAAGCATGTTAAAAACGCGATAAATGAAAAGCGATAAATAAATGCGGTAAATCTATACTGGAAAGCGTGTAAATCAAAGCATGTAAATAAAGCAAGAAAACCTAAATTAGAAATCTTGTAAATTATACTACAACAATGGAAACAAAGGAAATACAACTTAAATTAAATGGAGAGGATGATGAATAGTCAACTTACACCACAAATGGGGTGTCAAACCAAGTACAAATGAAGAAGAACCATCCAAAACCACCCAAACCCTAACTACCACTCTCTAAAATCTATTCTAACTAAGTATATCTTAATTAAAACCAAAAATGGGTTTATATAGTAAGTGGGAAAAAGTAAGGGAAAAAGGAAAGAAAGAGGAAAGAGCCCAAAATATCTGGCACTACCGGTCGACCAGTCGTAGGGGCGCAGTCGACCGGCCCCTTAGGCAAAAGCATATTGTCTCTTTCCAATGAAAAAGTTAAAACCACGGTCGACCGGTCCCAGGGACGCGGTCGACCGGTACTCTGTTTTCAGGCTGCATTTGGTCCATGATGAGGGGGAAAAGGTCCATTACAGAAACGAGCCTAGCTTCTTCGTCCGAACTCCAAACGACACACCGTTTGCAGCCACGCGATGCTAACTCAATGAACTACGCATCCGTGGAATTTCCATGAGCCGGATAATAAATATGAATTGACTAAAATTCCCTTGAAGTAGCGTCCAGCGATGGAACTTCTCCGAAATGCAACCGAACCTCACTTTTAGCGTTTCAATACCTACAAAAGCACAAATAACCCCTACAAAGCATGTATATATCCAAATCCAAGTTTTTCTGGTTAATGAGCATAATTATAGGCATTTAGGACCGTAAAAGTGCTAGAATGCATAAAGATAATGGGCGGAAATATGCAATATTCGATACGAATCAGAAAGCTCGAATGAGATCGTATCTAAACTAAATCGATGAGCACATTTGGCTTGTTGTTGAAGGGGGTGGACTGCTACTATTGTGGAAACTAAAAATGTCATTAGTATCAAGCCAATAAAAATTTGGAATGAAGGTGATTTTAGACTGAGTAATTTTGACAATCGTGTTTTAAATGCTATTTCTAGTGATGTCATACCAGAAAAATTTCATCGTGTCATCATGTGTACCATTTCTAAAGAAGCTTGGGATATCCTCCAGCTCACACACGAGTGTACCAATGTTGTAAAAGCTTGTAAGCTTCAAAACCTCACCACACAATTTGAGTATATAAGCATGCTTGAAACTGAAGGTTTTAATGAATTTTACGCACACTTGTAGGATATTGTTAATTGTAATTTTAGTTTAGGTGAGAAAATTTCAAAAATGAGAGTTGTCAAGAAAATTATGTGGTGTCTCCCATATAATTTTAGTCCAAAAGTCCCCGTCCTTAACACTCTGCGAATTCTAGACACAATTAAGCTTGAATATCTTGTAGGTGATCTTCAGGATTACGAATTAAACATGTTTCACAAAACCCAAATGAAAAAAGAAAAAATAATAGATTTAAAAGTTATATCAAAGAAAAAGGTGGCATATGACTCTGGTTCTGATTTTGATCAAGATGATATTACCCTATTTGCTAAAAAATTCAAAAAGTTTCTCAAATTCAAGAATCGAAATTCATAGAAAACGAAAATCAAACATTGAGAAGAACAAAAAATTCAAAGTGGGTAAGAATTTTTATCAAGATGATTAAAAGAAAAATAGTGGTGAGTGTCTTAAGAAAGATGAACGGGAGAGATTTTATGAGTACGAGGGGAAAGGTCACCAATCCCATGAGTGTTCCATTAAGCTTAAGAGACAGGTCAAACGAAAAGCCACCTATAATTCCACTCTAAGCTGTAGGGATGTTGAGTAAGTGGATTCTGGGGATGAATCACCATACGGATGTAACTTCACTGCGTTCATGGTTAGTCACGTTAGAAGTTCAAATAAGTCTCAAGCCGATTAGGATGCTTTTAAATGTGATAACCTCGATAATGAGTCGAATTATTTTGAAGATTTTAAGGGTGGTGATTTGATGAGGGAGAATATGGTATCTAATAGGATTACTCCAAACTTTACACCAATCACTAAAAACCAAGGAAAATAAAAATTTAACTCTTAGGGTATTATATTTAGAGAATGATTTAAAAGGTTTGAGATAAAGAGAGTTCTCAATTAGGATCTCTTTGAGTGAGCAACTTGTTTCGGTGGGTAGGTAAAATAATGTCTTGATCAACAAAATGGCTTGTATTATGAGAGATATTCTGGAAACATTAGAAACTTATGAGAAAATTTAAGCCCATGTCTCCTAACTCGAGAAAGATCTCGAACATGACCGGTAGGTCAAGATAACCTTAGATGACACATCTAATAAGGTTGGAAAGATGTTCTTATGTCCCGCTTTAAGATTTTGAAGAGAGGCAAGGGATAGGTTATGAAGGTGCATCCACTTTCGATATCACACTTTTTTAGGTTCCTAAGTTCGTGATGGATCCTTATGGGTCTTAACCTAAACCACCAATGAGAACTCGTCCTATGAATTTTAACAAAGGTTTACTCCCAAAAATTTATGTTTGTACCTGTTGCAAACAAAAAGGTCACCTTAGGGAGTTTTCCCACAATCTAGCAAGAGTATTTCACACATATGCTACCACACACCACCACAACAACCTTGCTAGTCTTAGAGAGTAAGTTGAGTTTCTAATCATTACGTCTAAGAGTTTAGTGGAAGAATTTCAAAAGATGTCTACGCCTTTGTAACACCTTGTAATTATAATGACTTTTAAAATGGGATTAATTAGAATCAATTATGAGATAATTGAAAATTAATCTGGATTTAAATATTACTTGTGAGTAAAGTAATATGTGAGTTATGTTGAATATATGATTATGACTTTACATATGATTATGATTTTAAAAAATTATCGCAAGTGATGAATCCGACAATTTATGGAAATTAAGTCGGAACGTGCGTGAGTCGTCTCGGGACTATATTTAAGTGAAATGAAAAGTAAAATACTTTTTATTTCATCCAAATGGTCGTTTTGACTGCACCAAAGTATCTGGAAGGGTTTAAATAGTCAAAAAAGTCTACCTAGGGGTTTGCTTTGCGTCTCGGGGCAATTTGGAACCAAACAGACACCCCGGAGGGGTATTTTGGTCATTTGTAAAGTAGGGTGAATAGTAACTACGAATTATGAGGTGGTTTTATATAACTGAATATTTATTATAAATGATATTCATTCACCAAAAATCGAAAGACAAATCATTGAGGAGAGGGAAGGACTTCTCTAGGAGAGAAAGACCAAAGGGCTAAGAGACACTTTGCCCCACCACCACCACCACCACCGGAGGTTGATTGGAAAAAGGAAGAAGGATTACGAGAAAAATCTTATCCAATGGTTCAGGACTACGAATTGGAGCCAAGTGAATAACTATTGCAAATTCTAGCATGTATATGGTCCATGTTAGGTTGTTTAGAAAATTCTGAAAAGTGATATGAATTAAGATAAATTTTGATGAATCTTTGAAATGAGAATTGTGTAGGACTGATCTATTTATGAGTTTAGAATTAACTCCATGAAATATATGAATTACTTGGTGAAGAAATATGGGATTTACATGTGTAATTGATGATAAAGTTAAAACTATAATTCTTGAGATTGAATATGGAATCTGGGTAGATTTATACATGTTGATAGCGTTTAACTAATTTGGATACGTTAGAACTTGACCATATATGTTAGTATATGATCTGGGTTAAATTGTAATGCCCCTTATTTTTATGGTATTTAATTATGGGTTAGTTAAATTAAATTGGGATAAATTAATTTAATATTAATCCAGATTTTAAAATAAATATTTACTAGCGTGACGAGAGTTAGTAATTACTGGTAAGAATTATGTTGAATATTACTTAACGAGTAAAGTAATATATTATATTGAAATTATTAAAATTGTCACGAGTGAATAATACGACAATTATAGAAATTAAGTCGGGACGCGTGTGTGTCATGTCAGGACGCGCGTGTGTCATGTCGGGACTAAATTAATGGAGTAAAAAGTGAATTAATTCAAAGTCACTCGTATGGTTATTTTGAGTGCTCCAATGTGTCCGAAAAGGTCGAGATAGTCAAAAAATGTACCCGCGGGTTTAGTTTGGGTCTCAGGACGTTTTTAGGCCTAACCAATAACCCGGGAGGGCATTTTGGTAATTACCCATTTTAGGCCTTAATTAATGACTAAAATTGAGAGGTTATATCTAATTGAAAGTAGAGTCCTCGAGGGTTAGAAATAGTGGAGTTGCAAAGAGGCTAAGGAAGAAAGAAGGCTTCCAAGGAGGAGAACCACCAACCCTACACCATTCTCACCAATTTCACCACCAACGTCTAGATCGGGGAACGATGAGTACCCCCCCATCATTCTCTATGGTTCAAACTTCCATTGTTAAGGCAACTATCTAAACTTTTGGTCATTAGTTGATAACATATCCATTCTAGTGTATGAGATAATTATTTATGTTATCATAAAAGTTAAATGATGTTTGGGAGATTTATATTTAATTTCTGAGTAGAAACCATGTTAGGACAACCCTATTGATATATGTAGATTATTAAATAAGAAATTGATGTCCAGTAGAGGTTAATTCTGGAAGAATTAGGAAGATATTGATGATGATGATGATGATGATGATGATGATGATGATGATGATGATGATGGTGATGATGATGATGATGATGATGATGATAAAAATAGGGTTCTTGATGTATTAATTTAAATTAACCCTTTAAATTGATGGCCCTTGATGAATTCGTATATGTTTTACGTTAGAAATCATGTATGTAGGATAATACAACTTTTGGTTTGATTGTTTGGGAGTTTGGGACGAATTAATAGAGGTTTTGAGGATTTAAGCTGATGAAACCCGTAGATAAAGAATTGAAGAAACTGAGCCATTACCTGCTCGATCGATCGATCGACTCAAGAATGTCGATCGATCGACTGAATCAATCGATCGATCCTTTCATCAATTGATCGACTCCTCCTGGAAATGGAAACTTCTTCCCCTTTTAAGGACCTTTGGACATAATTAGGGTTCGGTATTGATCGATCGACACAATCCCAATATGTAATGACCTTTGGACCTAATTTAAATGTCATAATGGGACTTGAGAAGGACCAATAGGGTATAAGTAGGGTCTGGGTAAGACGACTCTATATGATATTTAATCGTGGGATTTCGGGGGTATAAATTGAGGGGGAAATCGTGCGTACATTAAATTAGGTCCTGTGAGAATTAAGAAGCACTTAGACCAGTAGGGTAGTGAGTTTACACCTACTGATTTTATATTTATCAAGAGGATACACTTAGAGAGTTGAGAAGTACTTAAGGACTTGCGGTAATTGAGAAAATAAAAGAATGACTTAATTATACGTAGAACTCGGGTATTATGTGCCACTCATGGTTCGAATATATTATGGGTCATGGGCGTACCTAGATGAATAATAAGAATATATATATATATATATATATATATATATATATATATATATATATATATATATATATATATATATATATATATATATATATATGGGTGCATGTATATATATATATGTATATAATATTGTATATATGTGTGTAATCATACCCGCACTACTTTCTATCACGGAGGTTCCGAGCCAAGACAGTCTTATCTCAAATGGACCATTATGGGGGATATTGACTTGTACCCTAAAACATAGCATCCTTGGTACAGGCTATCCGAGAATGGTAGTCAGACGGTCCTAAGATACGTGAGGGTATGTGATGACCTCTTAGAGACTTGGAACTATGCTTCCCTTCCATTATTTGTGTTTTGTGTTAATACAGTTTGAGAGTGATTCCGAATTAGTATTCCCCTTTGTACGAGAGATACGGGGACTTGGTAGCAGAGTATGCCAGCACCATAGATTTTATATGGGTAGATTAGTATATATATTATATGAGTGATAAATTTATATATACATATACCCAAGATTCCTCTCTTATGCTTGTAAGTAGATAAAATTGGATAATTGATATTAAACAAACTAAGTGTGTAAAGCTATATTGTGATGTACATAGCCGACTCGATAAATTTGTAAGAAAAGTTACAATATATAAATGTTAGTGATGCGATCACACGAATTAGGATTGATAAGGGAAGAGTGGCTCAGACTAGTTAACTGGGTTAGCTTTATCTAGATTAATTCGGTAGTACATTAGGCGTGCACACTAGTTGAGAGGTGAAAATTTCTCAAGTGAGTGTCGAGGTACTAACATGTATGTAATATCAACTGGTAAGCATTTTATATACTTGCTAAACAATTTTAAAAACTATTTTACACTCGGGCTGTGACCCGTTTTCTGTCATATCTTTTTTCTCTTGTATATATATATGTATTACAAGTGCCCAGCCACAGGGGCGTTAGGCTTAGATCTTTGGACTATTAAGGTGTTGCAACTAGTCTGGGAGTTGCAGGTCTTTAAAGTAATTGACTTCATCATTTTCTTCTCAGTCTTCCATTTAGTCATTATTAGATAGGGAATGTGTCACCCATTTCCAATTTTTATCTAGTTAAGAGAGATTTTTACTCTTTATTTATTTCAGTATTATGTTTTGTTGGGATTGTCTTAATTATTTCATCGTCCTGCGACTTGGGATATATTATTTTAGATTGGTTAATCTAGCTTAGTTATTTCATTTGGATGGTTTAGTTTTAATATTATAATTTGCGTTCCCGAAAATGGTTTAGTATATTAAATTATAACAATAGGAATTAATTCATAAAATTAAATGTTTTGACACTTAACTTAATTATTTATTAGGTGATTAATAAAGAAAAATTGTCTTTCGCAGTGATGCTAAGAATGAACCAATCGAACACTTTGAGTAAATTTAATAAAGGACTGATCACGCGGTATTTAATTAGGCGGGGTGTCACAGGTGGTATCAAAGCATCAGGTTATAGAATCCTTAGGATATGTACGGCTTATTATGCTTTCAGCTTAGCATCCTTTGATATAGAGCCCTATCTTTAGGGTTGTCGTACTCTTATTTATGTGATTACGTCTTGAGCTATTTGAGATTTAACAATAACTGTGGACTAATAAAATTCTTTCTCTTCTCAGATGCCTCCTCGACATGCACGAGATAGACAGGCCCAACCAGAGCAGCCAACAGCTCAGGCTCAGGGAACAATGAATGCAGCCAAGGTCGCCTCCATAGTTGCTCAGGCGGTGAATACAGCTCTAGCGATGGTGCAACAGGCCCCGCCCCAGGTTCATGTTGTGGTGACAGTTCTAGCTCAGTTTCTCACTGCATGAGAGAGAGTTAGGGATGCTTTTCGGAGGGAACATCCCCCAGAGTTCTCGGGAAGTTTTGACATTATCATCGCAAGCCAATAGAAGAAGGAAATCCAAAGTCATCTTCACATGTATGAGTGCACGGATATTCATAGACAATCACTGGCTTCCTTCAAACTAGTGGGGGCCGTTTTGCGATGGTGGGAGTCCACTACCACTTTAGAGGAGAGGGACAGTATGATGATTCAGAGTTTCGGGGTGCAGTTTGATCGCAAATACTTTTCTTCCGCCGTGTAGACTGAGATGAGGCAAAAACTGTTGAATCCCAAGCAGGAAAGTATTATTGTTGCGGAGTATGAAGAGGAGTTCACGAGGTTGATTACTATAATGCCGGATGAGGTACCCATCGAAGAGAAGAAGATTCGGATGTTCATGGATGGTTTGACCTGGAGGATTCGCCAGCACCTCTTAGGTAATCTGTTATTTGATACTTATACTAATGTACTCAACGCCACCCTATTGCATTGCCAGTACCACCGCTTCCACCATCAGGGGAGCATGGGAGCCGGAGAGGCCAGCCACCAAGGTCGTACATGAGATAGTAATACCAGTGGGGCACAAGCAGCTCCAGGGAAGGTCCTTCAGGGTGAGCAGAGTTCCTATCAGGGGGACCCTGTTAAGCATTTTCAATCTGGAGACTCTAGGCAGGGACATGGAGGCTAAAAATAGGTCCAATTGGACCAATCCAGTCAACAGGGTCAGCATCGTTATCAGCAGGGCCAACAGCGGTATCAGCAGGGCGAGTGGAGGGGTAGTAACGGCCATCAGGGCTGAGGACAGCAGGGACAGAAGGGAGTAAATTTCATGGGTGGATGATTTGGTTGGGGAAAGAATGGCCATATATGTTAGGACTGCCCCGAGGGGGACAGGACCCCACAGCAGTAAGGTGGCCATCAGGAGCCACAGAGACCTATCTTCCCAGCCGCCCTCCCAGCACCACCTCAGATGCCAATCTTACCAGCCATCCCAGTCATCCTAATTCAATAGGGACAATTGCAGTATGGACGTATTATAACGTCCACCAGGAAGCATCACCATAAGAACCACCCGTAGTTGAGGGTAAGTTTCCTATCCATGGTACTATGGGGCGCATTTTATTTAACACTCGGGCATCACACTGCTTCATAGACACTAGTTTTGCACGGGCCATGGGGTTGTTAGACTCGGTAGAGAGTACAGTGACATGTGTAGACTCACCGTTGGGTAATGGGTCATTGATTTTCTTTATATGCCGGGGAGTAGGTATAGAGATTGGGAGTCTGATTTTGCCTGCAGATATGCTAGTCGTAGATATACATGAGCATGATGCCATTATTGGCATGGATTGGCTTGCTGCTTATAGAGCCATGATAGATTGTTTCAGTAGGAGTATTATTTTTGTTATTCCTGGTCAGGAGATGTTTTTGGTGGTGATGCCTTGTCCTGAGGGAGGATTGTCCACCCATTTATATTATATAGAGGAGGAGACCTCTAAGGAGATAGTGATTCCCATTAATTTAATTCACGTAGTTTGTGAGTTTTTTAAAGTGTTATAGGAGATACCGGGACTACCGCCTAGCCGAGAGATAGATTTCATTATAGATTTGATGTCGGGCACTCAGCCGATAGACCGTTCACCATACTGTATGGCTCCAACTGAGATGAGAGAGTTGCGTCATCAGATTGAGCATCTGTTGGGACAGGGCTTCATCCGTAGGAGTACCTCGCCTTGGGGTGATCCCATGTTGTTTATGAAGAAAAGAGATGGGTCATTGAGGTTATGTGTGGACTACCGAGAGTTTAACAAAGTCATGATACGAAATAAGCATCCATTGCTCCGAATCGATGACTTGTTTGACCAGTTGAGAGAAGCTGCTTCTTCTCAAAGATAGACTTGAGGTTGGGATACCATCAGTTACAGATTAGGGAATAGGGTGTGTTAAAGACTGCATTCTTGATGCATTATGGATCCTACGAGTTTAGGGTTATACCATTTAGGCTAACCAATGCTCCAGTCATGTTCATGGACTTAATAAACTGGGTGTTCAGAGAGTTCCTTGATCAGTTTGCCATCGTCTTTATAGATGACATTCTGATTTATTCCCAGACTGACGAGGAGCATGCCGAGCATTTGAGATGGATCATTTAGACTCTAAGAGAGCAACGGCTATATGCTAAGTATGACAAGTGCGGGTTTTGGCTACGAGAGGTCCAGTTCTTGGGGCACATTGTTTTCGCCAGGGGGATATTCATGGATTTGGGAAAGGTGTCCGTAGTGAGGGAGTGGGGGCAGCCCACGACACTGTCAGAGATCCATAGTTTCTTGGGATTGGCAGGGTACTATAGGTGATTAATTAGAGGATTCTTAAAAATAGATGTTACATTGACTAATCTAACTCGCAAGGGGGTACCGTACGTATGGGATGATGCTTGTTAGTTGGATTTCGATGAGCTAAAGGATAAGTTGACTTCGGCACCAATTCTTACTTCACCCAGGCCAGGAGTGGAGTACCTGGTGTATACTGACGCTTCCCTACAATTACTTGGTGGAATACTTCAGCAGGAGGAGCAGGCTATAGATTATGCCTCCTGCAAGATCAAGCCTCATGAGAGGAATTACCCCACCCATAAATTGGAGCTAGCAGCGGTCATATTTGCCTTGTGGATATGGAGACACTACTTGTTGGGGGAGAAATTTTGCCTGTTCACAGACCACAAGTCACTGCAATACTTGTTCACTCGGAGGGAGTTCAACATGTGTCAGCGCAGGTGGCTGGAGTTTATGAAAGATTACCAATTCGAGATACAGTACCACCCGAGGAAGGTTAACGTAGTTGCTGATGCGTTGAGCCGTAGGCTAGTAGGTGAGGTGGGGGAAGTGTGGAAGGAGAAATGGAAAGAGTTAGGACATCAAGAGGCAGTGGCCCGATCCTTTATGTCCGTCATGACAGTCATACCAGAGAGTTTTATGAGGGTGATCCAGGCCCAAGTAGATGATTGGTTTTGCCAGGATTAGATTGTATGGCTTCTAATCGAGGGCGCGGAGTCCTACTCTGTGAGTTCAGATGGATGATTGTGATTTAATGGGGGATTAGTGGTCCTAAAGGGGGAGGACTTACATCATGCAGTAATGACAGAGTCGCATGGATCTCGATTTTCAGTACATCCCAAAGGGGATAAGATGTACCAGGATATGAGGCGGCAGTATTAGTGGAGTGGGATGAAGAAGGACATTGCGTAGATTGTGTCCAAGTGTGCCACCTGGCAGGTGGTAAAGGTGGACCATCAGAGATCGCCAGGGTTACTTCAGCCACTAGAGATCCCTATGTGGAAATAGGAGAGCATTTCCATGGATTTTATAACTGGGTTTCCTACATCACAGCGGGGTCACGATTTAATATGGGTAATGATGGATCATTTGACCAAGGTAGCTCATTTTCTACCAGTGCGAACAGACTATACCACGGGGAAGTATGACCAGTCATTTATTGCTGAGATAGTGAGGTTGCATGGGGTACCCCTAGATATCGTGTCTGATAGAGATGAGATTTTTATGTCACGCTTCTGGGAGAGCTTCAGGAGGCTATGGGTACCGAGCTTCGATTGAGTACGGCGCATCACTCGCAGATAGATGGGAAGACTGAGCGTACTAATCAGATGCTAGAGGATATGCTACGCATGTGTGTCCTTTATTTTGGAGGGGGGTGGGAGCAGTACCTTCCACTGGTGGAGTTCGCCTATAATAACTCCTACCAGTTTATGATTGGCATGGCCCCATTTGAGGCGTTGTACGGCAGACCTTATCGTTCTCCCACTTGTTGAATAGAGGTGGGGGAAAAAAGTTACTTGGGCTAGAGGTGATACAGGAGACGTCAGTCATGATTGAGTTAATCAGGAGTCGCATTCGAGTAGCCCAGGACAGGCAGAAAAGCTACGCTGATGTAAAGCAGTTCTTCAGAGAGTTTAGCATGGGGGACAAAATATTACTATGAGTGTCTCCTATGAAAGGAGTGATGAGGTTCGGGGAGAAAGGGAAATTGGTTCTGAGGTACGTAGGACCGTTTCCCATTATCGAGAGGATTGGATCGGTGGCATACAGACTTGGGTTGCCAAAGCACTTGCACCATATTCATGATGTGTTCCACATTTCGTCATTGAGGCGGTATCTTCGGGATGATTTGGCCCATACTCATATTGCGATAGATGAGATTAATTTGTATCCCGACAGTTCTTATGAGGAGAGACCATTGGATATCCTAGACCATAGTGAGAGGATATTGAGGTCAAAGGTAGTCCCACTTGTACGGGTCCAGTGGGAGCATCATAATGTAGAGGAGACCACTTAGGAGTGCGAGGCAGATACGCACAAAAAGTATCCGGAATTGTTTTTACCAGGAATGCCTTATTTTCAAAATTTTAGGACGAAATTCCGTTATAAGGGGGTAAGTATGTAAAACCCCGTATTTTTATGGTATTTAATTATGGTATTAATTAAATTAAATTAAATTGGGATAAATTAATTTAATATTAATCCAAATTTTAAAATAAATATTTACAAGCATCATGAGAGTTAGTAATTATTGGTAAGAATTATGTTGAATATTACTCAATGATTAAAGTAATATATGAGATTGAATTTAATAAAATTGTTGCGAGTGAATAATACAACAATTATAGAAATTAAGTCGGGACGCGCGTGTGTCGTGTCGGGACTAAATTAATGGAATAAAAAGTGAATTAATTAAAAGTCACCCATATGGTCATTTCGAGTGCACCAATGTGTCTGGAAAGGTCGAGATAGTCAAAAAATTGTACCCGGGTGTTTAGTTGGGGTCTCGGGACGTTTTTAGGCCTAACCAACAACTCGGGAGGGCATTTTGGTAATTACCCATTTTAGGCCTTAATTAATGACGAAAATTAAGAGGTTATATCTGATTAAAAGTATAATCCTTGAGGGTTATAAATACTGGAGTTGCAGAGAGGCTAAGGAAGAGAGAAGAGAGAAGGCTTGCAAGGAGGAGAACAACCAACCCTACACCATTCTCATCAATTCCACCACAGATCGGGGAACGAGGAGCGAGATCATACCTATCATTCTCTACGATTCAGACTTCCATTTGTTGAGGCAAGTATCTAACTTGTTGTTCTTTAGCTTATAATGCATCCATGCTAGTGTATGAGATAATTATTTATGTTTTCGTGAAAGTTAAATGATGTTTGGGAGATTTATATTGATTTTCTGAGTAGAAACCATGTTAGGAAAACCCTATTGATATATGTAGATGATTAACTAAAAAATTGATGTCTAGTAGAGGTTAAATTCTTTAAGAATTAGGAAGATATTTATGATGATGATGATAAAAAAATGGTTCTTGATGTATTAATTTGAATTAACCCTTTAAATTGATGGGGCTTGATGAATTCGTATATGTTTTACGTTAGAAATCATGTATGTAGGATAATACAACTTTTAGTTTTATTTTTTGGGAGTTTGGGACAAATTAATAGAGGTTTTGAGGATTTAAGTTGATGCGATCGACTCAAGAATGTCGATCGATCGACTGGATCGATCGATCGATCCTTTTCATCGATCGATCGGCTCCTCCAGGAAATTGAAACTTCTTCCCTTTTTAAATGTTAATTCAATCCCAATGTGTAGGTACTTTTGGACATAATGTAAATATCATAATGGGACTTGAGAAAGACCAGTAGGGTATAAGTAGGATCCGGGTAAGACGACTTTATATGATATTTAACCGTGGGATTTCAGGGATATAAATTGAGTGGAAAATCGTGCGTACATTAAATTAGGTCTTGTGAGAATTAATAAGGACACCGAGACATACGTGGACGTGTGTGTTGTGGACAGGTAGCGTAGAAGAAGGACTTTCTGCGTGGGCACTGTGAGAGGAGTGGTTGAAGATCAGAAAAGCGTCAAGAACCGTGGGGATCTAGTCGTTGAGTGAGTCTTCCGTCTGTTCGTTGTAATTACACATTCATAGTGATTGTCTGGCTTGGGCCGGCCGAGGTTTATTCCCGTCTTGGATTTTTCCTCGTACATCCAGTGTTGTGAGTATTCTTTACTTTACTTTACTTTACTTGATTTAATAACTAGATGCATGTTTAGGATTAATCAAGATAAAATTAGTTTAAAGTAAAAAATTGGTCTTTCACAACTTGGTTTGGTGAAAATTAAAAGTTGGATAATTTTTTGGGGAAAATTGGTTTGATTTGAAACACACACATAAGGACCACTCTTTCAAATTGGTATCAGAGCTAGAAAACATAATTTATTTATTTTGTGATCCTGTGTGTTTTCAAAGATGAATTTTGGAAATAATGAACTTTTTCGAACTCCAATTTTTTATGGCACTAATTACACCTAATTGAATATAAGAATGAAAAGTGCATTAAAATCTATTGATGAGCTTGTGTGTCTAGCAGTTGTGAAAGGTTGGACACCCCCTGTCACTATTTTAGGTGAGGTCACTAATTTAAAGCCTGTCGAGTCATGGACCGAAACTAAACATAAACTTTTACAATATAATTCTAAGGGTTTGCATGTTATTTCTTCACATGTCACACTAGAAGAATATAATAGAATTATGACTTGTGAGAAATCAAAAGAGGCTTGGGATATTTTGGCACTCACTCACGAGGGCACTAGCACAGTTAGGGCGTCAAAACTTCAAAATCTTACTACACAGTTTGAGACCATTAGGATGTTAGAGAGTGAGACTTTTGATGAGTTTTATGCTAGGTTGTCTAATATTATCAACTCGTCGTTCAACCTAGGTGAGAAAATTCCTGACAATCATGTCATTAAGAAAATCCTAAGTTCATTGCCTAGTAGGTTTGATGCGACAGTGACTATTTTAAACTCCTTGGGTAAGATAGAGTTGACAAAACTAGAAGAGATTGTAGGTGACTTACAAACCTATGAAATCAACATGATTACCTCCAAGCGAGTGCCTAAGAAAGAAAAGGGTATTGCATTGAAAACCCGAAAGGAGGAAATTAAAGTTTCAGATTCCGATTCCAATTTTGAGTATGTTGCTTTGTTGGCAAAGAAATTTAAAAAATTATTAAGTTTCAAAAGCAATCGAAAGATGCTAAGAAATTTGAAAAATTCAAGAACAACAAATTTTATCCCACCTCTAAGGATAAGTTTGATAAGCCTAAGAGAGATGAGTCGGATAAGTGTTTTGGGTCTGAGGGGTATGGTCACAAAGTTAAGGAGTGTCCCACTAGACTTAAGAAAGAGGACAAGCAACCCATTGTATATAGTGCCACCTTAAGTGATAGTGATTCGAAAGAGGGAGAGAGTTCCCCCATTGAGCGTAACTTTGTTGCGTTTATGGCATGTCATGTGAGCGACGATAATTCTCATGTGAATGACACTTTCGAGGAGGTTTTGAGTGAATCCCATGTTAGTGAGGGAGAAGAGAGTGAAGAAGAGGAGATAGATGTGAAATAATTGCAAGTTGCATTTAATGAGTTTTATGCCGAAACGGTTAAGGTGAAAAAGGCAAATGCAAAATTTCAAGCTATATTAAATGAGCGTGCCATAGAAAATAATGATAGTTTGATTGAGGATCTTAGAGCACGAAATAAGACTCTTAGGGAGAAATTAGAGTATGTCGAGGGTGAGAGAGATAATCTCCATGGTTTGATGGAGTCTTTGAAAAAGGAGATTTTATAGTTTGAGGAGTCTAGGCGTTTTCTCGAGTTTAGGATTCATGAGTTGGAGGAGAGACTCGTCTAGAGTTTAGTTTGATTTGGAGGCTAGGTCGGAGAAGTTAGATAAGATCTTAGGCATTGTCCAAATTAAGGGAGATAGGGGAGGTATAGGTTTTGATGAGAGAATTGTTCACATTCCCCCCGCACGTGTGAGAAACAAAAGGAAGGTTAGAAAAGGTCCACATATAGGTAATCATTCCCACCATCGCTACACTTGCACGTTTTGTGGTAAAAAAGGTAACCTTAGGCGTTATTGTTACGACCTTAGACAAGCTATTAGGAAGTTTAGGAATAAAGATGCCCCGACTCCCCAAACCCCCATGCATTGTTTTATACCTACTTGGGTTAGGAAATCGGATTTATTGGCTTTAAGAATAAAACTTTATGATTCTCGTTTGAGTGCACTTGATTCTTCCCATGCTTAATATAAAGGATGATAGTGTTACCATGTTTGTCATATGCTAGTTTGCTTCATGATATATTCATTGCTAGTATAGTGACATGTGTATCATTTTGTACTATAGTTTTTCATTTGTTGGAGTCCCATTGAAAAAATACAAAAAGATTTTGTTTTTGAGAAAACTTTTGAAAAATCAAAAATATTTTGCTTTTATTTGAGACAAAATATGTTTGAAAAGCCAAAAAGATTTTCGGTTTTTGTTTTTGATTTTACATGTTTGATGTAGCTTATTGGTGTGCTTGGACCCCCCATCGTTTCATATCCATGTGGCTGGGACATTTGGTCAATATTATCGATGCTTAGAATGATCTTAACCATTGTTTATATGGGGTTGTTTCAAAGTTGATATGCATTTTGATTCGACTTTGTATACATGCCATGATTGCACACATGCACGAGTTTATATGGATGTTTCACTTCTCTTGCATATTTGAATTTGGTGAGGCGTTCTTATCTCAATCTTGTCATCTATGCATAACTAGACGTAAGGAGAAGTGTGCATGTAAAAATTATTTTCCGTGAGGATGTGAGTTGGTACCTAATTGAAAAAATGACGAGTGATTCACGGGAAAGGGCTGTGAGAGTTCAAAATTAACTCGTCATGAAAGTCACCATTTAAAAGAGCCCAAAAGAAAAGGCAATATGCTAAGAAAAAGGGCCAAAAAGATTTTCTCTAAGTTGAGAATGCTAGAAACCTTAAAAGAACTTAAAAAGGTATGTTTATGAGGGAGTTTGGTTGGAGAAAATTTAAACGGATTTGCACAACTAATCCTAATGTTGAAATATTGCAATTTGACTCTATTGTTTGTAGAATCGTCAAAAATTTGGATTTGTATGCATGTAGCATGTTTAGTTCATTAAGCTCACACTTTAATTGTCATATGGCTATAGTAAAGTTTGATGATTTATCGCTATCAATTAGAGCTTCTTGATCTTCTCGATGTGTTGGAATTGTGGCTCATTTGTTGTAGTTTCACGCTCATACATTACATGTCCATGTTTGAGCACATCGGTACTATGTTTGCATGTAACTCACATTGTTAGTTTTTATGCATTTTTGCATTTTGTGTTAAAAGCTTACTGTTTTAGCACTGTTTTGCTGCTGTCAGGCCCTTCCAGTGTGATTTTTCTGGAAATTTTTCCACTAGGAAAAATTATATGATATTTCTGGGAAACTGGGAAAATTTGGCCTGTCAAGAGAAGTCGTTCAAATGACATCTCCATGTCGCGAGAAGTCTCGTTCGAGCGACGTCCTCATCTCGTTTCAGCAACGTCCCTGGCTCGTTCGAACGACAGTCTAGAATTTTTGCTTCTTCTTATTTATAGTCCTCTGGTTAAAATTGGTATTTTTTTGGTACTGCTGGAAGCTTTCTGGACTGACTGGTTTATATGCAGGTTATATTGTACAAAAATTGAATTTTTTTGCGTATGATTCGTTTATCACACCTGATTAGATTGCCATATTCTTTGTGTGATTCATTGGTTTACTAGCTACTGATTTGTCATTACTTGATCATACTTAGTTGGTTGTTTCATGATTATCTAGCGATTTTTAATTGGTATATTCTCATGCTAGATACTTGTTGGTTGGTTTATCTTTTCACCGGGTTGTCTATTAGAGACAAAAAGGGGGAGAGATGTATGTGATGTAGGGGGGATTTGAGATTTGTTGAGCATGCTTTTTGTTACATATTTTGCAAATTGGTATTTCAAATTGCTAGCACAAATTCATATCATTTTGTTGCTCAATTGTTTAACAAATGATTTTTTAGAGTTTATTCATATTGATACCTATTATAAAATTGATATCATTTGGATATATATATATATATATATATATATATATTGGTTTCATTTGTTCCTCCATACTTCACTGGGTATTTGTTTGTCTATTTCATGTGTGTAGGTATGCTTCAGAGATTCGATATTTCAGGTCTACATCACATTCATACAGTTCATGCTTGCCGGTGCTACATATTCTAGTCCGTGTCCTGTAATTTTTTACTTTGGGTTTACGGGATGGAATTTAGGCATCATACGGCTTGACGGCCCGGCTTAGGCATTTCACTTGTTTAGTTTTTTTTTCGGGAATAGTCAAAGGGGACGATTTGTAAGGACATAAATTTCCAATTGAGTCCCTGTATTGTTTTGACTTAATTCCGTGAACAAAACTGTGTTTGTAATATGTCATAGGGAGATTTTATTTTGTCACAATCCCACTTGGTCTATGACGTATTGAAGAAATTGAAGACGTTGTGGCAAAGATTCAAAGAATTAATCATGCCGAAGTTTAATTGGTGAAAGTTTATTCGTCTTCAAGTTAATTGCATTTCAAGATCACACAGGTACGAATGCGTATAATTAATGGTGCTCGGAATTATTTTTATAAAAGAGAAGGATGTATTTTTATAAGGAAAAATATTTTAAAATGTTTTAAGGAGTGTTTTAAATGTTTTAAACTACGTTTTATTCTAATAAGCTCGACAAAGAGTTTGACTTAAATGGATCTCTTTTGGAAGAAACGTTTTAAAGAAAAAGTCAAACTGACACGAGCGTCGTTCAAATGACATATCTGCTCGTTCGAGCATGATGGCTATGTCGTGCAAATGACTGGCCAATCTTGTTCGAGCGACACAATTTTTCTAATATTTCAATCATTCGATTAGAAAAATTACATAAACGCCCATCCACATCTAACATAAAATGATGTTAACAAAGTAACCCACGATCTTGAAACATACAACCTTCAAAAAAATGACCTCAATGATTCTCCTTGTTCGAAAGATATATACATCTATAGTATGATTTCTTTTATGTCAATTACCTTAAACGACGAACAATTTTTTAAGTAGTTCCTATAGCCAACAATATTTAAAAACACAATCAAATTTGTATGCGTTCATATCAATTACCTTTAAAACCACTTAAAACCAAGAAGTTTAACATAAAAATTACCTCATAAACAACTATACCAATAACCACAACACCATATACAACACGTATGTGGTTCTAGGGTTCTTCTTTACTTTCTCGAGGTCTTCAACTTAGAAATTGTAATTGAGAATTAACAACTGTAATTTGTGAACTTCTAGGGTTTCTTCTTTACTTTATCTCTCTAAAACTATGTAAAAAGAAGCTCTCCCATGTTTAGGAATCATTTTGAATAAATAACCTATGAAATTACAAGAGTTTTAGCCATGCAAGACTCTAGCTGGAAAACTAGATAATTACAAAATTCAACCTCCAGACCGGTCCTGCCTGATATTTTGGTTCGGTCCGATGTATACCGGATCGGTTTGTTTTCTTTTCATATCGGATTGGTCCGCTTCACAAAGGTTAAACAGTAAGTTTCAAGGGTCCGGACCGGTTCATTTTTTATGGAATCTGGATCGGTCCGCTTCACCAAACTTAGACAGTGGACCTTCAAGGGGCGGATCGATTCATTTCTAATGTAATTCGAATCGGTCCGGGTCCTTGGATCAATTTCTCTTCATCTTCTCATCAGTTTCTCATTATTATCTCTCATCTTTCAAGACTCGTAACTTTTGCTTCGGGACTCAGATTTGGACGTCGTTTCTTCCTACATGCTTGTAGACTCGAGGTCTTCAACTTTAATTTTTGTTCCTCATTCGGATTCTAGCTGCAAATTACTCTTTTGCCCTTTTGAATTTTCTTCTTTTCTTTTCTTCCGATTTCTTTCTTTCTCCCATGCATTAAATACTTGCAAAATTTATGAAAAAAACACAAAACTCGGGATATTTGTTAGAAGATGTTAGTATCATAGATATTGAGATAAAACAACGCATTTTAAATCGCCAGAGGTGATAAAAGCCTCAAAATTAAAGGGATAAATCAGAAGAATTTATGCGTTGTCACTACCACATTGAGCTAGTCACCGAATTAGATCCTGATATAGTCGATTGTTGGTGCTATGATATTTGGCTCCTCCTCAAGCACGGTAGTTACCCCTAAGATTCTAATAAGAAAGACCGACCAACCCTCCACAAACTGGCTGCTTATTACATTGTCTATGATAAAGCATTATTCAAGAGAAACTTTGATGGAGCCCACTTACACAGCATTACAGGGGATGACTTTGAAGAGATGATGCAAAAAATCCACAGCGGGGAGTGAGGACCCCACATGAATGGCCATATGCTCGCTAAGAAGATTATCTGATAAGGTTACTATTGGACTACTATGTTTCAGGATTGCACTGCCTATGTTCGGAGATGCCTTAAATGTGAACAGTTTTCCAATCTCAAGCATTTGCCTCTGCGAGAATTATACAACATGACCTCTCCCTGGCCATTCTCCACATGAGGCATCAATATCATAGGGAAAGTTACACCCAAGGCCTCCAACGGACATAAATTCATCTTGGTCGCCATTGATTAATTCACCAAATGGGTCGAAGCCGAGTCTTATGTAGTATTGAATGCCAAAAAGGTGGCCAAGTTCATCCAAAAAAATATCATAAGCCGATATGGGGTCCCACACGAGCTAGTGTCAGATAACGAATTGCAGTTCAAAGCAGAAGTCACAGAATTGGTCGACGAGTATGGGTTCAGAGACACAAATCTTCTCCCTACTGACCTCAAACCAAAGGTGCAGTCGAAGCTGCTAATAATAATCTCAAAGCAATCATCATTAAGATGATCAAGAGTTACCAAGATTAGGCTGATCGGATCCCTTACGCCCTCTGGGGCTACCGCACTTTATTTCGAGCATATACTGGGGCTACCCCTTACTCTCTGGTATACAACATGGAAGCGGTCCTACCCGTTGAGGTAGAAATACCTTCATTAAGTGTCATACTTTAAAGTAAAGTCAACGAAGAACACTGGTATCAAAGTCATCTTATCGAGTTATCGCTCTTGGATGAAAGGAGGTTAAAATCTCTATAACAAATACAAGGGTTCCATCGTCGAATAGAACGATCATTCAATAAGAGAGTCCAGGACCATAGTGTCCGAGAAGGGGATTTAGCCCTTAAAGAGATAGTAGAGCCCATCGGGGACCCAAGAGAGAAATTCAAGCCCAATTAGAGAGGCCCCTATAATGTGAAAAAGATCCTATCTGGTGGCGCTACTATGCTCACTGACATCGATGAGGAATAGATTTCCCGTCTGGTCAACTTGGACCGTCTCAAGAAATTCTATTCTTAGTCTGAAATCTCGGCGCACTAAGCTCTTCTGATCTCCCTTATGTTCTAAAAAAACTTCATTTCCCTCTACTCAGAACTACGTGGGGCTTGATCCTCTAAAAATATTTGTACTTTCAAATATGAAACTCAAAAAAAATTCAAAACCTGTACGTAGGTAGCTCATAAGCTTTACATGATCTGACCCCCTTCTTTTTCACAAAATGCTATTCTTTTCTTATCCTTGAGAACGACAGTTCATTTTATCATTTAAATGAACAAATGGATTATCTATGCCTTAGCGATTGGTATATATAATTCGAATGCAAAAACTCATCAAAAGTCATAACAATATAATTAAAATCTTTTTTTATTTCATTAATGAGAAATTTCAGTACGATTACAAATATCGGCGCAGGGAGTCAAACATCCTCCCCTTCCAATCTAACCTTATTGTCCTACAAACAAAAAATAAACTATTTCTAAACTTCCCAAATTTATTCCAACAACCAAACACATAACCATCTTAAAAGCTTCACAAAAACACCAAAAATTTTAGGTTCACAAAAAGGCCTTATCCGCGGCTGCCAGAAGAACCATCTTGATCATCATTTACATCTTGAGGTCCCCAAACTTCCCCTGCTTGGATGGAATGACAAAGACGCTCCATGGAATGGTAAGCCCAGAATAGCCTATAAAAAACCACAACACCTCTATACATGGTGTCAAACATGGCAAGCTACCTCTGCTCGGTCTCCTTAGCCAACATCTTAGACACTACCCTCCTCCACAGCCATTTCATATAATCTCAGAAACATGCCAAACTCTGCCAACATATTGGGAAGGACGGATCGACGTTCGACGATTCTCCCATAAAGAGCCTAGTTGCATGCACATACCTCCCGTCAAATCCTCCATAGGAAAGAAGTTCAGAACACGGGAAGGCACAATTTGTTCCCATCCAAATTGACGCATGAGTCACCAGGAAAAGTAGAGAGAGGTCTGTCGGAGGCCAAGTAATCGAACGTACTGGTATTCCCCCAGTTATAGAATGGAATACAACTCCCCCATAGGGTACCGACCATCGCAGGCATCGAGCCCCATGCTCCACAAACTAGTTCTCCTAGTTCTCGATATTCGGGTCAAAACTGATGAAGTAGCGAGTGCAGAAATTCATCACAGTTGCCAAGGGATATTCATGAGGGATCACCAAATGAAATCTCTCCGACAACCACATAAACAGCATAATGGGTCTGCCTCTCAGAAAGTCAGAATGACCTTCCCGTCAAGCATCTAAATCATTTAGGGTCTCTGCCAGTATCACCGCCGTAGGGTTGTGGTGATATGACATCAACGCGGTGATTGCAGTAAGTTGAGGATCCACCAGTAGGTCCCTGGTCACCAACCGTAATTTTAAAGTTAAGACAAGGGTGATGGCTTTGATATAGCCCACATCACCAACATCCTACATATGCACAGAATACAATACGACATGGAGAGAGATTGTTCCTCCCATTACCAATAATCGAGCCACCGAGGGTGAGATATGGAGAAGTCCTGCTAATAGCTCCCGAGGAGACCGAGAGAATTCAGGCATGGCCACCATAACACTTAGATTTACCCCAGTATAGCAGATAACTCCTCATGAGTCGGGAAGACTTTGGCCAAGCCAAAGAGATAGACATGATCCTCGGGGTACCAAAATTGTACCGCCGCCATCAGCATGTTCCAGTCAATAGGTCAGTTACACCACAAGGAAATCCGACGCATGTTGAAGGCATCGTAGTCTACATTGTACGAGCACATAGCCTCTAAATTTTTTAGGTAAGAGGAGAATTCAATGCTTTCGGGAAGAGCCATGTTGGAAATCATAAGACAAGAAGCAAGAAAAAGAAAAGAAATGTGGATGGGTGAAGAAAACACTCCACTATTACCCCTTTTTATACTTGAAAAACTTAGCTAGAGATGAGGGTCCTGCAAAATCCAGATGAAAACCTACCCCATCAAGGACAAAGTAGTTAAAGAAAGTGCAATCAAGCCTTGGGATGATTAGACTGTACTAACCTGCCGATAGGCTAGACAAGGGAGGATGTCGATCGTCTAACCTGCCGATAGGCTAGACAAGGGGTAAGCCGATCGACATCCCCCCATTTTTAGCAAATTCTCTTTTTCCTTCTTTGTCAAAATTCAAAACTTAAAATTTATTTTTATTCTTCAGACCAGTTCCTCCTAGTTTTACTTATCTTTTCTCAAAATAAATTCATCCTTTTTACGGTCTCAGTAGAAAAGTAAAAAGCGCATTAAGTCATTAAAGCAAAAGGCAAAATAATAAAAAAATCATTCCATTCTATATATATTGCTTCATTACATTTGCCTTGCAGGAAAAAAAACATAAAAATAGCGGGACTCAGCCCGAACCACCCAAAAACATTCTCTCTATCTCTATCCATCAATCTATCTCTCACCTTCTCTTTCTCTCTCTCTTTCTCACTTTCTAAAACACCCCCCATCCCTGCGGCGTACGCACTTTCCCCAACGATGAGCTGAAGAGTCTCCGCTACTTGATCCAGACCCCTCCCCAAATGAAGCAGATGTCACTAAGTAAGAATAAATCGGGATCATCACGGAATCTACCCAATCTCGGATGTTCTCGGCCAGGTAGTCGACACCCAGACGTACTGCAAGAAAAATAAAAAAAATATAATCAGTCAGTATGAGGAAAATCAGAAAAACAAAAGTCAAAGAAATATACCTCAGGCTAAAGGACATCCTCCGTCAGCCCCAGTAACTTCGGGTCCATCACATTGGGGCCATGTAGCATAAGCACCGATCCTCCCTGGGCCATCAGATGTTATAAGAGGGAGGATATAGCCGCAGAAATAGATACTCTGACGTCATCGCCATCGCCGATGTCGATGCACCACCCGCACTATGGGAAGACCCCACTGACCGTACCAGAAACTACAGGGGAAGAGGCATAAAGTCATATATGCTAGGTGGCATCAGCCAGCTCGACACAAAATCCAGATAATCATAGGTCGTCGTCTTGTTAGTATACGATGAGTAAGGATCGCCGACCTTCAAAACCACCCTCGCCTCCTCCGTCTTCTCCTACTCCCGCCTCATGTATCTCAAGGGAATCACAGGTGGCACCATCACCTCATCCTCCACCAACTATCGGACTACTCTCTCCCCCAGATACCAGGAGTAGCCAAACTCATGCGGTAGCAGACGACACAGTTGCGCGTTCCCCCAGTCACCCCCATCTGCTGGATGGCCGCCCCCAGGGATAGAAGGTCACCTGCAAGATCCCCAGTGGAAAATCAATACTTGAAAAAAGGTTAACAAAGAAAAATGGTTTCAAGAGGAAATAAGAACTTACCCAATCGCTCGTCTGGCCATTTAAGACCTGACGTACCACAGCCATAGAATGAGACTTCCTCGACTGTTGGTTGGAATTATGCAACCAGTACATATGGCAGAAGTCCCCCACTAACTCATGTTTCAAACCTATCAAATGGGTGTTAAGCCCAATCACCTCATAAAACCACGTTGGCAAAGGACGAGGGTCATCAATCAGAAGAAAGCAATCAAGGAATCAAAAAAGAAATAAAATGCATAAAGGGAAAATGCAAAAAGGAAAAAATACCTCCAAAACATACGTGATACTAGTAAAGGTCTGTCGACAGCACCGGCTAAATGCATACGAAGATGAATAAAGGGTCTCCAAGGTTAGGTTCCCCCAGTTAAAGAAAGGGATATTCAAAAATGCCTTCAAATAAGGCAAAAACCACAAGTGGACAACGTCGCCACTAGTCGCCCCCAAAAACCATGCCAACAACAAAAGAATAAATAAATGGGCCATCTGCAGCACCTGCAGCCCGTTGGTCTCAGCAACCTGTCGTCTCAATAAAACCTCCTTCAGAAGAGAGAGAGGGATGGAGTCCCCTAAGACTATCCGCCTAACATCACCCAATGCCGCCTCCACCGCCGATGGCATCACTCTTAGTGTGCGATCCACATCTATCTGGGACCCCTCACAATCTAGCCCCAATAGTTGTTGTACGTCAATGGGAGTCACTGTCATCTCCCCAAAATCAAAATGCATGGTGTGGGTAGTATCCCACCACCTCTCTCCCAAGGCATAGAAGACAGCCATCGAACGAGGCATCTCATCCAATGCAGATGCCAAACTGCCAAAACCAGATAATGAAACCATCCAGTGCACCACCGGAGGAAGGAGCTCCCAAGCATCCTTGAACCCCGTCGTCCCTCGGGAACGTAGGTTTGATATAGATATATCAGTCTGTTAAAGGAAAGGAAAAACCCTTGTTAAAATTTCGTAAAAATAAGGGAAAAGGAAATACCAAAGGTCATTAACACTTACATAACCACTAGGGTTCACCACCCTAGACGATCAATGGTATGCAGGCTCACACAGAAGAGTCCGCTCATCCGTAACCGGCTCAAACGAGTCAAAGGCATTCTTACTACCCAGCACTAGGGGCACCCAAGTCCGTCACTCCAAATACGCCCCGTCATAACCACGCCATGTGGACCACACTGCTTGAAAAATCTGTCATTTCTTAGTCTTAGAAAAGAGAACAATGCTAAAATAGTTCGCTGAAAAGAATGGCAGAAGATAGAAGATCTGAAAGCTATGAAAAATGAAGAAATCTTGCCCCTTTTTATAAGATGCTAAGGTTCATGTCGATCGGCAGTCCTCGGCCACATACCGATCGGCACTATCCCTTCACCTGCCCAAGGTAGTCCAAAAAACCATGTCATTTTCGTGCCGGTCAGCACCTCCCTGAAATTTTGTACAAAAAATACCAGAAAATCCTATAAATTCCCCACAAAATTTCAAAAATTACCAAATGAATTTTAGAACATTTTTCACCAAGAAAAAACATTCTTCAAACTCTCAAAATCCCTAACCGAATTAATACCACATTTTTATCCCCCGACTTAAACCCCATAATTCCTTAATGGAATCCCATAATGATTTCCCCAGAGGAATTCTCAAATCCAACTTCCTCAATGGAACTTTAAACCAATTGGATATCTCCACAGCAATATCTCGAAGGGACACAACAGCAATCGAAAAATTCCCCAGCAGGACTACATCCAATCCTCGGATTAGTATCTTTTTCCCAAAGGAGTCCCCAAATTTTCCTAGGAAAACTATACCCCACACCTTACTTTAAGGTCCTCAGAATTTACCTCGACCCTCAGAATTGGTCGCTCATACTTAAGGTCCTTGTAATTGACCCTGTCCCTCAGAATTGGTCGCTTCTGCTTAAGGTCCTCAAAATTGACCTCAACCCTCAGAATTGGTCGTTCTTCACTTAATCCCTCATAATTGGCTTTAACTCGTAGAACTGGTCCCCCACTTAAAGCCCTCGGAATTGGCTTCGACCTCAGAATTGGTCGTTCTTCACTTAAGCCATCAGAATTGGCTTCGACCCGCAGAATTGGTCGCTCTCCACTTGAGGTCCTCAAAACTGACCTCGACCCTCAGAATTGGTCACTTCTACTTAAGGTACTCATAATTGACCATGACCCTCAAAATTAGTCACTCTTCACTTAAGTCCTCAGAATTGGCTTCGACCCACAGAATTGGTCGCTCCTACTTAAAGTCCTTAGAATTAACATCGACCCTCAGAATTGGTTGCTATCCACTTAGGTCCTCAGAATTGACCTCGACCGATAGAATTGGTCGCTCCTACTTATGTTCCTTAGAATCAACCTCAACCCTCAGAATTGGTCGCCCCACTTAAAGCCCTCAGAATTGTCTTCAACCCACAAAATTAGTCACTCTCCACTTAAAGCCCTCGGAATTGGTTTCGACCCTCGGAATTGGTCGCTCCCTACCCTAGGTCTTCAGAATCTACCTTGGCCCACAGAATCGGCCATCCCCAGTATTACCTTAGTCCTCAGAATTGACCTCGACCCTCTGAATCAGTCATCCTCATCCCTTAGGTCCACAAAATTGACCTTTTTCCTAAACATCATATGGTGTCTATTCGATGGCTTTCACTGGTTCCAAGTGCACCCGTTGAGGGGATCTATAGACACCATATTCTAGGACCTCCTAAGTCTCTTCTTAGGTCCCTAGCACCTCCCTATTTCACTAAAAACCATAGGCTACACTCCGAGTACCGATCTAAAGACCATCGAGCGCTCCCGGGCCCCGTTTGACTCTGGTCAAGTCTATCATCAGAGAAAAATCTCAATGAATCTTCAAAGGGATCTAAATTCCCTTTCCAACGGTCTGCCCTATGCGCGAATAGGCATAACGATTCGAACGAACAAACCATTTTACCACCGAAAATCGATCTGGAGGCCACCGGACGCTCTCAAGTCCCGATTTTACCACAGTCAACTTCATCATTAGATCAAAATATCTTTGTATCTTCTAAGGCCACTAAAACCCCTTTTCAATGGTCCACCCCATGTGCAGTCGAACGATCCATTTTCCTCCAAAAAAACATCCAGAGGCCATCGGGCGCTCCCGGGCTCCGTTTGACCAAGGTCAACTCTTCAACTCGAACGATATTGAATGAATCTTCTAAGGGCACTGAATACCCTTTCCAACGGTCCACCCCATGCGCAAATCAGCCTTATAGTACGGACGAACGACCCGTATTACTCCGAAAGGCCACATGGCACTTTCGGGCCTCGGTTGACTAAAGTCAACTTTCTAAACTGAGTGAACCTATTTGGAATATCGAAGTACCACGTGTAACTTTCCAATGGTCAGCCCCGTCCATGAATCTGAGATACGGTTTGGACGAGGGATCCATTACCGTTCGATGATCTCCCATCCAAAGGACCAACGAGCGCTTTTGAGCCTCGTTTGACCCAAAATCAACTCTTGGATCTGGGAGTGGCCCAAAGGACTCTTAAAGGTCTCTGAATTACCTTTCTAATGGTATGCCCATACGTGATTTGGATTTACGAATTGCGTTCCACGACCATTTTTTTGAAAAAATCTGCACAAGAGTGCTGATTAGCAAGTCCATTTCCCTCCCTATTGACAGTGTGTCTTGGGTTACTTTTTGATTTGTAGGGATAAGGCTATGCCGATTGGCACCCCATACCCTATAAATAGGGGGCATGAGCTCACCCTTAAGAAACACCTCGAATCCATCAATATCAGTGATCTCAACATCATTCTCTTGCAATCAGCGAAGTTTCCTTATATGAAATTCCTTTACATTTTTCATTCCCATAATTTTCATACCCAATTTAGAAAAATCTAATTCTCTCTCATCCAACATTCATCTTAGCATTCAAGGGAGCTCATCAAGGATCAAGATCAAGCCTCAATTCTCCAAAGAAGGTCCAAAATCTTTCTCTCTTTAAATTCTTTATTTTTACACTAGTTACATAAATTCTTAATCTTGCTTTTACTTTAGCTCATACACATTAATACCTCATCTTTTACTAGTTATATTGCACATACTCTAATTTTGATTAAAAAAAAAACATAACAAAGAAAAAGAGGGTTACACCTTTAAATTCCAACGGGATTATCAACCACAATTTCTCAAAACTAATACACATTTTCTACACACACACATATAATAAATTTTTGTTCGAATATATGGGATAAACCACACCCTTATAACGTATGGAAACTACGTGAACTTTGATGCCTTTATAGGCTACGCAGGCGTTTCAATAACCCACGACTCGAGTCCAATATCCCATTTTTCCAAATTTCCATTTTTTGCCTTTGCATCCTTTTCATCTATACATTATTTTAATATATATTATATTTGTCATCCTTATTGGAGTTTTATCTAACATATATTATCGTTTCATCAAAACGATCAATATCTCGATAAACGCATACATCGTATTTTTTAGATATTATTTTGGGAACATTCCTATGGATGACCTCAAACATTCCTATGGATGACCTCACACTATCTTTTCCATGATATGAGTTGGGTGATTTCGATCTCCATTTATATATACACGCACACACTTCACGGGGAAATTAAGAAAAGTAGTAACAGAAGCCCGTGAGAGACCGAAAGGGCTGGATGGGTGCCTAACACCTCCCAATTCCGTAACTTAGCCCCCGAACGTCTGAACTATTGGTTTCGTAAGCATCAGTTTGTCTTTGATGTCTCTCTCTTGAGGCGACGACATGTTCTTTGGGCTGTTTTGTGCAAAATAGGTTGGCGACTCCATCTTCTTATATCACCCCACATCGACGATGGCCGAAGCGACCTTAGAGGAAGAGGGCGCGAGACCTCCCCCACTCCCCCTCCCCGGGAAAGGGAGAGACACGTAGGGATGGCCACATAAATCAATCCGAGTTAATGGTTAACTCAAAGTTCAATTTAGCGTTAAATAAGTCGCCGAAGATCTCTATTATTTTTTAATCGGTTACGGGAAACGAGTGAGATGTCGTCTTAAAAATGCGCTAAAAATATCTCTAAATTAAATATAATCTCGAGACACCTACGGTAAAATAATTAGTAATTCGGATAAATTAAGTTAGACCCAAAAATATTAGTCATAAAAAGTTGCGAAAATATCCTTTTGATAACCATTTTGAGCCTGATAAAATTTTCTCTTTTCGTTTTATTAATCGAAAAGGCCCAATTAGCCCGGAGTTGTGAAAATCTAAAAATTCATCAATTAAGTCCATACGGTACATAAAAATGGGCAAGAAAAAAAATTCTCAAACAAAAATAGGAAGAGAAAAAAATGAAAAAAATAATAGAAAATTATGAGAAGAAAATTAGAAAAAGAAGAATAAATGAGAAAATACCCGAAAAAGTGCCAACGGACATTGTAAGTAAAATTTTCCAACTTGGAATTCCCCAACCATTCCCATTTCACCCAACACACCTTATAACCCGAGAAAGTCCCAACCGAGTCTGAATAACTAAATTAATTACCGCGTGGAGAGCTAAAATATGAGAAATTAATTGGTGCGGTAAGAGCCGATATTTCTCGTTTTCCAACAACAGTATTTCGATGATGAGATCTATTCACCCCAAATATTTTGCCTTTATATTTGTATGCGTGACTTTGTGTCCATTATATTTACTCTTTATATCACACATACTAAGAGAAAATAGCCACATTTCGAGTGATTCGTTTGTGAAAGCATCCCGTGGGAAATTGAATCAAAATGAATTTTTGGAAAGTTACGTAATGATCAATCAATGGAAGTTAGTCGTTTAATTTTTGGCTTCACAAACACACACACCCTGAATTGAGATTTATCTAATAAAAACTTAAAGTGACTATTTTTAAGAAATTTAAATTTTACGGTTTTTAGTTATTCTGATATTTTTCTTGTGTCGAAAAATGAATTTTGTGGATAAATTCACTACAAACCCTCACGAGACACCACTCGTCCTACTAGGGTAGCATAGGGATTTAACGACTTGTTGCGTACGCTAAATGCAATCGCTTGCCCGCAAAAGAGGTATTCTATCACAATAAAGTTTTTTCAAGTTTCTATAACTCATACTCTTATTCTTTTACAATGCTCGGGACGTGCAACGTTCTAAGTTAGGGGGATTTGATTCGCTGTAAATATTTCATATTTATTCCCTTAATTTCGGTTCTTTTATGGTTCCATGCATTGTAATTCATCCGAATTTATCTCATATTTATGATATTAACTCTTTTTGGCTAGTATTTCTCATTTATGTATTTCTCATGTGTTTTACAAGTATTTCATGCAAATAAATGCGGGAGAGAAATCGAAACAGTGAATGAAACCAAGGAAATGAAGTTGAAGGGAATTTTCGTAATTTTCCAGCCATAGTCTGGAGGTGGATCCAACTGAAAAGTTGAAAAATATGAAATCAAAAGAACACTGGAAGAAACAGTGCCTTAATCCAATCTATGTTGCTTCTATGGAATTCGTTGGAGCCTCCCATCAGCCACAGGAGACTCTTTTGACTTCTTCTGAGACATCTCCCCTTCCTGTGGTTCCTCTGGATGTTGTTCTAGTATCTTCTAGCCCTACAGAGTTAATAGATTTTTCTCTTTTAGCTATATTTTCTACTTGGTTGTCTTTTATCTTTAGTATTTTCTTGCCTTTCAGGTTGTATCCTCTTCTAACCTAGCCACATCTCTTGTTGGGTCACTGATACAGTTCCCTTTGGTGAGGCATGTCGTTGTGTTTACCCCTTTTTCCACCATCACTGAGGTAAGATACTTTCTTGTGCATTAGCCCTCTTTTATCTGGTGTTTCTTGTGTCTAACACTTTGATATTATTTGCAGTTTTCTCCAGGTTTGGTTCCTCCCTCTCATTTCGTGACCCCACAGGTTCCTCAGGCTACCGTTGAATCGTCTTCTCACCCAGGGGTTCCTTTGGACCCTGTGGAAGTTAATACATCTGGAACTCAAATTTCTTCAGTGGGACCTTCCCCAATCCTGGCACTTGTGCCTTTTCATGAGGAAGGTGCATCGCCAAGGGTTGAGGTTCCTCTTTCTGAAAGCTCAGCTGAAACTCATGCAGCTGCCACTGAGGTAACTTTTGCTTTGTCCCTCCTTTACATAAAGCCTATCATTATACCTGTTAAAACAAAGTATAAAGTATATATTACTTAACAAGGAACACTACAAGAAAAATACCCTTTTATGACACTTTAAAAAATGACTATATGACAATTTTCAAAAAAATGTCATTAAAAATATAGTACTCTTATTTACATGACAAATTAATTATAAAGTGTCATTATAAAAATATTAGTGTTAATGTACATGATAGTTTCAATATAAGTGTCATATTAAAACGTACAAATTATGACCCTTTTTTAATAAAAAAATCAATATACATATGTTTAAGATAACAAATCACGACACTTTTTATTTTTTTTTCAAAATTTTAAAACCCGCGACTCTCTCCCTCCATCTCACTTTGTGGAACATTTTCCCCCGTCTCCTTACCTCACAAACTATGTAATTTAAGTACTCTCTCTCTCTCTCTCTCTCACAGACACACACACACATACACACCCACGCACACACACTGATGCACGTACATAGATGAAACACACCCACGCACGCACACTGATGCGCACAGACACAGACGTTCACACATGTGACAACCCTCTCTAAATAATAACAGGTGGCCAGCCCTATACTACATAAATCAGGTATCTCAGATGGTACAGTCTCAACATCAACATAAAACACTATAATATAAGGCTAACTACCCATAATCATTAAAAGCGAATTGTCAAAAATTTTAAACTTTTTATTTAACAACAACAACAAAACCAATAATGCAATCACAACAAACAATATACATTTAACTATGATGAGTGAAATGTGCAAACTCTAAAGATATATACAAGAGTACAATACAATGTACAACAAAGTTTCAACAATGAAATACCCGAATATGCTGTCGGGTAACAGACAATACAATACTCTGAGAAATGAAATAAGAAAGTGTTAATCTACAACACTTGAATACTAACTCCATATACAACTAAATCCTAATCTAGATATACAAAGATAGGAATCGACTAAAACAAAGTACCACAACAGTCCGCTACTACCACAGCTCCACGAATCCTGAATGGAGGAACATCAAAGGCGTCCTTGCGGAGGAACACCTGAAGTAGTACAATATATACATGGAGGAGAAAATATAAACGGGTCAGAGCCCGAGTTTGAAAAATATTTTATAGCAAGTGTATTAAAATGCATAATAATTATAAATGCATTATTACATAATTTAATGGAATCGTCCTCTCCATAAAATCCATCTCACCTCTCAACTAAAGCGCGCACTAAGCGTATGCACGTGATCTCCAAATGGATGCCTGATTCTATTTTAGGTAAGAGGATTCTAACTTAAACCCCAGTGAAGTATTTAAGTGAAACCATCTAACCTATCTCTCAATCTACATTTATTTCAATAATCTATAAATTATGTACATTAACTTTAATGTAATAGTTATAATTATCTTTATAATGTTCATTTATTGAACATATAAAGTTACATGATCCAATCATGTCCACATCATCACAATACATCAACAATCTCATTTACTAGAATTTTATATTCTAGTGATGCCCTTATAAGGCCTGAAACCATCTATATAATTATTATATGAGTTATTAGCATCAAGAGTTAAGGACTAAACTCCTCCCGATTCTTAACACGGCGCTGCGTTTCGTGCGTGGGACGTCTCGCCGAAGCGAAATCCAAACAAGGAACCCCCCCCCCCCCCCCCCCCCGTTACACTACTCCTGACCGTATCGATCCTCAGGGCTCATTATGCCCTCAATGCAAGATGCATGTAACCCAAATGATTATTATCCAATTTTAATTAATTAATATTCCCAATTCTCAATAGTACACGACATTTCATGCGTGGGACGTCTCGCCGAAGCGAAATCCAAACAAGGACCCCCCCCCCCCCCCCCCCGGTTACACTACTGCTGGCACTGTCGATCGTTGGGATAGGTGATATATATATAGATATTTATGAGCATTAAGGACTAAACGTATCCCCAAGTTCCAACATTACACTGCGGTTCGTGCGTGGGATGTCTCGCCGAGGCTAAATCCAAACAAGGAACCCCCCCGTTACACTAATCCTAGAAATTTAGGTCGTTGAGGTCCATTATGCCCTTGATACCCAAGTACAAACACAAGCAATAATAACCATCCAACCGAGCTATAACTCGAAGGACGCAGGCTCACATGCTATCATCTTCCAGCAGCCCATATGCGTAGCAAACTGAGGCCACCTGGTGGGGTTCAACAACACCCACCTCGTGATCAACTCACGCACACGACGTCCCGGGAAGCGGTCATAGCTCCTAACCGGCAAGTGAGAGAGACACATACCCACGACCTCTCACCCCCAAAATAAATAAATATATATAATTATGTCATTTGTTGACCACCATGGACGACTATGACCTAGGAAATATCCACATCCTGCTTTTCTAGTCAGAATGCTCACCCTCTACGCACGAAACTTCCCAATGATAGCAAGGAGGGGGTATGCTTAACTATATATATATATATATATATATATATATATATATATATATATACCATCATATAAGGTATACATACATCATCACATAATAAAGATATACCATCATATAAGGTATACTTGCAACATCTTTTTTCATATTTTATTATACGCCCATTGGCGCAAATTGATTAACATCATTGTTTAGTATATTTATCTCTTATTTTATCTTTACTCACTATCCGTCAAATCTCACACATCTTCCCCACTTAGTACACACTATACTATTTCTCACTTGAAGCTTTCATGTCGCTTCTAATATAAATTATCTCTCAATTCTATTTACGTTAAAGGATATTCTTTTATCCTAATGCACCTCAATTAGCATTTCTCATTGTGTGAGATATCTCCAAATCAATCATCAATAAGGATATTCCTATATTCGTTTGCGCATCAATTTGCATTTATAAATCTCCATTCATAATAGGGTTCAATTCATTTAATGAACCTTTAAAAATTATCCCATTTGGGATTGGATCCTAAGATCCCTTATCTCTAAATTCTCCGCATTGTTTCATATAAATGTAATTAACTCCAAATAGAGTCTCCAATGAAAGTGGGCTTACCCACTTAGAAAGATACCAAAATCTCTAATCAGTATTCCTCAAATTAAGTCTATATGACTTCAATAATTTCTTATAAGGGAAACTCACTAAAAGTCTCCAAAACATACTCCAATTATCTCCTATAGGGATCCCCAATCGATGACCTCGAACAAAACGGGATGAAATTCCTTTTAGAAAAATAATCCCACAAAAGCCTTGTTTCTGAATCGATTCGGGCCAAATTCCGAATCGATTCGGCCCAGCGAATCGATTCGGCCAAGAAGGCGAATCGATTCGGGTCATCAGACCTGGGATTCTGTCTCAGGCCGAATCGATTAGGCTGGGATCCGAATCGATTCGGTCACTAAGACCTGGGCACCTGCATATTTCTGAATCGATTCGGCTAGGGGGGCGAATCGATTCGGCCTACCTGGAAGCTCGAAAATGGCTACTTTTTTAGTAAGCCAAAAATCCCAAAATTCATATTTATCATTTTCTCTCCATTTCTTTTCAACCCAACCACAAATATATCATTTATATTCATCCTAGAATACATGTAAACTAGTATCTATCCTCAAATCAAAGATCTACATATTCAATCTAAGATTATACCCAAAAGTTAGGTTTTGTTAAACTAAACCTAAAACCCAAATATCAATCCACAAATCATGCAATAAATGGTACACGACAATTATTTAGCAAGTTTAATCACTTGCCTCGGGTTCGTAGGGTCTGAATCTGCCTTGAGATCGCGTAGAAACCGGAAATCTCCACTTTCTCTCTCTTTTCCTCTTCTTTCTCTTCTTCTCTCTTTCTTTATTTCTATTTCTCTTTCTCTCTTTTGGAGAAATATCTCCCGTAGGCTTTTAAGCCTTGTCTCCCAACGTACACATCTTTAAATGATAATACACACTTTAAATGACCCGGTAACTTTAATTCGAGTCAAACGGTACTAATTTATTTCGGAACCCAAATAGACCCCAAGTACAATCATTTCGACTTTCTCGACCCTTCCGAAAACGATGGTACCCTCAGAATTTTCATTCGAGACACTTTCTAACGGCTCTAAATTTTGACCTCAATTGCAAATTTGATTTTTTTCTCCGAATATAATAATATTTATTTCTCCCAAAATAAATTAATTACTGTTCCGAAAGTCTTGGGTTGTTACAAACTTCCCCACTTACAAAAATTTCAGCCTCGAAATTTAGCTAAGCCTAGTTCTTCAAAGCTCAACTAGTTCTAATCTACCCATCATCACTAGTCCTATCTCCAAATTCCTAACTTCCCACGACGAATTTATTTTAATTTAAGTAAATTATGAGTTAAATAAAAACCAATTTCCACAACAAGGGCGCCCATACACCCTTTATAATTGAGCTTTATGCTCACAACCATCACAATGAGACTTTATTTGCCTCGAAAATTCCACATTTCCATAAATATAGATAGTACTAAAATTTTAATAGAGAAAAATTTTAAATGGTCCAAAGAAATAACTCCTCTCAATTCCTGACAATCGCCACTTTCGTGCGGGAGACGTCTCGCAAAAGCAAAATCCAAACAAGGAACCCTCCCAATACACTACTATGTGACGACGTCGGGGATTGAGAGTTTGTTAAATCCGGACTAGAGTTTGAAAATTTTAATTTTATGAAAATCATTTTGAAAGGGCCCAAAGGCCGATAAAAGTTTTATTTTGGAAAATAATTTATTTTGAAAACGGTTTATATATTATAATACAATATAAAATGCCTTATGTCCAACACAAGGTCTTTTTAGATCATCATCTATATAACATGTAGCTCACAAATATTATCATACCCATGAGCTAAAATTTTACCTACGTCCCATCAAACCATAATCTCAACTTTCATACATAAACAACCTCTTACATCATTTCAATATATATAGCCTTTCTATAAGGCTCATACATAACTGGAATACAACAATTATAATAGTCAATCATGACTAAAAAAAAGAAGTAGCTTTTATCATTACTACTTATCACCATTACCATTCTTACATTTACCACAAGGTCTAAAGCTCTTTTTGAGCACCTTGCGAAATAATCTATCCTTTTACAAAATAATAGAATAAGAGCCTATCTTGCTCAAAATTCCCCTTAGGGTCATTACATACCATACATAAACATAATTGGGCTATAGCACTACCCATTCATAAATATCTCCCATACGATATTCCAAAACTTTACATATTAATTATCCAAAAAGGAAAATTAAATTACATCATTCATCTCTAATCCGATTGCCCATCCTTATCAATGGGATCCCAAACATAGTCCCCCGGTCTAAAGCGACCTCGAATCTGCTGTAGGGGTTGCACTTCCAAAATTTCATCAAATTGTGGTCTTTTACCTCTTTGAGGACAATCTCTCTTTTTATGACCTATTTCTTTACAAAAGAAACACTTACCCGTAAATCCCTTCTACCCATTCGCATTACTGGCACTCCCCTTGCCAAACCTACTTGATGAACTCGAATCTCCAAAGTTCCTACCCTCTCGCGAACGATGACGATATTCATAACACTTTAATAGCGCCGCATTCACTACCTCGACGAAAGTCACTAACTTAGAAACCTCGAACAAATGTTGTTGGATTCTCCAATCTAATCCTCGAACAAACTTTGATACACGTTTCTCTTCCGTATTTACCTCATTAGGTACTAGCTTTGCCCATCTAGAAAAATCTTCCTCATATTCTGCCACCGTACTATTTCCTTGAAAAATCTCCATATTCTGAGTCGGGGAAGGAAAATACCTTCGATCAAAAAGATCCCAAAATTCTTTTATAGGTAAAGTATCTCTCTGTTCAGATGTGGTGACCGACTCCCACCATTGAAGAGCTGCACCCGATAACTTAAAGGTGGCTAAAAATTATTTCTGCACCTCACTACACTCGACCATACAAAGGTGCCCCTGTACACTACTCTTCCATTGACTTGAAGCCATTGCATCAACTCCCTCTGTAAACTCGGGAGGATGCCCCTTACTAAAATCTTCCTTCACTCTCCCCCATAAAGACAATCCTAAATAGGGTGGGGCTGCTCGAGCGGTAGATTGCTGAGCCATCGTAGAAACGGCAGCACCTACGGCTTGTGCCACAATATTGGCAACATCATCTGTAGTCATGTTCCTCTGAGGCATTTGGGGTTGCAAATTGTCATCCCCTTCGTTTGTCCTGCCTGAACGACCTCCCTTTGGTGGCATCTGAAACAAGAACAATTGTATCAGAATGCCTTTCAAATATTTTCGAATCACAGAAAGATATGGACGTATGAATGTAATCGTCCTAATAATAAGGCTCTACATCAAGAACGCTTACGGAAGATCGTAGTAATGCACAGAGATCCTAAAGACATTAGAACATGATGCTTTGATAACATCTGTGACAACCCGCTCTAAATAATAACGGGTGGCCAGCCCTATACTACATAAATCAGGTATCTCAGATGGTACAGTCTCAACATCAACATACAACACTATAATATAAGGCTAACTACCCATAATCATTAAAAGCGGATTGTCAAAACTTTAAAACTTTTTTATTTAACAACAACAACAAAACCAATAATGCAATCACAACCAACAATATACATCTAACTATGATGAGTGAAATGTGCAAACTTTAAAGATATATACAAGAGTACAATACAATGTACAACAAAGTCTCAACAATGAAATACCCGAATATGCTGTCGGGTAACAGATAATACAATACTCTGAGAAATGAAATAAGAAAGTGTTAATCTACAACACTTGAATACTAACTCCATATACAACTGAATCCTAATCTAGATATACAAAGATAGGAATCGACTAAAACAAAGTGCCGCAACAGTCCGCTACTACCACAGCTCCACGAATCCTAAATGGAGGAACATCAAAGGCGTCCTTGCGGAGGAACACCTGAAGTAGTACAATATATACATGGAGGAGAAAATATAAACGGGTTAGAGCCCGAGTTTGAAAAACATTTTATAGCAAGTGTATTAAAATGCATAATAATTATAAATGCATTATTACATAATTTAATGGAATCGTCCTCTCCATAAAATCCATCTCACCTCTCAACTAAAGCGCGCACTAAGCGTATGCACGTGATCTCCAAATGGATCCCCGATTCTATTTTAGGTAAGAGGATTCTAACTTAAACCCCAGTGAAGTATTTAAGTGAAACCATCTAACCTATCTCTCAATCTACATTTATTTCAATAAGCTATAAATTATGTACATTAACTTTAACGTAATAGTTATAATTATCTTTATAATGTTCATTTGTTGAACATATAAAGTTACATGATCCAATCATGTCCACATCATCACAATACATCAACAATCTCATTTACTAGAATTTTATATTCTAGTGATGCCCTTATAAGGCATGAAACCATATATATAATTATTATATGAGTTATTAGCATCAAGAGTTAAGGACTAAACTCCTCCCGATTCTTAACACGGCGCTGCGTTTCGTGCGTGGGACGTCTCGCCAAAGCGAAATCCAAACAAGGAACCCCCCCCACCTGTTACACAACTCCTGACCGTATCGATCCTCGGGGCTCATTATGCCCTCAATGCAAGATGCATGTAACCCAAATGATTATTATCTAATTTTAATTAATTAATATTCCCAATTCTCAATAGTACACAGCGTTTCATGCGTGGGACGTCTCGCCGAAGCGAAATCCAAACAAGGAACCCCCACCCCCCCACCCCCCCGTTACACTACTCCGGGAACTGTCGATCGTTGGGATAGTTGATATATATATAGATAATTATGAGCATTAAGGACTAAACATATCCCCAAGTTCCAATATTACACTGCGGTTCGTGCCTGGGACGTCTCGCCGAGGCGAAATCCAAACAAGGAACCCCCCCCCCCCCCCCCCCCCCCGATACACTAATCCGGGCAATTTAGGTCGTTGAGGTCCATTCTGCCCTTGATACCCAAGTACAAACACAAGCAATAATAACCATCCAACCGAGCTATAACTCGAAGGACGCAGGCTCACATGCTATCATCTTCCAGCAGCCCATATGCGTAGCAAACTGAGGCCACCTGGTGGGGTTCAACAACACCCACCTCGTGATCAACTCACGCACACGACGTCCCGGGAAGCGGTCATAGCTCCTAACCGGCAAGTGAGAGAGACACATACCCACGACCTCTCACCCCCAAAATAAATAAATATATATAATTATGTCATTTGTTGACAACCATGGACGACTATGACCTGGGAAATATCCACATCCTGCTTTTCTAGTCAGAATGCTCACCCTCTACGCACGAAACTTCCCAATGATAGCAAGGAGGGGGTATGCTTAACTATATATATATATATACCATCATATAAGGTATACATACATCTTCACATAATAAAGATATACCATCATATAAGGTATACTTGCAACATCTTTTTTCATATTTTATTATAAGCCCATTGGCGCAAATTGATTAACATCATTGTTTAGTATATTTCTCTCTTATTTTATCTTTACTCACTATTCGTCAAATCTCACACATCTTCCCCACTTAGTACACACTATAATATTTCTCACTTGAAGCTTTCATGTCGCTTCTAATATAAATTATCTCTCAATTCTATTTACGTTAAAGGATATTCTTTTATCCTAATGCACCTCAATTATCATTTCTCATTGTGTGAGATATCTCCAAATTAATCATCAATAAGGATATTCCTATATTCGTTTGCGCATCAATTTGCATTTATAAATCTCCATTCATAATAGGGTTCAATTCATTTAATGAACCTTTAAAATTTATCCCATTTGGGATTGGATCCTAAGATCCCTTATCTCTGAATTCTCCGCATTGTTTCATATAAATTTAATTATCTCCAAATAAAGTCTCCAATGAAAGTGGGCTTCCCCACTTAGAAAGATACCAAAATCTCTAATCAGTATTCCTCAAATTAAGTCTATATGACTCCAATAATTTCTTATAAGGGAAACTCACTAAAAGTCTCCAAAACATACTCCAATTATCTCCTATAGAGATCCCCAATCGATGACCTCGAACAAAACGGGATGAAATTCCTTTTAGAAAAACAATCCCACAAAAGCCTTGTTTCCGAATCGATTCGGCCCAGCGAATCGATTCGGGTCATCAGACCTAGGATTCTGTCTCAGGCCGAATCGATTCGGCTGGGATCCGAATCGATTCGATCACTAAGACCTGGGTACCTGCATATTTCTGAATCGATTTGGCTAGGGGGCGAATCGATTCGGCCTACCTGGAAGCTCGAAAATGGCTACTTTTTTTAGTAAGCCAAAAATCCCAAAATTCATATTTATCATTTTCTCTCCATTTCTTTTCAACCCAACCACAAATATATCATTTATATTCATCCTAGAATACATGTAAACTAGTATCTATCCTCAAATCAAAGATCTACATATTCAATCTAAGATTATACCCAAAAGTTAGGTTTTGTTAAACTAAACCTAAAACCCAAATATCAATCCACAAATCATGCAATAAATGGTACACAACAATTATTTAGCAAGTTTAATCACTTGCCTCGGGTTCGTAGGGTCTGAATCCGCATTGAGATCGCGTAGAAATCGAAAATCTCCACTTTCTCTCTCTTTTCTCCTTCTTTCTCTTCTTCTCTCTTTCTTTCTTTCTTTCTATTTCTCTTTCTCTCTTTTGGAGAAATATCTCTCGTAGGCTTTTAAGCCTTGCCTCCCAACGTACACATCTTTAAATGATAATACACACTTTAAATGACCCGGTAACTTTAATTCGAGTCAAACGGTCCAAATTTATTTCGAAACCCAAATAGACCCCAAGTACAGTCATTTCGACTTTCTCGACCCTTCTGAAAACGATGGTACCCTCAGAATTTCCATTCGAGACACTTTCTAACGGCTCTAAATTTTGACCTCAATTGCAAATTCAATTTTTTTCTCCGAATATAATAATATTTATTTCTCCCAAAATAAATTAATTACTGTTCTAAAAGTCTTGGGTTGTTACAACACACTCACATATACAAACCTAATTGGGTATTATTTCTTCTCTCTTTATTCTATTGAAATTTTTGTGAGCTTTTTTCATTCATTTTAACGTTTAAGGAATCATGTTTGATCTTAGTGCTTTAAAAAAATTGTTCTTGAAATTTCTTCATTTGTGTTTGAAATTTAGAATTGGGGATTTTTTTTGAAATTTAGACTTTGAACCATGTTGTAAGTGATTCTATTGTGGATTTGGGGTTATAATTTGGGACTTTCTTGATATTTATGATTTTTACATTTTTCAGTTTGACAATTCTTCTTGATATACTTAGTATTAATGTTTAGGCTTACATGTTGATATTTTTGTTTATTCATGTTTTTTTTCTTCTAGATTGTAAGGTTTTGAAACTATATCATTGTGTTGCTCTTTTCATATAGGACCGTTGAAACCATCATAGCCATTGTTGAAATTGATGAATTCACTACTTAATTTTTTGGTTTTTCTTTATGCGCATCTTATAATTTAAGACTCAATAGTGGTCAGTTGGTCCCCGCAACAACGTATTTAATTAACACAGTGAACCTTAATCATAGTACCATAGTTCATCTAAATTACATCTACATCCACCAGTAACGAAGCCACTTTATAGGGTGGGGGGGCAAGTGCCCCACCAAGATATTTTGAAAAAAAATAAAAATTAATTATTTGTTACCATTTGAAAGTTTTTTGGGATTTAATTTTTATTTAAACTTGCAATTTGTTTTTTTTATATAATATAATATTTGGTGAGATAAAATAATTCAATATTTAAACTTGCAATTTCAGTTATGAAAAAATATTATAAAAGAACTCGCGAAAATGAGGTGCCTCCAACGGATAAAATCGATGTCCAAAAGGAACTTACTCCAAAAAAGATATTGTATTCAATGTTTTTTAGTTATAATTGTAAAAATATAAAAATAAACTTAAATTTTTTTTCGGGGGCTACCGCCCTCAAACTCCCGTCAACGAATTGTGCCCCACCTACTCTAGATTTCCGGCTCCGCCACTGACATCCACCATAATGGATTGTAGTTGATACATTATGTAATTGGCACAAGGATAACTAAATTGCATTGGAAGAAACGGTGAGCGCATAGTGATATAGTTGTAATGTAACAACGGAGAAATGATTATTAGTAATTATAAGTTCTTAGCTGGATGATAATAATTTTTCTAAGTTTATTTTTTCATCTTAATTTATATGCATGCTATTAGTTAATCAAGTCCTAATTGTTAGAGAGATATTTGTTATGTACAGGTAGAAGTTGGATCTATAGTCTCATAAAAAATTATTTGAAGACCCCAAATCTCTTAACTGGGATTTGTATTATTGAAAGGTAATAACAACTATTATTTCTTAAAGTGATGTGTCTTCTTGGGTACTATAGAATAATTATCGTTTTTTTCTACAGATGAAGTAGTTTTGTAGCTAATTGAGTTCCCATTTTACACTTAGTCTGATTATAGTTAGGATTAATGCTAATTTGATTCTTATTATTGAACTAAATTCACTAACATTTAGAAGGTTTGAATTATTTTGAGCTAATTTAATGGGTGGATCATTATTATTCTTGTCGCGTTCTTCAATATTTTCAGGATTTCCAGTTTGCTGATTGTGTCTCAAAGCAAAGCAAGAATGGAGTGGGATTTTTGCCTCCATTTGTGAAGAGCATCCGTGTTAACGGCCACAAATATGGGCTTGTATATGCTAGAATTGGTTGGGTTATTTGGAGGAGAAAAGATAATTTATCTGATGAACTTATCTTCCATATAAACTACCTTGGAACTTATCTTACATATGAACTATTTGGAGCTGGTTTAAAATTCTTTTTTTTTTTTGCTCATTTGTAGGTTCAAGTCAAGTCATTGCTCAATATTATCAACTAATCCCCTTGGGTTTTGAGGTTAGAGCCTAAACAAATGCATTCATTTATTCAGTTCAAACTAATGTAGTTTCATTTCATATTTGGATTTCTTTAAACTCACTTATTTCTATCATATTCAATTCAATAAAACATTATTTCAACTACTCGGGGTAAAAAACTTGTTTTATTCCACATATTAACATTATTCCAATTCTTTTCAATAATGATTTCTTCTGATATTAAATTATACATTCATCGTTTTCCAAGCATAAGATCTACATGCACAACATAACATGTATTACTAATAACTCGTGTCCACGGGGATACCAAAATGTGATGGATAATTATCGTGAGAATGCAATTATTCTCAAAGAAAGTCTAGAGCAGATAAGACGCTTCAACATAGTGCCCAATGACAATGGAGTTTCTCTAGAGGCATTATCTCTGAAGGACAACACTCGCCATGATGAGTTTGAGGTTTCTATTATGCTGCGTAGGCTCGGTTGGATTGTGCTAGCGTAAACTATGCCTGCGGATGCACAACACATGACAGTACTCCACATTGTCATAAGGGAATATTTCTCATGCACCCTTGCATAACGCCTCATCCTCGACCTATCAAAGGTGCTACATGCTTTAAATACGTGGATCACTAATTATTTTTGACTAGTTTTTAAAGAGAATCTCTATGTTGATATTTTTATTGTAAAAAAATTTGTCTGACTGGAGAGTGGAGAGTGCTTGATATGTCCATGAGCAAAATCTAGTGAAGTCCCTTTATCTGTAATTATCCAAACCTATTAATAGACATGGTCTCTATCGCGGTTTAAATAGAAGAACTATGAATTTAAATAACTATTTGGATTTGAATTTCAATACCATTTCTGATGAAATTTGAATTGAGTTGAAATTTGTAATTCTTTTGTTTGAATAACACAAAATAATTGAAAAATAAGTAGTGTTTCTTAGGTTCAACATTACCTATTTTTCAACAAGGAGAAAAATACTTCACTCAGCGTTCGGTTAGTTTCAAAATATTTTTTTGTTCTCTAAATGTTTTCTATTATGAAATATTTTACATGCAAAACTCATTTCATAATTATAGCCAAACATTTTAGTAAACCTCCAATTTCTAAAGAGAAGATTAGCATGATCTGGATTGGGTTCACACTTTATTATCATGTTGTTGGTCATACCACTGATACGCTATTTGATTCAGGCAATTCGATCAACGTTCTCGGGTTCAAAGGCTTCAATACAAAGGTGAGCTGGAAAGGAATGTACAATCTTTACAGGCAAGTATTATATAAATGTATGTACAATCATTTTCATCACCTACTATAACCAGTCTCGAATGTTGTTTTTCAAACCCGGAGCTTTCATATTCTGATTATTTTAAAATTTTAAAGTAGATAGGTGCTTAAGAAGTACAAATGCTAACAAATTATTATCCATGCGATAGGCTTCCGTAAGGTAAAATTAAGGCCGTTGATAATTGTCACAGTTGTCTGTGTGTGTTACATTATACTTCCGATCATTGAAATTGGTGTAGTTAGAGCACGTTCGGATAAATGTGAGCCTAAAATCAAATATAGAACACCAAACACCCACCATGGATCTTAGATGCATACATCTATATAAATGTGAACCTTAAGTTCCTCTTTCTTCATGTGGCTAACTGAAGGAAGCCTCTAATTCTCACATCATTGAGGGTTTATTTGTTTCTATATGGGTGGGGGTTTTTTTCATCATCTCCTGGTAGTTGTTTTCGACTTTCTTTTTATGTTTTATGCAAATTGTCCATGTATGAGACGTGCCATGACTTGCCAGCATTAAGCCAAGTGGCAGTATTAGAGAGATGTCATACCAAACTTTTAAGTATGACGAAATAAAACATGGATGTTCCTTTTATAAGATGTAATAGATATGGTACTAGTTTTCTCTTTCCTTTCATGTTGTTTTTTCACCACTACATCCAAATTTCTTTAAAAAACTAACATTGTGAAAATATTTACTTCAGGTTGTGAGTGATGATTTTCTATTTTCAGACCGCGGGTGACAATAGCAACTGCAATGATGTTGTGCCATCGATTTTATATGCACCAGTCTCATGAAAAGAATGATTGGCAGGTATGAGTCATATTCAAGACTTGCTTATACTTCGTTTTCCAATTCATTGTTTGGCAAATGCTGCCACCGCTAATATGGATTTTGTTAAGTGAGATGGAAAACTTACAGAAGATGAATTATGTTTGAAGATATGGTTTCATGAAGGATGTAATTATGATATTCTTTGTTCTTTTGTATTAGCTTATAATTCATTCAGTGGCACTGATGGGGCAGTGTCGCTAATGTCCCGGAGTGGGGGTGTATCTCAATTTAGTTTTTGGAATAACTCGAAAGTGGCTGTAAACAGGGGTTAAACTTCTATTAGCAACAGTTGCTTTTGATCTAAATATTCAACACCCTTATAAACCACTTGTTGCAGCTCTTAAGAGATTGGATATTTCACAAAAAGAGCTTGTAAAAGTAGCGTGGAATTTTGTAAATGATTGGTATGTATTTTTTTTATTTTTCTTGATTGTTACTGTTCTTTGAGTTTTCCCCTTATGTTATTGTTACTTCTTTACGAAGATGTGAACATTTTTATACATGGGATTTGTAGGTTGCAGACCACATTGTGTTTGCAATACAAACCGCATTATATTTCCACAGTTTCTATATTTCTGGCTGCAAAATTTCAGAAAGTGAAACTGCCTACCGTGAACGGAAAGATTTGGTGGATGTCGTTTGACGTTTCACATAAACAGTTGGAAGGTACATTAATGTATATCCACCATACATATATGGTAAATTCCACTTTACCTTACTTGGTTTTGGGTGAATTGAACAAATTTCTTTATGTAAATATTGCCACATAGCCTCCTTGTGGTCTTTATTAGAGTATCTAGTCCTATTAGTATCAGTAGTATATGGTTAAATCACAGTTCTACCATTTGTAGGGCTTATATTTATATGGCCTTAGGCTTTTGTTTAATTAAGAGATTTTCTTTATGTAATTAAGAGATTTGCTTTGTGTATTTAAGACATTAGCTTTATGTAATTAAGAGATTTTGCATTTATGTATTTCTCAATAAAAGTTTCATTATTCTCTCCTCCCTATTTCATTAGGAACAGTTAACATGGTATCAGGGCCTTAATACCATTCATATCCATTGCACCTTAATTCGTCCTTTTGTTCCATTTTCTTCAACATCCAGTCATCATCATCACCTACGCATCAACTATCCTAAATTGCCGAAATAGATTCCCTATATCTTCCCTGTTTTTTTTTTTGTTTTGGCGGTATTGGAACCCCAAAACACTATCATGAAGTACTGAAAATTCTTAACATTTGTACAGAAGTTACAGTTCTAATTCATTGCAGGGCCACTATTCTGTTTTTTTTTTTTAATCTCCTTTATGTATGCCCTAAGGAATTAATTAGGTATGTGAGGTAGTACAAATTATATAGTCTTGTCACCATCTCAATCCTCGTATGAATGAACCTACTACTAATTTGCATTGTTCTTTTTTTGAAATATTGGATGGTCGATAGGGATATGGAAACAGTTTATTTGACAAGGAAAATGGTAATGACGAACTTTCCTTCAAATCCATAACTTATCATAATCAATCTAGTTTTAAATTGTGTCGATGCATATGACTAAGATTTTAAGGAAATATGTTTACCTAGTCAATATGTTTGGGGCTATATCGAGGTTCATATTAAGCATGGGCCTATGCTAGAAGTGGCAGGTCTTCCTTTGTATCTGTACCCTTTTCTCAACATAACAAGTAAGTTTAGGCCTTTTGAATACCTGAGGCTTACTAGTTTAGGAGTCATTGGTTCCCTATTGAAGGTTGATGATACAAAAGTAAAAATTAGGTAATCTACTTCTCATAGATTGGCTTGGGGATAAGTAAAAATGTCATGATTATCCCATTTGATTGGGAAAAGGCTTGCTATTTTACTGGGTCATGATATGAATAGTCTTAAGACATGTATTTGATTTATCATTCGGTGTCTCATGGATCTTGCCTCTAATCTCATAAACCAACTTCACAATTATATTGTTTCATTGAGTTCATATACTAATGTCTTTATATTCCATAAAGTGTAACAAATCTAATTGGGCGAAAATGAATAACAAATGCAAGCATGGGATGAGAGAAGTAAAATTGTTCGATGAAATGATTGAATAACACTGGGAAAAAGCTCAAAACTTTTTTTTCTTGGTTGTGTTTAGTCCAAGTGGAAACTGGAATTCTAAAATTTTATCCTTAAGGAAAAGGATGTTTCAAGGGGAGGGGAATGTCATGCCCCCCCCCCCCCCCCCCCCCCCCCACCCAAAAAAAATGAGTTAATTATAATGAAAAGAAAGAGTTGGTTAGAATTAAATATTGTATGTTTCATAATTTCAAATTAGTTATATAAGTAGAGCCTTCATTTTCCCCCTCATTAGGATAATTTTCAAGTATGTGTTGATTTCAAAGTTGCTCGCGGGATATACCTTAATCAAGAGATGAGCTCCACCTCTTCATCTCCACGTTCACGGACACTAACTGAATGACGATAGTCATTTTTCTTTTGGACTTGGGAATCAGAAACTTTTGACACTCGGATTTTACGGCCAATATGATTATCCAAAAAGTCAAGGGAAGCTCAAAGTCAGTTTTTCCATAGATTTAATTCCCATCCCATCCCTTGGATGACTTTGGACCCCCACGTTTCTTGAATATATGGTTCTTGACTGAGATATATTCTGACTTATTAGAAAAAGTGACAATACATTTTGTATCAGGCTTAGGCACAGGAAGACATGATTTAGAATGTTTGTTGTCCTCTCACAAAGTTTGGTTAAGAAGTTATTCATTTAAGCCCGATGTTATTCATTTTCAAGGTGAACAAGAAAGGATACTACAAGACAACATACAGACGGTGAGTTTTGAGGGCTGCGTAGCAGGGCCCATTTCCAATTTGATGTTAAACTCAGCTTAGATTATTTTTTATTTTGTAAAAAGGCCATTCCATTATATTATAATTTGTCCTCCCTCAAATTGCTAATTTTTCATCCCTTTATTTACTATACAGGACTAGCTATCACGTGTACATCTAGGGACTCCCTTAAGTGTTGTATAACTGTATGTACTCGCAGTGTGTCTGACAACAAAATTACACTGGTAGAAACTTTTCCTTCGCACCCCTGTTTTGTTATATTGCCTCTCAATCTCACTCTAAGAGTTTTGACAGTTTCAAATGATGCAATATGTGAGGTTTTTTGGAGTTTTTCATACCTTTATTCAATCTAGACATGGTTATAGATATCGGTTAATACATGTACGCATGAATACTATCGTTGTTATAATATCCTATATGCATCGAAAAAGTATAGGTATCCGATGAGGGCTCTCTCATTTCTCTTTACTAAATTCATTTGGAATCTGCAATTCCAAACATCAAAACTAAACATATCTGCAAGATTGAAATAATTATAATGAATTGCAGAAGAAACATATCAGCAAGATCAAAAAAAGTTTTTCTCAAGTTCATGTACAAAATTAAGTACATTTCTCTGATTTTTTGTTGTCACTGTTGAAAATAAGAGCTAGAAAAATAAATGTAATACAAAAACATTTGTTTCATATTATAGCATTATTATAAGTATACCCTTTCTCTTGCCTATCTCCATCGAAGAAAAAAAGAAGAAGAGTTTTTACCACCCTAACCATCCCATGTCCCCAGTTTGATGTAACTTAATTTGTAAAATACATTTGAAGCTAAATATTCTTTGTTATTTTTATTCATTTTTTTGTCCCTTGAAACTAAAATCCAGCATAGTGGGTGTATTGCATATAAGCTTCTACATTCAACTGTATACCAATCAGAGATCGAAGCCATCTACAAGTTCCCTTGCAATATACTTCACCTGAAAACTCAGGTATTCTGTCAACTTGTGGATTGCCTACAACAAATTTGAAACCACCTCATAAGTTAACATTTCTCTAAAAGTTACAAATGTTTTGTAAATACATGTGGTCACCCAACACCCAATTTCATAATCCAGAAATAGCTGAAATTGTTATGTAAATTATATTTGTTTGTTAAGATGAAGTGACCCTATTTGTTTCGGCTAAGCATGATGTAAATTGCCAAATCCTTCTGTCTCACTGTTTGCATGACTTATACCTAACAAAATCCTTCAGTCTCACTACAATTAAAATTTTGATGTTAAGGTGTTTGTGTAGGAAGGATTCTACAATGTTTATTATGTTACTAATTATGATTTTCTTTTGCATTGGGAATAGACTGTTGTTGTATCTTATGTCCAATCCCTTGGTGATCTTCATGTTCAATCACGGGCATGGGATCATCATTCGTTCAGAATTGAAAAATATATTTTACCCATTTTTGAATGATTTACCCATTTTTGAAAAATATATTGTCCTTGAAGCGTGGTTTTAAATACTGTTGTGAAACAAAGGAGTCTTTTATAAAGAAGGGGTAAAATTCTTTCTTTGTCTCGATTTTTTTAGCAACTTAACTTATATTATTTGTTGATGTTTGTGACTTTTAAGAAAACTGTCGTAACTGATTTCGAATCAGTTTGGAAAGAAATTGAAGATGAAAATTGGCTTAGTCACAAGATAAGTCATTTGGAAGATTATTTATTATGTTTACACTATATATCTAAACTTCATTTTTTCTCCTCGACTATCTGATTTTTGTATTTTAAAGTTCCATATTCAATTTACTCATGTTCAAATTACTTACTACTTTTTTTTTGTTTCAGGATTTGAATGTAACACAACTTCAAGGAACATACATATATAGGTTCATAAAGCAGGTCTGTTTTCACAAATAAGAACCTATAAAAAGTTTATATTTACAAGGAATGCTTTCAAAAATAAGAACCTATATATGCATTAGTTTCAATTGACTACTTACCAATTCTTATCATGATTTTTCAGCAGCAAACATCATCTTTTGTGCTGCTCGAGAAGAACAATGTTGTAAATGTCATTGTCTTGCAACCTTGGTTCTATTATTCCACAAGGTATCTCTTGAACCCATGACTCCTTTGGTCATTTATCTTTTATAAATTTTGTGCTAATTAGTTTAGTTTTGACCGGATAGAATGAGATTTTACTTGCAAGAGGTGGATTCAAGAACTTTGGATTCACGAATTTTGGTGAAAGGAAAGATCCTCCACACAGAGGAGAATTTTCCTGATTGTTTAGCTGGTTCAACTTTTGTAATTAGTGGAACACTTGACACGTACTTCTTTTAATTTCAATATTGCGGTTCACTACAAATATATGTTTATAGTTGGTTATATGAATATTATGAATTTTCATACAGGGCGTATGTTGATTAGAACTGTAATAGTTGGTTATATGAATATTATGATATTCCGAAATCTAGTGGATCATGCATCATCTATGAATATTAAGCTTCTCTCATTGTGTTATCTTACAAATCGAACAAGTAACATAGTAACTTTCCACCATTTTTATGATTTAATTTAAAAGGTTAGGGATGTGATGCTTAATCAGGAATCGATAAGAGAAGAACGTAAATTAGTTTTGACTACTTTTGATTAGTTAAACTAATATTAATCATAAGTTTATAATTAATTCAAGGATCCAGGTCTCGTATGCCTATTGCTGAATATGCATATCTCATATCTCATAAACTTCATGAAGTTACAATAAGTATAATAGATAGAACAAAATGAAAAGTAGGCAATATATACAAATACATATTATTGTCCTTCTCACTGATAACAACTCATACGCTTCTCGTATGCATATCGCTGAATATGCATATCTCATATCTCACTGATAACAATGATGAAACAAAATGAAAAGAAGACAATATATACAAATACATTGTTGGATGTATAGTTATGGTAATCAACACATTATTTTTCGTTTTAGTCTATTTCATTTATTTTGCTTGCATATTTTTCGTTTTAGTCTATTTCATTTATTTTGCTTGCACTGTAGCTATGTTTCTGTTTCATGTATTGTAGGAACGAGCTTGATATGAAAGAATTAAAGATTCAAGTCAGCTGCATATGGCCATCTTTCTTGTTCAGAAAATCTTATCTTTGTAAGTTTAATTTTCATACAAATTTGACAATGTCACTCTTGTTTTCATTCTTAGTTCCTGTTTGACAAAATTCATGTGAAACCTTAAAATGGATCACTTTGGCAAGTTGGGTTGCCATACACGTGCATCATTACCTTTTATATATACTGTCACTACTCAGTAAGGTTAAATTGATTCTTGCAATACTACCTTCTTTTCTTTTTTCGCATAACTCATATTTTTGAATGCTAACGAGATAAATCAACATGTTCAGTGACTTTTGCCGTCTAACAACAGAGGGATGAAGGAAACAATGGAAAGTCTTATTATGGTTGTCTAAAAGCAAGGATGGAAGCAATTATTTTCAGGGTTGAGAATCAATTACCTGAAGGTGAGGATAGTCTTGTTTAACTCTTTTTAATGTGAAACACAATGGAAATATCAATGTGTCAATGGTTTATTTTCCCTATTAGTGAAAGAAATAATATATGAATTTGTTTGATAAATTAGGTCTCGTTAAATATTGTTGAAGTTTTTTATTTATTTCTTAAACAGGGTGGATAGTCCTATAAACAAAGGAAACTCTGCCCAATTTTTTAAAACTGTTTACAATTTTTTGTGTTATATAAAAAATAATTTCGGCTTACATTATGCATGACGTAATACTTTGAAAAAACTGGAATTTATATGTTGTGTTTTACGTTGCACTAGAGATTTATATATGTTGTTTTGAACTTATGCAGGAGCATTTAGTTAGAGGCATGTGATTGAATTCTTGTATTATTTGTAGAGTAGACAACCATAATCAATTCATTGTGGGAGTTTTGTGTTGTGTGCCTAATTTCTTATATTTTATTTTATAATTGGGATAAAAAAAGGGAGATGCATTTGACGAGGATGATAGGTCTCTAATGTGGATAATCGCCTGACAATCAAGAAATAGAGAATATCAAGACAATGCAACCAAGGAAGTTGGTGAAAAAAATGTGAGTTTTTTTTTCAAAATTTGGACATATACATAAGAGGATTTAAAAGAATATGATTTAACAACACTCTTGATAATTTGCTTTATTGTAGGACGCTTTGAAGAAGCAAGTTCAAGATGGAAGTTTATTCAGGCTTATATTATATGATTTAGAGCTTTTGAGGTGTCGACACAATTTCGCGAAAGCCGCGTATTTATGAGTGATTTTTTTATGTAAATTTTTTTGGAGATTTTTTTTGAATGATGTACATAGTGGGTATATTTACTTATGATACATGTAGTAGGTCATTATTTTTTTGTGAATAATGTAGATGGTGAGTATATCTATCTGTGCCCCGCTATTTTTTTTATATGGACAAATGACTTGGGTTGGTACATTTTAGATTGTATGTGACTTGGAATACAAAACATTTCAAGGTTGTTTTTATATTACAATGAATTATGATTTGTGTTTAAATTTATTCTATGACATTAATATTGGTTATTAAATTTTTTTATTGTATGTTTAATTAATGACTATTTATATTAAACCCCCATGTGATGAAATATTTTATATAACCTTTTTAAGTATTTGAAAATTGTTTATCATGATGCTTTTTAAATCAAATATGATGGCTTGTAGAGTATATTATGACCCTTTTTTGTAGCAGATATGACAATTTTGAAAAAAAAGTCATATATAATCGTTACCTAATTGACACTTTTTATGGATGTCAATTATGACACCCAAACTTATGACGATTTTTATTGAAAAATAAAGCGTCATAAAATGCGTTTTATGACACTTAAAAAATGTCATAAAAAGGTTTTTTTCTTGTAGTGGAAAGCCCCTTGTTAAGTTTCTTCGCAAATTCTCACCTTCAAGGTGACTTAACAATGAAAGCACACTTGTTAAGGTTTGTTTTTTTCGCAAAGTACACATAACGGTGACTTAATAATGAAAACCACTTGTTAAGATTTTTCTCAAACTCCACCTATAACAGGGACTTAACAATGAAAACCACTTGTTAAGATTTTTCTCAAACTCCTTATTCTCATCATGTTTCAGGTTGTGAGGGAGCCTGCTACTGTCGAAGAGACAACGCAGCGTGGTCCCTCACTTGTTGTATCTGCTGATCAAGGGCCAGTCTCTTCGGAGGAAACCAGTTACAACGATCGTGGTTCCACTACAGATCTACCAGCCGATAGTGAGTCCGATTGTGAGGTTCCTCTACCCGACATGGCCCCTCATGAGTTATGCCTTATGGTCCTTCGTCAATCTTCCCAAGTATCTACGATTAATTGTTCTATCATTGAACAGATTGCCACTCATCACCCTTAAACCTTCACTGTTGATTGTCTCTGTTCAAACACGTTGGTGATGCGCCATAGGCTCCAGGGTCTGGCAGTCGTTATTGCTTAGGTTATCAATACTCGAACGTCGCGTCTTACTAAGACCCTCACCAATCGATATCTGGGTAACTTGAGGGGGATGGGCAAGGATGATTTCTAACTGAATAGGTTGATTCTCCACTTTAACCTTTTAAAGAGCAAACAGTTGGATATCCAGGGGGAGCTTTATCTGAAACATGTGGAGGCCCAACGGGATGAGGAGGCTAGGTTGCTAGAGTTTGGCCCCTCTATTGGAAGCAGCTGATGAGGAAGTTAGGGTTGTCAAAGAAGCTCTACTGAAGACCAAAATACCCCTCTGGGGTGTCGTTTTGGGTTAAAATGCCCCGAACTCCAAATAAAATACCCGAATAGTGTTTTCCGACTATTTTGACCCTTCCGGACACTCTAGTGCACTCAAAATAGTCGTCCGAGCTATACAAAAATAAATTATCTTTTGACCCTCCAAATATATACAAATGACGCGACTCATACGCGTCCCAATTATTTATAACATAAATGTCGTGTATCTCATTCCCGGCCATACTATTATTTCAATAATTACTAATTCTCATCCCGCTAGTGATTATTATCATAAAATCGGATTAATTTCAATTTAAATTTTCTCCCTTTAATTTAATTAATCCCCAATTTCCATAAAACTAATTGTGCGTAAAAATACGGGGTATTACAGTAGTCCTTCGGGTAAGGTTCCTCGTTGTAATCCTCAGGATAGGGAGTACGAAATTCATCATACATCGATGTTACCTCGCTAGCTGACTGCGAGGAAGTTGCTATCATCTTTAGCATCTCTTTTCTCATCTCGTTCGTCATTTCTTCCAAGGCGGATGTAGGAGTTTTCTCAGCCGTTGGAACAATGGGCTGAGAGACCACATGTGGAAAACTTGTCACACCTGGGGTAACCACCGTTGGGGCAGGGGTGGGGATAGTGTTCGTGGAGACAAGTCACGTTGGGGATGTGCTCGATGGAGCTATCGGAGCAGACATCGGTATTACGAAAGAGTAGGGGTCTAGTCCTCCCCCAAAAGTCGTTGCATCTATAGGAGTCTGCAAGAACTCAAAGAATTTTTCCATGAGAAGGGTTATATGTGCCTGTCCCATCATGGCGCTAGTGGAAGCTTGTGTGACCATCGGGATTCCTATTGCCATTTGAACTGGGGGCAAGTCTACCCGAAGAACCCCATCCCTGGAAGCCTCAAGCTCCCTCGCCGCTTGTTCTTTATTTCAGCCAACAGTCGCCAAATGTAAGAGGGTAGTCCCCTTGAAGCCTAAAAGTATAGTAATACCAGTAGAGACGTAACCCCTATAGGTATGGTGATAAACGATAACCCGAGAACTCTTTAACAAACATAAGTGAACACAAAATATTTTATATAATCAACACTCAGATTGAACTCACAAGTCTCTCGTATATAACTCAAATAATAATAAAGAAAACTCATAAATAACTTATTCAAAGGGAGAGAGAAGTAAGCACCCTAGATACGCCTTGGCACGCAGCCAACACACTAAGAAACGATCTCTAGTATATCTCTCGTTATTAATTAAAAGCTTCACAATAAATGACAATGGTGGGTGAGTAAACTTCCTCTTGTTTGCAATAACTTCTCTCTGGTGTATTATCCCTCTAGCAATAAAATCTCTAGAAAGAACCCCCTTTTCTCAGAAGTGGTTGAGGCTTATAAATATCCCCACCCCCTTTCTAAAACGTCACAGTCCACCTGCACGTGAAAGACCTCCTCATCACATTTTATATCATAGCATTAAATGCCTGATGGGTCAGCACACCCTACGTCACGATCATTAAATACCAAGACATGCCTTTTATCTAACCACTGTGTGTCAGAGGACTGTCACCACAGAGGTGGCTCACTAACCTCTCTGACAGCCCCCATACCACAGTAGTTTACTCTAGTTTGGATTGGACAGTATTTAGCTGGCTGGTGACATCACCTAAAGTATATGTGACAATTGATAGGGGACTGTTTGGCTCAAAGCTCAATATACGATGGAACTCAAAATTTCTCTACACAAGCTTCCACAATGAAAGATCTCTCGATGTTTTACCAGGTGTATCTAAGATGGTCAAAACAAGCCTTAACGTTGCCTCACTTCTCAATTCTCCAAACCAGGTCCCTCTGAAGTTCCCACGACGAGGTCATTAGATAGAGTTGTAATCTCTCTCAGGCCCTGTCAGGCCTGATATCTCACAAATATCGTTTGACCTCACATTCAATACTTTAATCATTACAGCATTACAAACAATGTATTTAAAAGATACAATTTGACTAGATAAGAACGTGAGATAAAGAAGAGCTCTCTCGGCAAGTTTCCTCACTGAACTGCATCACTGAGTTGCCTTGCTGAGATGGCTCGTTGTCTTCATGTTGCTTCCTTCTCTTGGGTCTCTTCTATTAATTGCGCAATCTCAACAAGTGTCATCATCAATCATCCTATAAGTAATACCCCTGAACTTACCCATTGAACACCCTCAATCAACACATTTACAACCTTTGTTAACTCAAATACTAAAGCCAAAGCTAAAAAGCCACCACAAACTTATGTAGCAATATCCACTTCACAATTACTTGAACCAACATCCCTTTCAAAAGATTGAATTCAACCCCTGTGGATTGAAGCCATGAAAAAAAAACTTGCAGTCTTGCAAACAAATCATACATGGTCATTGCTTCCCAAACTTGACTCAAGGCATATCATTTATTTAAATTGGGTGTTTAAATCAAAATAAAAGATTGGTAGCCAAAGGGTACAACACAGTAGGAGTGAATTACCAAACACATTGAGCCCGGTTATTGAACATGCCACAATTCGCATTGTTCTCTCAATTATAGTGATGAATTAATCATTGGCCCCTTAATCAACTAGATGTGAAAAATGAATTTCTCCATGGAACCTGTAAAAAACTATCTACATGCTCCAACAACCAGGATTTTGTGAGACCTCGCCTAATTAAACACCGAGTGATCAGTCCTTTATTACATTAAAATCAAGGTGAACGGTTGGTTCATTCTTAGCATCACTGTCGCAAAATAAATATTTCTAATTTAAACACCCTAAATAATTAAGTTAAGTGTTAAAACAATTGCAAGTCTTATTCCATTTATTAAATCCCAACGTGAAAAACCTTTTTAAATGTAAATCAGTTTAAGAATCACATAAATGCTAAGGATGGCGATCAACCTAAAAGAATTAAACCAACTAGATTAACCGAACCAAGTCAAATAACCATAAGTGAAATCATCGTGACAAGAATTAACTCCCAATGAGTACTGAATACTGAAAACAGAAATAAATACAAAATCTCTAATAAGTCTAAACTGAAATAGGAAATCGGCGACACATGCCCTAGCTATGTATTAAATCAAGAGTTGAATAAAGGAAGAGGTCGTCTAGAGCAAGGGCCTGCAACTCCCACATAAGCTGCACCATGTCCAATCCAAAGAACTTACGTCTGATGCCCCTGTGGTTGGTCACCTATAATACATACATATATATATATATATACAAGAGAGAGAATAATGAAAGGAAACAGGTCAGAGCCCGAGTGTAAAACAATTTTAAAAATAGTTTAGCAAGTATTTAAAATGCTTACCGGCTAATATAACAACCATGTTAGTATGCGACACTCTCTTGAGAATTCTCACCTCTCATCTAGTGTGCATGCCTACCGTACTACTAAATGCCTCATAAGTCTATCTAACTTATCCCCCATAAATTTTATTTCGAGAAGTCACAAGGCTATGATATTTAGTTTAGAGATCAATCTCTTAATGATTACTTACGTTACTTAGTACATCTCAGTACTGTTATAAAGTTCCCAAACACTTACTATAAAATTTAGAGCATTTATTCAATACTTAACTACTTATACGCACAGTAGAAGATTTCCATATATACGCATATATATTAATCACTCATATAATATATATACTATCGGCACCCCACATAAAAGCTATGGTGCTAGCATACTCTGTTATCAAGTCCCCGTATCTCTCGTACTAAGGAAAATACTAGTTCGGAATCACTCTCGAACTGTATTAACACAATACACACAAAACGAAGGCGAAGCATAGTTCCAAGTCACTAAGAGGTCAGCACATACCCCTCACGTCTCTTAGAACCGTCTGATTATCATTCTCAGATAGCCTGTACCAAGGAATCCTATGTTTTAGGGTACAAGTCAATATCCCCCCATAAAGGTCCCATCGAGATAAGACCTTTCCCGGCGCGACAACCTCCGTGATAGCAAGTAGCGCGGGTATGATTATACACAAATATATTATATAGATATATACACATGCACTCGGTCATATATATAAATATTCTTATTTTCCAATTAGGTTCTCCCACAACCCATAATAATATTTTAACCGTATGTAATACAATTTTACCCAATTTTTTCGCATAAAGAACTCATCTCATTTTATTCTGAATTTTAATCATTTTGTAATTACTTCTCGTCCCTCGAAGTATTCTCTCTTCCTAAAGGTCAGTTCAGTAGGTACACCCTCTCTAACATACTGGTCTAAGTCATTTATGAACCTCTCAATTCCGTAGCTAACGTGCGAACGATTTTCAATATGTGTCAAACCCCCGTTAACCCACGGTTACATCCCATATATAATTTCATTCAACAGAATCTACTTAGACCCTACTAGTCCTCTTCATGACCCATTATATTCTTTAAATAATATTCAAGGGTTGCTACGCATTTTATCCGAATTAAATAAAAAGAGGAAAAATCTGCAGTTTCCATGAGGGGTCGATCGATCGATGAAGATGGTCAATCGATCGACATTCTTGAGTCGATCGATCGATCAAACAGGTATTCCGAATTCTGTCATTGTTAACTACAGGTTTCCTTCTTCAACCTCAACCAAAACTCCATAATTGAGTCCCAAACTCACAATCAATTGAACTAATAGTCATATTAACCTACCTACATGATTTCCTACGTAAAGCATGTACGAATTTCATCAAAAGTATAGGATTAAAGGCCCAATTCATAATATTTATTAAGAACCGTAGTTTCATTATAATTTCCAATATTCTAATTCTTTTTCCAGATTTCTCTCTTCTAAACCATTACATATTCGTGGGTAATCCTCCACATATGATGAGATTTCCATAATATACTTATTTCTTCTAAAGCATGTGATTTAAATTCCCTAAATCATCAAATTCTTCCATATAACATATATTTATCAATCATATTCTAACATGGGTGAAATATCAACTAGAAAAATAGCAAGATAGATATTTGCCGTAAGATCGAAGGTCTGATTCCATGAATTTGACAGGTATAGGCTTGATCCCCTTGCTGTGATCTACGTTTTGTTGGTGGTGGTGATGGTGCAATTGGGTTGGTTCTTGGCCTTGGATTCTTGGAAGACTTTTCTCCTTTCTTCCTCTCACTGCCATTCTAGACTTTTGAGAATGTTAACCCTAGAGGACTCTCCTAATATTTGATATAAATTCCCAATTTTTGTCATTTAATTAAGGCCTAATTTGAAAATGACTAAATTGCCCTTTCGGGGTGCCGGTTAGGCCTTAAAACGCCCTGAGACCCAAACTAAACCCCCGGGTACCCTTTTCTGACATCTCGACCCTTCCAGACACGTTGGCGCACTCGAAATGATCATACGGGTGACTTATAATTTATTCACTTTTTATAATAATAATATAGTCCCAACACGACACAGGCGCGTCCCGACTTAATTTCCATAATTGTCATGTTATTCACTCGTGACAATTTTAATAAATTCAATTCTACATATCACTTTACTCATTAAGTAATATTCAACAAATTTCCAATAATTACTAACTCTCGTCATGCTAGTAAATATTTAAAATAAATTTCCGGATTAATATTAAATTAATTTATCTCAATTACATTTAATAAATCCTCAATTTAAAAGCCATAAAAATACGGGGTATTACATATTTCCCCTTAATAACGAAACTTCGTCCCGAAATTCAGAAAATAAGGCATACCTGGTAAAAATAGTTCTGAATATTTTTCGCGCATATTTACCTCGCACTCCCAAGTGGACTCCTTCACATTATGATGCTCCCACTGAACCCGTACAACTGGAACCACCTTCGACCTCAATTTCCTCTCGTTATGGTCTACGATTGTCACTGGTCTCTCCTCATAAGAACTGTTGGGTTTTAAGTCAATATCCTCTATCGCGATGTGGGTGTGGGTGTGGGTCATATCATCCCAAAGATATCGTCTCAACGACGAGATATGGAATACATCGTGAATACGGTGCAAGTACTCTGGCAATCCCAATCTGTATGCCACCGGCCCTATCCTCTCGATAATGGAAAATGGTCCTACGTACCTCGGAGCCAACTTCCCCTTCTTCCGAAATCTCATTACTCATTTCATAGGAAACACACGCAGTAATACTTGGTCCCCCACGCTAAACTCTTGGAAGGACCGCTTTGCATCGGCGTAGCTCTTCTGGCTGTCCTGGGCTCCCCGAATGCGACTCCTGATAAGCTCAATCCTACCTAAAGTCTCCTGAATCACCTCTAGTCCGAGCAATTTGTTGTCCCCCGCCTCCAGCCAACAAGCGGGAGAACGACAAAGCCTGCCATACAACGTCTCAAATGGGGCCATGCCGATCGTGAATTGATAGGAGTTATTATAAGCAAACTCCACCAATGGAAGATACGGCTCCCAACCTCCTCCAAAATCAAGGACACACATGCGTAGCATATCCTCCAGCATCTGATTGGTACGCTTTGTCTGTCCATCCATCTGTGTGTGATAAGCTAAACTCAATCTCAACTATGTACCCATGACCTCCTGAAAGCTCTCCCAGAAGCACAACACAAAAATCTTATCTCTATCAGACACAATATCCAGGGGCACCCCATGTAGCCTAACTATCTCGGCAATAAATAACTGTGCATACTGGCCCGTGGTGTAATTTGTCCGTACTGGCAAAAAATGAGCTACCTTAGTCAACCGATCCACTATAACCCATATGGAATCGTGACCCCGCTGTGATGTAGGCAACCCAGTAATGAAGTCCATGGAAATGCTTTCCCATTTCCACGTAAGTATCTCCAACGGCTGAAGTAACCCTGGCGGTCTCTGGTGGTCCACCTTTACCATCTGACAGGTAGAACATTTGGACACGAACTCTGCAATGTCATTCTTCATCCCACTCCACCAGTAATGCCGCCTCATATCCTGGTACATCTTATCCCCTCCGGGAAGTACCGCAAATTTGGATTCGTGCGACTGTGTCATCACTGCATGACGTAAGTCTTCTCCCTCCGGGACCACCAATCTTCCATTAAACCTCAAACCCCCATCAGAACTCAATGAATAGGATTCAGCACCCTCAGCTAAAAGTCGTACAATCTGATCCTAACAAAAATTATCCACTGCTTGTGCCTGTATCACCCTCGTAACAATCTCGAGTGTGACTGACATAACAAATATAAAGGAACGGGCTACCGCGTCCTGGTGTCCCAACTCTTTCCACTTCGCTCTCCATACTTCTGCTACGTTACCTACCGGTCTACGGCTTAACGCATCAGCAACCACGTTAGCCTTCCCTGGATGGTACTGTATCTCGAACTGGTAGTCTTTCGCAAACTCCAGCCACCTTCGCTGATGCATGTTCAACTCTCGCTGAGTGAACAAGTATTGCAGCGACTTGTGGTCTATGAACAAGGGAAACTTCTCCCCCAATAAGTAATGTCTCCAAATCCGCAATGCAAACACGATGCTGCTAGCTCCAGGTCGTGGGTGGGGTAATTCCCTTCGTGAGGCTTAAGCTTGCGGGAGGCAAAAGCTATAGCATGGTCCTCCTGCTGAAGTACTCTTCCGAGTCCCTGTATAGAGGTGTCAGTATACACCAGGTACTCCACTCCCGTCCAGGGCAAAGCAAGGACTGGTGTCGAAGTCAACTTATCTTTCAGCTCATCAAAAGCCAATTGACAAGCATCATCCCATATACACGGTACTCCCTTGTGAGTCAGATTCGTCAACGGACCCGCTATCTTCGAAAAGCCTCGAATGAACCGCCTGTAGTACCCGGCTAACCCCAAGAAACTATGCACCTCTATCGGTGTCGTGGGCTGTCCCCACTCTCTCACTGCCGACACTTTGCTCGGGTCAACCGATATCCCCAATTTCTACACAACATGTCCCCCAAAAAACTGTACCTCCCGTGACCAGAATTCGCACTTCTCATACTTAGCATACAGCTGATGCTCTCGTAGAGTCTGAAGAACCTGTCTCAAGTGCTCGACATGCTCCTCCTCAGTCTGTGAATAAATCAGGATGTCATCTATGAAGACGATGACAAACTGATCCAAGAACTCTCTGAACACTCGGTTCATCAAGTCCATGAATACGACTAGAGCATTTGTCATCCCAAACGGCATGACTCTGAACTCATAGGACCCATATCTCTTCAAGAAAGCAGTCTTCGACACATCCTGCTCCATAATCCGTAGTTGACAGTATCCCGATCTCAAATCTATCTTCGAAAAGAAAGTTGCTCCCCTCAGTTGGTCGAACAGGTCGTCGATTCGAGGCAACGGATATTTATTCCATATTGTGACCTTGTTCAACTCCCGGTAATCCACGCACAACCTCAGTGAACCATCTCTCTTCTTTATGAACAACACCGGAGGGCCCCAAGGCGAGGTGCTCCTACAAATGAAGCCCTGGCCCAACAGCTACTCTATCTGATCCCGTAACTCCCTCATCTCTACTGGAGCCATACGGTACGGTGCACGTGCTATCGGTCTAGTGCCCGGCATCAAGTCTATGACAAAATCAATCTCTCGACTGGGAGGTAGGCCCGGTATCTCCTGGAATACATCCGAAAACTCACGAACAACTGGAATCGAATCCAGGGGAATCACAATCTCCTTATAGATATCCACCGCTATGTAATACAAATGGGTGGAAGATCCTCCCTCTGGGAGAGGCATCGCCACCAAAAACATCTCCTGACCCGGAATGGCAAAGATAATACTCCTACCGAAACAATCTATCATGGCTCTGTATGAAGCGAGCCAATCCATGCCAATAATGGCGTAGTGCTCATGCATATCTAAAACTAGCATGTTCGCAGGTAAAATCAAGCTACCAATCTCTATACCTACACCCCGGCATATAAAGAAAATCAAAGACCCATTCCCTAGTGGTGAGTCTACACATGTCACTGTACTATCTGCCGTGTCTAATAACCCTAAGGCCCGTGCAAAGTGAGTAGCTATAAAACAATGCGACGCTCCAATATCAAATAAGACTCGACCCATAGTACCATAGATAGGAAACGTAACCTCAATCGCGGGTGGCGCCTGAGGTGTTACGGCCTGGTGGACGTTATAGACATGTCCATACTGTAATTGTCCCTGCTGAACTGGGGCTGCTGGGATGGCTGGTAGGGCTGGCATCTGAGCTGGCGCTGGGAGGGCGGCTGAAAAGAGTGGCCTTTGTGGCTCATTATGGGCACCCTGCTGTTGTGGGGCCTTATCTCCCTCTAGGCAATCCTGACGCCTATAGCCATTCTTGCCACATCCAAAACACCTGCCGCTGAAGTTTCTTCCCCTCTACCCTGCTGACCACGGCCCTCTTGGCCGTTACCACCCCGCCACTGGCCCTGCTGAAAACGTCGTTAGCCCTGATGGCCCTGCTGCTGACGGTGTTTGCCCTGTTGGCCATGCTGACTGGATTAGTCCTACTGGCCCTGTCTAAATCCCCCAAATCCCTGCCTGGAATCACCGGATCAGAATCGCTTGGCAGGGTCCCCTGATGGGAACTCTGCTCACTGTGACGGGTCTGCCCTTGGGTTGTTGGTGCCCCACCAGTACTACTGCCCATGTCCTGCCCTGCTCATTTGCTCCCCTGCTGATGGAAGCGGTGATCCTGACAGTGCAACAGAGCAGCATTGAGTACGTCAGTGTAAGTACCCAAACGATAGATTGCCTATGAGGTGCTAACGAATCCTCCAGGACAATCCATCTAAAAACAGCAATATCTTCTTCTCCTCAGTGGGTGCCTCATCCGGCACTATAGTGAGAAGTCTCTTGAACTCCTCCTCATACTCAGCAACGGTCATACTCTCCTGCTTAAGATTCAGTAACCTCCGTCTCATCTCAGTCTGCACGACGGATAGGAAATATTTGAGGTCGAACCGCACCCAAAACGACTGAATCGATATGATGTCCCTCTCCTCCAAGGTGGTGGGCTCCCACCACTACAAAGCGACCCCCACTAGCTTGAAGGAAGCCAATAACTGTCTATGCACGTCAGTGCACTCATACATGCGCAGATGCCTCTGGATATCCTTCTTCCATTGGTTGGTGATCACAATGTCCGAACTAACCGAGAACTCCGGGGGATGCGCCTTCTGAAAGGCATCCCTGATCCGCTCTCATGCAGTGGGAAACTGTGCTGGTACCGGCGCTACTGCCTGGACCTGGGGTGGAACCTGCTGCACCACCGCTAATGCGGCATTCACCGCCTGAGCAACAATGGCGGCTACTTCAGTTGCATTCATCATTCCCTGAGCCGGAGCTGCTGGTTGCTCGGGCTGGGCATTCCTGTCTCAGGGTGCACGTCTCAGAGGCATCTGAAACGAGAAGGAAGTTTATTAGTCAACAGTTATTATTAAATCCCAAATAACTGAAGACGTAAGCATAAACACAAGAATACAACAGTCCTAAAAATAGGGTTCTATATCAAAGATGCTAAGCTGAAAGCGAAATAAGCCATACAGATCCTAAAGGACACCAGAACCTGATACTCTGATACCTGACACCCCGCCTAATTAAATACCGGGTGACCAGTCATTTATTAAATTAAAATCAAGGTGAACGGTTGGTTCATTCTTAGCATCACTGTCGCGGAATAAATATTTTCAATTTAAACATCCTAAATAATTAAGCAAAATGTCAAAACAATTTAAAGTCTTATTCCATTTATTAAATCCCAACGTGAAAAACCTTTTTAAATGTAAATCAGTTTAAGAATCACATAAATGCTAAGGATGGTAATCAACCCAAAAGAATTAAACCAACTAGATTAACCGAACCAAGTCAAATAACCATAAGTAAAATCATCATGACAAGAATTAACTCCCAATGAGTACTGAATACTGAAAACAAAAATAAATACAAAATCTTTAATAAGTCTAAGCTGAAATAGGAAATCGGGTGACACACGCCCTAGCTATGTACTAAATCAAGAGTTGAACCAAGGAAAAGGTCGTCTAGAGCAAGGGCCTGCAACTCCCACATAATCTGCAGCACGTCCAATCCAAAGAACCTACGCCTGACACCCCTGTGGTTGGGCACCTATAATACATACATATATATACAAGGGAGAGAAAAATGAAAGAAAACTGGTCAGAGCCCGAGTGTAAAACAGTTTTAAAAATAGTTTAGCAAGTATTTAAAATGCTTACCAGCTAATATAACAACCATGTTAGTATGTGACACTCTCTTGAGAATTCTCACCTCTCATCTAGAGTGCACGCCTACCGTACTACTAAATGCTTTATAAGTCTATCTAACTTATCCCCCATAAAATTTTATTTCGAGAAGTCACAAGGCTATGATATTTAGTTTAGAGATCAATCTCTTTATGATTACTTACGTTACTTAGTATATCTCAGTATTGTTATAAAGTTCCCGAACACTTGCTATAAAATTTGGAGCATTTATTCAATACTTAACTACTTATACGCACAGTAGAAGATTTTCATATATACGCATATATATTAATCACTCATATAATATATATACTATCGGCACCCCACATAAAAGCTATGGTGCTGGCATACTCTGCTATCAAGTCCCCGTATCTCTCGTACTAAGGAAAATACTAGTTCGGAATTACTATCGAACTGTATTAACACAATACACACAAAATGGCGGCGAAGCATAGTTTCAAATCACTAAGAGGTCAGCACATACCCCTCACGTCTCGTAGGATCGTCTGACTATCATTCTCAGATAGCCTGTACCAAGGAATCCTATGTTCTAGGGTACAAGTCAATATACCCCATAAAGGTCCCATCGAGATAAGACTGTCCCGGCGCGGCAACCTCCGTGATAGCAAGTAGTGCGGGTATTGATTATACACAAATATAATATAGATATATACACATGCACTCGGTCATATATATAAATATTCTCATTTTCCAAGTAGGTTCGCCCACGACCCATAGTAATATTTTAACCGTACGTAATACAATTTTACCCAATTTTTACGCATAAAGAACTCATCTCATTTTATTCTCAATTTTAATCATTTCGTAATTACTTCTCGTCCCTCGAAGTATTCTCTCTTCCTAAAGGTCAGTTCAGTAGGTACACCCTCTCTAACATACTGGTCGAAGTCATTTATGAACCTCTCAATTCCGTAGCTAACGTGCGAACGATTTTCAATATGTGTCAAACCCCCCGTTAACCCACGGTTACATCCCATATATAATTTCATTCAACAGAATCTACTTAGACCCTACTAGTCCTCTTCATGACCCATTATATTCTTTAAATAATATTCAAGGGTTGCTACGCATTTTATCCGAATTAAACAAAAAGAGGAAAAATCTGCAGTTTCCATGAGGGGTCGATCGATCGATCGACATTCTTGTCATGTTATTCACTCGACACGAGCGCGTCCCAACTTAATTTCCATAATTGTCATGTTATTCATTCGTGACGATTTTAATAAATTCAATTCTACATATCACTTTACTCATTAAGTAATATTCAACAAATTTTCAATAATTACTAACTCTCGTCACGCTAGTAAATATTTAAAATAAATTTTCGGATTAAAATTTAATTAATTTATCTCAATTACATTTAATAAATCCCAAATTTAAAAGCCCTAAAAATAGGGGGTATTACAGCTTCATTGATCCATACTTTCCCAATCATGTATGCTTACTAAAAAAAAAAAGGCTATATATGGACAAAAGCAAGCTCCATGACCATGATGTTGGTTTGATATATTTAGCTCATATTTTCTTAGCATTGGGTTCTCCTGGAGTAAAGTATTTGCTCTTTGTTTATCACTCACATTTAGTATTATTCTCCTCATGGTCTATGTCGATGACATAATCCCCACCAACAACAATTCTCACCACCTAGAGCAGTTTATCTCATGGCTTGGCACTGAATTTTCACTAACGACTTGGGTGCTTTGAATTTCTTTCTTGGGATGCAAGTGAATCCCTTCAATGAAGGTTTATTTCTTACAAAGGAGGACTATGATCACAAGTTTCTCGAATATATAGGAAATGTTGCAACCCAAGGCTATTCTCACACAAACTATCCCTCTCTTGACTCTATACCTCGGTTTAGATGTGACTCGCACAACATTGGATTCAATTCAAGCCAATTGTATAAGCTCTTCAATATTTGACACTTACAAGGCCAGATTTTAGTAACGCAATTAATATTGTTTGCGAATTCATGTCTGATCCTTAGCCATCACACTACTAAAGTTTGAAGAGAATCCACGGGTATGTGAAAAGAGACGGCCAACATGGGTATCGAGATTTTATTTTAGTCGGTCTCAACTCTTTATGGCTTCTCAGATGTGGATTGGGCAGGATATTCACTAACCAAAAGGTCCATTGTTGAATATTGTATATTACCAGGCTTAAATTGCATCTCATAGGCTTCGAAAAAGCAATCTATTATAGCTCGATACAGCTGTAAAGCTGAATATAAAGCAATAGCAACTGCTATTGAGCTTCAATGGTTACGGTACCTTCTCAAAGATAGTTGGCTACATTTGGCATCTCCTCCAATTCCTCTCTATTAGATCATTAGTGTCCTCTATATGATTATAAATACAGTTCTTCATGGTCGGACTAAACACATTGGATTAAATTCACTTTGGTCGTGAAATAGTGGCTTAAAGGCTCTCGTGTTATTGTGAGGTCCCATCAATAACATATTCACCAAGCCACTCGCAACAACTCAGTTTACTAGTCTATGCAGCAAGCTTGGTGTTCGTAATTACAACCTTGTTTGAGAGGAATCATGACTCACTGTTCAACATTATCTCTCAACAACCCGCAACTGCATAGTTTAACAAATTATGCTTATCTCATTATCTCATCCTTGTAATTTAAATATTGCATTTCAAGTTTCCCAACTTTAATTCATGTTCATAACTAGTATAAACACCAAAGGAATATAGAAAACAACGCATAACTCAAAAGAATCAGAGAATCGCTCATGCTTTGTTTTGGACGGGTTAATGTTTCAAGACTTATAGGATTCGGTGTAATTCATTATCTTTATAAATAATTAAGGGTCAAGTATAAAGAGTGGTTATTGGGCTTAACTTTTTGTACTTTCTTAAATTTTTTAATTGATAAATTCACTTACAAAGTCTCATAAGTCATGGCAAAAGTTTGATTAGCGGAATACTAAGTCATTTCTTAAACCTTTTATTCAAATAGTTTGATAGGTTCCTATTGTCAAAAGGATATAAACCATCGTAGCTAGTCACTTGTGAATACAGAAAGCACACCTCTACAAGTTTATATGAATGCCCATTTGAACTCTAAATAAAAAAAAAATGAAAGAAAAATAGAACTAGAGAAAATCACATCCCCAACAATTATAAAAATATACACTACTTCCATGCTCGTGTTAAAATTGCTCAAATGCCTTCTTCATATTACCAAAGTCAGCTCTTACCTGAATTTTCCGCATCGCACCCAACCTCATTACCTGTGGCCACGTTATTGCAATGGCGCAGATTTTGATTGGCCGATAAGATCTTTTGGCTCTCATTCGAAGAACTTGCATTTAAAAGAGAGAGTCCCAAATTAGATGTGTTTTTTATTTCATGCAAAGAAGCAGGTCCCACATTACTTGCACTATCAGTTTCGGGTAAAGATCCCATATTTTGGGCAGTCTTGGTCTCAGATAAAGAAGCGAGTCCCGCATTCTGAGCACTCCCAATTTCGGGTGAAGTACCAGCAGTCGTTGGCGATGGGGTGGGCTCCGATTCATTGCATTTACCCGCTCCATCTTTCCCACAGCCTGCTACACAATATTCGACCCAATATCAAGAGAGAAACTACATTTTTTTTGTGTGTGGGTGGGTGGGGGGGGGGGGGTCTTTTGGCCACCAAATTTAGGTTAAAAACTGACACCAATACTCAAAAAAATTAGTTAATAAACTCCAATCCCTATCTTTGACGGTAGTCATTTTCCCATTAGGTTATGTTTGATAGGCAAAATTTACCATGTCAAATTCGAAACATTCAATATTTTCCAACTTCTGGTGTGTTTGATTGGAAAAGGTTGGCTTGGAAAATTCTACCAGGTTTGCCTACTATACAACCACACACCCTAGATACTATAGAAAACGACTAAAATATAAGTAATCAATGTCTAATTATATATAAATCCGTGGGGAGTAAAGCCTAATTATATTTAAAACAATAAAGGCTAAACTAGAAATATTTTGTTATTTGTCCTAATACTAGCGATCAACTAATGGTACAGTGAAACAAGGAAATCATGCTAAAATCTAGTTCTAAGTCAATAAAAAGCAGGAATAAGGTGCATTTATCAGTGAATAGTAAACTATCATCTTATGTGGTAGAATGAAGTGAGGAGGAATACTGTGAAGATTCCTTGGGATCTTATTACTATCGATGGTAAATGTAGTACGATTGTAAAAATAGTGCAAGAACGAGAATATAGAAACTAAAGTAAGGTGTACTATCTTAAAAAAAAACTATCACGCTATTTGAATATACCTCCTTGAACTATTTTTTGCAAAATACTTCTTCAATTATTCCATTCGCTTGCGATTTCCCATTTGTGTGGTTAAAAAATTAGTGACCCCTTTTAATGGTACATAAGGGGGTATTTGCAACTTTTTATAATTTACGGGATTATTTGCAACACTAGAAGGTGTTTGGAATGACCCTTAGGTTGGGAGGTTTTTAATATTTTATCCTAAAAAGTATTAAATTCTTTCTTGAAACAAGATAGCCAAAGGCCGGCATAAATTTCTCTAATTGATGTGTATATATATATACACACGCAAGTGGCTAGAATACCTGTATGAGAAGCCGTGGCAGTGAGTAAACTTGTACTTGATGGTACGGATGAACTTCCGGTTCCTTTTTTCATCTTTGACTGAAATAAACAACCAAAACCCATGATGCATTAGTTCTGACCTGTCAAATGTTATCATTCAGCAAAGTACATCTGAAAGCTCTCATTTCAGCAAAATTCATCTCAAAGCTCTTTTTCAACTTTCAAGTAAATATTTGTTTCGCAGGACATATACAATACCAAAGATAGTCACATCAATAGCCCCTCCAAGCAAAGCCCCTAATCTTAAATACTGTATTAGTTCCCAACCATGTAGCTAATGAAAGTCAATGCGTAAATTGGTAAATGAAAGGATAAAGTGCTATAAACCCCCTGAACTATCACACTATTTGTAATTACTTCCCTGAAGTATCAATTTTGCAAATAATACCTTGAAACTCTTCCAATTGTTAGTATTTTTAAGTTCGTAGTTTAGGTAGGGAGGTTTTTGTAATTGGAGCAATAGTATAGGGGGTTTCCTACAACTTTCCCATCAGAATTAAAATGAAAAAATAAAAAAAAAAATATGGTCATGCATGTACTTTGTTTCGATGGTATAGAAACACATTTTTATAGACTTCAGTGGTAAAAAAAAAAAAAGCAATAGGGAGGGAAGCTCAAGTGGACCATCTCTAGAAGCCACGTATCTTTATACCAAAAAGTAATACCAGTAATAGTAATCAAATTGCAGCACTCGTTTGGTTTATGTGAGACAATATTCAATAATCATATAGGTGAGGCAAGAAAGAAATTATCTAAATTGGTTGTTTCTCAGTTCAAACTGTTACTTGTAAGATCTTTATTTGTTTATTTACTGATAAGTGAAAGTGAGTGATGGCAACTTAAAACCCTCAATGTAGCTTTTGTTTTGTATCCTTGTGCAGTGGGCTCTTACATTTTCACATGTTGGAACTCTTTGCTTAAACTAGTCATTTCTTTGTAAATAATTGGGTTAATAATATGGACTTCCCGCATTGCTTTTCATGATTATTTGAAATAAGAGTGGAGGAAAATGTAACATTTAAAACAAGAGAGAGGTATCTATAATCATGACTAACAACACGAGAGGTCCATGTAATTTACCCTAAATAGATATACTCATGCTCAGATGCAGAGGGGGCAGTCCTAAATAAAATATATACGAGCACGTGCTCCCCCCACACCCACACCCCTCACTCACACACACACAGAGAAAGATGTACACTTTCTCCGCCCGCATTAAGAGTCTTGTGTTTGAAAGTCAAATTCTTTAAGAAAAAATGTCTTCTAACAGAATTAACGCCTAAAACTAAAACCCAGTGTACTCTTAATTTGGAACATGAAAAAAGGGATGTAAGACTCTTACATGCTGAAGAACATTCAAAAAGAATTATGACATCAATTTCTTAAAAGTTGAAAAATTAAGAATTATTAAAATGACATACCACATAATGTACCACTTGAGATTTCTTAGATGTATGAAATAATCAAGGCGACTATCAAATTTTCCACAAAATATACAGAAATCATAGTTGATTTTTACGAATTTTAGTAGGGGTGGCAAATCGTGTTTTTGGGTTGTGTTTACGAAAACAACACAACGCGATTAACGCTATCATTCTTTTCACACCAAAATAAACCTAATAAGACACGAAACACGAATAAAAACACAAAAATACAACATGACGTGACATGACTAACACGAGTAATAATTATGACATGATCACAACATGATTTCGTGTCAAATAAACCCGACATGAACACGATTTATCGTGTCAAATTCGGGTCATTTCATGTGTTACCGTGTCCTTTCCAAATTTTCCACCCCTAATTTTAAGTGGGTCATTATACCTAATTTCAAAATATATAGGGGTAAAAGTAAAATTTAAAAATTTTGACGGGGGAACTTGCCTCGCCTAACACCCACATAGCTCTGCCATTGTCATGCTTACTAATTCGAACTAGATGGTAAAGTAAACCTCCATTCAGATTAAGAAATCAAACAACTTTACATAGCTAGGCTAGAATATATACCTTTGTGTTTTCTTCACAATACTTTACGACAGACGAGATATTTGTGCAATGGCCATGCAAGAGTGTGTAAGCCCAGGAGAGAAGTTTCCTTGAAGTACTCATATCAAGTATGTCAACCCCATCAATGCCCGGCTGAATATACATCTCTGTCACCAACTGAAATGGCACCGTATAGAGGTTTATACCAGATGGGAGCATCGCGATAGAGGTGTCCTTATAGAAGTTGTAAGAAGATCTAAGCAATGTGGCCACTCTCTCCAAATCTTCCTCCGGAGCCCTCTTGACGACAACATTTTTAATCTTGGACAACATAGGGTTCCATCGTGTTTCGAGATTCCTCAAATGGGATGGGTCTTCAAATGATGATGTCCATAATTCATCAGTTTGAAGATCAACACACAGCAGGTGTATGTTATCTGAAACACTGTCTAACAGATTAGTGACTTGTATCTCACTTGAGTGCAACGGTGTGATTAAGGCCATGTTAATTACAAGGGATCGACACCAAGCAGAAGATACGTGCTTGTAAACTTTAGCACAGTTGCTATTGGACAACTTTGGGTTCTTCAAACGCTTTCGTATTTTCTCGTTTATGCCTTCGAGTGTTTCTAACCTCAAATTTGTCTCTAACATCTGGATATATTGATAGAGGTATCTGCAACAAGGGAATATGATGATGGAAATTTCGCGGCCGGGAGATGTATAATTATATGACCTCTCCTTTTCTTTTGGTTTACTACACAAACATCTTCTGTACTTTGGGAAAAATTACAGTGACCTCTCTATGTTTGGAATTTTCAATCTTGACATCAGTTTCAATCAATGTTGACAAAATCTTTTTCATGGGAATTAATCTTAACTAATAAACCATCATTCCTATGCAATGCCTGAAAATAACTTGTATATCATCGAAATCGATGGGTGACTATTACAAACCCAAATGTCAGGGGAGGTCAATGTTATTGAACCCATATTTTAGAGGAGATACTGTAATTTCCAAAAGGACAAGGGAGGTCTATGTAACAAACCTAAGGTTGGCTCCTGAGAGTAAAAGATTGACCACCCAAAATTATACATCAGACACATAAAATGACCTCAGGAGTGTATCAAGTTCATATGAATTAGCTTCGTGATTAATCACGTAAAATCTTAATAGAGTTTTACTTTCAGGAGTAATTTTCTTAGCATGACTTACCCATATAGGTTGGCTTCTGATAATTCGGAGCACTTGATCTCGGGCAAACTGCATATATCTGACCATAAATTCACTTGTTCCAAAAACAAAGAAAACATTTTCTCCAGAAGATGCTCGAGAGAGCTGCTTTCAGCACCACAACCAATCTCGGTTTGACGAATGGATGAAATTAGAGCCTTGAGGTACCTACCAAGTGCTAGTGGAACAAGATCTTCCAGGCACAAGGAGAACTGCATTAAATGAGGGGACGTGGCATTAATATAATAACAACATACTAATGAAATATTAATTTGATTTTTGTATAAAATAAAGGGATAAGTGCAAAAAAAAAAATCCAACATATTTAGTTTTTACAAGAAATTGCCTCAACTGTTGTTAGTGCAACAGGCAGCGGCTCGTGTCGTGACGCATTTGTGTTGTATCATATTGGGCATGTGTCAAAAGTTGCTCTACCCATACACGATATGTTAAGAGTGTCATATCGGGCTCGTGTCATGTTTTGACTGTGTATTCTCTATATATATCGTGTTCGTGCCGTGTATAACCGGATTCGTGTCCCATTGGGCTTAATGTATAAAACTCATCAAGGGTCAACCCATTAACTAATAATCCATGCCATGCTAGTGCCGTGTCTCATTTTTCCGTGCCGTGTCTCATTTTTCCAAGTTGCCAAATCTAGTAGGAACCCCTGACTATGCATTTTGTTGCCAATACCCCTCCATGATGACTTCAAAGTCATTTTCAGCTATATATAAGGAATCTATACAATAAAATGTATAATTCAGCAGAATTTCTTGCATTAAAAATAATTCTGGGGGAACATTGCAAATTTTAAAAATTTCAAGGAGTTTTTTTGCACTTTACCCTAAGATAAAATCAAGTAGGTCTGTATATAAGCAACCAGTTTCTATGGAAAACAATATTCAGAAAAAGAAAAAGATGAACTTAAATTTTGGTGAGAGATTATATATCCAGAAAACAAGCGAACAAAAAAAAACATTTAAGATGTCAATCATATGAGCATATAATTTTATAGGTTGGAAAGGGAGGGAGCTAGCTGAAGTCAAAGTTTTCTGGTAGAAATTGGTTGCAATAAGAAATCTTCATTTGGGTTATTATAAAACTTGTCTGAACTATAATCAATCTCTTCATGATCCAAATGCCAGAGCAATGAGTTATCTGTATCCACTTCCAGCTATGGCTTGATGTAGAACAAAATAGAGAGAAATATCAAAGGAATGACAACACATTCCAAAACCTCGTAGATTTCAAATCAATTTATAACCCAAGTCTGAAAAACATAGGAACTACAACCATAGTTCTAGGGTCATACAGAAACCTTAATGACTAGTCTAACTAATAAAATACCAAAAATATCTAATATAGTCCTTATTCCTAATTATACAAATTATTACCCAAAATCTTGTAATAAAAAATTAATCAAATACTATGTGAACTTCCACTTGTCGTCTTGATGACATCATCCGCATCATGGTTAGAATCTTAGCATTCATCCATGATTCTGTTAGCACAACCTTTTGAAAAATATATCAAATCAAGCATATATCAAGAAAAGAAAAGAAAAAAAAATACCCTCTTATCCGTTCGTAGAGAGATATAAGCTCGATCAAGGGTAGAGATGTCTCCCATCTCATCCAATAGTTGTAGGTAGAACAACATGTACTTTCGAATGCAAGTGATAAACTTACGAGAACTTTCTGGTAAGTTAACTTCAAGTGATCTCTTGTTCCCAGAAAGACCTGGTGTTTTGCGCCTGAAATCCACAAGGAAAAATCCGATTTGAATTTCTACTAAACTGAACTATATGTGCTCGCTTGTTTCAAGCTTTAATGCTTTCCAAGAATTCTAAATTTGTAAATCTACATAATAGTTGGGGATAAGACTAGCCGACATCCACCTTGGAGCGATAGCAAGTGCCCTCGCCCAAGCTACGGTTGGCCTCCGGTTCGAGACATGGGAGCAGCCTCTCCATATATAAAACATATGGGGATAAGACTAACCAACATCCACCTCTCCCAGACCCTGCAGTTAAGCGGGAGCCTTGTGCACTGGGTACGGCCTTTTTTTACATAATAGTTGGGGCTTTAGCAAAGGAATTTCAACCTTGTGAATTTACCAATTTAGGGTTTCAGACAAATCACAAACTCAAAAAAACAAGCACTATAGGGTAGCCAACAACACTCACAATTGACATACATAACGTACAAGCATTGCTATGAGCTTTTATCCTCAAGGAGTGGCTAGTTCAATTTTCACCCACTATTAAACTGGAAGCGACTTTTGGACTGCATTAAAAGTTATGATACCATTTCTTGTTTTATATAGCCTTTTAATTATTCTACTTCCCTCAAATCAGTTGAAACAATTCCTCTATTGTATTAGATATTTTTCGTAAGATTTCACGTAATAATGTGATTATGAAATATTTGTAATTTTGGTAATAATTTGTTTTCACATAATAATGTCTGCACAGATTTTCTTAGTCATTATTCCATAAAATTTTAATGGGTAAATTATACGGAACTCCACTCTTGTTAGGGATAACTACATAGCCCTCCCTCTTGATTTATATATTACACTCACTTCCACTATTGTTTCAAGATTTGCACATTGACTACCTTTCACTATCCATGCAACAAGAGTAGCAGGTGTTATAAATTCAAAACCGGAGTGTAAAATCTAAATTAGGAGGGAGACAATTGCTATTTTCTAAACAAGAGGGGAACCAAGTATAATCATGACTAACAAGAGGGGCAGTCTGTGATTTACCTAAAATCATTTTTTTCTTTGGCATGTTCAAACAAGTTCATAAATACTCCATTATTTTCATTAAACAACAAGAAAATCCTAATAAAGTGCCAAGAAAGTTCATACCTTCCTTTCTTGACCATACCATCAATCTCCCACATATTAATTGTAAATGAAGAACGAGACGATTTGAAGCAAAAGGAGAGCTCATCCTTTGCCTTTTCCAGATCCCCACTCTCACCCCTTCTGTACAGCCCTTGAGCAAGCATGTATCTGGCCTTATGAAAATGTTTAAGGTCCCCTTCCACACAAATTTCGAGGGCGGAAAGGCAATCACTGTAAAGCATATTCCACACCTGTTCCAATTGATGTGAACGTAGTAATTTTTTATCATCAGATTCTGCTTCAGTGCTAATTTCGTTTATGTCCAATGGTAACTGTGGAATTTCAGGACCCATTTTCCCAAAGATATTCATAACAGTCTCCTTTGTTGATTCAGTGAAGGAATATGCCACAACAACCTGGGAAAATCAATTTTATTATCAAGATGAACAAATAAATAAACACAAGCATATGCAAGCACCTGGTGGGGATTAGAGCTGTCAACAGGTCGGGTTGGGTTGGGTTCAAAATGTGCACAACCCATCCCTGATTCGTTAAGAACTGTGTACAATTTGTGTCATGTCATATCAGGTTTGTGGCGTGATTAAATTGTTAATTCGTTATATACACTGGATTTGTGTCGTGTATGGCCAGGTTCGTTTCACCCAAACATGTCGTGTATGACCCAAAACCCGTTAAGGTTCGATCTACTAACTAATAATTTTGTGTCGCATCTCATTGTGTCGGGTCTAGTGGTAATACACTTGTGCAAGTACAACATATGATCAATCACAAAGGTGAAAAGGATTTAGGGATTTTTTTAAATACCATGTGAAAATGTCATATTTAAAATATCCCCTGTTTTCGTAATCATTAAGGGGCAAGGCTAATGATTATCGAAATTTTATTTTATTTTACACCCTATTGAAAATGCAATATTTTAAGTCACCCCGGATAAGTCTATTGATTATTAATTTTTTTAATTTAATTTTACTTTACACCCTGTTGATAATGAAATATTCTACGATACACACTGCAGTATTGAGGAATGGTTGGGTAAGTCCAATGATTATGCGAACGATATATAAATAAATAAGCTTGAGCGTGTGGGTATAATGTGCATGTTTCTTTGTCAATATACGTGTGCGTGTGTACGTTCAAATATAAAGTGTTCGTAGTCTTATGTTAGACATATTTCATCTGCTAATTAAAAGGATAGATTTTGAAAAGGAAAATAAGGAATGAAAAGTTGGACAAAAAGAGAAGAACAAAAGGTCATAATGAAAATAAAGACAAGTTTCGGGAAAAAAAACCTTTAAAGCCTCTTCATTTTGTTTCCCGCATCTACAGAGTAACTTCAAGCGTGAAGCATGCATCCTGTAGAAAGGATCTACAGCTGATTCGCTCAAAGCAATAGCCTTGTCATAAAATGAGAATGATATGTCATTCGAGTATCCAAGCTTTTCACACAGTTTCCCAAGATAATATACATAAGACCAATCTTCCCTGTGACCGAAAATAAAGTTCATTATCCAGTCTTATTTGAAGCTAAAAGAATATATATACATATTTATATATATATATATATATATGTGTGTGTGTGTGTGTGTGTGTGTGTGTGTAAGTGCAAAGGAAAAAATGTGAAGTATGTGGATTTTGCAAGAAAACCATCTGAATTATTTGAAGTTGGGGAAATAAATTAAGTATGCATTTTGTTGCAAAGACCCTCTGTTTATCTTCATCTATACTATATATAAAAGCATGAATAAGATTATAAGGGTTTTATGCTACAAGTGTTTTTCCCTTTTTAATGTATGAACAGATACACTCTTTTCAAATTTATGTCTTATACTAATGTGAGTACCTTCGAGATTAAACTCCACTATCTAATTAATCTCTTTCAGATAGGAATCCTTATTTCAATGCAAATTCCATTTAGGACTCCTAATGATCCCCCAATACAAGAACTTTAAACTAAATTATATTGGATAAATATTCAAACATTCTCTAAGGGTCCGTTTGGTTGGCATAATTTGCCTAGGCAAATGCCAAAAAGTTGGCAAATATGAAAATTTGCCAACATTTTGGCTGTTTGGTTGCATAATTTGCCTAGGCATTATTTGTCAATGTACAACACCTCCTATACACAATCTGTGGGCAAATTTTGCTTTACCTATTTGAGTGGGAAATATTTGCCCACAAATTTGCCAACTTCTTAAACGGTTTTAATGTTTTAAAAATATTTTAAAAACTGTTTTAAATAATTAAAAAACTGTTATGAATATTTAAAAATTGTTTTATAATGTTTCAAAAACTGTTTTTAATATTATAAAAAATTGTTAAGAAAATGTTTACAATTTTTTTAAAAAACCGTATTAACAAAATATTGTAAAAACTGTTTTTAACATTTTTAAAAACTGTTGTGAATATATTATAAAAACAGTTTTAAAGTTTTAAAAAATAATTTTAAAGACTGTTTTAAATATTTAAAAAAACTGTTATAAATATTTAAAAACTGTTTTGTAATGTTTTGAAAACTGCTTTTAATATTATAAAAAATTGTTAAGAGAATGTTTTACAAATTTTTTGAAAAACCGTAATATAAAAATATTGTAAAACAGTTTTTAACATTTTTAAAAACTGTTTTGGATATATTATAAAAACTGTTTTAAAGTTTAAAAAAATATTTTGTAAAACTGTTTTAAATAGTTTAAAAAAACTGTTGTGAATGTTTAAAATTTGTTTTGTAATATTTTAAAAACTGTTTTGATATTATAAAAAATTGTTAAGAGAATGTTTTACAAATTTTTTGAAAAAACGTAATATGAAAATATTGTAAAAATAGTTTTTAACAATTTTAAAAACTGTTTTGAATATAATATAAAAACAGTTTTAAAGTTTAAAAACAAAATTAAAAAATATTTTAAATAGTTAAAAAAAACTGTTGTGAATATTTAAAAATTGTTTTGTATTAAAAAAAATTGTTAAGAAAACGTTTTACAATTTTTTTTTAAAACTGTAATATAAAAATATTGCAAAAACTATTGTTAACATTTTTGAATATAATATAAAAATTGTTTTTAAATAAATTAATTGGATTGACTTTAATTTCGCCTAATTTGCCTAGGCAAATTTTGCCATGCCCACGCTTTTGCCCATTGACAACCAAACGGACCCTAATTTAGCCTTTCTTATTTATTGTCATGTGCGAACAAACTAATCTTCAATTCTGGCCACTAAAGCAAGAAAAAACAAGTATAATTATGTGTGTGGGGTTTTGGCTTTACTGCATATGATCTAAACATATTATAATTGTGTTACTAGTTGATGATAATAATACAAAATTTTAAGTGGTTTTGGCTTTACTACATGCTATTTTTTCCTATATATCGATAGATAAATCTATAAATAATTATATATGAAATGTATTATTATGTAAACAAAAAAATTTAAGTGGATAATATATATATATATATAGAGAGAGAGAGAGAGTACAATGCTCAATTTCTTCTAAGACAAAAAGTTGATACTGAGGTTGGATCAATATCCACCTCAATTCCTAACCAACTATAGGCCTATATTATTCAAGCTTTTTTTCCCCTAAATAGAGCTAATTATGTCATTATTATAACAGCATATATTCGCCTCCAAATAATTATCTCCAATCATGTTATTTTTTTCCAGTGCTTTGATTAAGTGGAAGAAGCATGCAGAGAAAATGATTTCTTACAACCTAGAAGAGGTGTTAGAAATATTGAAGTGAGAGAGCTTCATGAACATAATTTTATATCGGATGAGACAGAAGATGAGATCGATGAAGTGAAGTATGAGTTTGTGATGTAAATGGTGTCAAATGGGAGCAAGAAAATGGAAGAATACCTCAAATGAGGCTACATATGGATATTTATAGGAGGGAGGTTGCTTGGCCTCTAAGCTAAGAATCTAATTACAATTATGTCATTAAGTGTCAATTAACCTTCCTTCCTCTAAATACTAAACAAAAGGAAAATACAATGAGATACTTAAAATAAAAGAAAGACTAAAAATAACAAAAATACAATAAAACCCTAAAATTACTAAAAATAACCCATAATTCTTCATTCACATCAGTTTGAGTTTAATAGAGAGCATGTTTTAGAGGATTTTGGAGACAATGAAGAGTTAGAGATTTAGACACTAAAGGGCATATGTAGTTCATTTGGATTTTGGGTTTTTTTAGGGTTTGAAAGATTATGGGACATGGGATTTGTTGGGTTTGTTGGAAGTTTGGTTTGATACATAGATGTATAAAAATTGGTACTTGGTGCTTTTTGTTGGAAATTTAAATGATATGATACTTATGAACCGTTATGATTAATTAGTTTATTAGTATTTCATATATCATCATGAACTTTGATTAACAATATGATCTTTTATTTACGTATGAGAATTTAAGGAAATTTAATATATAATATTAAAAACGATGTCTCCATTCGAAAATCTGCCACATGGCATAGCATTGGCTTTAACATTTATTAACCTCTCTCTCCTCTGTCAAACAAAGGGTTTTGGAATGAAAGCTCCAATTTTAAACTTGGCATCACCCAATTAATAGAATAACGAAGCACCAAACCCCCTCAACAACAACAGAAGCCCTTCACCTTCTCTCTTCAATCTAATTATTTACTCACTTTTCATATCTCAGCAGTCTAATAATCCTAACAACTCAAATAACACCTAATTATATTGTGGTGAGGTATATATGCCTCATGGAGTCCAAAGAATCATGTATACAGGTCGTTTCCCTCTCTTCTCAATATGTTAGCAGGGAAAGATATGTCTAATTAATGACCCAATTTGATGGTTGAAACCGTCTCTTTTATATATGTTTATAAATGGTAGATAAGTCTCCAAAACCACACGGTCGTGCTCTTTTCCGCTCGAATTTTTTACATTTTCTACCGCCGGACCATATCGATACTAGGGACCACTAATAATGGAAATAAGCAACAAAATTTTAGAGAAGAGTGCAAAACATCCATGAAAAATAAGAACATGGATGATGCGAGATGAGAACAGAAATTGAACAGAGAAATGATAGATCAGAGAAAAGGAGATGAAAGGGTCCAACTCATATTAAAGAGATGATGGATGAAAGAGAAAGTAAGTTTGGATTTGAACGCCCTCCTTCAATCATTGCTATAATGCTAACTCTATGAGCTACCAACTATATTACAATTTCCTCTTACTTTTGTAATTGTTCGGTTGTGTAGATTACAGTACCCAATTTTGATCTCTATTGGATGTTTTTAAAAAGTTTATAGCTTTAGGAAACGAGTAGATTTAGTTTTGAAAAATATCTATTTAATTTCTAATGCTTAATTTTATTAGTCTTACAAATCATATACTTTTAACTTATTAATTTTAATGACATAAAGTTTAAAATGTTAAAGCATCGTGTTCATGGAATTAAATTATTTAATTGATTAAACTTAGAGATGGTTGATTGTTAGATTGAACCCAACTAAATGTTAATCTAAATAACTTATATAATGATTAATTACATATATTAATTGATAATATCAATCACAAATTATTAGTATGTTTTACTGTGTATAGCCATTAATTAATATTCACTCTATTTATTTTTATTACGTTTTACGAGGAATAAAAAAATCATGTTCAAGAAAGTGAGTGAATTTATATAAGAAAATTTTGTTCTTACCAAGGAACTACTAAATAATTTAATCTTTATTATAAATATTTTTAAAGAAGATCCCCAATACAAGTATTTGTTTTTTCTCTTACCTGTGAAGTTTTCTAATGGAAAAATTGAATTCCAGAGAAGGAATTCCAAAAAGGAATCTCAATATTTTTTCAACTATAAATTCCTATACCTATAATGGTGACACCATATGTTGTAGCAACAATGCATAATTGTACGCAATGTAACGTTAGAAGTATGGGAATTTAATGTAACGATAGTTATGTTAGTGATTAAATCAATATTAGATGGCTCGTAACTAAAATTTCAAAGTATAGGCCCCCATCATACGCACGCCAAATACCTAATGCCTAGTGCTTTTTTGAACAGTCGCTACTTCAATATATTCGAAGGAAAGATAAACAATAGCTCAAGTTCGTGCCCCTTTGTCTTAACTTGTATACTCTCATGACCAATTACATTTTACGCTTCTCAAAAAATGTTAGTATTACCAACGAGAAATCTGATTATAGCTATATTTGTGGGAAATTATGGTAAATCTTTTGTCATTTATTGGGTTAACTATTAGCTCACTCAAAAAAATCAACACTTCAATATCTCTATTTTCTGGAATGCCAAAAAAAAAAGAAAACATTAACGAAAAACAAAGGGTATATAATTCACTCTTATGAAAGAATGACCTTCCTAAATTACCATCATCTCTTCTAGGGCTGTGGGTTTTTTTTCGAACTTTTTTCCGATCCGATTTTTTCCGAATTTGAAATGAAATTTTAGTTTGCCGATTTTCGATTTTTCCGAAAAAAATCGGATCGGAAATAATTCTGAATTTTTGATTTTCCAATTTTTCCGATTTTTTTCCGAATTATTTCCGATTTTTTCGGAAATATTTTCCGATTTCCGATTTTTCCGATTTTTTTAAAGTTTCTCATATCCCACATCGGTTGGGAGAGGGAGAGGGCTCCAAAATATACTCTATAAAATGAGAGTATCCTCCTAGCTTCTGTACAAATGAAAAAATGAGTCAAATCCTCATGTGTTTACATGTTGGGTTAAGCCATTTTCATTATTTCTTTAAAATGAAAATTTCGAGTAATCCAAAATCCATAATTTATTTTTTTGAAATTTTGGAATTTCCGAAATTTCTGGATTTTTAATATATTTTGTGAATTTCCGACTTTTTCCAATTTTTGCCGATTTTTCCGAATTCGGAAATTTTTTTAATTTTCCGAAAAAATCGGATGGGAAATCGGAATAGTTATTTTGTTTCCGAAAAAATCGGATTTTTTTCCAAATAGGCATTTTCCGATCCGATCCGGCCAAAACACAGCCCTAATCTCTTCCTTTTCTTATAAAAAGGTCATATTCTGTCATAGGAATGAATACTTGCTAGTATATATACAATCATTCTAATGGGGTTTAATGTGGAGGTAGAGTGGATAGCACAATAACGGAATTGGTAGGATGTGAGGTGGGTCGATGGCCTTTGAGTTATTTAGGATTTCCACTGGGTGGGAACCCACTCTCTTTAGACTTTTAGAACACGGTGTTAGAGAAAATCAACAAACTTTTAGATGAGTGGAAAAAAAGTTGTCTCCCAAGGGGGGCAGATTAACTCTTTATCAAAAGGTTTGAGTAGCACGTCCATTTATTATCTTGTCATTTTCAATTTGCCAATCAAGGTAGCTAAAATCAATGAAAACCCCATGAAGGTAGGGAATGGGCATGTGACAATAAATATAACCTTCTTTTAGAGTGGTCAATGATAACAAAAGATTAAAAAAACTGTGGATTGAGCATTGGTAATTTAATAGCTAAAAATAAGGCGCATTTGGGGAAGTGGTTGTGGAGATTTCACAAGGAAAAAAGAACAGCGTGGTATTGTCATAAAGAGCATCTATGGTTTGCATGAAAATGAGGTTGGGAGTCTAACGTCGGTAGGGGAACCTTTTAAGGCCCAGAAGACTCGTCACTCTTTATGTAGACTTGTGTAGCCTTGGCAGTGAGGGAAGAGAGTTTTCTTAAGTTGGGGGAGTAAATTTGTAGAGGACATTGAGCGCTCCAAAGCTGGTTCGTATAATTGTATAGTATTTCTTCAAATAAAAATCAAACATTTTCGATCAACTTCTCCTACTTATGGATCCATTTGTTGGAACCTTTCAGTTAGAAGAAATCTCAAATATAATGAAATTGAGCAATTGGTTTCTTTTCTTAATTTGTTGGACGGAGTTAGATTCATGAGAGACCGAGGGATTATAAAAGGTGGACTTTGAGCTCTTTCTTCATGTAACTAGTTGTTTGTTTGCAGTTTGCACCATTCAAATTTATATGGACTGGCAGATTTTTTTCAGAAGTACAAATATTTGCTTGGCAGTGCTCTCTAGAAAGTCAATACCTACGTCACAAATACGCAGAGCGGTGCGGGTGCGGGTACGGGTGCGAATTCACGAGTTCATCAATTTTCAAAAAATTATAAATGCGGGAGCGGCCCAGAGCGGCGACTTTTTATTTATATATTTTATTTATTATATATATTTATTTATTTTCAAAAAAAATTATTTATTTATTTATTTTAAATTTTAAAAAACAAAAATAGAAAAAAAGGTTTAGTTGTGAGGATAGCAGGGAGAAATAAACTCCTGCCCAAAAAAAAACATATAAGAAAACTGGCCCACACTTCAAAACAATACAACTAAAAAAGGCTCTATAATTCTAGATAAAACCAAAAGCTCAGCAAACTAAACTAACCCAACAGAAAAGCCCATTAGATTTAAGAACCCACCCATATAAATCACACACTAGAAGATTCTAACGATAAACCAAACTCTGTCAAACATCTCCTCTCCAAACAATCCAATCCAAGTTATTGAGCAAACTAGAATGATACTGTTTTGCCCAATTCTTTTGGTAGAAATGGCACCCCGGATCATTAAGCAAATTAACATTATATTACTAACAATAATACTAAGTATTACTAACATCTTTGCATCTTTGCAATATACTACTGTTTGTTAGTCATAGCAATATAACTACTGTGAGTTAGTCATAGCAATATACTACTGTTATTAACATCTTTGCATCTTTGCAATACATCTTTGCAACAATACTAACAGCAATATAAAATACTAACAGTTAATTAGTCATAGCAATATTACTAACAGTTTTATACTAACAGTTAACAATACTAACAACAATAAGCAATATAAAATTACTAACAGTTAGATACTAACAGCGATATAAAATTACTATTAACATCTTAGCAAGTAAAATAATAAAAAAATGTAGCAAATGAAATCTCTAGAGAAAATGTAAAGTAAAGATAAAAATAAATTACCTTAGAAATTAAGGTAATGAGATACAGAAAATGAGAGTGAAAATGGGAAGAGTAAATGGCTTTTGGTTTTGATTTGGGGAAAATGTATGGTTTTGATTTTGGGGAAACGTATGGGTATGTAAAAGGGGTGGGAAAATGTATGGTTAGAAGTGGGTGTCAAAAGGGTTAAATGGGTCTTTTTACCTTATATGTGTGTGTACCGTTTGATTTCTACTGAATCCGGCCATCTGAACACCTAAATCGCTGCCTCAGTTGACGGAAATGGCGGCCTCAGTTGACGACAATCGCGGATTCAGATGACAAAAATCGCTGCCTCATGTAAACAAGAACGCGGATTCCTTTTTTACAGATCGCGATTTGGATTTTACCAAACCGCGATTTTGGTACGGTTCCGACTATGAAGCATGAAAGCGAGGCTTGGGGGCGGGGACGATAGCTGATATGGACGAATTGGTACCTCACCAAATTGGTGTGCCATGGTTTAAAGCGAGGATTTAGATCGCTTGTTGATTGCAAGTTTGTCTCGTATGTGTGAAGCAAGGTGTTCAAGGAATAATCTGAAACGAGGAATTCAAGAATATTTAAGGCATGAAACTATAAAAGGAATCTATTTGAAAGAAATTTAAATTCTCAGCCACGTCGTGCGTTATTTGTCTCCTTTGTTTGAAGAACTTCCTTTCTCCTTATTTTCCTTGAGTGGGAATGATTCTATTTGACGATAGATCCTAGTGCTTAGGGCATTTTTTGTTGTCAGATCTGTTTTGCTCTGGGGGACAGCTTGTCCTTAATCCCTTAGATCTCCTTTTAATATGTTGAATGAACATTTTAGTTTCTGAAAAAATATAAATAGATAAATAATTGTTTGTGAGAATGTCTTTCTTTTTATGCATTTTGAACCATTGTATATCGATCATAATTTTTCATTTGGATTACCAATTGAAAAGGACTAACAAACTTGTGATGATTTCGTGCACATATATGAGTATATATTATAATTGTACTTTTATTTCAATTTGATCAGTATGTGACTGTTATATGACCTTTAATAAGTTTTGGTATTAGGTATTAACGTATTAATTAATTTAATTATTAGTCGTCATAATCACATGCATCCCACGTGTACTATAGTTAATTGCTAAAAAGTACCCAACGGGGGTCTTTGTCACGAACATAACTCAGGGAAGTTTCTGCGTTAAAAAAAAAAGTTCAAGGGGTTTTGGGCCAAAACTGCATAATTCAGGGGGGGGTTCCTTTACATTTTCCCCTATATGTATGTATATACAAGGCAGAGAGAAAGTACTTATGTGCAAAGGCCTTCTTGAAATGTCTCATTGAGTTTTGACAAAACATCTTCCATGCTGTATCCTTTGAGGGTATAATTGACCTTTGATCATGAATTGGCACCACATTCTGAAGGCCATCATAATATACTAATGCCAATAGCTCGTGTATCTCTCCCTGAAACGATATAGAACTTATCACAAAAGTTAAAATGTAACATAGATCAAAAATTAAATTAAGAATCGGCATCCCATGGTTTCATAGAAGTATACAGATACATGTAGCAATTCTGGATACAGATAGGACCACAAGATTGACCCGAGAAATTTTCCTTGTTCAAATAATAATATCTGGGCATTTTTAAAAGTTTGATCGAACGCGCTACATAATCATGACCCTTTTCATATGAGAAATTTTACCTTCATCTAAGGCATCAAAAAGAATGAGGCAAAACCCAAGTACGAAAGGTAAGGTATATAATATTTTCTGACTAAATATATCTAAGGAGTTATTAAACCTGTTGAACAGCTGTCTTTGCTAAAGCCAAAGTCATTAATAAACACCGCCGACTCCTCCTTCGACTTTTCTCAACTCTCTGAGATAAAATAGCATTTTTTCTCCATCCCGAAACGTTTATCTGCTTACTGCCATCATTTAACAACAAGTCCACCTCCTACATATATAAAAACAAAGAAATTCTTCAATGAATCTGAATGAGACCAGAATGTGTAATCCGACCAAAACAGGTATATTATTTATTTATATCTTATAGGTTCGTTTCTTAATTTGTTGGTTTTCTTATTTTGTACAGCATCCACAGATGATCTTACTTCATCATAAATATTTGCAAGCCGCTGCCAACTCTCAAAGCGTAGTGGGTTGTACAGTAAGTCAAATTTGAAAAGTTTTGCACTTTGCTCCACAAATTCTTCCCCTTCCTTGGTGAGTACAAATCCAGCCCATTTATCAGTTGCACTTGTTTCCTCAGACTGAGCAAGGAGATAATACAAGTTGCGATAAACCTCTAGATATGGCTCAGAGCTGCAATCAGTTGATAGCACAATAAGCATATATTCCATTCCAAATAAATATATATTTCATGCATTTCACGAGTGTACTAGATACTCTCTTCCCCACTAAAATACTGTGTTCCAGATCTCGCAAGCCTTTTAGAGACTTTAGCATCCCCGGTCAAATCTTGTGCCGCACTTTCAAACCCACTTTTTATTAAGAGAAGAAAGCTGAGAAATAAAACATATATGATACAAAATTCTCTTGATTTGCTCCGTCATTGAGCAAATTTACAAGATCTAGGTACTCAAATACTAAGTACCTAATAAGAAAACTTAATATAAATAATTTAAAAAATTGAGTATGTGTGTTTGGATGCATATATATGCACTGTATATGGTGAATAGCGGTCCAACTAAGCATGCCCCCAATGTACCACGCACCGGGCACACAGTGTATACGAGCCCCTACACTTACCATGCACCAAGTGGGCTACGTTTTGGGTGATATTAGATTTGACCATCTAATAGAAGAAACAAATAAACTACAGGGTATGCAAAAAACTACTAAAATATTGCAAATAACCCCTTAATAAGTAACTAACAATGTCGCTAAAAACTTCTTTTTTAGCGATACTACAAAAATTATGTCAATAGTTTAACTAGTCTTTTGTAAAATTACAAGTTCTGGGGGATACTTGCAACTAGCGTAATATATCAGTGGGTTTCTTGCAATTTACCATAAATCAAAGGATACATGTAAAATAATGAGGTACAAATGTATACCTCTCTTCTGATGATGTTGTCTGTTGGTTGAGGATTCCAGCATCAGGATATATTATCTTCATGATGGAATCAAGAAACCCATCAGATCCAGCCTCTTCTGAAAGTTTATCTTCGCACAAGCCAGGGTCATCTAAGAATTTGTCTATTGCATTTCCAGCCAATACAGTTTCAGGCGGTTGAGGAAAGTGCTTACGTATGGCTCTTAATACTTTTCGAAGTTTAACCAACCCCGTTTTCTGAAAGACATATAGAGGTTCAGCAACCGGATAAAAGTCCAAAGCCAGTATTACCGTACAACACCTTTTGTAAAGAAGCATAACAGATTATACAGAAGGGAACAGTCAAAAATTATAACGAAAGACCAAAAGAAACAGGAGAAAGTGAGGGAGGAAGAGAGAGAGCGGTAGGCACAAGATCTGTGGATCCCTTCGAGAACCCGTGATCAAAGTTTTTCCTTTTTCAGGTGGGGGGGAGGGGATTTCAGATTACTTAATTTTAGGGATATTATTTGATTAGGATGGACCTTTATTTGTTTTCATGCTCACCACTTATATCTTTCAATAGTTATTAGAATCAAGAAATATTAGAATAGGCCTGTGTCTCCCATTCTAAGCATATTTTCACTGATATAATTATGATTTGGGAGAGATGAGATTTTTCTCAATTCCACTGCATATAAATGAGAGAGAGAGAGAGAGAGAGAGAGAGAGAGAGAGAGAGAGAGAGGACTGGGATTCTACTCACGGATGAAGCCTTGGCATATGGTAGTATATACTGAAAAACATCAGCACATTGTTCCTTCGTTTGATAATCTCCACGGCTTGTATTTTTGTGCCTGGTTAGATCATCTTCGCATGACGAATCAGATTTAAGATACAAACCATATAAACAGAAAAAGCACTGATCCAAAGCATTATCTATTCCGAACTCAAGTTCCTCCCTTTCGTCTTCGGTTAGCTCGTCGCCACATTTAAAAAAATCAGTGCATGATTTTTCCCCTTTGTGGAACATGGAATCAGGTCCGTGACCCGCATCTTCACCACATTCTACATCAGTTTTCTCTCTCTGTGGACCTTTATGAGACGAAATGCCATTGGAAGCCATCCACTCAACAGTGTCCTCCTCCATAGTGCTGGTTTCATCAGTATCTTTCTGACCCGCTTCTATATTCGGTGTATCCAATCTAGATTCGTTCAATGATCTTTTGACATGATCGTCTTGGGAAAGCTGCTCGTCACATTGGGTCGTTTCTTGTCCCTTATTAAAGGAGTGAGAGTTTGATTTAAGCTTCATATCCAAGGCCAGGAGATGCTTTATTGCAAGTTTAAGAAACGTCCCATCCTCCTCTTCACCATCGCCACTGGCACAGCAGATCCCATACTCAGCAAGCATATCATGGATCGCCACAATCAAATCAATCTAAGATAGTAATACAATGAAATGTTATTTTAAATTAAAATATATATATATTTACAAGAAGCACGCTCGAATGTAACGTTACAGTTACTCAAAAGTAAAGACATGAATTACTTGTGTTTTGATGGGGACATGGGGGTTAAAATGCTGAAGTTTGAAGAATGTGATTGCTGCATCGACAAAGCAGCACTTTTGTTGTTCATTTTGGTCAGAAAATCCTAACCCAGGACATTCCCTTGAGAAATAAACACTCGAAATACTGCACATGACTGACATGAGCAAAGACTGAATATCACCAATGATTCTCATTGGAACAACAAAATCTTCCTGCAAGCATGAAGATAGTCAAATGCTGCAATAAAACAAAGTATTACAATCCTATTACGAACAGCCAATAGATCAGGTAGTTTCTAATCAAATAACAATAATTTAGATGAAAGTAAAGAAAACCACTCTGAACTATGAAATTTTTGCAAGGAACACGCTAAACCAATTTTAATTCAAAAACCAAACCTTGACCCATGCATTTGTTGCAAACAAATTTTTAGCAACATTTAAGGGCGATCTTTAGGCGGTGAACCTGGAGCAACGGTAAGGTTGTCCCATTGTGACTTGGAGGTCATAGATTCGAGTCGCGGAAACAACCTCTTTGCACATGCAGGGGTAAGGCTGTGTACATCTAACCCCCCAGTACCCCGCAGTGGCGGGAGCCTCGTGCATTGGGTTTGCCCTTTTTATTCAAGGGGATCTTTGCGACAAAATACATAGTTCAAGGGAATTTTTTAATTAAAATTAGCTCTGGGGGTTTCTTGTAAAAACCCCATGACTCGTGGTTTTTCTTTTTGCATTTTACTCTAATTTATAGACTCTTATATTTTGAAGTAGGTATTAACAGTGATATCTACCATATATGCAGGACTGGCAATTTTTGACACAATAACCCGATTACGGTAATGACACAACTAACCCGAATTGCCACCCTTGACCATATGTAAACAAAAACAGGCAGCTATATGTGGTAATCTAAGCCCACGGGCTGCTATTTCAGGTCAAATCAAAGGCGCACCACAAGGAGCCACCAATGTAGATAAATGGAAGGCACATCAAATGGGAATTGCTGATAGTCTCATCCTCCAGGCACCCCGCGATGGTAATCATGATCCAAAGACACAGTTTCGGCCTACGACTTTATAGTCCTGGTTTTTACTCGGTATTGGTTTGGGGTGTGACAAAATAATACATTATTTAGAGGATTAAAAAATGAAATAGATAATACGACTCAGAGATCCGATGATAATCTGGTCAATTCAGTATCAAACTCGGTGAGTCAAGGCCGTTTCTAGTTGATTTTGCTAATATATAGCTATTAAAAACAGTTGTGGGTCGATGGGTGCTGAACCAAGTCTATTCAATTGTGTTGGTTCGGTTTTGTCCTTTGCTTTAAATCATGATGGCAAGTCATACAAAGTAGATAATCAAGATCAGCATGCTATTTCCGGTGCATATCATAGACCTCCAAATTCTACAAGACCTTGACAAAACGTGAGGGGGGAAATCCCACAAAGGGGTTGATAAGATGCACAACAAAACTAACTTCTGGTTTACTAAATTGGCTTTCTAGATAAATTAGATAGGAATAAAAACTTCAGTAATTGGAAAGTTCATATCATAGGGCAATCTAATGCAAATCGTCCTTTTCTTGTGGCTCAAACCATATGCTAAGTGTCAAACTAATCATAGTGGGCTTTGAATTGAATTCCTAAATTCAATGTTGTGGAGCAAATTGGTAAAATTACAACATTCAATTGTTGAATGACTTGGCTTACAGCTATTAACTGGAGGGTTAGTCCTTACTCACTTCGGTTCTGTATGGTTCACGGTGAAATATTTTACACCAAGGAAAAAAGTGAACTGCTGAAAAGTAATTCTACCTATTAGAGCATTAATTTTATCAACTACTTCACAAAAAATGCAAAATCATAGCATGTACACTTGCATACAATTTTATATGAACAAAAACTTCAACTCCAAATAGCAAAAAACACTTTTTACCCAAGCGAAAAGCATTTCACCTCGAACCACATGGGGCCTTAATGTTCAACAATACCAAATGCAAGTATGGAGCAGTAAGTTTTAGACAATCAGAGGCACAAACAAGACACGCTGATAAACAAATGCCGGTACAGAATGGACATCACATACGTGCATGAAATGAATAAATTCCTAATAGAAGAAAGAGGGGAAAATAACTACTGTGTCAATTCATTGGCATGACTTGGCAATGAGATGGAAAATATTAGTGCCGAATATTGCTTTTTGTGATATTACAGTTGCTTAAGATATATAACACACCATTATGAACTATTGCGAGCCTAAGCAAAATATTAATAGGATTTGTTACCGAATTGAGTATTTTTTGACAATTTACTCAGCCATGCCCTAGCAAAAGTAACTACTCATAATTTAGAAATTAGCCACTATAATGTATTGTTCAATTTACATGAAAACCCCTAATGTATTACTTGTGACATTTAAAAAAACAGTAATGTTTTTACAAAAAAACAATCCTTCAACAACTTATATAAAATAGCTTTTAATATATAATTAATTACAAAAATATAATATTATATACTGCAACATAAATATTCTTCTTTAACATGCTGCACACGCGTGGAGTGTGACATGACTTCTAGGTTATTAATAAAACAGAACATATAGAACCTATCACTTATTGATGCAGGAGCATTTGTTGCTCGCTGGCCTGCTCTGATCTCCTTCAGTGAGCCTGGCTAGGCTTGGGCTGCATGGGGAAGACTCACCTCTTGTATATAAGAAGTTGCACCTTTACTAACTGCTATAGCTTTTGGTACAATAGTAAATGCTTGACCCATCATTTGCTATCAAAGCGAGGCCACGGGTTTGAGTCATAGCAAAGAAAGTGAGGCTTTAAGGGGTGGAGTATGATGCAGGAGCATGTGTTGCTCGTTGGTATGTTGTGCTCCCCTTGGGCGAACCTAGTTAGGCTTGGGCTCCGTGGAGAAGACTCACCTCTTATATATGGGAACTTTTGGTATAATTTTAAGCGCTTGACCCATCACTTATAATTGTGAGTCACTGTGATGTAAGCGAAAGCATTTTCACAACAAGAACATTTGTTTAGAGGTCAAAGGCCTAATTTCTCTCGTTGATTCTCATTCATATCCAAAAGTAAAGTGATTACGGCCAATGGCCTTATTTATTCGTGGAGATACATTGCTAGCCAAGATAACCCTAAAATGTAAAAAGACTAAAGTGTACAGTAAATTTGTACTTCATATTTCAAAAGTTCATTTTAAAAATGCCCCCCATTTGAATTGTAGATTATAGTAATATTTAATTCATATATATTAACTATTTTTGCTCACTATTTTATAATTTATTATTCGAATGGCTAAAATGTATCTTAAAGAACACAATACATTATTACACCTTACGCATAATATATAGGAGTGTGATACAAGATTAAGATTTACAATTCGACAACTATGATTCCAATATAAGAAAAGTTACTTTAGAAAAATGACGAGATGGAGGATCTCCTAGGAAATAATCAGTTAGAGAAGTTTGATGTGACCTCAGGGAGGGTCTCGATACGAGCAAATATTTTAATCTTTTAATGTTTACACATGGTCAAGCTTTCAAGAACATGAAACAACTGCATTTATAGTGGGCAGCAACTTTTCCTATTTTTATATAAGCAATATTTTCCTCTTTAATGTTGCATTAAGTGCATGATCTTGAATGAAAAAGTTTTATTTATGCAATTATAGACTTTGTTACCTACAAAGTATCAGTTCCAATATAATCTAATATTTGTATCCCTCAATCAAGATCTTATCCGTCAATGTTCTATCTACTGCTCTCAGACTGCTTAAAAAGGCTCGTTTTGGCGTGAATTGAAAAAATATATATTATTATTATTATTTTAGTTAAAATAGATATTAGATTATTTATTTAGATATCGTTTAGATAATTATTAGGATTTATCTTTTAATTAGTTATCTATTTTAGTTAAGTTATTTAGTTTCCCTTTTTAATTAGGAGGCTTGCTCCCCAAGTCTTAGAATTAGTATAAATAATGCCCTTGGCCCTCTGTTGTAAACAGATCTATTATTAATGAAATTTATCAGATTTGAGAGAGAAAATGTGGTTTGATTATTATTATTATTCGTGTGTGTGTTCATGTGTGTTAATTCCGCTGCGTTTCACATCAAAGTGGTATCAAAGTCAAGTTTGCTCCTGATTTTTCACACGAGTGTGTATCAAATCGTGTGTATCGAGGTCACGAGCTATGGCAAAAGCTCGGGGCAACCTATCATATGACGTGTACTCGACGACGATCAATGCTCTGAAATTGGCCACCACAGTCGCTCGCACCACCACCAGCGGTGGCTGAATTTGATTTCGCGGCCCAGTTAAAAAAAATTGAATGAACAAATAGAGATTTTGAGCGTAAAGCGGCTGTGAGAATCCATCCGGTGAGTGAAACGATTCAAAGAGGTGAGATTTTGGCTACTCATGAGGCAGGTAAAGCTTGGAAAACCATCCAAGGTTAAATAGTCCACCTAACCACCACATCATCCGCCAACCAACATACCTACAAGCCAAATCCCCTAACCAACAACCAACAGACCACCTATTTTCGGCCATCCACCTGTCACCCAGACCCTCAGTAGCAACCCAGCCCTTCAAAAACTCCAACCTGCTCAACCAACACCAGGAAACCACATCGCCTCCACCTTAGCTCACCCGAGCAGATTCGGCTTGAAAAATTACACCCATCAATTCCGAAGCACTTCCCGACCATGTCTGACCCACTCCGATCACTTCCCAACCAGATTCGGCATGGATCTGGTCTCCAACCAGCAGTGCCGACCCCCCCAACCTCCGAACCACAAACCGAGCATCATTACGGCACAAAACCACCCATATCTAATCGGATAGAGAAGTTGTGGCCTTCACTAGAGAGACCCGACCTTCGCCGGAAAGAGATAAGGTTGATCAACGGACTGGTGAGGCGAGGTGAAGTTCCGGTGGTCCTTTAGAGGTCAAGGCAGCAGCCACTGATAAAGAAGTTGCCAGTAGGGTTTGTGACGAAGGGGAGGGACACTAAAAGGTTATGGGCTTAGGTTGGAGCATTTGTGGCTGATGGGAGTGATGAGTCAAGTGTTAAGGGGTTTGGACCTGTTGGGTTAAATGAAAGTGTGTTGGGTTTTAAAGGTGTGGGCTGCCAAATTCAAATTTGGGGCCTAAACCAGTTTGATTTTGTCCCAAATTTTCAATGGATGCGAATTATATTACTTGGGACTCGAAATTTTGAAGAAAAATATTTTGAGTGCCAAATTAAAAGCCAATTTATTCCAAATATTTATTTAATTGGCACGAACTCTCACAAATATCCCCTACGGTACGTGCTCAGCTTTTTGAAGAAGGGTAGTACTACTTGTCTGGCATCTATGAAGCACGGACTCGACACGTAATACGTGTTTCGACACGACACGCGACACTTGATTTTTCCAAAAACTAGGATACAACAAGCTAGGATACGTATAATATATAATATATGTTAAAATATATAATATATATATATATATATATATATATATATATATATATATATTAATAAAATAAAATATAATTTTTTCCATAAAGTACATTATTAGAGCATTCTTAACATGAAATTATGAAAATGGACCATACAAAACGAAATTCAAACACACTTTAACATTAAAAATCATAAATAAGGCAGAGTCATAATCACATAAGAAATAAAAATTTTAAAAAAAGTGTCATTTTACGTGTCTCGGCGTGTCGGCAACGTGTCGGAGCGTGTCGCGTGTCGCGTGTCGGACTCGTGTCAAAGCTGACTCGTGGCTTCCGGGAGAGTGTCGGTGCTTCATAGTCTGGCATCTTCAACGATCAAGGCTATAACGCTCGGGACGAGCTTTTCGAGGAAGGGGAGAATGGCGTGAATTGAAAAAATATATATTATTATTACTTTAGTTAAAATAGATATTATATTATTTATTTAGATATTGTTTAGATAATTATCAAGATTTATCTTTTAATTAGTTATCTATTTTAATTAGGTTATTTAGTTTCCCTTTTTAATTAGGAGACTTGCTCCCCAAGTCTTAGAATTAGTATAAATAAGGCCCTTGGCTCTCTTGTAATCAGATTTATTATTAATGAAATTTATGACAATTGAGAGAGAAATTTGAGAGAAAATATGGTTTGATTATTATTATAATTCGTGTGTGTGTTCATGTGTGTATCAATTTCGCAGCGTTTCACATCACGTTTGGTTAAACATTTTGTGATTTCGTGAAATCTTAAATTGAAAAATTCACATAGAGAATTAGAGCTTTAAGGAAGGAATTGACATCCTGGGATTCAAAACTGTTGAAATGAGTTATGAGATATGTGAATTTCCCATTTTGGTTCCTGAAAATTGCAAAAACACGAACCAAACAAGCAATAGGGGTATTTGCATGATGGCATAGCAACATCAACTTTTGAAGATGAACACTTGACTTACAGGACTTCCGCAAGGATTAATGAAACTCTTCATCTGAGAGGCTATTCGGGAGATCACCTTAACTTCTTCAGCAAGCAAGTGATTCCAGTTGTTGCTTGGACTCTCTTTCGATTCCGTTTCCGAAGCAGATATCCCTTGCATCTTGTTAGTCGGTTTTCGAGAACTAGAATATTCTACCATACCAGCTGCCGACATGAGGATTTGCAGCTTCCTTCTGTGACAATTCAAAAAAATCTCGTTGTCCATTAGCTTCGCCTTTTCACATGCTTCAATTAAAACTTCTAATGCCGATAGTTCAACCGAACTAATCCATTCACCTTCTTTATCGTCTACACATGAAACACCAAGATAGAGATTTTTTGAACAGAATAGAAGCGGAGCGAGCAAGCAGACAAGGTCGAAATACATATCTTTCTCAATCATCTTTTCGTGAGTCTTCTCCTTCAGCAAGATATCAACCTCTAATAGATTAAATTCATGAAAAACCCTATCAGCGGTCAACTTTTTCATGACATTGCAGTGTAGCAGCAAAACAGACCCGAGAGGGTTATTTTCATTTCCCTTTTCTGCCAAAAGTGACAAGGAAATACCAAATTCTTTTTTAGCTTTAGCCTTGTCACCATCCAAAAGAGATAATTTCCCACTTAACCAAAAAAAACGAACCCAGAAGGCACATTTATTGCTTAAGAAAGAAGAACCCATTTGACAATTAAGTTGAAAAGTTTCAATTGAAGAGCGATTTTCGTCTCCAAACACGCCACTAGCTCCGCATGGATAATCCGAAACTACAGATGCAATGACTTTACAAATATGATAATTAACCTCTGACGAGCATGACCCCGAGTCATAATACAGCTCAGCAAGAAAAAGACTGCATTCAGGGGACCTATCTTCTCCCCAGCACCTTGATAATTTCTCCAACTCCAAAAATTTCGAAAAACCATCCTGATATGAAATGCCTTTAGTGGCAACCTCTTCTAAAAGCAAGTTAGCAATGCGGTAAGCATCATAAGTTTCTGAAGTTTTGCGGACAAATATGGCAACATCACCAAACACATTATCCAATGGACTAGGCACAACCTCAGTAGGAGGAGAAGAACAATTTGTAATTCTTGATCTACCCCCAATAAAAGGTTCCAGAAATCGAACCACAACTTTAGCCAGATCCTTACTTGTGGAAAAATCTAGCTCTTCCTTACCTGGTTTCCGACTCCTAAGCCTTTCGAGGCGACTACTTCGTCTCTCTTGAGTGTGCTCTTCATACATACCCGCTTCTTTTTCTCGAAAAATGTTACTCTTATCAGAACTAGAATCACCCCGGGACGTATATTCACGAACTGGGGTGGAAATAGTATTTTCTGATATGTGGGGGAGATGTATAATTAATTTAGTAGCGCGAGATATGTAGAATTTTTCCGCCCCTGAATCAGGTTTACATCCATTCAATTGAAGCAAGATTTTTACGAGTGCGCCAGCAAGAGCTGTCCAGGAAGCTTCTGGAAGGTGCAAATCCAGGTTCTCTTTCAATCTTTTAGATGAATCGCCCTCACCTAGGTCATCAGTTTTTACTTTTCTCTTGCCAAATTTCAATCGGATATGTTTAGGTTCCAGTTTATCTATGCCTTTTGGAGCAAAAGGAATTGTTTCGGTTTCTTCAATTGTGTTCTTGACATGTAAAGCGCGAGCATGCGATGGCCAATGCCTCAAAATTAACTCTGCAACAGAAAGACAAGCAACCTCATCGCCTATAGCTATAAGAACTTCCAATAGTTTCTCCATACAATTCCCTGAAAATATAGCATAATTATGATACACAACCTATGGAAGAAAGATGGTCATCATGTGCACCAGGAGAAATATATCGTGGAGTAAACTGGTTTAGTCCCTAGAAAAGCATAGGGTGAAGTGCAAAAAAAAAATTTGAGCTAAACACTTTTTGAAAACAAACCCGCTGAACTATTTTTTTTTTTTTTTTTAAATTGAACGATGCTTTTTATCCCAAAGACACCCCTTTATGTGTCACAAATAATTGACGCTAAAAGGCCCCCAACTATGAAGCACTGAGAGAAACACATGGCACGCGCTTGACACGGCTCGACACACCGACACCATAATTTTAAGAAATGTAGGAAACAAACACGTTGGGAACATGTAGACAATTATTCATACTTTTGTAGTCCTTGGAATGTGTTTGAGCATGTCCTCTAACGTGTCCCAAGGTGTCAAAGCATGTCAAAAAATAAAATAAAATGCAAGACACTCTCTAGGTGTGTTTGAAGTTGGTATACAGTTGCGGTGTTTGGCACGTGTCAGACACATACATGACCTTTAGGAGAGGGTCGGTGCTTCTTAGGTCCCAGAAAGGGGGTCTTTTCAACAAAACGCGCAACACCGGTAGGATTTTGCATCAAAAATAGTTTGGAGGGTTTATTACAGAAATTGCATAGTTCATGGGTATTTTTGGCACTTTCCCACAAGTAAGAACTTTTGAGTTGCTGGTGTAAAAATAAAATAAAAGAATGAAGGGAAAAAAAGAGAGAAAACTATATAGACGCTTACAATTGTTGGGGCTACAACACAGTCCTTGTTCAAATGCCCAACGAGAGATGCTCAATATACCCATCGAGCAAGACAATGTTCCCAGCTGGTTCCAGACAACAGAATCCTTAGAATCAATTTCTGCAGCTTGAAGATAGCATTGTAGAGCGCTCTCGTGATGGTCAGAACCTTGTTGAAGAAAAACGGTGGCAAGGTTCTTCAGTGTCAGAAATCTGCAGAAAAATAACTAATTAATTAATAATAGATATTTGTAGAAAATATGAACAAGAAAAGTTTTAGCAAACGTTTATATATATATATATATATATGGAAATCGTCATATCTAAATGCCTACGAACTCTAAAATATTTATTGCAAGAATTTCTTAGGCAATGAAAGTGCATTATATTGGAGCTAAAGTTGCAAACAATAAACTCTTACAAAATCCTGAGAAGACAGATATATTTGGCTTAGAAAAATATATCCTTAGCTGGGAATTTCATCAGTGTGGCCTTTTCAAGCTTTTTTACTGTTCCTAAACAATTCACTGCACTTTTTGCTATATTAGGTGGCATCAGAGCCTTTGATCGAATCTTGCTATAGGAAAAGGCAAGCAAGCTAAAACTTGTAGACTTGTAGAAATCATGGGAACCAAGTCACTGAACAGACATTTACCATAGTTGTATCCCCTTTCTTCAACAGCTTGGAATTCACCTCTAATGTATGATGAGTGTACCAAACATAGTTGTCTTACTGTACACAGAAAGTGCATTCAAAAATCTATATCTTTTGCCAACAATGAGTGCTGGTATATAATTATTACTAATGAATAGGTATAGGTCCAAGGGATTAAAAAAATTACAAGAAGGTGAAACAATAAGTCATGTAGTGCAAAATGTTTTTTAATGTATTATCCAGAACTTTGTTATAAAATGCGATATTCCTATTCTATAATCTTCAATTGATTATTGAAAGAAAAACATGGTAATTGGGCTCTCTGGCCAAGCAATTTTTCTGTAAATGATCAATACTTTAAAGAAGTTTATGCAAAAATCTATCAAAAGTTTCTATTGGGATTTTTAGGAAATATTGTTATCAAAAGATCCTTCACTATACTGATCCGAACGACTTTTTTGAAGTAAAAAGTTATGGGACTGAAATCTATCAGCTTGTCAACAAGTGGATGATGATAAAATGAGGTTTCTATTACTTTTACTTGCAATGCAAATTACATGTTGAAGATGTGGTTCAATCTAAAGGCTAAAACCGAATCAATACGGCCAATTTGACTTGATTTGGGTACCTACTGACCTAACTCGGTTAACTGTACTATACATTAGCAAACTCAACTTGTCTCTCCAAGTTTGATACCCTAACAATTTAATATCACCGATTCGCCAAGCTGAGTCGCGAGCCAATTTGCAGTCCCCGGGTTCTATCATTTTTTATGTTCCTCTATATAATGTACCAATTAATCTCACACACTATGGAGTCTCACACCGAAACCGTGTCTTTGAATCATGGTTGAAGAGAAGAAACGAGTGCAATGGAAATGGTAGACAACTTGACTTCAAATATTCAAAAACATAAAGGCAACCGTGGTAAACTTGGGGGTGAGTTCTTTGCAGAATCCAGAAAAGAAATATTTATTTGGATTTCACAAAATAAAGCAAATGACCAAATAAAAAAATAGTTCTTAGCAGGGAGTTTTCCCCAATTCAGCTTATTCAGGTTCTCTTTGGCCACTATCTCCTAGTTCGTGCAGTAGAAAAAATGTTACCTTGGCTCGGGCAAGGTCAGAGTCCTATTATTATTCCCCAAATAGCCCAAAGACTGCATAAAGGTTCAAAGGCAGTGCGCTCAGGTAAAAGATTTTTCTTGGAAGAGGTTAATGAAAAAAATAAAAATAAAAAGGCAAAACGAGCTTTTCACTCAAGAAGGGGTTCTTCAAGACTTCAACAATTGGCAACGCTTTTGCTGCATCAGACAGTACCACACAGGTGACTATGCATACCATCACAGAGTATCCTTCGGAGATTAATTCAATGGATTGGAGGAGATACAACCTAAACTCATATATATAATATACATATATATAGGGTCTTGATAACATGTGCCCTAAGGGCACACACTTGGAACCTACTACAATTAATAGGGCACAGATACTCATGTGGAGCTTTGATACCTGCTATTTTGAAGCTCAAAACATGTGCCCTTAGGGCATGTTAACATTTTCCATATACATATGATGAACTCATCAACATAGAATTCCATGCTGACAAACCGCCTTGAGACATTGTGGCACTGGCTATCTATACTGGTAGGGTTTAAGAACCATCTGACTAACCTAAAGCCTGTAGACAAAAAAAAAACTGTGATGCTGATGACGATGATGATTATGATGCTAGATAACTTCAGCATTGAATTACAGGATTATTCAGTGTTTGGCACACACTTTTGGGGCTGCTTCAAGTTACCACCAAAACTTTAAATAAAACATATTTGAGTTAGAGCCCTTTGTAAGGATCTATTGTGACGCTTTATGAATTTTTGCAATACTTTTGGGTCTGTAACTCAAATATTTTTACTTTTTGCGGGTAACTCAAACCCGGCCTAAATTGGGAGTCATAGTAAAATGATGCGGGAGCATGAGGGATATTATTGAACTTTTCTTCAAAAATATTTTTAAAAGGATTCTATTTTTGTCTATGATGATGTCATGGTTGAGGTCCATCATAATGACTGTCATCCTAGAACCTTATCCATTGTTCCATAGACACCCTCATTTGGGAGGACATATGAGATATTGAATTCCATTATGACTTCCATTTCGTTTTGTGCGTGTTAACTTCCGTTGCGTTTACATCAAATGGTATCAAAGTATCAGGAATCAGGGTGGAACCATCCGGATGAGTTAGGGCAGCTTACGTCGCAAGAAAGGAGTGGGGTTTTTCCTTCACCAGCACCGACCGATCACAGCGGGCCAGCCTCCACCCAGCAGAACCTCCACCTGCTTGTACCACCACCGCAACAGGCGGTGGAATCCCCAGCCCCATCGTCGGCCAATGCCGTGAACCCTGGCATCCATTTGCCAACTGACCAACCCTCCCCTCCTGGTAGGCCTTTTCAGACCTCCTACAACAGAAAAAACGACTCCTCCCGAACCCTCAGGCCTCGCACAACGTCGAACCCTAACCCCTCTATCGCGCCGACCTTCTCGCACCATATCTCTACCCCAAATCAGCTCACTTCTACTAAAGCACTAAACCCTCCATTCGCCCAGCCCCCACCCCTCGTCGGCCATGGTGAAACCCTAACCACAACTTGCCCACCTTTCTGGACGACCTCCCCTCTATATTACATGGATCACCAACCCTCGAAATCGCTCCCCTTCCTCCACACACCTCCATACTTGAGGCCCTCACCATTTGGCACTGCACCACGCATTGCTACGATCGTGCACACCGGCAAAGCTATTCCACCCCCTTTCAAGCCCTATCCGATCCCCGAAACTCTCCTCATCCTTCCCCAACTAATCCTATTAACAAGTCGAAACCCCTCGACGGTACCCAGCCCACCAGCATCACTTTGGCCATGACCACATCCTAACCGCTCGCATGTCCTCTCTTGCCAGCCCCGATTGGCTTCATCACAGCTTTTTCTACACCTGTTGCCTATTCAAAGGGAAGTTCTGCACCCCATCATCGACAGAGAATCAAGAAACAAGGTACCTTGTCTCCCGCGTCATGGTAGGGAAGCTTACGCTACCCAACAAACCCTTGCGAGAACCATGTCGTGTTTGTTGTCTGGGAGACGGAGCCCCACTTGTCCTTGACCACCAGTATCACGAGACTTTAGGCCGACAGGTTTTTTGCATTGTCGACCTTTTTCTTTGCAGGCTGTGGCAGTATGATTGAGATGGTAAGCACCAAAAAAATATAACAGGTACACCTTTTGCTATAATGGCAACGAGATACAGTTGCAATATCAGCGTGAGGTGAGCTCCTATTATTTGTCAGCCTCTTTAATTTCTTATCTCGCTCTGCTAGTTGATGCTCAGGATGAAGGGATGTGTTATTACCTTCTTAAAACCCTTTCCACTTCTCCGACGAAGGTGCCTCCGAGTCTAGGCGCTCCTAGACACCTTCCAAGGGACGGACACTCGTCCAGAACATCCACAATGTTATTGATTTTGTACTTGGGGCATAGTTGTCCTACTTGCCTCGCTATTGCATGGCTCATGCGGAGAACACAAAGATGTAGAGGCAAGGCTATGAGCTATGTGACTGGTTGCTTCAGGAAAGCATGGTCCCTTGTGTAGTGTAAGCCATTCACTGCCCGAATGAAGATGGCAGACGGCGGATGTGCGTTGATTACCATCAACAAGATCACGGTTAAATACTGCTTTCATATCCATTGGTTGGAGGATATGTTCGATCGACTTCACGGGGAACACTATCACCCAATACGGATGTGACTCGGGGATGAGTGGAAGACGGCCTTCAAGACTAAAATTAACATTTACGAATGGATTGTGATGCTCTTTGGTTTGTCCAATGCCCCATCTACATTTATGCATGTGCATGATGACGCAGATTCTCTAGCCATTCCTAGAGCATTTCGTCGTCATCTACTTCGACGATATTCCGATACACATTTTACCTCGGGAAAAAAAATGGAGACACCTACACTTTAAGTCGTTATGCCCACACCTTCCATCATGACGCCTCAATGGATTCCACTTCAGGGGCTGCATCCTCCCTTTGGGAGAGATCATTGCTAAGGTCCATTCGGGTGGCCTGACAAGCAATATGGGCGTTGAGTACATACGCGAATGCATTTATTCATCGTTGTTACACTTGCTAGACCGCCAAGGGCCCATATTCCAACGTCGGTCTCTACGTACTTCTAGTCCCGAAGCAACCCTAAGATGTCTTCATGAATTTCAGCCTAGTGGCTAGTGATGAACCTTCGCAAGGAATGTTGTCATGGGAAGGGCCATAAGTTGCAAATGCAACATTTCAGACCCTTCTCCGTCGTTCTCAGTTGTGAGAATGCCTATCAGATCAACCTCCGAGCTAACTTACGGGTTCGTTGTACGTTCAACATCGTAGGCCTCACACCATTCCATGGAATCCATACACCACCTATTCTATTTTGTTACCTCTGACTACCAATGGCCCCGTTGTTCTCGTGTTAACCGTGTGGAAGGGGTTCTGACAGTTGACTCACTCAGTGGGCCGTGTACCTGTTTACCTTATCCGCTGGATCGGTCGCCCAAAGTCCGAAGACACTTGGATCTCCAATGCCACACTTCAGCACATCGACTTACGTAGATCCTTAATTAGTCTGTCATGGTTGAGCCCCATCATACGCGACCCATGGCATCATTCTAATCTTGAACCTCTCCATTATTACCCTTTATACAGAGTGACTCCCTCATTTCGGAGGACACTTTTGTTTGGAGAGATGATATGAGATATTGAGTTCCATTATGACTTCCATTTCTTTCTGTGTGTTAACTTCCGTTGTGTTTACATCACAAAATAACCCTAAGATTAGATTCAGAATCTGATCGAAGAAACTGAAGTATTAGAGTTTTAAAACAACAATTGGAAAATGAGAAATAAAAACTGCGAATATATATATATAAGAAAAAAAAATAATGGTGCTTCAATCTAAACCTGAGCTGTAAGAGATGGCCATCACTGGAACTACTATCCACCTGAAACCATCAAAAACATCAATGAGAAAAGTAAATCAAAGATTGGCTTGCTCGTTCGTAACAGATTCTCTAGAGCATGTGGTACCTGAGCACTTGATACCAGAGGATCTTTTAAAACAGATTCTAAAAGCTCGCGAGCCTTTTCGTACTCTTTCGCTTGTAACTTCCGAAGTCCTTCATGATAAGTTTGGGAAAGATGAAATTCCTGATATCATGAGAGCCAAGAGGCATGAGCAACGTGTAAGTAGAGATTAGAAACAATTTGATGATCAACAATGTAAAGAGCATCGATCAAGCTCATATATTTTAAATCTGAATCAATATATTCAGCACCCTTACAAAAATTGTAACTAAATATAACAATTAAGAAAATATAAAATAAACATGTTATCTTGCTCATTTACTTCAAATTGCAATAAAACAGATCGGAATTTGTCAAAAAGAGAGAAAAGATTACTAATAACAAGGCAAGAAGAAAATCTTTAAAATACTGCACATGAACTTACAACAGTCGTGCCAATGTAGTCATCTTTACTAGAAGAGAACCTAAATGCATAATAATAGTGTATCAATTTGGATTACCTAAGGCGCCTTGAAGAATGATTACTGGTACACTGTTTTTTATTAAAGCTATAACACTTATAATAAGCCAAAACCCAATACTTGGCGATTTGAAGAATCTCGTTTCTCTTAAATAACATAGGGGAGAATCAATGAATTTGGAATTTTTCATTTTTACTTCCTTGGTTCATAAATTATACCTCTATCTGAAAGTCAATTTGAAAAAACAAAATGGAATTGATGTAATCAACTGCCAAGAACAAAACTAATTTGATTGTCAATTGAATTGATAGCTTAATTTTTAAAAATAAACTCTTATTTTTTAACGTTTAGAAAAGAAAGGTGATTCTTACATTGTAATAGGGAGCGTTTTTTCCCCTCAAAATGTTCTCTCTTTCTCGGCAACCAAACAGGCAACGAACGCAGATATAGTAAGTGCGTGCGTGTTTAGGAACCCCAATTCCATGTCTTGGAATTGAGGTTCACAAACACACCCAATACTATTTAGCATTTTAAATCGGCGTTTTAATAGGCGTGCCTAGTAGCGGCCTAGGCGCAAGGCTTGAGGTGGGTGCCTCGCCTAGGGGCTAGGCGGCAAAAAAGCGGACCAAGTGAAAAAATAGTCGTGTTATTAAAAACTTTGTCAAGTTTTACATAGAAAGTACATAGTACTACAGTTGCATTATACATAGAAATATATATTACATATATATGTATGTATATATCATATGTATGAATGTTGATTTGTATATATAAAATAATTACAACAGCTTTTTTTATATTACATATATATGTATGTATATATCATATGTATGAATGTTTATTTGTATATATAAAATAATTACAACAGCTTTTTTTAGCGTAATATTTTTAAATGTTATTCAGTTTTATATCTACACTAGCATTATTCTTTCTGTGTGTAATATTTCGATTCTTTATTTTAGGAATCATATATCAATTGTACAAAATATTTTGTGTGGAATATTTATATTATTTGTCTTAGTGTAAGCAATATTTTATTTATGTATGGGACTTCAAAAATGTTACTAATATTAAAAGTGTGGGCGTTAAAGTCTCGTTACCACTCTTCATGTGTAAATCAATTTGGATGTAATATGATATTTATGAATCATTGTAATTAATTAGTTTATTAGTATTTTTTATATCGGAATGAACTTTAATTGGAAATGTCTTTTATTTATGTATGAGAATTTAAAGAAATGTTAGTAATGTTAGAAGTAAATCAATACTAATTATTAGTAACTTGATTTTCAAAATATACCTGGTTTGTACAAAAACAACATAAAAGAAAACTAGAAAAAAGTTTTTCTGATTTTCCAGAAAATTGAAAAACTACTTTTAACATCTTTTCAACCAATTTTCAAAACATCGTTTGTCATTAAAAACTACATTTAGACCCTGACTTTTTTGTAAAGTACATTTTGACCCCAAAATTTCATAAAATCACAATTTATACATCTAAATTTTAAGAAAAATGACATGTCCAACACTTTCTGTAAATTAAATTTTTATCCCATTAAACTTCTGTAATTTACATTATGTCACCTAAACTTTATGTAAATTAAATTTGGCCCCTACATGGTCTAGACTAGTAACAACACGATGGTCTAGAGTTCGAAACCCCCCAACGGATACCAGATTTGAAGCGAAGTATGTGTTAGGGTGACTCTGACACAGCATCCCACCCCCCCCTAGCTAGCATGGGGGAGTCCAAAGGGCTCTTAGGACGTGTAGAGGTTCAGGGTCATCAAAAAAAACTGAATTCCAATTCCATGTCCCAAACACACCCTAATTTCCCTTAGGGCGTGTTTGGTAACCCTAATTCCATGACATGGAATTGGAATTGGATTATTTTCAGTTCAAAATTTTCAAAATTTCATCCTAAAAGTTTCCAATTCCCATTCCATAACATGGAATTGGGGTCCCCAAACGCACGTTTAGGGTCCGTTTGGGAACCCCAATTCCATGGCTTAGAATTGGAATTGGAATTGGAATTGGAAAACTTTTAGTTCAAATTTTATAAAATTTCAATTGAAAATATTATAATTCCAATTCTAAGCCATAGAAGTGGGTGTATTTGGGAACCCCAATTCCATGCTTTAATATTAGAATTGGAAAATTTTGAACAGAAAATTTTCCAATTCTAATATTAAAGCATGGAATTGGAGTTCCCAAACACACCCTTAGCTCAAATTTTAAAAAAATTCAACTGAAAATATTACAATTCCAACTCTAAGCCATGGCTCAAATTTTAAAAAATTTCAACCGAAAATATTACAATTCCAACTCTATGCCATGGAAGTGGGTGTGTTTGGGAACCCAATTGGAGTTCCCAAACACAGCCTTAGGATTTCAACCTAACTTAACAATACCCAAATTTCCTAAATACATACCAATACTCACACAATATGTGTCTAGTTCAAATATACATACATATATATTAAAAAGATGAACATTTTAATGACCCTTAATAAACATTTATTTTAATTCTTGTGTTATAATTAGTCCGCGCCAGCGGACACGCGTGTGACACGCGGGGGGTAAGGTGTGTATTAAAAAATACGCATGTCCTTTGCCACTTGCGCGAAAAATTAATGACTTGTTAAGGGGTTTTTTTTTTTTTGTTAAGATTCACTATTGAACCTCTCCACATATATATATATATATATATATATATATATATATATATAAGATAGGTGATGTTGATGCCAAAATATATGTATGATATTTTCACCTTTTTATGCATGATATTTCATGCCTTCCATGGGTGCATTTCATGCTAAAAGGTCAAATATCATACATATTAAATCTATACTATTATATATATTATACTATAATAATACTATTATACTGCTAATATATTATTATACTATTATTTTTTAAATACATACTATTAAATTATTTTTTTCATTAATTATTTTTTAAAATTTTAAAAAATATATAATTTTTAAAAAAAATAGTTTTTTCTTTTAATTTTTGTTTTCGTTTTTTTTTAAATGCGGGTAATTATGGATTGGGTTTTATTACGGGGGCAAATTTATCGCCGTGCCGCACGGGCATCCGCTATTATATATATATATGAAAAGAGAGAAAATAAATGTGCCTGAGCTTCTTTAGTTGGGGCTAAAGGTTCCCACTGGTTTTTGGAGTCTGTATCATTGATAGCTGCAATTGCAAACTGAAACAAAAACAAAATCAAAAAATCGAAAACATCAGAAACTAAGATATTTGAAAAACCTAAAAATTTATGGTTAGGGTACTTACCATTTTTTTAACTTCGGACAATTGCGGTTTAAATGAGTACCGGAGATGATGTTTGTTTACTTCGGGTTGTTTGATGATATAGGCGGGCGGGGTAGTGTTTCAACGCGACTGTTACTTTTTGGGCGTGTTTTTGGCGCTTTGGGCTGGGTGTTTGTTGCTGCCTAGGATACTCACGAAATTTGATGAATTTACACTTCTTGTTAAATCATATAGGGTTTTTTTACTTTTTAATCTCGAAAAATTCTAGGGGCATTTACCTTTAGATCCTATTAGATGTTCTTATAGACATTTTAGTCCCATCATGTTTTTCTCTTACATATAAGTTCTATTCCTAATTTTTTGGAACTTTTTTTCCAATTTTACCCTTTTAAAACCAACAATCCGTAACTTCCTTGAGAAAGTTACATAATTGGTTGAACTTTTTTTTTTAATCTTCAAATGATCATAATATTTTATTCACAAATCCGTTTTTCACAAAATTACTATTTTTGAAATCTGCTCGACGAGATCTATCAAACAAGATCCATGAAGGCTATAAAATTCCAAAGAAAAAAATTTACACAAACAGTAAACTTTACTGTATGCACTAGAATATGAAATAGTTTTATATATGTGACATTTTCACAAATAGACAGTAACATTTAATGTGCTAATACTACACAGCATATATATACGGTGGATTCAAACCCTTTTTTTTTCAAAACTACCTTATATTTGAAGGTTCGCGCTAACGGTATCCAATCCTTACCACCATTATTGGAGCTTCAACGACCTTCGTCAGAGCTCTGATTTGGGGGGGGTAAGGGTGGCATGTGGTGCCGCTGGCGCGGACCTTTGAAAATAAGAGACTATTGAATAAATGGGCTTTGGATCCACCGAAGTATCATGGGGGCAGCTTGCGCGGACCTTTGAAAATAAGATTGGAGAAATGGGATCGGGATCATCTGGAGCGCCAATTTGGGGTGAATAGGGGTGGCACAGAACTTTAAAAATAGGAGCATATTGGATATATATATATATATATATATATATATATATATATATATATATATATATATATATATATAGTTTGTAAAAATGTCATAGATATTAAACTTTATTGTATATACCAGAAAATGAAATAGTTTTATATTTCTGACATTTTCACAAACAATAACATTTACTGTGATAATATATTTATGAAATAGTTTTATATATATAACATTTTCACTAACAGTAACATTTACTGAGTTAATATTACACAATATATATAACACTTTCACAAAAACAGTAACATTTACTGAGTTAATATATATATATATATATATATATATATATATATATCCAAACCTCTTTTTTTTTAAATTACCATATTTTTAAAGGTTTACGCTAGCGACATTCAATCCCCACCACTACCCACCCCAATTGTCGACGCTTCAACGACTTTCATCAGCGCTATGATTTAGGTGGATAGTAGTGGCATAGGGTGCCGCTGACGCGGACCTCTGAAATTAAAAGAATATTAGATAAATGGAGTTTGGATCCACCGGCGCTCCGATTTGGGGTGAGTAGGGGTGACAGTGGGTTAGGTTTATATCTATAACATTTTTACAAACGTTAACATTTACTGTGTTATAACACAGTATATATATATATATATATATATATATATATATATATATATATATATATATATATATATATATATATATATATATATATATATATACGGTGGATCCAAACCTCTTTTTTCTGATATTGCCTTATTTTTAACGACCCGCGCTAGCGGTATCTAATCCCGACCATCACCAACCCCAATTGTCGGAGCTCGAACAACCTTCATCAGAGTTCTGATTTGGGGTGACATGGAGTGCCGCTGGCGCGGACCTTAGGAAATAAGGGAATATTGGATAAATGGGGTTTGGATACACCGGCGCACCAGTTTGAGGTGGGTATGGGTAGCATTGGATTAGGTTTATATCTGTAATATTTTCACAAATAATAAATGTTACTGTTTGTGAAAATGTTACATCGGCATCCCATGCCACCTCAAATCAGAGCTCTGATGAAGGTTGTTGGAGCTCCGATAAAGGGGGTGGGGATTGGATGTCGCTGGCGCGGACCGTTAAAAATAAGATAATATCTGAAAAAAGAGGTTTGGATCCACCGTATATATATATATACTGTGTTATAACACAGTAAATGTTAACGTTTGTAAAAATGTTATAGATATAAACCTAACCCACTGTCACCCCTACTCACCCCAAATCGGAGCGCCAGTGGATCCAAACTCCATTTATCTAATATTCTTTTAATTTTAGAGGTCCGCGCCAGCGACACCCTATGCCACTACTACCCACCTAAATCATAGCTCTGATGAAAGTCGTTGAAGCTTCGACAATTGGGGTGGGTAGTGGTGGGGATTGAATGTCGCTAGCGTAAACCTTTAAAAATATGGTAATTAAAAAAAAAAGAGGTTTGGATCTACCGTGTATATATATATATATATATTAACTCAGTAAATGTTACTGTTAAAACTATTTCATAAATATATTATCACAGTAAATGTTATTGTTTGTGAAAATGTCAGAAATATAAAACTATTTCATTTTCTGGTATATATTATCACAGTAAATGTTATTGTTTGTGAAAATGTCATAAATATAAAATATTTCATTTTCTGGTGTATACAATAAAGTTTAATATCTATGACATTTTTACAAACTATATATATATATATATATATATATATATATATATATATATATATATATATATATATATATATATATATGTGTGCTCCTATTTTTAAAGTTCTGTGCCACCCCTATTCACCCCAAATTGGCGCTCCAGATGATCACGATCCCATTTATCCAATCTTATTTTCAAAGGTCCGCGCCAGCGGCCCCCCATGATACTTCGGTGGATCGAAAGCCCTTTTATTCAATAGTCTATTATTTTCAAAGGTCCGCGCCAGCGGCACTACATGCCACCCTTACCCACCCAAATCGGAGCTCTAACGAAGGTCGTTGAAGCTTCAATAATGGTGGTAAGGATTGGATACCGCAAGCGCGAACCTTCAAATATAAGGTAATTTTGAAAAAATAGGGTTTGGATCCACCATATATATATATATATATACTGTGTAGTCTTAACTCAGTAAATGTCTGTTTGTGAAAATGTTATATATATATATTGTGTAATATTAACTTAGTAAATGTTACTGTTTGTGAAAATGTTATATATATAAAACTATTTCATAAATATATTATCACAGTAAATGTTGTTGTTTGTGAAAATGTCACAAATATAAAACTATTTCATTTTCTGGTGTATACAATAAAGTTTAATAACTATGACATTTTTACAAACTATATATATATATCCAATATGCTCGTAAATTTTTAAAGTTTTGTGTCACCCCTATTCACCTCACATTGGCGCTCCAGATGATCCCGATCCCATTGATCCAATCTTATTTTCAAAGGTCCGCGCCAGCGGCACCCCATAATACTCCGATGGATCCAAAACCCATTTATCCAAAAGTCTCTTATTTTCAAAGGTCCGCGCCAGCGGCACCACATGCTTCCCTTACCCACCCCAAATTGGAGCTCTGACGAAGGTCGTTGAAGCTCCAACAATGGTGGTAAGGATTGGATGCCGTTAGCGCGGACCTTTAAATATAAGGTATTTTTGAAAAAATAGGGTTTGGATCTACCGGATGTATGTGTGTATATATATACTGTGTGGTATTACCACAGTAAATGTTACTGTCTGTTTATGAAATGTCACATATATAAAACTATTTCATATTCTAGTGCATACAGTAAAGTTTACTATTTGTGTAAATTTTTTTCTTTGAAATTTTATAGTCTTCATGGATCTTGTTTGATAGATCTCGTCGAGCAGATTTCAAAAATAGTAATTTTGCGAAAAACGGATTTGTGAATCAAAAGTTATGATCATTTAAAGATTAAAAAAAAAAAGTCCAACCACTTATGTAACTTCCTCAAGGAAGTTACGGATGGTTGGTTTGAAAAGGGTGAAATTGTGAAAAAATTTCCTAAAAAGTTGGAATAGGACCTATGGGATTATGAAAAAGTCAATAGGACTTATAAGCTTGTTGACCTAATAAATGGGACCTAGATATAATTTGCTCAAAATTCTATTTGTACATAAATTTGTATAGAATGGACTCACGTGGGACGTGTCTGTATTGATCATGTCTTTGGAGTCAAGATATGGATAAATACTGACACAAAAAATGAAACTACTCTTTTAGTCTCTTATTTGGATTAACTCTAACTTTCTTAATTTCATCAACAAAATTTTGAGATTGTCAATATTGTTGCTACTCCGTTAAAAATCCTTATTTATAAACTAGACTTAAAACTATAAATAATTTTGTGGTCAAAATACTCTTAGGGTGTGTTTGATAAAATGATTGAAAAATAATTCATTTTTAATAGCAGTTGGAAAATACGTTATTAAAGATAAGAGCGGGTTGGTCTTATTTTTTAGGTTTTTCATGGAAATTAATTCTTTGAGGGGTGGGTAAGAAATGTTTTTCATGTAAATGATAAAGTTATGGAACACTTTTCATATTTATAACTATTGTTTCATAAATGTATTTGAAATCAACCACCACATAAGTAGAAAATGAACAAAAACAAGTATATTTCATGGAAAAAAAATCAATGTCAATCAAATAGACACTTATATTTTAACTTTCTTCATCTTCACCCAAAGTGCAGGAACCAAAACCTAATGCCACGGGCACAACCCACACCTCCAAAAACCAAACAAAGAAACCAATTCAAACCCAGTCTCCTACTGTCATAATCACCTCCTACCGAACCCCCATCAAGCTACCATTTTCATACCAAAACAAAGGCACCAGCAGGGACAAAGGTTTGGTCGTGATTAGCCGAGTCCGTCGGCCAAGTGCGTCAGTGAAGGCGTGATGATTTATCTATATTCTTCATTTTCTTTAATTTTGTTCTCTCTCTCTCTCTCTCTAGGACCGCGAGCTCTCGACCATAGTTACCCAATTAAAAATAAATAATCAGTTAAGTGAGAATAATTAATTAATAGGTTAAAAACATCCAAAGGTGTGTGTAAAAAATTTGGTTTATCAATCATATAATAATATTAAATAAGTTTGATCTTCAGTTTTAGACAATTGATTCTAATATATAGAAAGATAAATCGTATCACACAACAGTAAATATACGAGGAAACCACAATAGAAAAAAATATTGGGCTAAAACTAACATCAAACGTACTATGGTAAAGTATTACATAACAATGAATTATGCGCAGACCGACTATCAACTCTTTTCCACCATATTCTTCAACGAGAGCACCGACAGGTCGAGGACGTTACAGAATCGTGATCGTTTTTAAACTCGTCTAATGCCTTCAAATTCCATGCCAACAAATCTTCTTTAAAGCGGAAGAATCGATTTGTTATGATTCGACAGATTCAACGAGTAACCACTGACTACAACTTGGATGTGTGAGGGTATCATATGGTTTAAAAGATATTGTGAAAAGGTTTCTCTTTAAAGACTCACAAGTGTATTTTTTAAGCTTGAAATAACGTCATACTCAAAACAAATAAGATTTGAAAAATGACTTGTCAAAACTTGCTTAAGTGCAAAAATCTTACTTTTAAGGATTCAAGAATGAATTAAGAAGCTTAATAATCACACAATAAGAGAACAAATAAATATGCAAACAAAATAGTGTTTAGGTAAAACTTCCATAGTGTCTAAGTAAAACTTCTAATGAAATCTTACTCAAAAGATGTCAAAAAGGTAAGGAGTCAGGTACAGCTTGAGGGCACCTTTCTTGCAGCGAGAAATTTTCTCACTAAGCGAAGAATCAACGATCAAGGTCACGGATGTAATTTAGGAATTTTGAGTTATGGTTACTGTTGATGTAAAAAACTAGATTTGACCTAATTCTTTAATCACGGATAAAAATAAACAATACAAAATATTTTTAAAGTGGTTCAGTCTTGAAAAAATGGCCTATGTCCACTGTTTGTGTTATTGCTGACTGTTTGCATAGTTCTCGATAATGGGTTTACCAAGAAATTCTGAGTCCCCTACTAATGAGGAGGTTACAATGTATTTATAGCCCTGAGGCTGTACATGCGAAAGAATAATACATAGCTGTCCAATAGGCGTGTGCGTCTGTGTGATAATAATGAGCATTTAATGCGTAGTCATCCTCTTGATTATCCGGATATGAATGCTCTGTACGAGATGCAGCTCGGACCGCCTAAGTAGCTCGGTATACATGAATTGCTCGGTACAATAGAGTTCCTCGGAGAACACTTGTTGCTCGGAGCGCCAGAGTTGGTCGGGGAGGTTGAGTTCCTCGGAGTTAAGGTGTTGTTAAAAAAATATTTACGAGTGCCATGTAGATTGACACGTGTCTCCACATAATTAGTCCACGTCAGCAGAATAAATTTGGTATCAACAGAAGCCCCCAATGTTTCGTAGTTTGATGTTGAAGAAAAGTATGAAACATTCTGCTGCTTCGATTTTCGGTTTGTATGACTCGATCTAATCCTAAGTCTACCTAAATCCCCGGTAACGGCGCCAAAAACTTGACACGACTCAGAATGTGTCTCTAAAGTGTGTACTCTCTAGGCTCAAGTGCAAGCCTGTCGTTCAAGTAATAATCCGACAAGTCGGGTATCGATCCTCAGGGAAAAAGGACAACGAGAGTTGTGACGACGGGATAAGACGGAGGAATCCTAACGATGACTCTAAAAAGAAAGAAAATATTGATTTGGATTTTTGGGACTGATTAATCTAAATGCAATTATGTAATTATGAAGATGCGCAATCACACTAAATTACCTAAAAATGTGAATGAAAATTTTATTTGAACTTTTAAATGAGATGATGAAGAAAATAGGACGGGAATACAATCCCCCAACCCTAGTATTCTGCAGTTATAACATTAATCGTAAATTTATCTAATTAATTTGACCCAGTCTTTAGTACTCCCAAGCATTACGTATACGAGGTTCGAGCCCGCGTCATACTTAATCAAAGGATGAGTAAATCAGTATCACAATAGTGACACTCGAATTGTATTCTCAATCATCCCGGTTACCCAGGGGCAAACGAGATATTTAGACCTACAATTGTTGTGTCCCTACGCAATACGGTCACAATTAATCACTAAATTCAGAGGATTAATTTTATACGTGCAATTACCACATCAGGTTGGGTTCATGTAACCCGACCTTGGAAATCTAGCCTAACATGATGAAAGTGGTGCAAACAGTGTTTAATATGCAAGTGTTCATAATTAAGCTAAAGGCAATTGATGGAATACTGTAGAATAGAATCACAAAGAAGAAACAACTTACTAAAATTACCCAAGGAATAATCGCAGCAATAAATAAAATTGGTAATCACCAAACTTTGAATGGACCTTCAATCCTTGAATAAAACTGGAAAATGTATCTACAACTAGGGTTTATGGAAGAATAAGAGAGATTAAACTAATCCCCTCCGTTCTTGCCTCCTTTACAATCAAAATAATTCGGGTTTTTATACCCTATATGAAATTCCAAGAAGTTGAGTATAAGTCGGAGTCTTTAGATGAGAATCAGAAAATAAAATCTCGATGGGCGGACCGATCCGGCCCTTAGGCGGATCGGTCCGCTTCTAAAGCGGATCGGTTCTTTTATTTTTCAGGCGGACCGGTCCGGGTGCGGATCGGTTCTTTTATTTTTTGTGCTCTTCGTTTCGCCTTCGGTTCGCGGTCCTCTGGAGTTTGCACAGTGGACCGGTCCGGGTTGAGGGCGGACCGGTCTGCCTATTTGACTTTTCCTTCAAACTTTGACTACCCATATCTTTTGCTCCGGGTATCCGATTGAGGTGCCGTTTCTTCCCAGGTGCTTGTGAAGGTGATACCTTCAACTTCTCTTTAGGTACCTCATCCGGATTCTGGGTAGGAATGACTCTTTTGCCCTTTTGACTTTTCTTGTTGACTTTCTCTATTCTTCCGGTTTCCTTCTTCCATTTCTTGACATTAGATACCTGTAAAATCATAACGAAATACCAGAAACTCGGTGTACTTGTTAGGATAAGTCAATAGCACGATTATGAGATAAAGTCAATCCAATTACGTTGTTCGAGGTGATTAAAGTACCGAAATTAGGGGATAACTTGGGAAGAATTTATGCCTAATCAAACCCCCCCTAACTTAGAACTTTGCGCGTCCCGAGCAATGTAAAAGAATTATAGCAAGGCTCAACTTTTGAAAAACATTTTATTGGGATAGAATACCTCTTTCGCGGGCATGCGATTGCATTTAGCGTATGCAACAAGCATTTAAACCCCTAGGTTACCCTAGTGGGACGAGTTGTGTCTCGTGAGGGTTTGCAGAGAATATACCCACAAAATTCGACTCAAAGAACTTCAAAATAACCAAAAATTGTATAATTCAAACTTTTCCAGAAAATAGTCATCATTAAGTCATGTCTACAAGTCTCAAATTGTAGTGCGTGTGTGCGAAGCCAGAAATATAACCGCCAATTTCCACCGATTAATCATTACGTTACTTATCCGAAAATTCGTTTTGATTTCAAATTCTCACGGGAAGCTCTCTCAAACGAACCACTCGGAATATGGCTTTTCGCTCGGTATGCGTGATAATAAGAGTAAATATAATGGACGCAAAATCAAGCATACAATTAGAAAGACGGAAATTTCATGGTGAAAGGATCTCATCAACGAATTACGGTTTTAAAAACGGGAACATCTCCTCTATTTCGCGCATTTAGCTTCTTATATTATCTTTTGGTGTATTAGCTCTCCACGCGGTACTCAATTTTCGCAATTTGGACTCGGTTAGGACTTTTTCGGGTTTACGGTTGTATTGGGTAAAATGAAGGAGGTAAGGAAAGTTGGAATTGGAAAAGTTATTAGTGATGTCCATTTGTGCCTTTTCCGGGCTATTGCTCATCTTTTTCTTCTTTTTCTATTATTTTTGTTGAGCATATATAATTTTTTCTTGCCCCTTTTTATGCACTCTTCGGACTCAAATTCTGGGATTTTTCCATTTTCCCAATTCTGGGCCATTTTGGGTTTTTCGGGTTGTCAAACGAAAAGGAAAATTATTCGGCTCAATTTGGGTTGCAAAGGGTAATTTTTCGCTACTTTTTCTGGCCAATCTTTTTGGGTGACAAACGAGGGCCTACTTCATTGTCCAAATGCTAATTGCGTTACCATATGCGTTTCGAGATGACTTTAAGTTTGGGGACTACTTTGGCACGTTTTTCAAGGCAATATTGCACACATTTTTCAAAACCGATCAAAATGAAAGAATTAAGATCCTTGACAACTTATTACGCGCTAAAAAGAACTTTGAGTTAACAATTAACTCAGATTGATTTAAAGTCTCGCACAACGTGATAGGCTCGAATCTCACCGGATTTGTTAATCTCCACATTTATTCGTTAAGTCGTCAATTTTCGCACAATTTCCATCTTTGGTCAATTTCGGCTTTGTGTATGTTGACTTTTTACACTTTGAGACTCCAATTTGACTTTTAATGATATTTTTGAAAAATTTGAATTCCAATTTTTATTTATTTTGAACGAAAATATTTTTGGATTTTTCAAATTTTTTTGATTTTTTGGAAATTTTTGGGCATTTTTTGAAAATTTGTGAAGTTTTAGAAATATGCACTTGTGACCCCCCCTAACTTAGACTTTTGCATTGTCCTCAAGCAAAAAGGACTAAAATCTAAATAAGGCAAAATAATAAGTGCAATAATTAAAACAAATAAATATAGAAAAATGCAACTTTTTATATCATAAGACTGTGGTACAAACAGGAATATAGCATATGTGCGACATGAGAAGGAATACATCAAAACAGTCCATAATTAACAAAACATCATGGGGAAGGGAAATGGGATGAGCTGGGCGCGTCGGGGCCATAGGGGTCATGAAAATGTGATGGGAGTGGCTCATAAGGATCCCCTAGGTGTCGGTAGATATCTGCTTGCCTTCGAGCCGCCCAACTTTGATCTCGACGGTAGTCGATCATAAAGGTCTCGAATCGGTTCTCAAGGGTGGACAACCGGGTCGAAATATCGGTACCCGCCCACTCAAAGTTCGGGTCGTCCTCCTCGTCCGCCGACTCGTCGTCGGCACCGACGTCACCCATTTCAACCTCCGCTTCGGCGGCCTCCTCCCCCGCGCTCTCTTCCGAGGCAGCCTCTTCCTCGCTATCATGACCTCGTCGTGCCCGAATTATGGCTAGCTGTTTGGCACTCTTAGTGCGAGTGCCCTGTCCAAAGGGACCGGGAATTCGGGTGCGGTCGGCAGGGGCCTCAATGCCGGCGTCTTGGAGGATAGACGTGATCAAACGGGCATAGGGCAAAGGGGTGGTACCCTTCTCATCCAAAGAAGCGGCGATGATGTCGGCATACAATGTGCGGGCCAAATGGATGGAGGTTTGGGGATCGAAGAGATGGTAGGTCAAGGTGGCTTGCCGAGGCCTCATGGCGGAATCGTTAGACGTTTGAAGAATGTTGGCGCATACAATTTGGAAAGTGAGGCGCGCCGTTTCGTTGAGTCGTCCAACAGTGACGGCTTGGCCCGCCCAAGCCACGTTTGGAGCAATGCGCTCCATGATGACATCCTTAGCGAACGGAGGAACGTTCCTAGGATATGTGAAGTCTTGGGGGTCCGGGACACCAAAGGTGGCCAATTTGGCCGTGAGGATGGCTAAGGAAAAAGGAACGACTGTTCCATCAACGTAAGCTTGGGCCTCAAATTGGTCCGTCCGCACAAGCGTGCCATAGAATAACCGGACCTCGAAAGCCCACACGGCGTCATGGGGTTCATTGAGGAAACGACACCACCCCCGGGCAATGAATAGGGCCGTGACAGAATTGGGCAGCGCGTTCCATTGAACCGCGCGCTCCATATGTAGTTTGCGGTTTGACCCGAAGAAGTTGGTGCACCATCGCTCCTCTTGGCGGGAGCGGAACTCGTTGCTCCCGGAGTGTAAGATGTCGGTGGATGCGTATTTGGTGGGGGCAGCACGGGGGGCCATGGAGACAGAGAGAAGGAACTCAAAAAAATCTGGAGAGGGAGAGGATAGGAGTTGTGTTTGAGGTGTGAAGAGAAGGGGAGGGGTAGGGTTGAATTTATAGTGGAGGGGGAAAGGATTTGGAGGGAAAAAATGTATGGGGATGGAGGGAAAAGGTGTATGGGGAGGTTGGAAACCGAATTGGAGGGAAGGATGGCAATTGGGGGGAAGGGGGGGTGAATGGGAGGGAAGGATTAAATGAATCTGCAGAAGGCGGACCGGTCCGGTTCTTGAATTTCCAGAAAATTCGACAGGCGGACCGGTCCGGCCTAAAATTAAAGGAACCGGTCCGGCTTGGGGATTTTGGGCTGGAATTTCCCCGAAACTGGATTTCAACCTCTCTTCCTCGAAATATTGCACTTTTAAAACGCGCTCCTCACCAAATATAGACTAAGGACCTCTCAATATCACCGGTCACCCGAATTGACCCAATTCCCGAACATGCACATGCTAAACCTGAATATACCAAAATCCTAACGACACTCACTAACGCACACACACACACGACTCTCACCCCATACGCGTCGGGGGTGCAACGACCTAACTGAAACTGTTCACTCTACCCCGTAAACGGGGTCCGACAACCAAACGGTGTCGACTTCCTCTTCGCACGCCTCAAGATATGGCTTTAGGCGTTGGCCTTTCACTTTGAATGTATTTCCCCCTTTTAAATCTTCTAATTCGACAGCTCCGTGGGGGAAAACATTCTTGATAACAAACGGGCCAGACCATCGCGACCGCAACTTGCCCGGAAAGAGATGAAGCCGAGAGTTATAGAGAAGAACTTTTTGCCCGGGAAGAAACTCTTTGCGTCGAATGATGCTATCGTGAGCGAGTTTCATCCTTTCTTTGGCAATTTTGGCATTCTCATACGCATCATTGCGTATCTCCTCTAACTCATTTATTTGAAGCTTGCGAGCTTCACCGGCTTTATCCATGGCATAATTGAGCTCCTTAATTGCCCAATACGCTTTGTGTTCTAACTCCACGGGGAGATGGCAAGGTTTGCCATACACGAAGCAGAAAGGGGACATGCCAAGCTGATTTTTGTATGCGGTGCGATAGGCCCATAGCGAATCGTTAAGTCTAATTGACCAATCTTTCCGGTTAGGATTGACAGTCTTCTCGAGAATGTTCTTGATCTCACGATTCGCTAGTTCGGCCTGCCCATTTGTTTGTGGGTGATACGTCGTTCCAACCTTGTGAACGATGCCATACTTTCTCATAAGCTTCCCGAATGGCCAATTGCAAAAGTGCTTGCCATTATCACTAATTATCGCTTTCGGAGCACCGAAGCGGGAAAGTATGTGTTCCTGTAGGAACTTTATCACCACCTTGTTGTCATTTGTTTTGGTAGATATCGCTTCTACCCATTTAGAAACATAATCTACCGCAACAAGGATGTATAGGAAACCAAAGGAAGGGGGAAAGGGACCCATGAAGTCAATACCCCAACAATCAAAGATCTCAATGATGAGTATGGGGGTAAGAGGCATCATGTCTCGTCGAGTAATGGCTCCCATCCGTTGGCACCTATTGCAAGATTTGCAAGCATTGTTCACATCCCGGAATAATGTGGGCCAATATAGACCGCATTGCAGAATTTTAGCGGCCGTCTTTTTCGTGGAAAAGTGGCCTCCACACGCTTCCGAATGACAAAATTGGATGACTTTCGGGATCTCGTCATCCGGTACGCATCGTCGGATGATTTGTTCGGCGCAATATTTAAACAAGAATGGATCATCGTAGAAGAACATGCGCGACCAAGTAAGAAACCTCTTCTTATCTCGCGGTGTCCAGTCGGGAGGGACGGTTCCCGTGACAAGGTAGTTTACTATATCCACAAACCAAGGTAAAGAAGAGGTAGCAAAAAGTTGCTCATCCGAAAAGTATTCGTCTATGGGAATGGGATCACTAGGTACGTTGGACGAAAGCCGAGACAAATGGTCGGCAACGACGTTTTCTACTCCTTTCTTATCCTTGATAGAGAGATTGAACTCTTGTAGGAGTAGGATCCACCTAATGAGGCGCGACTTGGTGTCTTTCTTCTCAAGTAGATACTTTAAAGCCGCGTGGTCGGTGAAGACAATTATAGGAGAACCAATGAGATACGATCTGAACTTGTCAAGGGCAAAGACTACTGCTAGCAACTCCTTCTCCGTGGTAGAGTAGTTGAGTTGAGGTCCGGTAAGGGTCCGGCTAGCGTAGTAGATGACATGAGATTGTTTATCTTGACGTTGGCCCAAAACGGCTCCAATCGCGTAATCACTTGCATCACACATAAGTTCGAATGGTAGGGACCAATCCGGAACTTGCATGATGGGAGCGGACACAAGCATGTTCTTTAATTTGTCAAAGGAGCTTTGGCATGCCTCGGTCCACTCAAACGGGTTGTCCTTCATGAGAAGGTTGCTTAAGGGTCTAGCGATAGCACTAAAATCCTTAATGAACCTTCGATAAAACCCGGCGTGACCCAAGAATGAGCGCACGTCTTTAAGCGATCTCGGTGGGGGAAGGTCAGCTATGACATCTATCTTAGCCCTATCAACCTCTATGCCTTTAGATGATACTATGTGGCCGAGAACTATTCCTTCAGTGACCATGAAGTGGCATTTCTCCCAATTCAGCACTAAGTTCTTCTCCACACATTGAGCAAGTACTTGCTCCAATTTGTCCAGACAAAGATCGAAAGAGGTGCCAAAAACGCTGAAATCGTCCATGAACACCTCAAGTCCTCTTTCGACCATGTCACTAAATAAGCTCAACATGCACCTTTGAAAGGTCGCGGGTGCATTACACAAGCCGAATGGCATACGTTTGTAGGCAAACGTACCAAAAGGGCAAGTGAAGATTGTCTTCTCTTGGTCAAGTACATCTACCTCAATCTGGTTATATCCGGAATAACCATCAAGGAAGCAATAATAAGGGTGGCCCGCAACTCTCTCAAGCATTTGATCAATGAATGGCAAGGGGAAATGATCTTTTCTTGTTCCCGCATTGAGTTTCCGGTAATCAATGCAAACACGCCAACCGGTAGTGGTGCGTTGGGGAACAAGCTCTCCCTTAGCATTCTCAATCACAGTCATACCCGACTTCTTCGGGACGACTTGAATAGGGCTCACCCATTTGCTATCCGAGATTGGGTAGATGATTCCGGCATCCAATAGTTTAATGATCTCGGTTCTCACAACTTCTTTCATGTTGGGGTTCAGTCTTCTTTGCATTTCTCTAGAGGGCTTGACATCCTCTTCGAGGTGAATCTTGTGGGTGCAAATCATAGGACTTATCCCCTTCAAATCAGCTATACACCAACCAAAAGCACTTAAGTGCTTCCTCAAAATTTTTAACAACTTACCCTCCTGCTCGTCATCTAGGCTAGAGGAGATAACAACAGGAAATGTCTCATCCTCTCCTAAGTATGCATATTTGATATGGGAGGGGAGTTTCTTTAATTCAAGAGTTGGAAACTTTTCGTCGGAGGGAACAACGCGTGTATCCCGTGGTGGTAACTCCTCGAATTTAGAAACCCAATTCACATCTCTCGCGTCCTCGTCCGACGCTCTCTCATCGAGTAACTCTCTTAACTCTCTAATCTCCCTCTCGTACTCAGTATACGTCCCCTCACTCTCATTGCTCGAAACCAGACAGGATCCTAAGGCATCGCCACAATAATTCTCCTCAATGTACTCCTCTACTATCTCATCTATGAGACTCACCGCGTGAATATCATCTTCCTCTCCCGTATGTTGAGCTATGTTGAAGATGTTGGTCTCTAATGTCATATTCCCAAAAGTGAGCTGCATTCGCCCATTCCTTGTGTTAATAATAGCGTTAGCTGTCGCTAAAAATGGGCGCCCGAGAATGATGGGAACATGATTGGTCGAGATTAAGGAAGGCTCCGTGTCCCAAATGACAAAGTCTACCGGAAAGTAGAAAGTATCAACTTGAACGATCACGTCCTCTACTACACCTCGTGGGACCTTCACAGTTCGATCCGCTAATTGGAGAGTGATTCTTGTGGTCTTGAGGTCGCCCAAATCAAGTTGCTGATAGATGGAGTAAGGGAGGATATTGACACTTGCTCCCAAGTCAAGTAAGGCTTTTTCAATTTTGTTTTCTCCAATGATGCAGGAAATGGTGGGTGCACCGGGATCTTTGAATTTAGGAGGGAGCTCATTGAGTAAGATGGAGCTCACGTTCTGTGCTAGGAAGACATTCTTCTTTACTTTCATCTTCCTTTTTACCGTCAACAAATCTTTGATGACTTTTGCATAAGCTGGAATTTGTTTGATGGCATCGAGTAATGGTAAATTCAGCTTTACCTGCTTTAGTATTTCTAGCACGTCATCACGTGGGTTTCCTTTCTGGGAAGGAATCAACCTTTGAGGAAATGGTGCCGCGGAGGGTGGTTTCACTACTACCTCGGGCTCACTAGTGTCATCTTTATCACTCTCATTTGAGGGGACATCTTCGGCCTCTTTCGTGCCGGGCGAAATCACCTTGTCTTTAGTTGTGTCGTATGGGGGAGGTGATAAATCAACGACTCTCCCACTACGAAGAGTAGTCACAGCTTGACATTGCTCCTGATGATCAGTAGAAGTGGAGTTAACACTAGTTTGACCTTGGGGAGGTCTTTGGCCCTGGGCAGGAAACTTGCCCTTCTCTTGAACGCTCAACGAGGATTGAATTTTGGACAGGTTCGCATTTATGTCGCCAATTAGACGATCATATTTGTCATTGTTTGCGGTCTGGCTAGTGATGAATTGATTCATCGTATTCGAGAGTTCTCCGCTGTGGCGGGATATAATTTCCGTGAGGTGGTGGTGCTTGCACATGTCCTTGCATGTGTGGAGCTTGTTGAAATTGTTGTGGAGGAGGAGGGGCAACATGCGAAGGAGGGTTTATTGCGGCATGTTGTTGCCCGTAGTTAAATCCGGGATGATTTTTCCACGAAGGATTGTATGAATTCCCGTGCGGGGCACCGAAATTACCCTTAAAGCCTCCTATACCACTAACTTGCTCCTGCAACATTACTTTGCAGGCGGGTATCGTCGGGCATTCCTCAGTTGAATGTCCCGCTTCACAAATTGCACACACCTTTTCGACGGGATTCTTGATAGATCCAACTACTTCGCATAAACCTCGAAATCCTTTCTCAAGGGTGTCCATCCGACAGTTCGACATAGAGGTTTTATCTACATGGTATAGGCTGGGCGCCGATGGAGTGGTGGTCGCTTGACGATTTCGATTCTGAGCATTAGGATCAGAAATATCCCATGATTGGGTAGTCTCGGCGACATACCTCAGGTGAAGCTCAGCATCGTGGCAATCTAGCTCGATAAACGAACCACTACCCATGGTTTCAATGAGTTGCTTGGAGTTAAGGTTCAACCCATTATAGAGGAAGGAAATTATTTGAGCTGTATCAAATCCATGATGGGGGCACGAAGCAGTTAACTCATTGAAACGCTCATAACATCGATGGAATGGCTCATTATCCAATTGCCTGAACGATTGAATCTGAGCCTTTATGGAGATTGTTCGATGTGGTGGAAAGAACTTCTTGAGAAATCTGGATTGTAACTCGTTCCAAGATGGAATCGAGCTCGGAGGTAAAGACCATAGCCAGGTCTTAGCTTTATCTTTTAACGAGAATGGGAAGAGTTTGAGGCGAATCACCTCTTGTGTGCAAGTTTGATCGTTGAGAGTATCACACGCGTCCTCAAATTCCCTTATATGCAAGTATGCTTTTTCAGAATCCATACCGTGATAGTGTGGTAGCATCTGGATCATCCCATTTTTGAATCGCAACATAATAATGCATCCCGGAGTGACAGTGCGCTCGGGATATAAGAATTCTCTTAACGGGCGAAACGGAGGCTCTTCCTCACCGGTAGATGCATTACTATGTTGCGACATCTCTCTCTCACTTGACGATTCGGCGCTCTCACTGGGTGTGCACGACGTGTGTCCTACGAAGGAGAAGGGAGTGTTGCTAGATATTGAGTGTGACGGTGTGGGAGGTGGGATCCAGAACTGTGGGGCTTGTGGAGTGTGGGGACTATCAGTATTATACTAAACAAGTGGATTTTCGTGAATGCTGGTTGGAGTATTATGGGGTGTGGGAGTGGTTTCAGAATTTTGCATTAAGCTTGTGAGAGATGGTGGTGAATCTTTTTGTGCTTTTTATATTTTTTTTTTATGTTTTTGGATTTTTGAATTTTTGGTCAAAGCTTTGGATTGACTCGATCTAATCCTAAGTCTACCTAAATCCCCGGTAACGGCGCCAAAAACTTGACACGACTCAGAATGTGTCTCTAAAGTGTGTACTCTCTAGGCTCAAGTGCAAGCCTGTCGTTCAAGTAATAATCCGACAAGTCGGGTATCGATCCTCAGGGAAAAAGGACAACGAGAGTTGTGACGACGGGATAAGACGGAGGAATCCTAACGATGACTCTAAAAAGAAAGAAAATATTGATTTGGATTTTTGGGACTGATTAATCTAAATGCAATTATGTAATTATGAAGATGCGCAATTACACTAAATTACCTAAAAATGTGAATGAAAATTTTATTTGAACTTTTAAATGAGATGATGAAGAAAATAGGACGGGAATACAATCCCCCAACCCTAGTATTCTGCAGTTATAACATTAATCGTAAATTTATCTAATTAATTTGACCCAGTCTTTAGTACTCCCAAGCATTACGTATACGAGGTTCGAGCCCGCTTCATACTTAATCAAAGGATGAGTAAATCAGTATCACAATAGTGACACTCGAATTGTATTCTCAATCATCCCGGTTACCCAGGGGCAAACGAGATATTTAGACCTACAATTGTTGTGTCCCTACGCAATACGATCACAATTAATCACTAAATTCAGAGGATTAATTTTATACGTGCAATTACCACATCAGGTTGGGTTCATGTAACCCGACCTTGGAAATCTAGCCTAACATGATGAAAGTGGTGCAAACAGTGTTTAATATGCAAGTGTTCATGATTAAGCTAAGGGCAATTGATGGAATACTGTAGAATAGAATCACAAAGAAGAAACAGCTTACTAAAATTACCCAAGGAATAATCGCAGCAATAAATAAAATTGGTAATCACCAAACTTTGAATGAACCTTCAATCCTTGAATAAAACTGGAAAATGTATCTACAACTAGGGTTTATGGAAGAATAAGAGAGATTAAACTAATCCCCTCCGTTCTTGCCTCCTTTACAATAAAAATAATTCGGGTTTTTATACCCTATATGAAATTCCAAGAAGTTGAGTATAAGTCGGAGTCTTTAGAGGAGAATCAGAAAACAAAATCTCGATGGGCGAACCGGTCCGGCCCTTAGGCGGATCGGTCCGCTTCTAAAGCGGATCGGTTCTTTTATTTTTTAGGCGGACCGGTCTGGGTGCGGATCGATTCTTTTATTTTTTGTGCTCTTCGGTTCGCCTTCGGTTCGCAGTCCTCTGGAGTTTGCACAGCGGACCGGTCCGGGTTGAGGGCGGACCGCTCTGCCTATTTGACTTTTCCTTCAAACTTTGACTGCCCATATCTTTTGCTCCGGGTATCCGATTGAGGTGCCGTTTCTTCCCAGGTGCTTGTGAAGATGATACCTTCAACTTCTCTTTAGGTACCTCATCCGGATTCTGGGTAGGAATGACTCTTTTGCCCTTTTGACTTTTCTTGTTGACTTTCTCTATTCTTCCGGTTTCCTTCTTCCATTTCTTGACATTAGATACCTGTAAAATCATAACAAAATACCAGAAACTCGGTGTACTTGTTAGGATAAGTCAATAGCACGATTATGAGATAAAGTCAATCCAATTACGTTGTTCGAGGTGATTAAAGTACCGAAATTAGGGGATAAATTGGGAAGAATTTATGCCTAATCAAAGGCTGCCGAGGAACTTCATACTGAGAGGATTTCCTCAGAGAAGGCAAAGAGAAAACTTACTGTTAAGAAGTCCTTTAGCGCTGTCTAGGACAAAGGTTGGAACAAAGGCCTAGCTACCATGTCCTCTCAGATGGAATTTGCTAGCCTCAAATACTTCAGGGATGGATGGATTACTGCTCTGCAGGAGTTAAAAGGTCTCTGAGAGTTCTAAACTTTTTCAATGCCATGTTCATGGTCCTCCTCCCTCTCCTAGAGAAGAAGAGGACGAAGCTGTCTCTGAAGAGTCTTCAATGATGATTGGGGATCAGGTCCCTACTGTTGAACTTCGCTACGAGCAGCCCCAACCAACCAATATGTCTACCGATCAGCTTTCTCTGCCCTCCGAGCAACCTACTTCTTCGTCCAAGCTTCCCGAGGAAGTCTTAGGAAGCAAGGAGAAGGTGTAGAGTTGTTCGGACCTTTCTCTTTGCTTTTTATTTTTTTATTGAATGTAATTATGGGCTATGTACTTCTCTTTGTGATATAATAAAATTCGAACTTTCGGCTGTTCATATTGACTTTTTCTTCTACTTGTTCTGTTTGCATCTTTATTGATTCTCTTTGTCTCTTTTCTTTACTAGTTTATGGCTAGAATAGAGCTCTTGTCAGCTCACGATACTGAACTAATGAGAAAATGCAATGACTACTTCAAGGCTGGCCATGCAGATCTAAATGAGGCTCAAATTGTTGACATCCTTGGTCCAAATTCTTCTGAACAAGCAGTTGAAGCATATCAGTATTTGAAATGCCTGCTTGACCTAGCGGTTGCCAATAATGTGGCATATTATGAAATGATTGAAGATCTCCGGGGTATCATCGAGGAAATTTAATAACAATACAAGGAATCTTCTGCCCTTCTGCATCAGGGGTACGAGAAAAAATATCAGCAACTAAATGCTGATAAAGGATATGATAAGTTCATTGCTGCTTATGAGAAGAAAGAGAAAATTCTAAGGGTTGAGTTCGAGGATCATAGGCAAATTGCGAAGCTGCTGGAGCAGGAAAATAATGTTCTGAGAGAAGAGATATCTCAATTGAAATCTGCAGCATCTTCTTCGGGAGCCTTGGTCCCTGTTAACGATGAAGGTTTCTCGTTTCTGGAGGTTGAAAATGCCAATTTGAGAGATGAATTGGAAACTTTAAAGAGGATTGGACCCTCTATATCTGCTCGCGGATGAGCAAGAGCTTCTCGGGGACGAGTAAGAGTTGCTCGGGTTACTGTTGAAGAAGCTAGAACGCAGACACTTTGGAGAATCAAGCATTCCAGTTGATGGCGAAGAATCAAACATTAACTGAGATGTCCAAAAAAATTATGAACCTCGACAAGCAACTCTCTGTACAAAGCTCTGCCTTGGAGAATAAAGAACTTTTAGTGAAGAACCTCCACGAGAAACTGGATATAATGAAGCCCTTTATCACCTCGATGATCGGATCCAGAATTCAAATAACGAGGGTTACAAACAAGGATGGTTGAATGCGCTGGGGGTGTTAAAGTTGGAGCAGGGCCATTATCTCTGGGATTACTATGACCCTCGATTGCTCGAGTTGCCCGTGCCACCCTTCAAACTTAATATGAGCTGGATTCCTACTCGGGCAATTCCTCAGTGCTTAATCTCCAAGTATCTCAGTGACTAGAGTCTTCATTCTAATTTTGAGATATCTCGCCCGGAGCACTTACTTGATCGGCCATCAGTGATGAATGTCAGGATGCTTAGAGACCTGAACTTCATAAATTCCCATTACGCCTTAGATGATCCTCCTGCTGGAGTAGAACCTGTTTCAAAGGCAGAAGGGAAAACGCCATTAGAATAGGATTTTTGATGTAATGATTCGTCATGTAACATGTATTTTATTCTCAATGTAATTTGTTTTGATTTTAATGAAGAAACTTTTAGTTTTCTTTGTAATCTTGATTGTCATCTATTTTATTTACTGAAGAATGTGTATGATAAAAATGTTTATTTTAAATTGCCGACCAACTGTAGTTGGTGAAAATTTATTGTTGACTATCCTGAATTGGTGATAATTATCTGACAACCAACCAGAGTTGGTGATATTTTGTTTCCCGACCAACTTAGAGTTGGTGGTAATTTAAAATGTCACAGGTAAAGAAATTCTGTTTTATTTTTTTATTATAGTGACTAATCACTTTTTAATTATAAGCCACGAAACGACTTCCATCCCATGATATTGCTTAAACAATTATTTCCGACCAACCGTAGTTGGTGGATTTTTATTCCCGATCAACCGTAGTTGGTGGATTTATTTTACCGACCAACCGTAGTTGGTGAACCGAGCAACCATAGTTTGGGGATTTTATTTTACCGACCAACCGTAGTTGGTGGACCGACCAACCGTAGTTGGGGGGTTTATTTTACCGACCAAACGTAGTTGGTGGACCGACCAACCGTAGTTGGGGGGATTTATTTTACCGACCAACCGTAGTTGGGGGTTTTTATTTTACCGACCAACCGTAGTTGGTGGACCGACCAACCGTTGTTGGTGGATTTTTGTTCTGAACTTGATGCGTAATGTGTAGCACTAATACTCCGAAAAAATTTCATCAAAAGGAGAGAATTGGATAAAAATTTCAACACTTTATTCATACTGAAGAAAACTTCATTTACATAGGAATCCCAACTACTGATAATACTTGTGTAGATGTTCTGCATTCCATGCATTCTTAAATTCTTCTCCTTCTAAGGTTTCAAGCCTGTAGGTTCCTGGACGAACAACTTCTGTTACTCTGTATGGTCCATGCCAGTTAGCTTCCAGTTTATTGTGCTTTTGAATTACTTTCTTTAGCACGTAGTCCCCTTCTTTCAAATCACATTTCTTTACTCTCTTGTTGTAGAACATAGCTGTTCGTTGTTGGTATGCAGTATTCCTGATTGCTGCTTCATCTCTAACTTCCTCTAGCATATCCAACTCTAATCTTCTCATCAAGTCACTGATAGGAGAATTGAAATTCATCACTCTGTGTGTGGGGAGGCCCAGCTCGGCAGGTATAACAGCTTCACTTCTAAATGCCAGCATGTATGAAGATTCTCCTGTTGCTGCTCGTGGTGTAGTACGATAAGCCCACAGCACAGAATGTAGCTCGTTGATCCAATTTGCCTTCGCATCATCCAGTCTTTTCTTCAAACCATTCAGCAGCGTTCGGTTTGTCACCTCAGTTTGTCCATTGGTCTGGGGATGGCCTGGTGCAGAGTGGGTTTTCAATATGTTTGACTGATGATAATATGCTGCGAACTCCTCGTTATTAAATTGAGTTCCATGGTCTATGGTGAATGCATGAGGAAGACCATATCTACAAATGATGTTCTTCCATATAAATTGATACACCTTGTCATATGTCATATCAATAAGGGGCTCAGCTTCCACCCACTTAGTAAAGTAATCCACCGTGACCACGAGATATTTAAATCTTCCCCTGGTCGTTGGAAGTGGCCCGACCAAGTCAATTCCCCACATGGCAAATGGCCAAGGGGAAGTAATGGGTGTTAACAATGCTTGGGGAGTTCTTTGGATAGAGGAGAAGCGTTGACATTTGTCACATTGTTTGGCATAGGTTATACAATCAGCCCTCATCGTTGGCCAGTAGTATCCTTGCATCATTATTCTTTGCAAAAGCGTTCGACCTGCTACATAGGCTCCACAGGACCCTTCATGGGCCTCTTCAATCAAGTATTTCACCTCGGAGGGATTCACACATCTTTGCAAACCTGCTATAATTCCTCGTCTATATAAAATGCCATTAGTTAATACATAACGAGCAGCTTTAAACTTCAGTTTCTTGGATGCGAGCTTATTAGTTGGTAAAACCCCCTCCTCAATATAGGCCCTGATAGGATCCATCCATGATGGTCCTGAATCAAGGGAAATGAAGTTCATTTCTAGATCTTTTTCAATGCTCCGACTAGCCAAGATTTCTATTGTAATTATTCTTCGTAGCTCGGTGCGTGTGGCTGAGGCTAACCGAGCTAAAGCATTTGCTCTTGCATTCTCCAATCTTAGTGTTCTAATTAGCTGTACTGTGTTCAAGCTCGATATAATCTCCATTGCTTTCGCATAATACTTGATCATCAATTCTCCCTTTATTGCGTACACTCCCAGCATTTGATTTACGATCAACTGTGAGTCACTGAATACAATGACCTGCACTGCCCCCATAGTTTTTGCTAAACTAAGACCTACAATTATAGCTTCATATTCAGCCTCATTATTAGAAGCCTTGAATTGAAAGCGCAGAGCATACTCCACATCGATTTCATTCGGGATGTTTAAAATAATCCCTTCCCCACAACATGTACTGCAAGATGAGCCATCCACATACAGATTCCATATAGGTACTTCATTCTTAAATTTTTTATCGGATAAAGTTCTTCGGTGGAATATTTATTGGTTCTTTATATCCCCCCTAACACTTATTGCTGCTCGTCGACCATCTCCTCTTGATCGTCAACCGACTTAAGTTGGTCGGAGTTTAAATTTGATGATCCTGTAACACCCACAGATTGGTCGGTATTCAAATTTTACTCCTCGGAGGTGTCAGGATAAATGAATTTTGCGATAAAATCTGCTACTGCTTGCCCTTTAAGCGACGATCTAGGCTCATAAACTATGTCATATTCACCAAGTTCTACTGCCCAGTATATCAATCTCCCTGATTTATCCAGTTTATGAAGAGCTTGCCTCAACGGCATATCGGTATACACAACTATGGTATGAGCCTGGAAGTATGGCCTCATTCTTCTACTCGCTTCGATCAACTCTAATGCCAACTTTTCCAGTCTTGGATATCTGATCTCTGCCCCTCAGAAGGCTTTACTAGTGTAATAAATTAGTTTTTGCACTCCATCCTCCATTCTTATCAATGCCGAGCTAACTGCATTCTTCGAAACTGGCAGATACAAGTACAATCTTTCTCCCATCACTGGCCTGGACAACAGTGGAGGTGCTCCCAGGTATTTCTTCAACTCTTGAAAGGCCTTCTCGCATTCATCATTCCACTCGAAAGTCTTTTGGAGTGTTTTAAAGAATGGTAGACATCTGTCAGTTGCTCGTGATACAAATCTATTAAGTGCTGCAACTCGCCCTGTGAGACTCTGCACTTCCTTTTTCGTCGTCGAAGATCGCAGCCCCAATAGAGCTTTGATCTTGTCAGGATTCACCTCAATTCCTCGTTGGTTGACAATATACCCAAGGAACATGCCTTCTCGTACTCTGAATATGCATTTGGTAGGGTTCAACTTCATTTGATATTTATCTAGTTGATCAAAGGTCTGGCCTAGGTCAATTAGATGATCAGCAGCTTTCTTGCTCTTCGTCAGCATATCGTCAACATAAACCTCTATATTGTAACTGATTTGCTCTGCAAACACCTTGTTCATCAGCCATTGATATGTTGCACCTGTATTTTTCAATCCAAAAGGCATAACATTATAACAATAAGTTCCCCTAGGGGTAATAAAAGAGGTACTCTCCCTGTCCTCAGGCTTCATCTTAATCTGATTGTAACCAGAGTAAGCATCCTTAAAACTTAGCAATTCGTTCCCCGAGGTAGCATCCACCAGTTGATCTATTCAGGGAAGTGGAAAATAATCCTTTGGGCATGCCTTATTGAGATCGGTGAAGTCTACACACATCCTCCATTTGTTATTTTTCTTCTTCACCATCACCACATTAGCTAGCCAATCAGGATATTTGACATCCTCAATAAAATAGGCTTTTTGGAGCTTCTCGACTTCTTCTTGTATAGCTTGGTTCTTTTTGGGGATGAACACTCTTCTTCTTTGTTTTACTGGCTTGATCTCCTTATTCACATTAAGCTCCTGACATAGGAAATTTGGGTATATCCCTGGCATGTCTTCGTGGCTCCATGAAAAAGTTTATTTTCTTCTTTTTAGAAACGCTATCAGCTCTTGTTTTATTGACACATCTAGTGAAGCACCAATTTGAGTTGTTCGTTCTGGATGCTCGTCGTCCAGAATGATATTTTCAATAGCCTCCATGACCTTACCCTTAACGAGCTGAGACTCATCTCTTGGGTCTAAAGTCTCAATCTCTGCGTCTTCTATCTCATCAACCTGATAAGTAGTAGTATTATTTCTGGATTCTTCACACTCTTCTTGCTCGATAGATGAATAGTAGCATTCCCGAGCTACTTTTTGGTCGCCCTTCACCACTCCTACTCCAAAGTTGGTTGGGAATTTTAAACATTGATGTACTGTAGATGGTACTGCCTCGAACTTTTTCAAACCTACCCTTCCCATGATGATATTGTAAGCTGATTGGACATTTTTACCCATCACGAAAAAGCGCACTCTTTCTGTTCGACAAGCAGGCCATGTACCGATGAACGTATCCAACTTGATCGTCCCAAGTGGAAAAACTTTCTCGCCAGTAAAACCGAGGAGGGGTCGATGATATGGCTCCAACTGCTAGGGGTGTTCGCGATCCGGTCCGATCCGGTTTTTAATAATTTTAAGGACCGGACCGATTAAACTGGTCCTAAAAAAAGGGACCAAGACCGGACCGATTAAATCGGTTCTCGGGCTTAATCGGTCCGGTTTTTTGTATGGGCGGTCCGGTCTAATTTGTCGGTCCATTTTTTGTATCGTCCTGATACATATTCTTTTTTTTTGTTCTGTTTAATATCTAAATGCTTTTACTTTAATATTTCAGGAGAATGAACAAACATTGATGGGAAGAGTTGCAAAAAGTGATGCAAGGGAAATGCAGAGCTTTTAGCAGCATTACTACAAAAAATATATCCAAGCTTTGCAAAATGCTGCTGATAAAGCTGATCGGTGGATTTCTTTTTGCGATTTTCAATCTTTGCAAAAAGTTGTTGTGTTACAAATGTAACTAAAATTTTGTTGCTCTACAGGGCTCGACTTACAAAAGCACATCAAAATACTAATGTTCTATGTGAGGTCTTGAAAGTTATTAATCCGACAGTTGAAGATCTGATATAAACTTTTAAAAAACTTTCATAGTTTTTTTTAGGGAAAAAAAGAATACTGTAAAGGGTTTTAAAAGAATACCTTGTGTGCCAATGATGAGCAACGCAAATATGGTAGAGCCTCCGTGTTGTGCTGTGCGTGAGAACTGAGAGCGGTGCAAATGGATGAGCACTGCGCAGCGTAGAGGGTTTTGAAAGAAGAAAAAGAAGAGAAGAGTTTGTGAAAGGGTAGAGAAGATGAGAGAACGGCTGTGAGAGAGAGAAGAGTAGAATAGAAAATTGGAATGGCTGTGTGCGTGCATCAGGCCTAGGTTTATTTTGTTTTCTCCTATTTTTGATATTGACGAGCGTGCCCTCCTGCTAGAAGTTCTCTTTTTTAAGTTTTTTTATAAATAAATATAATTATATATATATATATAGTAACCGGTCCGGGTCGGTCCAGACCGGGTATTTAATAAGGAGGACCGAGGATCGGATCGATTAGACCGGTCTGTCAAAAAAAAATCTGGACCGGACCGATTAAAATAAAAAATCGGTAAAATTAGGGCGGTCCGGTTTGGTCTGGTTCGGTCCGCCGGTCCATTCGGTTTTCTGAACACCCCTACCAACTGCGATAGCTTTAGGTTCAAACTAGGGGTGTGCACGGGTCGGTTCGGTTCGGTTTTGGACCGCAATTCAGACCGAACCGATCGGTTCGATTTTGGAATAATCAGACCGAAACCTAACCGACGATGAAAAAAACCGCCGGTTTCGGTTCACATCGGTTTCGGTTCGGTTTTAACCGATTTTCAGTTTTGGTCGGTTTTTTGTAGGTCGGTTTTCGATTTTGATCAATTTTGGAGATTGGTTAATGGTGTTTGGATATAAAAATAAAAGATATTTAAGGGTTTTTTAATATATAATATTTATGTCGGTTCGGTTCGGTTCGAATCGGTTTTTTCTTTGTCTAAACCGACAACCAAACCGATATTATTGGTTTTTTAAATCCTTAAACCGCAAATCGAACCGGGCTAAAAAAACCACCAGTTTCAATTCGGTTCGGTTCGGTCGGTTTTTTTGCACACCCCTAGTTCAAACTATCAAAACATGGGTAGAATATAATATCTGCCGAGCTGCCATTATCCATCGAGACTCGCGAAATCACTACTTCCTTCATTCTCATTTTGATCACCAATGGGTCATCATGAGGATATAGCACACCTGCGAGGTCATTCTTAGAGAAACTGATGATCGATTTATCTTTTTTCACCTTCCTCGGGCGATCATCCTCAACTAGATTTATTCGCTAAATATATGAACAAGCTTGAGCCTCATTGAGGTAAGCTTTCCTTTCTGAAGTAAGGTCTCCACCTCCTACATCTCCACCTGTAATAACATTACAATAAAATGATCCAAAACGAATTGAAAATACCTCATGTTCTGGTTGTCTTGGTCTTTTAGGGATATCAGGGTCGTCTTCTGGATCATCTTCATGATCTCTTTTCTTATCATCTTTTGCTCGACGAGGAGATCTAGATCTCTGTCTCGCTATGTCGTTGTTCTTTCCTTCGTTTCTGCGATCAACATACTTGGCTAGATTTCCTCGTCTGATGAGTGATTCAATTTCATTCTAAAGAGCTATGCAATTTTTGGTCCTGTGACCATGGTCTTTATGGAACTCGCAATATTTGGCCTTATTCCTCTTGTCAGGATCTGTCTTCATTTTCTCTGGCCAGTTTAACTCCTCGCTGTTCTTGATTTCTTCCAAAAAGTGGTTTATGTATACGTTCAAAGGAGTATAGTTTCCAAATTTCCTCAACTGTTCCAATGCTTACTTTGCTTTTGACTGCTTGTTACTACCATTATTCTTCTGCTCTTTCTTCTCAGCCTTATCACCCTCAATCTTGGTCTCTTTGGGGTCCATATTCTTCTTCGCAGCCATAGCTTCCTCGATGTTCATAATTTTGGCTGCCTTTGCCATTAGCTCTGCCGTGGTTGTGGGTGGATCTTTGGCTAGAGTGTATTACAGTTTATTTGGCAATAATCCACTCATCAGAGCAGTAATTACTGTCTTTTCTTCGTAATCAATAACTTCGAGCTTCTCGTTATTGAAACGAGTAATATAATCCCCGGTACTCTCACCTGCTTTTTGTCTAACATTTAACAAGTGTGCTACTCGTTTAACTGGTTTTGCTCCAAAATAGAAGTTTCCAATAAAGAGCTCGGCCAATTGAAAGAAAGTTACAATCTTCCCCCGAGGAAGATTATTGTACCATATTTGAGCAGATCCGGTAAGAGTTCCCGAGAATGCCCTGCATCTCATCTCGTTTGGCACGGCATAGATATCTGCAGCAGCTTGGTATTATTTTATATGAAGGACAGGATCAGTTTTTCCATCATATTTAGGAGTCATAACAGGTGCTTTGAACTTTGATGGTGTGGGAAAATCCACAATTGCTTGGATAAAAGGTGTTCCTTGGACAAAAGTTCTTTGTAGAGGATTTTTGGCCTTAGCCATTTCCCCTAGTCTATCCTCTAACCTCTGAATAGAGCCTTTCCATGCATCATTTTCCTCCTCGAGCCTGTTGGTTCGAGCAACTGATCGCGTTGAATTTGCTTCCTGGGATCTTTCACGACGAGCAGCTGATCGGGATTGGGCAGAACCTTCCTTTAAATCAGAGGATCGTTGAGAGTTCCTCGACACCATCCTAGGGGGACTTTTATTCCTCCTAGGACCCAAACGATCAAAGGGAGAGACTCTACTCAATCTTTCAAGAGCACTGGTCCTTTCTGGAGATAGAGTGACATTTTGTTGAGTGTCTGTATCTCGTATAGAAGAAGTCCTTCTAGGATGATAAGAAGGATCATTGGATCTCTCGGTACGATATGAATCGGTTAGTCTAAAATGAGATTCTTCCGGGAATGACGTTCGTCTAGTTCGCGAAGAAGGCAATCGGGTATTTCTCTGAATGCTTTGTTGTCCTGAATGGGTAGATACTCCACCCTGGACAATTTGTATGAGTTATCGCATAGTTTCTTGCATGGCGGTTTGGCCTTGGGCTAGATTAGCCATTATTCTGGCCAGATCTTAGACATTTGGAGGAGTTGATGGATTTGGGGGGTTTCCAGCGTTTCGATTACTGGATTCAGGATTATCAGCCATTGGTGATGAATGATTTTGATGAAAAATGATAATTACAGTCATTTCCTCACAGACGGCGCCAATCTGTTGATGTAAAAAACTAGATTTGACCTAATTCTTTAATCACAGATATAAATAAACAAGACAAAAGATTTTTAAAGTGGTTCAACCTTGAAAGAATGGCCTACGTCCACTGTTTGTGTTATTGCTGACTGTTTGCAGAATTCTTGATAATGGGTTTACCAAGAAATTTCGAGTCCCCTACTAATGAGGAGGTTACAATGTATTTATAGCCCTGAGGCTGTACATGCGAAAGAATAATACATAGCTGTCCAATAGGCGTGTGCGTCTGTGTGATAATAATGAGCATTTAATGCGTAGTCATCCTCTTGATTATCCAGATATGAATGCTATGTACGAGATGCAGCTCGGACCGCCTAAACTGCTCGGACCTCCTAAGTAGCTCGGTATACATGAATTGCTCGGTACAATAGAGTTCCTCGAAGAACACTTGTTACTCGGAGCGTCTGAGTTGGTCGGGGAGGTTGAGTTCCTCGGAGTTAAGATTTTGTTCAAAAAATATTTGCGAGTGCCATGTAGATTGACACGTGTCTCCACATAATTGATCCACGTCAGCAGAATAAATTTTATATCAACAGTTACCTTAGGGCGCGACCAACAAGATGGGATCTACATTGACGCGAGCCACCAGCGATGAATGTAGTGGTGTTTCATTCTTTTACACCGACTTAATTTACAAATGGTCACAACCAGTAGATGAGACCTTCGTTGACGCGAAGTCCTATTTCATTGCAATGAACCTCCGGCGATCAAGATCGTGGATGGAAATGCCATGTTTTGATAATTTTACGAAACACGTAATTTCAACTTGTTCAACCGAGGATAAGTAAAAGTCTAGATACAAACATGCATTAAAAATATAGGTTTTGTATAGGAAGAATATAACATCTTTGGATTTGGCAATCTCAAGTCTAAAAGAACCACAAGGTTAAATAAGAAATATTTTCTAATTATGAAAATTAGTTTAACTAAGGGTGAATTTAAGTCTACTATATATATACGTTTATCATAAGTGATTAACTTGAGCTAAACGGCATGCATGATCTAATATGAATTTAATGAAGCTTTTCGGTGAACTATTGGAGTATACTCAAAATGTATATTGTAGCACAAAATAATACAATTCGTATACCATAGGCACATAACTATACTATACTCTTACAATCTCCTCCGTTTGTCTATTCCGTGAAAAAATATGTAAAACAAAGATTACAAGTACTTAAATCTATCACATACGACACGACTTGCCCGGCTAAAGGCATAAGATAGATACAACTCAATTATAAATCAACAAAGACAGGATGCTTCAAGAAGCTTCTTGTACCTATTTCATGTCACGCGTTAACAAACTCATCAAATATGAATGTGTAATGCTAAGACAAAAGAATAAAACAGTAATACGATGAAGCATGTGGATATAATTATGTTTACATATAAACATCAAATTAGTAAAGTAATTCCCCCTCAACTATGAAATTCATCTCAATAAACAAAAAATATCATACAAACACTCTTAATTGTATTGCATGCTCGATATTATGTACTCCCATTATCTATAAATCACTCCCTCTTTTTCTCGCGTAATGAGACAAAATAAAGAATTAAGTACCACTACACCAAAACCGAGAAATTGCAACGGATTATTTTTTTCATTTGTAATATATTTCATCCGTTACAAATTTATAACGGCCAAAATCCGTTATAAATAGAGAAAAATCATTGCAATATGTTTGTTTCCATTACAAAACTCATTAAAAAAAAGAAAAAAAAAGGAAGGTCGGGCGGGATAATTCCACCCCAAATCCCCAACCAAACCCACTCCCTCATTACCTCTACCTGTTGGCGACCTCTGTTCTGTAAGGTTGGATATCATTAGTCCGTTTCTCTCTAGGGCAAAAACTTCCTCTTTTGTTCTTCCTGATCGAAGATTTTTTTTAACCCCAATAGAGGGTTCAAAACTCAAATCGAGGTGGAATTAACACAATTCGTACTAGTTGTAGTGAGACGTCGCCTTCACAGGTTCTTTGGGGTTGGAATAATATGCGAGCTTCCCCGCCTTGTTCTCTGCAATCATTCTCCTATCCTAAATAAGGCCTTGCTGGGACAACCATTAAAGGGTTCGTAAATTGTTATCGGCTATGATGAAGTGCTTTTCTTAATGAGGAGTGAATTAAAAAAAGGAGGTTGCTCCCTCTACGTGTTTCCTATTTGCGTGACCCCAAAGGTACATATTTTTATAAATTGATCTTGAGTTCTTATATTATGCAATGTTGTAGTGATTTTTGTTTATTTTTATCTTATAGTGGTGGAAGATGAAGGTCTTCTTTAATTTACTTATACGTAATTTCTTAACTTTTGTCATTTTGCTTGAAGCATTTTCATGACTAATCATAAATTATTTGGATCAGGTGCGTGACACGTAACATTCCTTGAAATTTCAAATTAGCTTAGTGTGGAAACACCATTTTGAGTTGTGATATGCAATCAGATATTAACTTTCTAGTATGATACAATGGAACATTGGTTCACTGATCGTTTGAGAATAATTTTTTATACATGACTAGAATTATCTCCATTCTAACAGAATTTGGCGAAGTTAAAAAGATGCTTGAATTATAATTTTTTGCAAGATATTTTCAGAAAAGTTTGTCCTCAATTATGCATTTTGTTGCAAATTCTCCTTATGTGTAAAATTACCATTTTTTAAGCTAAAAAATAATCTGAAGGGGTCTTTCCAACAAAACGCATAATATAAGGGTTTGTAAGATGTACATAATATATATATTTTTTAAATATCCCAGATTCATATTAGAAATAAATCAATAATATTATTTACATTTTTCTTTGGACAAAATTCACTTCCGTAATTTAGTTCTCTTTAGCATAAATCTCCCAAATCCTATCCCAGCCGTGCAAATAATTTTTTTTATATCTTTAATCAGTGTTGTGTTATGCACATGGAATAGAAATGGGTTCTATTTGTACTATAGAGTCTTACGTTGATTCTCATTTCTGACTGATTGGGTGCAACTCGTTGATGTGTCGCACCCATATTGACTCATGGACGGGGTTAAACACGAGCCAATACGGGTGCGATATGTCAGTTGGTCGCACCTAATGAGTCAGAAATGAGAGTCGGCCTATAATTATTGTGAAGTTGACTGACTGAAGTTGGTTCAAAAATTCAAATTTAACATTGATCATCTTGTCTAATTTTAGGACGTATAATTTTTAAACATGATAAGGTGTAGAAGGGCTCAAACTTTGGCACGAGTTATAGCTATAGCGTGGGTGAGCTGAAGGATTATATTATAGAGAGTTTGAACTATATTGTGGTAAGCATCAGATGTTAGTAATTTTACTATTACCAAAGATTGGTGAGGAAAATACCTATATAAGTTGCAATTATTAGTCAACTTCTATTGGAACTTCTATTGATTATTGATTTGACTACAAGGACTCCTTATTCTCAGTGTTCTCATACCAGATGGCTTCTTTAGTTAGTCAAAACATAAAAAGGTATTATATTCATTTTGTTGCATAATATTGGGTTTTAACAAAGTTGGATCTCAATAATTGTGGTTTGATAGTGTAGCATTTATTTTTACATAAGTTGTACTGCTAAAAAGTCTACGTGGGCATATTTTTTTAGAATAACATTACCATCATTATATTTTAAATCTACTATTTGCTAAGTTTTTGGTTAAAACCCAGTCTGGGGAGTTTGATGAAAGTCCTTTTCCTCTTTTTTATCATTAGTGGTGATGGATTAGATTGGAGCTAAACAAGCTTATAGATTTAACTTTAATGATCATTTTTCTTACAAATCCTATTTCTTTATTCATTGATCGGGATTATCAGTAACGTAGTAAATGTTTGTATAGTGCACACTACCCATTCAATCAGATGTGGATGTGAAGATAAAACTATATAGTAAGTGTGTACTCATTTCCTGACTTGCACTCCTTTATTTTCTATTTTTTAAGTGATTTATAGTGTTGTGGACTCAAAGTAATGCTTTGATGAAAATGAGACTTATTTAGTTACTTGAAGATGAGCCTTATTTTGTGTGGTGTTTAAACTTGAAACTATAAGTATTTTGTGTGTATTTAACAATTTGACATGCTAAAATGCGGTGTTTGTCTATTGAACCATGTTCAAGTCCTATATACTAATGCTTACTACTTGTGTTGTGTCTTTTTATTACTGATAATTTGCTTCTATAGGTTGGTAAACCCGAAATTGAGGAAAACCTTTTGCCTTCCAAATATAACCCTGTGCAAAATGGGACCCTTGATAATTAATAAGAGAGAAAATCAGTGCATGAAATGGACTCGAGTGAACATTTGCCTGATGAAAATAATATTCATGTAGAATTTTTAAACAACAGTAAAAAGATAATGAATTCAACATCAGTCCTGGAAAAGCTATTTGGCAGTGCTTTAACAAACGGTGGCTCCTCAAGTTTTATTGAGGTAATTAACACGAATCTCGTAGTTTATAAATCTTATACTTTCATCCTTTTTATTGGATATAACACATTTCAACCAAAACTATTACATTTTGATCCCATTTTTGTCTAGGGGAATTATATTGTAGTCCCAATGTGTCTAAGCATGTCGAAAGAAAAAATTCACGCACTCTCTAGATGTGTTTGAATGGTGTCGCAAAATAACACGCACATACCCGACCTTTGGAGAGCGTCAATGCTTCATATCTTCTCAAGCACATTGACATATAATGTAAAGAAATAAATGTTTTATCTGCAATAGAAAGGTCTAGTGCTGACTTATTGATTCCCTTGCTAACCCATATCATTGATAGCCAATATTCGAATGTTATTCTATTAGCATCACATGAAATGGTCTACCTCTATGTGGCATATTTTTCACTCGTTCTGCTCAGACATATAGGAACTTTGATATAGAGCATCTCAAGAAGACTCCAAAAGGTATTTTCTGAGCCGAGCGTGTCTCACATCATTCTATATACAATTTTCTTTCGTCATATCCCATGGAGAACATGACCATGGTTATCGAGTTATATGTGAACTCATTTGTTTTATTATAGAACTCGCTGACTATATACTATTTTGTTTGTGATCGAGATATCATCTTGATATAGGATGTTCTCACTGAGTATCAAGGATTGTCTTTCATTGAGCGACCAAATTTCTTTCCCCATTCTACTCATGGTATTTCTCATGAGCACCTTGATACATAAGATAAAGAGTGGAGAGGAAGCTTATTTCTCCGTACTGATCTTTAAATAAAGTTTAGATTGTTCATTTTATCATAATTTATTGTCTATCTCCTAATCATAAGACCCATGATTTACTTACGAGGTTTATCTATGCTGTAATTGAGCATCAATCTATAGACCTTATTTATATCATACTTGATGTCATTAGTCATGCCACTGAGGATAGTTCACTACGCCTTTTGGTCACATGATCATGGCCTATCCATATTTTCTTGGGATTATCAAAATTAATGATGTCTTTGCATCTATTCGTGATGCGAACATGTGTACATTTATTTCATGTTCTAAGGTCCATACTTCCCGACATCCACAAATTCCAGCACCCTCAGTTATAGATCCACTAGCCAAAATTTCACCTCAGGCCTCTGCCATTGCAAAACATGATGACCCCCCTATTTTAACAATTTCACCATCACCTACTCTTGCTCCTTCTCTTGTTAAACCATACATCCATTAGCATACTAGAGCTTTCACGGATTCTCGATTCGCATTAATCTGAGAGACTCAGAATGTCCTTCAGTGCTTCCCTACTCTGTACGCTTATTTATATTTTGATAGGACAGTTTGCCTCTCTGCAACATGATATTGCATCTAAAATATTTATTATTTTGTGTATCTGTATGCTTATTTATATTTTACTTATTTGATGAGGAAAACATGAAAGAAAGAAAATGGTTGAAAATGAGATCTTTTTATTAATGTCAACTATATACTCATAATTTGGCATAGGGCAGTCATTTTTTCTTATTCCTGTGAGTATTTTTTATATTAGATTATGTTAACATCTTATTGTGCTTGGTAGTGGTACCGAGTTTTTTAATGGTGTGTCTATATCATTTGATCTAAAATGTTTTGTTCATACTTTCCTTAGACTATTCTCCAATTCAATTTGTTGTTATATGTGCTTATTTTGTCTTGAAAGTTTCAGCTACGAATTTATTATTATTAGATTGCAAAATTAGAATCCATTGACCATCGTATTTTTTCAAGTTTCGGGCTGCTTGAATGAATGTGGTTACTGTGCTCATAAAGTAATATAATTTAAATATACACTCCACATATAATTTAATTTTCAGCAGCTATAATCTGAGGTCCTGGTTTTCTCTTTTTAGGCTTCACAGCTCATCTGGGATAGAGCGGATCGGTGGATTATACGTTTAGTTTATGGGGGATAGCAGTGGATTCCCCCCGGTGAGGCTGCCATCCATTGTGTCGTGAAGGCGTTGCTGCTCATAGTAAAGTACTTGGTGCGTATTATGCTATATAACCAAAAAACCTATTAAAAATGGCCCATCCTTTAACTATTAAGGATACAAACAAATAACCTTTACACTAGATAGAATACAAATAAAAAAACTATTAAGACTATAAATAATTTTCTTGTACCATTATGGATTCTGAATCTGAGTAAAAGTGATTTCATGGTTTAATGTTATAGTTAATTGGTTTTCTTGCAGGTGAAGTGATGGCAGATCTGAAGGAAGACAAAAGCTTCTCAAGCTAAAGGAGCAATTCATATTGATTTTAAAAGAGGGTTCATTTGTGCCGAGGTTATCTCCCCACCCAAAAATCCGTAGCTACAAATTTTTGATTTTTTACATTGTTGCTTCAAGTAATTTAGTTTCACCTTCTCTTCATTATTACAATCTGATAGTTCATTACCTGCATTGGAACCAGTAATTCTTTACATGCTTCGTGTATGTTCTAATATGTTTGCAAGGAGATTTTTTAATTGCCATATCATTGGGATAGAAAACAAATTATTTTCTGGAAGTAAATTTTGTTTTAATACTCTTTTGATGGCTTGATCAATTTTTCTTCACACGTGTATTATATTTTTATAGTTAACTTAAAGCGTGTTTTTCAGATCTCCCTTCTCACATCTATGCATTTAAAAACACTACACTGTCATAGTTCTGAAAATTACCCGATTACCAAAAATTACCACGTTTTTTTCCTCCCTCTTTCACTGCCTTTGATGAAGAGAAGTTGTGGCCACTAGTGTTTTCTTGTCCCCAATGTAATTATTATATACCATTTTATTACACGGTGAAATTGTGCAGTCATTTTGTTATCACACTTGTAATACCCCGTATTTTTATGCTATATTAATTTGGGGATTTATTAATATTAATGTGAATTAATTATTTAATAAAAATCCGAAAATTAATTATGTTATAATTATTAACGTGATGAGAGTTAGTAATTATGGGAAAATTTGTTGAATATTACTAATGAGCAAAGTAATATATAATAGTGGCCATATTAAATGTCACAAGTGAATAAAATGACAATTTTAGAAATTTGAGTCGGGACGCGCCCGTGTCGCGTCGGGACTAAATATTGATAAATAAAAGTAAATATTTTATAAGTTGTTCATATGGTCGTTTTGAGTGCGCCAACGCGTCCGGAAGGGTCGAGATAGTCAGAAAAGTATACCCGGGAGTTTGATTTGGGTCTCGGGGCTTTTTTAGGCTTAATTAGTACCCCGAGAGGGCATTTTAGTCATTTTGTATTTTTGGGTAATTAAACCCACGAAAATTAAAGGGGTTATATCAAATGTTTAGGTTATATCCTAGGGTTAGATAACTCAAAACACTAGAACGTCCATTGGAGAGGAGAGGAGAGAGCTCTCAAGGCATTCCAAGGCTCAAAACTCACCCGTTTGCACCGCCGCCACCGCCAACACGTAGATCGCGAGACGGGGAACGCAACCACACCAAATTCAACACCAAACCAGATTTCTGAAAATCCCAGGCAAGTGTTTATCTTGCTTATTTCGTTAATGCATCATCCATATTAGTTTAGGAGTTATTAGGATGAGATTTATGGAAGAAAAACCCAATTTGAGATGGGAAATTTTCATGTAGTGATGATTTATATGATATTCTCGAAACCCTTTGTCATGTAAAGGATTAAGAGTTTGATTAAGAAAAGAGTTCTAATCAGATACAAACACTAAAAAAAAATTATTTCGGACGATCGGACCGTTGGAATTGGATGAAATTTTACAGAGAATTAGCTGAAGACGAGAGGAAGCTACAGAAAAAAATTCAACTCGATCGGACCGTTCAATATTTTTTAATATTTTTTTTGCTAGACAGTTTTATGTTTTGAGGACTCTTAGAGATAATAAAAATTCAATTAAAACTCCATTTTAATTCCGATTTCGAAACCGTTTGAAATTCTCATCTTTGAAAATAAAATTCAAAATCCTTTAATGTAAGGCGAAATCTATATTTTTGGGATATTTTGCATAAGGGATAATGTAAGTATATATTAAAGGGGAGAGACACGTAAGGGAGAGTTACGCTGGAACATAAATGGATATCTACTGAATTGTACATTTGGAAGAATAGAGTCCATGAGGGTTACGTAGTAAGTTGGAAAAACCCTTCGAATTAAAGTTAGAAACGAACCATTATACTTGATAAATAATAATGGGAAAATAAGGATAAATGTTGTGAATGTGGGTTATTGGATAAACCTAAATTGATATAATAAAAGTGGTATATTTATATGATTGTGTATGCATATATTACAAATTTGTGAAAATCATGCCCGCGCTACTTGCTATCCCTGAGGTTTCTGCGCTGGGACGATCTTATCTCGTGTGCCTTATGGGAGATATTGACTCGTACCCTAGAAGATAGAAATCCTAGGTACAGGCTATCGAATCGGTAGTCACGGTCCTAAGAGACGTGAGGGTATGTACTGACCTCTTGGACTTGGAAACTATGCTTCGCCTCAATATTGTTTGTGTATGTATTTATACAGTTCGAGAGTGATTCCGAACTTGTATTCCCTTTAGTACGATTGATACGGGGATCGGATAGCAGAGTATGCCCGCACCATAAAATTTTATGTGGGGTGCTGTTAGAATATATATATTATACGAGTATTTAATATATATATGAAATTCTGAAATATGGGAAACTGCCTACTGTGTTATGGTAAGTAAGACATGTATAATGACTCAAATTGGAAATACTTGTTTTGAAAAGTATAATATGATATTGAAAAAACTTTATGAATCAATAAAGTTAAAATGAGCGTTTTGTACTAAATGAAATTATCCTTTTTAAACCATGATGTTGTTAAATCTTAAATTTTGAGAGTCACCTAAGATAAGTTAAATCCTTGGGGAAGGATAGTGTGATATATGATGAGATAAACCATTGGGAAGGTTAGTGCGATAGGAGTGCACATTAGAAGAGAGGCGAGAATTTCTCAAGAGAGTGTCGCACTAATATGTTGTTGCATTGGCCTGTATCAATTTAACTACTTGCTAAACGAATTTTTAAATCATATACACTATCGGGCTCTGACTCGTTTCTATTCCTCTTTCTCTCTTGTATATATATGTATATATTACAGGTGCCCAGCCACAGGGGCGTCTTATTCAGGATCCCTTGGAAGGAACGTGCTGCAGCTTAGGTGGGAGTTGCAGGCCACTTGCTTAGACGATTTCATTTACTTGATTCCACTTCTATCATTCTCCTTATTGGGCATGTGTCGCCCTTTCCACTATTTATCTGTTTTATTGGGACATTTGTATTTCAGTTATTTCTAGTACTGTTACTTTGGGATTTATTCAACATGTATGTTTTACTTTAAGTTTTAAATGCTGGGATTGGGTTGTTAAATGTTAAATTATTGGATTGATTGTTTAATAAAGTAAATAAATAAAATTGGAAAGTAATGTTTAAAAAATGGTTTTGACACTTAGCTAAATTAAATAGGGTGTTAAATTTGGAAAAGTTATTTTTACGACAGTGATGCTAAGAATGAACCAACTGGTCACCTTGATTTTAATTTAATAAAGGAGTGATCGCCTGGTATTTAATTAGGCGGGGTGTCACAGGTGGTATCAAAGCATCAGGTTCTAGTGTCCATAGGATCTGTACGGCTTATTTTCTCTTTCAGCTTAACGTTTTTGCTATAGAGCCCTATTTTTAGGATTGTTGTATTCCTTCTTTTACGTTTACGTCTCCAGCCATTTGGGATTTGATAATGACTGGAGACTAATAAACTTCTTCACGTTTCAGATGCGTCCGAGACGTGCACTGAAGGATAGGCGTGCCCAGGCCGAGCAGCCAGCAGCTCCGGCACAAGGCACTATGAATGCTAATGAAGTAGCCGCCATTGTTGCTCAGGCGGTGAATGCCGCGCTAGCGGTGGTTCAGCAGGCTCCACCCCAGATTCAGGCAGTGGCGCCAGTACCAACACAACTTCCATCTGCATGGGAAAGGGTTAGGGACGCTTTTCAGAAGGCGCATCCCCCTGAGTTCTCTGGTAGCTCAGATATCGTCACAGTCAGCCAATGGAAGAAAGACATCCAACGGCATCTTCGTATTTATGAGTGCACTGACGTGCAAAAGCAGTTATTGGCTTCCTTTAAGCTGGTGGGGGCCGCTTTGCAGTGGTGGGAGTCCACTACCACCTTGGAGGAGAGGGACACGATCCCTATTCAGTCGTTTTGGGAGCGGTTTGACCGTAAGTACTTTCCACCCGCCGTGCAGACTGAGATGAGGCGGAAATTACTGAATTTAAAACATGAGAACTCTACCGTTGCTGAGTATGAGGAGGAGTTCATGAGACTTCTCACCATAGTGCCAGATGAGGCACCTACTGATAGTAAGAAGATAATGTTGTTTGTGGACGGGTTAGCTTGGAGGATCCGTCAGCATCTTATAGGGAATCTATCTCTGAGTACTTTTACTGATGTACTCAATGCTGCGTTACTACATTGCCAGGATCACCGCTTCCATCTGCAGGGAAGCAGGAGAGCAGGAGAGTCCAGCCAACAGGGCAGAACCGGGGTAGTAGTGCTAGTGGGGCACCATCTCATGGACAGACTCGTCAACACGAGAAGAGTTCCCATCAGGGGGACCCTGCTAAGCGATTCCATTCAGGTGATTCCAGGCAGGGATTTTGGGGTTATAGGCAGGGCCAGCAGGGCCAGCAGGGACAGCCTAATCAACAGGGCCAATAGCGTGCTAATCAGGGCCAACAGGGCCAGTGGCGGGGAGGTAACGGCCAGCAGGGCCGTGGTCAGCAGGGTCAGAGGGGAGGTAACTTCAGAGGCCGATGTTTTGTATGCGGCAAGCATGTTCATAAGTGCCAGGATTGCCCAGAGGGTAATAGGGCCCCACAACAGCAGGGTGCCCATAATGAGACACAGATACCACTTTTTCCAGCTGCCCTCCCAGCTCCAGCCCAGGTGCCATCCCTACCAGCCATTCCAGCAGCCCCAGTGCAGCAGGGGCAGTTGCAGTACGGACGTGTCTATAACGTCCACCAGGCAGCAGCTCCACAGGCACCACCCGCGATTGAGGGTATATTTCCTATTCATGGTACTATGGGTCGGGTTTTGTTTGATACTGGGGCGACGCATTATTTTATAGCTACGCATTTTGCGAAGGCCTTAGGGTTGTTAGCCATAGCAGAGAGCACAGTGACGTGTGTAGACTCACCACTAGGGAGTGGGTCGCTTATCTTCTTTATATGTCGGGGAGTGGTGGTAGAGATTGGTAGTTTGGTATTACCTACAGACATGTTAGTCTTTGATATGCATGAGCATGATGTTATTATCGGTATGGATTGGCTCGCAGCTTATAGAGCCATGATTGATTGCTTCGGTGGGAGCATTGTTTTTGCCATTCCGGGGCAAGAGATGTTTGTAGTGGCGATGCCTCGCCCAGAGGGAGGTTCGATCGCTCATTTGTATTATATAGAGGAGGATGCCTCTAAGGAGGTTGTGATTCCTTTAGACTCGATCCCAGTCGTTCGTGAGTATTCCGATGTATTCCAGGAGATACTAGGCCTACCCCCCAGTCGAGAGATAGACTTTGTCATAGATTTATTGCCAGATACGAGACCTATAGCACGCGCTCCATACCGTATGGCTCCGGCGGAGATGCGAGAGTTACGAGATCAGATAGAGCAGCTGTTAGGTCAGGGCTTCGTTCACAGGAGTACCTCACCTTGGGGCGCTCCAGTCTTGTTTGTGAAGAAGAGAGATGGCTCACTGAGGTTATGTGTGGACTACCGGGAGTTGAACAAGGTCACGATATGGAATAAGTATCCGTTGCCTCGAATCGATGATCTGTTCGACCAGCTGAGGGGAGCAACTTTCTTTTCGAAGATAGATCTGAGGTCGGGGTTCCATCAGCTACGTATTAGAGAGCAGGACGTTTCAAAGACTTCCTTCTTGATGAGATATGGGTCTTACGAGTTCAGAGTGATGCCATTTGGTCTCACAAATGCTCCAGCCGTATTCATGGACTTCATGAACCGAGTATTCAGAGAGTTCAGAGTGATGCCATTATAGTTCTTTGTGAGATGACCATGATCTTGATGATAGGCAAGCCTTAGGTTGGTGTCCTTATCACTTAGATCATTGGCCATCTTGGGTGGCCTCTTGAAGAATGACTTGTCCTTTATGTGAGAAATCAATTTATGGATCGATTCCTCAAATAAATTGTCCACTGCCTGGTATGCATTTTCATTACCCCGCGCTTTAGATTGTCCCTTAGAGGTGTCAACCTCTGTTCCCATCTTTATTGGAGTTGATTGATTTCCTCCATTCGATATTTTCTTCAAATTATTTATCTTGGACTACTTGGGATTCTACTCGATTGGGGCATATGCATTAATGAGTTCGACCTCAACCTTAGCATACTTTTCAATATGATCCATGAGGTCATCCATAGTCGACGTTGGCTTCTTAGTCAGTGATTAGAGAAAATCGTCCAATCCGGCGAGTCCAAACTTAAAAGACGAGATTGATAACTGCTCATTACAATTGTCAATCTCATTAAATAATTTCTAATTGTGTTGATCATACTTCCTAAGGGATTACCCTTTCATTCTCTTAGAAATGAGTGAAACCTGACAAACTACCTTATTACGAGTAATGAGATCAATTTCCCCCAATATTGAAGGGAAAACGTGATATATGAGTGCATCTTGATGACTCTATAATACATCGCATGCCTGTAGTGTCTAATAAATGAGAAAGATATGATTTTTTGTCATAGGTCACGTTTATTAGGATATAAAACTTTTTTGGTGGCTTTGATGTCTCTATCTCCCTAGTGAACGGAGAAGTCGATCCATGCCCTAGTGCCCTTCATGTAAGGCCCTTTGGAGTTCGTACCAAACTCAAATTTATTTATCCTTCCAATTCCTTCTTGATAAAGTCCCTTAGGTCGTCGCTACCAACCTTCTTCAAGGACGACCTAAATTTGGTCAACTTGTTACTATACATAGGTTATGTTGGCTTAATGGTCACGTAATTTTGGTAGCGAAATAATAAGTTAAAGGATGATTCACATATTTTTGGTTAGACTGCACTGCATGTGGGATCATTGACCTAGAATTTTTGCCAGTTTAATTGGATATGTGGTCTCTGGGAGAACGAATTGTCCTTCTTATATGGCGCTCCAAGTTATGAGAACTAGAGTCATGGTCCTCTGATAATTATATCATTAATCGAGCAATTTCTTTATAAAGGATGACTAATACTGATGTAGCTTTCCCTACAAATCGCTCTACAGATGGAGTACAACATCGTTGATTAGGTACAGATATTTTGGTGTGCGTCCCCTTGACCTTGTTTCACTGGGAGTTGGAAGGGACCTCAAAAGAGTCTATTCCCTCACGACGGTCCATACATCACATTAGGTATGACTCACATCATGAAAATAATGAGCTTAGTGAGCACTCATATTATTGTTGGGATGATATTTCTCGGTGGTAGGGATTCAAAGCCTTTCTCATAGATAACGCCAAATTATAGGGAATATCTTACCCATGGACAATAAAGAAGGATAACTAGCATGCTAGAGTTTCTTGCCGAGAGTCCAAGTCGCTATTATAAGTATAAAATTAATCATAGGGTGATCCCTATTTATAAGTAAAAATGTCCTACAAATTTGGGTCTCTCCTCTTTTGTCTTATCTATAGAGTAGTAGAGTTGTGGTTGACTTTATTCTTTTATGTTAGGCTATGAACATTCGTAATTCTCTATTAGCAGCTCCATGATATTCGGTTGACTGCGCCGCTTCGACCTCTAGATGCCACATATTGTGTCACATAGCCTGATCAAACAAGCACCCATTTAGTCTCCAACGAGTTGAAGTTCATCAACTTTAGTAATATTAATGTCGAGGTTCCTAGTCTAACTACTATGTAAGTTTTAGGTAAAGGACTTGGAGACAAATTTGGGAATATCCTTAGTTAATTTTCCCTTTAGGGCCTTAATAGAGGTCCCTTTCTTCTTCTTACCCTCTCGATCAAAAGTCAAACTTTCCTTAAAGTTCATCAAAGGCATGGACGGTTGTAGGATTTGGGTTCTACCAGGGTGATTAGGATGCTAAGATAATGTTTCTTCATAATGCAACAAAATTCGTTCAAATGCCCCTATTTTTCATAATAAGGACAAGTGAACTTCACTTTCCTTTCATTTTTCATATATGAATTTCTTGAAGAAGAATTCAATAGGGATGGTGGAAAGATTGGTTGTGATGCGGGGTGAGGACTTGAGACATAACTATAAAGAAACGAAAGAATAACACTTAAAAAGACAATTCCACTCTTGTTTATATATGATCTTCTCCCCAAAATAATCTTACCCAATTTATGAGAACTATCCTCTAAATCCACCTTCAAAGTGGAAGCGGATGTAACTTGATCTCAAGCACGAAGATTTTATTCATCAAGGCCATTCAGGGGTTTTCACCATCTTATAAGGATGTCCTCAAGTACTCAACCTCAACACAAATGAATCCATTCAACTAACCTCCATGCTTAGTGGTCTACCAAATATCACATTATGAGATATTAAGTCACTCTCGCAACTCTCACTCTTTAACTTTGTCTAAAATAGTGAAGAGTTCTATATTCCTATTTTTGAATTCTATGGACTCCTTAAAAAGGTGAGGATACTTATTGATGATGTCATAATTCACACCATTATCAACATCTAAAGAGGAGGTAGTGGTTACATAACTACACGAGGAAGGAAGATCTCACTACACCAAAATGGGCAAATTGTCACCTTTCAGCCGGCCAGTCTTGTCAAGGTCATTGACCGTGACAAAAAAACACGCGTTTTATGCCACTTAATCATCTGAATCTCCAAATTCCCACGAGCCATAAAAGTTGAATAATTAGTATTGGGAGTTTCTTGATCGAACTTCGGCCATCATCACTAAAATGGATTGATTATACATGTTACCACTATTTTGACCCAATTTAGAAGGACATTGTTTGGAATACTTTACTTTGCCACCATAACTGTAATATATGAAGAAACTTGAGGAATATTGCCTATTTTCTCCACTTCCTTTATCGAATTTAAACTTAAGCTGATTATATTTTTGGTCGCCTTTGGTTTGGTACCGTTTTTGTCAAGTATTGGCAAACTTCTTAGTGAAAAGTCCATATCCTATTCACTAAGGTCAAGGGTATTTGGTGGAGCAACCTTTTGAGTTTTGGTTTTGAACGTTAATCAACCGTGTGAGTTTTGGTTTTGAACTCTAAACTCTTCTCATTTGTAGGTTCTCTGAAACGATAATTCAAACTTGTGATACCCAACCTAATTAAATATAAGGTGATCAGTACTTTATTAAAATTAAAACAGAATGTTTGGCGGGTTCATTCTTAGCATCACTGTCGAAAATATTTAATTTTATTAATAACCTAATAAATAATTAGGCTAAACGTCAAAACATTTTCCCATTTAATTATACCCAATTAATCCGTAAATAAATTTCCATTCTTTAAAATCTAAGCTACTCACATTCCACATGAATATAATAAATATTGAACATGAATCAAATACTGAAATAAATCAGACTGGATAAAACATTCCAGTTCAAAGTCATAAACCAACAAACCATAATATCCTCAAGTGTAACAGGAATAAAATACTAAAATGAACTGGGTACAATCTCTAATAAATGACTGAGAAAGGGGCAAAACATACCCTAAATGGAATATCTGAATATAGTAGAAAGAAATAATGGAAACGTCTAAATGCAAAGGCCTGCAACTCCCACAACCGCTGCAGCTCGCTAAATGATCCACTCGTCTAAGTCTCGTAACCCTATGGCTGGGCACCTGATAAATAATATATATATATATATATATATATATATATATATATATATATATATATATAGAGAGAGAGAGAGAGAGAGCAAAAGAGAAAAGAATAGCAAGAAACTGGTCAGAGTCTGAGTTGTAAAAATATCTGTTTTAGCAAGTATTTAAAACTGCAATAATGCAATTATTATGTGCATGTTAGTTCCGAATTCTCACATGAGATTCTCACCTCTCCACTATTGTGCACGCCTAACGTATGTATATTCTAAACTAATTATCCATAATGTTCCCAACGAGATCATAAACTTTTACTTATAAATATATCTCAAAGGAGTGACCCGTATCGCCCATACAATACGCTATTACGATCATTTATTCAAATTAACCGTATATTACATTCACTGTTCTGGATTTTTTTGGGACTTGTCGTTCAAACAAGAGATGATTTTTTTTGAACGACCGTGATTCTCGTTCGAACAAGACCCCATCTCGTTCGAATGAGATGGAGCTTTTCCCAGTTTCGACCAGACCTGCTACTGCTTCGTCCCCACCAGATTTCCAGTCCTAATGCCTCTAAATTCTTCAACCCGACCACCAAAATAACAAACTTAATTTATGTTCTAACATATATAAATGATTTCCCTTAACTTTGAAACATTAAATCATCATAAACCAGTTATAAAATCAAAAATCCTTAATTTAACAATTCAAAACCCTAGTTCATCAAATTTCTATACAAGAACATAAAAATCTATTTTCGTCCATCATAAATAATCATCAATTTGAGATCTCTAACCTATCTACGTGAGGGATTAATCCTAATTAGATACCAGATTTTAATTAGTGTCCTTAGTTCTCCAATTTCATCAAAATTCATGAATCATAAATGGGTATTGTATATCTATACTAACATGAATATGATTGTTGCTATAATTTTGCAAGGATTAAACACTTGCCTCAATTTCAAAGGTCTGATCTCCTGGTGATGTTGATATAGGTGCGTCCCTCATCTAACGATCGGCACTTTGGTGGGATTTTTGGAGTGAGTTCTTAAGTTATGCACCAAGAACTCCTATGGTTCCTTCTTCCTTCCTCTGTGCCTTTCTCTTTTCTTTTTCGTAGGTTTAGAACTGATAACTCCCCTCTGACCCACGTACATCCATATTTAATTTCTTAATTTTCGTCTATAATATTTTCCCAAAAATTAAAAGGACAAAATACTCCTACGGGGTGCTGGTTAGGCCTAAAAACATCCTGGAGTGCAAATAAAATACACGGGTAGAGTTTTCTAACTATGTCGACTCTTCCGGACTCAATGGCGCACTCAAAATTAACATACGAGTTACTTAAAAATAATTTACTTCTTTAATCCATTAAATTAGTCCCGACACGACTCACACGCGCGTCCTGACTTAAAGTATCGAACTGTCGTATTTTCCAATCTCGACAATTTATAAAATTTCATAATTTTGTATTACGTATTCACACAGTAATATTCCATAATTCTCAACAATAAGTATTAACCCTTGTCACGCTAGTTAGTATTTATCTTTAATCTGAATTAATTAATAATTAATTTTTCCCACATTTTAATTTAATTAATCCAACAATAATTAATCCCATAATTATTTAACATAATAAAAATACGGGGTGTTACATACTTCCCCCCTAATAACGTAATTTCTCCCCGAAATTCAAAAAGTAAAGCATACCTAGTAAGAATAAGTCTGGATATTTCTCGCGCATGTCCTCCTCTCATTCCCAAGTAAACTCCTGTGGGTACCCGAATTTACCATTATGGACCCGGACGAGTAGCCTAATGAAAACGGCCCAAAATCCGGACCCCTCGCCTTAACTAAACAGAATTAAGACTCAGTCTCCTCCCATGTTCTCGTATAGAGATGTTCCAAGAGAAGATGGTAAACGTGGGGTAGTCCAACACCCCCACTCCCCGAGGACAGACATGTATATAATAAACCCTAAGTCTGGGGCAAAGGACACGCACTGTATTCTCTGTAAACGCTCCCCGGAGTATATAAAAATAATACTGACCGCTCCACCATGGACGTAGGCATTTTTGCTGAACCACGTACATATTGTGTTGTGTGATTGGTATTTTATCTTATTTATTTTCCTTGGTGATTGCGCTTCTCTCACTTATTTGTGTTGAATATAATTGTCACCACAATTGGCGCCGTCTATGGGAACGTTTGTCTTCCCTGAGAAAGCCCACACCAACAAAGAAGTTCGAAATGTCTGATCACAGCAGTAACGCTCCTCAAGCAGGAGATATCCAAGAACAACCTGCTCCTCGCAGGTTCAGGTCTGAAGTTCGACGTTCAGATCAGAGGGCTCGCCCAGAGAGGCCAACCTCAGAGGAAAGCCAAGGACCAGCGAGGTCCACGTAAATCTCCAGGCTGATCGATGCCTATGAGGCAAGGCTCCAAGAGAAAAGGGAGTCCTCTCACAAGCAGGAGGCTGAGAATGCTCGCCTTAAAAGAAAAGTAGAAAGAATGAAGAGAGAGCTCCATCACAGCACTAGGCGACGTCTGTACCGCACTCCTAAACCTCAAGCGAGCAAGTCTCGCAGCCAAGGAAGGAGCCCTAGGCGTGGATCCCAGAAGAGTGAAAGACACGAGTCAGGCAGCGACTCACTCGAGACCCAGCGATCGGCTCGCCGTTACAGGAGCCCATCTCACAGTAATGAGAACATACGAAATTTGGTTCGAAGGGATGTGGACCAACACCCAACACATCGCAACACAAGATCAACTAGGGAGCTTGCTAGACGAGCTCTCAAGACCCAGAAAAAATCCCCTTTATCAAGGGAAATAGAAGAAGAGGAAGCTCCCAAGAAGTTCGCTATTCCATGATTCAAGATTTATGATGGAAAAACTGATCCCATTGATCACGTTAAGCAGTACAGGCAAGCCATGACCCTCTGGAACCACCGAGATGCACTAATGTGCTGGATTTTCCCCTCGAGCCTACATGACGTGGCACAAAAATGGTTCGAAAGGCTCCCTTATAGGTCTATAAGGAGCTTTGAGTCCCTGACCGAGCTCTTTACGACCCGCTTCATCACTAGTAGCTCCCATCCCAAAAGGATGGATGCTTTGCTAACAATAAAAAAGACACCTTAAGAAACCCTCCGAGACTACGTGAAGAGGTACTGGGAGTTATTCAATGAAGTTGAGGATTGTTCGAAGCAGGTGGCAGTGGCGTCCTTCAAAATTGGGCTACACAACTCTTCCCTTCTGCACCAGTCCTTGACGAAGAAAGAGGCCACGACCATCGATGACCTAATGGCTCGCATTGAGAAATACGCCAAGGTGCAGGACATGACCCGCCTCAGCACAGGGGAGAATGGTCGAACCAAGCTCGCTGCAAAAGGCAATAACAAGGCTGAGAACCAAAAGCAAGGAGGAAAGAATGGGGGTAAAAATAGCTCCAAGAACGGAGGCAAGAACGATATGTCAAAAGTGTTTCAGGCAGTTAATACTGTCTTCAGAGAACCAATTTACAATATTCTCGCAAAGATCAAAGACGAGCCATTTATTAAGTAGCCCAGAAAGATGGGAGGAGATCCCCCAAAGAGAATCAACGCGCTGGTTTTTGGAGTGAGTTCTTGAGTTATGCACCAAGAACTCCTATGGTTTCTTCTACCTTCCTTTGTGCCTTTCTCTTTTCTCTCTCGTAGGTTTAGAACTGATAACTCCCCTCTAACCCACGTACATTCATATTTAATTCCCTAATTTTTGTTCATAATATTTTTCCAAAAATTCAAAGGACAAAAATATTCCTACGGGGTGCCGGTTAGGCCTAAAAACATCTCGGAGTCCAAATAAAATACCCGGGTAGAGTTTTCTAACTATCTCGACTCATTTGGACTCAATGGAGCACTCGAAATTACCATACGAGTTACTTGAAAATAATTTACTTCTTTAATCCATTAAATTAGTCCCGACACGACTCACACGCGCGTCCTGACTTAAAGTACCGAACTGTCGTATTTTCCCCTCTTGAGAATTTATAAAATTTCATAATTCTGTATTACGTATTCACACAGTATTATTCCATAATTCTCAAACATAAGTATTAACCCTGGTCACGCTAGTTAATATTTATCTTTAATCTGGATTAATTAATAATTATTTTTTCTCACATTTTTAATTTAATTAATCCAAGAATAATTAATCCCATAATTATTTAACATAATAAAAATACGGGGTGTTACAAAACTCGCCTCATATGTTTGAACTTAGACCACTAATTTATATACTTTCATAGACATTTGAAGAATGGCTCGAACTTCTCATATGACATCAACCTTTCAACATAACTTAGCGAGTAGGCATCTAAGGATTTTCTCAATTATAATATTCTCTTTAGTAACCTTCCTAAACATAAATATATAATTAACTATGTCACTTAGTTGAGCATACAATTCGTCATAAGTTTGTTGTCATTTGGAGTAAGGAGTTTGAAATGGCTTGTGAGGCGTTGAAGTTTTTCATGATTCACGATGGAGGTGATTTCATAGGTTGATTGTAAAACTTCCCATGCATCCTTCGGCGTGGAACACGTCGAAATGTGACCCAATTCGCTAATGATTACGCAACTAAACATTGCGTTCAAATCTTGACGTTCCACCCACTCTCTTTGATACTGTTCTCATCCCAACTATATCATATTTTGGGACATAAATTCCATCAGCTATGGCTATCGATGATCTCCATATTGTTAAAACCAAATTCCAAATTTGGTCATCCATTGAAATCATGTGTACCACCATATCTCAAGTAAATAATTTATTACATTATTTTAAGCTTAGAATAATGTGACCCCCTCTGATACCAGATGAGAGGGATGGCTCTAGACAGTAGTTGCCCAATTAAAAACAAATTATCAGTTAAGCTATAAAAAATATTCAATAGGTTAAAAACATCTAAAAATTTATGTGAAAAAATTGTTTATAAATATTATAATCTTAATCAAACTTTATCTTCATTTTAAGACAAGTGGTTTTAATACGCGAAATTATAAATCAAATCACACAATATCAGATGTACGAGTATAAAGCCACTAATGGGAGATAAATCACGGGCCTAAATTAATGACATATGTACTAGGTAGAGTATAATAAATAGAAGACAATGACTTTTAATATAACAATGCACTAACTGACTTTCCCCCTTTCCCAACGTATTATTTGAGGAGAGCGCCAATAGTTGGAGGATGCTATACAATTGTGACCTATTTAGAAATTGTCCAATGCCTTCAAAGATCACACCAACAAATATTTTTTTAAGTGGAAGAATTACTTTGTTCTAATTAAGCAAAACCATCGAGTAACCACCAACTACAACTAGGATGTATGAGGTTAACCTACGGTTGAAAAGATGTAGTGAAAAGGTTTCTCTTTAAAAATTTACAAGTGTGATTTTTAAGATTTTAAAAAGGCCATACTAAAGGAACAAATAAGATTTGGAAAAAGATTTGTCAAATCTTGATTGGATACAAAATTTTATCACTTTTAAGGATTCAAAAATGAATAAAAAAATCTTGATAATCACACAAGAGAAGAAGAAAGAACTATGTTGAATATTTCTACTTCTTTAAATTGCTTTTTCTTAAATCAACAAAGAAGAAGAAGGCTTGCAAGAGTATGTATACGACTTGTGTATTAAGATAAGTGGGTTTTCACTGAAGTGAAGAATTCATATTGGATAAGAAACAACATTTGTTGGTTGAAAACAAATAATGCGTATAGGTAAAACTTTCAATGAAATTTACTCAAAAGATCTAAAGAAATGATGAGTCGGGTATGGCTCCCTGGTATCTTCGCTTCAGCGATAAATTTTTTCACTGATGAGATGGGTTAGTGACCAAGATCGTATGTGTAATGAGGAAATTTTGAGTGATGGTTATTAGGTCGCGACCAACGAGATGGGACCTTTGCTAACATGAAGCTCATTTTGCTGATGTGAGCCATTAGTGATGAAGGTCGTGAGATGTTCCAGACTTTAACACTGACTTAATTTCCACATGGTCGTGACCACTGAACCAAACCTTTGTTGATGCAAAATCTTCTCTCGCGCAACGAACCTCAAGTGAGCAAGGTCGATGGTAAGATAAAATGCCACATTTTGCCAATTTCAAAGAACACATAATTTCAATTTGTTTAACCTATGACACATAAAATTCTAATTATAAAGATGCATTAAAAACTTGATTTTGTATATGAAAAATATATCATATTTGGATTTGGCAATTTTAAGTTTAAAAGAGCCACGAAGTTAAATAAGAAATATTTTGTAATTAATAAAATTAGCTTTACCAAGGGTGAATCCTATTCCTCTAGACATATACCTTTATTTTAATTGATTAACTGGAGGAAAGTGACATGCATAATCTAGTACGAGTTTGATGAAACTTTGCAAATAGCTCTTGGACTAGACTAAAAATTTATTTTGTAGCACGGAATAAGACGATTCATAATGTCGTGGGGAACATGAGTATACTATAATCTTATTCTGTCTCTGTCTCTGTCTCTCTCTCTCTCTCTCTCTCTCTCTCTCTCTCTCTCATGTGTTCATATTGAAGGGCATGGGTGTTTGGTGAGGATGGATGGAGTCGGGGTGGTTGTTAGCATTGGTGCAACGAAGATGGTTGAAGTGAATATTTTGTGGTTGCTTTAGTAAGGGCGTATTTGCAATCCGAGTTTTCTATTATAAATGGCGTGCCTCATAATGATGGGTCTATTGACATAGTGATGATGGATTCACAAAATAATTTACAGTGTGATTCTCTCTCTCTCTCTCTCTCTATATATATATATATATATATATATATATTTGGTGGTTTGGGGATAAAGTTGGAGTTTGTTTGGAAAATTGGTTTATGGGGTGTAGATGATAAATGTTATCATATTATGATGGAGGTGATGTGGGGTTAGTTGAAGAGGATATTGGGATGATTGAACATGGGGGTGCTATTTGGGTTGAAATGCATAGACGAAATCTGATAATTTTGGTTGTAATTGTGGAGGAAGAAGTTTTAGGGTTTTGATTTATGTCAAAAGATAGAGTGAGAGGGAGTATTTTTTTTAAGAAGTAATATGAGTATTTTGGTCAAAAATCTAATTTAGGGGTAAATTCTAATTGGGGAATAAAGATTTTTTAATATAATAATGTGTTCTGTCAAAGAGATTAAGAAAATGGGGTTTAAGTTAAATAACCCATTAAGAAGTGGGGCGAAAGTTATAAAATTATTTATATACAAGATTATGGAAATATCTAAAAATCTCCTCATTAGTTGTACTCATATCATCCTTAGTTCTCAAAAAGTCCATGGTTGATTTTTTTAATGAATCACGTGTGAACCTTATGCATTAACCATACCTTTTTTACTATTAAGAAGGATATGGTTTGAGGGTACGATTTGAGGGTACATATAGAGTTACTCTATTTGGATATTTATGCTAATTTGAATTTTATCAGGTAATGATTATACCCCTTGAAAAATATCACTCAAATGTCAGTTTGAAATGCAAAAATATAACAATTTTACTTGAAATTATATTATGTAGCGGATTTATCTTAATTAAGTTGGTAACCTCATGAGGATAGGGCGTAGGTGGAGTTTATATGGATTCGTGAAATCCCTTAGTCACAATGTATCACCACGCCTCTTGATCACCCCTTACTCATTGCAATCACGTTATAAAAGGTGATCTAAAAGTGGCCAATTCAATCTAAGTGGCAGCTAGGATAACAAAGTGGAATGTATCTTGTAATGAGTTCTCACTTTTGTTCACTAGTAATAAGATCCCACAATATTTATTCACATGGAGGAATTTGAACACGAGATAACATTGTTGGTTGAAATTTATAAAGGAATACGAGTTCGACATTTAATATCATTTAGGTAAGGAGAATGTGGTCGTAAACACCTTGATCCATAGACCGATAATGAAACTATCTGTGATCTACAAGTAACAATAAGGTTTACTTAGGACAATATATGAGTTAGAAAATGCTTTTATTCTAGTAATTACTATTGCACCAAAGATTATTGTTTGCATTGTGAAGGGATAGAATGTAGACCAGTCTTTATAACAGAAGATCGAGGAGTTAGTGATCAAGGTAAACCATCGTATTTTGTTGGATTAGATTGGGCTTTGTGATTCCACGACAAGATGGTTGTTCCGGGGGATAAAGATTTACGACAATCTATTTTAACGAAGGTGCACGGGTTACAGAGTCACAATACATCCCAGTGGGGATAAGATGTGCGATGATATAAGGTTCCAATATTGGAGAACATATATAAAGATGGATATAGTGTTATTTATGTCCAAGTTTGATACATTCCATCGAGTGAGGTAAATCACCCGCACCTATTAGGTGCTTGATAGCCTCTTAAGGTTTAATGTGAAAGTGGCATGGTATATCCATTGACCTCATTTTAGGGTTATCGACGTCATAGCGGGTACATGATTCTATTTGGGTCATCGTGGATAGGTTAATAGAGGTATCCCATTTCCTTCCAATTTGGACAAACTTCACAATTGAGTAGTATGCTGAGATTGTGAGGCTATAAGGCATACCCTCTTGACATCGTGTTTGATATGGAAAATACTCGTGTGTTGCATTTTTAGAAGAGCTTTTAACAGACAAACGGGATTTAATTATAGTTGAGCACATTGTATCAATGATAAACTGACGAATAAACATAGTGGGTGAACTAAGTGTTGAAGGGCTTGTTACAGGACTACACGTTGGACTTTAAGGGTAGTTAGGAGTGATACCTATGATTGGTAGAGTTTTCTTCTAACAACAGTGTTCGCAGAATATATGCATCGCACCCCTTGAGAAATTGTACGAGCAACCTTGCCATTATCCATTTCCTGGATAAAGGTGCTAATGTACATTTAGGAATTTTTTGGGAAAGTGTTACTTATTCGAGATAAGATGAGTAATGCACGAAGTAAACATAAAAACTATGAAGATATGGGGAAGCGACACATTGAGTTTATAGTTGGGGATCAACTTCTTCTCAAGGTGTCCCCTATAAAGGGTGTGATGAAATATGGGATGAAAAGTAAGCTGGTGCTCCGATATATGGGGCCATTAACTATCATCAATCTAATGGGGCCGATTATGATTATTCTAGCCTTGTTAAATCATATCCAGAAGGTATATTACATGTTACACAACTCCGTGTTGTAAAAATTGTCTATAAATGACATGCTATAACAACACATTGATATGGACGAAATAGAGCTTCATCCTAATACGAGATACGAGGAAAGACAATTTAATTTTCCAGATCATAAGGGTTATATTCTATGTTATAAAGTTATTCCATTGGTGAGTGTTCAGTGGGGCACCACCATGATGCAAATTATACGTGGGAGCAGGAGAGTGACATGCAAGGCAAGTATCTGAAATTCTTATAGTCAGGTACGTAATAAATTCCGAGGATTAATGTAGTACCTTGTAATTTTAAATAATAAAATAACAGTTATTTAATCCTAATTTTTACTTGGGTGCATGGTAGTAATGTGATTTATTTAAACATTAGTCGCATGTTATATTTAATTTAAAGCAATAAATTAAATTATGAAAGAACAAATTTCTATTTAACATTAGTGATGATAATTATTTAATATTGCAAGTGTGTCGTTAGACCTCTCTAAGGGATGTAGAGTCCCGTAATATTGTTTTAAGTATCTTAAGTTGGTCCTCGGGGTTAGATAATCCTTTAGGTTAAGTTTTTGTAGTTTGAGGTTAGTATTTTAGGCTTATTTAGGAGCAATAAGTTATGACTAGGGTGCATATGGTTTGTTCGGTTTAGTTCCACTAATAAACCAAAAATAAGAATCAGAGTTGACCGACTCTATATTTTTAAATATTAAAGCAAAACTGATTTTTCCTATAACCGAACCACTTCAAATAACGCTTATCGGTTCTAAAAATTCATTTAAAAAATAAACAATTTTTTTCTTCAAATATAACTTCAAAATACACTCTAAGTAAACATTGAAGATATAATCCAAAATCACAAGTCAAAATTATTTGAACTTTAAATTAAAAAGTAATCACAAATATGTTTATATATTGTTAGCCCAAAAAGATATTTGCCACTGGTTTCAAACAATTTTCAACCAATTTTTAATAAATTTTAGTTCATCCTTAAAATATGCAACTACGTGTCAAAACAAATCAGATATGCACAAACTTCAGGAAAAATTCCCCACAGGGGCAAAACCTTTTATATTTCTAGAACATTGAAATAATTTACAAGACCTTTGACTTACAGACCACTTGATAATCACCCACAAGTGTAACGCACGGTATCTTGTGAAAATCTTTAAAGTACCGGTCTAGAAATAATCTAAGGTTTACGCACAACAACACCACAAGGACACGCAGCCTGGACACACAATTTTCAGCAAAGAATAAACACGTAGAAGATCCTCAATTACACGTAGTCATAAAACTTCGTAGAGTCTCCCTCCACAATAGCACACAACTTTCTAGTTGTAGAGATCACCATCCAAAGGTTGAATCAGCAAAAGACCAAGTAAAACTATGTTTTAGGTTCCATAAAACAACTCACACAAAAGCACTGGTATTTGTAAATTGTAAATCAAAGTTTTGAACCCTCAAAGTGATGGAGAATAAGCCAAAAACACTTAAAAACGTATTCGGTTAAAACCAGTGTTTTCTCCACACGAAATAAATACGTCTGACACTATATTTATAAAACATTTAAGGTGGTGACGTGTCAAACAAAAAGGTGTTCTCGTTCGAACGAACTGTCATGTCGTTCTAACGATGTCTGGTCTCGTTCGAACGAGATAGGATCTCGTTTGAACAACCAGGCACAAATCTTAAGATTCGATTAACAGAGTTTTAAAACTTTTGGAAGCCTTGAAACCAAAACTCTTATGAATATGAGAACAATTATTCAAAAACTTTTATGATAAAAAATGCTGTTGAAAAATAAAAAACCATTTACATTAATCAAAAAACATTTTCATAAAAGGAAAAATATTTTATTTTTCATAAAAATATCCCAACACTTTTTATGCATAATGTAAATGGAACTTAAACACATTTACCGAATCCGTCCTTGTTGGGCATGATTGTTGAAGTCGACTTGAAATTCGGATTGTCGTTGTAGATGTACGCTTTCCAATGCTTCGATAAACTTGTAGCGGTATACGATATACTAAGTGTGATGAACTATGTCCTTACAAATCTCCCCCTATGTCTATGCCGGTACAAAATAAATATTATCCGAATTATCAACAAAATGACCTATACAAATTTACCCTCCCAAAAATAAAAATGAGGAAAGATAAACTTAACAAGTCTTCAAACTTTTTCAATCTTGGCTTCAACAATCAACTTTTCAAATCTTCAAGCTTTTCTCATCAGGGTGTGTAATCCAAATAATCTTCAATTGTACCTACACACATGAGACATAGCAAAAACCTCGTGACGTATCGAGTTTGAAATGATATAAACATAAAACATGTAGATGTAATCAAATCTCCCCCATCCATAAACTCCCCCATAAAATCATAATTCGTTCTCCCACTTTTTATTTGTTCGAAATAGACAAGGAAAAGAATAAATAACATAAAGCAAATAGGGGTGTCACGAAAAAACAAGCAAACAAACTATTTTTCAATTTTTCAATTTTTTATACAAAAATGCAAAAAATACGATGTTACAAAAAAAATCACACACCATGAATTTATACTAAGACGACCAAATCGTGGAAACGAAATGAATGGGTGTGAACAAATTCGATAAGAAAATCAATTCAATCATATCATATGTGCAAAATGCATAAGTGTACTCCTAACGAATGAACATAAAAAATAGTCCTTTGGTGTAAAATTATTGAATTTAGATGACATCGTCTTAAATCAAAATCAACAAATTAAAGTCAACATGATTTTCACACCAATAACGTCCAAAACGATTTCATGCTTTTTCAAGACTTTTTAAGGACGTGCAAAACCGTTTTAATTCTCCAACCAAACTCCCTCATATATATTTTCTTTGCGAGGTGATCTAAATTCTCAAACATTGGAGAATTGGTGAATAAACCTAATGGCCCATTATTGGCATATATTTCTTTTTATTGCCATTCAATATTTTTCGGGCTCTTCTAAACCTCTTTGGACCCCGGATAATTAAAATTTCGGAATTATTTAGGTCCAATTTAAATTGCGGCTTAATCGCAAAGGATCGATGTGTACATTTCGTAGGCCTTCACCATTTTTGAAATTCACACAAACTTGCGGCAAAATGGTAAAAAAAATGTACACCTTTTATTATCATGTTTTATCTCATTTGATTCGTTTTAATAGACAAGATTGAGATGAAAACACGTAACCAACATGTGATTTGACAAGAACAAACGTCAAACAAATCCATGCATGTGTGTAATAAAGGACAAAGTGAGTCAAACATGTAGGTACCAACACTATAGCAACTCAAAGACTCCTAACTTTGTAAAGCACGTGAATGACACAATATATTGTCTCAAAACACTATCAAACAATCACGTGGATGTGGCATGAAGTCGTGACTTGTTCATCCTAAGTGTGCATTCATAAAAGGTGTAAAACAAATTACAAAAATCTTTTTGTACTTTTCAAAATTTTCTAATAAAAAATATAGTACAAAAAGTACACACGTCATAACACTAGCATGGATATATCATGAAGTATAACTAGCGTATGAAAAAGGAACTAACACAATCATTTATAAGATATAGCAAGAGAATAATCGTGTGCGAGTTTCAATATCTCAAAATTTTCTTCGACAAGTCTACACAAATCCATCGAGAGAAAAACAAACCACCCCATATGTAGGCAAACAAGATCAAATGCAATAAATTAGCGTAACCCGCTCTGATACCAGTTGTTAGCTCAAAAAAATATTTTCCTATGGGTGGTTTCAAATAATTTTTAATAAATTTTAGTTCATCCCTAAAATATGCAACTATGTGTCAAAACAAATCAGATATGCACAAACTTAAGGAAAAATCCCCCGTAGGGGCAAAACCTTTTATATTTCTAGAACTTTGAAATAATTTACAAGACCTTTGACTTACAGACCACTTGAGAATCGCTTACAAGTGTAACACACGGTGTCTTGAGCAAATCTTTAAAATACCGATCTAGAAATCAACAGTGGTTTACGCGCAACAACATCACAAGGACACGCAGCATGGACATGCAGTTTTCAACAAAGAATAAAGACGTAGAAGATCCTCAATGACACGTAGTCATATAACTTTGTAGAGTCTCCCTTCACAATAGAACGCAGATTTTCGGTTGTAGAGATCACCCTCCAAAGGTTGAATCAACAAAAGACCAAGTAAAACTATGTTTTAGGTTCCATAAAACAACTCACACAAAAGCATTGGGATTTGTGAATTGTAAAACAAAGTTTTAAACCCTCAAAGTGACGGAGAATAAACCAAAAACACTTAAAATAGTATTCGGTTAAAACCAGTGTTTTCTCCACACAAAATAAATACGTCTGACACTCTTTTTATAAAACATTTAAGGCGATGACGTGTCAAACAAAAAGTGTTCTCGTTCAAACGAACTGTCATGTCGTTCGAACGATGTTTGGTCTCGTTCGAACGAGATAGGCTCTTGTTTGAATGACCAAGCACAAATCTCAAGATTCTATTAATAGCGTTTTAAAACTTTTGGAAGCCTTGAAGCCAAAACTCTTACGTATCTGAGAACAGTTATTCAAAAACTTTTATGATAAAAAATGCTGTTGAAAAATAAAAAACCATTTAAGATTAATCAAAAAACATTTTTCATAAAAGGAAAAATATTTTATTTTTCCTAAAAATATCCCAACACTTTTTATGCATAATGTAAATGGAACTTAAACACATTTACCAAATCCGTCCTTGTTGGGCATGATTATTGAAGTCGACTTGAAATTCGGATTGTCTTTGTAGATGTACGCTTTCCAATGCTTCGACAAGCTTGTAGCGGTATACGATATACTAAGTGTGACAAACTATGTCCTTACAAATCTCCCCCTATGTCTATGCCGGTACAAAATAAATATTATCCGAATTATCAACAAAACGACCTATACAAATCTACCCTCCCAAAAATAAAAATGAGGAAAGATAAACTTAACAAGTCTTCAAACTTTTTCAATCTTGGCTTCAATAATCAACTTTTCAAATCTCCAAGCTTTTCTCATCAGGGTGTGTAATCCAAATAATCTTTAATTATACCTACACACATGAGATAAAGCAAAAATCTCGTGACGTATCGAGTTTGAAATGATATAAACATAAAACATGTAGATGTAATCAAATCTCCCCCATCCATAAACTCCCCCATAAAATTATAATTCGTTCTCCCCCTTGTTATTTGTCCAAAATAGACAAGGAGAAGATTAAATAACATAAAGCAAATAGGGGTGTCACGAAAAACCAAGCAAACAAACTATTTTTGATTTTTTTAAATTTTTATACAAAAATGCAAAAAATATGATGCTACAAAAAAAATCACACACCATGAATTTATACTAAGACGACCAAATCGTGGAAACGAAATGAATGGGTGTGAACAAATTCGATAAGAAAATTAACTTAATCATATCATATGTGCAAAATGCATAAGTGTACTCCTAACGAATGAACATAAAAAATAGTCCTTTGGTGTAAAATTATTGAATTTAGATGACATCATCTTAAATCAAAATCAACATGATTTTCACACCAATAACCTCCAAAACGATTTCATGCTTTTTCAAGACTTTTTAAGGACGTGCAAAATCGTTTTAATTCTCCAACCAAACTCCCTCATATATATTTTCTTTGCGAGGTGATCTAAATTCTCAAACATTGGAGAATTGGTGAATAAACCTAATGGCCCATTATTGGCATATATTTCTTTTTATTGCCATTCAATATTTTCAGGCTCTTTTAAAACTTTTTGGACCCCGGATAATTAAAATTCCTCAATTTTTTAGGTCCGATTTAAACGGCGGCTTAATCGCAAAGGATCGATGTGTACATTTCGTAGGCCTTCACCGTTTTTAAAATTCACACAAACTTATGGCAAAATGGTAAAAAAAATGCACACTTTTTATTATCTTATTTTATCGCATTTGATTCATTTTAATAGACATGATTGAGATGAAAACACGTAACCAACATGTGATTTGACAAGAACAAACGTCAAACAAATCCGTGCATGTGTGTAATAAAGGACAACGTGAGTTAAACATGTAGGTAGCAACACTATAGCAGCTCAAAGACTCCAAACTTTGTAAAGCACGTGAATGACATAATATTGACGCGACTAAGAATATGTCTCGGTGTAGTCGTTAGGATAAGTCAGTAGCACGATTATGAGATAAAGTCAAATCGATTACGTTGTTCGATGTGCTAAAAGTAACTAAATTAAATGGATAAATTTGGAAGAATTTATGCCTAATCAAATCCCCCTAACTTAGAACTTTGCGCGTCCCGAGTAATGTAAAAGAATCCTAGCATGGCTCAACTCTTGAACGTCATTTTATTGAGATAGAATACCTTTTTCGCGGGCAAGCGATTGCATTTAGCGTATGCAATAAGCCTTTAAACCCCTAGGTTACCCTAGTAGGATGAGTTGTGTCTCGTGAGGGTTTGCAGAGAATATACCCACAAAATTCGACTCAATGAAAAATCAAAATATGCAAAAAATGTATAATTCAATCTGTTCTAGAAAATAGTCATCATTAACTCATGCTCAATAGTCTCAAAACATAGTGCGTGTGTGTGAATCCAAAAATTTAACCGTGAATTTCCACCGATTGATCATTACGTTACTTATCCGAAAATTCATTCTGATTTCAAACTGTCACGGGATACTCTCACAAACGAATCACTCGGAATATGGCTATTCTCTCGGTGTGCGTGATAAAAAGAGTAAATATAATTGACGCAAAGTCACGCACACAAGTAGAAAGATGGATATTTATGGTCAATAGATCTCATCATCGTAATACGGTTTTAAAAACATGAACATTGCCTCTTATTTACGCATTCGATCTCTTTTATTATCTTTTGGTGTATTAACTCTCCACGCGGTAACCAATTTCGCAATTTGGACTCGGTTAGGACTTTTTTTGGGTTTTAAGGTAAATGATAATGGTAGGGAAGGTTGGAATTGGAAAAGTTATTTGTGATGTCCATTTGTGCTTTTTCTGGGCTATTGCTCATTTTCTTCTTCTTTTTCTCTATTTTTTCCTGTTTTTCACCTCTTTTCTTTTCTTGCTATTTTTGTTGAGCTTATCTATTTTTTTTCTTGCCCCTTTATATGAACTTTTTTGGACTTAACTTCTGAAAAATTTGAATTCCAATTTTTATTTATTTTGAACAAAAATATTTTTGGATTTTTCAAAATTTTATGATTTTTTGAGATTTTTGGGCATTTTTGAAAATTTGTGAAGTTTTAAAAATACGCACTTGTGACCCCCCCCTAACTTAGACTTTTGTATTGTCCTCACGAAAAAAGACTAAAATCTAACTCAAAGCGAATAAAAAGTGCGAGAAAATAAAACAAAGGAATTATTAAAATGCAACAAGACACTATATGACACTCATGCATGACTCAAAAATACAACAACAATCACCCCATACGCGTCGGGGGTGCGACGACCTCTCATCTCTCCACAAACTCACCCGACCCCACTCACGGGGTTCGATGCTCTCCTTATCACTCCCGTCTTCCTATCATATACCAACAACCGAAATAAGTTGGGACCTCGCCCATAAATAAAGGAAAGACCGAGAGACTCATGTGACTACTCGAAAAGGGATCCCTGTGATGCTTACTCAAAGCATAGCTTGCGTGCACCGACTCAGAGGGAACACCTAATTTTCTTTCACTTTTTTGAATGCATGGATCGGGCTCTAAGTCGGACGAGACACAACTTTTCTCCTCTATCGCCTTCGGGCCATCAAATGGTATGGGTGGATGGTTATTGCGAAGAAACTCATTAGTTTTATCTTTCCACTCGCCCTATCCTAAATGACTACATGAGTCCAATAGAGTTTGGACTTTGTTGTGAAGGCTCTCATCCACCTTTCGAATTCTCTCTCAACTCCTATTAGGCTCAACTCCTCTAGCTCTCTCTCTTGCTTTGTTTCCACATTCTTTCTTCCTCGCTCCATCTCAAAATTATTAGGTGGTGTGGGTGGGTAGTACTCGAGGAGAAAAATATATATCGTGTCTTGCCATTCTCTCTCCTCTAATCACTCATACGAACTTTTCCCCATTCCCTCTAAATTGTCGCTCTCACTTGATGTAACAAGGCATACCCCTATCAGCTCTCGCGTGTGGGTCCTCCCATGCTCGTGTGCTGTTCCTGAAAGATCCGTCTCTCGCGGTTCTCCTTCGTCACCCTCGTTCTTGATTTTGTTATAAATATTTGTATCGAGGGTCATGTTCCCAAATATTAATTGCATCCACCCACTCCGAGTATTGATGAGTGCATTAGCCGTAGCTAAGAATGGGCGACCAAGGATAATGGGAACATGATTGCTCGGGAGGATGGAGGGCTCCTCGTCCCAAATGACAAAGTCCACCGGGAAGTAGAAAGTGTCTACTTAGACGATCACATCCTCAATGATTCCCCGCGGCATCTTCACAGAACGATCCGTGAGCTGGAGAGTCATATTTGTGGGCTTGAGGGTTCCCAAATCGAGTTTCTTATAGATGGAATAGGGTAGAATGTTAACACTCGCTCCTAAATCTATTAGTGCTCTTTCGATTCGGTTCTTCCCCATGATGCACAAAATGGTGGGTGCACCCGGATCTTTATACTTTAACGGAAGGTCACTCGATAAAACTGAACTGACATTCTGGGCCAAAAAGACATTCTTATTTACCTTTAGCTTTCGTTTCACTGTGAGTAAGTCCTTAATGAACTTAGCGTATGCGGGAATTTTCTGTATGGTCTCGAGAAAAGGTAAATTAATCTTTACTTGTTTATGTACGTCCAAAACATCATCCCGAGAAGTCCCTTTGGAGTGCGGAACCAACCGTTGAGAGTATGGGGCCGCGGTGGGGGGTTTCACTACTACCTCGAGCTCACTAGCGCCTTCTTTATCACTCTCATTCAAGGGGACATCTTCGGCCTCTTTCGTGCCGGGTGAAGTCTCCTTATCTTTTGTTGCATCGTGTGGGGGTGGTGACAAGTCAACTACTCTCCCACTACGTAGACTGGTAATTACGCTACATTGCTCCGGATGGTCATGGGGTGTGGAGCTGTAACTCCCCGTATTTTTGTACATTTAATATTTAATTAATTCGGGAATTTTAAATTACTTGTGTGTTGTAATTTTAATGGAATTAATTATGGCAATATATATATATTTAAATATTAATCGGGGAGTGAATGGTTAATGTTTAGGAAAATTTATTTACTAAGTGAATAGTAATAATTTACTTGCATCATTTCGGGTATTAATGACGGGGTATGCACTAAATTGGGTGTGAGATAAGGATTTTTATAAATTAATTCGGATGCCAATTCTGAGTACGCGGTTGTGTCCGGATGGGTCGAGATAGTCAGAAAAGAGTACCCGGGGGTAGTAATTGGGTCTCGGGGCATGTTTAAGCATAGCCGGGCCCACACGAGGTGATTTAGGCTATTTTAATTAGGCCCATTAGGTGAAAAACGGGATGGAGGGTTTTAACCTAAGTGAGGGATTAGGAAATCAGTAGCCAACACAATTCTACGCCTAGGGCTTGAGAGGGAAATTGGGGGAAAGCTTAGCAAAAGCCAATTTGGGGATTTTGGAGCCAAATTGAGGGACTACGCCAATGGATCAGACACTACGAACACTATCAGGCAAGTGGTTAACTGTTGTGATCTCTAAATTGATGATAATCAATTCATATCATAGTGATGTGTAAACAAAAATTTGTTTTGGGATAAATGGGTATAAAAATGGGGGTTTTGTTCATGTAGCTATTGAATGAGATTCAAAGTAAGAAATAGGTGTATTATATATCCCTAAGTAAAGATAAAATTAAATTTGAATATAATTGATGATTAACATGGAATCTTTATGAGTTCTTGGATGAAGAACATGAATCTTGAATGACTTAGGGTTTAATTGATGAACAATAGATGTCAACCTGCCAGAATTTTTGACACAAATTTAAACGTATGCCATTTGAGTTGTACTTCGAATTAGAGTGTGAACCATACATTCATGGAAAGGTATTTCTCTTAGCTATCCAATTAAATTAGAATCAGATCAATTGGATTTCTGTAGAGGGAGTAATCGACATTTTACTACAGGGTGTTTGATCTGTCAACATAGTAATGAGCCAGAATTTTGACGTGACTTTAAACGCGTGCGATTTGAATTCTACTTCGAATTAGAGTGTCAAACATAAATTAATGGAAATATATTTCTTTTAGCTATCCAATGAACTTGGAATCAGGTCAATCGGAGTTCTGTAGAGGGAGAAATCGAAATTTTACTAGAAGGTGTTTAATCTGCCAGAAAATTTGAGATTTTTCTTTTTAAGCCTCAAATGTCTAAAATTTTATCGGGGAAGTGTTTGGGACCTTGACGAAATATATTGATGGAATAATGATATGGAAGTAGGTCTATGATTTAGTGTTGAACTTTAATTTTGTGAGAGAGTTAAGGTGGAGATTCATAGGCTTGATTGTGACGTACTCTAATTCGAGATGATAAGAATATAATTACGGAAAAGCGTGAGCGAGCTTAAATTCGTTAGGTCAGTGGCTTAACAAGGGTAACTACTGAATTGATATAACAAGGGGTAAATAGGACCCTTAGAGTTATGTGAATACTTGAATTAATATGAAAGTGAAATAAATTCGTAAAGCAAACAAGTACAGTGAATATTAGAGAGAAATATATTATGTACAAGTATGAAGAATTGGGTTGTGTAAATACCTACTGTTTTATAGGATTACTTGGGTTGTGAATGCCTATTGTGTGTTTCCTTGTGATAGGAACAAAGACTCGGGAAATATTAAGTTACGGGCTAAGTAAGTGAGTCTGAGGATAATGGTTGGGTGACACCAAGTTATTAAATTAATGGATGTGATAATTAATGAAGGTAGAGTCGGAGAGTAGACTCGGAAAAGTATTAAATTAATTGATGTTGTAATTAATTAGTTTAGGGTCGGGTTGTAGACCCGGAGTTTGGTATAAATTAATTAATGTCTAAATTAATTAATTGGGAGTCGGACCACAGACTCAATTTGGTATAAATTAATTATATTAGAGTCGGACCACAGACTCAGATTTGTGTTGATTCATTAACGTGTAAATTAATTAAATAAGAGTCGGATTGTAGACTCGGGTGGGTATTAAATTAATGGGTGAGTTAATTAATTTAATTAGAGTCGGATTGTAGACTCGGGGAGGTATTAAATTAATGAGTGTGTTAATTAATTTAATTAGAGTCGGACCATAGACTCGGGGAAAGTATTATATTAATTGAGTCGTGAATTAATTATATTAGAGTCGGACATAGACTCGAGAGGATCATAAATTATTAAGTGAGAAAATTAATTACGTTGAGTCGGGCCACAGACTCAGGAAATTTCAAGTAGTGTACGGGATTTTGAGTGCACGGTAAAGCCGGGGTTTATATTATATATATACAGTGTAGTGATAGTATATATATACGTGTTCATATATTGTGTGTGATATTAAATTACAGGCAGTGTACGGGATTTTGAGTACACGGTAAAGCCGGAGTTTATATTATATATATACGGTGTAGTGATAGTATATATATACGTGTATATATTGTGTGTGATATTAAATATCAGTGACTAGATATTTATTCAATTTATATACTCTAATGCTATCAAGGGAGGTTGCGCGATGTGGGTGAGTCCCCTAACTTGAGGAGTAGGGCGAGTATATCCCCAGGTCATAGCGTCCGGTATATATGGGTGAGGGATGTATCTCACTTTCAGGAAAGGAATATGACCGCCTCCACTATGTTTATATTTTGGGCCAAGTTGGTGAGCGATTCCAACTTGGGTAACTAGGTTTTGTGAGCACACCTAGTGAGATAGCATTTTAGAGGGAATCATCCGGTGAGGGTATACTCGAAGGGATGGATGTACTTATATTATATGTGTGGATATTGTGGTAAAGGTACGTATATAATGGTAGTAAATATTATATACGGGTAATAATACAGTGTGTGATGTATTTACTTTATATAACTAGTGACACGGTTATATGCTAATATTTAAGAGGAATTAAGTAAGTTAATTGTGAGATAACTTATAATTCAAGAGTCATTATACTCTAGTTAGAGTAGTATGGAAAGGGATGGTTATACCAGGACTAGTTGAACGGGGTAGTACAACTAGGTGGGGTTAGGGTAACTGGTAAGTGTGCACAATAGTGGAGGGCAAGGGAGTGCGACACTAACTTAAATATGAAGCGCATTCATGCATTTTAAATTACTGCAGTTAATTCACTTGCTAAATATTTTCAAAATGTTTTGGGTTCTAACCCTTGCTATAAAACTATTTTCAAAATCTTTTAGGTGTCCAGCCACAGGGACGCCAGGATTGATATTCTATTCTAGTGACACGGAGCTGCAGCATATGTGGATGCTAGCAGGAGTTTGGATTAGACGCATCGTTTATTCATTCCTAGAGTAGGAATCATTTCTCAGTTCAGTTTTATTTAGGGCCTGTCGCCCAGACTTCTCAGTACAGTTTTCTGATGTAATCCTTCAGGTGTTTGAAGTTTGTATTGGATTATTTTACTTTGGTGGCCGATGGTTTATTCGATTAGTTATTTATATTAATTATTCAGTTGATTTATTCAGTTGTGTGAATGGTTTATATTTAATTCCGCATGTACTATTTTGTTAAATTAAAAAGTTAAAATTTGGCACCAGTTTTTGGAATACTAGGTGGTTAGTATGTTTTAAAAAAATTTCGACAGTGATGCTAAAGATGATCCAACTGGGATTCATGTTTTAATTTGGTATAGGACTGATCACCCGGTATTTTATTAGGCGGGGTGTCACAGATGGTATCAGAGCATCAGGTTCTAGTGTCCTTAGGATCTGTGCGGCTTTTCACGTTTCAGCTTAGCAATATTTGATATAGAGCCCTATTATAGGATTGTTGTATTCTCATACGTATGCGCATATACGTTCTTCTGCCAAATTTATATTTGAGAGTGAACTCATACAAATTCGATTCTCATTCCAGATGACGCCCAGGAGAGAGAGAGCAGCTAGGGGAGTAGGGGAAGATGAGACGAGGGAGGCTCATTAGGAGCAAGAGTTACCGCAACTACAACCAGAGATGATTTTGACAGCACAGGTAACTGAAATAGTGGCACAGACAGTTGAAACGACGATGGTCACAACTGCAGGGTACTTTCCATGGGATCCGCCACAAGTGTTAGTGGCGCCGGATGTTCAGACTCACGCGGGGTCGTCGGGTTGGAAACAGGAAAGAGAGGTTATTTTTAGTAGGAACCCACCAGAGTTGCGAGGGGGTTCAGTGGTAGTACTAGCGTGTCAAGGAAGAGAGATATCCAGCGTCACCTACGCATGGGAGATTGTGATAAGGTGCGGAAGCAAATTCTAACCACTTTTAGTTTAGTGGGAGTAGCGCTACAGTGGTTGGAGTCGATCACCACAGTTGAGGAAAGGGACACACTAGCTATTGCAGAGTTTTGGGTGCGGTTCGATCGCAAGTATTCTCCTCCAGCAGTTGAGATCGAAACGAGGAGAAAATTTTGTGAGATGACTCAAGGAGACCGTTAAGTGGCCGATTACGAAGAAGAATTCACTCGGTTAGAAAATTTTGTACCAGATGAGGTAAGCAAGGAAAAGAGAAAGTAAAGTTTATGGACGGGTTAGTCTGGAGAATCATACAACCTTTAATTGATAATTCCGCATTAGTAAATTATACTGATGTCATTAACGTAGCACTCCGGCACTGTCGGGAATATCGCTTCCACGTGAAAGGAAGCGGGAGGGGAGTGGAAACTAGCCAGTTGGATAAGGCAGGAGGGAACAATACCAGTGGGGTATCCCAGCAGCAGACTGGGGGAGATCATGGGCAGGATTTCCGGCAGGGAAACCACTCCAAACGATTTAGAAGTGGAGGCTATCGGCAGGATGGTCAGGGAATTCAACAAGGTCGGCATGGAAGGGACCAGTGGCAGGGTGAATGTGGTTGGCCGGTTATTATAGACGGTTCATCAAAGGTTTCTCAAAGATTGCGGGCCCTTTGACGAATCTTGCCCGGAAAGGGGTACCTTTCACTTGGAATGATCACTGTCAATTAGCCTTCGACGAGTTAAAGGACAAGTTGACATCTGCACCCGTGCTTGCATTGCCGAAAGGAGGATTAGAGTATCGAGTTTACACTGACGCATCCTTACAGGGACTTGGGGGTGTGCTTCAGCAGGAGGAAAGGGCTATAGCTTATGCGTCCAGGAAGCTAAAGCCCCACGAGAGGAATTACGCCACTCACGACCTGGAGTTAGCAGCAGTCATTTTTGCTTTGAGGATTTGGAGACATTATCTCCTGGGGGAGCAGTTCACGCTATTCACGGATCACAAATCACTTCAGTATCTCTTCACTCAGAAGGATTTGAATATGAGACAGAGGCGATGGCTAGAATTCATGAAAGACTATCAGTTTGATATTCAGTATCATCCTGAAAAGGCTAATGTGGTGGCAGATGCATTGAGTCGGAGACCGACTGGGGAAATATCAGAAGTCTGGAAAGCGAAGTGGAGAGAACTTTGATACGAGGATGATGTAGCCAGGGATTGCATGTCACCATTATCCATCACACCCGAGATCATTATGCGAGTTGTGAGGGCTCAGGCAGAGGATCAGACCTGCCGGGATAGGGTGAGCCAGTTGCTAGCTGAGGGAGCAGAGGGCTACTCGATCAGCTCGGAGGGAGGCTTACGCCATAATGGGAGGTTGATTATGCCAGAGGATGCGGAATTGAGGCACGCTGTTATGACGAAGTCTCATGGGTCGATATTCGTGATACATCCCGGTGGGGATAAGATGTATCAAGATATGAGGAGGCAGTATTGGTGGGCAGGGATGAAACGGGACATAGCAGAGTTTGTTTCGAAATGTGCCACGTGTCAGCTTGTGAAAGTTGACCATCAGAGACCATCAGGGATGCTACAGCCACTTGAAATTCCTGTGTGGAAGTGGGAGAGCATCTCTATGGACTTCATTATAGGGTTACCGACATCACAGAAGGGTCACGATTCCATATGGGTTATTGTGGATCGGTTGAACAAAGTGGCCCACTTCCTACTGGTTCGCACAGACTTTGAGACGATGCGTTATGCACAACTATTCATAGCGGAGATTGTTAAACTGCACGGGGTACCGATTAATATTGTGTCGGATAGGGACAAGATCTTTGTGGCCCATTTTTGGCAGAGTTTTCAGGAGGCCATGGGCACGGAGTTACGTTTGAGTACAGCCTATCACCCACAGACTGACGGGTAGACCGAGAGAGTCAATCAGATGTTGGAAGATATGCTCAGAATGTGTATACTAGACTTTGGGGGAGGTTGGGAGAAATATCTTCCTCTAGTAGAGTTTGCGTATAATAACTCTTACCAATTCACGATCGGCATGGCACCATTCGAGGCATTATACGGGTGACCTTGTCGTTCACCCGCTTGTTGGTTAGAGGTGGGGGACAACAAACTGTTGGGGACGGAGATTATTCAGGAGACATCTTCCAAGATAGAGCTGATCCGAGGGAGGATTCAGATAGCTCAGGATAGGCAGAAAAGTTACGCTAATGCTTCACGGAGACACGTGGAATTAGAGGTTGGGGATCAGGTATTGGTCAGGGTGTCCCCCATGAAAGGGGTGATGAGGTTCGGCAAGAAGGGTAAGCTAGCACCGAGGTACGTGGGACCTTTCCCTATTATTGAGAGGGTGGGGCCTGTAGCCTACAGGCTGGGATTACCGGAGCATCTTCAGTGGATAGACGACGTGTTCCATGTAGCATCGCTGAAGAAATATCACAGGAGTGAGAGGGCCTTCTGGCACATTCCACTCGAAGAAATTGATTTACAGCCAGAAATCTCATATGAGGAGAGGCCGGTGGCTATCCTAAACCGTAGCGAGCAAAAATTATGATCCAAGGTTGTTCCACTAGTTAGAGTACAGTGGGGTCATCACAACATTGACGAGTCTACCTGGGAGCGGGAGGAGGATATGCGGGAGCAATATCCAGAGCTTTTCATCACAGGTATGACCTAATTTCGGGGACGAAATTCCTTTGTAAGGGGGGGAGGGAGGAGTATGTAACACCCCGCATTTTTCATACATTAAATATTTAATTAATTCGGGAATTGAAAATTACTTGTGAGTCGTAATTTAATAGAATTAATTAGGGAAATTTTATTTAAATATTAATCGAGGAGTAAATGGTTAATATTTACGGGAAGTTATTTACTAAGTGAATAGTAATTATTTATTTAAGTCATTTCGAGTATTAATGACCGGGTATGCACTTATCTCAACCGGAAGTCGGTATAGACTAAAGGGGTGAGGGGATATATATTTTTATAAATTAATTCAGATGCCAATTCTGAGTGTACGGTTGAGTCCGGATGGGCCGAGATAGTCGAAAAAGTGTACCCGGGGAGGTAGTAAACGGGTCACGGGGCATTTTTAGACATAACCGGGCCCACACGGGGGCATTTGGGTCACTTGGGCTTGGCCCATTAGGCAAAAAACGGGATTAGATAAATTAAGGAATTGGGAGGAATAATAAAACGGCTGATAGGGTTTTAGAAAAGGCTAAGTGTATTAAGGAACCCTAATAGCAGTTAAAGGCAGCTTTGGGATCACTGGAGAGCCAACAAGGATCGTCTTCAACCTTGGAAATTCATCCCCGAATCAGACACTACGAAACCTAAGGCAAGTGAATAACTTGCAATAGTATTGAATCTGTTTTGCAATTCATATTCATGTGATGTGTTTGATCAAAATTCGTTTTGGGTGTTCATGGCATAAACATAAGGTTTTGAAAATAATAATCTGATTTACGAAATTGAATGAGGATTCTTGTAGAAATCTGATATTATAAATTGATACATATCTGGTAGGATGATATCTGGATAATTAGAAATGAATTTGGTGAAGGGATTTGGGATGTAAATGGGTAAGGAATTAAAAATGGATATTTCCCCAAATTCAGAAATTGTAGTTAATGGACGAATTAATGATGTTGGTGGACATTCTGGAGGTCCCTAATAAGGTTTCTAACATGTATTAATGTTAAGAGGGCTTAAGGTTGCTGGTAGAGAAAACTAGGGTTTGGGAAAAATCGCCCATGGCTGAATCTGTCTTCGCGAAGAAGACGAAGACCTGCTCGATCGATCGATCGAAGGTCTGGGGTCGATCGAAGGTCTGGGGTCGATCGATCGAAGGTCGGCAGATTTTGACAGTTCGCCCAGTTTTATTTTATATAAAGAAAATTTAATTTAATCTTTTTCCATGAATTAATTTGGTGAGAAATTTATACATGGGTTTTAAATCTAATTAATGGTGAATAAAATTAATTACAATTTGTAGACGACTTAGTGTGACATCATAATTTCAAATTGTTGAGTTTTGGAGAAATTAGGTGTGACACACTAAGGTTGAATTTTTGGGAAGGTGTTCGGAAGAATTAAATATAGATGTAGTGAACAAGTTCGGGAATAACGGTTGAGGAATATCGAGTGATCAATCTTATTTAGGTAAAGGCTAAATAATTCGGGAGTCGAGAAGTTAGACTCGGGTGAGGGTAATTCAGACTTCGAGAGTAAGTTCAATTTTATGGTGGGGACGACACCAAAGGTGACTTAATTAATTAATGTGTGAATTAATTAATGATTATAGTTGGACCATAAACTCTTAATAAATTAATTAGGCTTATGTTACGGATTGTGTACATGGTGTAGCCGGGACATTTTATATTTATATATATGTACGGAGTGTGACAGTATATATATATATATATAGTGTGTGTGTGCATGAATATCAGTGATTGAATATTATTAGTATATACTCTAGTGCTATAGGAGGAGGTTACGCGTAGTGGATGAATCCCCTAGCTTGAGGAGTAGGGCGAGTACAATCCCAGGTCATAGCGTCCGTTATATGGGTGAGGGGCATCTCACTTTCAGGGAAGGAATATGACCGCCTCCAATTCGTATGTTAAACTAAGTTAGTGAGCGAATCTAACTTGGATAACTAGGTTATGTGAATACACCTACTGGGATAGCACTTGGGAAAATTTATATTTTGTGAGAATTTTTACTCGGTCGAAAGTTTGTATTAAATGTTATTTCAGTATGTTCGTGAATACTGTAACATGATTAAATATATAATTAGGTAAATAATTATATATGGGATAATTAATACATAGTGAGAAATGTATTATGTGCATAACATGTGTGAATGTTATGAAATTCAAAAGGGTAATGATTTAATTAAGTTTGACGTTTATAATAAAAATCATGAATTAAGGCATACTCGGTTAGAGTAGGTAAATTTCAAGGGTTAAAATAAGTATTGGGTCAGGAGCGTAGGACCTAGTAAATTAAATGGAAACGTTAGTAGTTCACATTAGAGGAGGGGTGAGGAAGTCCTCAAGAGAGTGCGGCACTAACTAAAATATGAAGAGCATGCATATTTATTTATTACTGCAAGCTAATCATTTGTTAAATGTTTTCAAATGTTTTAGGGTACTAACCCTTGCTATAAATTTTTTTTAAAAACCTTTTAGGTGTCCAGCCACAGGGACGCCAGGCTTGACTCTATTCCAGGTATCCTTTGCTGCAGGACATGTGGATGTTGCGGGGTTTTTGATAGACGCCTCCTTCTTTCATTCGTGTAAAGACTCTCTAGTAGTTACCTGAGCTTGTCGCTCACAGTTCATTTATCAGTATTAGACTTGTTGAGATTTTCTTCTTATCTTTACTTGTATTGGATTTGGACCGATGGTTTATTCGGTTAAGTATTTTATTTGTGGATGGTTATTTTAGTTAATTATGATTGTGTATTATTTTATTTTCCGCATGAATTTTTATTTAATTAATTGAAAGATAAAAATTGACACAAGTCTACTTTTCTCACTTAGGTGGTTAGTAATTAAAAAGACGACAGTGATGCTAAGAATGGACCAACTGAGAAACCTTTTCTAACTTGATTTAGGACTGATCACCCGGGATTAATTAGGCGGGGTGTCACAGATAGGACGAGTATATCCCCAGGTCATAGCGTCCGGTATATATGGGTGAGGGATGTATCTCACTTTCAGGGAAGGAATATGACCGCCTCCACTACGTTTATATTTTGGGCCAAGTTGGTGAGCGATTCCAACTTGGGTAACTAGGTTTTGTGAGCACACCTAGTGAGATAGCATTTTAGAGGGAATCATCCGGCGAGGGTATACTCGAAGGGATGGATGTACTTATATTATATGTGTGGATATTGTGGTAAAGGTACGTATATAATGGTAGTAAATACTATATACGGGTAATAATACAGTGTGTGATGTATTTACTTTATATAACTAGTGATACGGTTATATGCTAATATTTAAGAGGAATTAAGTAAGTTAATTGTGAGATAACTTATAATTCAAGAGTCATTATACTCGGATTAGAGTAGTATGGAAAGGGATGGTTATACCAGGACTAGTTGAACGGGGTAGTACAACTAGGTGGGGTTAGGGTAACTGGTAGGTGTGCACAATAGTGGAGGGCAAGGGAGTGCGACACTAACTTAAATATGAAGCGCATTCATGCATTTTAAATTACTGCAGTTAATTCACTTGCTAAATATTTTCAAAATGTTTTGGGTTCTAACCCATGCTATAAAACTATTTTCAAAACCTTTTAGGTGTCCAGCCACAGGGACGCCAGGATTGATATTCTATTCCAGGGACACGGAGCTGCAGCATATGTGGATGCTAGCAGGAGTTTGGATTAGACACATCGTTCATTCATTCCTAGAGTAGGAATCATTTCTCTGTTCAGTTTTATTTAGGGCCTGTCGCCCAGACTTCTCAGTACAGTTTTCTGATGTAATCCTTCAGGTGTTTGAAGTTTGTATTGGATTATTTTACTTTGGTGGCCGATGGTTTATTCAACAAGTTATTTAAATTAATTATTCAGTTGATTTATTCAGTTGTGTGAATGGTTTATATTTAATTCCGCATGTACTATTTTGTTTAATTAAAAAGTTAAAATTTGGCACCAGTTTTTGGAATACTAGGTGGTTAGTATGTTTTAAAAAGTTTTCGACAGTGATGCTAAGGATGATCCAACTGGGATTCCTATTTTAATTTGGTATAGGACTGATCACCCGGTATTTTATTAGGCGGGGTGTAACAGATGGTATCAGAGCATCAGGTTCTAGTGTCCTTAGGATCTGTGCGTCTTTTTACGTTTCGTCTTATCAATCTTTGATATAGAGCCCTATTATAGGATTGTTGTATTCTCATACGTATGCGCATATACGTTCTTCTGCTAAATTTATATTTGAGAGTGAACTCATATAAATTCGATTCTCATTCCGGATGACGCCCAGGAGAGAGAGAGCAGCTAGGGCAGTAGGGGGAGATGAGATGAGGGAGGCTCATTAGGAGCAAGAGTTACCGCAGCTACAGCCAAAGATGATTTTGACAGCACAGGTAACTGAAATAGTGGCACAGACAGTTGAAACGACGATGGTCACAACGACAGGGTACTTTCCATGGGATCCACCACAAGTGTTAGTGGCGCCGGATGTTCAGACTCACGCGGGGTCGTCGGGGTGGAAACAGGAAAGAGAGGTTATTTTTAGTAGGAACCCACCAGAGTTGCGAGGGGGTTCAGTGGTAGTACTAGCGTGTCAAGGAAGAGAGATATCCAGCGTCACCTACGCATGGGAGATTGTGATAAGGTGCGGAAGCAAATTCTAACCACTTTTAGTTTAGTGGGAGTAGCGCTACCGTGGTGGGAGTCGATCACCACAGTTGAGGAAAGGGACACACTAGCTATTGCAGAGTTTTGGGTGCGGTTCGATCGCAAGTATTCTCCTCCAGCAGTTGAGACCGAAACGAGGAGAAAATTTTGTGAGATGACTCAAGGGGACCGTTAAGTGGCCGATTACGAGGAAGAATTCACTCGGTTAGAAAATTTTGTACCAGATGAGGTAAGCAAGGAAAAGAGAAAGTAAAGTTTATGGATGGGTTAGTCTGGAGAATCATACAACCTTTAATTGATAATTCCGCATTAGTAAATTATACTGATGTCATTAACGTAGCACTCCGGCACTGTCGGGAATATCGCTTCCACGTGAAAGGAATCGGGAGGGGAGTGGAAACTAGCCAGTCGGATAAGGCAGGAGGGAACAATACCAGTGGGGTATCCCAGCAGCAGATTGGGGGAGATCAGGGGCAGGATATCCGGCAGGGAAACCACACTAAACGATTTAGAACTGGAGGCTATCGGCAAGATGGTCAGGGAATTCAACAAGGTCGGCATGGAAGGGACCAGTGGCAGGGTGAATGTGTTAGACGGTGTTTCGTCGGTGGGAAAAGCAAGACACTTGAAGAGAGATTGTCTTAAGCAAGGCAGGGGGCAACTACAGGACGAGGTCCTGAATGTACAGCCACTAAAGAAAGTCATTGGTGCATTTGGGCAGGGAGAAGATGCTCCGTAACCCGAGAACCAGCCGTTGCAGGTGGAGTATAGAGGTAATTATTTTGACCCTAGGGGCATGGGGTATATTTTTGAGTGACAGGGAGGATGTCACAATATAAGTCTTATTTTTCACTAAAGTTCACGGGTGAGTCGAATTTAGTGAGTACGTTGGCGGTAGCAGCCAAAGCATGTCGATAAACTTTCCGTAGAGTAACGGAGTTCCTTGGTGTTCTTCACGAAAGAGTGAAGGTGTACACTGAGTGAAAGTTTGAATTATGCGAGGAATTACTAATTTCGATAATTATGGGAGTAGGGTTGATAACATTTCCTAAAAAAAAAAAATCAGCTGGATAGCGATGGAATTTAACTATGGTGGATAGTGGTGTAAAATTTTGGTGTTCGCGACACCAGGGTATGGTTGGTACTAGGTATCACCTGAGAGGGCGTATATCCTATATATGTGGATATATATATATATGTTGTATTGCGTGGTGCGATAGCACATAGTGAAGTTTTGTGTTCTCACATTTTATCCCGGTAAGTGGGGATGTTTACTGAAGTAAAGAGAGATAGCTCGGGTTTACTTTGCGCTAGGACTAGTGATAGTAAGGGCGCGGTATTTTATGTTGTCTTTAGTATCATAAGGATAAGCATATATACTTTTGTGTTGAGAGACAAGTATTTATAGGGAGATGTTTGGACGTTAGCACATGGGTTGGGTACCCGGGCAGTAGATATATATGTATATATATTTATGTATGTGATATGACTACATGATTCGAAGTTATATTACGGGTTACGACTAGTATAGTCGGGTAACTTTCGTGCGGTAAAGAGCGGGGATAGGGTGTATGGGCACCAGGATTAATTAAGGCAAATTTTGTGCGGTTAAGCGCGGGTATAGGGTGTATGGGCGCCCTGGCAAATTTTAAATGCATACTTGTGTAACGTATGGTTAGAAGCAAATGGGATAGATATAGCGGGCTTGGAGGCACATGACTAGTGAGTAATAAGTGAATATTGGAACACTAGGTTTATCTTAATTTCGAGGACGAAATTCTTTTGTAAAGGGGGAAGTATGTAACACCCCGTATTTTTGTACATTTAATATTTAATTAATTCGGGAATTTTAAAATACTTGTGTGTTGTAATTTTAATGGAATTAATTATGGCAATATATATATATATATATATATATATATATGGAAGTGAATGGTTAATGTTTAGGAAAATTTATTTACTAAGTGAATAGTAATAATTTACTTGCATCATTTCGGGTATTAATGACGGGGTATGCACTTATCCCAACCAGGAGTCGGTATAGACTAAATTGGGTGTGAGATAAGGATTTTTATAAATTAATTCGGATGCCAATTCTGAGTACGCGATTGTGTCCGGATGGGTCCAAATAGTCAGAAAAGAGTACCCGGGGGTAGTAATTGGGTCTCGGGAAATTTTTGAGCATAACCGGGCCCACACGAGGTGATTTAGGCTATTTTAATTAGGCCCATTAGGTGAAAAACGGGATGGAGGGTTTTAACCTAACCGAGGGATTAGGAAATCAGCAGCCAACACAATTCTAAGCCTAGGGCTTGAGAGGGAAATTGGGGGAAAGCTTAGCAAAAGCCAATTTGGGGATTTTGGAGCCAAATTGAGGGACTACGCCAACGGATCAGACACTACGAACACTTATAGGCAAGTGGTTAACTGTTGTGATCTCTAAATTGATGATAATCAATTCATATCATAGTGATGTGTAAACCAAAATTCGTTTTGGGATAAATGGGTATAAAAATGGGGTTTTTGTTCATGTAGCTATTGAATGAGATTCAAAGTAAGAAATAGGTGTATTATATATCCCTAAGTAAAGATAAAATAAAATTTGAATATAATTGATTATTAACATGGAATCTTTATGAGTTCTTGGATGAAGAACATGAATCTTGAATGACTTAGGGTTTAATTGATGAACACAAGATGTCAACCTGCCAGAATTTTTGACACAAATTTAAACGTATGCCATTTGAGTTGTACTTATAATTAGAGTGTGAACCATACATTCCTGGAAAGGTATTTCTCTTAGCTATCCAATGAACTTGGAGTCAGATCAATCAGATTTCTGTAGAGGTAGTAATCGACATTTTACTATAGGGTGTTTGATCTGTCAACATAGTAATGAGCCAGAATTTTGACGTGACTTTAAACGTGTGCGATTTGAATTCTACTTCGAATTAGAGTGTAAAACATACATTACTGGAAATATATTTCTTTTAGCTATCCAATGAACTTGGAATCAGGTCAATCGGAGTTCTGTAGAGGGAGAAATTGAAATTTTACTAGAAGGTGTTTAATCTGCCAGAAAATTTGAGATTTTTCTTTTTAAGCCTCATATGTCTAAAATTTTATCGGGGAAGTGTTTGGGACCTTGATGAAATATATTGATGGAATAATGATATGGAAGTAGGTCTATGATTTAGTATTGAACTTTAATTTTGTGAGAGAGTTAAGGTGGAGATTCATAGGCTTGATTGTGACGTACTCTAATTCGAGATGATAAGAATATTATTACGGAAAAACGTGAGCGAGCTTAAATTCGTTAGGTCAGTGGCTTAACAAGGGTAACTACTGAATTGATATAAAAAGGGATAACTAGGACCCTTAGATCTATGTGAATACTTGAATTAATACGAAAGTGAAATAAATTCGTAAAGCAAACAAGTACAGTGAATATTAGAGAGAAATATATTATGTACAAGTATGAAGAATTGGGTTGTGTCAATACCTACTGTTTTATAGGATTACTTGGGTTGTGAATGACTATTGTGTGTTTCCTTGTGATAGGAGCAAAGACTCGGGAAATATTAAGTTATGGGCTAAGTAAGTGAGTCTGGGGATAATGGTTGGGTGACACTAAGTTATTAAATTAATGGATGTGATAATTAATGAAGGTAGAGTCGGAGGGTAGACTCGGAAAAGTATTAAATTAATTGATGTTGTAATTAATTAGTATAGGGTCGGGTTGTAGACCCGGAGTTTGGTATAAATTAATTAATGTCTAAATTAATTAATTGGGAGTCGGACCACAAACTCAATTTGGTATAAATTAATTATTGTGTAAATTATTTATATTAGAGTCGGACCACAGACTCAGATTTGTGTTGATTCATTAACGTGTAAATTAATTAAATAAGAGTCGGATTGTAGACTCGGGTGAGTATTAAATTAATGGGTGTGTTAATTAATTTAATTAGAGTCGGATTGTAGACTCGGGGAGGTATTAAATTAATGGGTGTGTTAATTAATTTAATTAGAGTCGGACCACAGACTCGGGGAAAGTATTATATTAATTGAGGCGTGAATTAATTATATTAGAGTCGGACATAGACTCGGGAGGATCATTAATTATTAAGTGAGAAAATTAATTACGTTGAGTCGGGCCACAGACTTAGGAAATTTCAAGCAGTGTACGGGATTTTGAGTGCACGGTAAAGCCGGGGTTTATATTATATATATACGGTGTAGTGATAGTATATATATACGTGTTCATATATTGTGTGTGATATTAAATTACCAGCAGTGTACGGGATGTTGAGTACACGGTAAAGCCGGGGTTTATATTATATATATACGGTGTAGTGATAGTATATATATACGTGTATATATTGTGTGTGATATTAAATATCAGTGACTAGATATTTATTCAATTTATATACTCTAATGCTATCAAGAGAGGTTGCGCGATGTGGGTGAGTCCCCTAGCTTGAGGAGTAGGGCGAGTATATCCCCAGGTCATAGCGTCCGGTATATATGGGTGAGGGATGTATCTCACTTTCAAGGAAGGAATATGACCGCCTCCACTACGTTTGTATTTTGGGCCATGTTGGTGAGCGATTCCAACTTGGGTAACTAGGTTTTGTGAGCACACCTAGTGAGATAGCATTTTAGAGGGAATCATCCGGTGAGGGTATACTCGAAGGGATGGATGTACTTATATTATATGTGTGGATATTATGGTAAAGGTACGTATATAATGGTAGTAAATATTATATACGGGTAATAATACAGTGTGTGATGTATTTACTTTATATAACTAGTGACACGGTTATATGCTAATATTTAAGAGGAATTAAGTAAGTTAATTGTGAGATAACTTATAATTCAAGAGTCATTAGACTCGGGTTAGAGTAGTATGGAAAGGGATGGGTATACCAGGACTAGTTGAACGGGGTAGTACAACTAGGTGGGGTTAGGGTAACTGGTAGGTGTGCACAATAGTGGAGGGCAAGGGAGTGTGACACTAACTTAAATATGAAGCGCATTCATGCATTTTAAATTACTGCAGTTAATTCACTTGCTAAATATTTTCAAAATGTTTTGGGTTCTAACCCTTGCTATAAAACTATTTTCAAAACCTTTTAGGTGTCCAGCCACAGGGACGCCAGGATTGATATTCTATTCCAGGGACACGGAGCTGCAACATATGTGGATGCTAGCAGGAGTTTGGATTAGACGCATCGTTCATTCATTCCTAGAGTAGGAGTCATTTCTCAGTTCAGTTTTATTTAGGGCCTGTCGCCCAGACTTCTCAGTACAGTTTTCTGATGTAATCCTTCAGGTGTTCGAAGTTTGTATTGGATTATTTTACTTTGGTGGCCGATGGTTTATTCGGCAAGTTATTTAAATTAATTATTCAGTTGATTTATTCAGTTGTGTGAATGGTTTATATTTAATTCCGCATGTACTATTTTGTTAAATTAAAAAGTTAAAATTTGGCACCAGTTTTTGGAATATTAGGTGGTTAGTATGTTTTAAAAAGTTTTCGACAGTGATGCTAAGGATGATCCAACTGGGATTCCTGTTTTAATTTGGTATATGACTGATCACCCGTTATTTTATTAGGCGGGGTGTCACAGGAGCTTACACTAGTTTGACCTTGGGGAGATCTTTGGCCCTGGGTAGGAAACTTGCCCTTCTCTTGGACACTCAACGAGGATTGTATCTTTGACAGATTTGCATTTTTGTCACTGATTAGGCAATCATATCTAGCATTGGTTGCAGTCTGGATATTGATAAATTGATTCATAGTATCCTCGAGAGTTCTCCACGGTGGAAGGATATATGCTCCTTGAGGTGGTAGTGCTTGCACATGTCCTTGCATGTGTGGAGCTTGTTGAAAGTGTTGTGGTGGAGGAGGGGCAAGATGTGAAGTAGGGTTCATCGCAGCATGTTGTTTCCCATAGCTATAATCAAGATGGTTTTTTCCATGAAGGGTTGTAAGAATTCCCGTGCGGTGCACGAAAATTACCCTTAAATCCTCCTATATCACTAACTTGGTCTTGAAGCATCACTTTGTAGGCGGGTATAGTCGGGCATTCCTGAGTTGAATGACCCACCTCACAAATCGCACACACCTTTTCGACGGGGGTTGGTATGGATCAGTTGGTCCTCTTCCATATACCTCGCGTAGGTCTCAAAATCCTTTCTCAAGTGTATCTAATCGACTGTCCATCATATAATTCTTATCTACGTGAAATAGGCCGGACACCGATGGGGTGGTGGTCACTTGATGATTTCGATTTTGAGCATTAGGATCAGAAGTATCCCAGGATTGGGTAGTCTCGACAACATATCTCAGATGCAGCTCAGCATCGTGGGCATCTAGTTCGACAAACGGACCACTACCCGTGGTTTCAACGAGTTGCTTGGAATTAAGGTTCAACCCATTATAGAGAAAAGAAATGATTTGCGCTGTATCAAATCCATGATGGGGGCACAAAGTAACTAACTCATTGAAACGCTCGTAACATCGATGAAATGGCTCATTTTCTGATTGTCTGAACGCTTGAATTTGACCCTTTATGGAGATTGTTCGATGTGGTGGGAAGAATTTCTTGAGAAATCTAGATTGCAACTCGTTCCAAGATGGGATCGAGCTTGGAGGTAAAGACCGTAGCCAGGTCTTATCTTTATCTTTTAGCGAGAAGGGGAAGAGTTTGAGGCGGATCACCTCTTGTGTGAAAGTTTGATCACTGAGAGTATCACACACATCCTCAAATTCCCTCATATGGAGATATGGCATTTCAGAATCCATAACGTGGTAATGGGGTAACATCTGGATCATCCCATTTTTAAAACAAAATTGCCCGACATTATATGGGAGTATAATGCTTCCCGGAGTGACAGTGCGCTCGGGATATAAGATTTCTCTCAGTGGGTAGTATGGGGCCTCTTCCTCACCGGCGGTTGCACTACCGTGTTGCGACATCTCTCTTTCTCTTAACGACTCAGTGTCCTCACTTGGTGTACTCAGAGTGTGCTCTGAAGTGTGTCCTAAGAAGGAAAATAGAGTGTTATTTGAGATTGAGTGTGACGGTGTGGGAGGTGGAATCCAGAACCATGGGGCGTTAGGAGTGTGAGGGCTATCAGGATCGTACTTAACGATTGGATTTTCGTGAATGTGGGTTGGAGTATTCTTGGGAGTTGGAGTGAGTTCAGAATTTTGCATTAATATCTTATGAGAGATGGTGATGAATCTTTTTGTGCTTTTTGAAATTTTTATATGTTTTTATATTTTTTGGAAAAGTTTGGTCAAAGTTTGAGATTGACTTGATCTAATCCTAAGTCTACCTAATTCCCCGGCAATGGAGCCAAAAACTTGATGCGACTAAGAATATGTCTCAGAAGCGCGTTCTCTTCTAGGCTCAAGTGCAAGCCTGTCGCGTTAGTAATAAACCCGGTAAGTCGGGATCGTATTCTCAGGGAAATAGTACAAAGAAATTGTGACAACGTTGGATAGACAAGGAAATCCTAACTCCGACTCTAAAGAAAAAAGAAAATTGATTTGGTTTGTGGAATGACTATACTAGATGCAATTATGAAATTATGAAAAGATGTAATTATACTAAATTACCTAAAATACTGATGAATACTGATTTAAAACTTTAAACTATGTGATTAGAAAAACAGGACGGGAATACAATCCCCCAACCCAAGTGTATTGCAGATAAAATACTAATCGTAAATTTAAATGATTAATTAGACCCAGAATTTAGTACTCCTAAGCATTACGTATATGAGGTTCAAGCCCGCATCATACTTAATCAGAGGATGAGTAAATCGGTATTTCGATAGTTACACTCGAATTGCTATCTAAAGCATCCCGGCTACCCAGAAGCAAACGAGATCCAAAGATCTACAATTGTCGTGTTCCTACGCAATACGGTCGTAATAAATCACTAAATTCAGAGGATTAATGTTATACATATGCAAATATCACATCAGGCTGGGTTCATGTATCCCGACCTTAGAAAATCTAGCCTAGCATGCTGAATCTAATGAAAACAATTTTTGAATTGCAGAAAACCATGATTAAACTAAGGAAAATTTGTGGAATGATGTAGAAAGTAATTAAACAGAGAAAATAACTCACTAATCTTACCAAAGCATTAAAAGAAGCAATTAAGAACACTTGTAATCACAGAAATCTGAATAATCTTCAATCTTTAAATTAAAAGAATAAACTATTTCTAAACTAGGGTTTTCTGAAAAAATGGAAAATTATATTAATTCTCCGTGAAAAGAATGATAATAAAACGGGTTTTTATACCCTACAAAAGTTTAGGAGTTTTAGCAGTACTAGGACTCTCCATTAGAGGAAGATAAGAAAATAAAATCTCGACAACCGGACGGGTCCTGTCCTCCTCCGGATCGGTCTGCCTGGAATCCGGACCGGTTCTTTTATTTGTAGGGAGGATCGATTCGGTACGGACCGATTCTTTTATTTTTCTTCCACCTTCGATTTGCCTTCGGTCCGAGGTTCTCTGGAATGTGGCACTGCGGACCAGTCCGGTCTTCCTGCGGATTGGTCTGCCTTTGACTTTATTTTCTCCAAATTTGACTGTTCATATCTTTCTCACCGGGATTCCGATTAAGGTGCCGTTTCTTCCTATGTGCTCATGAACTTAATATCTTCAACTTCTCTTTAGGTGCCTCATACGAATTCTAGGTAGAAATTACACTTTTGACCTTTTGACTTTCTTCTTTTCTTTTTTGATTCTCCCGGTTTCTTTCTTTCTTTAATTGACATCAAATACCGGTAAAATCAATACAAAATACCAGAAACTCGGTGTACTCGTTAGGATAAGTCAGTAGCACAATTATGAGATAAAGTCAAATCGATTATGTTGTTCGATGTGCTAAAAGTAACTAAATTGAAGGGATAAATTTGGAAGAATTTAGGCCTAATCAAATATGTTGTCTCAAAACACTACCAAACAGTCACATGGATGTGGCATGAAGTTGTGACTTGGTCATCCTAAGTGTTCATTCATAAAAGGTGTAAAATAAACTACGGAAATCTTTTTGTATTTTTCAAAATTTTCTAATAAAAAATATAATACAAAAAGTACACACGTCATAACACTAGCATGGATATATCATGAAGTATAACTAGCGTATGAAAAAAGAAACTAACACAATCATTTATAAGATATAGCAAGAGAATAATCATGTGCGAGTTTCAACATCTCAAAATTTTCTTCGACAAATATACACAAATCCATCGAGAGAAAAACAAACCACCCCAGATGCAGGCAAACAAGATCAAATGCAATAAATTAGCGTAACCCGCTCTGATACCACTTGTTAGCTCAAAAAACTATGGGTGGTTTCAAACATTTTTTAATAAATTTTAGTTCATCCTTAAAATATGCAACTATGTGTCAAAACAAATCAGATATGCACAAACTTAAGGAAAAATCCCCCGTAGGGGCAAAACCTTTTATATTTCTAGAACTTTGAAATAATTTACAAGACCTTTGACTTACAGACCACTTGATAATCGCTTACAAGTGTAACACACGGCGTCTTGAGCAAATCTTTAAAGAACTGATCTAGAAATCAGCAGTGGTTTACGCGCAGCAACATCACAAGGACACGCATCATGGACACGCAGTTTTCAACAAAGAATAAAGAAGTAGAAGATCCTCAATGACATGTAGTCATATAAATTTGTAAAGTCTCCCTTCACAATAGCACGCAGCTTTCCGATTGTAGAGATCACCCTCCAAAGGTTGAATCAGCAAAAGACCAAGTAAAACTATGTTTTAGGTTCCATAAAATAACTCACACAAAAGCACTGGAATTTATGAATTGTAAAACAAAGTTTTAAACCCTCAAAGTGACGGAGAATAAACCAAAAACACTTAAAAAAGTATTCGGTTAAAACCAGTGTTTTCTCCACACAAAATAAATACGTTTGACACTCTATTTATAAAACATTTAAGGCGATGACGTGTCAAACAAAAAGTGTTCTCGTTCAAACGAACTGTCATGTCGTTCGAACGATGTTTGGTCTCGTTCGAATGAGATAGTTTGTTCTCGTTCAAACGTACTGTCATGTCGTTCGAACGATGTTTGTCGCATGTTGGTCTGAGCATATTTTGACGAAACCATATGATTTTTGTCCCTGAAAACCCTCACGAGACTACACTCGTCCACTAGGGTAACCTAGGGGTTTAACGGCTTATTGCATATGCTAAATGAAATCATGCTCCCTACGAAAGTGACATCTATATTTCGATGTATATATACGTCTTGTACTGCCCTCTGTGGACTGGTTTTGTTTGTTTCATCACTAGGGACTAGCAATGTTTAAGTTAGGGGGTGTGATTCGTATCGAATATAACATATTCTGCCCGTTATCTTTATGCATTCTAGCGGTTTTACGGTCCTAAATGCCTATATTTATGCTCATTAACCAGATAACCTTGGATTTGGATATATGCATGCTTTAAAGGGATTAATTGTGCTTTTGTAGGTATTGGAACGCTAAAAGTGAGGATCCGTTGCATTTCGGAGAAGTTTCATCGTCAGACGCTACTTTAAGGGAATGTTAGTCAATTCACATTTCTTCTCCGGCTCATGGAAATTCCAGGGATGTGTAGTTCATTGAGTTAGCGTCGCGTGGTCGCAACCGGTGCGTCGTTCGGAGTTCAGATGAAGAAGATATGGCCGTTTTCGTTTGTAACCTTTTCCCCCTCTTAATGGACCAAACAAGGCTGAGAAACAGAGTACCGGTCGACCGCGGTTTTGAGTTTTGCCGTGGAAAGGAGACAGTGTGCTTCAACTTGAAGGCGCGGTCGACTGCGCGCCTGCGACCACCAGATATTTGTTGATCTTTTCCTTTTCTTTTCTTTTTCCTTTTCTTTTCTAATTTTATTCCAACTTACTATATAAAAGGTTTTTTGTTTTAATAATCAGATGGAGGAGATATAATCGATTTTAGGTTAGTTTAGCTTAGGTTTTTTGGGGTTTGGAGAGTTCTTCTTCATTTCTTCTTGGTTCGACACCCAATTGGGTTTGTAAGTTGACTATTCATCTTCCCTGCCATTTTAATATAGTTGTATTTCCTTAATTCTTTCTTTGTTAGTTAATTTACATGCTTTCATAATTAAGTTTACTTGCTTTCTAGTGTAGATTTATTGCGTTTATTTATCGCTTTCCTTTATCGCGTTTTTAATATGCTTTTTAGCTAAGTTAATCTAGGTTGTGTTGGATTGAAATCATTCCGGGTTGACATGTTGCTTTGCTTTAGTGATGGATTTTACGGGTCTATTTCGGGTGCGTTGTCCTAGTTATTATGCCTATGAGATTTGACGGGGCATATCATGTATGTTCCGTGCTTACGACCTTGCGTGCGTAATTTTCGGGGTATTTGTTGGCGCCAAAATCGTATTTGGCTTTTATGCTAATTTTAAGGGTGTGAAAATGAAAAATATGATACAAAAATATGTTATTGAAAACCAAAACAATTCACTAAAGCATATGGGAGTTTTGTAAATTGAAAACAAAAGGGATTAAAACCCTAAAGGAAGAAGCCAAAAAGGATTCTTCTTTCGCAGTTTTTCTGTTCGTTAAAACGCTGTGACTTCTTAATAAAAACGTTACCAAATAATGAGTATTTATAAAAAAATGCGTCGCCTCAAAAATAGAGCTCGTTCGAACGAGATCAGCATGTCGCTCGAACAAAGGACATATGTCGTTAGAACGAGATCGCACGACATGCTATCTCGCGCGAACGACATGCTATGTCGCTCGAACGACTGAGGCGAAGAAAATATTATTTTAATGTCCGCTTCAACACTTAGAAAAAATACTCATTCTCAATTTTTGACGAAAAAGTCCTCTCCAACACTTAGAAAATATTTTGTAAAAATATCCCAAAAGCTCTAAGTGAAAAGTTAAGGTATTTAAAACATAATATTACCAAAGTGAACTTCACGGAGTCTTGAATGATGAAGAACTTGAGTAATTTGGATTAGTCTTTAATGCTTGAGTGATCTTGAATACTCTTCGACGATGTAGCGGTATAAGACATAATAAATTGATAACGGACCTATGAAAGTATGTCCTTACAAATCTCCCCCTATGTCTATGCCGGTACATACATAAAAAATCCGAATTATCAAAAAACCAAAATGCCTATACAAATCTACCCTCCCATGAATAAATTTGCAAGACCTCAAAATTGTTCTTCAATCATCTTCGTCAAATCTCAAAGCTTTTCTCATCAGGGTGTGCAAAATCATGATCTTCAATATTTGTACCTACACACATGAGATAAAGCAAAAACCTTCGTGACGCATCGAGTTTGAAATGGTATAGGAATAAAACATTAATAAATCAAATCTCCCCCATAATGCAAAGACTCCCCCCATAACATGATAATTCTTTCTCCCCCTTTTATGATGTCCCCAAAAATGACAGATAAGAAGAAATAATCAAAACATGGAGTTTCACAAAAAAATGCATAGCAAACATGGATCAAACTACGCGCATACAAAGGTATGTCCCCAAAAATTTCACAAACTATTTTTGGATTTTTTAATTTTTTATACAAAAATAGGATACAAAAAAAAATCACACCATGGATTTAAACTCAAACAACCAAGTCATGGAAATGGAATGAATGGGTGTGAACACATTCGATAGGTAAATCAACTCAATCAAGCATATGTGCACGATGCATATGTGTACCCCTAACGAATGAACATCAAAAGTATCCTTAGGTGAAAATATTTTTGAATTTAGATGACATCGTCTTATACAAATCAACAAATCAAAGTCAAAATGATTTCCACCCCAATAACGTCCAAAACTATTTAGCGCATTTTCAAGAATTTCAAGGACGTGCAAACCCGTTATAAAATCTCCAACCAAACACCCTCATATATATCTTCTTTTTAGAGGTAATCTAAATTCTCAAACTTTGGAGAATTGGTGCAAAAACCTAAATGGGCCATAATTGGCATGAATTTCTTTTTATTGCCTTTAAATTTTTTCGGGCTCTTTTAAACCTCTTTGGACCCCGGGTAATAAAATTCCTCCATTTTTTAGGTCCAATTTAACAGTGGCTTAGTATTCGCAAAGGCAAAATGAACCTTTCGCAGCCCTTCCCCATTTTCAAATAAAACACACAAACTCACAAAACGATTTTTATATGCACAACCTTTTATCAAGTTTTATCGCGCTTGGTTCGTTTTAAGGACCTGATTGAAGTGAAAACACCCAACCAACAAGTGATAAGACAAGCAAAATAATCAAACAAATCCGTGCATGTGTGCAATAAAGGAAACACGAGTCAAACATGTAGGAAGTAACACTTAATTACATCTTAATGACTCCAAACATTATAAAGCACAAGGATGAATTGACCTATTGTCTCAAAACACTATCAAATAGTCACATGAAAATAATGGAATGATGTTTTGACTCGGTCATCCTAAGTGTTCATCTATAAAATGTGCAAACAAAACACAAAAATCTTTTTGGATTTTTAAATTTTTCAAAAAAAATATGAATGGACACTCATAAAATAGAAAATCTTTTTGCATTTTTCAAACTTTTTCAAAAGCAAAAATTTATACAAAATGTACATGTCACAACGCTAGCAAATATCATGAAACAAAAAAAACTATCGTATGACAAACATGCAAACACAATCATCTATATGAAATGGCAAGAGAAGAATCATGTGCAAGCAAACGAGAATCAACTTGTCTAAAATCTAGTGCCTCTAAAAGTGATTTCCTAACCCAAATAGATGTGAAACGTCGTGGTAACACTAGACATAAACTTCCTAGGACATTTTCCAAGATCAAAATTAAAAGGCCTAAGGTGACCTTTCCTACCACAATATGAACATGTGTAAACGGGTGGAATGACACCTAAAGTGTGATCTTTTTTAACATCCTTGGAATTAGTTGACCCTCTAAAACAAATAATGGTTTTGGCATTAGCCTTAGAAGCATGAGAATACGATGAGCCATTACCATCACTATCAAACCTACTTGAGTCTGTCAAATTATTTTTTAACTTCAAAATTTTTGACTGAAGCAAAGAATTAGACTCTTCCAAATTAAGGGACGCCTTTTTCAAGTTTTTAATAATTCCAAAAAGCGTATCTCTCTCTCCCTCAATAAAAGCAAACTTTTTCCTAAGAGTCTTTTCACGTGCCACAAACTCATTGACTAAAATATTTGTATCCTCTTTGGCACAAACACAAACCATCGAATTTTTAAGGTCCTCCAATTCTTTCTATAAAAATAGGACCCTATCATCACTCTCCTTCTTGGACAATTTTAAAGAAATAAAGTCATGGTCCAAGGAAACAAATTTTTCACGATAAAAATCTAGTTGATTTTGAACCGTTTGCAAAAGATCCATCGCGGATTTAAAAAATGAATTTTCTTTTTCCAAAACTTTAATTCCTTTTGCAAACGTCAAATTTAAACGATTTATATCATCAAAACTTTGACTCGGGTCATCAAAGGAGGGCATCCGATTAGATAAGTGCTCCATCAAAAAAATTGCGATTTTCAAAAAAATGATTTAAAAAAAAAATCAATATCACACAAATTTTACGAAAAATAGGAATACGCAATAAATTAGTGCAACCTGCTCTGATACCAATTTGAAAACGTGAGTAGACAAATTGTATCAAAAAATAAATCCTCAAAAAATCACTAGGGACTAGCAATTGTATCAAAAAGTAAACCCTCTGTGGACTGATTTTGTTTGTTTCATCACTAGGGACTATCAATGTTTAAGTTAGGGGGTGTGATTTGTATCGAATATAACATATTCTGCACGTTATCTTTATGCATTCTAGCGCTTTTACGGTCCTAAATGCCTATATTTATGCTCATTAACCAGATAACCTTGGATTTGGATATATGCATGCTTTACAGGGGTTAATTGTGCTTTTGTAGGTATTGGAACGCTAAAAGTGAGGATCTGTTTCATTTCGGAGAAGTTTCATCGTCAGACGCTACTTTAAGGGAATGTTAGTCAATTCACATTTCTTCTCCGGCTCATGGAAATTCCAGGGATGTGTAGTTCATTGAGTTAGCGTCGCGTGGTCGCAACCGGTGCGTCGTTCGGAGTTCAGATGAAGATGATATGGCCGTTTTCGTTTGTAACCTTTTCCCCCTCTTAATGGACCAAACAAGGCTGAGAAACAGAGTACCGATCGACCGCGTCTTGAGGCCCGGTTGATCGTGGTTTTGAGTTTTGCCCTGGAAAGGAGACAGTGTGCTACAACTTGAAGGCGTGGTCGACCGTTCCCCTGCGACCGGTCTACCGCGATGACTCTATATATGTTGATATTTTCCTTTTCTTTTCTTTTTCCTTTTCTTTTATAATTTTATTCCAACTTACTATATAAAGGTTTTTTGTTGTAATAATCAGATGGAGGAGATATGATCGATTTTAGGTTAGTTTTGCTTAGGGTTTTGGGGGTTTGGAGAGTTCTTCTTCATTTCTTCTTTGTTTGACACCCAATTGGGTGTGTAAGTTGACTATTCATCTTCCCTACCATTCTAATATAGTTATATTTCCTTAATTCTTTCTTTTTTAGTTAATTTACATGCTTTTATAATTAGGTTTACTTGCTTTCTAGTGTAGATTTATTTACCACTTTCCTTTATCGCATTTTTAGTATGCTTTCTAGCTAAGTTAGTCTAGGTTGTGTCGGATTGAAATCATTTCGGGTTGACATGTTGCTTTGCTTTGGTGATGGAGTTTGCATGCCTATTTCGGGTGCGTTGTCCTAGTTATTACGCCTAGGAGATTTTACGGGGCATATCATGTATGTTCCGTGCTTATGACCTTACGTGCATAATTTCTGCGGTATTTGTTGACGCTAAAATCGTATTAGGCTTTTATGCGAATTTTAGGGGTGTGACAACTCTTGATTTAATTAACTGTCGAAACGGGACGCGTTCGTAATAACTCGTCGACCCATGTAACCATTTTATACTAGTTAACTCGGGTGAGGGATATTCGACGCAACCTATAGTTTTTATTCGCTTTCTTAGTCTAGCTTTATTTTCCCTCGCCTAGATTAATATTTCCCTTTTATGCATCTTTTCCATTTTGTGTATAATCATCTTTTACACTTTTATTTAGGAGTACTACACCAATTAAATTCTAGCAACTCGTCTTTGTGGATTTTCCATACCCGGAGTTGGCCGCTATACTCACCCGTTGAGTGTAGTTATAAGTTTAGATTTTTGTATAGTTCAGGTGAGCCGAATTCAAAATGACCGGCGCGTAGGTGACTCTCGCGCCGCGAAAAAAAAACCTTTCCCATCACATATTTTGTTAAAACCAGTGTTTTCTCCACACGAAATCAATACGCCTCACACTTATAAAACATATAAGGCGGCGACGTGTTAAACACAAAGTGCTCTCGTTCGAATGAACTGTCATGTCGTTCGAACGATGTCTGGTCTTGTTCGAACGAGATAGGCTTTTGTTTGAATGACCAGGCACAAATCTCAAGATTCGATAAAACTTTTGGAAATCTTAAAACCAAAAATCTTACGAATCTGAGAACAGTTATTCAAAAACTTTTATGATAAAAAATGTTTTTGAAAAATAAAAAACCATTTAAGATTATTCAAAAAACATTTTTCATAAAAGGAAAAATATTTTATTTTTCATAAAATTATCCGAACACTTTTTATGCAAAATGTAAATGGAACTTAAATACATTTACCAAATCCGTCCTTATTGGGCATGATTGTTGAAGTCGACTTGAAATTCGGATTGTCCTTGTAGATGTACGCTTTTCAATGCTACGACAAGCTTGTAACGGTATACGACATACTAAGTGTGACTGACTATGTCCTTACATATATACTAAGCTTAAAAAACATGTTAAGATCAGATCATGTTTGGTTCATTTTCTTGGTTCGATTAGAGATCAAATGAATTTATGGTTTAGTTTTGTTTGGGGCTGAACCCAAAAAATTTGTTTTGAAAATGTCAAAACCGGAGTTGAACCGATATACAAAAACCAAACCAATTCAACAAAATGCGCCCAATTTGGTTTGGTTTATCCGATATCTTGTTTCGATGCACACCCCTATCTAGGATTATAGAAATAAGAAAATTAAATAAGGCAATTAACTCATAATTAACATAACACATAAATAATTAAGTCCCAGCTATTGAGGAGAGGAATTTGGGAGTGAGGAATTCATAAAACAGTAATAAATAATCTAGGCAAAAAATACCTATCTTTTATAAATAATCTATGAATTTGGGAGTGAGGAATTTGGATGTATTCAATTTTATTTTTATCATTGATGCTTAGAAACATGGACTGTCGTGAGATTTAAAGGGCCATGTAAAAATCTTAGATACAAGGCCCCTTTTTATTTATAAATTTATTTATTTTAAATAATATCACTATATTTATAATATACTACAAAAAAATACATCTCATTAATGCATACTACAATTAATTAAAATAATTGTAAAATAATTTAAAGATTACCTTTTCAAATACGTGAAATTTTTGAAAAAAAGAACAGGAACATATTCAAAGTCAACCAACATTTTTTATCATGTCACTTGGTGAAATCCTATTGAAAAAGACTAATTGGAAAATTCTCTTTTGGTATTTCTTATAACATTACACTAATTAAAATTTTACAATCAAGTTATTTAGCAAAATCATGTTCTATGACAACAAAGCGAGTCCATTTAACCTTTCTTATGACATAGTTAATTGCAAGTAATTTTTAATATTTTTAGTTTTGAAAAGCTTCTTTATGCATATGCGACAGTAACAGGTATTGTAAGTATTATTCTATAAGTAGCGAATGAACTTAGAAAATAATCACGTCCTCTTAAGAAACTAATTATATCAATCATTATTTTTGTACCTTCTTATCCAATATTTTGTAGAAATTTTAGTTCCTCTAATAAATCATTCCCATCAATATAGAAAAAATGTTATATTTGAAAGTAGCTTCAAGGTGATCACGACACATTTTCATATTTTTATCGTCCACTGAATTTAATTTTTCTGAACAAAATAAAACTTTAATTTTTTTTCCTCATATTCATTGAATTAAATAAATCTTCTCTCTAGTGAACTAATAGCTTCATCTACTGCACAAAGAAAATACTGTATTCCAAAAGAGTATTCTGGTGATTTTTTACTCTCTTCAATGAAATTCTCATTGAAGTGTTTTTTCCTACAATTTTGACATATTATATTAAATACGAATCAATTTATATTTTAATAGATTTTTTTAGAGGTTTCCATGGTATCTATGAGCCCTGTTTCTCTATATTATTTCAAATAGACAATCAACAGTTTCCTCTATTTAATTGCAATATCAATAAGCATGTCTTTAGATTGTAGATTTTTTTTAACAAAATTAACAATGTGTAATACTTCGTACCAAATAACCATGGCCAATAAAAAATCCAAATTTCCTCCAAATATATTAGCTAATGATTTAGCTTCACTCACTACATTTCACTATATATCACTATTCGCTACTTGAAGTGAATCTTCTTGTAGTTCTGGAGCTTGAAATCTTATTGCTTTAACAACTTCAATCCGACTTTTCCAATATGTAGTCAATAATGTCTTGACATTAATTTTTACATTCTCTTTAAAAAAAAATCATCATTTTGTAGAATTAGTGAATGTTGTATAAATATGTTGTACAATTCCAAAAAATCTTTTACTTTAACACAAGAGTTTTCCATATAAGAAAGCGTTAAACTAAGACTATGGCACCCACATAGCGAGTAAAATGCTCTAGGATTTATATCAAATATTTTTTTTGGACACCTTGATGTTTACCTTTAATGTTTGACCCGTTATCATATCCTTGTACTCTAACTTCAATGATATCAAGATTAATATTTTTTTTATCACATTTTGTAATTCTTAAAAAGCCTTTGTCCCTTTGTATCACCCACATTTATATATATTTTGCAGAGTATTCTTATATTGTTATTGGAAATTTGGAGGCATCTACACAACGTATATCAAAGAAATTTAGTCTTGGTGACTTTCATCGAGAGTACAATAAAGTATCATGGACGAATAATTCATTTTTTAATTTTCGTAATGATTGTGCCTTTTTTACTTCAGACGCTAACATAGATTTATGACCAAGATAATGAGAATGGATCTCGTTATCTTCAACACGTCTAACATGTTTTTTTGTTAAGGGATACCACTTTGAAACTGTTTCAATTAGGCCTAAAAAGTCTTTGTTATCATCTTAAAAAAGTCTCTCGTTTGTTCCCAAAATGATAAGTTATTTTTTTCCATATGTTTTACATCATCAATATTTTCATTAATATTACTTTCATTGTTTCATGATTCTTCAACTTGACTTGTTTGTTCTTTAATAAAAAAATTATCAAGAGCTCCAGTTCAAGATTGTTTCAACTTTTCTTGTTTTTTTTCTCAAATCCATATGGTTATTTGTAATACATTTTACTTTTATAAACTGTACATCCCTAATAAAAGAAAACATAAAATAATATATATAATATAAAAACTTTAATAATCAATTAAGAAAAATATGAAAAATATCACCGAAGTTCCAATTTTTTTAATAACCTTAGGTACAACATCACACACTTACTCCCAATGTCCCGTGCCTGCGTTTTAACCACCCACCTAATGATACTTACTGCATGAAATTGTTGTTTGCAGATAAGTAAATAAAATTACTTTAGTAAAAAAAAGAATGACCATGATTTGGATGGATTAATAGTGAGAGTTTTTTTGTATTGTTTGGATGTTGATGGTGAGTACGTGTGTGTGTGTGTGTTTGAGAGAGAGAGAGGAGAGGAGATAAGAAAAGACTAATATATATATATATATATATATATGCTCTTGAGCGGACTAGTCCGCATTTTAAGAATGCGGACCGGACATGTGTCACCTAACGGTGCGCCTAGAAATTATCGCCTAAATTATAGGCACACTCTCTCTCTTTTCTGGGCTCACCGCCAGGTGACACATGTCCGATCCGCATTCTTAAAATGCGGACTAGTCCGCACAAGAGCAGGATTGTATATATATATATATATATATATATAAAGAGAGAGAGAGAGAGAGAGAGAGAGAGAGAGAGAGAGAGAGAGAGAGAATAACACGTGTAGAGGAGAGAGGAAGAGGGAGAGTTTAGTTTTGTGAGACTCTAAAAAACATGGAAAGTTATTTTTTTTCCAATTACATTTTTGTATTTATAGCTATCGTTTTCATCCCCTTAGAATGCTCACAGAATAATTTTATACTCCTGAATAGGTAAGAAATTTTTTTGGGCCCCACTAATAATTATTTTAGGCCCCCGATTATACAACAAAGTAGATTACCAATAAAGCGCCCTATGTAGTTGAGCATTTTGTTGCTTCCATGAGCTGGTGTTGCTTAGAAATGATATAGATTGTTTGACGCTCCCCATTCTCGGCGTATAAGACTGACCACCTTATAAATAAAAAAATTTGTGGTGTTGCAGTCGTACAATTTTATCAAAATAGGTTTATATTTAAAAACCAAAATCAAATCCAAAAAATCCCTAAGTGAATAGATTCAACCTCTCCCACATAATAGACTAGTTGGGCAGACAATTTCAACCCGATACTGATGATTAAACACAACTGTCACCACCAAATCTTTGCATGTTTATGAGCGAATCAGTCAATTGATGTTAACATATTTTTCTTCAAATTTTTTCTTATCGAACACATTAATCGCATGTTTATTTTTAGGATTTTTTCCACCTTTGTTTGTTTAATTTTTGGATTTGTTGGGTATGTAATTAAATTTTGATATTAGTTTGACGTGGAAATGGAACAACAAAATTGTTACTCGATACTCTTTTCTTGTTCGCTATTTTCTTCCAGTTTTTGCTATGTTAGTTTTTTTCCCGTGTTCAGTGATATAATTTTTTGGTTCAATTTACATAAAAACTTTAATTTCAATTTCAGCTTTGTTTATGTCCAATACCTTTTTTAGCATAGATATTGATTTTCGATGTTTTAGCATAATGGGTTTTTCGACAAACTTCGAAGGTAGTGAATTATATATTCAGAATATAATTTCGAAAAAGCATCTAAAGTGAATATTTTATAATAAAAAACTAATAATCTATGGAAGTTGTATTATACATGTCCATAATGTAACTATCATTGGATGGGATTGTGTAGTCCGATATGAATTTATCCCACATCAACTTTGATAAGTTGTGGAGCACTAAAGCATTTTGATCACGACCCTACCTTTACACTAAACCAAATACCATGAATTGTCACGGTGACCCCAAGTTGCGGACATATATTCAGTGATCACAATTCATGATAATGACCAATTGTCGTGAATGTATATTTAATGATACGATTCATGATCGTCACCCCTTGTTGTGATCATGTATTATGTGGTCATGGTTTATGATTGTGACCCATTTCTTCACCCATGGAAAACTATCATGGTTTTGGTCATAATTCTGGATTGTGACCAATAATAAATTTATTTCATTTTGATTTGTTTGTTTCCAATTAAAATTCTTTACATGTTTCCAGTTTGTCATGCAATTCCGTTATAGAAGCAACTAAAACATCGATCCAAAAGCAATAATATTAAAATTATCAAGCCTTAAATTAGTTACATGAATTCAAACTAATAATATTAAAATACTCAAAGCGTTCCTTGGTATCTCCAAAGCATATGCAGTCTCATTGTAATCAACGTCCACGTCCGCCAGACTAGAGCTACAAATATTATAAATTATTCCAAATATTAATAGTAATAGGATTCGAATAACAAAATGTCAGTTACCTAAAGTTACAAACATTAAAATATATATTGATAATAATTTATAAGTAAAAAGTTATGACCTTAACAGGTCTATAGTGTCGTATTATCGTAGTAGTTGTATCAAAATTACTAAATCCGAACCGTTTTCTTAACAAGTTTATCGAGTTAACACAATATTGACCTAAACCTAATAGGAATAAATTCATTAACTTATAATTTCATGTTGTGTTATGTAAATGTAAATGCTCCGATACCACTTTTTAAGTGCGGAAAATAAACTCTGATACCAATTCGAGAGTGCGTAGTGCAAACTTAGTGGATTGGTTTATATAATTAAATGTCCCAAACACACAAATCCAATTTTATCAAATTTTAATATTTTATTGACTAAGGTTTGCATATGATAAAAGCCCCAATCACAGAAAATAAACAAATCATGCAATCATACAGTACAAATATGAAAAAAATTCCTTTTCAGGGTAAAACTTTTAATTCATCACTTTAGAAAGTTTACAAGACTATTCACTTACAAACTACTTGATACACTCACAAGTATAACGCGTAGTGTCTTCGCAGAACTTCTAAGGAATACTACTCATATCAAGAGCAGTCCACAGGCAAAAATCCACCCTTAGTATCCACCGATTAACATTCTTCCTTCTTCAGCCGTGATCACTCACGTCACAAAATAAGCAATAGAGAATCATCTCCATATGTGTATGCAAGATACAAAACTTATAGGGTTTCAAAAAAATTCACAAAACTATTTCTGGATGTAAAGTTGTGATTCAAAAAGTGTTTGAAAACCCAAAAGTTGAATAAACTTTGGTAAAGATATTATGTTTATATTTTTTCAAAGTCCCATGAAAAAAAACTCAAACATGTATTTATAGATCTAACACAAAATTCGAGACGGCGTATTCCTTCGAATGAAAATAAAAGTTTTCGAACGAGAATGTCTCTTGTTTGAATGAAAACAACAATTTGTTCGAATGAGACATCAATCTCGTTTGAACAGGCTTATAACGAGCTTCAAACGAATTGAAACAGTACGCCCTCGTTAGTAGTTCGTTCAATATAAGATCTAACGAGCCTTCAAATGAAAAGCTTATTTGGTTCAAACGAGATTCTGATCTCGTATGAACGAAGCCTAATTTTTTTTTTATTTTAAATTAAAAATCTTGCCTCGATTTTGTATAAAAAAATAACATCCCAATTAAAATTTTGAATAATTTCGAACTCCTAAAAGATTTATACCTTCATGAGATGTAGATGACTATTGAACTTGGAGATGTTGGAGTTCGGTTTGTCTTGTTGGTACATGACAGTTTGCAACAGGATATGTTAAATATGCCAAAGTATAAATAAATACAAATAAAAAGTTTAAGCTAAAATATTTGCGCTTACAAATCTCCCCCTTTGGCTATTCCGGTACAAGACTAACCGAAACCCAAATTACAATAATTACCCCTCTATGACAAAAAAATCTTAACACCTTTCCAAACCCTAAAAATGGAATGACACAGTGAAACTTTGTCTTCAATCTCATCTTGATCTTCTTTTAGATAAGTTTGTCTTCATCTGGTGTACTAAACAAAACTAATAATGTGTTCTCCCCCATAAATCAAACTCGTCATCAAATAAAATCTCCCTCTTAATTTGTTCTCTCCTTTTTTGTTCGAAATAGACAAAGGAGTACAATCTAAACATGAAGAATAAAGCCTCTTAAATAAGAAGTAAGATGTTATCACAAAGATATGTAAACAATGAAAATGTAATGATGATCTCAAAGGCAAAATACATCAACTAATTTTGAAAATTTTCATTTTTTTCAAAAAAAAAATGTAAATAATACAAATACAACACGATAACTCAAGCAAAAATAATCCAAACTATGATAAAGTATGTGACAACTATGGACTAAATGTAAACCACAAAGAGTCAAAATACGATACCATATATAATATATGTAAAATATACCAAAGAAAATCCATCACACATATATTGTAATACCCCGCATTACAAAATAGGCAATTAACGTTATTTGAAGAATTTTCTCCAAAGGAAAATTTGAGGAATAAATAATCTAAGTGTAACACGTCAAGTAATACGTAAGGTGGCGTATTACGTAAATGGTTTAAACGAGAAAAATCCCACGATGCATGTGTCGCTTGAATGTATATTTAATCTTTAATATTATTAGCTACGATGTCCGTTAAGTTTGAGGAAAAAATATCAAGGAACGAATGTGAGACGGACAAGGTTAATACGACACGACATCTAAATGGTACGAAAAGCAAAGTATCGCAATATGGATTAAACGAGAAAGTTTTACGTTGTATGGTTCACATGAGTTTCATTTTGAGTTTATACAATTACTTTAAGTACTTCAGTTGAGTTTCACGCGATTCGAACTTGCAACGAGCACTACGTGAGCCTGAGTACAAATTGTCTGACGGTGAGAGACACTGCGAAAGTCTAGTTTTGCACGAATTGTTAAGGACAGTTTGTAAGTCAAAAAAATATTCGGAACATACATTTGGACTGATAAAAATATAAGGAATATTACCATGGGAAGAAAATATATATATATATATATATATTTTTTTTGCGCGGAGGTCCCGATTCTTGCGCGCCTTGTATAGGAACATTCGGGAGGCCAAACGACTATTGTAAATGTGATTTTTTAGCCAAAAAAATGCAAGGAAAAATGCAAGGAAGAAGGTCTATAGCCAAAAAAAAAAAAATAGCTTGAGAAAGTGATGCAAATCAGCCTTTTGGGATTGATTTTGGGTGGGTCTTGAGTGTTACATGTGTCAAGGTTGCTTGCATTGTATTGTCTCTTTCCCACTTCATTTGCAGACTTTGGTTAGTGTTCTTGCACCCTTTTGGGCCACCTAAATTCTTACATTCAATACTTCCCATTGCTCTTTAAAGATTATAATAATGAGTGAGAGAGGTTCATGTTGGGGCATCAATGGGTATCAAATTTTCACTTTCCTCCCTCACTAGAAACACTCTCAATAGTCATATTTCTATTCTTAAATTTGTAGATAATCTTTTCCTCATAATTTCCCTACCAAAATCCCATGAAAATGGGTTGAAACTCCATTGAAAGTTCACTTCGAAGGTGGTACAACTTGTTGGGGGTTTAAAAAGGGGTATTTGGGGGCAAAAAAGAGGCCTTTTAAGGTGTTGAAGAAGAAGGGTTAGATGAAGCTTAGAAAGGTCACTCTTGAAGCTTGGATGTTGCATTTGTGACTCCCCTTGAGGCCACCTTTGAAGGTGGGGGATTCACCCACCTTCTCTAACATTTTGAAGACCATTTTAGGTGGGAAACTCATCACTTTAAAGCAGATTAAAGTTGGCAATGCTTTTAGCATGATTTATTGCATATAGTAAGGTCTTAAATGTGTATAAATATTCATTCATACCTTATTGATATTTACTCCGTGTTTTAATATAAAAATCAAGATTAGAGTTGAGTTTTTATGAGATTACTGTTAGTGATAAATTTCATAAGATTATTTCACAAATATTGGGTGTAAAAAGTGTAGAAATCTAGATATAGTTGACTAATGGGTTATTAGTGATACTTTAAGGATTTGAGTCAAAAGGGGCACTTAAAAGAAGGTTTTAAATGATGTTTAAAGGTGCATAAATTTCAGAATACTATTTATCAACATTTTATGGAATAAAATGTGTTCAATGATGTTTTTAGTAAAGAAAATATGACTTGGATGCAAAGTGCTATTGCATAATGGTTCACACCATTTTGTAAATGAAAATGTCTCCCTACACTAAACAAAGAGTTTTTATGTGTAAAATAAGACCTTTACTTTAAATGGGTGTTTTAAAACGTGTAGATTCATATTAAGTGAATAGTGTGGGCTAGTATGTAAATAAAGGCCATATATGTGTTAAAGTATAAAAACTCAAAATAAAGCGTGTAGTCGAAGGGTGAAAAGAAAAAGTGTCAAAGGTTTGAATATTGACAAAATGGATTTTAAGTTATGAAAACACATAATTAAAGTGTGTAGGTTTAAATATGAGAAATAAGGTTTTAATGTGTATAAAGCGTGATTTTATATATTAAAAGGGTTAAAATATAAAATGTGTAATTTTGGCAAAGTGAGAAATTGAACAAGTGTTTTAGTGACTAAAATGCCAAAGCGTTGAGTTTGGAACTTGAAAGGGATATTTTTGTTAAAAACACTTGAAAAAGGATAAGGTTGCAAGTTTTGATAAAGAAAAATGGTAAATTGGTAATTTGCTTAAAGTGTGATATTTTTATGAAATAAAAATGTTAAAGAGTGTTTTGGCACTAATATGAAAATAAAATTTAAGTCGTTGAAGCGGAATTGATTTTTGGTGCGTGAAAAAGGACCGTAAGGAAACATAATGATTTTTCCTAAGTGAATAATGGAAAATGGATGGTTAAGTCCAAGGCTTTAGCTTCGGCTCGAAAAAGGAAAATTAATGTGAACATTATGAAAATGTTGAACACATCGACAAGATAATGATATTGGATGATGCCGGGTTAAATAATTACGTAGTGTTATGTTGTTCATAGGGTGAAAACCCCAAAACAATTGCAGTTTACTTGGCGCTCGATGTTAGGTAGTGAAATTTCATGAAAACGTGGGTGTGCGTGTGTTATGACGGATGTGTGTCGGCAGAGTCCCTAAAAAAATGCTAAGTGATGAAGTGAATAGCCATGGAAGAGGCATAAATGAATGGTATTGATTCATTTATTTATTAATGTAAGAATAACGCATTTAATGTTTAATGTTAATGTGGTAACATGGGATGGTTAAATAAGACGACTTAATAATGTTTAAGCTAACTAATGAGGTTTGGATCATAATAAATACAAGTGTGTGTTATATGAGGATTTCAAAGGAAAATGAGTATTTTTCTAAACACGGCATGTGCGTGCGTTGAATGGAAGTCCTATAATATGGTTAAGTAGCTCTAGCGTGAGTTAATAAATGTTGAGTCAATGAACATTTGAAAGTAAATGCAAGGTTTTTTCCCTAACATGTGACACCCCGCCTAATTAAATATCGGGCGATCAATCCTTTATTAAATTAAAATCAAGGTGAACAGTTGGTTCATTCTTAGCATCACTATCGAAAATAACTTTTCCAATTTAAACACCCTAAATAATTAAGCTAAGTGTCAAAAACATTTTAGACATTACTTTCCAAATTTTATTTTATATAAACCAACATTTAAAACTTTACGAAATTCATAATTAAAGGAATCACACAACATCTATACTGGAACAAACAATCCAATAATTAAACATCCATCAAAGTAATACCAACATTAAAACTTAAAGGAAAAACATCCTGACGGTAATAAATCCCAAAGAGTAAAATACTGGAAATAAATGAATCACAATGTCCGCTAAACAACTGAATAATGGAAAGGGCGACACATGCCCAACTAAATAAATAGTGCTAGAAGTGGAATCAAGAAATGAGGACGTCCAAGCAAGAGGCCTGCAACTCCCACCTAAGCTGCAGCGCGTTCCTTCCAAAGGATCCTATGCAAGACGCCCCTGTGGCTGGACACCTGTAATACATACGTATATATACAAGAGAGAAAAGAAAATAGAAACGGGTCAGAACCCGATTGTAAAAATGATTTAAAATTTGTTTAGCAAGTATTTAAAATGTTTACAGGCCAATGCAACAACATATTAGTGCGACACTCCCTTGAGAAATTCTCACCTCTCTTCTAATGTGCACACCTATCGCACTACCCTTCCCAACGGTTTAACTCATCTTATCTTAGGTTACTTATAAGATGTAAATTGAACACTTCAACTGTTTAAGAAGTAAATTCCATTTAATACCAAAGCTCTCATTTTAACTTTATTTGTTAATCAAGTTTCCCTGTAATATACTATACTTTTCAAAACGCGTATTCCTCAATTGAAATCATTATTCATTTCTTACTTACCGTAAACACAGTAGAAAATTCCCAAATTTCAGAATTTAATATATATATTAAACACTCATATAATATATATTCTAACAGCACCCCACATAAAAATTATGGTGCTGGAATACTCTGCTATCCAGTCCCCGTATCACTCGTACTAAGGGAAATACAAGTTCGGAATCCCTCTCGAACTGTATTAACACAAACAATATTGAGGCGAAGCATAGAGTCCCGGTCTCTAAGAGGTCAGCACATGCCCCCACGTCTCTTAGTCCGTCTGACTATCGATCCGATTAGCCTGTACCAAAGGATCACTATCTTCTAGGGTACGAGTCAATATCCCCTATAAAGGTCCCATCGAGATAAGACTGTCCCAGCGCGGTAACCTCAGGGATAACAAGTAGCGCGGGCATGGTTTTTCACACGTATATAGCATATGCATAAACACAGACATATAAATATACTACTATTACCACATCAAATTTTGGTACATCTCATAACCCATAATTCTGATACATATATCTTTTTTTCTCGTTATTTAGTTATCACGTATAATGGTTCGTTTCTTACTTTAATTTGTGGAATTATCCCAACTCATTAAGTGATACTTGTGGATTCCTATCCTCCCAAGTGTAATTTCAGTAGGTACTCATTTATTTTCCAACGTAAGTACCTTACTCATCTCCCCCTTTTTATACATAGTTCCTTTGTCCCTTATATGTAAACATCCCCGAAAAATGTAAATCTCGTCTTACATTAAAGATTTCATATTATCAATAAGCCCTACTGGTCTTCTTTATCTCCCAAAATATTTTAATAAGGATGTCTAAGGATTATTACTCATTTAAATTTAATTCAACTATTTAAAGGGGAAAAATATGAGTCTGCCAGGAGGGGTCGATCGATCGATGGAAGGGGCTCGATCGATCGATGCATCGATCGATCGACACTCCTGGTTCGATCAATCGATCGATCAAACAGGTATGACGAATTCTGCAGATTAACAGTTACGGGTTCTATCATCCAACATCAACCAAATCCAGATTTTTCACACCCAAACTCCCAGAAATTCGTACTAAAAACATTATAAACCCAAATTAAACATCTTCTACGTAAAGCATACAAATTTTCATCAATATCCATGGATTAATAGGCCAAACTTATATCAATCTCAAGAACCCTAGAAATTTCTTTAACTTTTTTCTAATCAGTTTTTTCCAGAATTTCTACTTCTAATCCATCATAAATCCGTGGTTAAACCTCTACATATGGAGGGGATTTCCAGATTATCATTCATATCATTACTACAAGCAATTTTCCTATCTCCAACATGGGTTTTCTTCTATGAAACTCATCCTAATCATCCCTAGACTAACATGAGTGATGCATTAACGAAATTAAGCAAGATAAATACTTTCTTGGGAATTTCATAGTTCTGATTTGTGGACGAATTTGGTGTGGTTACGTTCCCCGTCGCGCGATCTACGTGTTGTTGTTGGTGGTGGTGGCAGTGTAATCGGATGAGTTTTTGGCCTTGAATTGCTTGGAAAGCTTTCTACCTTCCTCTCTAATGTCCGTTCCAAGGTTTTGAGTCTTATAACCCTAAGAGACCATTCCAAATGGATGATATAACCTAATAAATTTCGTGGGTTTAATTACCCAAAAATGCAAAATGTCCAAAATGCCCTCCCGGGGTGCTAAATAGGCCTAAAAACGCCCCGAGACCTAAACTAAACCCCCGGGTACACTTTTCTGACTATCTCGACCCTTCCGGACACGTTGGTGCACTCAAAATGACCATACGAGTGACTTATAATTTATTCACTTTTATAAATCAATATTTAGTCCCGACACGACACAGGCGCGTCCCGACTTAAATTTCCAAAATTGTCATTTTATTCACTCCTAACATTTAATAGTACCAATATTATATTACTTTACTCATTAGTAATATTCAACAAGTTTTCAATGATCACTAACTCTCGTCACGTTAGTAATTAACAATAATTAATTTCTGAATTTATATTAAATTAATAACTCACATTAAATTTAATAAATTCCCAAATTTAGAAAGCATAAAAATACGGGGTATTACATAACAAATTTCATTTGCTTTACGATATGAGTCAATGGGAAGGAATATGCTCATTTTATGCATAATGATCTAAGGTGACTATTTTGTAAAAATAAGGAAATATATTGGAGTAAATAACGCTTTTGAACAAAACAGTTCAATACATTGTCACATGTATTTTCAAACGTATATATGTAGATATACGTACTTTTACATGCATGTGGTTGTAGTGTGTGATTATCTTTTATGCCGTTCGTTTCTACACCGCACTTGTATAGTTCTGACTAAGCATTTTTCTCACTCCCTCCTTTTGTTACGACGGGTTACATGCAGTTTCGTATTTTGAGAGCATTATACAGGTAAGTATGTACTTGCAATTACGTTACTAGCTCTGTTTACTTGGCCTTCTGGTACTTCCCTTGGGTCATATCACGCAGTGCTTGTAAATTGAACTTGCATGCTAATAAGTGTAACGTTAAATATAAATAATAAAACAGGATTAAAAACATTATTTTAGGTGTTTTATTGCCCTTTACAATTAACGCGTGAACTGGATCGGGTTAGTCCTTTAATAATCTTTAAACCCGAGTTGGGGCGTTACATATGTAGGTATAAACAACCACAAACTCGACACAAAACACATAATCTTACACACTAGCATAGTATCGATGTGTCTAAACATGTAAGATGGAATGAATGGGCGCGAAATGGATAAAAATGAATTATGATCCAAGCACTCAAATATGTTCAAGAAGCTTTAATTGATCACGAAACTTTATCAAATTAAGCTTTAGCCTTAAATGACAAGTAGGGTTGAACTTAATGAACAAACAAGCACAATGCACATATGCCTAGATTATTAATGATTCTACAAATGAATAGTGTCATGACAAAATAAGCATAATTAGGATTCATTGTTCAAACCCGTTGATCTTCAACTAAACTCCCTCAAAAGATAAACAATTATATCACATTTTCTTTTCTTGATTCTTGTAAATATATTTCTTTTGAATGATCAAACATTAAACTAAGTTGGCTCTTTTTTGGAAATATTTCTATTTTTATTGCCTTTAATCTTTTTATTGGGCTCTTGCCAACGGTGTCTTTCCCTCAAAGGAGATTTTCTTGTTTCGTAGTCCTTTCTTGTGAACCTTAATAAATTTTTTTCAATACTAATCAAACATTCTCACGGGCAACAGTTCTTACGTGCACAAATCCCCTATAGTCACAAAAATATGTTGATGTCAAAATTAATGGGAGAACATCTCACAAAGCTCATATATACATGTGAAGTTAACGTTAAAAAAGCTCGTGCATGCGTGTACGGAGGCATATACAAAGTTGAATCCATTAAGCCAATCAAGTTTGAAACAACTCCATGATAACATGATTAAGAGCAATCTAAGTATCTATAATCATAACCAAATGTCCTATCCACATGGAAATTATGGGGTGAATTGGATTTAAACACACCAATATGCCACACCAAATGTGTAAAACTAAAATACACAAAACCAAAAATTCTTTTGTACTTTTCAAAAAATTTATCAAAGTAAAATGTTTTGTATTTTTCCAATATGACTTGATAAAAGAAAAATAAAATACAAAAGATACACATGCTATAACACTAGAAAACATATATCACGAACCACAACTAGAGTATTACAAACAAAATCATGCAAGCAATTACCCATAAGGTGAAACATTTAGTTCAAGCATGTGAGAATCAACCAACCTACCATTTATAGTCTCCAAAATGGATTTCCTAACCCAAATAGATATATACTTAACGCATCGGTCTTTGGGAACCAAGGTGACATTAGATTTAAACTTTCTAGGGTCTTTTCCAAGATCATAACAAAAATGCCTATGGTGACCTTTCCTACCATAGTGTGTGCATGTGTAAATGCGACGAGGAACAGGACCTTCGGATTGACCTTTTCTAACACCCTGGGATGTGGTTGACCCTCTAAAATAAATAATGGTCTTGGCTTTAGTGACAGAGGCATTAGAAATGTGGGAGAAGTATCATCACTACCAAAACTACTAGAGTCTTTTAGATTATCTTTTAACTTTAAAATTTTATACTCAAGTAAAGAATTAGACTCTTCCAACTTTAGGGACTCCTTCAAATTTTCAATCATTCCTAGAAGGTTATCTCGCCCCCCTCAATGCAAGGGAAGTTATCCCTAAGAATCGTCTCACGTGCCTTCAAATCTAAAATCAATTTATCACTATCTTCATTGGCACATACACAACCCCTAGAAACTTTAGAGTCTTCTAATTCTTTCTCTAAAAATCGGACTCTATCATCACTTTCTTTCTTGGACACTTCTAAATTTTTTAAACTCATGGCCCATGTCCACGAGCTTCTCATGAAATAAACATCTTTGAGTTTGAACAATTTGTAAAAGTTCCATGGCAGATTTAAAATGATAATTTTCTTTTTCAAGAATTTTAATTCTTTTAGTAAACTTCAAATTCAAATGAGATAATTTTTCACTGCAGTAATCCATCGAGAGAAAAACAAAAAAATCCGAGAGAAGAATAAAAATAACACCCTAAATAGCATTAAACAAGGATCTACATGATTAATTAGTGTAACCCGCTTTGATACCACTTGTAAACGTAAATTCTCTGATACCACTTTGTAAGTACGGAAAATAAGCTTTGATACCAACTCGAGAGTGTGTAGTGCGGACTTAGTGCATTTTTTTATATAATTAAATGTCCCAAACACATAAATCCAATTTTACCAATTTTAATCTTTGATTAAATTAGGTTTGCATAGGATAAAAGTTCCAATCACCAAATATAAACAAATCATGCAAACTCACACGACAAATAAGTAAAATCCCTTTTCAGAGCAAAACCTTTAATTCAGCACTTTAGAAAGTTTTACAAGAGTATCAACTTAGAGACTACTCGATACACCCACTAGTATAATGCATAGTATCTTCGCAGAACTTCTAAAGAATACTAGTCAAATCCCGAGCAGTCCACAAGCGGTAGTCCGCCCTTGGTATCCACCGATCAGTCTTCTTTCTTCTTAGACCGTGATCACTCGGGTCACAAAATCAGTCGTAGAGAACCCTCTTCACAAGTGTGTGTAAGATACAAAACTTATAGGGTTTCAAAAATATTCACAAAACTATTTGGGGATGTAAAATTATGAATCATAAAGTGTTTGGAAACTCAAAAGAAGGAAAAACTTTGGTAAAGATATTCTGTTTACATTTTTTCCAAAGTCCCATGAAAAAAGAACTCCCATGAAAAAAGAACTAAAAATAGGCATTTATGGATTTGACATAAAATTCGAGGCAACGAATTCGTTCGAATGAAAATAGAAGTAGTTCAAACGAGAATGTCATCTCGTTTGAATGAAAACAACATCTTCAAATGAATTCAAACAGTACACCCTTGTTAGTAGTTCGTTCGATGTAAGATCTAATGAGGGACTTCAAATGGAAAGATTATTTCGTTTGAACAAGATTTTGATCTCATTTGAATGAAGCCTAAAAAAAATATTTTAAATCAAAAAACCCTGCATTGGTTTTTTTATAAAAAATATCATCCCAAATAAAATTATGAATAATTTCGAACTCCTAAAAGATTTATATCTTCATGAGATGTATAAGAGTCTTGAGCTTGGAGATTTTGGAGTTCGATTCGATGTGTCGGTGCGTGACAGTTTATAATGGGATACGCTAAAGTGCAAATAAAAAGCCCAAGCTAAAATTTTTGCGCTTACATGGTATTATGTCGGTTGTATCAAAATTGTCAATCCCGAATCGTTATCCTAAATATTTTATCGTGTTAACCCAATATTGATCGAACCCAATAAGACTAAATCCATTAACTTATAATTTTGTGTCGTGTTATAGTGTCAGTTATATCATAATTAGCAAATCTGTACTTTTATTTTAACAAATTTACCGTGTTAAGCCGATATTAAACCAAACCTGATAGGACACTGTCTTCTAATTTCTTGTATTGTTATCGTGTCGATTGTATCAAAATTACCAATCTCGATATCAATATCATCACATCACCCAAGGGGCATAAATCACCGATACAAATATCATCAAAATTTATAAAGTCATATTGGGGACTGTGATTATTTTGTTGAGGAAATAAGTATTGATCAAAATAAAGAATTCACTAGAATGGCAATTCTTAAAGCTAATGGTGAATATTGAGTAATTATCAAATTTTATGCATTGAAAGTAGAAGAAAAATTAAGTAGACATGTAGAGATAACATATAGATGTGAGACACCATAAAATTCAATCGTATATTGATCCGGTCTAACACAAGAATCATGAGAAAAAAGCATTTGGTAACATTATCAGTATAAATGAAAAACTAATACTGAATACATAAACAAATAACTCAACATAAAAGTGGTGAACCATACAATCTCTAATACTAAACCAACAACAATAATAAAATCATCGCATTCTACACTGTCTTGAAATAAAATCCCAAGCCAAGGTAACAATAATAATACTGACTCGATATAATAATAATAAATAAGAATGAAAGAGTGAGCACACAGACTCGACACTTGCTTCTTAGAAGACCAAAAATTTAGAACTCAAGACTGGATCAAGGATGAGGATCAACATGTGGCTTATGTCATGAAAAATGTTAATATGATACGTTAGTAACAAGTTTAAATAGTATAAGAATATAACTGATGTTGGACTACAATATAATTATGGATCTTCTTATCATATTTTAGCAACTTTTAGGTTAATCCCTAAACCTTATAGTCCAAGATATCACATGCGCCTAACGACCCAAGCAACCCTATTATTTATTATTCATCTTAATTGAATATAATTTATACGTCTCAAATATATATATATCTGATCAGGAAACAAAATATATACCCACATAAGTAGTGCTCATACCAAATACTTTATAACTAGTCAATCGAGTAAAAAAGATAGATTCCCATCGCACGGTCCAGGGTAAAGACTGTCTCTGTCTACCTGGATACCGAATATGGATTCCCATCGCATGGTCTAGGGTATAGTTTATCTCCATTTACCATAATACTGAATTGATCTCCATCGTTCAGTCTAGGGTAAACTCGTATCTATATACTGTGAAACCGAAGATGGATTCCCGTCCCATGGTCCATAAGGATACGAGTCGCCATCGTACAGTCCAAGGTAAACACGTCTATCTATCGAGATACCGAAGGTAGATTCTGTTGTACAGTCCATTAGGATTTCAGTCATTATCGCACGATCTAGGGTAAACCCATCTCTATCTACAAGCTGCACGGTCCATAAACATGTCCCCTCTAAGACGTATCATATACATACACATAATCAGTATATCACATATAATGTACAAGACAAGTTATTCATATTTTAAGAAGGATATGAGTCTTATTCTCTTTTCAAGTAATTTCGCATTTATAATTAAATGTCTTAGATCAGTAATTTAAAGTGTCCAACTCTCATAATTCCATTTCCATTTCCCTTTTTATAAAATATAAGAATTCCCAATTTCTTCCCCGGCCGTGCGCACGACACTAAACCTTAGACGTTCGCATGATGCACGTAGACGTACTGTACTTGTGGCCGTTCGAACAGGTAAACCCCCAAACTCTCTGCAATTCCCTCTTTCTTCAACCTTTGGCCCTTGTCCCCACCCCTGCGTCCAGAACTATCATTAACGATTTATTTTAAGGTTGTATCACCTCCGACAAACCTAAATTGATATATAAACTTCGAAAAACTAAAGTCTATACTATGTTTGACAAATTTAGTCAATTTGTATAAATTTAGAGCTATATCTAAGATCAAAAGGCTTAAATTCCCACAATTGTGGACGTTTGAACGGGAAAACCACGAAACTTTCCAAAATTTCCTCTTTCTTCAACCTCTCACCCCTATTATGACCCCTCTATCGAGAACCACCATTAACAACCTAAATCATGTTTTTTTACCGCCTACATACTCTAAAGTTTCTTAAAAACTTCCCTAAACCAAATTCTATGCTATCCTGAGAAGTTTAATACAAGTTTAATACATTTATACAAGGAGTTAGAAGTATTTTTCCGAATTAGAACCCTAGGTTTGAATTTCTTTCTAAAGTCCCAAATTTTAAATTTATTCATGCCAAAATCAAGGGGCTTTTTCCCAATTCATCAATTATATACAACTCTTACCTCAATTTGTGACATATAACCCAAATTCATGATAAATGAAATTAGATTCCATTTATGGATAAAAAGTTAATTTTACTAATTAATTTCAAGCCAAAATTTATTGTTTAACTATCGAAATCAAATGTTTTGCATTTAGATTTAGAATCCAATGAATAATCATATTCTAGTAACAAAAGTAATTATATAAACATACTAAATAAACTTGCCTCCTAATTCTAGTAGGTTGAACTCTAATTGACAAGTGCCCATTTCTCATCTTCTCCAATGCCCAATTTCTATTTTTTCTTCTTCTCCAAGTAGCCTCCTCATTCTCTCTCTAATGTTTCATTTCTGAAGTGTGAAAATGATTCATATTAACCCTAAACTCCCTTTTTATATGCTTGACCACAAAATTAGAGTTTGTTTTCTTATTACCCTTGACCCATTAAGCCCAAAATAATATCTAAACAGTTTAGTGTCTAGCAAAAACCCTAGATAGCCTATAGGGCTTAAACCCATTATTTTAAGTCATAATACAACACTCTAAATGTCATGAACATTAACTAAGTATTAAACCAACTTCTTAATATTTTGATTTGTACAAGCCCCAAAAATATTTATTAAATTATTTATTCATTATATAATTATTATTCATTCCTGTGTATTAAGTCAAATTTTAATTTATCATAAAATACACAAGACATATGAAAATATAATTAATGGCATCACATATCACTGTAGGCACATATAATCATAAATAATAAATTTCACCCAGCATTAAAATTGCGGGGTATTACAATAAATAATATACATGAAACAAAAACTAGATTTGTGTGATCACCTTTGAAGTAATTCCTCTTAATAAAATGAGTCAAACTCATTCAGGATTCCTAGATTCACAATCAGGCTATGACATGACCTTGTTAAACTAGAAACCCCATATGAGTTTGATTAGTTATATTATGAAGAAAAACATGCCCTCGCACAAATCTAGTTTTATTTCGTTTGAATTATCTATAAGCTACCTTTATATGTCTATTTACCTTTTTTTCTTTCTTTTTAAAATTTGAACATTAATCAACATTCATTAATAGCTTTAATAGTTTGATTCCCGTGAATTCCTCGAGTTTGACCAAAATTGATTTTCTTAAATAAATAACCAACTTCCTTAATTTGGATATTTGTACCGTTGAAGTAGTAATTAACAGTAAATCAAATATCAACTTCGCAAAATATGAGGATAAAATCATATATGAACATAAATTGATATGTAAAATCTCCATTGTCATTTAAATTTACAATAATAAGTATCAATAAAATAATGTATCAACACTCAATTAAGTAAAAGATCCTTCAAATCAGGGTTGTCATCAAAAGCATAATAAAATTCTGTAGGGGATTTTAATGCGCCTGATTGAGTAGCCAAACCCTTTGGTTCACGCTCAACAATAAATCAATTGCCTTCGTTTATGCAGTTTGAGTATAATACTTTGTTAAAGTTTTTGAAAGGCACAAAAAAGGTTTGACGACCATGCCATCTTTACTCTCCATCTTAAATAAATATATCATGACAAGTTTTATGGCAGTATCAACTTTACAACCATTAACAATATCCTCCTCCTGCACCCAGTCACAATAGAATACCGTTTCTTTAGAAGCTTTGTAATCTAGTTATAGGATTTACTGGACAATCCCATAGTAGGTTGGTACCATATACTTTGTATTTTTATCGTTGTTTATAGACACATAGGAAGTCGAGGAAAAAATTGAAATTTCGCTATTTGATGTTAAAATTTTTTCCTCGTAACTGCTGGCGCAATATTTTTTAAACTCTTTTGCACAAAAACTAGGACCTTTGGCTAGGTATGCAAGTCTTAAACATATATCACCTCTTTTTAGTTTTTTTTAATGAATTTGTATTTGGGTATGTTTTACTACACATGCATAAGTAATCACAATAAATGATGTAATAGTTACCCTTTTTTTATTCCCATGCCCTGAAATAATCCTTCGCGTTCGTTGAACATTTCGTTTATTATTTCAGGAAAGTTTACTCTCATACTTACTATACCTGTTCATGAACTTATATAACTTAAATAGTAATAAAGAGAATACCTAGACTTAAAAAAATACATAATATATGCAGGTACTTACTATTCCCACTCTTCAAATATTGTGTTTCAAAGACATAATGAGTTGCTTGCTTAAATAGCAGATTTTTGAGTATCACCTCTTTAGGTATCTCGAAAGGAAATTCATCCTCGAACTTGTCAAATTCCTCTACCACTTGTTATCCATAAGGAGTGAACCTCATAAACCCTTGTTCCGACATATGATCATGACCATATAATGATGATTATTTTATTATATATTCTTCTACAATTGAACCTCTAATATACCGTGTATTCTTAACATAAAAATTGAAGTTTTTCATCAATTCCTCGAAAAGATACATCCACACTACCTGACAAGTCCGCACAAAAATTCCTGACCGCATTGATGCATAAGTAAGTGGACACTGATGTCAAAGAACGATAAAGGAAAATATTTATCTAAGACACAATTCGTCTCAGATATAGTTTGTTTCGCAACCGCAACGTGCTTTCTGTTTACAACTTTTGTAGGCAGTAAGGTGGAACATAAACTAATTTACATAATTGCCTCGCGAAGATATTTGCGCTATAAAAATCAATACCTAAAAAATAAAGGGGTCAATTGAATAATAGCCTGCCTATCATGATATTTACATTATTTTAAATCATTTGATTGGTAGTTTACAACCCTGAACAAATTACCAGAATAATCGGTCAGAATATTCAAGTTTAAAAACATGTCTAGTAAGAATGTGTCTCAGTAGTACGCAAAGTGAAAGAACCCGTGGCAATCGAATTTCTTTTTGTTATGAGATTCGTTTTAAGCATATTTTTTTAAATTTTCATTTCCTTTATATCCCGATGCCCTTTCTCCCCATTTTTTGAGTGAGATCCACCCAAACATGTTCCTATGAGATGTTTTACAAATTTATTCTCCGCCCGCATCAAATCAATTACATACCTTACAAGGTTCTCTTTCTAATATGATAAGTCAAATAACATTGACCTTTTAGAACATAACTTCATTTTACTAGGATCTTTCGGATACTACCAAAAGTTTTGCTTCTGACCTACAAACTAAGGGTGTTTAACTACAAACTTATTTTCCAAAGTCGCAGGCTTCACTTTCTCCTCGATTTGGTAACCAAAAAGCCAAAAAGGTTGTGTCCTACGCTTGTGACCAACATGTAAAAATTAGACTTATCATTCCTAAAAGAGTGAGTACTTAGTAAATAATATATGATAAACGACATAATATATTTTGCTACTATACTTTAGACAAGTGGATTCAGTTTCCTTCACATATATAAGACATCCATAATTATCACGAACATTATAACAAGATAAGGTCCCATAGGCAGGAAAGTCATGGGCCACCCACAGTAACATTGCTTTAAGTGTTAACTCTTCACCCTTATGAGCATCAAACTCCCTCACGTCTTTAAACCACAACTCTTTCAATTATTCGATTAAAGGGGATAAAAAATACCTATATCGTCGCTAGGATCCTTTAGCCTAGGTATTAACAACGACAATAATGTGAAGTCTTTTCTCATGCACTGTGTTGGGGGAGATTTAAAGACGTCGAGAGAATTAACCAGTGACTATAATTAGTGCTTAAATTACTGAAAGGGTTAAATCCATTAGTTGATAATCCAAGAGGGACATTGCACGATTCCTCTGCAAATTTAGGGTGTCTTATGTTTAAAATTTTCCATATGATTGAATCAAAGGGATGATGTTGGATTTCCACCCACCTCAGCTCGATCTTTCCATGTTATGGCCTGTGCTATCCATGGTGCAGTGAAAAATATTTTTAACAATGTCCAGAGGGGAAAACACTTCAATACCTTATGTGTAACTTGCGAGCACTTGATAAATTTAGTGGGTTTGTCATTTCTACTCTTACAAACCGTAAATCTTGGATCACCACATATTATATTCTTATCATTTAGTTTGTGTTCTTTTTGGTATAATATGCAATCATACTTTCATGCATGAATAAATTTATACTTCAAACCCAAATCCCTGAAGCTCTTCTTCATGGTCAGATAATTATCTAGTAATGTGTTCTCATTGGGGAGAATGTCCTTATCCCACTCAAGAATTCCTGTTACACTATTTCATAAAAACTTTATGACTCTTCAAATTATGCAAATCGATCATGGCCTAAAATATCGAGTGATTTATGTTGAAATTTCTATACAGAGGTCGAGCCGTGTTGGCTTTCTACCTTATGTATTCTCGGTCTTCGTGTAAATGAGAATCAAATTATTTATTAATTTGGTAATAATGAATGTTCTCCGAATCTATAGGCTAGTGGTTTTTAATGGTGGACTTTATAAGGGTCATTAATTAGCTAGTTCAATGTATGATGTTTTGGCAAATTATGTATCATTTTCATTGGGTCGGGTTCCGATTATTCTTTCAAAACATAAGGTACATTCTTTTCAACATGGAATGTCCACGTCTTATAATTTGGCAAAATACCCCACCATAGCAAATGCAAATCAACGTGTTCCGGAGACTTAAAATTACCATTCATATAATGGGTTCACGAACACAAGATCTTATCATTATTAAGATTTCTATTAGCATATTGAACAAATTTACGAACCCTTTACATGTTTATCGGAGACCCTACCACTATCTCCCACCCACTCTTTATATTATGAAAATTCTATTAAATAGTTTTTCAAAATTTAGTTCGCCTACATATATATATATATATATATATGTTGAAATGACAATTGTATTTCATACAAGAACTCTTAGTTCAAAATCCAAGAAAATGCATTTAAATTCATTCAGTCCAAGCATTAAATCAATATAAAAGAACCAAACAAATTAAGATGTCACTATTCATAAAAGTGGTCAACATGTCCAAGCAAATTAAATTAATTACAAACTTATCTAAGAAAGTTAAAATTAAACATTGTTCATTACACCAACTTCTATGCCAAATAAATAGTTAGTCCATAATTGACTTCTTATACTCAGAATCTGGATCCCTGTCAACCAAAGGGTTAACACGAACATTCTCCTCTTATCACCCTAGGTAGATTTCATCCTTCATTATCTGAGCCTCACCTGTTTGCAAAGGGCAATTGTGCACCAGTGTTTTTAGAATAGTAAAAATAACCGTGCATTGCCCAATAAACCTAGAATTGCTCAAGTTGTTTATATAATACTCCTCCGCATAGTTATCATTCTCGGAAGATGATAATTCCTAGAAAGAGGGTGCATTGGGTGGAGGTGCATAAGAGGGGAATGTTGGAGGAGGCATATTAGTGGGGGAACCTTGCAGCATAGGAAATGGGAAACCTTGAGTCATATGATAGTTAATATAGATTGAAGGCATAAACTAATAGTTGCCTTGTGTTTGATTAAATATCTAGCACACCCACCCTTGATGTTAATTACCAGCTATCCCAAGGTATTGGTAATCGAGTTCATATCCACCTTAAGACTTGACACTTTATCCTTCACGTTCCTCATTTCTTTCTCCCGGTAAGACATGCGACTCTTCACCAAACTTAGATCTTTCATAACAAATGTGGTGTGAAGGAATTTGGTCCTTGAAATCTTGTATCTCACTTCTCCCGTCCTCCCGTTTTTATCACATACTTTCAATAGGACTTTGAGTCAATGACTTGCAAGGTGCATTTCGACTGAGTACTCCTTATGACATTTATCACTTCATGTAGTATAATAATATATTTAGGACAATAATTTCAACCTTATTATAGCGTGTATATGATCATTAAATTCAATCTCACCAGAGTCGTAGACACTTTATCTAAGAATTTATGCGTATTTTGTTTTGTCGGTCACGCAAGTATAATTTTACCCAATTAGGTTGTGTCCATTCTTCCATAGTCCCCTTGGTCCTCTCCTCCCGTTTATCCTTCAAATCATCATATGATTTTGACTCTAGGTTGTGGATATCAACTTTATTTCCCATGATTTCTTTATTTTTCTACCATTGTTTAAATTTCACCTCCTTAGTAACCCTCTCTCCAAGAAGTCGTTCCATTACTTGATAGGTAGTTCAACATGTGGTAGACCTTTATCTTTCAACGCCAATATGTTTGAACTTGATCTCCCCGCTTGGAAGTGATACTTCATGATTAGAAGTTCTCATGTAGGTTTTCAATTACTCCCCTATTGGGGAAAGAACATGTGACACCTTGTAAAATCTATAACTAGATTTATCAGGTCTAAATATAAATAACAAGAGAGTCGAAATAATTTGTATCATTCCAAGCATGAATGAAAATAAATACATTGATTACATGGTGACATTAAATAAAATGAAGTGAACAAATACAAATCTAATACCAATCCCAAATCTATAATGAATAAAACTATACACTTAAGTAAATAATTCTCTCACCATAATAATATCCAACTCTGAAAATAAATAAAATGACTCCAACATAATAAATCTCAAATGCAATAATCTAATTGCTGACTACTAAAAATGAAATGAAAGTACTGAATGGAAAGCATAACATAAAGAAGAGCAGACAAGCTCAACACCTACCTTCTATTATCAAAAGCTAGAACTCAGAATGAATGCTAGTAAGATCAAGGCTATGGTGGTTGCTATTGCGTAAGACGTAAAAAATAGTTCCACAAAGAGAATTAAACCTAACAAGTCTACCATGAGTAAGAATGTAACTAAATTTGGGACATAATAATAATAATTCATCTTCTTCTCATATTTTAGTTGTTTTTTAGTTTACCTAATCTAAACATCCTAAATGTCTAATCCCAAGCCCGAGTGAACCCAATAATACATAATTATAAATATTTTAAATTGTTTATAATTACCAGGTTCCAAAACTAGTATCTCATATAAACATATCTTGTATAATCTCACTATAAAGGAAAAGTATCGCACACATCCAATATCTAAGTGAGTATTCCCCCACTCACATGTAAAATAGGTAGGCTATAGTTAATCCCATAGATAAAATCACAGAAGCCTTTACATATTGCCTTAGGGGATCACTTGTGCATACTAGATATAACTATAGGTCATATTAACCCTATAACCTCAAAGAGTCAACCAAGGGCAATAATTACACCTTTCCACGAATCAAATGGCCTCCATACCCAAGATAATATAAAAGTAATCCCCCATTTATCCCACTCAAGACCCGGGTACGTTAGTAGTAGGATCGGGGTAATAGATGACCAAGGCAAACCTGCGTGGTCAACATCGTATGCATCCCATCAAATTATTTCTAATGTGTTGTAGACACCCCATTCTAATATCCCTAACCTCTCCTTAGGTCCCTAGCACCTCCCTTTATCATTGCAAACTCAAGTCATACCCCAGGTACTGACCTAAAGGCCATCGGGCACTCCCAGGATTCGTTTGACCAAAAGTTAAACTCTTCAGCTTGATCAAGACTGAATAAATATTCGAAGGCACTAAAACCCCTTTCCAACGGTCTATCCCGTGCACAATTCTGACTTAACATGCGGACGAACGACCCATTTTTCCCTGAAACTCGATCAGGAGGTCACCGGACGCTCCCAGGCTCCATTTGACTGAAGTCAAATCTTCAGCTCGATTGAGAATGAATGAATCTTCAAAGTTCACTGAAGCCCCTTTCCAACGGTCTACCCCGTGCACGATTCTGACTTACGGTACGGACGAACAATCCGTTTTACTTCGAAAGGTCACCGAACGCTTCCAAGCCCCGATTGACCAAAGTCAACTCCCTGAACCAGGTTAAACTCTTTGGAATGTTGAAGTAAATATCCTAACCTTTCTAATGTTCCACCACGTGCACGATTATGACTTACCATACGGACGAACGATCCGTTTGCGTCTGAAGTTTCCTCGTTCAAAGGATCGACGAGCGCTTTTGAGCCACCTTTGACACAAAGTCAACTCTCGAACCCGGGAGCAGTCCCAAGGACTTTCGAAGGTATCTAAAATACCTTTCCAATGGTTTGATCCGTGCACGATTCAGATCAATGGTTCGCGCTCTACGACCAATTTTCTGAAAGAAGCTGAAAGACACTGCCAAACGGCAGGTTCTAAGCCCTGCCTATCGGCAGTGTGCCTAAACACACCTGTCGATTGTCAAAACTAGGGCTATGCCGATCGACAATGCCCTATGAATATAAAAAGGAGGGCCTAACCTCATTCAAAAAGGGAGAGAAAAATTAGAGATCCATCACTCTCAGCAAGCTCAGAAAACCCCTCTCGAAGTCAACGTGATTTCCACATCCAAATTCGTTTTCAACCTTCACCTTTCATCACCTTTTCATCAAACTTGATGAATTAAGTACTCCCCAACATCATCCAAGTGCAAGGGTTGCTCTCCAAGATCCAAGATCCAAGATCAAGCTCAAGATCTTCATGAAAATCCAACTTTCTCCACTCTCTCCTTAAATTCGCCTAAATTCTCATTAGTTTGTTTTGTTACTTAGTACTTTTATTATCTTATCTCACACATCCTAATATACTTTTTATCTAGTATTATTTCACATCTCTTATTTTTATATAAATAAAACCCAAGAAAAACAAGAAAAAGAGGATTTGCTCATAAATTCCAAACAGGAATTCTCACACTTTTCTCATAACTAAACCACTTTTTTACACACACACCCATATAAGAGAAGTCCTCGATTGGATTTCTGGGATAAATCCCATCTCTCATTTTGCATACGAACTACATGGACTTTGATGCCTCTATAGGCTACGTAGGCATCTCGGGGTAAAACCCAAGACTCGAGTCCTTTTTTTATTTTATTTTTCTATATTCTTTGAACTTCACTCTCTTAAATTCGATGTATTTACATATATATATATATATATATATATATTTTTTTTTTTTGTTCTTACTGGCTTATTATTTCTCATGCGTTATTATTCCCTTATAATGATCGACGATAGGATACTCGCATATATCCTATTTTCTAATATTACTTTTGGGAACATTCCTATGGATGACTCGCTTTATCTCTTCCATGATACAAGTCGATGATTCCTATCTCCACTACGTATACACATGCACATATACTACGGGGAAATAAAGGAAAATAGTAACAACCCATGAGAGATCGTAAGGGCGGAATGGGTGCCTAATACCTTCCCATTTCATAACTTAGCCTCCGAACCCTTTTCGAATCATTTTGATTTCGTATGTATCAGTATGTATTTGGATGCTTTCCTTCGGGATGCCTCCCTTTTCTTTTGTCTGTTTTGATGAAAATAGACTGGCGACTCTATCTCTCTACATTTTTCACCTCATTCACCGATGCCGGCCGAAGCGCTCCCCAGAGGGATGCGCAAGGCTTAGATGGATCCTCTCCCGTCGCGAGGGGATATATCCAGGGATGGCCACACGTGTCCCCCACGGGCACTCCCCCTTTATGTGTAAGAGCAAAATTTTATAATTGCTCATAATTTAGTTATTTTAGCGTATCCCGTTAGAAATCGTTGCTTTAAACTGAAAACTACATCTGCATTAACCCCCACGATCATTTAAAGACATGGGCGTGTCCGAGCATCGTGTCTAAAATTAAAGTTGTTAGATTCATGACAAACACTTTATAAAGTTAAACGAACTTGTGTTTTTTATTTTACTTGGTCAAATTATTTTGGGATGTTTGTTTTTTACTCTAGGATTTTTTTATAAATTGATTTTGAAAATAATTTTTGTTTGTTGGAATGAGATTATAATATCGTTAAAACGAGATCCTAATCTGATTTGAACGGGATCGAATGTCATTGGAACGAAGTGCTTAATTCGTTCGATCCAACTTTTAATGAATATCTAATGAGATGGTTTATGTTTTACAGAACAACTCTCGTTGAAATTCGTTGGAAGGATGATCGAATGAAGCAGGCATCTCGTTCGAACGAGACTCCACCTCGTTAAAATGAGACTTGTGTTTTTGTTCAAATGCAATCCTATTTTCGTTCGAACGAGAACGCTGCCTCGAAATTTGTGTTTTTTAATTAAAAAACCTTTTGTGAATAGTTTTTCTCAATACTTTTGGTGAAAATAAAATCCCCATACCTATTCCGAAAGTGTTCATCTTTTTGTTTCTTTAAAACAAGATTTGTTTTTCCAAATCACGCATTCCCTAGAATTATTTCTTGAGTTTAATATCCTAATTTCCAAACACTACATCAAACCCTCATAGAATTTACTCTATTACTAATTTGTGGAGCAGAGACGCTATGGCTCAAGAAGAAAGGATTCCACAATCCTAAGGCTGATCGTTGGATACAGATGGAAGAGATACTTCCTATGAATGGTAATCGATTGTGCCCTATCTATTGAATACTTAAAGACCCGCACATTATACTTAGTGAAGCTCTAAGTAGTCTTTAAATCGTCGAGTCTGTTAAACTCTTTACAGGGCTGAATATAGATTTTGCCCAAAAGGGATTTTTCTTCATTTCTTCATGTGCTTGGTTTGATTATGTGGGTTGGATATCATTTTAATTTGTACTTGAGTTTGCATGAACGCCTAATTATTAGTAAAGATAAACTTTGGTTAAAAATTATTTATATGCTACATTTTTATTTTTATGCCTTAGTTTATTTATCTAGATATGATTAGTCATTCCAGTTTTAGTTGGGCGTGTTGCCCGTAGATTAATAGTATTTTATATTAGTGTTAGAATGTTATATTCCACTACTTAGTTTTACTATTTAGTTCTACACTATGGATGTTTTATTCGATTACTGATGGTTTATTCGGTTCACTTTTATTACTTATTTTATGCATGGTGATTATTTCATTCACTATGATTGTATGGTTTTATTTGTATCATTTATGTTATATTGATTAGGATGGTGACGTTGAGAATGAACCATATTGAGATTCATGCTTTATTCTAGTAGATGATTGACCACCCGGTATTAGAATAGGCGGGTTGTCACATCTTTAAATTGGATTAAAATGGATAATTTGCATAATAGTATTATAAATTTTGATGGTTCAAATTATGCTTAATAGAAATCCAGAATGAGGTCGGTTTTAAATTCAACTGATGAAAGGGTTTGGAAAGAGGGTGGAAACCTTCTGCTATGGCGATGTCATAATCCCTAAACTAATCAACTCTTATGGATGAAGAATTTAAATGGAGTAATTTCAACTCTCAAGGCTTAAATTCCATTGATGGAACCATTATCCCTTGACGAGTTTCACCGCATCATGGCGTGCACCATGTATAAGGAAGCATGAGATACCCTCCAACACACTCCAGAGGGAACCAATGCTATCAAAATCTCATCATAAAATTTATGACCATTACTATGCTAGAGACTTAGATATTTGATGAATTTTATGCATGTTTATCCGACATAGTAAATTTTAATAATAATTTAGGTGAGAAAATTCTTGAGATAAGAGTAGTGAAAAATATTTTAAGATCCCTACCACCTCGATTTATCCCTAAAGTCACTGTCTTAAATTTTTTGAGAATTTTAGATACCCTTAGGTTAGAAGAACTCGTGAGAGACCTTCAAACTTAAGAGATCAACATGTTTCCCAAAACAGTTAAGCCAAGAGAAATATAGATTGATTTAAAGGCCCCAGCTAAAAAGAAAGAGGTGGTCTTTTTTGACTTCGAATATGAATATGACTTAGATGATCTTGCCCTTTTTGCAAAAAAAATTAAAAAAATTCTCAAGATAAAATAAGAAAATACCTCCAAAGAAAACAAAAGTGTTGAGAAAGATAAAAAGTTCAAGTTGAGCAAGAAAAGTTTTGAAAAAGTGAGAGGAAAGTACCCCAATAAAGATGAGGTGATATGTTATGCGTGCGAGGGTAAGGGTCACAAAGCTCATGAGTGTGATACAAGGTTAAAGAGACAAGACAAATTCAAAGTTGCCTTCAATGCCACACTTAGTAATAGCGATGTCGAGTTAGTGGATTTAGAAAATGAATCACCTCATGAACATAGTTTCATTGTGGTCATGGCCAGTCATGTTAGATCATTGAGTAGACCTCACGTCGATGAGGAAGTTGCTAAGCATGATTACCTCGACAATGAGTCTAGCCATTTTGAAGAAAATGAGGGAGATGACATTTTGAGTGAGGGAGAGAGTGACCTTCAATGTGCATACACCGAGCTTTAATCGAGTCTTTTAAAACAAAAATGAAAAATAAAAGTTTTTTTGCTCAGAGTACTAGCTTTAGAGAAGGAGTCAAGAGAGTCAAAAGTGAGCGAGTCCTTGGTGTGAGTTTCTTTGGGAAAGAGAGACATTTTAGTAGAAGGGAAAAATTGTGACTTGACAACAAAATGGCTAGTCTTACGAGAGATCTTGAAGATTCATTTTATGCTCGTGAGAAACTTGAAGCCCTTGTATCCCAACTTGATAAATATCTCGAACATGCCGAGGAGGTCAAGGTTACCATAGAGGATACATCGAAGAATGTAGGAAAGATGTTCCTCGGTCTCGCTTTAGGATTTATGGAGAGGCAAGGAATAGGTTACAATGGTGCATCCACTTCCCATGCCGTACGAAACCGATTTTCAGATTTGTGGTAGATCCTTATGGGCCTCAACCCAAACCACAAAAGAAAGTTCAACCTCAAAGAGTGAACCAAGGTAAACCCAAACAAGTATATGTTTTCACTTATTACAAAAAAAGAGGTCACCTTAGGAAATTTTTCTACAAGTAAGGGAGAGCTCAACATACACATACTCCCTCACACCGCTGTAACGGCTTTTCTAGTCTTAGAGAGTAAGTCGAGTTTCTAATCGCGACTTCCCATAGCTTAATGGAAGAATTTAAAAGGATTTCTATGCTTTTTGAGAACGATTCCAATTCTACGACTAGAGTTAACAATAATAAGTGAAAATAAAAGGTTACCTTCACTTGGGTATCGAAGCAAGAAGATAAAGCCCTAGTTGTTCAAATTGCTCTTAAGCTTAGAGGTACCACCCAATGGTATTTTGATAGTGGGTTCTCTAGGCACATTACTGGTGATAAATTATTTTTTACCAACCTTGAGGATTAAAAGGAACACAAAGTCACATTTGGATATAAGAGTAGATGTAGTATTTTAGGATGTGATTGTGTTGAGATTCTTAAATTTCCTAAACTAGACAATGTGTTGTACGTCGCAAGGTTGAAAGAAAACTTAATTAGCATAAGCCAATTATGTGACGCAAACTTTGTGGTAAAGTTTGATCGATCCGAGTGTAACATATATGATCAATCCCACGAACTATTACTACAAGGAGTGAGGATCACATATAATTGCTATGGGATTATTTCCAAGGCCTAGTTTATGTGCAACAATGCCATGATTTCATCTATAGACCTTTGATATCGAAGACTAGGTCATGTGAATTTTATTAATCTTGAAAGATCAGTGAAGAAAGACCTAGTTCATGCTTTACCATCACTTGTGAAACCAACTTCCTCGATTTGTGGTCCTTTATAATAAGGAAAACATATTCAAAGTCTCCATCCAAATTTGAATACCATTACCACCTATCAAGAGTTAGAGTTGATAAATATAAATCTTATGGGTCCTACTCGTATGGAGAACATAGGTGGTAAGAGATACATTCTTGTGATGATCGATGACTTTTTGAGATTCATTATTAGGGTGTTTCTTAGAGAAAAGCCTAATGCAGTTGAGTTCCTAGCAACCAAGTGTCGTGTTATAAAAAAACAACACGATTTCACTATTAATCGAATGCATTGTAATAACGAAACTAAAATTAAGGAAGTCAAACTAGATAGCTACTGTGATAGAATGAACATCAAATATGAGCTTTTGACCGTTCGTACTCCTAAAAAAATGGGATAGTTGAGAGGAAGAACCAGACGCTATAAGAAATGGCTAGATCTATGCTTCTTGGGAGAAATATGCCTAAAATTTTTTGGGCAAAGGTGATTAATACCGCATGCCATATGGTGAATTGGGTATATCTTCATCCATACACGTTACACACACCATATGCGTTGTGGATAGGAAAGAAACCCAAATTATTGCATTTTTGTGTCTTTAAGAGTCTTTGCTACACTTGGATACATGGAGATCACTTAGGAAAGTTTGACTCCCGAAGCAGTGATGGGATATTTTTAGGTTATTCATCATCGAGTAAGGCTTATAGGGTGTTTAACCTTGCAAGCTCTAAGGTTATGGAGTCAATAAATGTCACGATTATAAACTACAAGCCACCGAAGTCTATTGACCCTAATCCCGAGTGTGATAATGGTCCACCACCGGTGACGATCCTATCATTCCTCATACTATCCCAGTGGACCCCACTCTTGATTTGGAGGATCCACACTTTTGGATTCGAATGAGTTATGACCCATCCACTATACTTGGTGATCCCATACTAGGTGTCAAGACTCATGCTCAACTTGCGAATATGGTTAGCTACTTTTATTACACCTACTTAGTCGAGCCCAAGAATATAAAAGAATCACTCAAGGATGAGCATTGGATGCCCACTATGCAAGAAGAGTTGCTTCAGTTTTATAAGAATGATGTCTGGGAGTTAGTCCTCCGACATAGTAAGCAGTGGATTTATAAGAACAAGATGGATGAGAATAGTACCATAGTTTGCAATACGGCTAGGTTGATTTCTCAAGGATACACACGGATTGAGGGTGTGGACTTTGACGAGACATTCACTCCTATTTCTAGGCTTGAGTTCGTTCACTTACTACTCGATATAACATGTCATATACGCTTCAAATTATATTAAATGGATGTCAAGAATGACTTCATTAATGTCATTCAACAAAATGAAGTTTACATGGAACAATAAAAGGTATTTGAAGACCCAAATCACCCGGGAGACGTATTTTATCCTAAAAAGGACTTGTATGGTTTAAAACAAGCACCCATGCTTGGTACGAGAGGCTCACTTCTTATCTCCTATCCCGTGTCTTCAAGATAGGGGTAGTGGATAAGATGATGTTTGTGAGGAGATATAGTGGTGATATATTGGTTTCCCAAGTCTATATGGATGACATAACACTTGGATCCACATGCTCCCGACATGATCACACGTTTGAGGAGGAGATAAAGAGTGAGTTTGAGATGATCATGATCGTTGAGCTTACATTCTTCTTAGGTCTCCAGATACGTTAACTTGAGGATGGGATAATCATATCTCAATCCCAATATGCTAGGGACTTAGTGAAGAAATTTGGTTTAGACTCTGCTAAGCACCCATACACCCCTATGAGTACATCGACTACGCTTAGAAAATACACTTTAGGCAAGGATGTAGAGAAAACTCTTTATAGGAATATGATAGGTAGTTTTCTCTACTTAATCGCTAGTCGCTATGACATTAACTTTAGCGTTTGAGTTTGTGTTCATTACCAAGCGTCCCCAAAAGAGTCTCACTTTCTTGCACTTAAACATATCATTAAACAAGTGAGTGGAACTCTTTCCTACAGTATTTGGTATTCCTTTGATACCGATGATCGTTTAATCGCCTATTCGGATATCGATTGGGCCGGGGATGTTGATGGTTCTAGGAGCACCTCATGTGGGTATTTTTACTTTGGGAGTGCTCTTGTATCTTGTATCAACAATAAGCAAAAAATCATTTCTTTGTCCACGATAGAGGCCAAGTATATTTCTACCGAGAATTATTGCACATAACTCTTATAGTTGAAAAAAAATATTAGAAGATTATGGGATTTCCCAAGGCATAATGACTATGTCGTGTGATAATATGAGTGAAATTCATATATCCCGTAATCTGGTATGATATTCTCGTACAAATCACATTAGCATACATGAGAATTTTATTCAAGATATCTTTGAGGAGAAGGTCGTGTCCTTGATCTTTTTGAGCACCAAGCATCAATTAGTCGATATTTTTAAAAAACCTTTTGATGCACTTCGATTTGAGAATCTTATGAAGTCTTTAAGTATTTGTATCGTTGATTGAGTTCAGACACTTTTTGTAGAATAGGGTGATTATCATGTTCATATCTTTATCCCTATTGATAGATTGTATTTATATGCATTATTTGGAAAAATATTGAAAAATCCAAAGATTTTCAGTTTTGAAGAAAAACTTGAAAATTTCCAAAATAATTTTCTTTTTGATAAATTTTTTGAAACAGACAAATATATTTTTGCATTTCCATTTTTCACTATATATGGATGTACATTTAAGATATTTGGATCTCCCATACATTCCATCCATATATGTGACTTTTTCATGGTGTTTTGAAACATGGATTCGTTTCTTTAGTGTGCTTAATAATGCGTGGATAGAATTTTGATGATCATTGATGATTACTTTTTTCATGCTAGACTCTTTGTCACCTTTATTTCACCCTTGCACGAACTGTTTGAACATTATGCTCACTCATCACATGTCAAATATGGTGTTCTTATCTCAATCGTGCTTAATTACAAACCAAATGTAATAGAGATAAGTTGTGCTTGTAAGATCCATTATTTGGATTTCATTCCCAAAAGTATTTTTATATGTTAAGCAATGAAAAGGGGGTATGAAAGAGCAAAATACCCTTTGAGTTAAAAGCCACCATTTACAAAAAGATCCTAAACTATTAACGACACACAAAAACAGAAGTGCCAAGGCCATTTTTTTTACTACGTTGATGCTTTGCTATATATGAGCATTATGATGACTTTCAAATTGAGAGTGAATTCTTATACAAGTGAGTTTTTGAGGAAAACAATAAATTGTTAGGTGCTATTGATTTAAAAAGCATTTAAAGTTATGGTATGGTGCATAAGTCGAGTCAATTTCATTTAAGTTCAACATTTTTACACCTAAGGTAGAGATTGAGTTCTTTCTTTAAAGTATCTGTTGACTTTGTGCACCTATGTTATGAATGCCTTTGTTGATTTGCCCATGGAGAATGTTCACACAATTTCATAATGTTTTCACGATTTGGATATTTTAATGTTCTTCTATGGTGTGTTGTATTTGTACATATTATACCATCTTTTTATTTTTGAAAAATATAAAAAAGTTGCGAAAATAGTTGGTATGCTTCTTAGAAATTTTATCATATGTGCTTAATTGATTATCTTTGTGATGTTATTTCTTTGGGATTCGAGTGATGCTGACTTTTCGTGATTAGTTTCTAACCCTTTGTCTATTACGGATAAAAAGGGAGAGAGCAAATCAAGGGGGAGTTTATTTATTCTTTAAACTCGTATACGTCACGATACTTTTTTGTTTCATGTGTATAGGTCTCTTCTGCTTTGGTGATGATCTCTTGAACTACACAAGATGTAGAATTTCAGTTGAAGATGTTCCGTTTTTAGGTTTGGGAGGACATTAGTAGAACACAGTCTTAGGGCTTTTATTGTAATTTATTTCGATTTTGTTTTGTACTGGAATAGTTAAAGGGGAAGATTTGTAAGAGCAAGATTTTATAATTTCTCATAGCTTAGTTATTTTGGCGCATCCTGTTACGAACAGTTGTTTCAAACCTAACACTACATCTGCATTGACCTCCACTTTCATTTGAAGACATGTGAGTCACCGAGCATGGTGTCTGAGATTCAAGCCGTTGGATTCGTCACAAACACTTTATGGAGGCATACAAACTTATGGTTTTAATTTTACTCAGTTAAATTATTCTGGGATGTTTGTTTTTTACTCGAGGCATTTTTTATATATCAATTTGGATTTTTTTTTTATTTTTTATTCGTTGGAACGAGATTCCAATCTCGTTAGAATGAGATCCCGACTTGTTCAAACGGGATAAAATCTTATTGGAAGGTAGTGCTTAACTCGTTCGAAATAACTTCTAACGAACATCTAATGAGTTGGTCTCTGTTTGACATAATAACTCTCTTTGGAAATTCACTAGAAGGACGATCGAATGAAACATGCATCTCATTTGAACGAGACTTCACCTCGTTAGAAAGAAACTAGTGTTTTCGTTCAAACGAGATCCTATTTTCATTCGAACGAGAATGCCGCCTCAAAATTCGTGTTTTTCTATAAAAATATCCTTTTTCGAACAGTTTTTTCTTAAGGTTTTTTGTGAAAACGAAATCCCCAGAACTATTCCAAAAGTGTTCATCTTTTTGTTTTTCCAAATCACTCATCCCTTGGACTGATTTGTTGAATTTCAAACCCTAGTTTTCAAATACTACATCAAACCCTCATAGAATTTTCTCTATTGATGATTTATGGAGTTGAGTCTTTATAACTGAAGAAAAAAGGATTCCATAATCCCGAGGCTGATCAATAGATACTGTGAGAAAAAAATGCTTTCTATAGACGGTGCTAGACTGTTCCGTATCTGTTGAAGACTTAAAGATCCGCACTTTTAGTGGTGCTCTGAGTAGTTTGTTAGTCATCGAGTCTGTCAAACACTTTACAATGCTGAAGATAGGTTTTGCTCAAAAGGGATTTTTCCTCACTTCTTCATGTGCATGGTTTGATTATGTGGGTTGGATATCATTTTAATTTGGACTTGAGTTTAAATGCACACCTAATTATTGATAATAATAAAATTTGAATCTCCGTGTATATATCCTAAGATACAATATTTCATATAGCCCCAGCTGCATATTCAGTATGCTTTCACATAAGCCAAGTAAAGCAGTGATTAATCTTATGCGAGGGATTATTAACACAAACTCTTGTTACGATTCTTATACAACTCATATGTTAACAAATTTTATGATTCTTAATCCGATCACATAAGGTTAATTACAAAGGGTATTAATATGTGAATCTACTGGTTACTAAAATATTTTAATTTTTTAAGAAGTTCTATAATTCAATCAATTATTAAAAACACACTTAAGCATCCCAATGAAAATTCCCTATGTAATCTTTCGTCCCGAATCAATTTGACCTATGGACGAATCATTTTTAACCCCGTACCGAATCAATTCACCTCCAGGGTGAATCGAATCACCCCTTGTAGGTTTAAAGGTCATTACCAGCACGTTAATGGCGACATATACTCAACCCAAATCAGCATAAAAGCCTCTATAAGTCAATAATAACCCATATCTTTCATATATGAACATCATACCACATACATTAACATGTTTCTGCACATTTTAGTTGATTAATAACATAATTTAGGGTTTAAATTATAGAAATTGAAAAGTTAACTATAAGTCTAGGTTCTTTATGAGTAGGATATAATCAGGTAATGACTTTACATTAATTATTCAAATAAAATAAGGGCTTTGATAAAGATTGACTATTAGAATGCACATCTAACATTTTCAAGTTGATCTAACACAGATTCATAGATTAATTTAAGGATTCATCATCAAAATACACTAGGTCCTTAATATGTGATTGAGGATTAAACATGTAATGAAACTAATTATGAAATTAGTTTATAATATGATTAAAATCAGATTTCAATAGATTAAATTCAGATTCCAATGAACTATAATTATTGTAACTCAAACTTAATTACATTATTAAATAAAGAAAACTTGCCTATGACCGATTGCTTGAATTGAGTCATGAATCCTCAATTTTTAACCTCTTATTGCTCTCTCAACCTCGTTAGGTGCTAGGGTATGCCTCTAATGTATTATGAGTGTTTTAATTTTTTTTAATTAAATTAATATCGGTTCTAATTCTAAAATTAAGCCTAGTCCTAAAAATAGCCTTAACCCAATGAGCCCAAAACATGCTCTAAATGACCCGAAACTTGACCCAAACCATATACTAACCTAAGAGGCTTAGATTCCACTAATTAAAGAAAAAAAAAAACAGGCTCCTCGAGCATCCTAAAAGTCAACTCAAAATAGAGCATATTTTAGTGAATTTATTATCTCAATAAATTAAATTATTAGCCGATATGAGTCAATTGAATTAAAACTTAATTATTAATTAGTTATTTGTGACTTGGGATTATAACAAGCTACTTTATAATTGGAGGGGACCCATATCGAGGGAATAATCTAAACAAGTAAACTCCCGACATCTAGTCATTGGCTATTCCATAGTCTCCTAAAATATTCGTCACTTAAAATATTTAATTAGTGCGTTACCGTTAACCTGTTAATTTCAAGGAATGTGAATTCACGTAACACACATACAAATCACAAAAAAAATATATAAATATACTAAGTGACATCTAACATATAAGAACATGCAAATAAATATTTAAATAAATACACAAAAATACAAGGTATTACAAAATAATTGTCTTCGAACCGTCGGGAATGTGAATTGTTTGTAGAGTTGTTCCCCCAAGCCATCCTTTATTGCGTGGTCAACATTCTTCCAGTTGTCTTGTTGCCTGATGCTCACACTAATCTTTCAGAGCTTCAAAAAATGTATTTTAAAATTTTGGATGGTATTGTTTTCACTGATAGGATTCCCGTTAGCGAGGAACCTAATGTGCTTCTTGTCTTGTGTTTAGGATTCATTAGTAACGGGATTAAGGGAGTTGGATTAATACAAATTTAGGGAGTTTGATGCCAAAGACAGCATATATGGAGTATAATTAACACGATGTGGAGTAAAGAATTGAAAACTCGTAGGTGTCAAGAATTGAGATAGTGGAGTAGGAGAGAACTAGGATGGAGTAAGAGTGTATTTATTTGATTGAGTATCTCTCTCCCTCTTTGACATTTTCTACAAATAAATGAAAAAAGTAAATTTAGCTAATAATGTACGATGATCAACTTTAATAATATATATACATATCTATGCAAGAGTTTTAGTACATGCTCGATCTGTTTGATTTCCATCCACATGGTGTTAAGTTTTAAAAATCAATGAAAAACTTTAATGGGAGAACTGGGCGGAAGCATATATATATGATTGCTTATAATTTCCATAATAGGAACTCAAAATTCTTTCTTTTTCAAATTTCTGACAAGCTCCAATTTGTTCTGCATATGTTCCGACACATTTTAATCTAGGTGCATTATCCGTTTACGAAATAATATCCACAATGGATGAATATTTTTTTATTCAATCCACTGTTGGGATTATGGATGCGAAATATATTTTCTATTTCCTCATCACAGCACTCTGACAAGGAAAATGATATATGGTCAAATAATTACGATTGCGAAACATCAAGTCCATAATTTATATGTTAATTAGACTGATCAATTTTCCCAATGCTATAATGATAAATTTGATCCCCCTCTATATGGCACACACTATTAAAATTAATTTTTGTGTAGGCCAACTATAATCTCTCATTTTTTTCGTTGAAAGTAATTATTACCATGACTCCTTTTTCCTGAGAATTTATACAAAAAGAGGGGGTGCGAACATTATCGGTGTTTTAAAACACGAATGAGAAGACAAGAAGGGTACAAAAGTTTTTTTTTTGCATGTGGGACAATATACAAATACCAAGAGTGTTAACTCAATTAATCCTAAAATTACTACGAGTCCACCAAGTAATTAATATTTTTCAACTAGTCAATCAAACTTAACATGTTAAATTTTAGTTCAATTTTAATTCAATTAATCCTATAATTATTATGTTTCCACCAAATGACAAATCCCCTCCATTAATTTGTGTTCACTGAAATATCAGCCACTTAAGGAAATGGTGAATATGACCATAACATCTAAACAATAATATATATACACCAATAAAATATTAAACAATACACGAACACTCAATCAAATGAATGATCATCCTTTAAATGAAAATATTTTTCATACGCACAATATCAACATCAAGTAATTAATGTTTTCCAATTAATGAATGAAACACAACAAGTTCAATTTTAGTTCAATTTTAATTCAATTAATACTATAATTACTACGTGTCTACTAATGACAAAGCTCTTTAACCAATTTATGTTCATCCATACATCAACTCGTTTAGGAAGGGGTTAACATGACCATAACGGTTAAACAAAAAGTTATAAACATATAAGACTATTTTATATAAATTAAAATATAGTAAAATTACCTGAATAAAGAAAGCAACTATAACTAGACGAGCTTCACTAATTATTCTCCAATTACATGCGCAAATGGAGCGGGAAGAAAAAATGTTAACAAAAGTATAATTGCAATACGCAAAAATGTTAACAAATAAGTATATAACCCTAATTGATAAGTATATAACCCCAATCAAATATATGTACATTTGTATATATATATATATATATATATATATATATATATATATATATATATATATATATATATATGTGTGTGTGTGTGTGTGTGTGTGTGTGTGTGTGTGTGTGTGTGTGCGCGTGTCTGTATAAACCCATCTCGTGTGGGTCGTGTCATCTTATACCAGGTTCGTGTTAAATATTAAGTATACATGTAAATGGATCGTGTCGTATTAAGTAAAAATGTAAATAAGTCATGTGTTGACAAGTAAACATATAATTGCCTCGTGTTAAATATTAAGCAAATATGTAATTGGTTTATATGGTGACAAATCATCAAATGTGCATTGATGTGTGGTGTTTTAGTGTTAGTTAAAATATGTAACCCTTAAATAATTGAAAACACAAGCATACACACATGTGAATTATTAAAGGTTAATGTATCACTATAAATACACACATCATAGTTAATAAAGGTGAAGGTCTCATCCACTACACAAATAGTAATTTGATTCTAATAAGCTTGTGTTTGATAAAGATGTAATATTAATGTTAAGATCACTTAGGTTAGTAAAGATGTCAAAGTAATGTTTGCTAAAGATGTGTAATTAGGTTTTTGCTTCATCACATAAATACAGAAATATATATATATATATATATATATATATATATATATATATATATATATATATATATATATATATATATATATATATATATATATATATGCGCGGGTGTATTATGATATTTGGATTAAAATACAACCAAATAATATAACAAATTATATAAAGACCCACCTATTGTTTTTTTATAAACATATGCCAAAATACATATTACAACCAATTCGTACCTTGAAATAAATATGAATCATTGCAAAAAAACATAGAAAATAATCAGAAAAACATCAATCCAATAAATAAATCTACACATCTTCATATACGTGCATGTATGGATAAAGATCTATACATGATCTAAATTACATATTTCAAAAATAAAAAAGAATATGTATTTAAAATACATGTTAAATCTTTTGCTCATACTTGGTGACTAGCCTTTACAACTAAATAAAGTACGAAGTTATCTTGGCGGAATATCTGACCATATGGATCGGACCTTGGCTCCGATTTGGCTCGTAGTCTACGAGAATAGCAGAGGGGTCCCTTTTGTCCTAGAACATCTGACCATATCGGATTGTCGAATCGATCTTGTGTTTATATAGATTTCTCTGACCGTCGAATCGATTCCGTGTTCATATCTGACCATATTGACCATTGAATCGATCCGGTATCCGACACATATCACTTCCCAGAACTTGGCTCCGATTTGTCTCCCATATTGTCAACCTTGGATGTGAATGATTTCTCTCATCTTTTTCTATTTTTGGGTGTGGTGTGTTTGGGGAGAGAGAAACATAGATTCTTCATTTAATACCCTTTCTCCATTTCAAAAACACGAAAAAATTGAGAATGTGTTTTGATGTGAGGAACTTGAGATGCCATTGTAACATTTATATAGGATTGGTGAGGGCAGTGGACCAAAGAGATGATGACCAAAGATAACGGGGATAAGTTTATCAAAAGAAAAAGATGTTCCATTTTACATATATTTACTGTAGGGAGAACATAAAGGGGTAAAGTTTATTTTGAGAGATGAAATGTTATGGGTATCGAAGAGAAAGGGGGATAAATGCATATGCACCCGTGTCATAAATGGTAATACTGTTCAATTAGAGTTATTTATGATAATAAATATCTAGTAAAGATAATTTAAGAAATGAATATATTACTGTGCAAAATATATAAAACTAAGTATACACATATAATATTTTTACGGATGTAGGAAAATGATTTAAAAGAATAAGAAATCATAGGTTCATAAAGTTCATAAAAAAAGACAACTATTTTTTAGGAAAAATATAGATAAATCAAGACGTTTCTCTCTTTTAATCCACCAAATCAAAATCATAGAAAAATAGTCACAATTAAAATTGATTTTAATTGCATAAAAATTTAAAAAATGGATTATATTAGACTTTTGATTTTAGTCAACTACACAAAGACTAAGATATGCATATGAGTTGCATATTTTTTATATACAAAATAAACTTATAGTATACTAAATTTTACGAACAAATTTATTTAATTACTACTAATATTAAGTCAAAATCTTTCGGTACATCATCAATATTCCTAATTAAATAAATATTAGAAATAACCCAACAATATTTATAATAAGTATAATTAAAATTTAATTTAATTTTATAAAATTAAAAAAATAGATTACAGTAAATCTCTATGTCCAACTTAAGGGCAAACCAATGACACGCAGTACCAAAAACCTCTTCAGCTCCGAGAAAGCTTTAGATTACAGAAATTAAATTAAACCCTTACAACAAACAAAACATTTCGTCTTCCCCCAAAGAGAGAGAGAGATAAACTTGAAAACCGAAGTGCTCAACCACCCAAATCCAACATTATGAAGTAGAACGCTGGTGTATATCCTTTATTTAACACTTCAGAGGCAATATTGAACATTTTTTCGTTTTAAGATCAAATATCTCAATTACTATACCTAAGTGATTCAAAATTGGGGGGTTTTGACTTACACATCGACAATGATTGTCATGTTGAAACTGGGGCGTGGAGGAGTTGTGCCATTGATGAAGTGGAGTTGGTTGACTTGTATTCCGTTCATGTTTATGATGGGGTCTTTGACCTTGAAAACTGTGAAAATTAGGATTATAATGAATGTGGCTTGGATGAGAAAAGGGCACTGACGCAAACACAACAGTTGATGCAGTTTTTTTTTCGTGCTTTTTTCAGGTGAGTGGCGGTTTCTTCCTTGTCGCTACTGAGTTAGTGGGAGGTGGGGCCTAGTGGTTTGACCTGATACTCTTTCGCCATAATTGAAGCTTCAAAGTTGGATGAGAGAAAGAGGTGATGTAGTTTGGGTGTGTATGTGGTTTTATGTTGTTTGGTGTAATATGAGTAAGGGGCTAAAAACAAAACTCAATGGGTGGTTGGTTCTTGATGATAGCTTCCGAAATAGAATTCGAATGTTGGTTCTCTCGCTTTACAATTGAATGGACTCCTTGGGATGACGGGTTTGAGAGTGAGGTGGTTGTCAACAGAGTTTAGAGAGAGAGAATGGGAAAGGTTGGGAGAGAAAGGGATTAAAGAAATGGAAGGACAGAGTGCTTAATAGTTGGGAAAAGAAAAATAGAGCAAGTGAATTTGGGGAGATATATGTTTTTAATTTAAAATCTCAAGGGTTGTATAATCAGTGATAACATTTAAACATGACCTTTAATTCTTAAGTTTAGTGAGATGTAGATGCAATAATGACCTATTAAAACCTCTAATCTATCGTTTTAGAGGTATATATAATATATATAATTGAGATTTTGAGGTCTTTTGGGTCCCCCTTAATTATTTTATATATAGAATATGTCCCATAACTTTGTCACTTATTGGGGTTTGAACCCTAATTTATCATAACTTTACTACTAGAACTATAATCCGATCATAAAAATTACAAATCAAAATACCACAAACCACTCACAAACAGTTCAAACACCTAAAAGATATATATGCACATACATGTATATGTCTATGTATATATAAATATGACGTATCATATACATACATAAATATACATACACAAACATAAATGCACAGAGATAGAGACCTAAGTGTTATGTGGTGGACACTAAAGGTATTTCACACACACACACACACACACACACACACACACACACACACATATATATATATATATATATATATATATATATATATATATATATATATATATATATATATATATATATATATATATATATATATATATATATATATATAGAGAGAGAGAGAGAGAGAGAGAGAAAGAAAGATAATAAAGGAAATAAGAAAAATAAGCCTTGACGGGTTTATTTATACCAGAAAGGGGGTCACAGTCCTAGACCATGACCATTTTGAATAAAAATAACTTTTCATGATCAATGATGATGATCACGGTCCATAAGCATGACCCTTAGTATAGTCGAGGAAGGTGGCATGGTCCAAAACTATAACAAAATGCCGTGACCATTTTAAGTACCATCGGTTTCGCGTTCAGTGGTCACGAATATGGACCGTGATCATTTTACACGTATAATTGCCACAGTCTCACTAACTTGATCATTTTGATGCCACTACTTTGATGCCATATTTTCTGCATAAATAGTCACAATTTAGTCAATATCCAAGACCATTGTCTTGATCGAACCATGACAAATGTTCGCTATATATCACCCCTGGAAGGGGTCACGATTCCTATCACGCTCAATTTTACCTAGTCACAATAATGGGCCGTGACCACGTTGGTCATAATTTTGGATTGTGATCACGTTTCTATAATAATTTTTTATATTTAGCGTGGTGTAATGTCATTTGTTATTGATTATATAATGGAACCGATATTTCAAACTTTTTTCAACGACTTGATGCCATGTCAAAGGCGTCGTTAATTTCTCTCACTCTATAAGTCACTTGATTTCGCTTTGTATCTTATACACATTGTGAGCATCATCATCATGGCGATTTTGAATTTATAATTCAAGATCTCCTACAAATTATTTTGAAATTTATATAACATCTCATGGGTATAAATCTTAACCATTTACAAAAAGTCATGAAACATCTTCAACATCTTTTTGTGACGTTGATTTACATATACTTTACCGAACTAAATCATTTAAACCACCAATGAATTGTTCTTTGATACATATCATACAAAAATGCATGGGATATTTCCTTTCCTTAACTACTTAACATATTTGCTGATAAAACACGATTCACATGTGACAACCCGCCTACTAAAATAATAGGTGGCCAGCCCAATACTCCAATAATCACAGGAATCATAGATGGTCCATTCTTAGCATCACTGTCGATTAACATAATAGTATGAGATAACCACCCATCATTTTGGAAAACGGATTGTTATATACAAAAATTTTGAAAGTAAACGAAAGCACTTAGACAATCCCATTTGTAAAAACGGTGGATATCAAAAATCGATGAATAAAGTATGACAATACAATAAATAATCACCAAATAAGCTGTCGGTGCACAGACCAATACAAATAAAACACTAAGTATCACAATTCAGTATTTATAATATAATGAATGAGTGCAATACCTTGGGCACAAACGCCCGAATGAATATACTGAACATAACTAGAGTACAGTAGAAAGGAGCGTCTACTACAAGTATCCTACAACACCCGCAATATGCTGTAGCTCCAAGACAACTGGAATGGAATATGTAAATACGGGTGTCCATGCGGAGGAGCACCTGTAACGGCAAGGAATATGCAGAAACAAGGAAATATAGAAACCGGTCAGGGCCGGGTTTGATATGATTACCATGTGACTAAAATGCATGGCAGGTAAGTGCGTAAATCTCTCGCAGATAACAATAATATTCCTCACCTCTCAATCTAGCAGTAACCTAGCGCAATATAAATGATGCTCAGGTTATAGAAAGAACAGAAGGCTAACTTCTCCCCAGTCTCAACACTATGCCCTTATTCATGCGTGGGGTGTCTCGCAAAGCGAAATCCAAACAAGGAACCCCCCCGATACACTACTATTTAGGCAAGGTTGATCATCGAGATACATTAGACCTTGTCCTAGTTAATTTAAGTACTAAAGGTTAACTTCTCCCCAGTCTCAACACTATGCCCTATTCGTGCGTGGGGTGTCTCGCAAAGAGAAATCCGAACAAGGAACCCCCCGATACACTACTATTTAGGCAAGGTTGATCGTCGAGATACATTAGACCCTAAGCACAAAATAATCAACAAGTGTGTGTGTGCATAAGAGTGGGAAATCACATCTACAGCTACACAAAGAAAAAGAAAATAAAACCCATCCATCATCTAATGGCACAATTCTTAATTCTTTCTTTAGGAGTATACATATAAATGGTACAACACTTTATCAAATGTTTACCAAATTACTTTCATCGTAAACTAATTCATTTCATGAATTTGTTCCTTATTAGGAAATATAATCATACTTTTCATGCTCTATTGGCATTTATCACAATTGTTCACTTTGTTAAAATATCTTCCTTATCAGGAATATGATCATCATCATAGGCTCTTTATGGCCTTACATCGTGCTCTTTATGGCACTTACTCATGCTCTATATGGCATTCAACATACATCAAGTCCAACTTGATTTAGAATAGTTATATTCATATATATATAACGATTCTAAGACCGCCCGTCCGGGTTTCCCCACTGTGCGCGCCCCTAAATGGCTATCATCTTCCAGGGCCTCCAAGACAACCTGGGATCCTATCGAAACGTCGGGAAGCGGCCATGTGCCTGCGGGATAGTCAAGACCACACCCGGAATCTCCTAACCAGCGCAGAAAAATATATAAACAAACGCTCACATGGCCTAGGGACTATATCCACCCTGCATCATTAGCTAGGGGGCTTCACCACAACGCGCGCAACTTCCCTTATGATAGCGATTTAGAGAGGTGTGTATCCATAAATTAACATTTATGAAAAACATTACTTTTTCCATTTTTGAAAACTCATATTTTACATTTCCAAAAATCATCCATTTAGCCATTTAGCACCAAGTCTTAGAAGGTGCATTTCATTCTTATTAAGTCATATATTATTAATGACCTAAGACCCAAAGTGCCACTAACCTCAAAATAGCCTCGAATAGTTTATGTAATTCATAAACCCTCAAAGTGAGTCTCCATAATGGAGTGTCTCCCAAAAGCTCAACCTAATATTTTAACTTCCAATTTATCTTTAGGTTAACCTCCTATATCATTCGGACATTAACCTATACAAACTAGCCCTCGGATAAACCCAAATATCCCACATTAACTTAGGACATTAGTCTACCCCATAACAACTCTCTAGGACTTCCCATTACTTCCCAAAGGAAGGTCCCTAAACCTTGGACCTAAAAGAAAAGGGATAAAAATCAAAATAAGAAAATCTCACAAAAACAGGGGAACCGAATCGATTCGCCCCTTGGGCCGAATCGATTCGCTAGACAGCCGAATCGATTCGGTGAGCAAAAACTGACCTTCTGTAATTACCGAATCGATTCGCTTTAAATCAGAATCGATTCGGTCTACAAGACCTGTAACCCTCTCCTTATCCGAATCGATTCGCCCCTAGGGCCGAATCGGTTCGGTCCTGAGATTTTGCCCAATTTGGGCTACGGGGTGTAAGAACCCTAAAATCCCCAAAACCCCAAAACTTGATTTCTCCCAACTTCAACAACAACAATTCGACCTAAATCAATCCTACACCATTTATAACTAATATATACTCCTCAAATCCAATTAAAACTAAGATTTAAGGGTTTAAACATCCAAAATCAACAAATACCCATTTATGGGTTAAATCTCCAAAACCTAACTATACATGCAATTTATCACATTAAATCAATATCTAGCAAGTAAGAAACTTGCCTCGGGGTTCGTAGTCTCTGATCCTCTTCCGGTAGCAACGGAAATCCGGTCCAAATCTTCACTTCTCTCTCTTTCTCTCCATTTCTCCCAACTCTCTCTTCTCTTCTCTCTCTCTCCTTTGGCTTCTAACACAAATGAAGAAAGAAAAAGGGGTGGGGGACTTATACGGGTCTCAAAACATAAACCCCCACTCCTAAATGCTAATACACCACTAAAATGACTCGTAACCACTTAATTGAGTCATAACCCCTTAAAAATGACCGAAACCCAAAAATATAACGTGGCACTTATATCGACTATCTCGACTGTTCTAAAAACGACCGCACCCCTTATTTGGCATTCGGGAAAGTGTGAACTATTTTTACGTTCCAATTTTATTTTAAATTCATTAATGATACCCGATTTAAATATAGGTCATAACCGTCGTTTTACATATAACGACGCAAAATACACAATATAACACTATTTACCTTCTCATAATAATAAATAGTCAGAACATAGTAAATATTATCCCTAAGTCTCACGGGAAATAATATTTACTCCAACATTCCCTATTTTATAAAATTTGCCCATTAGGCAAAAATAGTATAAAATAGTCGCTCGAAAACCTGGGTTGTTACATCACATAAGTAAGAACACACTTTGAATGAACTGCATACATTGATTGTAACCATTTGTTACCATCTAATTCCCCTCACAATAAAATCCACGAACTTTGAGTCAAACTCCACCCTCCCTCTGATTTCCCTATGCAGTCTGAAAAATACTTATAATAAGAACTAAATTTCATAATATCAATCTTTTTAGAAAATATTCGTAAACATGACAATTATAATATATGTAAAAGTGTTTAGAAGTGATTCCAAAATTTCTTTTATCACTAAACAAAAGAATCCTTGGTCTTATCGCTTAAGAGCACAAAATGACGGTTTGATTATGATTATTAATCCTCATTAGTGGTGTAAAAATAATCCACATTTATTGGTGTTGTATGTGACACCGAACATAAAAAAATCCATAAAACCTATAATTCCTCCTTGAGGTTGCATTCGCCTAAAACCAGCGAATAATTCCATAACACCCGTATTTTTGAATAATTGTGGATTCAATTATTTCTGGTCATTTAAAATACATATGTGCAGTAATTTAATTAAAATAAAATATTGCATATTTAATAGATATTAATTTGAGGGAATAAGATTAATATTTATGTGGCAAATTTACTGAGTGTGTTTATAGTAAATAAAATACGGTGAATTATTAGTACGTTGTGGTGAGTGAGAATGACGAGATTTTTGATGGTATCTTAACCAGGGCTTGTGAGTAGATTATTTTAAGGTTGAGAAAAGAAATTTATATAAAGTGACTCAGACTACTGTTTCGAGTTCACATTTGGTTCCGAATGGGCCGAGATAGGTAAAATTGAGTAACCGAGGATAGTATTTGGGTTCCAGGGCCTTTTTAGACTAGATCGAACTCATGTAGGGGTATTTGGAGCATTTTAAAATAGCCTAATAACCTAATTTCGGGATTAGTGGGTTAAAATATAAAGTTTAGGTGTGTGAGGAAGCCCTACCATTAGTTAAAAACCCTAAAAGAGAGAAGGAAGAGATGAGAAAGTAAGGAGAAGGCTAGAGAAGCTAATCTGAGAGGAAAACTCAAGGGATTCTAGCATCAAATCATCACACACAAAAGATATCAAACCCTACTATCTATCCAAGGCATGTAATTAACTTGATTTAAATTAAATAGTGGTAATTTATGTTCATATCATGGTAGGTGTAAAACGAAACCATTTTTGGGAAGGGTTTTTACATAAAAATGAGTTTTTTGGTGACATTTATGTTAGAGATTTAGAAGTTGAATATGTTTAATTGAGGATTTAGAAACCAAATCTAAGGTTATGATTGAATGATCTTCTTATAAACCCATTTCATGAACTTAATTGATGATATTGGATAAATTATTGATATTTGAAGGACTGACCACTGTTGGAATCATCTAGGATCCATTTCGTTAGGTTATATACGTTTTAATGGAGGTATGGTATCATATTAAGAGTGTCGAATCTAAATTAGAGACGAAGGTTCGCTGAACAACGGTAGCGAATCGGTTCGCATCTCTGGCCGAACCGGTTCGAATTTCTAGAAGGTCCGAGAATGGGTTGTTCGATTGATGGGTTATTTTCAGAGGTTTCAAATGAAACTAATAAACCCATAAGAATAAGAGATATTTTTTGCATGCCAAAAATTTCCAAACTACGCAATTGCAAAATGGCAAAATTTTTCAAAAGGCACAACGTTAATTTTCGAAAGTGTACGTAGTTGATAGGACAATCCCTCTTAATTTGAAACATAATTTTTTTTAAATAAACTAAGGTACCTACCTAATAGTTTAAAAAAATTGAGCAATTTTTTAATCTAGTATAATTATGTCACGTTGTTTTTTTACAAAACAAAATTGGAAACAATTTAAAATTTTGAAGCAATTTTTTATTTGTTTGACAATTTTAAATAGTAGAACAACAATAATAAATTGATAAGATAACCAAGATTATTAAGAACAACAACAACGTTGTAGTGTGAGAAATCAACCATGAACATGCCTGGCCACCAGTGACTCACAGATTTTAAGAACCAACATTCTTTTGAACAAAAAATTCTATGATAAAGTTTCTAATTTATTTTTGGCCAAAGCTTGGATCCGACAAAGTTATGTGGACACATTTCCACCCAGGTGTTAGGCACCGAGGGTTATATTTCCCCCTGAGTATGAATTAACTTGGCATCTGACCGAAAATTCAGATATGTATAGTTATGGAGTTTAGCTTCTGGAATTGCTCACCCAATGAAGGAAGTTATTCAGGTAGATGTTATTTCTATAATGTGTATTACGAGAGGCAGATTACAGACAATTAATGGAACTCACTGGTGAAACATCACACAAATGTAGAATTGGAAAATCAACTAATTAATCTGATTTGCAATAATTTGATACACATGATATAAAACTGTACATAATATATAAAAAAGGTTTAAAAAAATTGTTTATAGTTCTCAAAAGTTTAAAAAAGGACAAACGTTGTGACAACCCTCCTAATAAAATACCGAGTGATCAGTCCCATACCAAATTAAGACAGGAATCCTAGTTGGATCATCCTTAGCATCACTGTCGAAAAACTTTTTACAACTTACTAACCACCTAGTATTCCAAAAGCTGGTGCCAAATTTTTAACTTTTTAATTAAACCAAACAAGACATGAGAAAATAAATATAATCCATTCACACAACTAAATTAAAATAACTAAATAAGTAATTAAACATTTTGCCGAATAAACTATCGGCCACCAAAGTGGAATAGTCCAATACAAATATTCAACACGTGAATCAAAATCTGAAAACTGAACTGATAAATGATTCCTACTCTAGGAATGAAAGAACGATGCGTCTAATCCAATCTCCTGCTAGCATCCACATATGCCGCAGCTCCGTGTCCCTGGAATAGAATATCAATCCTGGCATCCCTGTGGCTGGACATCTAAAAGGTTTTGAAAATAGTTTTATAGCAAGGGTTAGAACCCAAAACATTTTGAAAATATTTAGCAAGTGAATTAACTGCAGTAATTTAAAGTGCATGAATGCGCTCCATATTTATGTTAGTGTCGCACTCCCTTGTGGACAATCTCACCCCTCCACTATTGTGCATACCTAACGGTTACCTTGACCCCCACCTAGTTGCACTACCCCGTCCAACTAGTCCTGGTATAACCTGCCCTTTCCATACTACTCTAACCCGAGTATAATGATTCTTGAATTATAAGTTATCCCACAATTAACTTAATTAATTCCTTCTTAAATAGTAGCATATAACCATGCCACAAGTTATATAAAGTAAATACATCACACACTGTATTATTACCCGCATATAATATTGAATACCATTATATACGTACCTTTACTAAAACATCCACACATATAACATACTTATATCCATCCCTCTGAGTATACCCTCGCCGGATGATTCCCTCTAAAATGCGATCTCACTAGGTGTGCTCACATAACCTAGTTACCCAAGTTGGAATCGCTCACCAATCTGGCCCAAAACATAAACAAAGTGGAGGCGGTCATATTCCTTCCCTGAAAGTGAGATAATCTCCTCACCCATATACCGGACGCTATGACCTGGGGATATACTCATCCTACTCCTCAAGCTAGGGGATTCACCCACATCGCGCAACCTCCCTTGATAGCACTAGAGTATATAAATTAAGTAAATATCTAATCACTGATATTTAATAGCACACACAATATACACACACATCTATATATATACTATCACTACACCGTATATATATAATATAAACCCCGAATTTACCGTGTACTCAAAGATCCGTAACACTAACCTGAAATTTTCTGAGTCTATGTCCCGACTCTCTTAATTAATTTTCTCACTTAATAATTTATCATCTTTCCGAGTCTGTGGTCCGACTCTAAATAATAATAATACTCTACACAATAATTTATATGAAATTTGCCCGAGTTTATGATTCGACTCTTATTTAATTAATTTACACATTAATTAATTAACACAACTCTGAGTCTGTGGTCCGACCCTCATTTAATTAATTTATACATTAATTAATTAACACATATTCGAGTCTGTAGTCCGACCCTCATTTAATTAATTTACACATTAATTAATTAACACAAATCCAAGTCTGTGGTCCGACTCTAATATAATTAATTCACACCTCAATTAATATACTATTTTTTCCGAGTCTATGGTCCGACTCAAATTAAATTAATTAACACACCTATTAATTTAATACCTTTCCGAGTCTATCACCCGACTCTAATTAAATTATTAACACACCTATTAATTTAATACCGATCCGAGTATGTGGTACGACTCACATTTAATTAATTTATACATTAATTCATTAATACCCTTCCCGAGTCTACAATCCGACTCTAAATTAATTAATCACAACATTAATTAATTTAATACTTTTCCGAGTCTACCTTCCTACTCTACCTTCATTAATTAACACATCCATTAATTTAATAACTTGGTGTCACTCAAGCATTATCCCCGGACTCACTCACTTGGCCCATAACTTAATATTTCCCGAGTCTATGTTCCTATCACAAGGAAACACACAATATGCATTCACAACCCAAGTAATCCTATAAAACAGTAGGTATTTACACAACCCAATTATTCATACTTGTACGTAATATATTTCTCTCTAATATTCACCGTACTTATTTGCTTTACGAATTTATTTCACTTTCGTATTAAATCAAGTATTCACACAACTCTAAGGGTCCTAGTTACCCCTTGTTAACCCACTGACCTAACGAATTTAAGCTCGCTCACGCTTTTTCGTAATTATATTCTTATCATCTCGAATTAGAGTACGTCACAATCAAGCCTATGAATCTCCACTTTAACTCTCTCACAAAATTAAAGTCCAAAACTCAATCATAGACCTACTTCCATATCATTATTCCATAAATATATTTCATCAAGGTCCCAAACACTTCCCCGATAAAATTTTAGACATTTGAGGCTTAAAAAGAAAAATCTCAAATTTTCTGGTAGATTAAACACCCTCTAGTAAAATTTTTATTTCTCCATCTACAGAACTCCAATTGACCTGATTCAAAGTTCATTGGATAGATAAGAGAAATACCTTTCCAGTAATGTATGGTTCAGACTCTAATTCGAAGTAAAATTCAAATTGCACACGTTTAAAGTCACGTCGAAATTCTGGCAGATTACTATGTTGACAGATCAAACACCTTGTAGTAAAATATCGACTACTCCCTCTACGGAACTCCGATTGATCTCATTCCAAGTTCATTGGATAGCTAAGAGAAATACCTTTCCACGCATATATGGTTCACACTCTAATTCTAAGTAAAACTCAAATGGCATACCTTTAAAGTTGTGTTAAAAATTCTAGGAGATTGACCTCTTGTGTTCATCAAATAAACCCTAAGTCATTTAAGATTCATGTTCTTCATCCAAGAACTCATAAAGATTCCATGTTAATCATCCAATATATTCAAATTTAATTTTATCTTTACTTAGGGATATATAATACACCTATTTCTTACTTTGAATCTTAGCCAAGTATTCCATTAACAAAACCCCATTTTGTACCCATTTATCCCCAAAACGAATTTTAGTTTACACATCACTAAAATATGAATTGGATATCACCATTTACACATTACAGCAAGTTAACCACTTGTCTAAAATTGTTCGTAGGGTCTAATCCGTTGGTGTAGTCCCTTAATTCGGCTCCAATAATCCCCAATTGGCTCTTGATTTGCTTTCCCCCAACTTTCCTCTGAGCCATAGGCTTAGAATTTGTGTTTACTGTCGTTTAACACTTCTCCATTTAGGTTAAAAATCCTTAATCCCATTTTTGGCCATCTGGGCCTAATTAAAATGACCCAACTCACCCCGTGTGGGACCGGCTATGCCCAAAAATACCTCGAGACCCAATTAGCACCCCGGGTACTCTTTTCTGACTATCTCGACCCATCCGGACGCAATCGCACACTCGGAATTGCCATCCGAAATAATTTTTGACATTTACAAATTCGACCTCAAAATGCGACACACATTAGTTCGGACAATTAAACTTAAAGTCGCCAATTATAAATAATTCGGCTCACTCAAATAAATTCTCCAACTTATGAATTTAAGTTTCTCCAATTTAAATATTTTTATAACTCCCAAAAATAATTAAATATTAAATCCTCAAAATTACGGGGTGTTACAAACGTTTTTTATGTATAAAATGTTAGAAGGTTAAACAATTCCTTCATTTCTTAAAAACATTTTAAAAGGTTAGAAGCAATTTCTATTAAATAGTTTTGAAGTATTTTTAAAAAATTATTAGAAAATAATTACAAACTTTTTTATGCAAAAAAGAATGCTCTACTATTTAAAAAAAAATAAAAGCTATTTTTAAGTGAAAAAAATTAGAAAATCGTTTTTAATATAAAAACTGTTTCTCAAACAATTAAACAATTTTTTTTTAATTGTAAAAACCTACGATGCTTGTGAAGACTTTAAAAAAGTTGATAATTTCCCAAATCTTTTGCACTTGCTATAAAGGCAGTGATGATTTTTAATAAGACTTGACAAGACAAATGCCATATCTCTCATAATTTTTAAAGCATGGACACATCTGTAGGATTAGTGAACTAATTTTAAAGCCTCGACACATCTGTAGTATTTATGGTGTAATAGGCATTACAAAACCAAATTTTAAATCTCAAAAAGTACATCTAACATTGAACAATACACCTGAGGAGTTTTCATAAGGATTTGATTTGGTGGAGACCCATAGCCTCGTTGACTGCTTTGAGAATGGACAATTGAAGACAAAAACTGAAAATCTAAAAAATATTAGTAATTTAAAAATTACTTGATTTGAACCATAAATAATTCACTATAATTTTAAGCGAAAATTTAAAAAAATGAATGAAAAACATAAAGATAGCATACGTTCAGTAATAATAGAAATAAAAATAAATTTATAAAAGGGATACAAACGTAAAAGGAATTACTTGGAAACAAAACCAACAACCTACTCCTTCTCCAACAACCTGAGTAATCTATATTTATTTTGTTGATATATAATTGCAAATACAACAAACAAAATGAGTAATTTATATTTATTTTGTAAAATAGAATAGTTATAAAAGTTAGATTTTTTTTAATATAATAGGTCAATGAAGCACACCCTTTTGGTGTCTTGAGCACTAAATCAATACAAATGGAGAAACAAATATCTTAATCTTCTTTTACCTGCATCATTAGTCCCGGATTCTTCAATATAACTTGCAATAAGTGATTATATTCATATTAACTTAGTATATACCCCCAAATAATTTTTTTAATGTTAAACAAAGCAGGTGGCATGAACAAACCATTTTCAAGTTCTTTGATTTGGGGCTGGATTCTAGACCTTGAGTTTGTTGGTCTTAAAGTAACAAAGACCAAAGAATTAAAACGTTAACCCCAAATTGAAAATCGACATTCAAACCTAAACTCCACAATCATAACTGTTAAAATAGTTCAGTAAAACGCAAAAAAATCAAACCTAAATCATAAAAATCCTAAAAAAAGTCTTCTCTTAGTACACATGCATAGATTGAACCAGAACCATAGCTTTTTGCTTCTTAATTCCACCTCAAACCCTAGCATACTTATAAATCCAACATCATCTTTGCTAACTCAATCTACCACATAAAAACAACAACTTACAAATAAAATTTTTTACATCATGAATTATAAAATTATCTTATGTCGTATGTATACGTGAGTATAAACCTGGTTGGGGTTGAGGAGTCCCAAGTTCTTTTGTAGATTTGGAGAAGAAGACAACAAATAGGCATTGGAGATCTTCTTTGTTGGATCAACAACAGTTGTGGCCATCATAAAACGTAAATCTAACCAAATATTTTATTGGAATCGTGAGGTGAGTAACAATCGTGAGGATTAAGGAGAGTAGTTATTTATTTCAATACCCTTTTAAAAGCCTTCAGATCTAATAGCCTTGAAGTTGTTGAGTTGTAATGGGTGGTTGAGTGTTTAAGAGGCTCTGGGTTTAATGGAGTGGCGATGGGAATAGGTGTGTAAGAGAGAGTGAAGGATGAGAAGTTTGAGAGGCTCGAGGGGATTGGGTGTCTCAAACATCACTTCCCCGTTTAATCTTGCCATCTTCATCGAGAAATGCAAGCCCTTTTTTTAAGTAAAAAGTGAAAGATTTTTATGATGGGTGGGAGAAAATGTGGTTGCACAACTGTCAGAGCGACGATATATGTTTTTGCAAATTTGCAGTCCAACGTGGCCTCATATGAGACCATTAGATTCAAACCTAAGTTTGTGAGAATGAGGATTATTTTAATCTAAGAGAGAGAGAGAGAGATAAAGGCGTGTATTGTAAAAGTAGGGGAAATGAGAGAGGTGTTGGAGAGTAGTAGCAATTTACTCTTTCAACCTTGTTTTGAAATTTGAAGAAAAGAAATAAATAAATTAGAGTGTATCAAAAGAGAAGGAATTCAAATATTTTAAGGGCAAATTAGAAAGTTTAAACAAAATTAATCTTGTGATGTCATAGTTGAATCTTATGACATACCTAAGTTTTGTAACTTATATATATATGTTTGGTAAATATATAAGGGCTTAATACTTTAAGAGTGAATGCTATAAATAACTGAGATAAAGTTATGAGAATGATAATTAATGAAATGACTAATTACGCTAATGAGAAATATAGCTAAAGAATGAACGATAAATAATTCTCAGGGTAGAGTGGTGTATTAGTGAAATTTGCAATAGGACTAGTTGGGAGGGGAAATGTAACTATGCAGGTTAAGATGTATGCGCTGGGTGTGCACTATTGTTGAGAGGTGAGGGGTATTTCATGAGAGTGCTTCACCGACCTAAATATGAAAAGTTTTATTGCATATTTATTTACTGCATCTTAATTACTTGAAAATATTTTTCAAAGGTTTTGGGCTCTGACCCGTGTCAAAATTATTTTTTCAAAAACTTTTAGGTGTTTAGCCACAGAGACGCCATGAATGATCACTCTTTCTAGGGATACGTAGCTGCAACTGATGTGGAGGCTTGCGGAGTTCTGAGTAGCCATTTCCTTAATTGCATTCTAGACTAGGCTCTCTATTCCTATTATCAGTTGGGCACGTTTCCCCTTTATTCCAGATTCTATTATTTTGTTTATTTATTGCATTAAGATATTGGTATTGGATTTTGGTAAGCGATGGTTTATTCGGTACCCAGTTTTATATTATGCACTTAGACTTCCTCTTTCGGTGTGATCACAGATGTAGTTTTATATCCATTGGTATATGGATGAATGGTTTATTTTGGCATGTTAACTAAAGATTAAAATTTGACACTACTTGTTAAACTAATAAGTGGTTAGTAATAAGTAAACTCTCGACAATGATGCTAAGAACGAGACATATGAGACTACCATTTTATTTTAGCAGCGGGATGGCCACCTATTATTTTAATAGGTGGGGTATCACAAATTCGTCGATCATCGTCTACTTCAAGCTTGAAATTTAAAGACGCCCTTATTCAAATATTAAATACATATGTAACATTTCTCCGCCATGCCTCTTCATCTCATCACGCTTGTCCCGTTCACTTTCATATAAATCCTTTTGTTTACATCATATATTTTTAAACTGTGCAGTTGCACTTTGAGAAAATTATATTATTGATTTGCGAAACACTTTCCTAGACAAGTTGTTGAGTCAAACATTTTTATTCATTTGAGAAATAAGGATGAGGCCTCAAATTTTTTATGAGGTGTTTTCAATCCGTGACTATGATCATCAACAAACCCAATAACCTTATATATTCCATGGAAAATCATCAAAGCAGTAAGTTTAGACTTAAAAACCCTCTTTTATAGATCCTCGGTAACTCTTTTTGTCAATATTGTTGACTATTGAACCATATCCTTGTTTAAAACTAACATATTTCTCCCTTACAATTCATCACCTTCTTTTCTATTATTTGAATTTCAATCCAATTTCTTTTGCGTATATGCAATACCCTGCCTTGATATTTCGCTTAAGTCTTATATAGATTATAATGAAGTGAGGTTTTAGGATAATTATTGGAAGTTGTGGGTTAAAACAGAAGAAAATAAAATAATTGAAAAAGGGGGCCGCTCTAATGACGTAAGGTGTCGTTAGATGCGAGACCTAGTGTCGCGTAAAGGTCGCTCGAAGCAGGGGTTGAAATGACCTTCGAGTGAGCTATCATTGCATTATAATCCTAGGGCTCACAAATGGCAGACGAAGCCATACATCGAACGAGATAGACATTTCTTTTGAACGACGTGTCTCGAAAATATTTTAATCTGATTGCCCTTGTATGCTGTCGCGCTTTCGGCCCTTGATTTGGTGGGTTGTTGATATGAGCCCAAATTGGGAAAAATGGGATTTTTGTTTTTTTAAGGGGTTTTATAAGGGTTTATTTGGTTCATTTTGGGCATTTGAAGTTGAAAAAGATGAGAGAATGAGAGAGGTGGTCTTCCACCATGGGAGAGCTTCTCTCCACCTCAAACCACCATAAGCGACCACTTTCTTATAGTATTACACCATATTCAAACCTACAATACCCATTTACACCATTATTGAAATGGAGTTACAAATTTTGGAGAAGTGTTGGGAGATTTTTAGAGAAGATGATGGAAGATTTCAGAGGGTTTGAAGGGTTTTTTGGCTTGGAATCTTAAATGGAGCACATATGGAGCATTTTTGAGGATGAATTTGGTAACTCCTTGAGACAACCTTTGGATGTGGGGGTTGATCCTCCTACACTAACCTTCTTACCACCATTTGAATACTTTGAGGTGGAAAAATCTATCCTTAATGTTTAAGACTCTATTTGCATTATTAGTAGTCTTTTTGTTAGATTACATGAGTGGAATGAACATGAATAAATGATAGTTTCTATTAGGATAATCTTAAACATTTTTATGGAATAAAAATGCTGGTAAAATGTTATTTTGTTAAAAATAAAGAATGAAAACATATTTCAAAGTTTTGAAATATTAAAATTGGTATTTTATCAAAATGGTGTATTTAGAAATTTAATGGTAGACATTTTATGAAATAAAATGTTTAAAAGGTGGTGTTAATATTGCTATAATGTTTGTGGGAAAAAGTTCCAAAGTTTCTTTCAACAATGAAGATTTTAAGAAAAATGTACATTGTTGAGTTTGAAGAAATAAAAATGTCGTTAGGGCCTTGAAAGTATAATTTTTGCAAGTATTAGGAATTTCTAAGATGAAATGTATGTTCACCCCATTTATAGGATTTAAAATTCATCTTCTCATGCATATAAACTTATAATATTTTGGAAATAAATGTAAACAAGTTTAAAGAAGAGTTTGTTGGGTTTAAACGTGGAATAAGAAAGGTAGAAATTCTTGTCTTTAAAGTGTGTAAAAAAGGGGTTAAATGCGTGATAAGTACAAAGTTGCAAGACTATATGCGACAATTAAAGAAAATGGTATTTTCTTATAAAAGTAGTCTTTAAGTGTAATTAGGTTTCTTGAATAAATAAAGTAAAGAAATGTGTAATTTGGAAATATGGTTAGTAGAGGTATTGGATAAGTGTTAATGGTTGAACTCTGGAAAGTTGGTACGTGTATCGCTATGGATTTGAAAAGGAAATAATGGGACAAAAATATTTCCAATTGAAAGGAAAGTTACTCCGAAAAGGTTAAAAGGAGTTAAGACGTTTAAAACACTTAAAAAGTACTATGGGTAAGTTAATAGTGTTTTGGAAAATTAACACTTGTGAAATTAGAGTAAAAGGCGAGTTTGGAAACAAATGGGTAATATGGTAATATTACTTAAAGTAGAAAGTTTTTATGAAATAAAAATGTTGTAAAAAGTGTTACACAAATTGGCCCTAATTAAACTTGAATTTTGAAATAAAATCAAAGTTAAAGTGTAAAGGACATGAAATGATAATTTCAAGGTGTAACATGAGTTGGGGTGAAACCATGGGTTTGGCTTTGCCTTGGTAAAAAGGAAAAGAAGGAATAATGTGGACATTTGTAAAATGTTAAAAAATATAAAAAGGAACTCAAATCCCTAAGATGAAAGAACCAAAATCACTGGCCAGAGTATATGGTGGCGTTATCGACGGTATGGAACTCGTTAAAGTAAGTGATTTATTGGAAGATTTCGAGAAAAGATAAAGGAATAAGGTACATGTAAAGAAAAGGATATTTGGCAAAATTGTGTTAAGACAACCTAACTTGAATGAAATAATACATGTTCCGGTAACGGTTAAAGTGGACAAGAAATGTGTAAATTGATTAGCATCCATAAAGTAATGAAATGGTATGATGGTTAAACGGGTGAGTTGAGAAATATAAGAAGGTTTAACCATAATTAATACAAGGATGTATTGTGAAAGGTTTTCAAAGGTTAAGCAAGTATTTTCTAACATGGTGTCCGCGTGTGTTGAAAGAGGTTATTTTCAATGAAAATACTATTGTGCATTATTTTAAATGGAATGGTTAATTTCGGTAAAAAAATGATTTGTGTTAAACAAAGTGTAGTGGTTTCAAGTATTTAACTATGTGCGTTAAATATAGGGATAAATTTCAAGACAAGAAATAAGAAGTCTTTTATAAGATTAAGGTAAATTAATTAGGATAACTATCATTTCAAAAGAAATACGATTTCATGCATTACACGCACACACACACACACAAGGTAGTTGCATGTGCATGGAGGTATAACGTGTTAGAGTCTTCTTTGTGCCATTCGTTTCTATACTTCATTTGTATATTTCCACTGGGCATTGGCTCACACCTTCATCTTTGTTACTACATGTTGGGTGTGGGTTTGTATTTTGAGAGAATTACACAGGTAAGTATTTTATTTATTTTTACGTTAGTAGCTCTGCATGCTTGGACTTCGGGGTTGTTTCCTACGGGTCCCTCACGTAGTTTAACTTGAAATTTGAATCACATGCTAAACAAGTGAAATGTTAATTAGAAATAAAATTAGACTAGCAAGATTATACACGTTATTTTATTGCACTGCACACCTAATGATCGGGTCAGATCGGATTGAATACGAGTAACCCATACATCCGGGCCGAGGCATTGCAAATGGGATCAGTGCTCTAGGTTCAAAGTTCCTTTTGGGAGTGACATGTTGAGATCGGTATTGGATCTTTCGATGTTGGTATTAGTTTGGGCCGATCACGCTAGTTTGGTAACAGTTTAGTTCGTGTCCTCGATGGTAGAGTCAGAGAGGTTAGCACAACAAGTAAGTTGGTGCCAAGTGGCATGCGATTAGTTTGATAGTTATTAATTTCTTTCGCTCATCTGATTAGATTTGTTAGAAATTTAAGGGTATCCATGCAAGCCAATAATGGTGACACTGTGTTTGCTAGTGTGAGGTGCTTATGTTCCAATACTTGATGGCACAGAGCTTTCTAAGATGCTGATTGGGTGAGATGATGCCCATTAGGCAGGCGGAACAAATTACGTATAGTCAATGATAAAGGTTGAAGGTTAGGGTGTCATGACTAATCATTGACTACTTATGAATAAAAGGTATATATCCCTTAGGTGCAGCGCTTACGGGTAGTTAATGCCAATAATGTAATCAGGTAAATTCGATCCTTGGGGTAATATCGCGATTGATGGTAGTCTGGTGAACATATGAAGTTGTGTAGGCTAATAGCGAAAACACCATGATCATTTGCGTGAGATATATTATGTGGTGACTTTGATGATGAGAGTAGCCTTGGTAATGGTAGCAGTGAGCAGTGTTCATCGTGACCTAGCTGTAAAGGTTGTATATTTCATCTATGAAGGTTAAGTGACTGAGTGGAGTTCATAAATATTGATTATATGTTAAGAATGTATTGGGTACCTTGGTTGAGGACTTGGGTTTAGTATATCTTGATTATAATGTGGTATTGAGTAATATGATCTCTCGTGGCACCCGTGGTGTAGGCCTTCGTATTTATAGGCAATAACTGATGTCCCATGTCCTACAAGATCAATATAGTCATGTTAACTTATAGATTAAAAAGGTATGATGTTTACATAGTGAGGTAATTTAGTTATCACGGTTGATCATTCATTGACGATTAGATGATGTAGACCTGGAGGTTTATAGGTTGTAGGCGACGTCCTATACCCTTCCAGAATCCTTAGCAGTATTGGTTGTGGTTTGGTACGCGGCTTATTGTCACAACCGTTTGGAGGAAAGATGAGATCATTACCAAAACATAAAGCTCCTTGTAGCCGCCGAAGTGATGGCTAAGCGCGAGGAAATCCTAGTGTGAGTGTGGTTTAAGGGTATGCTGGAGTGTCGTAGGATTAATTGTGTGTGGAAATATTAGGGAGAAAGATCGAATGTTATGACGCCTTGAGGTGTTTGATGGTTAAGGTTCACTATAGGTATAAGCTCGTAGGCTAGTGACTTTATGAGCATCGAGTAATCGCGATGCAGGTATTGAAAGGTTTGTAGAGCGCACCTATAATGCTAAAGGTACGAGTGACGAAATATTAGCGGGTTTAGAACTTTTACGTGGAATGTGTTTGGTGTCCTTAGGAGACCAGTTAAGTCTGGTTGAAAGAAACATTAGCATCCTAGCAGTGATTGTGTTGAGGTTTAGGTGATGATCTCAAATTGTCGATCAAGGTTTAGAAAAGTCGTATAGTCTACGTGCCGGGTGAAATTTCCCCAATCGGTATATATGAGTGAATAAAATCCCTAAGGTAAGATGATAGCCTGTGTCATTATATGCATAATGCTCGGATATCATGAAATAACTAGTTATGGTGTTATGACATTCAATTTTGAGGTGTACTAGGAAAAGTATTTGCAATTTAAGTTAATGACACTAGGTGGAGATTCGAAATGGCAACCAAGATTGGTGTTATTGAAGCATGATAGAATGTTGGTGCATGTCAATAATATATGTTAGGATAGTCTTACAAAGGTATAGATTAGTTCGTGGTATGTCCTGCCAAATTGGTACGGATTAAAAGATGTATCCCCGTGTGGTACTTACTACCCTTAGAGTGCCAATGGTGGTCGGTGTGGTCATCACGTATAAGCAGTTTGGGTAGAACCCAGAAGTAGGCTTGAAGGTAATCTCGTATGGTCAAAGGATGAGGTAAGGTGAATGCCTCACTTGAACTGAGTAATGCCTATGGGAATTTGGAATGTGGATCATGATACGACAAGGTAAAAAGTAACCGAAGCGTAGTAGGTTGGTAACGTCATCATTGGTAAGTGGACTAGGTTAGTGTGGATAAGGGAATTAGGCACTCTCCAGTTGGAGTAATTCATGAATGTTGAGGATGCGAAGGGTAGGGCCTTACTCCCAAGGGGAAGTCAGGCATTGACTTTTCGAAAAAAACTATAGGTTCGTATGTTGCCTTCATATTGCGAAAATGAATTGGTGTGATTCGACTCGTTATATATGGTGACCCAAGACAGGGTATATGGATAGGATTAGTACCCAGTGAGAACATTGGGAATGAGTGAAATGAATTAAAGCATGTGGCGTAGGTTCACTTTCATAAATCATAGTCGGACACTTATGGGCATAATTTCTTGGGATGATTTCTTGTTCCTTTTGACTCTCATGTGTCCCTTTTAGTTTTGGTAATCGGGGATCGGTATTCTCACGTATATAGTAACGCAAATTGGTTCCATGTCATGGTACGAGGCGGTTGGGCCTGGTAGAGCATAGTGGATCGGTTATGGTTAGTGCAGCTCGATAACTGGAAGTGACCCATTCGAGGTATTCTTGTTATTACATAAACAACTGTGTACGGGTGGTTATGCCTTCGACCACAAGGTTTTCTCATAGTAGTGGATTTTCTTAGGATTAGTGGCCTTTCGACTGGATGGCACGGCGGTCAGTGGATCTGGTTACAAAGAGCGAGATGATGACATAAGGATATGGTATTGTGTTAGAAATCAAGGAAAGCTTAGCATAAGGTATTTCATTGCCACGGTGAGTGGATTAGAGCGAGGCTCAAGTGATTGCTCAAAGATGAGATGCCTAGAGTAGTACTATGGTCATCAGATGTAATACCCCGTATTTTTATGCTTTATTAATTTGGAGATTTATTAAATTTAATGTGAGTTATTAATTTAATATAAATCCGGAAATTAATTACTTTATAATTATTAACGTGATGTGAGTTAGTAATTATGGGAAACTTGTTGAATATTACTAATGAGTATAGTAATATATAATATTGGTTCTATTAAATGTCAAGAGTGAATAAAATGACAATTTTGGAAATTTGAGTCGGGACGCGCCGGTGTCGCGTCGGGACTAAATATTGATTTATAAAAGTAAATAAATTATAAGTTGCTCATATGATCATTTTGAGTGCGCCAAAGTGTCCGGAAGGGTCGAGATAGTCAAAAAAGTGTACCTGGGGGTTTAGTTTGGGTCTCGGGGTGTTTTTAGGCTTATTTAGCGCCCCGGGAGGGCATTTTGGACATTTTGTAATTTTGGGCAATTAAACCGACGAATTTTCAAGGGTTATATCAGATGTCTAAGGTTACCTTCTAGGGTTAACACAACCAAAGACAAGTGAGCCATAGGAGAGGGAAGGAGAAAGTTTGCCAAGGTGTTCTAGGCCAAAAATTCATCCGGTAGCACCGCCACCACCACCAACGCGTAGATCGCGCGACGGGGAACGCAACCACACCAAATTCGTCCACAAATCAGAACTCTGAAATTTCCAGGAAAGTGTTTATCTTGCTTATTTTCATTAATGCATCAATCATGTTAGTCTAGGGTTGATTAGGATGAGTTTTATGGAAGAAAACCCATGTTGGAGATAGGGAATTGCATGTAGTAATGATATGAATGGAAATCTGGAAATCCCCCTTCATATGTAGAGGTTGAACCACGGATTTATGATGTTTTAGAAGAAGAAATTCTGGAAAAAGATTGATTAGAACAAAGTTAAATAAATTTCTAGGGTTCATAAGGTTTGTATAAGTTTTACCCCTTTTAATCCATGGTTATTGATGAAAATTCACACGCTTTACGTAGAAGATGTTTAATTTTGATTTATAATGATTGTAGTACGAATTTTTGGGAGTTTGGTTGTGAAAAATCTGGATTTGGTTGATGTTGGATTATAGAACCCGTAACTGTTAAACTGCAGAATTCACCATACCGGTTTGATCGATTGATCGAACCAGGAGTGTCAATCGATCGACGCATCGATCGATCGAGCCCCTGCCATCGATCGATCGACCCCTTCTGGCAGACTCATATTTTCCCTTTATGAATAGTTAAATTCAAATTAAATGAGTAAAAATATTTGGACATCCTTATTAAAATATTTTGGGAGATAAAGAAGACCAGTAGGACTTATTAATAATTATGAGACCTTTAATGTAAGACGAGATTTGCATTTTTGGGATGTTTACATATAAGGGACGATAGAATTATGTATTAAAGGGAAAGACGCATAAGATAGTTACGATGGAAAATAGATGAGTACCTACTGAATTCTACACTTGGGAGGATAGAGTCCATGAGTGTTACGTAGTAAGTTGGTATAATCCCTCAAGCTAAAAGTAAGAGACGAACCGTTATAAGTGATGACTAAATAATGATAAATAAGGATAAATGTTATAATTACTGGTTATGAAATGAACCTAAATTTGATATAGAAAGAGTATATTTATATGACTGTGTTTATGCATATACTATATACATGTGAAAATCATGCCCGCGCTACTTGCTATCCCCGAGGTTACCGCGCTGGGACAGTCTTATCTCGATGGGAACTTTACGGGGGATATTGACTTGTACCCAAGAAGATAGGAATCCTAGGTACAGGCTATCGTATCGATAGTCACGGTCCGAAGAGACGCGAGGGTATGTGCTGACCTCTTGGACTTGGAAACTATGCTTCGCCTCAATATTGTTTGTGTATGTATTAATATAGTTCGAGAGTGATTCCGAACTTGTATTTCCCTTAGTACGAGTGATACGGGGATTGGATAGCAGAGTATGCCCGCACCATAATTTTTACGTGGGGTGCTGTTAGAATATATATATTATACGAGTATTTAATATATATATGAATTTCTGAAATTTAGAACTTCCTATTGTGTTTATGGTAAGTAAGAAATGAATAAGGACTTCAATTTGGAAATGCTTGTTTTGAAAAGTATAATAGGACACTGGTAAACTTTATTAGCAAATAAGGTTTAAATGAGAACTTTGTGATCGAATGAAATTATCCTCTTAAACAATTAAATTGTTCAGTTTTAAATCTTACGAGTAACCTAAGATAAGTTAAACCGTTGGGAAGGTTAGTGTGATAGGCGTGCATATTAGAAGAGAGGTGAGAATTTCTTAAGGGAGTGCCGCACTAATATGTTGTTGCATTGGCCTGTAAACATTTTTAATACTTGCTAAACAAATTTTAAATCATTTACACTATCGGGCTCTGACCCGTTTCTATTTTTCCTTTCTCTCTTGTATATATATGTATATATTACTGGTGCCCAGCCACAGGGGCGTCTTGCATAGGATCCTTTGGAATGAACGTGCTGCAGCTTAGGTGGGAGATGCAGGCCTCTTGCTTAGACGACCTCATTTCTTGATTCTACTTCTAGCACTATTTATTCAGTTGGGCATGTGTCGCCCTTTCCATTATTCAGTTGTTTTATTGGATATTATAATCCATTTATTTCCAGTACTTGCACTTTGGGATTTATTATTGCCAGGATGTTTTCATTTAAAGTATCAAATGTTGGATTCAACTAGTTGAATGTTTGATTATTTGGATTGTATGTTCCAGGATAGTTGTGGTGTGACTATTAAATTGTGAATTATGCAAAGTTTTAAATGTTGGATTATATAAAATAAAATTTGGAAGGTAATGTCTAAAAATGGTTTTGACACTTAGCTTAATTATTTAGGGTGTTTAAATTGGAAAAGTATTTTCGACAGTGATGCTAAGAATGAACCAACTGTTCACCTTGATTTTAATTTAATAAAGGAGTGATCGCCCGGTATTTAATTAGGCGGGGTGTCACAGGTGGTATCAGAGCATCATGTTCTAGTGTCCTTAGGATCTGTACGGCTTATTTCGCTTTCATCTTAGCATTTTTGTTATAGAGCCCTATTTTAGGATTGTTTTATTCTTGCTTCTACGTTTACGTCTTCAGCTATTTAAGATTTGATGATAACTGTAGACTAATAAATTTCTTCACATTTCAGATGCCTCCGAGATGTGCACCAAAGGATAGGCGTGCCCAAGCCGAGCAGCCAGCAGCTCCGGCTCAGGGTACGATGAATGCTAATGAGGTAGCCACTATTGTTGCTCAGGCGGTGAATGCCGCGTTAGCGGTGGTACAACACGCTCCACCCCAGATTCAGGTAGTGGTGCCAGTACCTACACAACTTCCATCTACATGGAAGCGGGTTAGGGATGCCTTTCAGAAGGCGCATCTCCCTGAGTTCTCGGGTAGTTTAGATATCATCATCGTCAGCCAATGGAAGAAAGATATCCATCGGCATCTGCGTATGTATGAGTGCACAGACGTGCAAAAACAGTTGTTGGCTTCCTTCAAGTTAGTGGGGGCCACTTTCCAGTGGTGGGAATCCACCACCACCTTGGAGGAGAGGGATACGATCCCGATTCAGTTGTTCCGGGAGCGGTTTTACCGCAAGTACTTTCCACCCTCCGTGCAAACTGAGATGAGGCGAAAGTTACTAAACTTGAAGCAGGAAAATTCTACTGTTGCTGAGTATGAGGAGGAGTTCATGAGACTTCTCACTATAGTTCCATATGAGGCACCTACTGAGGGTAAGAAGAAAATGTTATTTGTGGACGGGTTAGCTTGGAGGATCCGTCAACATCTTATAGGGAATTTGTCTCTGAGTACCTTCACAGATGTACTCAATGCTGCCTTACTACACTGCCAGGATCACCGCTTACATCTGCAGGTAAGCAAGCGAGCAGGAGAGTCCGGCCAGCAGGACAGGACAGGGGGTAATGGCGCTGGTGGAGCACCGATATCCCAGGGACAGACTCGTCAGCATGAGAAGAGTTCCCATCAGGGGGACCCTGCCAAGCGCTTTCGATCAGGTGATTCCAGGCAGGGATGTGGGGGTTATAGGTAGGGTCAGCAGGGTCAGCCTAATCAGCAGGGCCAGCAAGGCAAACACCGACAACAGTAGGGTCAGCAGCAGGGCCAACAGGGCCAACAACGTTTTCATCAGGGCCAATAGGGCCAGTGGCGGGGTGGTAACGACCAGCAGGGCCGTGGTCAACAAGGTCAGAGGGGAGGTAACTTCAGAGGCCGATGTTTTGTGTGCGATAAGCATGGCCATAAGCCCCAGGATTTCCCAGAGGGTGATAGGGCCCCACAACAGCAAGGTACCCATAATGAGCCACAGAGGCCACTTTTTCCAACCGCCCTCCCAGCACCAGCTCAGGTTCCAGCCCTACCAGCCATTCCAGCAGCTCCAGTGCAGCAGGGGCAGTTACAGTATGGACGTGTCTATAACGTCCACCAGGCAGCAGCTCCGCAAGCACCACCCGCGATTGGGGGTATGTTTCCTATCCATGGTACTATGGGTCGAGTTTTATTTGATACTGGGGCGACACATAGTTTTATAGCTACTCATTTTGCGAAGGCCTTAGGGTTATTAGCCACAACAGAGAGCACTGTGATGTGTGTAGACTCACAACTGGGGAGTGGATCGCTTATTTTCTTTATATGTCGGGGTGTGGGGGTAGAGATTGGTAGCTTGGTATTACCTGCAGACATGTTAGTCTTAGATATGCATGAGCATGACGTTATTATTGGTATGGATTGGCTCGCTGCTTACAGGGCCATGATAGATTGTTTTGGTGGGAGTATTATTTTTGCCATTCCGAGGCAAGAGATGCTTGTAGTGGCGATGCCTCTCCCAGAGGGAGGATCGACCGCTCATTTGTATTACATAGAGGAGGATACCTCTAAGGAGGTTGTGATTCCCATAGACTTGATCCCAGTTGTTCGTGAGTATTCCGATGTATTTCAGGAGATACCAGGTCTATCCCCCAGTCGAGAGATAGACTTTGTCATAGATTTATTATCGAATACTAGACCTATAGCACGCGCTCCATACCATATGGCTCCAGTGGAGATGCAACAGTTACGAGACCAGGTAGAGCAGCTGTTAGGTCAGGGCTTTATTCACAGGAGTACCTCACCTTAGGGCGCTCCAGTCTTGTTTATGAAGAAGAGAGATGGTTCACTGAGGCTATGTGTGGACTACCGGGAGTTGAATAAGGTCATGATACGGAATAAGTATCCGTTGCCTCGAATCGATGATCTGTTCGACCAGCTGAGGGGAGCAACTTTCTTTTCGAAGATAGATCTGAGGTCGGGGTACCATCAACTACGTATTAGGGAGCAGGATGTTTCAAAGACTGCTTTCTTGACGAGATATGGGTCATATGAGTTCAGAGTGATGCCATTTAGCCTCACAAATGCTCCAGTCGTGTTCATGGACTTAATGAACCGAGTGTTCAGAGAGTTCTTGGATCAGTTTGTCATCGTCTTCATAGATGACATTCTGATATATTTACATTCCGAGGAGGAGCATGCCGATCACTTGAGGCAGGTTCTTCAGACTCTATGAGAGCATCAGTTGTATGCTAAGTACGAGAAGTGCAGATTCTGGTTGCGTGAAGTGTAGTTCTTGGGACATGTTATTTCTGAACAGAGGATAGCAGTTGACCCGAGTAAAGTGCCAGCGGTGAGGGAGTGGGGACATCCCACGACACCGATGGAAGTGCGTAGTTTCTTGGGGTTAGTCGGATACTACAGGAGATTCATTCGGGGATTCTCCAAAATAGCGGGTCCATTGACGAACCTGACTCGCAAAGGGGTACCATATGTTTGGGATGATGCTTATCAATTGGATTTCGACGAGCTGAAAGACAAGCTTACTTCAGCACCAGTCCTTGCTTTACCGAAGCCGGGTGTGGAGTACCTGGTTTACACCGATGCCTCTTTACGGGGACTTGGGGGAGTACTTCAGCAGGAGGAGAAGGCTATAGCTTTTGCCTCCCGCAAGCTTAAGCCGCATGAGAAGAATTACCCCACCCACGACCTGGAATTAGCAGCGGTAGTTTTTGCATTGAGGATATGGAGGCATTATTTATTGGGGGAGAAAATCTGCTTATTCATAGACCACAAGTCACTGCAGTACCTGTTCACTCAGCGAGAGATGAATATGCTTCAGTGCAGATGGTTAGAATTTATGAAAGACTATCAGTTCGACATACAATACCATCCGAGGAAGGCCAACGTAGTTGCTGATGCATTGAGCCGTAGACCGGTAGACGATGTAGTGGACGTCTGGAAAGCAAAGTGGAAGAAGTTGGGTCACCAGGATTCAGTAGCCCGTTCCTTCATATCTGTTATGACAGTGACACCCGAGATTGTTATGAGGGTGATACAGGCATAGACCATAGACCCGTTTTGCCAGGAGCAGGTCGTACGACTTTTAGCTAAGGGTGCTGAGTCCTATTCTGTTAGTTCTGATGGGGGTTTGAGGTTTAATGGGAGATTGGTGGTTCCAGAAGGATCAGAATTACGTCATGCAGTGATGACCTAGTCTCACGGGTCCCGATTTGCAGTACATCCTGGGGGAGATAAGATGTACCAGGATATGAGACGGCAGTACTGGTGGAGTGGGATGAAAAAGGATGTTGCTGAGTTCATGTCCAAGTGTTCTACCTACCAACTGGTAAAGGTGGACCATCAAAAACCGTCAGGGTTGCTTCAGCCATTGGAAATACCCGCTTGGAAGTGGGAGAGTATTTCCATGGATTTTATTATAGGGTTGCCTACCTCACAGCGGGGCCACGACTCCATCTGGGTGATTATGGACCGTTTGACCATGGTGGCTCATTCTCTGCCGGTGCGGACAGACTATACCACGGGTCAGTATGCTCAGTTGTTCATTGCTGAGATTGTCAGATTACATGGGGTGCCCCTGAATATTGTGTTAGATAGAGACAAGATTTTCGTGTCACGTTTCTAGGAGAGCTTTCAGGAGGCTATGGGTACAGAGTTGAGGTTGAGTTCAGCTTATCACCCACAGACAGATGGACAGACAGAGCATACTAATCAGATGTTGGAGGATATGCTACGCATGTGTGTCCTTGATTTTGGAGGAGGTTGGGAGCCACATCTCCCACTGGTAGAGTTCGCTTATAATAACTCTTATCAGTTCATGATTGGCATGGCTCCGTTTGAGGCTTTGTATGGAAGGCCTTGTCGTTCCCCAACTTGTTGGCTAAAGGTGGGGGATAACAAGTTGCTAGGACCAGAGGTGATTCAAGAAACCTCCGCTAGGATTGAGATGATCAGGAGTCGCATTCGAGTAGCCCAGGACAGACAGAAAAGCTACGCCGATGCGAAATGGTACTTCCGGGAGTTTAATGTGGGGGACCAAGTTTTACTACATGTATCTCCTATGAAAGGAGTGATGAGGTTTGGAAAGAAAGGGAAATTGGCCCCAAGGTACGTGGGACCATTTCCCATTATCGAGAGGATTGGTCCGGTAGCATATAGAGTGGGACTGCCTGAGCATTTACATCGCATTCACGATGTATTCCACATCTCGTCGTTGAGACGATATCTTCGGGACGATATGGCCCATACTCACATCGCGATAGATGAGATAGACTTACATCCAGACAGCTCTTACGAGGAGAGATCGGTGGCTATCCTAGACCATAGCGAGAGGATATTGAGGTAGAAGGTAGTTCCACTTGTACGGGTCCAGTGGGAGCATCATAATGTGGAGGAATCCACTTGGGAGCGCGAGGCAGATATGCGCGAGAGATATTCAGATTTATTCTTACCAGGTATGCCTTATTTTCTGAATTTCGGGACGAAATTCAGTTATTAGGGGGGAAGTATGTAATACCCCGTATTTTTATGCTTTATTAATTTGGGGATTTATTAAATTTAATGTGAGTTATTAATTTAATATAAATCCGAAAATTAATTACTTTATAATTATTAACGTGATGTGAGTTAGTAATTATGGGAAACTTGTTGAATATTACTAATGAGTAGAGTACTATATAATATTGGTTCTATTAAATGTCAAGAGTGAATAAAATGACAATTTTGGAAATTTGAGTCGGGACGCGCCCGTGTCGCGTCGGGACTAAATATTGATTTATAAAAGTGAATAAATTATAAGTTTCTCATATGGTCATTTTGAGTGCGCCAAAGTGTCCAGAAGGGTCGAGATAGTCAGAAAAGTGTATCCGGGGGTTTAGTTTGGGTCTCTGGGCATTTTTAGGCTTATTTAGCGCCCCGGGAGGGTATTTTGGACATTTTGTAATTTTGGGCAATTAAACCCACGAATTTTCAAGGGTTGTATCAGATGTCTAAGGTTACCTTCTAGGGTTAACACAACCAAAGACAAGTGACGGCCATAGGAGAGGGAAGGAGAAAGTTTGCCAAGGTGTTCTAGGCCAAAAATTCATCCGGTTGCACCGCCACCACCACCAACGCGTAGATCGCGCGACGGGGAACGCAACCACACCAAATTCGTCCACAAATCAGAACTCTAAAATTTCCAGGTAAGTGTTTATCTTGCTTATTTTCATTAATGCATCACTCATGTTAGTCTAGGGTTGATTAGGATGAGTTTTATGGAAGAAAATCCATGTTGGAGATAGGGAATTGCATGTAGTAATAATATGAATGGAAATCTGAAAATCCCCCTTCATATGTAGAGGTTGAACCACGGATTTATGATGTTTTAGAAGAAGAAATTCTGGAAAAAGATTGATTAGAACAAAGTTAAATAAATTTCTAGGGTTCATAAGGTTTATATAAGTTTTGCCCCTTTTAATCCATGGTTATTGATGAAAATTCACATGCTTTACGTAGAAGATGTTTAATTTTGATTTATAATGACTGTAGTACAAATTTTTGGGAGTTTGGGTGTGAAAAATCTGGATTTGGTTGATGTTGGATTATAGAACCCGTAACTGTTAAACTGCAAAATTCTCCATACCTGTTTGATCGTTCGATCGAACCAGGAGTGTCGATCGATCGACGCATCGATCGATCGAGCCCCTGCCATCGATCAATCGACCCCTTCTGGCAGACTCATATTTTCCCTTTGTGAATAGTTAAATTCAAATTAAATGAGTAAAAATATTTGGACATCCTTATTAAAATATTTTGGTAGATAAAGAAGACCAGTATGACTTATTAATAATTATGAGACCTTTAATGTAAGACGAGATTTGCATTTTTGGGATGTTTACATATAAGGGACGATAGAATTATGTATTAAAGGGAAAGACATGTAAGATAATTACGATGGAAAATAGATGATTACCTACTGAATTCTACACTTGGGAGGATAGAGTCCATGAGTGTTACGTAGTAAGTTGGTATAATCCCTCAAACTAAAAGTAAGAGACGAACCGTTATAAGTGATGAATAAATAATGAGAAATAAGGATAAATGTTATAATTATGGGTTATGAGATGAACCTAAATTTGATATAGAAAGAGTAGTATATTTTCATGACTGTGTTTATGCATATACTATATACATGTGAAAATCATGCCCGCGCTACTTGCTATCCCTGAGGTTATCGCGCTGGGACAGTCTTATCTCGATGGGAGCTTTACGGGGGATATTGACTTGTACCCAAGAAGATAGGAATCCTAGGTACAGGCTATCATATCGATAGTCACGGTCCTAAGAGACGCGAGGGTATGTGCTGACCTCTTGGACTTGGAAACTGTGCTTCACCTCAATATTGTTTGTGTATGTATTAATATAGTTCGAGAGTGATTCTGAACTTGTATTTCCCTTAGTACGAGTGATACGGGGATTGGATAGCAGAGTATGCCCTCACCATAATTTTTATGTGGGGTGTTGTTAAAATATATATATTATATGAGTATTTAATATATATATGGAATTCTGAAATTTGGAACTTCCTATTGTGTTTATGGTAAGTAAGAAATGAATAAGGACTTCAATTTGGAAATGCTTGTTTTGAAAAGTATAATAGGACACTGGGAAACTTTATTAGCAAATAAGGTTTAAATGAGAACTTTGTGATCGAATGAAATTATCCTCTTAAACGATTAAATTGTTCAGTTTTAAATCTTACGAGTAACCTAAGATAAATTAAACCGTTGGGAAGGTTAGTGCGATAGGCGTGCACATTGGAAGAGAGGTGAGAATTTCTCAAGGGATTGCCGCACTAATATGTTGTTGCATTGGCCTGTAAACATTTTAAATACTTGCTAAACAAATTTTAAATCATTTACACTATCGGGCTCTGACCCGTAATATTATATACATGTTAGCTTTTCGAGCTCTCACATGAGATTCTCACCTCTCAACTATTGTGCACGCCTAATGTACCTCTAAACCATTCTAGTTATCATTATCATACCTATATAGATTGTAGAAATAAACCTTATAACTATCAATCATAATAATATCCCGTATTTCCCATATAATATTAATAAATGTTTCTGCCTTTAATATCCCGAGTAAGAGTTTTCACAAGTACAATTAAGTGTTCATATACTTAAGTTAATTTAGATTTCACAATATTTCTCATCTACTAATTTCACATAGTAGATAATAGCACAAGCATATATTTATATATTCATCACTACACTATATATATACTAATACGGAACCCCTAGACTCAGCTGTAGTGTATGCATACTCTGCTATCAAGTCCTGGTGTCTCTCATATTAAATAAGAACAATCGGTTCGGTATCTCTCACGAACCATAAATACGAATCACACATATTGGAGGCGAACATAATTCCAAGCCTTTGGGCTATGCACATACCTACGTACCCAAATGACTAGGCACACCATTGTTCTCACAAATGGTGATCCAACCTAAGTTCTATGTTCTGAGATACCAATCTAAAATCCCCCCAGTGGGCTCATCAGGATGAGACTGTCCCCTTTCAAAACCACCCACGATAGCAAGCAGCGTAGGTATGTCATACACATAATAAATCATACTATAGGTATTCACACAACCTATCTATATCAGTAGGTATACACACAACCCGAATATTATAATTCATACGTAGTATTCTTCCCACTAATACTCATGATATATTTTATTAACTTACGAACATTATCCCCATCGTATTTTCCCAAGAATGATTCACTTCCTAAGAATATTTTAACGTAATTAACCCAACTCTCCCACTATTAATTTACCCTAATAATCATCGTTCGTTATTCCATTTCCCTCGAATTAATTACGTCGGAAGGTTTTAACTCAAATGGAATAATTTTCTCAATTATCCCAATATTTATTCATCACACTTTACGTAAACCTAATCTCCACTTTAGGCCTAATGTTGCTATTATAGAACAACTATCATAATCAATCAATCTAGGCAAGCTCCAACAGAATAACAACTAAATATAACATTTCTTAAAATTTCCCCCACGAATTTGCCCAGATTTTTAAAATGCAGTTTCGAGGCATTTTGGAGTCGTTTTGGAAAAAACGTATCAGAGATCAAAATGCAGAAAATGGGATTTTGTACAAGGCATTGCTAACATAATATCCATTTCAGCACCAAAACGGCTCAAAACAGTTTCGAAAATTACGTTTAATTTACCCAATTTCATAGACTTCTTCGAATTCAAGAAATTATTCTACAATTCAATCATACCTATCAAAATCCAGATTTCTTCATCAAGATTTAATACAATTTCGTGGGTTTCATACTACCTACATGGAGGATCCTATTCTATATCAATTTCACCCAATATAATGATATATGTCTTTAAAAGTTCATTCAAATCACATGAATTTCATAGTTAATTCAACCTACACTAACATGGATATCATATATACTATAAGTTTGCAAGATTAAACACTTGCCTCTTTTGGTAGGTCTGATCCGTTGAAGATGATGGGTATATTGGTGTTCAACTCTCCTCGATCTACAATCCTACGGTGGTAGTGGTGGTGCAAGAAGGTGGTTCTAGCCTTGGAACTCCTCTCCTCTTCCTCCTATGGCCTATCTGTGGCTTCTCTTTATTTCTCATGTAACTAGCCCTAACCCCCCTTCTCTAATCAGATATAATACACTTAGAAATTCATAGGTGTTATTCCCCCCAAAATGCAAATGACTAAAATCCCCCCCCGGGGTGCCGGTTTGGCCCAAAATTGCCCCGGGACCCAAACTAAACCTCCAGGTAGACTTTTATGACTATCTCGACCCTTTTGGATACTTTGGTACACTCAAAATGATCATTTGGATGACTTAAAAATGAATTACTTTTTATTCCAATAAATTGAGTCTCGACACAACTGACAAGCGCGTCCCGACTTAATTACTGTAACTTTCGTATTTTTCACTCGCGACAATTTTAATAAATTCATATTCAAATATTACTTTATTCCCCAAGTAATAATAAATATAATTCATATCAATAAATACTAACCCTCGTCTTGCTAGTTAATATTTATTTTAATCCGGATTAATTTCCCATATTTAATTTAATTAATCCTATATTTAAAAATCATTAAAAATACGAAGTGTTACATACTTCCACCCTTACAACGGGATTTCATCCCGAAATTTAAAAAATAAAAGTATACCTGGTAAGAATAACTCTAGATATTTTTCACGCATCTCAACCTCATGCTCCCAAGTAGACTCCTCGACATTATGGTGCTCCCACTGGACATGCACAAGTGGAACTACCTCTGAACTCAATCTCCTCTCGTTATGATTTAGGATAGCCACCAGTCAATCCTTATATGAATTATCAGGATGTAAGTTAATCTCCTCCAGCGTGATGTGAGAGTGAGTTAATTCATCCCGGAGATACCATCTCAGTGAAGAAATATGGAATACATAATGAGTACGATGCAAGTGCTTCGACAATCCAAGTCTCTATATGCAACTGGCCCTATCTTCTCGATAATTAGAAATGGCCCCACGTACCTCGGTGCCAACTTTCCTTCCTTCCCAAATCTCATTATCCCCTTCATAGGAGATACTCGTAGTAATTTTTGGTCACCCACATCAACTCTCGAAATAACCGTTTGGCATAGGCGTAGCTTTTATATTTGTCATGGGCTATCCGTATACGACCCCGAATCATATTTATCCTAGACGTAGTGTCCAAAATTAACTCTGGCCTCAGTAGCTTATTATCCCCCACCTCTAGGTAACAAGCTAGAGAATGATAAGGTCTACCGTAAAATTCCTTGAATGGTGTCATGCTAGTTATAAACTGATAGGAGTTATTATATGCAAACTCCATTAGTGAAATATATTGTTCCAAACTTCCAACATTTGATTCGTCCTCAAAATTCAGATATTTCCTGGAATTAAAACTTCAAATTCTAACACTCAACTCATTCGAACGTATTTAAAGTTAACTCGTAATAATGTTTTGGTAGTTCCACTATACCTATGTCAGTGTCACCCTTTTTGGTTGAAGGTCCATTCCTTACTACTCCGGGTTAACTACCAGTCATTTCCATTCTTATATGTTGATATATTTCTTTAAGTATCGCCTATACAATAGCATAACGTATTATCGTGAACCCATTAATAATGCTCTAAAAAGACTTGAATACTAGCATAGGTACTACGAGAAATTATTTGGGCATGATCATAAAGTGATTGGAGACTTAGAGTCGATTAGGTGACGATCATGGTTAGCAAGATGGTTAACGTTAGAGCATTTCGCATGTTGATTATTGGGTGACAAACTCTATGTGGGGGCGCGTAGGGTGACCTTAGTATTGGTGACTTTGATGATTTTGTCTTGGAGGATTTCTATGGCTTAGAATAGAAGTTGGTGAACTCCATAATCTTAAGGATTAACGGATCGAGAATTTTGAGGATGAAATTACCTAAAGAGGAAAGTTTGTAATACCTTGCCCTGATATTTAATTTAAGTCTTGTATATATTGTAATGAAGTGAGGTTGTAGGATAATTATTGAAAGTTGTGGGTCAAAACTGAAGAAAATAAAAGAATTAGAAAAGGGGTTATTCTAACGATATTGGGTATCGATAGAAGTAAGACCTAGTATCTCGTGAAGATCGCTCGAAGTAGGGATTGAAACGATTTTCTTGTGAGATATCACTGCATTATAGTCCCAGGTCATGTAAAGCCATACATCGAACGAGATGGACATGTCGTTCGAACGAATATTTTAATCTAATTGCCCTTGTGTGCTGTCACAATTTCAATCCTTAATTTGGTGGGTTGTTGAGCTTATATGAGCCCAGATTGGGCAAAAATGGGATTTTCGGTGTTTTAAGGGTTTTTATAAGAGTTTGTTTGGTTCATTTTGGGTATTTGAAGTTGAAAGAAGATGAGAGAGTGAAAGAGGTGGTCTTCCACCATATGAGAGCTTCTCTCCACCTCAAACTACCATAAACCACCACTTTCTTATAATATTCCACCATATTCAAACCTACAACACCCATTTCCACCATTATTGAAATGGAGCTACAAATTTGGGAGAAGTGTTGGGAGATTTTTAGAGAAAATGATAAAAGCTTTCATGGGGTTTGAAGGATTTTTTTGCTTAGAAGCTTAAATGGAGCACACATGGAGCATTTTTGAGGATGCATTTGGTAACTCCTTGAGGCAACCTTTGAATGTGGGGGTTGCTCCTCATACACCAACATTCTTACCACCATTTGAAGACTTTGAGGTGGAAAATCTATCCTTAATGTTTAAGACTCTAATTTCATTATTAGTAGCTTGTTGTTAGATTACATGAGTGGAATGTACATGAATAAATAATGGTTTCTAGTAGAATATTATATAAACATTTTTATGGAATAAAAATATTGGTAAAATGTTATTTTGTTAGAAATAAAGAATGAGCAAATATTTTAAAATTTTGAAATATTAAAATTGGTATTTTATGAAAATGGTGTATTTTCTAGAAATTTGTTGTTAGACATTTTATGAAATAAAATGTTTAAAAGGTGATGTTGATCTTGCTATAATGTTTTTGAAATAAAATTCCAAAGTTTCTTACAAAAATGAAGATTTTATGTAAAATGGACATTGTTGAGTTTGAAGAAATAAAAATGTCTTTAGGACCTTGAAAGTATAATTTTTGAAACTATTAGGAATTTCTAAAATGATATGTATGTTTAACCTATTTATAGGATTTTTGGATTTAAAACCCATCTTCTGATGCATATAAACTTGTAGTATTTTGACAATAAATGTATAAAAAAGTTTAAAGAAGATTTAGTTGGGTTTAAAGATGGAATAAAAACGGTAGAAATTCTTGTCTTCAGAGTGTGTGAAAAAGGGGTTAAAAGTATAATAAGTACAGAGTTACAAGACTACATGTGATAATAAAAAGGTAATGGTATTTTCTTATAAAAGTTGTCTTTAAGTGTAATTAGATTTCTTGAATAAAGAAAGCAAAGAAATGTCTAATTTGGAAATATGGTTAGTAAAGGTATTGGATAAGTGTTAATAGTTGAACATTGAGAAGTTGGTATGTGTAACACTTATGAATTTGAAAGGAAAATAATGGGATAAAGATGTTTTCAATTGAAAGGAAAGTTACTCCGAAAAGGTTAAAAGGTGTTAAGATGCTTAAAAAGTAGTAAGGATAACTTAATAGCATTTTGAGAAATTAACACTCGTGAAATTGGAGTAAAAGGTGAGTTTAAAAACAAATGGGTAAAATGGTAATTTTATTTAAAGTAGAATATTTTTATGAAATAAAAATGTTGAAAAAGATGTTACACAAATTGGTCCTAATTAAACATGATTTTTGGAATAAAATCAAAGTTAAAGTGTAAAGGACATCAAATGATAATTTCAAGGTATAACATAAGCTGGGGTGAAACCCCGGGTTTGGCTTCGACCGGGTAAAAAGGGAAATAAGAAATAATGTGGAATTTGTCAAATGTTAACACACGTAAAAAGGAACTCGTATGACACTGGGATAATTAAGGAGGGTTCAGAGCCCTAGGGTGAAAGACCCAAAACCACTGGCCAAAGTATATGGTGGCGTCGCCGGCAGTGTGGAGCCGTTAAAGTATGAAATTTATTGGATAATTCTGAGAAAAGATCAAGGAATAAGGATTATGTCAAGAAAAGAGTTATGTGGTGAATTTGTGTTAAGACAACCTAGCTTGAATGAATTAATTAATGTTTCGATAAAGGTTAAAGTGGACAAGACATGTGTAAATCGATTAGCGATGAGAAAGTAAGGAAACGTTAAAGTATGATGGTTAAACGGGTGAGTTGAGCAATCTAATAAGGTTTAACCATAATTAACACAAGGGTGTGTTGTGAAAGGTTTTCAAGGTTAAATAATTATTTTCTAATACGGTGTCTGCATGTGTCGAAAGAGGTTATTTTCATTGAAAATACTATTGTGCATTGTTTAAAATGGAAAGAGTAATTTCGGTAAAGAAATGATTTGTGTTAAACAAGGTGCAGTTGTTTCAAGTATTTTACCGTGTGCGTTAAATAGAGGGATAAATTTCAAGAGAAGAAAGAAGAAGTCTTTTATATGATTATGGTAAATTAATCGGGATAAATAACGTTTCGAAAGAAAAACGGTTTGCACTCGTATATTCCCATTGGGCATTGGCTCACACCCTCGTCTTTGTTACAACATGTTGGATACGGGTTCGTATTTTGAGAGCGTTATACTGGTAAGTATTTTATTTATTGTTACGTTAGTAGCTCTGCATGATTTGACTCCGGGGTTGCTTTCTACGGGTCCTTCACGTACTTTGACTTGAATTTAAATCATATGTTAAACAAGTGAAACATTAATTAAAAATAAAGCAGGACTAGAAAGATTATATAGGCTGTTTCACTCGGGTCGGACCAGGTTGACTAAGGTAATACATATATCCAGGCCGGGGCGTTACAATATACGCATCCTAAAAAATGAGGAACTTAAAAGAAGACCATTTTTAGTTGTTTTAAGTGAATCACGCTATCTAACACACCTCACTTTACATATTAAAAACTATCTAAACTATGAGAAACTGACCTTAAATGAATAACTTGCTTAAAATGACACATATTAACTGTTTTTTTATTGTCCTAATTTTTTATAGGGCATGTTAACATTCTATGGATACTATGTTAAAAAACAACTTGAAATGATTTTTTACTTTTTAAAAAGAAATTATCCTCATTTAAAGACCTCGCATGAGCATGTTTATATATATATATATATATGTCTTGAAAAATAGTGGAGATTTACTCTAACAATATATTAAAAAACCTAGCTAAAATAATTAGAAACTAATATGGTTACGCTTACGATCTATGTAAACACAAAATCAATTATCTTATATTATATCAGAGAATCGACCAAACTTTTAAGAAACTAGTTGAGGAAAATGTATACTAGGGTTGTGATTAAAAGTAAATAAAATTAGGTGAGTGTACTATATGTTAATATAAATATTTACATAAATTAATATATTATTTGAATCCTAAAATGAGGAAGGATAGAAATATATAATAGTTGCACCTGAGAGGATATGGATACATACAAAGATAATTCAATTTTAAATGAACATGCATAATGGATAATATGATATTCACTTTGTATTTGTTTGTTTACCACCCTTAGGATAAGGGTGTATCCTATATTTTTCTTTATTCTACTTGTAATTTCTTCATATGTAGTGGAATCATACCTATATGTGGATGTAGCCAAATTGATCAACAACGTATATTTTAATGTGTCCATTATTTATTTCCTATAGTTATCATGTTATTGGATTTTCCCCCAATGTGTTTAGAGTAGGCCATGACCATTTACCCATTATTATCCCTTCTAATCCTCCAATACCCGCTTCTGGATCATTGAAATCTATTGCCCCATTATTCGTAAGTTTGAACTCAATGATATTGGAAATATATTAACTAATTATCTTAATGATTATGTCTTCTCCCTATTTCATCAAAAGACATTTTATGCCCTTTATTTTCAATAGTTGTTCTTCAATGGTTGAAATATTTTGATTAGGCAATCATTTTGATGCCATTTTATTTATTTATTTTAAACTATTTCTTTTATTATCACTGTTGATGTAAAAAATTAGATTATCTCTAATTATTTAATCACAGATAAAAAATAAATAGGACAAGAGATTTTTAAAGTGGTTCAGCCTTGAAAGAATGGCCTACGTCCACTGTTTGTGTTATTGCTGACTGTTTGCAGAATTCTCGATAATGGGTTTACCAAGAAATTCTGAGTCCCCTGCTAATGAGGAGGTTACAATGTATTTATAGCCTTGAGGAGGTACAAATGAATGAATAATACACAACTGTCCAATAGGCGTATGCGTCTGTATGATAATAATGAGGATTAAATGCGCAGTCATCCTCTTGATTATCCGGATATGAATGCTCTGTACGAGATGCAGCTCGAACCGCCTAAGTAGCTTGGTAAACATGAGTTGCTCGGTACAGTAGAGTTCTTCGGAGAACACTTGTTGCTCAGAGCGTTCAGAGTTGGTCGGGGAGGTTGAGTTCCTCGGAGTCATGTCTCCACATAATCAGTCCACGTCAGCATACTAAATTTGGTATCAACAGAAGCCCCCAATTTTTCGTAGTTTAATGTTGAAGAAAAGTATGGAACATTACGCTGCCTAAACTTTATGGATTTTAGACAATCGTTCGTTGTTTATAGCCCCTTTTTGAGTGCATAGTATTAGGATTTTTAAAGTATTTCGAATTTTAATAACCACTTCGTGTTTTGTGCCTTTTTCTTCTTTTTAGCCACCGGATACGCAATCGTTCGTCTTGGTAATCATTGTTCTTCTCTATTCCCGAGGTAAAGTATTTAAACGCTTCAGAAAATTCGATCGCCTTTTACTTTTTCAAATCTGCATCTCATAACTTCTTCCCTTCTTCTCTATCTTGTGCGTTCATTTCCTCCATTGTTCGTTGTCAACTGATCCACCCTTTTCCTGTAAGATCTTCTTCCTTTTCTTTTACTTTCTTCGTTCATCATGGTTTACCTTGTTGAGTCGCTTGATAAATTTCGTTATGATTTTTCTATTCCTTCCTGGGTCATATTGGAAGATCTTTCTGAACCTTCTAACTATTTTCGTTTGTCTGAGGGACATTGGTTCCCCAGTCTCTTTGTAGCTGAATGTGGCTTTTCTTTTCCTCCAAATCCCTTATGTTTTGAGTTTTATCAAATTTTTGATGTTGTTCCTGCGAAAATAGCACCAAACACTTGGAGAATAGTTAATGGAGTTCATAGGTTAAACCAAATTCATGGAACTCATTTAGGAATTCCAGAAATTATGTTTTGCTATAGATGGGTTGTTAGTGATAGCACATTTTATTTAAAAACTAGGTTTTTAAATAGGGCTTTAGTTGTCAATCTCCCAGATGCCAACAGGGATTACTTCGAGCATGGAGTTGTTATGAAAAATTGGCAACATGATCCATTAAATGGAAATGATGTGTATCAGGGTCCTAGATGCCCTCCCTATGGCAATGGGATAGGTTTTTTTTTAATTTTTGAAATTGTGTTTTCTTTGTGTTTGATAAAATGCATCATTGACATTTTAATTTTTGTTTATTTGCAGTTGATAGCAAAAGAAAATCCCCCAAAGAGACTGATGTCAATTTAAAGCACTTGAAACTTATCTGGAGTTTTCACCAAACCGTTGCTGATGAACATATCAGATCAACCTCGTACTTTCTTCAGTACAAGAGCTACACTTCATCTTTTACTGCTCATCCAGTGGTGGGTGACATCGACCCATTACCAACCTCTGAAGGTTCTTCTCCTGAATCAAATCTTCCCCTCAGTATTAAAATGAAGAGACAAAAAGCTCCTTCATACTTTGACAAATCAGACTCTGCCAATGTGGAGGCAAAGAGAAGTAAGTAGGATATCCCAGAGGAGGGGACAAGAAAAAAGTTGATACACCCCCTCCTGTTGTCTCTAAGAAAGTTGCTGAGAAGCCTCCTGTGGCTTCGAGCAAGGTTGTAGTTGTTTCTCCTCCAAGCGAGGTCATCGTTATATCACCGACCAAGATAACATCCTTAGTTGAGAATGTTCCTGCTCCCACGAGGAAGTTAAAGAAAAGTTCCTCGGATAACCTGGCTGAACCTATCTCTCAGCCTTTAACTGCTGGAAGTGGTGTTCCCACTTTTGTTGCTCCGAGCTCTACCATGGGCTCTGTGAAGTCTTGGATTATCCCAGAAATCCAAGGTCTTGAAGACACTCTTTCTCGGGATAGGGTTACCACCTTGGCAGCTCAACATATTGCCTCAGTAAGTATTACTAATCTAAACCTTCATTTTTTAATATTCTATTCTTGTACTGACTCAAACTTATTTTTCTTATCAGCTGGTAACATGTTTCAATACTATTTTGAAAAAGGATGAAGCTCTTAAAGCTTCGAGCTCCTCGGGAGGTATGGAGGAGGCTTTTATAGGTCTGACTCAATCCTTAAAGGATTCTCGTCAGAAATATGAAGAAGATAAGGTTTCTTAGGAGAAGCAACTGAAGTCTATCGATCAAGAGAGAGAAAAGGCTGTAGAGGCCTCTCAGGAGTTAGAGAGGAAAATGAAAGAGTTTAAGAAGAAAAATGAAGATCTTGAAGAAAAGCTAAAGAATGCTGGAGAGCTTGAGACCAAGCTTAAAACTGCTGAAGAGGAACTTGGTAGACTTCGTGAAGCTGATCGTCAGAAGGTAGAGGTAGAAGGAAAGTTGAAGGCAGCCGAGGAACTTCTTACTGAGAGGATTTCCTCGAAGAAAGCAAAGAGAAAACTTACTGTTAAAAAGTCCTTTAGCGCTGGTTGGGACAAAGGTTGGAACAAAAGCTTAGCTGCCATGTCCTCTCAGTTGGATTTTTCTAGCCTCAAATTCTTCAGGGACGGATGGATTGCTGCTCTACAGGAGTTAAAGGTCTCTTAGAGTTCTGAACTTTTTCAGCGCCATGTTCATGGTCCCCCTCCCTCTCCTAGAGAAGAAGAAGAGGACGAAGATGCCTTTGAAGAATCTTCAATGATGATTGGAGACCAAGTTCCTCCCGTTCCGACTGTTCAGACTTTCTATGAGCAACTTCAGCCCACTAGTATTTCAATCGAGCAACTGCCGCTATCTTCCGAGCAATCAGCCTCCTCATCTCAACTTTCTGAGGAAATCACAAAACACAAGGAGAAGGTGTAAAGTTGCTCGGGCTTTAATTTTATTATTTCTTTTGAATGTAACCCTGAACCTTGTACTTGTCTTTTAATGAATAAAAATTTGAGTTTTTGTTGTTCATGTTGATTTTCTTCGTCTTGCTCTGCCTTTATCATTTATTAATCCTATTTATGGCTTCTCTTTGCTAGTTTATGGCCAGGATGGAACTCTTGTCAGCTCACGATACTGAGTTAATGAAAAAATATAATGAATATTTCAAAGCTGGCCATACAGATTTGGATGAGTCATAAATTTTTGATATCCTGGGCTCAGATACCTCTGAACGAGCAGTGGAAGCTTCCCAATATCTGAAATGCTTACTCAACCGAGCTATTGCCAATAATGTGGCTTATTACGAGATGATTGAAGATCTCCAGGGTACCATCGAGGAACTTCAGCAACAATACAAGGAATCTTATGCCCTTTTGCATCAGGGGTATGAGAAAAAGTATCAGCAACTAAATGCTGACAAAGGATACAATAAGTTAGTCGCTGCTTATGATTTTAAGGAAAGGACTTTGAAGACCTAGGTTGAAGAGCATAGGCAGATCGCGAAACTGCTGGAGTAGGAAAATAATAACTTGCGAGGAGAGATATCCCAACTGAAATCTGTAGCATCTACCTCAGGAGCCTTGATCCCTGTCAATGACGAAGGTTTCTCATTTTTAGAGGTTAAAAATGCCAATTTGAGAGACGAATTGGAAACTTTAAAGAGAATTGGACCCTCTACATCTGCTCGCGGACGAGCAAGAGTTTCTCGAGGACGAGCAAGAGCTGCTCGGGTTACTATTGAAGAGGCGAGAACTCAAGCATCTTTGGAAAATCAAGCAGTTCAGTTGGTTGCGAAGAATAAGGCTCTGGCAGAGATGTCCAAGAAGATTATGGACCTTAACGAGCAACTTTCCACACAAGGATCCACCTTGGAGAATAAAGAAATTTTTGTGAAGAATCTCCACGAGCAGCTGGAAAGGTTGACTTACCAATTCCACAAACAGCCTAGAGAGTTTTGGATGGCTGGCTATAATGAAGCCCTCTACCACCTTGATGATCGAATCCAGTAAGAGAATAATGAGGGTTATAAATAAGGATGGCTGAATGCACTGGGTGTATTAAAATTGGAGCAGGGCCATTATCTATGGGATTATCATAACCCTGGATTGCTCGAGTTGCCCATGCCACCTTTTAAACTTGACATGAGATGGATTCCTACTCGGGCAATCCCTCAATGCTTAATCTCCAAATATCTCGGCGACTACAGTCTTCATTCCAATGTTGATATTTCTCACCCTGAGCATCTACTTGATCGGCCATCAGTGATGAATGTTCGAATGCTTCGAGATCTGAATTTCATAAATTCCCCTTATGCCTTAGACGATCCTCCTGCTAGAGTAGAACCTGTTTCAAAGGCAGAAGGGAAGAAACCAATAGAATAGGATTTTATGTAATAATTACTACTTTCCACAGCATATGTAATCCTTCTGGTTTTGAATGAAAAATTTTGGTAATACATTTCTCACGTCATTTGTAATTTTACTTAGTATGAATGAAAATTTGCCTTTTGTCATTTCATTTTCTTCTAAATAATTTGTAGAATGTTTTTGCTTGTTGGTTGCTTATTTCATTGCAGTGATTTATCGATCTTTGATCTTTATGTGATACAACATCCTTTATCTCATAATCCTGTTTAATTTAAACAACTGGAGATGATTGTAATTGGCTTACCGACGAACTAGAGTTTATTAAGATATTTATTTCCGAACAACCGGAGTTGGTGAACTTTTATTCCCCGAACAACCGTAGTTAGGGGATTTTATTTATCGACCAACCATAGTTGGTATACCGACCAACAGTAGTTGGTGGTATTTTATTTATCGACCAACCATAGTTGGTAGACCGATCAACTGTAGTTGGTAGGGTTTTATTTATTGACCAACCATAGTTGGATGACCGACCAATCGTAGTTGGTGGGATTTTATTTATCGACCAACCGTAGTTGGTAGAACGACACCCCGTAGTTGGTAGGGTTTTATTTATCGACCAACCATAGTTGGTAGACCGACCAACCATAGTTGGTGGGATTTTATTTATCGACCAACCATAGTTGGTAGATCGACCAACCGTAGTTGGTAGACCGACCAAACGTAGTTGGTAGGATTTTATTTTGAACTTGATGCATAGTGTGTAGCACTAATACTCCGAAAAAATTTCAACAAAAGGAGAGAATTGGGTAAAACATCCAAAGCTTTATTCATATCTAAGAAAACTGCATTACATAAGGATTGAACTACTGATAATATTTGCGCATATGCTCTGCGTTCCGTGCATTCTTAAACTCCTCTCCTTCTAAGGTTTCAATCCTATAAGTTTTTGGGCGAACAACTTCTGTTACTCTGTAAGGTCCATGCCAATTAGCTTCCAATTTATTGTTCTTTTGAATTACTTTCTTTATCACGTAGTCTCCTTCCTTCAAATCACACTTTTTTACCCTCTTGTTGTAAAACAGAGCTGTTCGTTGTTGGTATGCAGCATTCCTGATTGCTGGTTCTTCTCTAACTTACTCGAGCATATCCAAGTCTAATCTTCTCATCAAGTCACTGATAGGAGAATTGAAATTCAGCACTCTGTGTGTGGGGAAGCCCAGCTCGGCAGGTATAACAACTTCACTTCTAAATGCCAGCATATATGGAGATTCTCCTGTTACTGCTCGTGGTGTAGTACGATAAGCCCACAGTACAGAATGTAGCTCGTTGATCCAATTTTCCTTCACATCACCCAGTCTTTTCTTTAAACCATTCAGCAGCGTTTTGTTCGTCATCTCAGTTTGTCCATTGCTCTGGTGATGGCCTGGTGCCGAGTGGATTTTTAATATGTTTGACTGATGACAATATGCAGCGAACTCCTCGTTATCAAATTGAGTTACATGGTCTGTGATGAATGCATGAGGAATACCATATGTATAAATAATGTTCTTCCATATAAATTGATACACCTTGTCGTAGGTCATATCAATGAGGGGCTCGGCTTCCACCCACTTAGTAAAATAATCTACCGCGACTACAAGATATTTAAATCTTCCCCTAGTCGTTAGAAGTGGCCCGACCAAATCAATTCTCCACATGGCAAATGGCCAAGGGGAAGTAATCGGTGTTAACAATGCTTGGGGAGTTCTTCGAATAGAGGAGAAGCGTTGACATTTATCACATTTTTTGGCATAGGCTATACAAGCAGCCCTCATTATTGGCCAATAGTATCCTTGCGTCATTACTCTTTGCAAAAGCGTTCGACCTGCTACATGAGCTCCACAAGACCCTTCATGGACCTCTTCAATCAAATCTTTCACCTCGAAAGGGTGCACACATCTTTGCAGACATGCTATAATTCCTCATCTATATAGAATACCATTAGTCAATACATTAAGAGCAGCTTTAAACTTCAATTTCTTGGCTGCGAGTTTATCGGTTGGTAATTTACCTTCCTCAATATATACCCTGATGGGATCCATCCAAGATGGTCCTAAATCAAGGTTAATAAAGTTCATCATCAGATCTTCGTCTATGCTTCGACTAGCCAAGACTTCTATTGGGATTGTTCTTCGTAGCTCGGTACGTGTGGCTGAAGCTAACCGAGCTAAGGCATCCGCTCTTGCATTCTTCAATCTTGGTATTCTAATTATCTATACTGCGATCAGTCTTGATAAAACCTCCATTTCTTTTGCATGATACATGATCATTAATTCTCCTTTGGCTGCATATACTCCTAGCATTTGATTTACGATCAATTACGAGTCACTGAATACGATAACCTGCTCCGCCCCCATGGTTTTTGCCAGGCCAAGTCCTGCAATCATAGCTTTATATTCAGTCTCATTATTAGAAGCCTCGAATTGGAAGTGCAAATCATACTCCACATCGACCTCATCCGAGCTGTTCAAAATAATCCCTGCCCCACAGCCTATAATGCAAGATGAACCATCCACATATAGATTCCATATAGGTACCTTATCCTTAAATTTTTTATCGGATAAAGTTACTCGGTGGAATATTTGTTTCTTCCTTTTATCCTCCTCTAGTACTTCTTGCTGCTCGTCGACCATCTCCCCCTAATCGTCAACTGACTTAAGTTGATCGGTGTTTAAATTTGATGATCCTGTAACATTCACAGGTTGGTCGGTATTCAGCTTTTGCTCCTCGGAGGTGTCTGGATAAGTGAATTCTGTGATAAAATCTGCTATTGCTTGCCCTTTAAGTGATGACCTAGGCTCATAAATTATATCATATTCACCAAGTTCTACTGCCCAGTACATCAATCTCCCTGATTTTTCTGGTTTATGAGGAGCTTACCTCAGTGGCATATCGGTATACACTACTATGGTATGAGCTTGGAAGTACGGCCTCATTCTTCTACTTGCTTCGATCAACGCTAGTGCCAACTTTTCTAGTCTTGGATATCTGATCTCTGCTACTCGGAAGGCCTTGCTAGTGTAATAAATTGGTTTTTTCACTCCATCCTCCATTCTTATCAATGCCGAGCTAGCTGCATTTTCTGAAACTGCCAGATACAAGTATAATTTTTCTCCCATCACTGTCCTGGACAACAGTGGGGGTGCTCCCAAGTATTTCTTTAACTCTTGAAAGGCCTTCTCGCATTCATCATTCCATTCAAACATTTTTCAGAGTGTTTTGAAGAATGGGAGGCATCTATCAGTTTCTCGTGATATAAATCTATTAAGTGCTGCAACTCGCCCTGTGAGACTTTGCACTTCCTTCTTCGTCGTTGGAGATCGTAGCCCCAATAGAGCCTTGATCTTTTCTAGATTTGCTTCAATACCTCGTTGGTTGACAATATACCCGAGGAACATGCCTTCTCGTACTCCGAATATGCACTTGGTAGGGTTCAACTTCATTTGATATTTATCTAATTGATCAAAGGTTTGACCTAGATCAATTAGATGGTCAACAGCTTTCTTGCTCTTCGTCAGCATATCATCAACATAAACCTCCATATTGTGACTGATTTGCTCTACAAACACCTTGTTCATCAACCGCTGATATGTTGCACCTGCATTTTTCAAACCAAAAGGCATAACATTATAACAGTAAGTTCCCCTAGGGGTAATAAAAGAGGTACTCTCCCTGTCTTCAGGTTTCATTTTAATCTGGTTGTAACAAGAATAAGCATCCATGAAGCTCAATAGCTCGTGTCCCAAGGTAGCATCCACTAATTGATCAAGTCGGGGCAAAGGAAAATGATCCTTTGGGCATACCTTATTGAGGTTGGTGAAGTCTACACACACCCTCCACTTGTTGTTCTTCTTCTTCACCATCACCACATTAGCTAACCAGTCTGGATATTTGACATCTTCAATAAAGCAAGCTTTTTGGAGCTTCTCGACCTCCTGTTGTATAGCTTAGTTCTTCTCGGGGCTGAACACTCTTCTTCGCTGCTTCACAGGTTTGATTTCCTTATTCACATTAAGTTCATGACACAAGAAATTTGGGTCTATTCCTGGCATATCTTCGTGGCTCCATGCGAAAATTTGTATAATGCTTTTTAGGAAGGCTATCAATTCCTGTTTTAGTGGGGTGTCCAATGATGAACCGATTTGAGTTGTTCGTTCCGGGTGTTTGTCGTCCAGAATGACATTTTCAGTAGCTTCCACCACCTGACCTTTTACGAGTTGCGACTCGTCTCTAGGATCTAACGTTTCAATTTTTGCACCTTCATCCACTTGATAGGTGGTAGTCTTTTTCCTAGATTCTTCCAGTTCTTCTTGCTCGGCAGATGAATAGTAGCATTCCCGAGCTACTTTTTGGTCACCTTTCACAATTCCTACTCCAAAGTTGGTTGGAAATTTTAGGCATTGATGTATAGTAGATGGTACTTCTTCGAACTTCTTCAATCCTGCCCTTACCATGATGATATTGTAAGCTGACTGAACATTCTTATCCATCATAAAAAATGCACTCTTTCTGTTCGATAAGCAGGCCATATACCGATGAACTTATCCAATTTGATGGTCCTAAGTGGGAAAACTTTCTCCCCAGCAAAACCAAGGAGGGGCCTGTGATATGGCTCCAACTGGGATAACTTTAGGTTCAAACTATCAAAAGATGGGTAGAACATAATATCTATCGAGCTTCCATTATCCACCAAGACTCGCGAAATCACTACTTCCTTCATCCTCATTTTGATCACCAATGGGTCATCATGAGGGTATAGCACACCTACGAGGTCATTCTTAGAGAAATCGATGACCAGTTTATCTTTGTTTACCTTCCTCGGGAGATCATCCTCAGCTAGATTTATCCTTTGAATATATGAACAAGCTTGAGCCTCATTGAGGTAAGCTTTCCTTTCTACAGTACGGTCTCCACCTCCTGCATCTCCAGCAGTAATAACATTGCAATCAAATGATCCAAAACGGATAGAAAATACCTCACGTTCTGGCTGTTTTGGTCTTTTGGGGAGATCGGGGTCATCTTGATCTTCATCTAGGTCTTCTTCATGATTTCTCTTCTTATCTTCTTTTCTTCGTCGAGGAGATCTAGACCTCTGCCTTGCTCGATCGTTGCTTTTTCCACCATTTCGGCGATCCACATACTTGTTTAATTTTCCTCGCCTAATGAGCTCTTCAATTTCATTCTGGAGAGCTATATAGTTTTTGCTCATATGACCATGATCCTTATGGAACTCGCAATATTTGGATTTATCCCTTTTGTCAGGATCTGTCTTTATTTTTTCAGGCTAGTTTAACTCCTCGCTGTTCTTGATCCCTTCCAAAATGTGGTTTATATCTACCTTCAAAGGAGTATAGTTTCCAAATTTCTTCAACTGTTCCAATGCTTGCTTTGCTTTTGACTACTTGTTACCACCATTATTCTTCTGATCCTTCTTCTTAATCTTCTCAGCCTCAACTTTGGTTTCCTTAGTGTCCATGCTCTTCTTTGCAGCCATAGCTTCCTCGGCATTCATGATTTTGGCTGCTTTTGCCATTAATTCTGACATGGTCCTAGGTGGATCTTTGGACAAAGTATAGTACAATTTATTTGGCAACAATCCACTCATCAGAGTAGTGATTGCTGTCTTTTCCACGTAATCAATAACTTCGAGCTTCTCGTTATTGAAACGAGTAATATAATCCCTGGTGCTCTCACCTGCTTTTTGTCTAACGCTTAGAAAGTGTGCTACTCGCTTAACTGGTTTTGCTCCAAAATAAAAGTTTCCAATAAAGAGCTCGACCCGTTGAAAGAAAGTTACAATCTTCCCCCGAGGAAGATTGTTGTACCATATTTGAGCAGATCCAGTGAGAGTTCCTGAAAATGCCCTACATCGCATCTCGTCTGGAACAACATAGATATCAGCAGCTGCCTGATATTATTCTATATGTAGAACAGGATCAGTTTTTCCATCATATTTTGGTGTTACCACTGGGGCTTTGAACTTTGATGGTGTGGGAAAATCCATAATTGCTTGGATAAAAGGTGCCCCTTGGACAAAAGTTCTTTGTAGAGGATTTTTTGCCTTAGCCATTTCACCTAGTCTATCCTCCAACCTCTGAATAGAGACTTTCCATGCATCATTTGACTCCTCGGACCTGTTGGTCCGAGCAACTGATCATGTTGAGTTTGCCTCTCTGGATTTTTCACAACGAGTAGCTGGTCAGGATTGGGCAGAACCTTCCTTTAAATCAGAGAATCGTTGAGAGGTCCTCGACACCATCCTAGGGGGATTTTTATTCCTCTTAGGACCCAAACAATCAAAGGGATAGACTCTACTAAATCTTTCAAGAGCACTGGTCCTTTCTGTAGATAGAGTGACGTTTTGTTCAGTATTTGTGGCTCGTACTAATGAAGTCGGCCAGGTTAATAAGAAAAATCATTAGATCTATCAGTGCGATATGAATCGACATGTCTAGATCGAGATTCCTCTGGGCATAATGTTCGTCTAGTTCATGAGGAAGGCAATTGGGTATTTCTCTGAATGCTTCGTTGTCCTAACTTGGAAGGTGCTTCACCCTGGATAGTTTGCATAAGTTGTCGCATGGTTTCTTACATGGCAGTCTGGCCTTGAGCTAAATTAGCCATTATTCCAACCAGATCTTGGACACTTGGAGGAATGGATGGATTTTGGGGGATTCCAGCGTTTCGATTACTGGATTCAGGATTATCAGCCATTAGGGATGAATTATTTTGGTGAAAAATGATAGTTTCAGTCGTTTCCCACAGACGACGCCAATCTGTTGATGTAAAAAATTAGATTATCTCTAATTATTTAATCACAGATAAAAAATAAATAGGACAAGATATTTTTAAAGTGGTTAAGCCTTGAAAGAATGGCCTACGTCCACTGTTTGTGTTATTGCTGACTGTTTGCAGAATTCTCGATAATGGGTTTACCAAGAAATTCCAAGTCCCCTGCTAATGAGGAGGTTACAATGTATTTATAGCCTTGAGGCTGTACAAATGAAAGAATAATACACAGCTGTCCAATAGGCGTATGCGTCTGTGTGATAATAATGAGCATTAAATGTGCAGTCATCCTCTTGATTATACGGATATGAATGCTCTGTACGAGATGAAGCTCGGACCGCCTAAGTAGCTTGGTATACATGAGTTGCTCGGTACAGTAGAGTTCCTCGGAGAACACTTGTTGCTCGAAGCGTTCTGAGTTGGTCGGGGAGGTTGAGTTCCTCGGAGTCAAGGTGTTGTTCAAAAATGTTTGCGGGTGCCATGTAAGTTGACACGTGTCTCCACATAATCGGTCCACGTCAGCATACTAAATTTGGTATCAACAATCACCATCACCTATTTTCAAGTAGTGAAATCTTTCTCTAGTTGATGTAGGCAAAGATAATTTAAAAAACCATGTTAAATTTTTGTTTACCTTTGTTTTTAATAGGGGAACCATGTTTGTGTAATGAATTTAAAAGGCCAAAAATGCAATATAGAGTCAACAACTCCACTTCAGAAACAATGTTGATTTTTTTTTTAATGTTTTTAGTTCATGTTCATATTGTAATTTTTTTAAAACTTAGTTCACGGTTTTATTTAATGAATTAATTATGTTATCTTCGTTTGTATTTGGCATGTTTATAAAATTTGGGGTGAAAATTTAAATAAAGTGATCGATTAATTTTATACAAATTAAAGGTTAAGTTATAATCACTATATGTAAAAATTGGGAATTAGGCTAAAACCCGCAAATTGACAGTAACACTTAAATGTCACCCAATTGTAGGATTGACGGTTAAAATTTTGATTGAGGGCTTTATTTACCAGGTAATACTATGCATCCCGAGACTTTACATCATTTTTGTTCACCAAATACATTAAAGTGTTTTGCACACTCTAAGAGGGAAACATTTACATCCTTCGTCTAAGATTTTATTGCACACAACATATTTCTTATTTATGAAACAAATTAATCATATTAATATACATAAATATATATAAACGTGCGTGCATATAAATACACACACACACACACACACACACACACACACACACACACACACACACACACATATATATATATATATATATATATTGTCAAGTATAATTATTCAAAATATTTTTTTATTACAATATTGTGAGTGTAAGAAATATCACAATAAAGATCTACGCAAATAATTATAAATGCAAAAAATAAAGATCACACACACAACAACGACTTACGTGGTTTGACCACTTGCCTACGTCCACGGATAGGTTACTATGTTCTTATTAATGTCTCCCAATGCTCAAGGTTACATCCCATTACCTCGGGCCAGGGTTTACATTTTATAGATGTGTAAAATAAGAGATTGAGTTGTACAAGTAACTCAATATGATTGTAGATAACTAGTTGTGTCCCTGAAGATCTCCCTCGAGATTGTTGGTAATCACTTTGAATATATCCGTAAGTATCTTAGTGTATGTAAAATACACGAATCTTTAATGAATAGTGGATTTGGTCCGGGCAATCCTTCTTCCAAGCTGGGTTGGTTGGTTTCTCTCCTAGGCCAAGATAAATGGATCCCCACAATTGCCCCTAAATATTTTGGGCTGAATATTTGGGCCAATAAATTTTAATTGAATTTAAGGCCCATGAATTGAAACTTCATTTTTAAAATTGGAGTGGTATTTTTGCAATTCTGGGGAATTCAAAGGGGTATGCTCGTCTGAGGCCAAACACCATGGTAAACTTGTAGTTTTGTTGAAGAAGTGAGGATACACTGGTTCGAGCAGTTATATGAATCGCCAAAATCTTCCTTGGTTGTCGTGTTTCATCATTAGCTCGGACTTCAAACTGAGATACATCTCCTTCGTCAGTGATGTTTCAAACGTTCCTTCGTCTACTAAGCTTTCAATGTCTACTTCTTCAGTGTCTCATATTCTTCAAAGATTCCATTGATTCTTGTAAATTTTACATATCTCCTCTTTGTTTCCACTTCTGCGATTGTTCTTTGACTATAGCTAGGGTTTTTTCTCTGTTGTATTATCTTTGGCGTTTTTAGATGATAAGTCGATAGCAGAGTTTAGGAAAACCTATAACTGGGTTGAAATCAACTGTGTCCCTATCCCTAAATATTTTCATGACATTGAAGGAGGCCACTGGATTCACATCAAACTGAACACCCAAGGTGGGTTGACATTTCCTTCAAACCCTCTTTTTCTTAGATTCTTCAAATATTTTGATGTTATTCCAGCTCAGTGTGCCCTTAATGTCTGAAATATTATAAATAGGGTTTACAGAATAAACATGTTGTATGGGACCAATCTAGGACTTCCTGAAGTCTACCATTGTTACGTTTGGTCGCACACTAATGAAGGTGTTTTATATTTAAAGATAAGAAAATATGATAGGGTTCTAGTTTTAAACCTCCCAGATTATTACTGGGGCATAGGTTTATTGCCAGAAATTGATAACACCCCCCCTTACTAAGAGCGAGAGATACCGGCCCCTTGAATTTCTAACCTTGGGGAAGATCATATAGGTCGCTTTCTTTTTTCTTTCGTTTTCTTTCTGTTCCTTTTTCTTTTAATTACTTTCTCACTACTTCTATTCCTTGTCCTCTGGCTTATATTTTCTTCATCTATTTTGTAACGCGCGATAAAAATTAAGAGCCTAATTTAAGTGAAGTGAGTGTTCCTGATCACTTGAAGGCTTAAAGATTTAAGGAGAGACTTTCAGACGATGAGCATCCACGTTCTGCAGCCTACTTGCTTGAATAGAAGAATACCACCAATAGTTTTATTACTTGGACGGTGGATAAGGTTCCCAACCTAAAGGCTCCTGAAGTTTGTCCCTCTAAACTAGTACTGTTAGAGTAATAGGAAGGAGAGGAAGAGGATGAAGAGGAGGAAGAGGAAGAAGAAGAAAATAAATAAATGGAACCCCTTGTTATGAGGAGAATACTTAAGATTGATAATGAGGATAAGACGGTGCTATCTGACAGAATAAAATCTTTCAAGACATTAGAGGTTGAGTTCCCAAGGGCTAGTGGTTTTATACTAGGAGCCAAGGGGAAGGAAAAAGAGAAAAAGAAGAAGAAAGGAGAAGAAGAAGATAGAAAGAGAGAGAGAGAGAGAGAGATAATAAAAAAGAGAGAAAAAGAAGAAAAAAGAGGAAGCCAAAAGGAATTTGGCCTAAAAGGCCCCCGCTGTCCCCTTTTTTACTTATGATAATGGGGGGACTAGTGTGGCGAACACCCCTGTTCTTTCTCTTGACCTACTGAAGGGGGTTGTGCCCATGGTTAGCCATGAGCGTTCCTCACGGTTGGGGTCGGCCCAGCCCGCTATCAAGTGCGCTCAAGGACTTGCTTTGGTAATTTTCTTCCTTTTTTGTTATATCTCTTATATTTTGTATTTTTCTTCTTCATACTGACTTAACTCCTCTGTTCTGTATAGTCCTTAGCCGATTTTACAACTCTTCTGGATGGTCACACCAACTAGTCCAAAAATAACCAAGAGCTCAAAAATGCCCTGTGGAAGTCTGAGAAAAACTTAGTTGATGCTTGCGCAGTATGGGAGCGAGAGAAGGAGAACTCGGCAAAAGCCTATGTCGATATTTAGGCGTCAAAGAACCTAGTGGTCACTGAGAAGGAGAAGATGAATAAAGAAAACCTGATCCTATCAGGAAAGGTTCAAAAGCTGAAGGAAGAGCTCCTGCACGAGAAGGAAGGTAATTATACTAAAGGATGGAATGTGGCCTATGATGGTGCCGAGTTTAGCTTGGCTATGCGAAGAAGGTCTCATTCAAAAATGAATGGGGACAAGTGTTGGGAGTTATGGGAGTTCCTTCTAATTATACGCTTTTCGACTTTCACTCTAATGAACCTAACCCTTTCGTAGAGGAAGAGCTAAATGTTGGTTAACCTACCAACCATATTGAGAACGAGTCTACTGAGGTTAGGGTGGCTGATGACCAAGACAAGAGGGCTATCAAGAAGGGGAAGGTAGTGGACGACTCCGAGAAAGTGAAGGAGTAGGGCCTTCTTTAGTTCAGGATTTTTTCCTTTTTTTTGTACATTTTTTGGTGCCTTGTAATCTTCTTTTTTCCTCTGACTGTACTGGCCTTTGGCCCCTTTTATTAATAAATAAAAGAGAGCTTTATGATTATATTGATGCGTTCTATCCTTTCATATAGACTAATATTTGGTGGAAACTTTATTTGTTGTGTTATTTGTAGCATGGGAGGAATATATTCCCCTTACCTCAAAGTTATGGATGATCCTATAACCTAACATTAATTGTCAAGATCGCCATGTATTTGTATCAATTTGTAAGTCTCTGAGGGAGAGGACTGAGTAATACAAGAGTCTGTCCGAGATGGTCACCAAGCTGAAGGATAATTTTCAAATGATGGAGGAGATCGGGTCTTTTGTTCAAGATTAAATTAATGGTTCGAAGGCCAAGCTCAAAAAGAACAATGATGTGAGACAAGTGGGTGAAGTACTTTAAGTTGAGAAAAGTTCTTTGAGGAAGGAGATCGCCAAGAAGAAGAAGGATGTCTGTAGGGCATACATGATTGTAGTTAGACTTCAAAGAGACGTCACAAGGCTGAGGCACTTATTCAGGATGGTCCCTCGAGAGGCCTGGGCGGGTGGCAATTCGGGGTAGTCGTGTCATTTTCAGGTCTCGTTGATTTTGATTTGAGTATCAATTTTAATTACTCTTAAATCTATACAAGCTAATCGTATTATATTCGGGTCATTTTCGGGTTATTATCGTAAACGGGTTATCGTGTCAAAAATTGCCAGCCCTAGGTGGATGGTTACGATGAGGGTTGGACTAATGCCTTAGTAAGGCTGAAGGATGCTGGGGAGGTTGAATTCAAACGTAGATGGTTGACTGCCCTAAGGGAAGTCAAGACTCCTAGGGAATCCGCCTTATGGTATAAGTACCAGGTCGATTGTGCTGCTTACTTCCATAATCCCTTCTCAAAAGATGACAAGTAGATCTATATTAATGCTATCCCCACCCATCTTCTGAACCATCACCTCAAAGATGATGATGACGTGTTCGCTCCTAATTTAGACGATGGTCTAAGATCACGCATTGCAAATTATCTTGCTCCTCATTCAGAGTCGTCCTTGGTTATTGTTGGGTCTTCGTATATTTTGTCTGGATGTAATTGTACTTCCCAATTTTTATCGATATATAAAGCTTAATTTATTAACTTGTTCCATATTTTGAGCATATGTTGACTAGATATGAGTTAATAACTGTCTTTATGTTTGGATTATTAATTGTAAAGGGTTGTTGTTTATTAACCACTTAAGACCTTTTATCGACTAAGTAATACAGTTAACCATTTTAGTCATATTTCCACTTAAATGGGTTAGTACCTAGGTTGAATCATCATGGTCTTCTTAGCCAGCTAAATAATTTACGAACAAGTGTTCATCATTTTAGGACTTTGCCAACTAAATGGCTTTACTAAATTGTGCTTAAACATTATCTCAGTCCAATATGCCTTAGCAGTACCATTCCATCTGCCTTACCTTTTAAGTCATGTCGTCACACTCCCTTAGGCCTAGGTGAGATGATGGAGAGAATGTGCCTGCTTGATGGGCTATCTGCTCGAGCAGGTTTTTTGCAACCAACCCAGTTGGCGACCAACTTAAGTTGGCTTTTTTACCTAAGGATCCCATGTAGAGATTTCGCTATTATCGGGGTAACTCATGAGGTCTACTGCGTTTGTGATAAAGACCTGAAGGTTGTAGTAATTGAAATATTTTAATCACTTATTGTAATTACTATGAACCCTTCTCGTCAGGATGAAACTTTTTGATTAAAACAAGTCGAATAACTTATTATAATCCACACCAGTTTCGTTTGGCTAAGACAAGCTAAACATCCTTCTGTTAACCAAAGGTAATATCTTTTTGTTGTCGAGGGAGGTATCATTTGGAAAGGGTGCAAAATATTGAGATGTAATCAAGAAATTCGAAGCAACCAATATATGAGACCACAATGCGAGAGCCAATTGTCTTTTATATATTAAATAATAACTTACAAGCAACATAAGTTTGAAATAAAAATTTTCATAAATTATATGTGCTAATAAAAGATGAAGAAGACTAAAAGTAGAACTTCTTAAAATTATTTGCGTTCCACATTTTTGGTATCTCCCTACCCTCCAATGTTTCCAAGTAGTATGATCCTTGAAGGTCGTCCCTTATCACCTTAAAAGGTTCTTCCCAATTTGGTCCCAGCTTGCCATCTGATAGTTTTATAGCACTACCGAGGACTTTTTAGGACATAGTCTACTACTTGGAATTTCCTTGGATTGACTTTTTTTGTTGTACTTCTTGGCCAGCTGTTGTTGGTAAGAAGTAAGCTTAATTATGGCCTGTTCTCTTTGCTCATCTACTGAGTCAAGTTCAGTGCACAGTGCATCATCGTTCAGGCCTTGGTTGACCAAGTGGTTCTTATGGTAGGGATACGTGCTTCCAACGGGATGATAACCTCCATTCCATATGTGAGTGTGAAAGGGGTTTCTCTAGTTGGTTTCCTAGGAGTAGTGCAGTAGGCCCATAGAACATTGGGGATCTCATCCACTTAGGCATCATTATTCCCTTTCCAGCCTCTTCTTTAGACCATTGAGCATAGTTTTACTGGAAGCTTCTGCATGACTGTTTCTTTGAAGATACGCCACAAAGTTGAAGTGGTATTTAATGCTATGATCATCATAGAAACCTTGAAAGAAGCTACTTTCAAATTACGTGCCATTGTCGATAATGATAGTCCTTGGTATCCCAAAGCGTGTTATGATACTTTTCTAGACGAACTTGGTCATATCAGTGTCACGGATGTTTGCTAATAACTCTGCTTCTACCCACTTAGTGAAGTAATCTATGCCGACCAAAAGATACTTGTGATTTCCTAGTGCAGTAAGTTGTGGTCCTATAATATCTAGTCCTCATTGCGTGAATGGCTAAGGACTTGTCAGGGATTTCAGGCCGCTAGCTGGCTGATGGACTATGGGAGAGAATTTTTGGTATTTTTCACATCTACGAACATATGCACTTATGTTTTTTTGCATTTGAGGCCACCTGTAACCTTCCTTAATGGCTCGAAAGGCCAATGACCACCCTTGTGCGTGACTCTTATAAATACCATTGTGAAGTTCGCTAAGAACTTGCTCAGTGTCATGTGGGTGGAGGCATTAGAGGTAAGGTCTTGTGGATGATCTCTTGTAATGCTTTCCTCCTAGGGTGAGGTAAAAACGGGTTGCTTTCACCCTGACTTAATGAGCCACTCTTTTATTATCAGGTAGCATGTTACTCCGTAGACAGGCAATGATTGAATCAAGTCAATAGGAGATTTCTCTATGAGAAGGACTTATTCTGTGACCATCTGAAGCCCTTATACTCTTGACTCACTTGAGTCTATATTGTATAAGTGCTCATCTAGTTGGGAAATTGTGACAAAATTATGTCCATCCTAGAAACCAAAGAGCCTCAGAGATTGGTTTGCTATTTCATTCATATATCTTGTAGTGATCTAGATCTAATTACCAACACTCACACACAGTATAATGCATCATGTACATGTCATATTGCATATTTATGTGTGTACATATGTTGAGTATGTTTAAATCCCTAAATTTGATTTTTAAATATTTTTTGGGATTTTATAAACATTTTTTAATAAAGGTTTTATTAATTAAAACTTGATTTTAGAAGTTTGTGGGTTCAATCTCTAATTATGGATTAATGGGTTTATTGGCTCAAAGTTGGTTTGGGTAGAAACCAAAAGCGACAGAGACTCCAGGATTTGGTTGTAATTAATTTATGACGCGCGTTTTATATCGATTTATTGGTTAACACCTGTTGCTTGCTGATTGGTGGGATTTGTGTTTCTTCACTAAGTATACAATCGCGTATGCTTACAGCCGTTGGGTCAAACCTTATCAATGATCGGCATGCTTTCTTTGGTAATCCCTATGTATCCCTTTTGAACCAATCAGATGTTTTTTAACCACCGCGTTCTGTGAGCCCTTGGATTTAAGTCAAACCAGCTTGACTCAATCCTGACCCTTTTTTTTTGAATCTGCTTCTCGATCCTTCTCTTCATCCTATAAAAAGGATCCTCCTCTCAATCGTCCAAGACTTTTGGCCAAATTCATTCCTGAGAATAAAAAAGAGAGAGTAGAGAGAAGAGAGAGAAAGAGAGAGAGAGAAGAGAGAAACCAGAAAGAGAGAGAGAGTTAGAAACCCTAACCCTTGTTCGTCAAGCCTTTTTAAAACCAAACATACCTCTAAAACTCCTACATATCCAAACACTACCCTGAGTGTTCTTGAGTTTTTTTTTAGAGATATTTGTGTTGCTGTAACCTCTTGTTCGTTAGATCTTGTTTCCAACTTAAACTGTTTACTTAGATCTAGTTTCTTCTTTATAGAAATTTCAGATCTATGTTCTGCATGTTACATCACACTTAGATTTACATAGTTTATTTCTCATCTTGAGAAATATATTGTTGATTCTTTTCTGAAATTTTTTTTTATCTCTAAATAAACAATAAATGTTTTCTGTTTCTAGTTCTCTTAAAACTAAACCTTTGACCTAGTTTGGAATCACACTTGGAGGTTTTCAATCTCGAAAATCTTTTCAAAACTCTGAGATTGATTAAGATCTTGACTGTCTTCTAAGCAAGATATCCGTGGATTCTGGGATTGATTTAAAGGTAAAAAAGGGTTCAAAGTTTGTGAGAAGAGAGAAAAAGGAAAATCACTGCATATAGCCTTATATGTAATTTTCTAGGATTGTTTGTACTTAATAAGTGTGAGTGTGTGCATGCATGTGTTAGAGAGCACCTCCACAAACACTTTCAAACTACAACACGAAAAGTGTTGGTAATAAGATCTTGTGAACAAGAGTCGACGTAAAGTGCTGGAACAAATCAGAAGTTAACAAACTGGGAGAACAACATCTACAATCAGAACTTCAGAGAAGTTATAAGGACACCAGAGGGTACATTCTTAAACTTATATAGGTTTGAGTTGTATGCATGTTAGTTAAATAGTTTGTGACGGGTAAATTTGTTTTAGTGGATGTTTTATTTTACTCCGTAGAGGGAGTCGTGGATATTTTCTCAGTGGGTTGAGGTTTTACCACGTAAAAAATTGTGAACTTAATCTTTCTACATCTCCTCATCTCATTCTTGTTTGTGCTGAGTTTAAAGCTTGTTTAAACTACCTTATAAACCTGTTATTCAAATCTTGAATAGATCTCGTACATATTATTTTTTGAAACACATCTTGTGTTCTAATAGTTTTTGGTTTTCAAGAAAAGAGTTTCCTCAAAAAACAGCTCGGAGTTAATTAAATAGTTTATTTTTAATAAACGACTTTAGTAACGATATTTTCACCATCGTCCGGTCGATGCATGGCTGGGCGAGGAACTCTATCTGAATAGTTCTTCTGAGCTTAGAGTCCACTGCTGAGCTTAGGGATGCTAAGGCATCACCGTGACTGTTCTGCCCCTGGGGGAACGGTTGGATATCAATCTCCTCAAATCCTTCCTTAAGTTCTCTTACTACGGTGAGGTAGGCTTCTATCCAATCATCTTTTGTGTTGAAATCTTCACTCATTTGCTTGGAGACCAGTTTGGAATCGGGGAATATGTTGAGGCACCTTATCCCCAGCATTTGGGCCCTGTGCAAGCCAGCGATCAGTGCTTCGTATTCAACTTCATTATTGGAGGCTTCAAATCCCTATCTAATTCCCTGTTCGATGATATTGTCTTCTAGAGTGATGAGGATGATTCTTACACCCACCCCTTGGAGTTGGAGGATCCATCAAAATATAGGGTCCAGTTCTTGGACTATGCTTCCATGTTTGTTAAATGCTCCACTTCCTATTGGTAGATAGATTGGTTCCTCGAAAACTAGGTAGTAAAATCTGTGAAAACTTGACCCTTAATTGCCGTTCTTGGTTAAAAGTGAAAATCAAATCGTCCAAGCTTGACGTACCACTTCGAGAGTCGTCTAGAGAAGTTGGATTTTTGAAGAAAATCTTTGAGGGGATAATAAGTGATTACTGTTATCGAGTGAGCCTCAAAGTAGTGTTTCAATTTTCCTATTTGATGTCCTCCAAAGATATTGAACAATCATCGTTCCACATGAGACCCTTGTCTTTTTTAAAAGATGGAAAAATGGTCAGCAGTGTTTTGAAGACTTGGAGATGAAGCGATTAAGTGTTGCGAGCATACTAGTGAGCTTTTGAACATCTCACAGCATTTACAGAGGCTGGACCTAGATGATCGCATCGATCCGATCTGTATTGGGCTCAATTCCTCTTTTGCTAACCAAATGGCCCAGAAACGTTCTCGACTGGACACCGAATGAATATTTACTTGCATTAAGTTTCATACGGTATTTCCTAAGAATTTTAAAGGTTCTGGCTAAGTTCGTGAGGTGGTCTTATTTGTTCTTACTTTTGACCAACATGTCGTTGATGTAAACCTCCATCGTATCTCCTATCTGTTGCTTGAACATCTTCGTGACTAGAGTTTGATAAGTCGCCCCTGTATTTTTCAGGCCAAATGGCATGACCTTGTAGAAGTCTAACCCAATAGGGGTTATAAAGGTCATTTTGTCTTGGTAGGGATCGAATAACGGAATTTGATGTTACCCTGAGTAGGCATCCAGAAAATTCAACCTTTCGTGTGCTGCCGCAGCGTTAACCAGCTGATCAATCTTAGGTTGTGGGAAGTTATCTTTGGTATATTCCTTGTTGAGATCTATGAATTAAATACAGACCTTCCAACTTTCATTACTCTTTCGTACCACCACTAGGTTGGATAACCATTTGAGGAACTGAACTTCCCTAATGGATACTGCATCCAAAATCTTACCTACTTCGCTCTCCACCACTTTAGCCTTCTCGGAGTCTATTCAACTAGCCTTTTGAGTGATCGATTTGAAGGTTAAGTTAACATGCACATGATGGCAGGCTACATCGGGGTAAATCCTAAGAAGATTATATGGATCCTAAGTAAAAATATCCCGATTGCTTCTCAAGAAGGCAATTAATTCTTCCTTTTCATGATCGACGAGTGCATTTTTTATCAGAAACTTTCTATCTAGAAAGTTTTCATCAGATCCAACTTCCTCTAGGCTTTCAATGACCCTATTAGCGAGGTGGACCCTGATCTCCTCCTCCCTGGTCGGCCGTACCATAATTGCCATTTAGAGGGTATAGCCCCCTCCTGGGCTTCCTCTAGAGCATCATTTGGTTCCTTTTTCTTTTTATTTTTAGGGCGGATGGTCATGATAAAGCACTTTTATATAGTGGTCTGGTCACCATGAATTTTGACCACACCTTGATCAGTGATACACTTCAGCTTCTGGTGGTAGGTAGATGGTATAGCCCTCATGGCGAGCAACCAGCCTCTGCCTAGAATGGCATGATATGGGGACTCTATGTCTACCACCAAGAACTCAATTATATTTGATATGTTTCCTACCCAGAATAATAAGTCTATCTTTCCTAGTGACATTGTAACTCATCTTGCGAAGATAACTAATAGAACTGTGGTCTCCCTGAGGTCGATTAGGCTGAGCTTCAACTTATGGAATAACTCTAGGTACATAATCTCTGACGATCCTTTCTAATACATCAACATCTTGTCGATATTCCAATTTATAATCCCGAGGGTTATCATGAGTGCATTGTGATGTGAATTCCTCACTCCGATCAAATCTTCTTTAGTGAAGACGACGTGTTTGGTGTAGTCGACATTCTCTGGTCGCCGATGCTTTCCATCTTGGATCTTCATAGGGTCAATCCGTAATGCCTCTATAATAGCAATGACTTTTTTCAGCTCCATCCAAATATTATTCCCTTGATCCACTTTAGGTTTAATTCCCCATGGATCATCACGAACTATTATCTCATATCATCATTAAGGACGTTGTCTAGTTTCTAGTGGCCATTAACTGCGACCTTATCAACTTTCTATTCTATATATTCATTAAGATGCCCAACTTGGGCTAACTCTTCTAGGTGTGACTTCTGATACTTGTAATTCTCAGTTTTATGGTTGCCCTCCTTATGAAACGCACATCTCAGCGCGTTGTTTCTCTTCGTTGGGTCACCACCCATCTTCTTGGGACACTTGATGAACGGTTGATCCTTGATTTTGCTCAAGATATTATAAATTAGTTTTTTGATGACCGTGTCAACAGTCTGTAATACTTATGAAGGATCATCCTTGTTCTCATTATTAAAGCCGTTCTTGCCCCCATTCTCATTCCCTTTATTTAGAGTGTCACTCTTATCTCCTCATTTGGTTACCTTTGCTCGACCGTTGTCCCTTGCATTAGAGTGAACCATATCCTCAACCTTGACGTATTTCTCGATACGGGCCATGAGGTTATCGATGTTGATGGCTTCTTTCTTTATCAGGGATTAGCGCAGTAGAGATGTGGTCGGGATACCAATCTTGAAGAATGCAACGAAAACCTTCTCTGAGCAGTCCTCCACTTCATTTAAGACTTCTTAGTACCTCTTGGGATAATCACAAAGGTTCTCTTGTGGCTTTTTTTTCATCATGAGCAGTGCATCCATCGGTTTAGGGCGGGAGCTGTTGGTTATGAAGCGAGCAGTAAAAGCCCCTACTAGGGTCTTGAAGCTCCTGACCGACTTGTGGGGAAACTTCTCGAACCACTTTAGTGCTACGTCATGTAGGCTAGAAGGGAAAATTCAACACATCAAGGTGTCGTTGTGTCACAGGGTCATTGCCTACCTGTATTACTAAACATGATCAATGGGATCCGTCTTCCTATCATAGATCTTGAACCTGGGAACAACACACTTCATTGGGGGTTCTTCTTCCTCTATCACCCTTGAAAAATAGGATTTCATCTGGGTGTTGATATCTCTCCTAGAAAGCTCCCTACTAAACATGGCTCCTTAATGTTGTGTAATACCCCGCATTTTTATCGATATTTATTTATGGGATTAATTGAATTAAATGTGAATTAATTGAGAATTAATCTGGATAAAATATTAACGAGATGTGAGTTAGTATTTGATTATAATGTGTATATATGGCAATATACGAATATTGTAACTATTGAAATTGTCGCGAGATTGAAATATGGCAATTTGGGAAATTTTGTTGAGACGCACGTGACAGTCGCGTCAGGAAAGTAATTATTTAATTAAAAAGTGAATTTTATTTCTATTAACCGTATGGTCATTTTGAGTGCGCCAACGTGTCCGGAAGGGTCGAAATAGTCAGAAAACACTAGCCGGGGGTTAAGTTTGGGTCCCGGGGCATTATTGGGCCATACCGGTAACTTAAAAGGGCATTTTGGTAATTTCGGAAATTTGGGAATTAAAACCCACGAAAATTAGAAATAAAAAATCTGACTTATTCTTTATCCACTAAACCCACTAACTACACTAAGGGACTTAATGGGCTACGGGAGAAGTTAAGAAATAGTTCTAACTTGCCAAAAACCAACCCCCACCTCCATTGTCATCATCCTTAGAGAAGAACTTGTAGAGAGAGAGAGAGAGAGAGAACAACTCAGCCTTCAAGATTCAACATCAAATTCAGAGAAAGATTAGAGGCAAGCGGTTTAATTATAATTGATTCAATGCTATGCTTTTCCATGTTTAGGATAATCATCAAATTTATCTTGGAAGATTGATTAGACCCATGAAATTTGAGGATTAAAACTATGAACTATGTTAGGAATTGCATGTAGAAACATTCTGGACGAATTATGCATTCAAAACATAACCATTAATGATCTAAAAATGGATTTTAGAAGAAGTTTATTAATGTTCTTGAAAGAAATATAAAACTGGAATTCTTGATGAAGATTTGATCCAAACAAAGCCTTGAATGATGAATTATTGGTTTTAGAACGTTAACACTGTTGTAGGATGATATTATAACGTTATCTTATAGTTTCATGCTTGTTAATGGTGTTTTGAGATGATTTGAAAACTGCAAATCGAAGCAGTTCGCAGTCTACCTGGATCATTCGATCGATCGACATTCATCAGTCGATCGATCGACCTTCCCAGAAAGAGTAAAATTTCCCCTAGTTAAATTTTAATGATGTTAACCCCTGGAAAATATTATTGGAGACCTTATGAATATCCTTAAACGTAAGGAAGACCAGTAGGTATGGTTATAAAGTTTGGACCTTAATTAGAATTTAATTTGAGTAATTATTCTAAAAGCTAATGAAGCTCGATGAGCGAGATAATATTAAGGTTAAAAGAGAAATTCTGAATAAATTGATTAATTGAGGTTTGGGGCAGAAGTAAGGACCTTAAGAATAATGATGTAATATGTGGGAAAAATAGGAAACTTAATAACCCCTTTGAGATAGGTTTTAAGTATAAGAATCTATGACGTGAGATGTGTCGACAGTCTAAATTATCGGAAGACTAAAAAACGTATACAATTGGAATAATGGTATAAGGATGTAGAAAATACCTTTATTAATATTGAGATATCTAAGATGTGTGCATGCTTAGTATATAATCTTATGTGTATGACATACCTACCATACTTGCTATCACGGGAGGTTTACGTTCGCTTAGGGCCTTCTAATCCTTGTGTGCCCGGATTTAGTTTGGTACCTAGAGGACATAGTTCAAGGGAATGACTTAATTGTGAGTTATTAAGTCAGCTGACTATGGAGCGTAGGTATGTACGTGACCCATGGATATGTTGAATTATGTTCGCCTCCATTTTTGTGTGTTGTGCTTATTCTAACAATTCCTGAGAGACTCGGAATTTGTAATCCTTATGTACGTGATGTACCGGGATGGATAGCAGAGTATGTGTGCACCGCAGCTTAGCCTCGGGGTGCTTATATTGTATATTTATGATGTGAATAATATACGGTTGAATGAAAAGGAATTGTGATGCTTATTTATGAGAATCATTTATAGTAACTCCTTCAGAAGATAAATAAGGGGATAACCTCCAGTAAACAGAAATGCTAACAATTGAGAATCCGAGTTCAAGTAAAGCTATCTATTTAAGTAATAACATTGGGAATTCATATTGTGAATCGAGTAGTTGGGTTAGAACTTACGATGGTCTAGTTAGAAAATATAATAACACATGAATGGGTACAGGAACGTTAGGAGTGCACAGTTAGACGAGAGGTGAGTATTTCATGTGAGAGCACGTCCTAACATGCATCTTGCATTCATTGTTTTTAATTGTTATTAAAGCACTTGCTGTTTTTAAAATACTCTCCACATTCGGGCTCTGACCCGTTTGCTTTCAAATCTATCTTTTTGTAAAAACCATTTTTAGGTGCCCAGCCACAAGGACACCATGCATAGTATTTCCAGTCAGGTGACGAGCTGTAGCTGTTGTGGAAGTTACAGGGCCTTGCTATTAGACGCTTCATTTGCCTTGACTCTATATTCAGATTTCATCAGTTGTAGGGCATGTCGCCCATTTCTTTTAGAGACATTTCATTTTATATTTCAGTTATTCAGACTTTGGTTTGTAATTAATTCAGGATACAGACTTGTTTTATTTCCTTTCATATTGGGATTGTTGTGAGGAGTATTTGCTCTAGACTCATCTTTAATTGTTGATTCATTATAGTTGGACTTTATCGTGAATGGTTGTGTTACATTTCTTTCATAATTCATTTATTGCATGTTAATCAGATTTAATTTAAAATTTAACATCTTACTTTTTAAATACTAGATGGTTAGTAATCATTAAAATGTTTTCGACAGTGATGTTATTAACTGAACCAACTTGGCATTTTGTATTAATTTAATAAAGGAGTAGCTACTCGGTATTTAATTAGTCGGGGTGTCACAGGTGGTATCAGAGCATCAGGTTTTAGTGTCCTTTAGGATCTGTACGGCTTATTATGTTTCCGCTGAGCTTTCTTTGATATAGAGCCCTATATTTTAGGACTGTTGTATTCTTTTATGTATGCTTCGCTCTTCAGCTATTTTATGTTTATAACTGCGAACTTATAAACTTTATTCTCATTTCAGATGCCTCCACGACGTGCGCAGCGAGTTCCTAGGGATGCACAGCCTGAGCCACAGCCAGCTCCAGTACAGGGCACCATGAATGCCGCCGAGGTTGCAGCCATTGTAGCCCAAGCGGTAAATTCCGCTCTCGCCGTTGTACAGCAGGCACCACCCCAGGCGCCGGTAGCCGCGCCAGTTCAGGCATATGCATTCCCGTCTGCTTGGGAACGAGTTCGAGATGCTTTTCAGAAAGCACACCCTCCGGAGTTCGCAGGTAGCTCCGATGTTGTGGTATCTAGTCAGTGGAGGAAGAATATTCAGAGGCACTTGAGGATGTATGAGTGCACCGATGTTCAGAGGAAGATACTAGCTACTTTAAAGCTAGTGGGAGCTGCATTGCAGTGGTGGGAGTCTATTACCACCGCAGAGGAGAGAGATACTCTCACTATACAGGAGTTCTGGGTGCGGTTCAATCGCAAATATTTTCCGTCAGCTGTTCACACGGAAATGAGGAGGAAGTTGATGAGCCTTAGACAGGAGGGTAAGACTGTGGCCGAGTATGAGGCCGAATTCACAAATTTGCTGAACATTGTACCGGATGAGATACCGACGAAAGAGAAGAAGATTCAGAAATTCATAGATGGATTGACTTGGAAGATCCGTCAGCATTTATTGGGGAACCTCTCGTTGGCCACTTATTCTGACGTGGTTAATGCTGGATTGCTCCATTGCTAGGACCATCGCTTTCACTTGACAGAAGGGAAGCAACCAGGAGAGTCCAGCCATCAGGGCAGGACGGGGGGAAATGGTGCCAGCGGGGCACAATCAGCTCAGGGTCAGTATAGGCAGAGTGATCAGGGTTTCCAGCAGGGGGATCATAAGAGATTTCGATCAGGGGGTTTCAAGAACGGTCAGGGAGGATTCTGGAATGGCCAGCAGGGTCATAACGGCCATCAGGGCCAGCAGGGTCAAAATGGTTAACAACAGCAGTTTCACCAGGGCCAGGGCAGAAATGGAAACGGCCACCAGGGCCGAGGGCAGAAGGGACAGCGAGGGGGAAACTTCCAGGGGAAGCGTTTCATTTATGGTAAGATTGGACACAAACGTCAGGATTGTCCTGATAAGGGCAGGGCCCCACAGCAGTAGCAGCAGGGTGCTCGACACGATCCACAGAGGCCTATGTTTCCCGTCGCCCTCCCAGCACCACGACAGATGGCAGCATTACCACCCATTCCAGCGGTCCCAGTTCAGCAGGGAAAACTTCAGTATGGGAGAGTGTATCACCTTCAGCAGGCCGCAACCCCACAGAATCCGCCAGCTATTGAGGGTATGTTCTCTATTCAGGGGACTCTGGGGCGCATTTTATTTGACACGGGGGCTACACACTATTTTATTTCTATGAGAATTGCACGCACCATTGGGTTGTTAGACACCGCAGAGAGCACCGCTACTTATGTAGACTCACCGTTGAGTAGGGGTTCCATGATTTCGCTTATGTGTAGAGGTGTGGGTATAGAGATCGGGAGGTTTACTTTACCCGCCGATATGTTAGTGTTAGAGATGACCGAGTATGATGCCATTATTGGTATGGATTGGCTAGTAGCGTACCGAGCCATGATTGACTATTTTAGTAGGAGTATTATCTTTGCCATTCCCAGGCAGGAGATGTTTTTAGTGGCGATGCCTCGCCCTGAGGGAGGATCGTCCACTCATTTGTACTACATAGAGGAGGAGACCTCTAAGGAAGTGGTGATACCACTTGATTCGATTCCGGTTGTTCGAGAGTTTACCGATGTATTTCAGGATATACCTGGATTACCTCCGAGTAGAGAGATAGATTTCGTGATTGATTTGACGCCGGGCACTCGGCCTATTGCCCGCGCACCTTACCGTATGGCTCCAGCTGAGATGAGAGAGTTACGGGATCAGATTGAGCAGTTGTTGGGTCAGGGGTTCATTCGGAGGAGTACTTCGTCGTGGGGTGCCCCTGTGTTGTTCGTTAAGAAGAGGGATGGATCTTTGAGGTTGTGTGTGGATTACCGGGAGTTGAATAAGGTCACGATACGGAATAAGTATCCGTTGCCCCGAATCGATGACTTATTCGACCAGTTGAGATGAGCTTCTTTCTTCTCGAAGATTGATTTGCGATCTGGTTACCATCAGTTGCATATCAGGGAGGAGGACATCTTGAAGACTGCTTTCTTAACGAGATATGGTTCCTACGAGTTTTGGGTTATGCCTTTTGGTTTGACCAACACTCCAGCCGTGTTTATGGACTTGATGAATAGGGTGTTCAGAGAGTTCCTAGATCAGTTCGTCATTGTCTTTATTGATGATATTCTGGTTTACTCCCAGATAGAGGAGGAGCACGCCGAGCATTTAAGGCAGGTTTTGCAGACGCTACGTCAGAACGAGATGTATGCAAAGTATGAGAAGTGCGGGTTTTGGCTGAAGGAGGTTCAGTTTTGGGGGCATATTATTTCCGACCGGGGGATATCTGTTGATCCGGGGAAGGTATCCGCGGTGAGGGAGTGGGGACAACCCACGACACCGACTGAGATCCGTAGTTTCTTGGGCTTAGCAGGATACTACAGGAGGTTTATTCGAGGTTTCTCCAAGATAGCGGGTCCCATTACACATCTGACTCGTAAAGGTGTGCCGTTCATTTGGAGTGATGCCTGTCAGTTGGCATTCGATGAGTTGAAGGACAAGTTAACCTCAGCACCTGTGTTAGCATTGCCGAGACCGGGAGTTGAGTATCTTGTTTACACCGATGCATCCTTACAAGGACTTGGAGGTGTACTGCAGCAGGAGAGTCAGACCATAGCTTATGCTTCCCGTAAGATTAAGCCTCACGAGAAGAATTACCCTACCCATGACTTGGAGTTAGCGGCAGTGGTATTTGCCCTTCGGATTTGGAGACATTATCTTTTGGGGGAGAAGTTTCGATTGTTCACAGACCACAAGTCCCTACAGTACCTATTCACGCAGAAGGAGCTGAATATGAGGCAGCGAAGGTGGCTTGAGTTTGTGAAGGACTATTAGTTTGATATCCAATATCACCCGGGGAAGGCTAACGTGGTAGAAGACGCATTGAGCCGTAGGCCAGTAGATGAGGTGGCAGGGGTGTGGAAGGCAAAGTGGAAGGAGTTGGGGCACCAGGATGCAGTGGCCCGATCATTCATGTCAGTGATGACTGTTACACCGCAGATTGTCACGAAAGCAGTAAAAGCACAAGCAGATGACTCATTCTATCAGGAGCAGATAGTTCAATTATTAACAGAGGGAGCCGAGTCCTATACCGTTATCTCAGACGGGGGATTACGCTTCAATGGGAGACTGATAGTTTTGGAAGGGGAGGAATTGCGACACGAGGTGATGGCAGAGTCGCACGGCTCACGGTTCGCGGTACATCCCGGTGGGGACAAAATGTACCAGGACATGAGACGTCAGTATTGGTGGAGCGAGATGAAGATAGATATTGTCGTGTTTGTTTCTAAATGCGCCACTTGTCAGCTGGTAAAAGTGGACCATCAGAGACCGGCAGGACTTCTACAGCCATTAGAGGTCCCGATGTGGATGTGGGAGAGCATCTCCATGGACTTTATCACGGGGTTGCCTACGTCACAAAGAGGTCACGACTCCATTTGGGTAATTGTGGACAGGTTGACCAAAGTCGCTCATTTTCTACCCGTAAGGACAGACTACACTACGGGACAGTATGCCCAGCTCTTTATTGCAGAGATAGTGAAACTTCACGGTGTGCCCCTAAATATCGTGTCTGACCGAGACAAGATATTTGTTTCACGGTTTTGGGAAAGTTTTCAGGAGGCTATGGGCACGGAATTGCGGTTGAGTACGCCTTATCATCCGCAGACCGATGGGCAAACCGAGCGTACAAATCAGATGTTGGAAGACATGTTGCGGATGTGCATCATTGACTTCGGGGGTGGATGGGAGCAGTATCTTCCACTGGTGGAGTTTGCTTACAACAACTCCTACCAGTTCACCATTGGTATGGCTCCATTTGAGGCGTTGTACGGTAGACCTTGTCGTTCCCCAGTATGTTGGTTGGAGGTGGGGGACAACAAACTACTTGGGCCGGAAGTGATTCAGGATACTTCGGCGAGGATAGAATTGATACGGAGTCGCATTCGGGTAGCTCAGGATCGGCAGAAGAGCTATGCTGATGCGAAGAGGTTCTTCAGGGAGTTCCAAGTGGGGGACCAGGTTTTACTCAGAGTATCTCCTATGAAGGGGATTATGCGATTTGGGAAGAAGGGAAAGCTGGCACCGAGATATGTGGGACCATTTCCTATCATCGAGCGGATTGGGTCTGTTGCGTAAAGACTTGGGTTACCGGAGCATTTACATCGGATTCATGATGTGTTTTATATTTCCTTGCTAAGGAAATATCTTAGAGATGATTTGGCTCATTCTCACATTGCTTTGGAGGACATCGATCTCCAGCCCGATAGCTCCTACGAGGAGGGGCCGATTCCTATTTTGGACCGAAGTGAGCGAAAACTGCGGTCAAAGATAGTCCCGTTAGTACGTGTTCAGTGGCGACATCATAATGTCGAGGAGTCCACATGGGAGCGTGAGGATGAGAGGCGCGAACGTTATCCAGAGTTATTTTTACCAGGTACTTTTTAGTTCCGAATTTCGGGACGAAATTCTGTTATTAGGGGGGAAGTATGTAATACCCCGCATTTTTATCGATATTTATTTATGGGATTAATTGAATTAAATGTGAATTAATTGAGAATTAATCCGGATAAAATATTAATGATATGTGAGTTAGTATTTGATTATAATGTGTATATATGGCAATATACGAATATTGTAACTATTGAAATTGTCGCGAGATTAAAATACGACAATTTGGGAAATTTTGTTGAGACGCGTGTGACAGTCGCGTCAGGAAAGTAATTATTTAATTAAAAAGTGAATTTTATTTCTATTAACCGTATGGTCATTTTGAGTGCGCCAACGTGTCCGAAAGGGTCGAAATAGTCAGAAAACACTAGCCGGGGGTTAAGTTTGGGTCCCAGGGCATTATTGGGCCATACCGGTAACTTAAAAAGGCATTTTGGTAATTTCAAAAATTTGGGAATTAAAACCCACGAAAATTAGAAATAAAAAATCTGACTTATTCTTTATCCACTAAACCCACTAACTACACTAACGGACTTAATGGGCTACGGGAGAAGTTAAGAAATAGTTCTAACTTTCCAAAAACCAACCCCCACCTCCATTGTCATCATCCTTAGAGAAGAACTTGTAGAGAGAGAGAGAGAAGAGAATTCTGCAGAGAGAGAGAGAGAGAGAACAACTCAGCCTTCAAGATTCAACATCAAATTCAGAGAAAGATTAGAGGCAAGCGGTTTAATTATAATTGATTCAATGCTATTCTTTTCCATGTTTAGGATAATCATCAAATTTATCTTGGAAGATTGATTAGACCCATGAAATTTGAGGATTAAAACTATGAACTATGTTAGGAATTGCATGTAGAAACATTCTGGACGAATTATGCATTCAAAACATAACCATTAATGATCTAAAAACGGATTTTAGAAGAAGTTTATTAATGTTCTTGAAAGAAATATAAAACTGGAATTCTTGATGAAGATTTGATCCAAACAAAGCCTTGAATGATGAATTATTGGTTTTAGAACGTTAACACTGTTGTAGGATGGTTGTATGATGATATTATAACGTTATCTTAGAGTTTCATGCTTGTTAATGGTGTTTTGAGATGATTTGAAAACTGCAAATCGAAGCAGTCCGCAGCCTACCTGGTGCGTTCGATCGATCGACATTCATCAGTCGATCGATCGACCTTCCCAGAAAGAGTAAAATTTCCCCTAGTTAAATTTTAATGATGTTAACCCCTGGAAAATATTATTGGAGACGTTATGAATATCCTGAGACTTAAGGAAGACCAGTAGGTATGGTTATAAAGTTTGGACCTTAATTAGAATTTAATTTGAGGAATTATTCTAAAAGCTAATGAAGATCGATGAGCGAGATAATATTAAGGTTAAAAGAGAAATTCTGAATAAATTGATGAATTGAGGTTTGGGGCAGAAGTAAGGACCTTAAGAATATTGATGTAATATGTGGGAAAAACAGGAAACTTAATAACCCCTTTGAGATAGGTTTTAAGTATAAGAATCTATGACGTGAGATGTGTCGACAGTCTACATTATATATTATCGGAAGACTAAAAAACGTATACAATTGGAATAATGGTATAAGGATGTAGAAAATACCTTTATTAATATTGAGATATCTAAGATGTGTGCATGCTTAGTATATAATCTTATGTGTATGACATACCTACCATACTTGCTATCACGGGAGGTTTACGTTCGCTTAGGGCCTTCTAATCCTTGTGTGCCCGGATTTAGTTTGGTACCTAGAGGACATAGTTCAAGGGAATGACTTAATTGTGAGTTATTAAGTCAGCTGACTATGGAGCGTAGGTATGTACGTGACCCATGGATATGTTGAATTATGTTCGCCTCCATTTTTGTGTGTTGTGCTTATTCTAACAATTCCTGAGAGACTCGGAATTTGTAATCCTTATGTACGTGATGTACCGGGATGGATAGCAGAGTATGTGTGCACCGCAGCTTAGCCTCGGGGTGCTTATATTGTATATTTATGATGTGAATAATATACGGTTGAATGAAAAGGAATTGTGATGCTTATTTATGAGAATCATTTATAGTAACTCCTTCAGAAGATAAATAAGGGGATAACCTCCAGTAAACAGAAATGCTAACAATTGAGAATCCGAGTTCAAGTAAAGCTATCTATTTAAGTAATAACATTGGGAATTCATATTGTGAATCGAGTAGTTGGGTTAGAACTTACGATGGTCTAGTTAGAAAATATAATAACACATGAATGGGTACAGGAACGTTAGGAGTGCACAGTTAGACGAGAGGTGAGTATTTCATGTGAGAGCACGTCCTAACATGCATCTTGCATTCATTGTTTTTAATTGTTATTAAAGCACTTGCTGTTTTTAAAATACTCTCCACATTCGGGCTCTGACCCGTTTGCTTTCAAATCTATCTTTTTGTAAAAACCATTTTTAGGTGCCCAGCCACAAGGACACCATGCATAGTATTTCCAGTCAGGTGACGAGCTGTAGCTGTTGTGGAAGTTACAGGGCCTTGCTATTAGACGCTTCATTTGCCTTGACTCTATATTCAGATTTCATCAGCTGTAGGGCATGTCGCCCATTTCTTTTAGAGACATTTCATTTTATATTTCAGTTATTCAGACTTTGGTTTGTAATTAATTCAGGATGCAGACTTGTTTTATTTCCTTTCATATTGGGATTGTTGTGAGGAGTATTTCCTCTAGACTCATCTTTAATTGTTTATTCATTATAGTTGGACTTTATCGTGAATGGTTGTGTTACATTTCTTTCATAATTCATTTATTGCATGTTAATTAGATTTAATTTAAAATTTGACATCTTACTTTTTAAATACTAGGTGGTTAGTAATCATTAAAATGTTTTCGACAGTGATGCTATTAACTGAACCAACTTGGCATTTTGTATTAATTTAATAAAGGAGTAGCTACCCGGTATTTAATTAGTCGGGGTGTCACATGTTGGTCCATCTCTCTATGAACCAAAATTTTGTAGTTCTTATCTTGATGATTATTGTTTTTTTGGAGTCTCTTGGATTGGCCATGCTCAACCTTCAACGTTCAAATCTATTTTGGTCGTGCCTGGAGCTCCTTCCTCGGCTGCGAGTATTGCTCGCTTAAGGACTAGAAGTCTTATCACAACGCTTCCTTGTATCTATGGAGATCTCTCTCCATTATTTCCAATCGCCTTTGTAGGCGAGCATTTTCTTCCATTTAGAGGTGTGTGGCCTCCTCTTGTTCTTGAAGCATAACTTCATAAGCGTGGATCAACCTGGAGATCTGTGTAGACCTAGGAGGTCCTCACTTTCTTCAGAAAATTTCCTTTCATGGTGAAACTTGGGATTTGGTTCCTGGCGAATTTTTGACCCGACCTTATGTGGGACTAGGTCATCTTGCACGTCACCGACCTATGGAATGTTGTTGCTGTGGTGAGACATTACGGGATTTCTATTGATGAATGTTTTCGTAGGAATATAAATTACTTTCCACAGACGACGCCAATTGTGAGTGCAAGAAATATAACAATAAAGATCTACAAAAATAATTATAAATACATAAAGTAAAGACCACACACATAACAACGATATACGTGGTTCGACAACTTGCCTATGTCCACGGATAGGTTACTATGTTCTTATTAGTGTCTCTCAATGCTCGAGGTTACATCCCAATGCCCCGGGAAATGATTTACATTTTATAGTTGTGTAAAATAAGATATTGAGTTGTAAAAGTAACTCAATATGCTCGTGGATAACTAGTGGTGTCCCTGAAAAACTCCTCCGAGATTGTTGGTAAGCACTTTGAATATATCGGTAAGTATTTCAGTGTATGTAAAATACAAGAGTCTTTAACGAATAGTGGATTTGGGCATGGCAGTCCTTCTTACAAGCTGGGCTGGTTGATAAGCACCTAAAAGTGTATATTTTATACCCCAAATAGATGTATTTTAATTGCTAATTATTGATAAAATTGGGTTTTATGCGCGTAATTGTCTATTGTGCAGGCTTGGTTGCAGTTGCGATTTCGAAATCTCTATTTCGAGGCAATTCGCAGCAAGAAAGGGCTAAATCACCTCTCCTGTAACCCTAACCTACCCCGTAACCTGGCCTAAACCTACCTTGAGCTCTGTGTGTGTTGAGTTTATACTTTTATTAATTTTTAGAATTTATTTTAGATTTTATTTAGAATTTTTGTGTATTTTTAAGATTTATTTGCAATTTTTATATTTCCTTTTAATAAATGTAAATTTATTTGAATTTTTATTAGTTTTTAGTTTTTATTTTATTTTATTTTATTAGGATTAGTTTTTAGGAAGTTATTTTTAATTTGATTAGATTTTACATTTTTTAGGACTTTAGTTTTTAGTTTAATATATTTTTAATTTTTTCTTTCTTTTTATTTTATTTTATTTTATGTCTTTCTATTTTTAGATTAGGGAATTATTTTTTAGGAGTTTAATTTTTTAATAGATTTTAATTTTTTAGTCTTAGATTTTTTTTTAAGCTCAAATATTTTTTTTATTACAAATTAACACACTCAAACCCAACCAAACTATCCACACTGGTTATCCTACACCTCAACCACACACCTACTACCATAAACCACACATACCAAATCACCCATACCTTCTTCTTCCCCAACACTCTCTCTCTCCTCAAAACCTCCATTAATAAACCTTAACCCAAGACTTTCTTCCATACTCCTGCCACTACCCATTCATCAAATCCTGATGGCTACCAAACTCTAATTCGGTTTCAACAACAAAATCCGGCCAACACCTCAGACGAACATCCTATTAAACCCGAATGCAACCCGAACCCTGTTATCCCCATACAACCCATATGGCCCTGACCGGCTCAAACCAGCCACGCCGGCAAATCCCAAGCGTAATTTAAACCGGACCTGCAAACCCCGGGCATAATTCAATCAACCCAATTTGAAAACTCCAAAACTCGAATCCCATTCAACCCAGCGATACCCCAAACCGCTGAACACCTCCGACCCTATCCATACCCAGCTCCAAACCGATTGAAACCCCCTGAACCCGCCATTAACCCACGAATCAAATTCGACCCATTACCGACCCAATTTCCTGTAAACCCGATTTCATCCTCCAACCCAATTCAAAAGTCACAAACCCATTTCATCCATTCAAACCTTCTAATGCCACTACCCAATTTCTCCTGCATATACAAAACCAAATAATAAAAACCAAAAGTAACCCTCATGTTCATTACCAAAATACCCTTAACCCCACTCATACCTCACACCCCATGCACACAATGTTCTTGCATCTTCCTAATTTACCCCTTACCCACTTACACACTATAAAAGGAAGAAGAAGACCCATTTTTAAGGGGGAGTAAAGAAGAGAATTCTAGATTTAGCTTAGAGAGAAAGTTAGAAATAATATTTTTAGTTCAGGAATTTATTTTATTTTATTTATTTTTTATTTAAATTGAGTGAAATAATTGTGTGAGATTCAAGTTGAGTGAGTATTTTTATGTATTAATTTGTTGGATCACTCAATTGAGTCTTGTAATTCAAAGATGGAGCTCAATTTTACTCAATTATATTTGGTTTGATTGCTCTCTTATCCTCTCTTATTTTATATTTATTTGATTATCATGATCCATATTATGTTAGGGGTGGGATGATCCACTATATGATGTTAGTCTTATTTTAATTAGCTTATTTAAATGAAATATCCCTTCGATGATTAACTTTGTACTCTTATATTTTAATTTGCACCTCGAGAGAGGGTAAATGATTTTGGAGAGAAAATCGAGATTTTAGTCTTAGTTTCCATTTTAGAATCAAACTAGAGATAGTTTTTTTTCTAAAATGTGAAATTTATTTCTTTGAATTTCAACTGTAAGCTTATTTTTATGAATTAAACTAATTTATTAAATCGATCCTAGCGGTTGATTTATTAAATGATGTTTAGATCTACGTTACATGAGTTGTAGGAGTGTTGAATTTAATTTTCTAAAATGTTATTATTAAAATTACATTTGCAACGAGAGTTGATTTGTGATTTTGATACTAACTTGGGATAATTAATTTTGATTAACTAGAATTTGTGGTGTAATCCCATTCCTTGATTGTTCTCACATTTATTTCTTCACTTTATCTCTTATTTTTGTTAGATTTTATTCATCATTTTTCATCACACACTTTTTCTTAGTTTTTCACACTTTCATTTTAGTTTGATTACCCCTATTTCTTATTTAGTTTTTAGTTTAATTCACCTTCATCTCAAAATTGTTTTAATATTGAAAAAGTTAAAAAAAAATTGAAAAAGTGAATTGTCTAAAAAGAAATAAAATAAAAAAATGAATTGCGTGCCCCTCTTACATGTTTCATCCTTAGATTAGGATTGACACCCTTACTTACCTCTACATATTTTAAGGTATTTTAAGGTTTTGATTAACTTGGCTTTAAAAACAACGACTACACACGAAAAACTAGTTATCACTGGTCAACTACTCTCATGGGCCAAGATAAATGGGTCCCCACAAATATATATACAAGTGACATAATAAGAATATATATGGTGTTTTCACCCAAACACACACACACACACACACACACACACACACACACACACACACACACACACATATATATATATATATATATATATATATATATATATATATATATATATATATATATATATATATATATATATATATATATATATATGTATATATGCCAATTGTAACACCCCTATTATTCATGCCTAGTTGACTAGGCTCAACGCTAAATATAATACCCCATAATTTTTAAATAATTTAATTAATTAAAATAATTAATTAATGTAGATCTTGGTGGAATTTATATAAGAATTTTAAGAGAAAACTTGAATTTTATAATTAATTTAGTGAAAAATGAAGTTTTATAAGAAGTTTGAAGTTAATTTGGAAATAAACGGAAATATGGGTTTTGTTTGGCAAAAGAATGAAATTTAAGTGCTTAATTACAATTTAATTGAAGTAAGGGGTTTTAACTATTATTTTTGGAAGTTAATTACATTAATTATTTTGGAAGAAGGAGGTTAATAAATTAATTAAGAATTTTCTTAGGAGAAGGTTTAGGGTTAAGGCTAATTGTGGAAGTAGAATATAAGATAGTAAATAAATTGAATTATGGTAAAAGAATGAAGCTGGCGGCAGGGGGTAAGCAACTATATCGGCCATACCAAGTTGCAATAATGATGTATGGACCGCTATAGCCGACCATTTCTGCTCCTATGGCGACCATAAAAGGAAGAAAGAGGCAACCGGGGATTGTTTAAAACGCTTCTACGGGTTCTCTTTCTTCTGTTTTATTTTCTTCTATGTTTCCAACACTTATCTCCATCCTCATTCTCCTTACAACAAATAAACAACCCAACCTACTACTTTATCCCTCAAACCAAAATTTCACCTCTAAACTTCAACTAATTTCCAAAACAATTATATATTCCTAACCCTAAAATTATACCCTTTAATTCAAGAAAAATTATTCAAATTTCTAGAATTATTTTTGGGGCACCAATTGGTACAAATTTAAAAGGCTTTTGGAGTTTATTTGGAGTACAACTCAACTATTTTTTAAGAGGTTCTTTTTTACACAATTGGAAGACTAATTTGATTAATTGAGGAGTGTTTATGGAGCTAATTTGGAGGGACTTTCTTCTATATTATTTTGGAGGTTTTCTTAATTGAGGCAAGATAATTACACTTTCTCCTCTCATGATGCAAATAGTACTTTCTACCTAAATTATTTTTATCAATTATAAATATTATTTAGAAATAATTAGGGTTTATCATATATTACCTACACTACAAAAATTATGATTTTTTCAAATAAAATATAGAACTTAATTCATGATATTATGTGAGTCTAAATTTGTATAATTAAATTGAGTTGGATAATTATATACCTATGTTAGAATTCCTTATATATGTGGAATCACATGTTATAGATGTTTCTTTGTGATGATATACGGATTTTCCCCTTTCTAGTTAAAATTAGGAAATTTGATATGGGTTTTATAATAAACTTTCACAAATTGTTAATGGGAAATTGAGGAGGGTTCTAATATTGATAAAAGTAAATAATTAAAATTCATTTCTCTAGTTTTAATTGTATGTTCATATCTTCCCCATGACAAGTCATGTGTTAACGAATAAGACACTCCCACATAATATTAATAATTAAAATTCCGTGAAATTAAGTAAGAATAATAGACTAATGGGTAGTGTTGAAATACGAAAAATACGTATGGGAATTGGAACACAGTACACATCCAACAAATGTTAATATTCTAAACATTAGACATAAACTATATGTTGACTTAACCTCTGTGTATAACACCTTTATCATTACCCTACCCATAAGGGGTAGATTTATAATGATCAACAAATTAAAGAAACAATTTGGATACTATTTTGCTAAACAATACGGGCCTATATGTTATGTTGCATGGCTCGATTTAGAGTAATAGTTTGGTTATACTTTATATTCCATTGGAGGCGGACATAGGGGTGTGTTAATTTACACACACACACACACACACACACACACACACACACACACATATATATATATATATATATATATATATATATATATATATATTGTTCATTTTTTTTATAGCACATATGTTTGAGATAGATCCTAGTTAGGATATTATAGATGTTCCATTTACTAGTTGATTCCCCTTGTATAGGAAATGGTGGGATTTGAAATATAGTTATTAAAAATACCTACTTTAAAGGATTTGACACCTGTAATAGAGGGCTATAACAATTAATTTAAGAACTGTATATTTATTATTTATACTCATGATTGATAGTTTTACTAATTGAGTGCATAATTATTATCTAATCGCGGTGGGCTTGACCCAACACGTTGTTACAGGTGCTCCAGCCTCCAGGGTACACTACACTAAAATAGACAGATTGCCACAATAAATTAGTCATGGTTAAGAACCGTGACCAAGTGGTCACGGTTCAAAACTTTGACCCATAACCAACCACGCGGAGGAATTAAAGAGTGACACTAACAAGTTATTGATTACGATTCTGGACCATGACAAAAGTGGTCATAGTGCGAGACCGTGACTAATCTGTGATAAAAAATAATGTTCCTTTAAATGGTCACACTAGGGGTCACGATTTTGGACCGTGACGAGCCATATAACATTGATATCATCCACTGGATCGTGACCACCATATTGGGTCATGGTCTTGGATAGGGAACCACAATTTTTTCACTCTTAATATGGTCACAATCCAAAATCGTGACCCATTGGCCTTGGTCATAGGCCAAAATCATGACCATCTGCCCTTTTCAGTATAGTGGTACCAGAATTAGCATTCTTACTTGATCATTCAGTCATTTTGTAGGTGTTCAACCTACTATTATTTTATATTATGTCGAGAGATGCGAGGTTTGTCTTATTCTTAGCATTGTACTCAGTTGGGTTTAGAGACAATGCTACTATTTGGGACTTTGGCATGTAATAATTTTATTAGTTAATACTCTTATTATTTAGTTGTGGTGATTGATTATATCCGTATTATATAATCATCTGATGTTTATTATATTATTATTATTATTATATTTTATTATCACCATTCCTATAATACACCGTTTAATTAAAGATTTAGGTTGATCAAGTCTAAGTATAAAAATCTACGGAACATTCAAAATAATCAAATATCATTTTCAACATGGAGAAGACAAACAAAATAATGACACAAATAATGTGGTAGAAATATGAAGATCTTCAATGTAAACCCATAATATAATACCAATCGTCATTAAAGATATACAATAACGTCTCAACGATAATATCTCAATACATTTCCATGGAAACTCTGAATAATACAAGCCAATTAAGTCCCAACATACAAACTAGAGTGTATCCAGAATCTTCTAAGACTGAAAATTAAAAAATAAGATAAATAAAATAGAGACCCACAACGTCTCTGAATCTTATCCTGGGTGTGAGAGATGAATAGCCTGTTGGAACAAGGAAGGTATACGAAATGTCCAACCCCAGCACATGTGTTTCACGTAAAGAAATGGATCAAAACACTATCAAGTAACTTATCCACGCAACTCCAAGCAGTTATATGAATAGATGATAAAGTCATATTTTAATAATTTAATGAGTGGCCCAGCCCGTAAATGTAATCTCACTATGTATTAGAATTATCCAATTTATTTAATTAATTACTCATTTTCAATATTTAAGAAAGCGTAACCGACATGTGTCCCTTCCTCTCGGACATGTCATAAACATATAGTATGCTATATTTAAATCGTCACAATGCATTATAATTATCTCATTTAATTAATAAAACAACACGTAAGCAGCATCTATCCCTTCCTCTCGACCATCTCATAAATATACGGTACACTAAATTTAAACAATCTCAAAAGCCTCAGTCGCTCGTTTTGTAGCGCTGAAATAACACATCACATTAAATTGTAAACATCACGTTTCATGTCCTGACGCCACCTGGTATTCTCATGGTCAGAAATTTATATATAATCATAAACATCACGTTTCACATCCTGGCGCCACCTGGTATTCGCATAGCCAGAAATTCACATAGAAAAATATTGGGGTGTCCATATTTGATGCCCACCCTTTTATTTCCATTTCACTTGTTCATTCGTCAATGTCATTGTTAATACATTTTTATTCTCTCTGAGCAATTTACTCAAACCCCATTTACCCTTCCCTCAGATCATATCGTTTGAAATCATTTATACATTTTCTTCCATTTCAAAGGAGCTAAGGAATCAGTATCATTACGTATAATTTTTCATAAGGTAAAGCATTTAAGTAATGATATATTGATTTGTTTAAGGATTTTAGTCGTCACAACTACCCTTATCAAAACCTCATGCGTGGGATGTCTCACCGAAGTCAAATCCAAATATGAAAATCCCCCCATACACTTCCATCTAATACGGAAGGTTTTAAGACAATTTAATTGGGTTTATTGTTCGAGAGTAAGGCAAGAATTTCAATACCTACGTGTTCAATTTTTCAGCTAATCTAACACTTCTATTCAACAATCAAACCAGTAACCAATAATTTTTTGTGCTCAATCAATTATTTACATTAAAAAATATATATCAACAATAAAGTGGTCTTAAACATGGGATCATATTGTGTTCTTGCACAAAGAGGGGATATGCACTTATTTTTAAAAAGAGTACTACATCTTAAGAGGTCCATCAACACATATCAAGTGTCCCATAGTGGTTCACATAGCATAGATTAGGCCGTCGTGACAAATTTCATCAAATTGGGGCACGCGTGTCAAAAATCCCACTTTTAAAGTGCAAGGTACAATCCAACTAAGCATGATAAATTTTAGAATTTTTATCAAATCTCAGTCGTCAAATCCTACAGAAGAAAATGGGGTCCTAACCCTAAATATCAATAATTTTTATACTTTGGTGTCCATAAATAATTTCACCAAGTAACAGTGCTCAACAAGTAATTTCGAGTACATTAAACTTATTTAAATTCACCTATTCAAAATAAAATTTGGAATACACAACTTCCTAGGGGTTTATAATTAGTTTTTAACAATAAAATTAATTTAAGTGGATTTATCAACTATGCATATAAAAGGAGAAGAGTAGAAGTCACTTGTCTCAAAACATATCTGAAACTCCATGAATATGATGTAATACCACGTAATTTTAAATGACTTTTAAAATGGGTTATATTTTAAATTAATGGATTAATGGGATTTTATTATTAATTAATTCATTCGAGTTTTATCCGGACGGTGGATATTAAAATGGATAATTCTGAATATTACTTAAAGATATTTAGGTGATATATGAATGTGATGTCATTGATATGACTGTATGATATAAATTCGGTAATTTATATTTTTAGTCAGACGCGGTATGGGACGTGTCGGGACTAGTTTATTAAATTAAAAAGGAAATTTATTTTCTATCGACCTTATAGTCATTTCGACTGCGTCGCTGCGCCCGGAAGGTTCGAAATAGTCAGAAAAGTCTATTTGGATGTTAATTTTGAGTCTCGGGTCATTTGGAAATGAATAGACAACCCGAAAGGGCATTTTGGTCATTTTTCGAGGGGGGATGAATAGTGATTTCAGATTTGGTACTATTATAAGTATTGGTAGATTAAGTGTATGGGGGTTATTCATATCCTCTTCACAAATTAGAGAAGCCATCTTCCTAGAGAGAGTGTAAGAGTGCTTGGGAAGGGAAAAGCCTACTTGGGAAGGAGAAGAACAAGAACCAAGGTTCACCACCACCAACCACCACCGGAGTTTGACCGGAGAAGGGACAACCAACTGAGATATACTACACCAAAGGATCAGACCTTCAGAAAAGGCAAGTGTTTGATAATGGCAATTTAAGTTTGTATATTGTCCATGTTAGAATAGTATGAAAAGAGAAGATTATTCATGTTTGGAAGAAATAATGGAGTATTAAATGGATTTCTGGAAAACTGAAATGATATAGGAATTTAACTCATGTTTTAGGATGATAATAATCCACGAAATAGTCATAAATCTGTTGAAGAAATTATGAAAACCATTGATGTGTTCTTGAAGATGATATGATGATAATTTTCTGGAAATAAGGAGATAAACATGCTTTTTAATCCAATCCCTTGATGATCCTAAGATGTTTAGAGTACTGGAAATCGTTCATATATGTTGACATATCATGTAGTAATAATTATAAATCATTTTGGAGGTTAACATGAAGGTTTGAATGAGTAAAAATGGTGAAACCCGTAGTTGCTGAAATGCAGAAAAACCAGGGTGTGACCCGAGGGATCGATCGATCGACCCCTGCCTTCGATCTATCGACCTCCTGCCTTCGATCGATCGACCTCCCCAGAATATGTAAAGTTGTTTCTTTTTAAATGTTGATTCTTATCCCAAAGCTTTTGTGGATCTTTGGTGATTATTATTTGGATATTATAGGACTTAGAAAATATCAGTAAACCCTTGATAAGATTTGAATTAATTTCATTTGGATTCAAGTGATTAAAATGATGAAAATTATATTGAATGGAATTTCGGTTGCTAGATTCATTTGTTAAATTACAAATGGGGATGTATGAGGATTTAAGATAGGACCAGTAGGGGTGATTTAATATAACACCTGGGTATCCTTGAGTTTACAAGAGGGTTTAATCCTAAGTGAAAGAAGATGTGTTTATAAGAGATTTAAGACTATCGGTTTTAACCTTAATTAAAAAGAGACCTAAACTCGTAGTAGTTCGGGAGAAATAATGTTATGGACCAGTACGATATTAGTGACTTCTTACTGAATATAAGATGAGGAAAATCCTATTTGAATCTTGTGAGATGAGAGTTTAGAACACATTTTGTTGAAAGAGGGTATGAGGTCATCCCGATCGCATAGTTGAAGTTGTCGGACCTCCTCGATCGACAAAGTTAAGTAGTAGTGTATTGGAGGGGTTCCTTGTTTGGATTTCGCTTTGCGAGACGCTCCGCGCATGAACCTTAACGACATCGGGAGTGGAGATATGTTATAGGATGCGAGGATAATTAAATTATGAAGTAAAGATATGATACGTGGAATTTAAAAGAGATATAATGCTACGTATGGGAAATATCTTAGGGTAGCGATATTACCTTATTGATATTATATTATAGGTATGATAATACCTATTGGATTGATTGATAATTTATGTGTATGACATACCTAGCTTACTTGCTATCGGTGGGAGGTTTGCGCGTGAGGGCAGTCATATCCTGATGAATCCATGGGATCTTTGATTTGTCGCTCGTGAACATAGGTCTATGAAAGACTTATCGGGGAGTTGATAAGTCCGCTGACTGTGGGTACGTAGGTATGTGCGTGACCCATGGATACGAGAACTATGTTCGCCTCCAATTTGTTTGTTGTTGTTAGTGGTTCGTGGAATCTTACCGAACCTTTAGTCCCCTATTCGGCGACCTGCGATGATGGGACATGATAGCAGAGTAATGCATTGCACCGCAGCTGTGACTCGGGGTGCCGTATTATATATGAATATATATATAATGGATTAAATGATTAAATAGATATATATATATTGTGGTTAAATCTATCTACGGTGATAATTGTAGATAACGGTGAATAGAGAAAGATAATGGAATTAAGTTAATGAATGTTTATGCTTATATAATTGAAAAGCTTAACTCATGTTAATGAGAAAAGATTCATATTAATGAGTAATTACTCATGTTAATGAGAAACGATTCATATTAATGAGTAATGACTCATGTTAATGAGAAACGATTCATATTAATGAGTAATGATTCATGCTAATGAGAAACTAATCATATAAAGGAGAAATGTAAATGAATAATAATATGACGTATGGTATGGGACATATGGGAATTATGATATGGGAATGGAATTATAATATGGAGACTAGAAAAGAGGAACCAATAACTAGGAGGTTAATAGGAAACGTTAAGTGTGCACTCTAGTTGAGAGGTGAGAATAGCAAGTGAGAGTTGGATCTAACATGTACATAATAAATGCTTTATTGCACTTGTTAAATACTTGTTGTTTTAAAAATCATCTACACATTCGGGCTCTGACCCGTTTCCTTGCATATTTTCTCTTCTATTGTATCTCTATATCAGGTGTCCAGCAACAGGGACGCCAACCATAGTTGATTGTGATGAGCTATGCAGCTATGGAAGTTTTGCTTAGACGCTTATCATCTTTTTGATTCACAATATTCTTATTTAGGGCATGTCGCCCAAAGGATTCGGTTATCTTTTTTTTATCGGGGTTAAATACTATTGTATTCTTGTCTTTTTAATACATTTGACATTGTTGGGATTATTGTAAAGGATTTATATTATTTGGGAATGTTTATTCCAATTGCATTTAAATTCTTTTGTGTTATATATTGTGTTACCAGTTTTGTAGAATAAAATGTGTAGTGTTATTCTTAAACTAAAAATGGTTTTGTTGAAATTGAAATTTGGGAAGTTTTTAACACCAACTTTATTGGGTATTGAGTGAGTTGTAAATGTTTTCGACAGTGATGCTAAGAATGAGCCAACTGTATATTCTGTTTTAATTTGGTATGGGACTGGCCACCCGGTATTTAATTAGGCGGGGTGTTACAGGTGGTATCAGAGCATCAGGTTCTAGTGTCCTTTAGGATCTATAGGGCTTACTGTGTTTTCAGCTTAGCGTTCTTTGATATAGAGCTCTATGAGTAAGATTATTGCTTTTCTATTTACGCTTACGATCTTCAGCTATTTTGAGATATCAAATACTGATAGTGTTCTCTCATTTCAGATGCCTCATCGACGTGCGCCTCAGCCCGCCCCAGCTCAGGGTACGATGACTGCGGCCGAAGTTACTGTAATTGTCGCTCAGGAAGTCATTGCTGCTGTAGCTGCTGTTCAGCAGGCTCCTGCACCGGCACCGGTTGTGCCACCCGCGCAAGGGCAAGTGTTTCCTACTGCGTGGGAACGAGCGAGGGATGCCTTTCAGAAAGCGCACCCGCCTGAGTTTCAGGGAGGATCAGATGTTGTGACTACTAGCCAATGGAAGAAAGATATCCAATGGCACTTGAGAATTATTGAATGCACTGAGGTTCAACGTCAAATACTAGCCACATTCAAGATAGTAGGGGCATCTTTGCAATGGTGGGAAGCTACGACCACTATGGAGGAGAGGGATACAATGACTATCCAAGACTTTTGGATACGGTTTGATGGGAAGTATTTTCCTTCCGCCATCCAGACAGAGATGAGGCGGAAACTACTTGATTTAAAGCAGAGAGAGAAAACTGTGGCGGAATATGAGGAAGAGTTTACGAGATTAACTAATTTGGTACAAGCTGAAGTACCTACTGAGGAGAGGAGAGTTCTAATGTTCACTGATGGGTTGAACTATAAGATTCGCCAACATTTATTGGGGAATCTTTCACTACGTACGTATGAAGATGTTCTTAATGCTACAATGCTCCACTGCCAGGATAACCGCTTTCATAATCAGGGTGTCAAGCGGGGGTTTGGGTCAGGCCTGCAAGGCAAGACTACTGGGGGCAGTTCTAGTGGGACTCAGTTAGGGCAGAGTCATCAGCGTCAGAGTGAGCAGGGTTCCCAGACAGGGGACTATGCTAAGCGTTTGCGATCTGGAGATTATCGATTTGAGGATAGAGGAATTGGGCAAGGACAACAAGGCCATTAGGGCCAGAGACAGGCTCATCAGGGCCAAGGGAAGGGAGGTAATGGCCAGCAGGTTCGGGGTCAACAGGGGCAAGGTGGTGGAAAGTTTGCGGGAAAATATTTCGTGTGTGGCAAGTATGGCCATAAACGTCAAGATTTTCCTGAGAAAGACAAATTCCCTTAGCAACAACATGCTCGACAGGAGCCACAGGTACCAGTGTTTCCACCAGCTGCTCTTCCAGCTCCAGCTCTGGTGCTAGCACTACCTCCCATTCCAGCAGCACCAGCGCAACAAGGTCAGTACGGGAGTGTATATAACGTCCATGAGTCAGTGAATCAACAACCACCACCCGCGAATGAGGGTATGTTTTCTATCTAAGTATTATGAATCGTATATTGATTTTGTTACGATTAATGTTGTGTGGGCAAAAGGGTTGCTAAACTTAGCCTATGGCATCGTTATTTACGTAGACTCACTGAGGGGTGTGGGACACCTATATATTACTTGTTATCACGTGGGTTTGATTTTTATGGGATTACTTACCTTGGGCATGTCCGAGCGTGATGTGACTATCGGCATGCATTGACTTATGGTATATGAGAGCATATGTCTGCATCTTGTCTTCTATAAGAGAGTAGATGCGTAGACTCTATTTGAAATAAAAAAAAACCAAAATTTTGTTTTAAATCGATAAACCTGATATTTTTTTTATAAACCAAAATTTTATATTATTGACTAAGGACCTTAGGAGTTTCGATGACCGACTACTTTAGGAAGTAGTGTATAGGGGTGGTTCCTTGTTTGAATTTTGCTTGCGAGACACCCCACGCATGAAACTAATAACCGTTGGGAGTCAAAATAAGTTAGGTCTTTGGTAAACGAGTTTATAACCTTTGCGAAAACTTTTAATATTGAAAGCGGTACGAGAGGGTGTATGGGCGCCCTGGATGATTGAATTGTAGTATTTTTCATAATTGTGAAAAAGGTAAGTAATTGAGACTTCAGGATTTATTTGTTCACTACGAGAGGATCAGTTTTCCCAAAGTTTGTCACGAGGACGGTATAGGGAAGATTGGGTAAACTTTAAATTTGATTCAGTTGAAACTATATGGTGAGGCTTGGCGTATAACGTCGATAGGGACTTTGTTAATGTACTGTATGGGCGGTACATCTTGGATTTCTTGCAATGTGAGATTTATACTCGGAGTTGACCTTACCGGTATGACTTATATTCCTGAATTTCGGGACGAAATTCTGTTGTAAGGGGGGAAGTATATAATACCCCGTAATTTTAAATGACTTTTAAAATGGGTTATATTTTAAATGAATGGATTAATTGGATTTTATTATTAATTAATTCATTCGGGTTTTATCCGGACGATGGATATTAAAATGGATAATTCTGAATATTACTTAAAGATATTTAGGTAATATATGAATGTGATGTCATTGATATGACTGTATGATATAAATTCGGTAATTTATATTTTTAGTCAGACGCGGTATGGGACGTGTCGGGACTAGTTTATTAAATTAAAAAAGAAATTTATTTTCTATCGACCTTATAGTCATTTCGACTGCGTCATTGCGTCCGAAAGGTTCGAAATAGTCAGAAAAGTCTATTTGGATGTTAATTTTGAGTCTCGGGTCATTTGGAAATGAATAGACAACCCGAAGGGGCATTTTGATCATTTTTCTATGGGGGTGAATAGTGATTTCGGATTTGGTACTATTATAAGTATTGGTAGATTAAGTGTATGGGGGTTATTCATCTCCTCTTCACAAATTAGAGAAGCCATCTTCCTAGAGAGAGTGTAAGAGTGCTTGGGAAGGGAAAAGCCTACTTGGGAAGAAGAAGAACAAGAACCAAGGTTCACCACCAACCACCACCGGAGTTTGACCGGAGAAGGGACAACCAACTGAGATATACTACACAAAAGGATCAGACCTTCAGAAAAGGCAAGTGTTTGATAATGGCAATTTAAGTTTGTATATTGTCCATGTTAGAATAGTATGAAAAGAGAAGATTATTCATCTTTGGAAGAAATAATGGAGTATTAAATGGATTTCTGGAAAACTGAAATGATATAGGAATTTAACTCATGTTTTAGGATGATAATAATCCACGAAATAGTCATAAATATGTTGAAGAAATTATGAAAACCATTGATGTGTTCTTGAAGATGATATGATGATAATTTTCTGGAAATAAGGAGATAAACATGCTTTTTAATCCAATCCCTTGATGATCCTAAGATGTTTAGAGTACTGGAAATCGTTCATATATGTTGACATATCATGTAGTAATAATTATAACTCATTTTGGAGGTTAACATGAAGGTTTGAATGAGTAAAAATGGTGAAACCCGTAGTTGCTGAAATGCAGAAAAACCAGGCTGTGACCCGAGGGATCGATCGATCGACCCCTGCCTTCGATCGATCGACCTCCTGCCTTCGATCGATCGACCTCCCCAGAATATGTAAAGTTGTTTCTTTTTAAATCTTGATTCTTATCCCAAACCTTTTGTGGATCTTTGGTGATTATTATTTGAATATTATAGGACTTAGAAAATATCAGTAAACCCTTGATAAGATTTGAATTAATTTGATTTGGATTCAAGTGATTAAAATGATGAAAATTATATTGAATGGAATTTCGATTGCTATTTTCATTTGTTAAATTCCAAATGGGGATGCATGAGGATTTAAGATAGGACCAGTAGGGGTGATTTAATATAACACCTGGGTATCCTTAAGTTTACAAGAGGGTTTAATCCTAAGTGAAAGAAGATGTGTTTATAAGAGATTTAAGACTATCGGTTTTAACCTTAATTAAAAGGAGACCTAAACTCGTAGTAGTTCGAGAGAAATAATGTTATGGACCAGTAGGATATTAGTGACTTCTTACTGAATATAAGATGAGGGAAATCCTATTTGAATCTTGTGAGATGAGAGTTTAGAACACATTTGGTTGAAAGAGGGTATGAGGTCATCCCGATCGCATAGTTGACGTTGTCGGACCTCCTCGATCGACAAAGTTAAGTAGTAGTGTATTGGAGGGGTTCCTTATTTGGATTTCGCTTTGCGAGATGCTCCGCGCATGAACCTTAACGACGTCGGGAGTGGAGAGATGTTATGTGACACCCCGACTAATTAAATACCGGGTAGCTACTCCTTTATTAAATTAAATCAAAATGCCAAGTTGGCTCAGTTAATAGCATCACTGACGAAAACATTTTATTATTACTAACCACCTAGTATTTAAAAAGTAAGTTGTCAAATTTTAATTAAAGTCTGATTAACATGCAGTAAAAGATTTAAAGCAAGAATAACATCACCATTCACCATAACGAAATACTAGAATAACCATCACATGATATAAATAAATCCGGAGGAAAACTCCTCACAACAAATCCCACAACTGAAATAAGTAACGAAATACTGAATACTGAATTAATACATGCCAAAGTCTGAAAAGCTGAAATGAAAATGTCTCTAATAGAATTTGGGCAACATGCCCTACAACTGAGGAATACTGAACATGGAATCCAAATGATAGAAGCGTCTAAAAGCAAATCCCTGTAACTTCCACAAACAGCTACAGCTCGTCATCCGAATGAGAATCCTATGCATGGTGTCCTTGTGGCTGGGCACCTAAAATGGTTTTACAAGAAAATAGATTTGAAAGCAAACGGGTCAGAGCCCGAATGTGGAGATATTTTAAAAACCTGTAAGTGCTTTAAAAACATTTAAAACATTAAATGAAAAATACATGTTAGGACGTGCACTCACATGAAATTCTCACCTCTCGTCTAACTGTGCACTCCTAACGTAAGTACCCATCTAAAATGACACAACCCACTAGCTAAGTGGCATCATATCTAGCTAGACTGCCATAGGTTCTACCCTTATTACTCGGTTCCCATTAACATTATAACGATCTCAATTAAATAGGGGGCTTAACATAAATTTAGGTTCTCATATAAAAGTAATACAACTCGTTATAGATTATCCCTTTTATGTTATTCCATAGTTATACACACAATACCATATGAAAGTTCTCATTTTACTAAGTGTATATTTTCCACAACATAAATATACAATATAAGCACCCCGAGACTAAGCTGTGGTGCACACATACTCTGCTATCCATCCCGGTACATCATGTACATAAGGATCACATATTCCGAATCTCTCAGGAATAGTTCACAGATAACAACATCACAAATAATGGAGGCGAACACAGTCACATCACATGGGTCACGCACATACCTGCGCTCCCACGATCAGCAGACTTATTAACATCCCAATAAGTCCTTCTCTGACCTATGTTCATCGAGGTAACCAGTCTAAATCCGGGCAACACAAGGATTAGAGGGCCCTAAGCGAACGCAAACCTCCCGTGATAGCAAGTATGGTAGGTATGTCATACACATAAAATCAATACATATACTAAGTATGCACACGTCTTAGTAATCACCATAATATATTGGTACATATCTCTTCTCGTACTGACATATAATACTACACCATTTATATGTTACCAATTAATATAATAAGCTAGGCCGTCAATAGTTCTCGCATCGTAATAGACACTCCCGTCCTACTCATATTTTCCTTTAGGTTCAAACTACACTTCTAGGTTTGACTCCTCATTATATCCCAAACATCCCAAATATATCGATTACTCATCAAGGAAAGGCTATCTCTACCTATACACAAGGTTACGGGGCACTCGGGATCAAAACAGGATAAAAAGCCTAAACTGTCAACTCGTTCGAACGAGGCTATTCGAACGAGACTTCGTTCGAACGAACTGAGTCTTCTAACGAGATCTCGTTCGAACGAAGTGGGCTTTCTAACGAGATCTCGTTCGAACGATTTCATCGAACGAACTTCACCCTCGTTAGAAGCAACTGTCCAACTCGTTATAATCTCGTTCGAACGATCTCGTTCGAACGACCTGGGAAGGCCTTCTAACAAACGACCAGTTTCGTGCCCAGAATTTCTACATTCGTTTTTCACCAATTTCTACACCTCAAATCTCAACCAAAATTCGTCCCAACAATGTTTTAAGGTCTCTAACCATCCCTAAACATATCAAGGTTATATACTAACGTATTTTAAACAATCAATTCATCCTAATCATCATCAATTCATCAAATCTCTACACTTTTCCCCAATTTTCAAGAACATAAACCCTAAGATTATAAATCATCAATTTCCAGAAATAAATTTGTTTTTATAACACATAAACTTATAATTCTCTTAATTCTATCTTCCAATAACATTTCTACATGCAAACCTATCTCCAAAATTTATTAACAGCTCCAGTTTCATGGGTTTTCAATTATCTCCCAATTAATTATGGTTATTGAATAGTCTAAGCATGGAAGAAGCATTTACTGCATAAAAACATAAATTAAACCACTTGCCTTGATTCAATCTCTGATTTTGATGACGATTTGAAGGAGTTCCCTCTCTCTTTCTGTAGAATTCCCTTCTATCTCTCTCTCTCCAAGCTTTCTTCTCCAATGGCTATGGTGGCTAGGGTTTATTTTGGGAAAGTTTTGGAAACCTAATCTAATAACCCCCGTAGCTTATTGGGTCATTAAGGGTTGGTTAGTGGGTTTAGTGGGTCAATTCCCAATCAGATAAAAACTCTTAATTTTCGTCACTTTTAATTCCCAAAAATACAAAATTACCAAAATACCCTTTATGTTGCCGGTATGGCCTAAAAATACCCCGGGACCCAAACTAAATCCACGGCTAGTATTTTCTGACTATCTCGACCCTTCCGGACGCGTTGGCGCACTCAAAACGACCATACGGTTAATAGAATTTAATTTCACTTTTATAATTAAAATAATTATATCCTGACGTGACTGTCTCACGCCTCCCAATAAAATGTCCAAATTGCCGTTTATCAATCTCAATGCAATTTCATAATTTGATATTCATATATCATCATATATACTCAATATAGTCAAATACCAACTCACATCTCGCTAGTATTTTATCCGGATTAATTCCCAATTAATTCTCATTTAATTAATTAATCCCAAAAATAAATATCGCCAAAAATACGGGGTATTACATACTTCCCCCCTAATAACAGAATTTCGTCCCGAAATTCGAAACTAGAAAGTATCTGATAAAAACAACTCTGGATAACGTTCGCGCATCTCATCCTCGCGTTCCCATGTGGACTCCTCGACATTGTGATGTTGCCACTGAACACGTACTAACGGAACTACCTTTGACCGCAGCTTCCTCTCACTGCGGTCCAAAATAGCAATCGGCCCCTCCTCGTAGGAGCTATCAGGCTGTAGATCAATCTCCTCCAAAGCGATGTGAGAATGAGCCAAATCATCTCTGAGATATTTCCTTAGCGAGGAAATATGAAACACATCGTGAATCCGGTGAAAATGCTCCGGTAATCCGAGTCTATACGCAACTGGTCCAATCCGCTCAATAATAGGAAACGGCCCCACATACCTCGGTGCCAACTTCCCCTTTTTCCCGAAACGCATAATCCCCTTCATAGGAGATACTCTGAGTAAAACCTGGTCCCCTACTTGGAACTCCCTGAGAGATCTCTTCGCATCAGCATAACTCTTCTGCCGGTCTTGAGCTACCCGAATGCGACTCCGAATCAACTCAATCCTTGCCGAAGTATCCTGAATCACTTCCGACCCAAGTAGTTTGTTGTCCCCCACCTCCAACCAACATGCTGGGGAACGACAAGGCCTACCGTACAACGCCTCAAACGGAGCCATGCCAATAGTGAACTGGTAGGAGTTATTATAAGCAAACTCTACCAGTGGAAGGTATTGCTCCCATCCACCTCCAAAGTCAATAATGCACATGCGTAGCATGTCCTCCAACATCTGATTTGTGCGCTCGGTCTGCCCATCGGTCTGCGGATGATAAGCCGTACTCAACCACAATTCCGTGCCCATGGCCTCCTGGAAACTCTCCCAAAACCGCAAAACAAATATCTTGTCTCTGTCAGACACGATATTTAGTGGTACACCGTGAAGTCTCACAATCTCTGAAATGAAGAGCTGGGCATACTGTCCCGTAGTGTAGTCAATTCTTACGGGTAAAAAGTGAGCGACTTTGGACAACCTGTCCACAATTACCCAAACGGATTCGTGACCCCTCTGCGACGTAGGCAACCCCGTGATAAAGTCCATGGATATGCTCTCCCACATCCACCTCGGAACCTCCAACGGCTGTAGAAGTCCTGTCGGTCTCTGATGGTCCACTTTTACTAGCTGACAAGTGGCGCATTTCGAAACAAACACAGCGATATCTCTCTTCATACCGCTCCACCAATACTGGCGTCTCATGTCTTGGTACATTTTGTCCCCTCCGGGATGTACCGTGAGTCGTGCGACTTTGCCATCACCTCGTGTCGCAATTCCTCCCCTTCTGGAACCACCAATCTCCCATTGAAGCGTAATCCCCCGTCTGAGCTAACGGTATAGGACTCGGCTCCCTCTGCTAGTAATCGAACTATCTGCTCCTGACAGAACGAGTCATTAGCCTGTGCCCGTACTACCTTCGTGACAATATACGGTGTAACGGTTATCACAGACATGAAAGATCGGGCTACTGCATCCTGGTGTCCCAACTCCTTCCACTTTGCCTTCCACACCCCTGCCACCTCATCTGCTGGCCTACGGCTCAACGCGTCTGCTACCACGTTAGCCTTACCCGGGTGATACTGGATATCAAACTGGTAGTCCTTCACAAACTCAAGCCACCTCCTTTGCCGCATGTTCAACTCCTTCTGCGTGAACAGGTACTGTAGGGACTTGTGGTCCGTGAACAATTGGAACTTCTCCCCCAAAAGATAGTGCCTCCAAATCCGTAGGGCAAATACCACTGCCGCCAACTCCAAATCATGCGTGGGGTAATTCTTCTCATGAGGCTTAAGCTTACGGGAAGCACAAGCTATGGCCTATCTCTCCTGCTGCAACACACCTCCAAGTCCTTGCAAAGACGCATCAGTGTAAACTAAATACTCAACTCCTGGTCTCGGCAATGCTAACACAGGTGCTGAGGTCAATTTGTCCTTTAACTCATCAAATGTCAACTGACAGGCATCACTCCAAATGAACGGCACACCTTTACGAGTCAGATGTGTCAAAGGACCCGCTATCTTTGAAAATCCCCGAATGAACCTCCTGTAGTATCCTGCTAGGCCCAAGAAACTACGAATCTCAGTCGGTGTCGTGGGCTGTCCCCACTCCCTCACCGCGGATACCTTCCCCGGATCAACGGATATTCCCCGGTCGGAAATAATATGTCCCAAAAACTGGACCTCCTTCAGCCAAAACCCACACTTCTCATATTTTGCATACAACTCGTTCTGACGAAGTGTCTGCAAAACTTGCCTCAAATGCTCGGCGTGCTCCTCCTCTGTCTGGGAGTAAACCAGAATATCATCAATGAAGACAATGACAAACTGATCAAGGAACTCTCTGAACACCCTATTCATCAAGTCCATAAACACTACTGGAGCGTTGGTCAAACCAAAAGGCATAACCCGAAACTCGTAAGATCCATATCTCGTTAAGAACGCAGTCTTCGAGACATCCTCCTCCCTGATACGCAGCTGATGGTATCCCGATCTCAAATCAATCTCCGAGAAGAAAGAAGCTCCTCTCAACTGGTCAAATAGGTCATCGATTCGAGGCAACGGATACTTATTCCGTATCGTGACCTTGTTCAACTCCCGGTAGTCCACACACAATCTTAGTGAACCATCCTTCTTCTTCACAAACAAAACTGGAGCGCCCCAAGGTGAGGTACTCCTGCGAATAAAGCCCTGACCTAACAGCTGCTCTATCTGATCTCGTAGCTCTCGCATCTCTGCCGGAGCCATACGGTACGGTGCGCGTGCTATAGGTCTCGTATCTGGCAATAGGTCTATAACAAAGTCTATCTCTCGATTGGGGGGTAGGCCTGGTATCTCCTGAAACACATCCGAATACTCCCTGACAACTGGGATTGAATCTAAAGGAATCACAACCTCCTTAGAGGTATCCTCCTCTATGTAATACAGATGAGCGGTCAACCCTCCCTCTGGGCGAGGCATCGCCACTACAAACATCTCTTGCCCCGGAATGGTAAAAACAATGCTCCCGCTGAAGCAATCAATCATGGCCCTATAAGCTACGAGCCAATCCATACAGATAATCACATCGTGCACATGCATATCTAATACCAACATGTCTGCAGGTAATACCAAACCACAAATCTCTACCCCCACTCCCCGGCATATAAAGAAAATAAGTGACCCATTCCCCAATGGTGAGTCGACACACGTCACTGTGCTCTCCGCTGTGGCTAACAACCCTAAAGCCTTGGCGAAATGTGTAGCTATAAAACAATGTGTAGCCCCCGTGTCAAACAATACCCGACCCATAGTGCCATGGATAGGAAACGTACCCTCAATCGCGGGCGGTGCCTGTGGAGCTGCTGCCTGGTGGACGTTATAGACACGTCCATACTGTAACTGTCCCTGCTGTACAGGAACTGCTGGAATGGCGGGAAGAGCTGGCACCTGGGCTGGAGCTGGGAGGGCTGGTGGAAAGAGTGTCCTCTGTGGCTCATGTCGAGCACCCTGCTGCTGCTGCGGGGCCCTGCCTCTATCAGGACAGTCCTGGCGTTTATGGCCAGTCTTGCCACAAACAAAACACTTCCTCGGAAAGTTCCCCCCTCTCGGTCCCTGCTGCCCCCGGCCCTGGTGGCCGTTACCATTCCTCCACTGGCCCTGCTGAAACTGATGCTGACCATTCTGCCCCTGTTGGCCGTTTGGACCCTGATGGCCCTGACGGAAACCTCCCTGTTCGTGCCTATAATTCCCTGATCTGAACCTCTTCTGATCCCCCTACTGGGAACCCTGCTCACCTTGTCTCAAGCCCTGAACAGATTGTGCCCCACTAGCACCGTGTCCTCCAGTCCTGCCCTGATGGCTAGACTCTCCCGATCTCTTGCCCTCAGCCATATGAAAGCGGTGATCCTGGCAGTGTAACAAAGCAACGTTAACCACATCAGAATAAGTGGCCAACGAAAGGTTCCCTAACAGATGCTGACGGATCCTCCATGTCAACCCGTCGGTGAATTTCTCAATCTTCTTCTTTTCTGTCGGTATCTCATCCGGAACGATATTCAACAGATTCGTGAACTCGGCCTCATACTCGGCCACGGTCTTACCCTCTTGCTTCAGATTCATCAGTTTCCTCCTCATTTCCGTGTGAACAGCTGACGGAAAGTACTTGCGGTCGAACCGCACCCAAAAGTCCTGAATAGTGAGAGTATCCCTCTCCTCCACGGTGGTAATAGACTCCCACCACTGTAGTGCAGATCCAACTAGCTTGAAAGTAGCTAGCACATGCTTCTGAACTTTCGTGCACTCATACATCCTCAAGTGCCTCTGCATATCCTTCCTCTACTGGCTCGAGACTACCACATCTGAGCTACCTGCAAACTCTGGCGGATGCGCTTTCTGAAAAGCGTCACGTACACGTTCCCAAGCAGACGGGAATGCATTTGCCTGTACTGGCGCGGCAACCGGCGCCTGAGGTGGTACCTGCTGAACTACGGCAATTGTGGCATTTACTGCTTGGGCTACAATGGCTGCAACCTCAGCGGCGTTCATCATGCCCTGAACTGGAGCGGGCTGGGGTTCTGGCGTTGCATCCCTAGGAACTCGTCGTGCACGTCGTGGAGGCATCTGAAATAAAAATAAAGTTTATAAACTTAAAATAGCTGAAGAACGAAGCATACACAAAAGAGTACAACAGTCCTATAATATAGGGCTCTATATCAAAGAAAACTTAGCGGAAACATAATAGCCGTACAAATTCTAAAGGACACTAGAACCTGATGCTCTGATACCACCTGTGATACCCCGACTAATTAAATACCGGGTAGCTACTCCTTTATTAAATTAAATCAAGATGCCAAGTTGGCTCAGTTAATAGCATCACTGACGAAAACATTTTATTATTACTAACCACCTAGTATTTAAAAAGTAAGTTGTCAAATTTTAATTAAAGTCTGATTAACATGCAGTAAAAGATTTAAAGCAAGAATAATATCACCATTCACCATAACCAAATACTAGAATAACCATCACATGATATAAATAAATCCGGAGGAAAACTCCTCACAACAAATCCCACAACTGAAATAAGTAATGAAATACTGAATACTGAATTAATACATGCCAAAGTCTGAAAAACTGAAATGAAAATGTCTCTAATAGAATTTGGGCAACATGCCCTACAACTGAGGAATACTGAACATGGAATCCAAATGATAGAAGCGTCTAAAAGCAAATCCCTGTAACTTCCACAAACAGCTACAGCTCGTCATCGGAATGAGAATCCTATGCATGGTGTCCTTGTGGCTGGGCACCTAAAATGGTTTTACAAGAAAATAGATTTGAAAGCAAACGGGTCAGAGCCCGAATGTGGAGATATTTTAAAAACCTGCAAGTGCTTTAAAAACATTTAAAACATTAAATGCAAAATACATGTTAGGACGTGCACTCACATGAAATTCTCACCTCTCGTCTAACTGTGCACTCCTAACGTAAGTACCCATCTAAAATGACACAACCCACTAGCTAAGTGACATCATATCTAGCTAGACTGTCATAGGTTCTACCCTTATTACTCGGTTCCCATTAACATTATAACGATCTCAATTAAATAGGGGGCTTAACGTAAATTCAGGTTCTCATATAAAAGTAATACAACTCGTTATAGATTATCCCCTTTTATGTTATTCCATAATTATACACACAATACCATATGAAAGTTCTCATTTTACTAAGTGTATATTTTCCACAACATAAATATACAATATAAGCACCCCGAGACTAAGCTGTGGTGCACACATACTCTGCTATCCATCCCGGTAAATCACGTACATAAGGATCACATATTCCGAATCTCTCAGGAATAGTTCACAGATAACAACATCACAAATAATGGAGGCGAACACAGTCACATCACATGGGTCACGCACATACCTGCGCTCCCACGATCAGCAGACTTATTAACATCCCAATAAGTCCTTCTCTGACCTATGTTCATCGAGGTAACCAGTCTAAATCCGGGCAACACAAGGATTAGAGGGCCCTAAGCGAACGCAAACCTCCCGTGATAGCAAGTATGGTAGGTATGTCATACACATAAAATCAATACATATACTAAGTATGCACACGTCTTAGTAATCGCCATAATATATTGGTACATATCTCTTCTCGTACTGACATATAATACTACACCATTTATATGTTACTAATTAATATAATAAGCTAGGCCGTCAATAGTTCTCGCATCGTAATAGACACTCCCGTCCTACTCATATTTTCCTTTAGGTTCAAACTACACTTCTAGGTTTGACTCCTCATTATATCCCAAACATCCCAAATATATCGATTACTCATCAAGGAAAGGCTATCTCTACCTATACACAAGGTTACGAGGCACTCGGGATCAAAACAGGATAAAAAGCCTAAACTGTCAACTCGTTCGAACGAGGCTGTTCGAACGAGACTTCGTTCGAACGAACTGAGTCTTCTAACGAGATCTCGTTCGAACGAAGTGGGCTTTCTAACAAGATCTCGTTCGAACGATTTCATCGAACGAACTTCACCCTCATTAGAAGCAACTGGTCAACTCGTTAGAATCTCGTTCTAACGAGCTCGTTCGAAAGACCTGGGAAGGCCTTCAAACGAACGACCAGTTTCGTGCCCAGAATTTCTACATTCGTTTTTCACCAATTTCTACACCTCAAATCTCAACCAAAATTCGTCCCAACAATGTTTTAAGGTCTCTAACCATCCCTAAACATATCAAGGTTATATACTAACGTATTTTAAACAATCAATTCATCCTAATCATCATCAATTCATCAAATCTCTACACTTTTCCCCAATTTTCAAGAACATAAACCCTAAGATTATAAATCATCAATTTCCAGAAATAAATCCGTTTTTATAACACATAAACTTATAATTCTCTTAATTCGATCTTCCAATAACATTTCTACATGCAAACCTATCTCCAAAAATTATTAACAACTCTAGTTTCATGGGTTTTCAATTATCTCCCAATTAATTATGGTTATTGAATGGTCTAAGCATGGAAGAAGCATTTACTGCATAAAAACGTAAATTAAACCACTTGCCTTGATTCAATCTCTAATTTTGATGACGATTTGAAGGAGTTCCCTCTCTCTTTCTGCAGAATTTCCTTCTATCTCTCTCTCTCCAAGCTTTCTTCTCCAATGGCTATGGTGGCTAGGGTTTGTTTTGGGAAAGTTTTGGAAACCTAATCTAATAACCCCCGTAGCTTATTGGATCATTAAGGGTTGGTTAGTGGGTTTAGTGGGTCAATTCCCAATCAGATAAAAACTCTTAATTTTCGTCACTTTTAATTCCCAAAAATACAAAATTACCAAAATACCCTTTATGTTGCCGGTATGGCCTAAAAATACCCCGGGACCCAAACTAAACCCCCGACTAGTGTTTTCTGACTACCTCGACCCTTCCGGACGCGTTGGCGCACTCAAAACGACCATACAGTTAATAGAATTTAATTTCACTTTTATAATTAAAATAATTATATCCTGACGCGACTGTCTCACGCGTCCCAATAAAATGTCCAAATTTCCGTATATCAATCTCATGGCAATTTCATAATTCAATATTCATATATTATCATATATACTCAATATAGTCAAATACCAACTCACATCTCGCTAGTATTTTATCCGGATTAATTCCCAATTAATTCTCATTTAATTAATTAATCTCAAAAATAAATATCGCCAAAAATACGGGGTATTACATGTTATAGGATGCAAGGATAATTAAATTATGAAGTAAAGATATGATACGTGGAATTTAAAAGAGATATAATGCTACGTATGAGAAATATCTTAGGGTAGTGATATTACCTTATTGATATTATATTATAGGTATGATAATACCTATTGGATTGATTGATGATTTATGTGTATGACATACCTAGCTTACTTGCTATCGGTGGGAGGTTTGCGCGTGAGGGCAGTCATATCCTGATGAATCCATGGGATCTTTGATTTGTCGCTCGAGAACATAGGTCTATGAAAGACTTATCGGGGAGTTGATAAGTCCGCTGACTGTGGGTACGTAGGTATGTGCGTGACCCATGGATACGAGAACTATGTTCGCCTCCAATTTGTTTGTTGTTGTTAGTGGTTCGTGGAATCTTATCGAACCTTTAGTCCCCTATTCGGCGATCTGCGATGATGGGACATGATAGCAGAGTAATGCATTGCACCGCAGCTGTGACTCGGGGTGCCGTATTATATATGAATATATATATATAATGGATTAAATGATTGAATGGATATATATATTGTGGTTAAATCTATCTACGGTGATAATTGTAGATAACGGTGAATAGAGAAAGATAATGGAATTAAGTTAATGAATGTTTATGCTTATATAATTGAGAAGCTTAACTCATGTTAATGAGAAAAGATTCATATTAATGAGTAATGACTCATGTTAATGAGAAACGATTCATATTAATGAGTAATGATTCATGCTAATGAGAAACTAATCATATAAAGGATAAATGTAAATGAATAATAATGTAACGTATGGTATGGGACATACGGGGATTATGATATGGGAATGGAATTATAATATGGAGACTAGAAAAGAGGAACCAATAACGAGGAGGTTAATAGGAAACATTAAGTGTGCACTCTAGTTGAGAGGTGAGAATAGCAAGTGAGAGTTGGATCTAACATGTACATAATAAATTCTTTATTGCACTTGTTTCATACTTGCTGTTTTAAAAATCATCTACACATTCGGGCTCTGACCCGTTTCCTTGCATATTTTCTCTTCTATTGTATCTCTATATCAGGTGTCCAGCAACAGGGCCGCCAACCATAATTGATTGTGATGAGCTATGGAGCTATGGAAGTTTTTCTTAGACGCTTATCATCTTTTTGATTCACAGTATTCTTATTTAGGGCATGTCGCCCAAAGGATTCATTTATCTTTTTTTTATCGGGGTTAAATACTATTGTATTCTTGTCTTTTTAATACATTTGACATTGTTGGGATTATTGTAAAGGATTTATATTATTTGGGAATGTTTATTCCAATTGCATTTAAATTCTTTTGTGTTATTTATTGTGTTACCAGTTTTGTAGAATAAAATGTGTAGTGTTATTCTTAAACTAAAAATGGTTTTGTTGAAATTGAAATTTGGGAAGTTTTTAACACCAGCTTTATTGGGTATTGGGTGAGTTGTAAATGTTTTCGACAGTGATGCTAAGAATGAGCCAACTGTATATTCTGTTTTAATTTGGTATGGGACTGGCCACCCGGTATTTAATTAGGCGGGGTGTTACATATGACTTCAAAATTTCCCTTGAAAAAGCCTTGAAATGACATTTAAAATAACTTTAGTGCTTGATTTGTAAATAGGGTAAAATTTGGGTAAAGTGTGAAATAAATAATATTTAAGGTGGGGTTAGTTTTGAAATAACGAGGAACGGTAAATATGTTGAACATTTATCAATGATTATCTCCAAAACTATCAAAGGATGTTACCTTCTTTATTTAAAGCTCACTATCGAAATTCTTGATACCCATGATTTATTTTCCATAGCCCCCCCTTAGACTTGACCGAGGGCTTAGAACAAGTCCTCTGCTCTCTTTAATGATTTTTTCACTAAAAGATAAGCTTTATTAAAAACTAAGGTACTTTACAAGTGATATCGCTTGCTGCTGACCTAACTCTAGTAGTACGACTCTGATCACTAATAAAAAAAGGAAATAAAAAAACTGGGAACATGTGTAAAAAAAGTAGAAACAAAAAGACTCGACACTGAGCTTGCAATAAGGATATCGGCACACATGTTCGCTTCTCGAAAACATAGATAGAGGGTCACATGGTAAAACTGTTGGAGCCTGTCATGGATTGCCTGGAGTAAATCCCTGTGGACTAGATGGTGGGGTAAGTTCCTGTATATCATATGGAACACAATTTGACAATCTGTTTCAATTTCAATACATTTTATGCCCGCATGAAAAGCTATATCTAGTCCTGTTTTAAGGGCCCAAAGTTCGCAATTATTGATGACGCGTATCCAATATTACAGGAGTATCTGCAGATGAGCTGCCCTTGAGAGTTTTGAATGATGCCACCAATAGCAACTAGTCCTGAGGTGTGAGATTTTGCTCTGTAAGTGTTAGATTTATAGAACGGATGTGCCGGTGGCGTCAAAGAAATATAGCACTATCTTTTTGGTGGAGTTTCTTGGATGGGCTATCCCCCTTTTGCATGTAAAAACTAGAGAATCTGGTCTGATGTAGAATGTAGGATGAGGGATTTAATAATTGGTTTGTGTCGAAAGATAGTCTCATTTCGAGTGATCCAGAGAGCGCGAAAGGAGAAAGAGGACAAATAGATTGGTATGTGCTATGGGAGGGCCCACTCTCCTCATTTAGACATCGGAGCAGGGAAATTGCCTCGATATTTGTACCATCATGCAACATACGAACTTAACAGAATGCTAGGCATTCAGTGTCAATGTGAATGCTGGAGTCAGCCATGTCGCATAAGGGGCAGATAGGTGACAAGATTTTATGGTAATAAAATAAACGGTTTAGTGTAGGTAGAGTCTGGTGAACAAGGAACCACAAAAAGATTTTGACTTTTGGTGTGTGTGGGGGGGGGGGGGGAGTGTACTCTTCCAGAGCCTGTGCCATGAAGTGCTGGAGAATGTTGTTGGATATATTCCTTCTTTAACTAGTGGAAAGTATCTCTGATCGAGAACAAACTCGTGTGGGTAGGCCACCAGTAGGGATTCTCTTGTTGGGTTTGGGGGGTACATAGAGGGGTTGGATATAAGGTAAAAAATCCAAGGGCAAGTATTGAGATAGCTTGTGTAAATTCCATTGATGATTGTGGATAAAGCTAAAAAGCGGGTCACTAAGAATAGTGGAACACATGAATGGAAATCGTTGCCCTAGAGATTCCTGAAGTATCGAAATGTGATTCCTAAAGGAAATGTTGTCTGTCCCAATTCTCCATTTGATTCCTTATTGGAATAGTGGAGTAAGTTTGGAGATTCGGTTCCAACACCAAGATGCACGGGTGTGTCTATTAGCCATCAATAGAGTTGTATTGGGATAATATTTTTGCTTAATAGTACGTGTCCATAAATTTCCTGGTTCAGTAAATAGCTTCTAGAGAAGCTTTAATATGTACGCAATATTGAGCATGTGCAGATTTTTGATGCCTAGCCCCCTATATTTTTTCGGCAATGTAATGGTAGACCATGGGATTGTTCTTGTTTTGTTGCAGGTTGAAGTTGCCTTCCAAAAGAACAATTTAATTTTGTGGGTGAAGGTTTGAAGTATATGTTCAGAAAGAATGTACATGGATATACTATAGTATGGTAATGATGTGCATACAACATTGATGAGTGTTGCTCGCCCTGCATAGGAAAGGAAATTTTTATACCACGCGTGTAGCCGAGTGTCCAGGTTTGTAGTAAGGTTGATAAATAGACTACGTGTAACCCTCCCAGTAATAAAGGGGAGGCCGAGGTATTTTTCTCGGCCCGAATTATGATGAAAGCTTAGCATGACTCGAGTTGCACCCAAAGTTGATGGGCCAAAAGTAATCATGGATGTATTGTGATTACATGTTTGGCCCGATATAGTAGAAAACTCCTAGAGAACAGTTCTAAAGCGAGTTATAGTCTTACCGGTTTGTTAGAGGAAAAATATATAGTCGTCCGCAAAAGAAAGCCCCGAAATCAGAGGACCTTTAGGAGAGGGCCTAAGGGATGTCATATCTTTTTGGAGACAATCCTGTTCAATTTTTCGAATAAGGACATCTAGGCCTAATATAAATAATGTTAGAAACAAACGGTCCCATTGTCTCAAGTCCCGAGATGGTTGAAATTTTGCACCTAAGTGCCCATTGATTAGTGTCTGGAAGGACGTAGAGGAGACACATAAAAGAAGATAAGTAATCCATGGATCTGGGAACCCATATTTCTTTAGAGCCTAGTAAAGGAAAGGCCATTCCATTTGGTCATATGCTTTTGATAAGTTAATTTTGATGGCACAACATCCCTTCTTGGATTTCGATTTGCACATAGTATACAACATATCATGAGCTATAAGGATGTTGTCCCAAATATGACGATTTGCAAAAAAAGAAACATGGTATCGGAGGAGGTGCCGCATGCGCGTATTAAGGATGGAGGAAATAAGTTTATAAATAACACTTCAAAGACTAATAGGTCTAAAATGAGATATTTGGGGTAGGATTTGACCATTTAGGGATGAATATTAATAAGGTGTGATTTATAGAGTGTGGCATTCTTCCTATTTTAAAAAATGCTTGAATAAGATTGCAAATTGTGCGGCCAACCTCCTGCTAATGGATTTGGTAAAATTCAGCCATCAGTCCATTTAGGCATGGGCCCTTATTTTTTCCCATTCAATTTAGGGTGAACCATATCTCCGTTTCTGTAATTGGTTCTAGCAATTTGTCTTTGGCCAAAAGAGTGATTTGAGTAAGAGAATAATTAGCGTGCTCCAACTGCGTATTAGTTATTTGAAAAAGAATCTCGTAATTCTACTGAAATTGAATGTTAATGTCGTGTTGGAGTTTATGCCAACCAAAATTTGGATTAAAGATTACGTAAATTGTATTGACACGCCGTCAATGACTGACACATGCATGGAATTTTTTTGTATTTTCATCTCCCTCCAGATTCCACTTTAGTTTGTATTTATTTTTCCAGTGTTGGTGCTGCTTAGATAGGCAGAGAGTCAGTTCCTCTTGAATTTTCATTCTCGAGAGAAAGTTAAGTGGTCAGGAGAATTCTCCAAGTGATTACGCACCTATAAAAGTTCTTGTTATAGTTGTGATATTTTACTTGCCATGTTCCCAAAGACTCATTTTCTCCACATGATGGACACCTGTTTGAAGAGGGGGTTTTTTCTAAGGAAGCAAGCCACTGGTGACCTAGCCACTTGTCGGCTTCACATCACATGGTATGAAATATCTCGTGGAACGACGGATAATCCGCCCATTCTCTATAATAGATAAATCGTTTTGCGAATATTAAACGGTTGGGCATACTGTAGTGGTGAGTAACCACTATATTAGGATACATGCTTAACCATTTCAAATCTGCTAGGCCCCTGTCCAACTATTCACGTAAGTGATGCCCGAAAGAGGTGTTAGCTTTTCAGGTAGGTTGTTATTTATTATAAAGTTACGAAATGCCAGTGCACGTGTGGTCTGGAAACTTTTAACCCCTATCTTTTCATACGGACCTAAATTAGTATTAAAGTCCCCCAGGGGTTCATAGTAGAAGTTGATAAATGATGTTGTTGTTGCCATACCTGAGTCTGAACTGGAGGGTGGGGGAGCATGTAAACTGCGGTGAGCTCAATAAGTCCCGTTGCAGGATTGGGGAAACCGATACTGCGTGTGCTGTGGTAGGACCATCCATCCAGAGAATCCATATTCCTCCTGATTGTCTAAGAGGAGGTGATACAATATGATTGCGGAAATTAAATCTACCAATCTCGAGAAGAGATTGTCTTGCATCCATGCGGGTGTCCAAGATGACTGCAAAATGGGGCTGATGGCGATGAACAAAATTCAGAAATTCTGGCAGAAAATTTAGGCGAGTTGCGCCCTAGCATTCCACAGTAAAATCTTCACGAGATGTATTATAAGGTGTGATCGCATCAAGATTGGTTCCAAGAGAATGTATACAAATTCATTTTATAGGAATGGCTGAATCATTAGTTGTGCCTCGTTCGATACCATAAAACATGAAAATCAACTCCAGTTCTGGGTGATATCTGTCGCGGTGTTGTGCGAACTCTGTGTGGACGTGGTGGCATTGCAGTTGGTAGTGAAATATTTGGGGAATATTGCAGTTTGCCTAGATGAGTAGGTCATGTGGGCTTCATTATATAATTATGTGAGTGTTAAGTGGAGACCTAAGATCTAGTTATGGGTGGTTTTTGATGCTTATGCTGCCTGGGTTTAGGGGACGGAGGAGTGGTGGAAAGTTTCTAGACTGCAAATTCAAAGTCGGGAGATACTAAGGGTTCATAAAAGGAAGGGTTCTCAGGTCTGGTCTCAACAGGGGTCATTGAAAGAGGTCTGATCTCGGTGACTCCGATGGGTTGCTTAAAAGTGTTGGGAAGTCGGGACTGGGGCTCCGGCGTTCTATGCTAATCGAAAGATTTAGGCTCCTTCTCAATATCGGTGTGAGTGTTCTGGATTTCAACATTTGGGGTGTTATTTATAACCAACGTGCATGGATCATGCGCATGCAATTGGTTTGGAAAGTTTTTTACAATGCTGCCACGTCAAGATTGAGGGGGCCACGCAGGCTCGCTCTGTCCTCATCCGGTTAAATAATTATTGGTTGTTTGGAGAGTTTCTTCGCTTCCAACTTATCTTCTTCATTTACCGCCTTCGATATCCTATTTTTTACGAGTAATGACACGGACACTCATTTCGTTGATATATTTCATGCAATTCAGAATAAAACAAAAATAGATACAAATTTTTATTGCCTTTGTTGATGTCCTAACGGGATCCAAAATAATAAAATATAAGTTTTTAATACAGTGTGTTCACGAAATGTGTCCACGAAATAGCTCTCCCTAACATTTTTCATTTTTTATTCTAGATGAGAAATAAATTCTTGAGTACCTATTAACGTTGTTAATCCTCTCGTAAAATGACTGGACTGCCCTACTATTTTGTTTTTGTTTTCATCGCCATGAAACTCGAAATGATTAGACTACCCTTTTATTTTTTCCCCATATGCTCGCCATGCAACCGTAAGTCAGGTTTTTTTTATCTCCGAGTTACCGTCAATGTCATCACGATGTCTAGTACTGTCGTTCTCATTGTGCATTTTTAGGCGTGGAGGTCTACGTGAGACCACATACCATTGTTGCTTTGTCGCCTTTTTTTCGACTTTCAGTGTTCGTTTTGCCGGTGGGTAAGGAGATATTTTTTTTACATTGTCCTTTGGTATGTCCCACCAGGCCACATATGAAGCAAATATCCGTTTTCAGTTTGTGTACAATATTGCGCAAAATAAGACCAATTTTGATTTTTGGAGGTAAAGGCTTTTCAAAATTGAATTCTAGACATAGTCTCGCATATCGAGCCCTGCCCATAGACTCCGTGTGAAGGTTAATTTTTAGTGGCTTACCCAAGGAGGACGGAGTGCGTTGAATAAAATCACGATTATAGTATTCTATGGGTAGTTCATGGATTTGGATCCAGAGGCTCATATTATTTATATTTTCTGATGAGGGTAGAAAGTTTTTCCTCCATCTCTGTGTTGGATGATTTTAATATTAATGGGTATTAATGGTTAGAGAAAATAAAAAGTTAAAATCATTAATTAGTTAGAATAAGAAAAGACAAAGGGAAGTGGGAAAATCAAAGTTCCACATTGGAAAAGTGTGAAAAAGTTAGTGGGTTAATAAATGCTCTTGTGTCATAAGAGATTACTTGTGTGCATTGAAGTGTATGCTACTAGTGTACAAGGATGGTGCTTTGCACCATCCGCACACGCGCGCGTTTGCAATTGGGCGCATCGTCGCGAGGAGCAATAGGAGCCTTTAATTTTTGAAAACGTCAAAAGATCAAACGGTCCTGATTAAATCCATAATAAATGACACATAATTATGGCGCGAGTGGATCTGAACCGTCGGATTTTAGCGCCACTTCGTTAAGGGTTAATCCGTACAGTCGCACCTTTTTAGTTCAAATATGGAACGTTCAAAATATAGTTATATATCCAAGGGCCGTGTTTAAATGACCTTTGGATGTGGTGTCTGTTCATGAACAGACACCACAAGAGGCTATTACAGAAGGCAAAATTCTGTCATAATTAATTCCGAAAATTTTCTTTCTCTATTAATTCTTCTTACCAATTTCATAGAGTGTTCTGGGTTATTCTTCAAGTTTGCTACTTTAATAAACCCGTGGATTTGTTGTATCTTGGAGGTAATTTGCCTAGACCCGTTAGCAAACTCTGTACGAGTGGGGGCAAATAACACTTTAAGGACAATAGTTTATTACGCCTCAAATCCAATCATCTGTTCATAATTTCTACATAATTAAAAATTTATCAACACTTTGTACTGAGAGGTAGTCGTCTTCTAAAAACCATGGACCTCCCGCAAGTACTTCTATATAATCTTCTAGTGAGGAGAGGCTTACGAGGTAGAAATTATTCCCTATATCTGTTATAAAAATACTTGCTTTGAGTTTTCACAGCCGAGTTAGTCATAATGCTAGTCGTTGAAACGATAAAAACTTCCCTAATAGTTTGATGATAAAGAGTTTCTCCATTTTTGTCAAAAATTTTGAAGTTCTTAGTGTCCAGATTCCACTACAAGAGTATTGGTTATTTAATTTGTCTCATTATCTAACTCATCCTCAGACTCGTAGTCTTCCTGATTGAGTTTCATTTCCTAGGACAAAAAAAACGTATGTGTTTTTGTTGTTGTTTTGATTACTTGGTGAATTTGTGTGTCCCCCATACCTCGATACGGGCTGTCTGTTGGTCAGGGCCGGCCCTGGCCATGTGCCAGGTGGGCAGTGGCACAGGGCCCATTTTAAAATAAGTATTAGTATATATGTATTTTAGGGGTTCAAAAATATTTTATGTATATTAAAAAATATTTTTTTTAAATGAATTTAGTTTTTTAGGGGCTCATTTTTTTAACTATAAAAAAAATGATTCAACTTTCCAAAAAAATCTCACCTAACTCATTTAAGATTACCATTTTTTTAGGAGTCCATTTTTTCAACTGTAAAAAAAAAGAATGATTCAACTTCCCAAAAAAATCACACCTAACTCATTTAAGATTATCATTTTTTTAGGGGCCCATTTTTTCAACTATCCCCCCAAAAAAGACTGATTCAACTTCCCAAAAAAATCTCACCCAACTCATTTAAGATTATAATTTTTTTAGGAGTCCATTTTTTCAACTACCAACAAAATCTTTTTGGTTCCCTCTCTCTCTCTCTCTCTCTTTCTTTTGTACTCCCCACTCTCTCCCTCTCTCCTACCTACTACGTCCCTCTCCCTCTCTCTCTCTACTCTGGCCAAGCAACAAAACTGTAACTAATGTATTCTTTTTTCATTTTTGCAGAAGGTTTGGAGGCTAACGCTGCAATCCTAATAGTCTACACAAGGCAAAACAAAGGTAAATGTACTAATGTTTGCTTTTGCAACTTATTTTTTTTATAGCAAAAAAATATTCATAGTTTATTCGGACTAGACTTAAAAGTATTCATATTTTATTAGAACTTTTACTCTATGAATAAATAAATACTAGATTAAAACTATGGATAATTTTTTTAATTTATTATTTTTTTAAACACATGCTAATCTTTTTTATTACTGTGTTTTTTTAATATATATTTTTTTAAATTCATCAAGGCCTTATTAATCTGTTTTTTGTGTAATTAATTTTTTTTATTAGGTTCTTTCTTTCTACATTAATCAAGTCGATCAAATTGGAGAGAGAATAAAAGGCTCAAAACAGGTGACATTTTTCCATATTTTTTATATTCAATCAATTGAGATATTTTTAGAATAAAATTATCTATTAGATTCGTTGTTAATTGTGTTTTTTATTTTTATTTATAAATTTGTAATTTTTAGAAATGTTACCAAAGAAACAAGCATCCAGCTATCAAAAACGGAAAAAACAAAAAAGAATAGAAGATGTGACACAATCTTTTAAGGGAGAGCTTGATAAATTTATTATTAAAGAGCAATAATTTTTCAATGAGTTTTTAGGTATTTGATACTTTTGTAGAATATTTTTTTGAAAGGATTCTAAATTGAATATTATATAGGGTACTATAAATCTCAGGACCGACCCTGCTGTTGATTTGCTGACCACCTTATCTCGATAAGATATCATGTGCATTGTTTTCCTGGTAGCATTATTTTTTCGAGTGTCAGTTGTTTCATCTTCCATGGTTACCTCTGTGTACTGAGCGGGTTCATTTGGGTTTGGTGGTTTTGGTGGATGGAAGTTTTTTTTAGGTCTTAGGAGGCTTCTAAAGTCATGCTTAAAGTATCCTTTAGTGCGGACTTCCCATTAATGATTTATCAGCACCATATTTTACAAAAAATGGGAATCTCGAGAAAGAGGAAAGAGAAGAAAAACAATGGCCAACTCAAAAACCAAGGAAAAAACCCGTGCTGACTCATTTGTTTTGACCCTTTGAACCTTTTGTTATAATAACAATCCCAATAACCTTTTAAACCCATTTCTTTTCTCTTTTGGTATAGAATCCTTGTTGAACACAAATATCACAAGTAAATAATTGTTGTGAATAAAAAAAGGAATAATTATTGTACCGACCTACTTTAAAGACGTGCCTGACCAAATACAAATGCTTGATAGTGGAATCACTGACATTCCCTCAATGTCAGTGCCTCCTCTCACCAAATACTCTATTTGTGTTCCTTTTAAAACCTACTAAACTATTTAGCCGCACAAATCATTTAACCCATTTAATCTTTTGAAACCCATTGCCGAGACCCTATTGGCCCCGTAAATTAAATACTCAACTCACATAAAAAAGAACATTCTATTTTACAATTTAACCAACCAACAATCTGTAGTTACATTAAACAAATAAAATAATTTATTTAATAAAGAAATTTATTATCCTCCTTAAGTCGATAAAAAAATGATTAAGTTTTATTTAACTACCAATCGAACAAATTTAGCAATTAACTTTAATTCATCTCAACTTTATAACCTACAAGTAAATTAAATTTCTCAAAACTAAATTTATCAATTAATTGATTGAATAATTATATAAAATATAACGGGGTATTACAATTTATTGTACTAGAAGTCCATAATATGACATGGACCAATGTTATAGTGACACCTGTCATCATAAAATGATCATCTAACATGGTCGGCACATCATTTCTCTAGTCGTCTCAGTGTTTCACTTAGTCGGACGGGTCGCCGACCACCAGTAGTTAATGCTATCAAACATGTGTGGGCTATAAGTGGGAATATATACAGTCTCATTATACACATATGTGGGTTAAATATTTCAACTAACTTTGATTAGCTCATCATTAGTTGACACCCAAAATGTGAAAAGGTGCAACTCCCTGATTTATAAAGGCATTCCATCTCTTCTTCTTCTTCTTCTTCTTCTTCTATAAATGGCGGCCCATATCACATGACAATAGAACGAAGGAAAATGCCATACACATAACCCTAAAGAGATTCTTGAGAGCATGTACCCATTATTAATATAACACTACATTGCACTTGTGGATGTAGGGGCCTAATTGGGCTGGACTACTTTATTCTCCTACTTCATTCTCTATCACTCATCTTTCTCAAATTGAAACCGTTAACTTCTGTATTTGTTATAGTTTATTATTGGTATTTACTCTTTAAAACTTAAAAACATCCTAATACCAGTTTTAGAGAATAACAAATTGACATCATCTGTGGGAGACGACTAGACAAGACCTTCATTGCTTCCTATTCATGTTCGTTCAAAATGTTTATTGAAGAGTGGCCCTATACGAGTGTGTTTCAAATCAAACCAATTTTCACCCAAAATGGTCCAACTTTTAATTAGCACCACACCAAGTTATGAAAAACCAATTTTTACTTGAAACCAATTTTATCTTGGTTAATCCTAAACATGCATCTAATGATTAAAGCAAGTAAAGTAAAGTAAATAATACTCACAACGCAAGATGTATGAAGAAAAACCCAAGATGGAAAAAAACCTCGGGCGAACCAAGCCAGACAATCAATATGAATGTATAATTACAACGAACAGACAAAAGACTCACTTAACGACTCGACCCCCATGGGTCTTGACGCTCTTCTGATCTTCAACCACTCCTCTCACAGTGCCCACGCAGAAAGTCCTTCTTCCACGATACTTTTCCACAACACACGTGTCCAAGTATGTCTCGGTGTCCACCGAATGGATTTGATACATCTACGATGTCGAACAAGAAGTCCTTCTCTTTTCTTCACCGCAAAACCCAGATGTTCAAGTATAGAACAAACCTTCTTGGTGCAGCAAGATCACATAAACATATAATAATGATAACTCGAATCTTTGCAAACTCTGAGGACGTGTTTAAGCGTTGAAATCTTAGAAAAACATGTGCAAACAAGTTTTTGGATCATAAACTGTTTTTCCAGAATACACACTTACGAAACTCTGACGAAAACACAATTTAAATAGGAATTAAGCGCCGCCTTGAAAACAATGTCACTCGAACGAGATTGGCGTGTCGTTCGTACAACATAGCCATCTCGCCCGAACGAAGTACATATGTCATTCGAATGACGCGCGTGTCAGTTTGACTTTGCTTTTAAAACATTTCTTCAAACGAGACCCAATTATGTCAAACTCTTTTTCGTGCTTATGAGAATAAAATGAAGTGTAAAACATTTAAAACACTTTTAAAACATTTTAAAATATTTTTCCTTATAAAAATACATCCTTATCTTTTTATAAAAAATATTCTGAGCACTATTAAATATACGCATTCATACCTGTGTGATCTCGGAATGAAGTTAACTTGAAGACGAATAAACTTGCACCAATTAAACTTCGGTATGATTAATTCTTTGAAGCTTTGCCGCAACGTCTTCAATTTCTTTAAAACATCATAGACCAAGTGGTATCGTGACAAAAATAAAATCTCCCTATGACATATTACAAACACAGTTTTGTTCACGGAATTAAGTCAAAACAATACAGTGACTCAATTGGAAATTTATGTCCTTACATTTGTCAACTCCTTTTGTTGTGGGAAATGGGGGATAATCCAAAAGGTATCTAGGCAAATTAAATCTCTCTTCCATCCACCCCTGTGGGGATGGGGGATTTATAAGGAATTTTGATGAGCATAGCCAAAGGCCAAGATGCAATGCAAGAGACGGTAAAAAAACTAACACAAATACTCCAAGATAGTCAAAATAGGCCTGGACCAGACTCTATATTTCCATTTAGAAGAGAACCCTCAGACAGAAGAGGTGAATATTTCCTCCTTACCCTACAAAGAGAGGCAATTAACCCATTACAAACAGGTACTCTTGAACGTTACAAAAATGAATTCAATATCATGAAACGAACGAAATAAATCCAGATACTCTAGATCACAAAATGACAGGTCATATTGTCTAGGAGCCACCTCATCGCTCGAACAACTGATCACTATGATGGGTAATTATTCTCTGATAAGAGTTCAAGTTTGTTAGAGAGGATAAGTAGGGGCTTTGCATTTTTATTGAGTAGGTCCGCGAGCAGTGGGATGACGTTATCAAAGAGAGCCTAAAGGGCCCAGAGAACACCGAGAAGGTTCTATCAAGTTAAGGACGAGTGTGTGAGGGTCAATACGTGCCGAGAAGACTTTCTAGGAAGAGAGCTCAGCACAAAATAGTGATCGAGCAGCCAAAACTGTCTTGGCCAAGGCTAATGCGAAGGACCAACCCTGGAAAGGCTCGATTCAACGACTAGAGGATCGTTTAGGGGAAATAACCAAATTAAAAATCCCTTACATAGAATTTTTATGAAAGTACCGCCATTCACACTTTTTATTATGGATTACCACACATATGTTAAGTTCAAGAAACATGTGGTAACTCCGAAGTATAATGGTAAAACCAATCCATGTGGAAAAATATCAATTTACTGCCGATATCCACTCAGTCCCTGATGAGATGCGTTATTGAGCATGCTCCAGTATGATTACTGGGTTAACACAAATCTGGTGTAATTATTTGCTATGAGGGTAAGCCAATTATCTATTTTAGAGCCAAGCCTAGCAAATGGGTAAGCCATATGTTAAATATTCTTTAGAATGTCCACGAGACTATCTGCGAATACATCACCCACTTTAATAATGAGAAGATAAAAGTCATTATCTATAACGATAAGATGACGATCATCACATTAATGAGTGACCTGCTACCTGAGAAGTTATATTATGCACTGGCTCAGGAGCCACCCAAGACTATGACCAAATTGCTAGTCAAAGCAGACATAATTATGAACACATAGGAAGTTTTTACTGCTAAAGAGACAAATAACTCTAAGACTGATGCCAATAAGAGATTGAAAAAGAAAGAGCAAAAGGATAGAATGACGAAGAATCCAAAGAGATACGACGAATACACTCCTCTGACCGTTAGTGTCCACTATAGTCAAGAAGGGATCCATGGAAGTAGAGACCTAAATGGACTGGAAAGATGAAATATCCTCAAAACTGAAGAGATACAAGTAATTATTATGCGTTCCATAAAGAAGAGTTATAACATTGACAATTGTATAGCCCTAAAGAATGAGGTAAAGAACCTAATTCGAAGAGGAAAACTGTTAAAGTTTATAAAAAGGGTAGCCGAGTAGATCAAAGGGACGAGCAAGAAACCAAAAAAACGGTTGAAATCCCCTTGTAGAAGAGGAGATGACAACAAAAGAGGTAGAGATGGCGATGCCAAAAAATGACTCGAACCTGCCAAGAAGGCCTAAGGAACCTGTGTGTGAGGTAAATATAATCTTTTATAGATGTAACTTTATTTCAGGAGGCGACACTTTGCGAAGGATATGAAATAACAGAGTGGAAATCCTACCTTAATAAAGCAAAGTCTTGTGCCTATGTTAGACAGATCAACCTAACCAGTGATGTATATACTCATCCGAGTAAAGTAAACACAGATTATTTGTTGGTCAGTTTCTCTAAAGATGGTATATCATGAGTGGTTTATCCTCATGATGATCCCCTGGTTGTCACAATAATAGTACACGAAGGAAAGGTGGATAGAGTTTTGGTTGACAATGAAAGTTCGATCGACGTCTTATTCTACAATTGCTTCAGAGGTTTGGGATTGCGAGACATCAAACTTGAGGCTTGCCATAGGCCTCTCATCGATTTCTCTAGAGTGAAGGTTTACCCCTTGGGAATAATTAATCTAGAAGTAGTGAGTTGTGTCTGGACGACCTATCAAACAGAGATGATTTGTTTTTTTTGTCTTAGATAATAATGTCAACTCATCGTATAATACTATCTTTGACAGAGTGGGGTTGAAGAATTTCGAAGGAGTACCTTCTATAAGTCCTCAGTGTTTGAAGTTACCCACTCATTATGGGATCAGTGTGGTTAAAGGGAACTAAGTTGACGCTAGAGAGTGCTACTAATCTCAGCTGACTAGGAGGAACGAAAGAAACTGACCACAACCTACCAAATTGAACGTTGGACCTAAGTGAGGAAGAAATGTTGGTCAAAGGAAATGTCGTAGAACCAATAGACTCAATTATCGTGGATGATGAACACCCAAAGAAAACAGCCCAGATTGGCTCATCACTGGACCGTATCGTCATGAAGGAGTTAGTTGATTTTCTTAGGCAATGGAAGAATGTGTTCACTTTGATTCATAAGGACATGCCAGGGATTAAACTAGAATTCCTATGTCATGAACTAAACATAGTCAAGGATGCCATTTTGATCAATAAAAAATGATGTGTCTTTAGCCAGGAAAAGGACATGGCCATACAAGAAAAAGTAGAGAAATTATAAAAAGAAAATTTCACTGAGGACGTTAAGTACCCTGATTGTCTTTATAATGTAGTGATGTTTAGAAAAAAGAATGACAAATGGCGTATGTGCATTGACTTTACTCATCTTCACAAAGCTTTCCCGAAGGACTACTATCCTTCACCAATGATGAATCAATTGGTTCTGGACATGAGCTATTTAGTTTTATGGATGAGTATTCAATCGATAATCAAATCAAGTTGAGGTCATAGGATATGAAAATATTTAATTTATAACAAGACGAAGTACCTATTGTTACAATGTCAAGCCATTTGGGTGGGAAAAAGAACCCTAGGGCAACATACCATAGGTTGGTAAACAAAGAGTTTGAATAATAGATAGACGAAAACATGGAGGTGCACATTGATGACAATTTCACTAAAAGAAAGATAGTCGTCGACAATATAAGAGAATTGGGTCAGACGTTTGACTAGTTAGAAAAACGTAGAATGAAGCTTAACCCAACAAAATGTGTTTTTAAAGTAAGAAAAGGAATGTTCCTTGACTTCATAGTAAACCAAAGAGGTATTAAATCTAATCCAAATAAAATCCAAGCACTGATCAATATGCAATGCCCAATAAATAAAAAATAAGTACAAAAGTTAACTGTTAGGGTAGCGACGCTAAAATAATTCATTTTGCAAGCTACCAACAAATTCCTTCGTGAAAGTCATTTGAGTGGAACAATGAATGTGAAATAACCTTCTTGGAATTAAAGAAGTACATATGATCTACACATCTAATTTTAAGACTAGTCATGGGAGAAAAACTTTACTTATCCTTGGTCGTCTTTGAATCAACAGTTTATATCATCATTGGTACTACTGGAAAATAGAGTGCAAAAACCCATTTAGTACACAAGCAAAGAATACCGAGGAGCAGAGGTTTGATATCCAAGGCTAGATAAACAAGCGTTAGCCTTAATAGAAGCTTCTTGAAGGATGAAGCCATACTTCTATGCCCATACCATTGTGGTTTATATAGACATGCCATTACTACATGCTATAAACGGGTAAACTGATGGCTTATACTATAGAATCAGGAGACTATGACATACATTATGAACCAGAAACGATAATAAAAGTTTAACCTGTAACAAATTTCATTGCTGAGTTCACATACGAGGAATATCCCAATGAACAGACTTCTAAGGAAAAAGATAAAGAAAACTTTTACGAAAGAGAGCTCATCTCTGTCTATCGTATAAACTTATTTAGAAGAGAGCTCATCGGTTCAACCAAATAAGAAAATTCCTACTAGAGATAGCCCGACCATAATTCGGTTAGCTAGATCACTAGCGTACTAGAGTCATCGACCAAACAGGAAGAAATCATTCATAACTTGGAGCAACTAAAAATGTTGTTTACTTTTGGGACCTTGGTCGAAGGAGATTTTAAAGAAGACCCCCCTGTTTGGAAAATATTTATAGATGGTTCATTATGTGCCTCTATCAGTGGATCAGGCTTAATAATTACCACGTCTGATGACATTGACTTAAAATATGCCCTCTGATTCCAATTTGTGGTCTCTAATAATGAGGAAGAGTATGAATCTCTCATAGCAGGATTTCACTTAACTTCATCTCTTGGCACCGAGAAGATATAAGCGCACAATGATTCTTAATTAATAGTGAACTAACTAATGGGAGTTTACTAGGTAAGAGAAGAGTCCATGAGAAAATACCTAGTGAAAATACAAAGACTAATAACAATGTTCCCAGTCGTTGAGGTGGCCACGACCCCTAGGGTTGAGAATGCCCGAGCAGATGCACTAGCTCGACTTGCTTCTACCATAAAAACAAAGCTAAGAAGAATAATTATAGTAGAAATCCTCATGTACTGGACTATCGACAAAGAAAATGCCAATATAATTAAATTAGACTTGGGCCATCATGGATGGATCCAATACGAGCTTACCTAGAATAAGGCATTGTCCCAGCGGAGCCTAAAGAAGCAATGAGACTTCGGTATAAAGTGACGAGATATGTTCTAGAAGGAGAACTCCTATTCAGGAGAGGGTTACTCATTCAATTACTTAGATGTGTCCATCCGACTGAGTTTAATGACTTAATAAAGGAGGTAAATGAAGGATCCCGTGGAGGACATTCAGTAGGGAGATCATTAGTTAAGCGAGTGGCAACATAAGGCTACTACTGACCCACAATGAAAGAAGATTGTGCAGATTATGTAAGGCGATGTGATAAGTGCCAGAAATATGCCATAATTCATAAAAGATCTGGGGCTTTACTTACACCAATAACATCATCTTGACCATTTTCTATATGGGGTATTGACCTGGTCAACCCTCTACTAAAAATTAGAGGAAGGTTCAAATATCTGGTCATTGCGGTGAACTATTTCACCAAATGGGTAGAGGTTGAACCCCTGGTAGAAATGCCATATTAAAAGGTCCTCCACTTTATTCGAAAAAAATATTTGTAGTTATGGAATGCCACATGCCTTTATCACCGACCACAACAGACAGTTTGATAATCAGGAACTTGAAGACTATTTTATTCGTTCTAAGATCTAGAAACTACATTCTACACTTGGTCATCAACAGTGCAATGGGAATACATAAGTAACAAATAAAACTATGCTCGATGGAATGAAGAAGTCACCGAGCGATGCTAAAGGAAACTGGATCAATAAACTCGAAAGTATACTCTAGGTGTACAAGATAACGACAAGAGCTGTTACTAGTGAAACTCCTTATATGTTAGCTTTCAGAACATAGGCAGTGGTCCCAATAAAAAATGGTCTATTTAATCATTGTGTCCTCAATTTTGATTCACCGAAGAGCTACCTCATGAGAAGGTTAGATCTAGACCTGGTGAAAGAGGTCAGAGAGCATGCGACATTTAGGGTAGCAGCATACTAACAGAGAACCACTTAGTTTTATAACAAAAGAATGAAGCCGAACACTTTGAAGGAAGGAGACTTCGTGCTGAAAAAAGTCCTTTTAAAAGGAAATAAGTTGGATCCAAATTGGCATTGTCCATACCGAATTTTTGTTGTTGTCCGACCAGGGACTTACATAATTAAAACATTGGAAGGGGAACAATTCAGAAATCATTATAATGATGAACACCTGAGGAAGTACTACCATTAACCACAAAAATTTAAAGTCTTTTTAGTAAAGTTTTTTCATTTCCCTGTAGCCCATTTTTAGTGATCAATAAAAATTATTAATTCCTTGTAAATATTGTTGCTCCTTTTTATTGCTCCTTTTTATGTTTTTTCGTCGGTATGGGAGATGTTCTTAAATTTCAAAGCAATTCAAAGCCAAAGATATCTTAAATATATGCACGAGTACAATAATAAACTTTGTGTATAAGCCCCCAAGGTCAAGAACAAGGAGTTTCAAACTTTATACAGGGTTTCACCTTAGGTCTCACCTTAGGTAGGGCAGACCAAAAATAAGAAGTTTACCAAACCAAATTAAGGAAATTAGTTGCAGTCAGTTGTACGAATGATAAAGTCCAACCATAACTGGCTAAATGTAAAGATAAATCCTAACACATTTGTCCATCTCAAGTAACTAACGTTAACGACAAGATCTGTCTGTACGACCATTAAATTGGATTAAACGTTAGTAAAACCTAAGGCAGGATAACTTGGGTTCGTCCAACATTAGTAATTAGTAAGGCAAGTTAGCCAGACAACAACTGACCATGTAATCATAAGACTAAATTACTAGTAGACCCCTTTTGAATAGCTAACAATCAATAAAAAATGATGCAGAAGAAAGAAATATAGAGGTGGATTTTCATTATAAGCCATGAAAAGTTATTACAAAGCTGACAAAACCAAAAAACAACAAGTTATCAGAGAGAACATGATTGCTCACTTGGTGCATTCTCAAAAGTAGCAGGAGGTACATCCTATGCATGAGGGGTGATGATCGTCCTCAGATCTCTAAGTCGTATTTGACTGCTGAAGCTCACCCTATCTACTAGATGCAATGGTTAGTGAAGTTTTATTCTCCATACAAGTCATAATCCCCAAGGTATTTTATGATTAAGCTTATGGGGATAGCATTTGGATGAATCCACGAAACATCTAGTTTAGAAGGAGGATTGGGAAGTTCCAGACATCATGGGTTATGCCAATACCATAGTTCATTCTCTTTGGAAATCTTTATCATAGTAAGGGCATTTATGTGTAAGGGCCTCATCATAATAATCCATCAAGACAATGCAAGGTTGTTTATGGAATGATATGTAAGGCAATCCACCTTCACATTTAACCTCTTGATGGTGGATAATTAATTCTTTATGGTCACAGCCTAGTCCGAATTATATTTCTTGGTCTTCACCTACTATTTGAGAAACATATCCCTACTACCAAGAAGATTGATCTTTGGATCTATTTAATTGCTCCAATGTCTCCCTCAAGTGAGCATTATCCTCTTCCCAAAAGGAAACACCTTTAGTATGGTCAATAGGACATGTCTTCTTAAGACCTTTAAGCTCAAGGCGTAAGGAGTTATTCTCTTGCTTTAGAAGCATGGTGACCTATTTATAACTCTTCAACTCTGAATTAAGGATGAACTCTTTCTTGGAGTATGCTGACTATATAGAAAGTAACTTCTGATAAAATCCATCACTTTTAAGCAAGTCACCTAGTTTGTTTTTGTGGTCTACATAAAAAGGTGGTGCAAACTTAAATATGTATCTTTAGATTGAGTGATACATTTTAAATGAAAAACTCCACAAACTCATTCTCATTCATCTCATTATAACCAACGCCGAATATCTGATTACTCCTTTCTTGAAAATTTCACTAGATAGTGACCAGATAAACCAGTCTGGAATTAAACTAAAAAATAGGTGATTAGATATGAGTATTTACAAAAAAGGAACTTGTAATAATTTGACCAAGACCACAATATGAGGAACATAAACTTCTTTTTATTATAACAAAGAAAGGAGTTACATTAAGGTAATGCATTGAAGAAATAAAAAAGAATAAAGTAAAGCATGAAACTCCTAACTAGACTACATGGAACAATTTCCCACCTTCTCCTTCATAGTGTCAAAACCACCCTTTGCTCACCCGATGACTACCAGTTTCTCATTCACTGTAGGCTCACTAAACTCCTCTTCATCATCTATCTCTTCTTCAGTTTGGAAAGAAGTTAAGGATTATGCAAACAAAAGATTTCAAGCCCTTCATCAGTTTCGATCTTGAAAAGGATGACATACCAACCATATTTAAAGAATGGCTTCTTTAGATAATCAATTTTTAAAGAGGCATGAAAAAATGTCTTGTCCTAACCCTTGGTGAATCCATCCTCTTTAGCCTTAAATATAGAAGCTACCACTTGTTCGGGCTTAGTCTCTATAATAGCAAATTATGTTTTAGCCAGCTCTGCACCAGCCTTGGAAACAATGACCTTTTGTTTAACAGTATCAACCTCTTATTTTCCAGCATTCATTGTGTCATTAAATGTCAGTTTTTCTTCCTCTAACTTTCGAACTCTCTCATCTACCTTCAATTTGTCAGTTACCAAAGCTTCATTGGCCCAACGATTTCCTTCCAAGGACTTGTGCATCTCATTAGAGGAGACTTTAATTTCAGGAGAGAACTCCTTCATCTTATCGTTACTCCTAGACAAATGGTCACAATCAATCATAAATTGCAAAATTAATATCATAGGGGTATATTACTAAATCTAATGGAGAAGGCATAAGTGAAATCAAGTAATACGCGACCAACTTACGAGGGCCAGATTATGATTTGTCATATTAAGCAACCTTTAATGGAAAAGAGAAGACGCAACTGCCTTATCGGTAGGAAGAACTCCAACTCCAATTAAGTCCTGAGAAAGCTCAGGACCCTCTCCAACAGAATGGGCAACTCCCTTAACCTTGTCAACTATTCTCCTCCCAATAATCCAACCTGGGGGAGGGGGATTCACTCTCACTCTCTTAGACGAGGTTCATTCTCCTTGGCGATGTCCAAGAGGATTGGAAGGATGGAACCACCAACTTCAGATTTTTTACTCGCTATTTGCTGAGCAAGAGGAGTCGACCTAACCCAGCAAGGATATTGGGAAATTTTCATTTCACCATATCTGAGGAAGAGATGTTGCTCAACACTAATGCAACGACCAAAGGCTCAAATAAAGAAGAAGTGTTTTCTACCGAGAAATAATCTCCCACTCTATGAGAAGACTCAGGACCAGATTCTGAGGGTCAGAAGTGGAGGATGTAGGGTCGTCTAAACCAATGGGGACTGAAGGTATTTCCTTAATTGGTCTGACTATATAATAAGTTGTGGTGCTCATGTAGTCGAGCAAAAATGAGGCCAACCTAGGATGGTCTTTAGTACCAAGTCACTACTGAATCGACCAAACGGTTTCCAAATCAACAAAATTGACCTCATAAGTGCGAGGGATTTTTTTCTTACTCTTCTTTACAAAATAGAAACCAACAAATAGCTATATAAGTAAAGCAGAAATCAGAAGAAAAATATCAAAATATGTGTGCAAGTTCAAACCTAGTCCTTTGCCTTCCTGGGGGTAGCTCGGAGCGATATACACGACACCCTAAGGAAGAGGGGAAAACTGCCAATCCTTAACAATTAAACCATGATTCCATTAATCCTTATTGGAATCAGGTAAATTCACAACCAAAACCTTGTAGGATTGTCGTTTCTTCAAGTAATAAATATTCTCATTAGTGGTGCCACAATGGTAAAATTACATTAACTTTTTAACAAAATATATGTCCTATATTGTTCATTAATACGGTGGACCCCATTAATGATTCTCCAAGAGTTCGTGGCAACTTGGGCAGGACCCACATCAAAGTACATGTAAAACTCTAAAAATAAAAAATTGGGGTGAAAAGTATCCCCAAACTCAGTAATACAGATGGTGGGTAGCCAATGACCCTTAGCTAATGCACAAAGTTCACAAGGCCCATTCAGTAACTCAGTTTCTACCCACATAGGATTTCTATAGGTAACCCTAAAAAGCTCTAATGAACTCTCATCCAAAGTATAACTATATTTTAGTAAATATATACAAAATGATTACAAAGAGAAAATGATAAAGAATTCTTACAGTTAAAAGGAAGAACACGACTCTCACAAATGGCAGAAAAAGCTTGGAGAAAAAGGAAGAGATTTCTGAATGAAGAGTGAAATGAGTAGAGGAGGGAAATAACACTTTATGAGCTAGACGATGTCTCTCCACTTGACCAAAGATGGTATGATTAAAAGTATCTTCTATTTCATTTTTACGGTGGTTCATTACCCAATGCGCTTTATTACAGGCGTACCCTCGGACGCTTTGCGGTTTTTACCTTTATTTATAAAATTGCCACTGTACCAAGAGTAAATATTTCTAAAAAATTCCAACTCTCAAAAATGGGTTATCGACTAATTGCCTCAATAGACCAAAACCATAACTAAATGTAATACCCCGTAATTTTATATATTTTATTTAACGGGATTAATTAAATTAAATAGGATAATTATTTGGAAATTAATCCGGATTTAAATACTAGCGAGATGAGAGTTGGTATTTGATTATGATAATAATGTTGAATATTACTGAGTGAAAATGGTATTATATGATTATTGAATTTATTAAAATTGTCGCGAGTCATAAATACGACAATTCGAAAATTAAGTTGGGACGCGCGTGTCAGTCGCATCAGGAGTCATTTTAAATGGTTTAAAAGTAAATTATATTTATGTCATTTGTATGCTTATTTTGAGTGCGCCAACGTGTCCGGAAGGGTCGAAATAGTTAGAAAATACTAGCAGGGGGTTTAGTTTGGGTCCCGAGGCATTTTTAGGCCTAACCGACAACCCGGGAGGGTATTTTAGTCATTTTGATTTTTAGGGAATATTAACCCACGAAATTTAGGCTTTATTTATCAGCCAACCTTAGGTCCATTAAGGCCATTATCTATCAAAATTAAATAGTGGGCAACGTGAGAACAGAGGAGAAGTTTCAAGGGAGTTTTCAAGGCCATAACCACCACACACCACCACTATCGCCGAATTTGTGACCGGAGAGAGGAAGAGAACCAACCCTTATCATCATCAAAGGATCTGAACATTGAATTTTCAGGCAAGTGTTTTAATTCATTAAGATTCAGCAAATAATCTATCCATGATAGTGTAGGATTTGATGATAACCATGAAAATATTGAAACTCATGAAATTTGGAGATTAAACCCTAATTGGGGGTAGGATTTATATGTAATTTGAATATGAAAGTATCTCTTCAACGAAATCATAAACCATTCATAGTTAAATTACGAATTTATGAGAAGATGTATGATGATTCGTGAAGAAAATAGAAAAATAGGGTTTTTCATGATAATATGATGATTTGATCCAAGAAAAGTTTAATTGACGATGTTTTAAGAATTTTGGAACATTAAGAATCATGTATTTAGGTTGTGTGATTACCTAATATGTTTACTTTAGGATTTCACATCTTATAATGAAGAATTCGGACAAAACTAGGACTGAAAACGAAGAAATCTGAGACCTGCACCTGCTTGATCGATCGATCGACATTCATAGGTCGATCGATCGACCTACCCAGAAACTGTGACCTTTTCCCCCTTTTTGGATTTAAGCGATTCCGACCATTGAAAGTTGTAGGTGGGGATTATGTAAATACATTAGGGCTTCAGGGAAACTAGTAGGGATATAATTGAAGCCCGGAACATATTAGAATTGGTTTGGAATGTAGTGTTGAACTTGCGAGTGTCCGACGAGTAATTTACCATTATACAATGCGAGAGCATGACTTAAGTTCGTTTGAGTGATAAGTTAGGGGTTGAGACAGAAATATGGACCTCGGAGTACTGAATTGAGATATGGGATACGTAGGAGACTTAGTAACCTTTTCAGGATAGGTTTAAGTACTCGAAACGATATGACGTGAGATTTATTGGAAAAACATATTATATATAAGTTGGAATGATAATGGCGTACGAATAAGACTGATGGTATAGGGCTGAAAATATACCTTTAATAATATAATCACCTAAGTTGTGTGAATGCTTAGTATATGGACTATTGTGTGTATGACCTGCCTACCATATTTGCTATCACGTGAGGTCGGCTTTCGAAATTGAACCATCTGATCTTTGTGTGCCTACGGGGGGATTTAGATTGGTACCTTAAGGACATAGGGTTGTGAATGGAATATTTGTGAGTTTATAAGTCAGCTGACCATGGGTGCATAGGTATGTGCGTGACCTATGGGTATGTGAACTATGTTCGCCTCCAATATGTGTGATTTTGTTTATAAAAATGGTTCCTGAACGATTCAGAACACGCAGTCCTTATGTACGTGATATATCAGGATTCGATTGCAGAGTATGCGTGCACCGCAGCTTAGCCTAGGGGTGCCATATTTATTTATTTATGCTGAGAATGATATACTTGTACTTATAACGAACTCATTATTAAATTGTGAATACGAATAATTGAGACATTTGAGTGGGGTTAAAAATGTGAGAATTACTATTGTAATTGATATAAATTAATCTGATTAATGTAAAGGTGAGTTACACGTAGGATATATTAAAATGATACGAATAGGCCCCTATATTGTAATGTGAAGACATGAAGTGGTACAAACTAGTTAGTTGGCGGCATAACTAGGACGGGTTAAGGGTATACGTTAGGCGTGCATGTTTGTTGAGGGGTGAGAAACTCATGTGTGAGCAGGTAACTAACATGTATATAATATTTACTATTTAATGCAATTAAACACTTGCTATATTTTTAAACTGTTTTCACCTCGGGCTCTGACCCGTTTGCTTTCAAATCTATTTTCTTGTAAAACCTTTTTAGGTGCCAAGCCACAGGGACGCCAAGCATAGGAGTTACATTACATTTAATATACCAAAATGGGTAAATTGTCATCCTTCCAGCGCTTAGCCTTTTCACGGTCAATGACCGTGACAACAAACACGCGTTTTGTGTCACGGTTATTGGCTGTGACAAGGCCGTAAAAAGGATTGTCACGGTCAATGACCGTGACAAGTCCGTGGCAATTCTACTTGTCACGGTCATTGACCGTGACAATCCTTATAATGTTGTCACGGTCAATGACCGTGACACGACCGTGACAAAAGTCACAGTAAAAAAATCTTTCCCCTTCTTTTTTCCCCCGCTGTTCTTCCCTCCTTTTTTCTCTCTCTCTCTATGCTGCTCTCTCTCTCTACTTTCAGGTTACTTTCTCTCTCTCTCTCTCTCTCTCTTCCATTTATACATATATGTGTGTGTGTATATATATATATATATATATATGTGTGTGTGTGTGTATATATGTGCGTGTGTGTGTGTATGTGTGCATGTGTGGTGGGTGGGGAGGGGGGTGGGGCAGTTGTGCGCGTGTGTGTGTGTGCATGTGGTGGGTGGGAGGGGGTTGGGCAGGGTGGGGGTAGGGGGGGATAGGTGGGGGGTTTGTTTGTGTGTGTGTGGTGGGTGGTGGGTGGGGAGGGGGTGGGGTAGGGTGGGTGGAGGGGGCAGGGATGGGTGGGTGGGTGGGGGGTTGAGTGTGTGTGTGTATGTGCGCGTGTGTGTGTATGTGTGTGTAGTGTGCGTATTTGTGCGTAATATCCCTTGTAAACGAATTGATTGATTGTCCCTCATTGTAAATTAGTAAATTAATATATGATTAATTATGAAAGTAGTATTGTCCCTCATTGTAAATTAGTAAATTAATAATTGTATACTTTAATTGTTAGTTTAATTGATGAAAATAATTAATTGAGTAGATGAATTAGAAGGAGTACGGGATACAATTTTGTTGTTGACATTGTTGTTGGATTATAGTGGATCGATGTTGGGTTGGTTAATTTTAAAAGTGGCATGACCACTGGATTATTATGCATATGGGGGTGGGATTTTTCAACTTTTTTTGAAAATTACTTTATTTATACGCTTCGTACCTTTAATATACGCTTCGTACTTTGAAAATTATTGTCCATGAATATACGCTTCGTACCTTTAATAGGTAATAAATATTCCAATTTGTACCGAAACATCCATTTTTAATGTTTTTAATTGATTTGCACATTATCATTTTCACTCTTGTGTAGTGTGCGTGTGTGTGGGCAGTAGGGGTGGGGGTGGGGGTGGGGTGGGGATGTTTCACTCTTGTACATATTATGTGCTAGATGTTGTTGTTTTGGAATTCAGAATTGAGGTGTTTAACAGTAATAATTCATTTTTATTTGTAGTAATTTTACATATTTGCATGTCTTCTTTTAATTCATTTTGATATGTACTAATAACATTTTTTTTACAGCAAATGTCTCCTTCAAATATTAAGGCGAGGATGATGATGTGATGATGTCGTCTGGGATCGGTGGTAGTGGAGGCGATGAGGGCTCCTCGGCCCCTAGTCTCCCCAAATATGGCAAATTAGGGATGATCATCGAGAACAAGTCGGGGTTATTAGCGAGATCCCTCGAGCTGGTAAAGACGATCATCCGCCCGGGGTACATTAGTTGGAAGGAGGTGCCATATGAGCTCAAGTTAGCTGTTTGGGTGACATTACAGGTAATATATTTATATTTATATTTATATTTATATTTATATTTATATTTATATATATATGAATATTTGAATTTCAATTTCAATTTCGATTTCAATTTCATTTTATATTTATATTCATATTTATTTGCAACCAATATTGTATTTGTTGGACAGGAACAATTCAACCTGGATCCAAAGCTACGTGATTCCGTTTTGTAGCAGTTGAGGGAACAACACAAGACGTGGAAGAAAAATATGTGGACACGGTACTTTGGGAAGACACGAGAGTCCATTATCCAAAGGCGTGAATCCGTCCTGCCGAAGGAGCCAATCTCATTGGGACAATGGTAAAGGTTCATTGATAATGAGATCGGAGAGAGAAAATTGGCATCTCGCCAATCGAGAAGGGAAAACCGGGCAAAAAAGACAGATGTGCACTATTTCGGTCGGACGTCTTACGCCGAGGTGGAGCATAGGATGATGGTAAGATTTAATTTCTCAATAACTACATAAAATATATTATTCTGCTTTATTTTACATCGCGGGGCCGATACTAATTTTACTTCATTTTATTTCAGGGGACAGGGAGTGGCCTTGGGGGTAGGACACATAGGCTCGATACTTATGCGGCTCTTCGAACGAAGAAGGGGATGGACAAGGAAGTGTTCCCAAGTGTCGCGACCACGATTGTAAGTAATACAATAGCTTACTTTTTATTAGTTACGTTATAATTTTTTAATTTACTTATTTTACTAATCATGTGCTTTTTGTTGTTTCAGGTAAAGCTTAAGGAAGTGCATGAGTCGCAGTCTGATGCCGGCAAGGCATCTTTGTCCATAGAAGAACTCAGCCAAGTGCTTAGCTCTAATCGTAAGGGGAGGACAAGGGGGTGAGCTAGCGGATGTCCAAATCTAAGATCATCGAATTGGAGACGAGCGACACCGGGTTGGCTCGAATGGTGGATTCACATGATGCGAAGGTGTCCCGTTTGGAGGCGACAGTCCAGGATTTGTACTCATTCATGAAGCGTTCGTTGGGCGGAAATCGTAAGGGTAAAGGGAAGGAGAAGGAGGTGTGGGAGGACGAGGACGAGGATGTGGACCTTGCTGCTTCATCGCCGACACGTGCGGACTTTGATTATCCACTTCCCTATTTGGCTCCCTTCAACAGACTGATGTCGACACTTGGTTGGCCGAGCGTGTTTATAATGGACATATTTGATGGCCAGCAGATAGGGAAGGGGTTGAGGGACCCGAATATCGTCCAGGGTGCACTATTTCATGGACGTGAGCTTTAAGACATCGAATCCAGGGTGCTCATCATGCATGTGATGCCCGGGAAGGAGAACTCCCAATTGTGGTTGCGTGAATAATGCGGCACGACGTATATTAGTGGATGTGTTAATTCGTATATCGTGTGGCCTACTCACCTCCTCAGCGTTAACCATACCCCAGACATTTAGTGACATTGATTTAAGTTTGAATTGAATTGTTTTAAATTATTACGTTTGAATTATATTTGGATTATATGGTGATGCATATTCTCTCTATTTTGAATGTATATTTTCACTATCTCTATTTTATCTGGATATATAATGTTTGAACAGGTACAACGTTGCTATAACAGGTACATATATACTGTTGGGCAGTGGCAGTGGCCATATTGCCCAGCAGATTTTTTTTCAATTCGCCCAGAATTGTCACGGTCAATGATCGTGACAAGTCCTTGACAAAGGAAGTTGTCACGGCCTTATCACGGTTAATGACCGTGACAACTTTCTTAAACACCGCCATGGTTTTGTCATGGTCAAGGCCCGTGACATGCCCGTGACAATTCTAACGAACTTATCACCGTCAATGAACGTGACAAATCCGTGATAAAAAAATTTGTCACCCCTAGAATTGTCACGATCATTGAACCGTGATAATTCGGTAGATTTGGTGTAGTAATTGACGTGTTGTAGCTATTGTGGAAGTTACAGAATCTCGGTATTAGACTCCCCCACATTCTGCATTTGATTCTATTTAGGGTTACCCATCTGTTAGGGCATGTCGCCCATTTCCATTCATAGATAGAATTCTCAGACTTTCAGTTTCGGATTTATTTATTTATTCAGACTTTTGTATCGGGATATATTTAGTATTTGGATTATTCGGGGGAGTGTTACTCCAGACTCATTTTATTTATTCCATTATTATTCTATTGTGATTGTGATGTGGATGTGTTATAGTGAGCTCATAATTTAATTGGTTGCTTGTTAATTTAATTTAATAAAATTTGGCAACTCACTTTTTAAATATTAGGTGGATAGTAATTGTTTAAAGATATTTTCGGCAGTGATGCTAGATCTGAACCAACTTGATATTCTGTATTAATGAGATAAAGGAGTAGCTACCCGGTATTTAATTAGTCAGGGTGTCATAGGTGGTATCAGAGCATCAGGTTCTAGCGTCCTTAGGATTTGTACGGCTTGTTATGTTTCCACGTAGCGTCCTTCGATATAGAGCCCTATATTTTAGGATTGTTGTACTCTTTTGTGTATCTTACGCTTTTTAGCTATTTTGAGATATTAATTGTGGACTTATGAAACTTTTGTCTCATTTTAGATGCTTCCTCGACGTGCATAGAGAGTTCCCAGGGGTGCCCAGCCCGAGCCTTAGCCTTCACCAGTTCAGGGTTCTATGAACGCTAGTGAAGTTGCCGCCATTGTAGCCCAGGCGGTAAATGCCGTGTTAGCAGTTGTGCACCTGGAACCACCTCCAGTACCGATTGTAGCCCCAGTCCAGGCTCATGCATTACCGTCTTCTTGGGAATGTGTCCGTGATGCCTTTCATAAGGTGCACCCTCCGGAGTTTGTAGGGACCTATGACGTTGTTGTATCGAGCCAGTGGAAGAAGGACATACAAATACACTTGAGGATGTATGAGTGTACAGATGTGAAGAGGCAGATACTGGCTACATTTAAGCTGGTAGGAGCAACATTGCAGTGATGGAAGTCCATTACCATCGCAGAGTAAAGAGATGTTCTTTCTATTCAGGAGTTTTGGGTGCGGTTCGACCGCAAATATTTCCCCCCAGCAGTTCACACCAAGATGAGGCAAAAATTGATGAACCTTAAGAAGGAAGGGAGGACAGTGGCAGAGTATGAGGTCGAGCTCACCAATCTTCTGAATATCATTCCTGATGAGATCCCTACTAAAGATAAGAAGATCCAGAAGTTCATGGATGGGTTGACGTGGAGGATTCGTCAACACCTGTTGGGTAATATCTCGTTGGCCACCTATTTGGATGTGGTTAACGCAACATTACTTCACTTCTAGGACCACCACATTCATTTGTCAGAGGGTAAGCGAGCAGGAGAGTCCAACCAGCAGGGTAGGACAGGGAGTAACGGTGTCAGCGGGGAACAGTCAGCTCAGGGTCAGCACAGGCAGGGTGATCAGAGTTTCCAACAGGGGGATTCTAAGAGATTTAGATCAGGAGGTTTCAGACATGGCCAGGGAGGTTTTAGGCATGGCCAGCAGGGTCAGCACAACCATTAGGGCCATCAGGGCCAGCAACAGTTTTAGCTGGGCCAACATGGCCAGGGTAGGGGTGGTAACGGCCATTAAGGACGTGGGAAGCAGGGTCAGAGAGAGGGGAACTTTGCAGGGAAATGTTTCATTTGTGGCAAGGTTGGCCAAAAATGCCAAGAGTGTCCTGAGAGGGATAGGGCCCCGCAGCGGCAGCAACAGGGTGCTCGATATGAGCCCAAAGATCGATGTTTCCCGCCGCCCTCCTAGCGCCACCAAAGATGCCAGCATTTCCACCTATCCCAGCAGTCCCAGTTCAGTAGGGACAGCTTCATTACGGTCAAGTTTACCAGCTTTAGTAGGCCACAGTCCCGCAGGATCCACCCGCGATTGAGAGTATGTTTTTCTATTCAGAGGACTATGGGGAGTATCTTATTTAACACGGGAGCCACACACTATTTTATTGCCATGAGATTTTCACGCGCTATGGGGCTATTAGATACCACCAAGGTTCTAAAAAACGCGGGGCGTGATCAAGGCTTGGAGGCGAAGCCTTAAGCCTTAGAAGCCTAGGCGGGCCTTGGCGTAAAAAGGCGTAAAAAGGCGTTTAGGCCTTCTTAATATATTTTAATATTTTTTAACCATAACAAGGCTATTAAAAAACTAAAATTGTACATATCATAAAAATATGTCTGAATATTTTCAAATTAAAATACTATTTGATTATTTTGGATGAGATATTGGTCTGCTTTGTAAAAAAATTATTTAAAAAGTGATATCATTTCACTAAAGCATTGTTGTTTTTATAAAAACGTGCGCCTTAAGGGTTTTACCAAGAATAAGGCGTGAAAATCTTAGGGCATGGCGTTTCTTCCAAGCCTCAAGCCTAGGCGGATTTTTTAGAACAGTGGATACCACAAAGAGCACTGTCACGTGTGTAGATTCACCTTTGAGTTGGGGTTCTATGATTTCCTTTATATGTAGAGGCGTGGGTATTGAGATTGGGAGATTTACTTTGCTTGCCGACATGTTAGTATTAGATATGTTGGAGTACGATGCGATTATTGGTATGGATTGGCTTATTACGTATCGAGCCTATTATTTTTTCCATACCCGGTCAGGAGATATTCCTAGTGGCGATGCCTCGTCCTGAGGGAGGATCGTCCACTCACTTATACTACATAGAGGAGGATACCTCTAAGGAGGTGGTGATACCACTTGATTCGATTCCAGTTATTAGGGAGTTCACTAATGTATTCCAGGATATTTCGGGATTACCTCCTAGTAGAAAGATAGACTTTGTTATAGATTTAATGTCGGGCACTCGATCGATAGCCCAAGCACCTTACCGTATGGCTCCAGCGGAGATGAGGGAGCTACAGGATCAGTTATAGCAGCTGTTGGGTCAGGGGTTTATCTGTAGGAGTACTTCGTCGTGGGGTGCTCTTGTGCTGTTCGTCAAGAAGAGGGATGGATCTTTGAGGTTGTGTGTCAATTACCGGGAGTTGAATAAAGTCACGATACGTAATAAGTATCCATTGCCCCGAATCGATGACTTATTCGACCAGTTGAGAGGAGCTTCCTTCTTCTCAAAGATTGACTTGAGATCGAGATACCATCAATTACGTGATGTCTCTAAGACTGCCTTCTTGACGAGATATGGTTACTAGAAGTTCAGGGTTATGCCTTTTGGCCTAACCAATGCCCCAGACGTGTTTATGGATTTGATGAATATGGTGTTCAGAGAGTTCCTGGACCATTTTGTCATTGTCTTCATTGATGACATTCTGGTTTACTCCCAGATAAAGGAGGAGCATGTCGAGCACTTGAGGCAGGTTTTGCAGACACTATATCATCACGGATTGTATGCAAAATATGAGAAGTGTGGGTTTTGGCTGAAGTAGGTTCAGTTTTTGGGGCATATCATTTTTGACAGGGGGATATCTATTGATCCGGGGAAGGTATCAACGGTGAGAGAGTGGGGACAACCCACAACACTGATAGAAATACGTCATTTCTTGGGCCTAGCAGGATACTATGGGAGGTTTATTCGGGGGTTCTCGAAGATAGCGGGTCCTTTGACACATCTGACTCGTAAGGGAGTGCCATTTATCTGGAGTGATGCCTGCCAATTGGCTTTTAACGAGTTGAAAGACAAGTTGGCCTCAACATCAGTGTTAGCATTGCCAGGCTAGGAGTGGAGTATCTTGTCTACACTGATGCGTCCTTACTAGGACTTGGGGGTGTACTGCAGCAGGAGAGTCAGGTTATAGCTTATGCTTCCCGTAAATTTATGCCTCACAAAAATAATTACCCACCCATAACTTGGAGTTAGCGACAGTCGTATTTGCACTTCGGATTTGGAAACATTATCTCCTGGGGGAGAAATTCCATTTATTCACAGACCACAAGTCCCTACAGTACCTCTTCACGTAGAAGGAGATGAATATGCGTCAACGTCAGTGGCTCAAGTTTATGAAGGATTATTAGTTCGATATCCAATACCACCCAGGGAAGGCAAATGTGGTAGCAGACGCGTTGAGACGTAGGCCAGTAGGTGAGGTGGCCAAGGTGTGGAAAACAAAGTGAAAGGAGTTGGGACACCAGGACACAGTAGCTCGATCATTCATGTCTGTGATGACAGTTATGCGTCAGATCATTACGAACGTTATACAGGCCCAGGCAGCAGACCCATTCTATCAAGAGAAGATAGTACGATTACTAGCAGAGGGGGCTGAGTCTTATTCCATTAGTTCAAATGGGGGGTTACCCTTCAATGGGAGATTAGTTATTCCTGAGGGGGAAGACTTGCGACTCGAGGTAATGACAGAGTCACACGGTTCGTGATTCGTGATACATCCTAGTGGGGATAAGATGTACCAGAATATGAGGCGACAATACTGGTGGAGCAAAATAAAGAGGGATATTACCGAGTTCATTTCGAAATGTGCCACTTGTCAGCTAGTAAAGGTGGACCATCAGAGACCGGCAGGACTTTCTACTGCCATTAGAGGTTCCTATGTGGAAATGGGAAAGCATTTCCATGGTCTTCATCACGGGGTTACCTACATCGCAGAGAGGTCACGACTCCATATGGATAATCGTGGATCGGTTGACCAAGGCTGCTCACTTTCTACCAGCCTGAACAGACTACACTACGTGACAGTACGCCCAGATCTTCATAGCTGAAATTGTGAGACTCCATGAGGTGCCTCTCAATATCGTGTCTGATAGGGACAAAATATTTGTGTTAAGATTTTGGAAAAGTTTCCAGGAAGCTATGGGAACGGAGTTGCGGTTGAGTACAGCCTATCACCTGTAGACAGATGGGCAGACCGAGTGGATGAATCACATGTTGGAAGACATTTTGCTTATGTGCATCCTAGACTTTGGAGGTGGTTGGGAACAGTATCTTCCATTGGTGGAGTTTGCCTATAATAACTCCTACCAGTTCACGATTAGTATGGCTCCATTTGAGGTGTTGTACGGTAGGCCTTGTCGTTCCCCAGCATATTGGGTAGAGGTGGGGGACAACAAGTTACTTGGGTCGGAGGTGATTCATGATACTTCGACTAGGTTAGAGATGATACGGAGCCGTATTCGGGAAACCCATGACCGACAGAAGAGTTACGCCGATGCCAAGAGGTCCTTTCGAGAGTTCAATGTGGGGGACCAGGTGTTGCTCAGAGTGTCTCCTATGAAGGGGATTATGCATTTTGGGAAGAAGGGGAAATTGACGCCTATATATGTAGGGCCATTCCCTATCATATAGCAGATTGGGCCAGTTGCGTATAGACTTGGGTTACCGGAACACTTGCATAGGGTTTGTGACGTGTTCCACATTTTCTCATTGCGGAGATATCTTCGAGATGATTTGACCCATACTCACATTGCTTTAGAGGATATTGATCTATAAGCTGATAGTTCCTATGAGGAGGGGTTGGCTGCTATCCTAGACCATAGAGAGAGGAAATTGAGGTCGAAGACAATAGCGTTAGTACGTATTCAGTGGCGGCATCATAATGCCGATGTGTCTACTTGGGAGCACGAGGATGAGATGCGCGAGCGTTATCCAGAGTTATTTTTTCTAGGTATACCTTATTTCTGAAATTTGGGACGAAATTCTATTATTAGGGGGGCGTAAGTAATACCCCGTAATTTTATCGATTTTATTTAATGAGATTAATTAAATTAAATGAGAAATTATTTGGAATTAATCCGGATTTAAATACTAGCGAGACGAGAGTTGGCATTTGATTATGATAATAATGTTGAATATTACTGAGTGAAAATGGTAATATATGATTATTGAATTTATTAAAATTATCGCGAGTCATAACTACGACAATTTGGAAATTAAGTTGGGATGCGCGTGTCAGTCACGTCAGCAATCATTTTAAATGGTTTAAAAGTAAATTATATTTATGTCATCCGTATGCTTATTTTGTGCGCCAACGTGTCCGGAAGGGTAGAAATAGTCAGAAAACACTAGATGGGGGTTTAGTTTGGGTCCTGAGGTATTTTTAGGCCTAACCGGCAATGCGGGAGGGTATTTTAGTCATTTTGATTTTTAGGAAATATTAAACCACGAAATTTAGGCTTTATTTATCAGCCAACCTTAGGGCCATTAGGGCCATTATCTTTCAAAATCAAGTAGGGGGCAACGTGAGAAGAGAGGAGAAGTTCCAAGGGAGTTTTCAAGGCCATAACCACCACTATCTCCAGATTTGTGACCGGAGATAGGAAGAGAACCAACCCTTATCGTCATCAAAGGATCATAACATCGAATTTCCAGGCAAGTATTTTAATTCATTAAGATTCAACAAATAATCTATCCATGATAGTGTAGGATTTAATGATAACCATGAAAATATTGAAACTTATGAAATTTGGAGATTAAACCTTAATTAGGGGTAGGATTTATATGTAGTTTGAATCTGAAAGTATCTCTTTAACAAAATCATAAACCATGCATAGTTAATTTATGAATTTATGAGGAGATGTATGATGATTCTTGAAGAAAATTGAAAATAGAAAATAGGGGTTTTCATGATAATATGATGATTTGATCCAAGAAAAGTTTAAGTGATGATGTTTTAAGAATTCTGGAACGTTAAGAATCATGTAGTTAGGTTGTATGATTACCCAATATGTTTACTTTAGGATTTAACATCTTGTAAGGAAGAATGGGGACAAAACTAGGACTGAAAATGAAGAAATCCGAGACCTGCACCTGCTTGATCGATCGATCGACATTCATAGGTCGATCGATCGACCTCCCCAGAAACTGTGACCTTTTTCCCCTTTTTGGATTTAAGCGATTCCGGCCATTGAAAGTTGTAGGTGGGGATTATGTGAATACATTAGGACTTTAGGGAGACCAGTAGGGATGTAATTGAAGCCCATAACATATTAGAATTGGTTTGGAACGTGGTGTTGAACTTACGAGAGTACGATGAGTAATTTACCATTATACAATGTAAGAGAATGACTTAAGTTCGTATGAGTGATAAGTTAGGGTTTGAGACAAAAATATGGACCTCGGAGTACTGAATTAACATATGGGATACGTAGGAGACTTAGTAACCTTTTCCGGATAGGTTTAAGTACTCGAAACAATACGACGTGAGATTTATTGGCAAAACATATTATATATAAGTTGGAATGATAATGACGTACCAATAAGACTGATGGTATTGGGTTAAAAATATACCTTTAATAATAAAATTTACCTAAGTTGTGTGAATGCTTAGTATATGGACTATTGTGTGTTTGACATACCTACCATACTTGCTATCACAGGAGGTCAACTTTTGGAATAGGACAATTTGATCTTTGTGTGCCTACGGGGGATTTAGATTGGTACCTTAAGGACATAGGGTTGTGAATGGCTTATTTGTTAGCTGATAAGTCCGCTGACCATGGGAGCGTAGGTATGTGCGTGACCTATGGGTATGTGAACTATGTTCACCTCCAATATGTGTGATTTTGTTTTTTGAAACGGTTCCTGAGCGATTCGGATCACGTAGTCCTTATGTACGCGATGTACCCAGATTCGATAGCAGAGTATGCGTGCACCGCATCTTATCCTAGGGGTGACATATTTGTATATTTATGATGAGAGTGATATACTTGTACTTATAACAGAATCATTGTTAAATTGTGAATATGAATAATTGAGACATTTGAGTGGGGTTAAAAATTTAAGAATTCCTATTGTAATTGATATAAATTAATCTGATTAATGTAAAGGTGAGTTACACGCAGGATATATTATAATGGTACGAATAGACCCATATATTGTAAGGTGAAGACAGGAAGTGGTACAGACTAGTTAGTTAGCGGCATAACTAGGACGGGTTAAGGGTTTATGTTAAGCGTGCACATTAGTTGAGGGGTGAGGAACTCATGTGAGAGCACGTAACTAACATGTATATAATATTTATTGTTTAATGCAATTAAACACTTGTATATTATTTTAAACTGTTTTTACCTCTGGCTCTGACCCGTTTGCTTTCAAATCTATTTTCTTGTAAAACCGTTTTAGGTGCCCAGCCACAGGGACGCCAAGGATAGGAGTTCCATTACATTGACGTGTTGTAGCTATTGTGAAAGTTACATGATCTCGGTATTAGATGCCTCCATATTCTTCATTTGATTCTATTAAGGGTTACTCATCTGTTAGGGAATGTCGCCCATTTCCATTTAGAGATAGCATTCTCAGACTTTCAGTTTCATTTCAGTTTCGGATTTATTTATTTATTCAGACTTTTGTAATGTGATTTATCCAGTATTTAGATTATTCGGGGGAGTGTTACTCCAGACTCAATGTTATTTATTCCATTATTATTCTATTGTGATTGTGATGTGGATGTGCTATAGTGAGCTCATAATTTAATTGGTTGCATGTTAATTTAATTTAATAAAATTTGGAAACTCACTTTTTAAATATTAGGTGACTAGTAATTGTTTAAAGATATTTTCGGCAGTGATGCTAGATCTGAACCAACTTGATATTATGTATTAATGAGATAAAGGATTAGCTACCCGGTATTTAATTATTCTGGGTGTCACACTAAAGTCTGGCGATCAAGTTTCTATGAAATAATTAATTTTGACTAGTTAATACTCCATCATTTCATTCCACAACCCTGGCCACTATGAAGATCTTATGCTTTAGACAAGCTATTGCTCGTTTTAGGGTTGAATGAAGTATTATTGGTTTTTGTGATACAATAAATCCATAATATGACATGGTCTAATGGTATAGTGATACATGTCATCATAAAATGCTCATCTGATATGGTCGAAACATTATTTCTCTGATCGACTTAATATTTTTACTTGGTCGGCCAAGTGGCTGACCACCAATAGTTAATTCTATAAAATATGTGTGGTCCATAGTGAGAATGTATACAGTCTCATTATACATACACGCGGGTTAATCCTTTCAACTAACTTTATTTAACTCATTATTAGTTATCACCTAGAATGTAAAAATGCATAACTGCCTGATTTATAAAGACATTCGACCTCTTCTTCTTCTTCTTCTTCTCTCTCCCTCTCCTTTTATAAATGGCATCCCATATCACATGATAAGGTCATGAATGAAATGCCCATACATAAAATCCTAGAGAGATTCTTGAGCGATACTACCCATTCCTAATATAACACTAGATTGCACCTCATTGGGCTGAACCACAATAATCTCTTGTTTCATTATCTAACTCTTATCTATCTCAAATGCAAATCATTTACTCCTTTATTTGTTATAGTTTATTATTAGTATTTACTAGCTAAGATTTAAAAACCTACTAATACCAGTTTTACATAATAACACAATTAATTGATTCTTACCTCATATTAAGGATGATATTTAAATTATTTTGACAAACTATATCATTTAATAAATAGACTTGATCAACCTATTTATTAAAAATTACGGGGGCATCACAGTTTGGTATCAGAGCATGGTTTTAAGTAGCGTAGGTTCTATAGGTCCATGTTAGTCCTTCATGTAGCATTATTTGATATGTACTTTGTCATTGTAATCCTTTCATATTTTCCTTAGTAATGATAAGTGTCACGTGCATATTTCAAATGACACCGAAGAGGAAAACTCATTCTACTGCCCCTGCTGCCCAACCTAGTCCATCAGAACTAGTGCCACCCATACCTCCAAGTGCACCACTTCTATAGATGCCAGTCATCTCAGCTCCAGATTCCCAAGGATAATTTATTTTTAGAGCTCAACCGCTTTTCTATCTCATCTCTCAGGCGACGCAAGCATGATATAACCGTTGATGAACCACAACTAGTGGTACGAGCTCCCATAGCAGACTGGGATGAGAATATTCGTGGCGTGTTCATGAATATTGGATCGCCGACATTTTTAGGGATGATAAATCCTCTAACGGCTATTAAGTGGTGGCAGGACATCGACTGCCATCTCAGGTTTTTATCTTATACAAATGTTCGTAGGAATATTCAAGCCACTTTTCGACTCACCAGTGATGCTCTGCAGGGGTGGTAGAGTGTGACTACTATCGAGCAGTGGTATCAGATGACTTACGTTGAGTTCATAGAGAATTTTAATGATAAATATTATCCCGAGTTCATTCGCTCACAAAAGAGGTAGGAGTTTTTAGCTTTAACATACGACTCGTAATTTTACCGAGCATGAGAAAAATTTCATCAATTTGACATTGTTTTCTACGGATGAGGTGAAAATGAAAAATAGGAAGATTGGTTACTTTGTACAGGGTTTCATACACCTTATTCACTAGAGTTTGATAGTGAATCTAATATATGTCACGTACACCAAGATAGTAGATGTGACACTCACCCTTTGTAGAGACGGTTCTGAGCATAAGAAGTTTGAGAAATGGGGATATATAGGTGGGCCCAAGATTAAGGGAGGGTTCGATAATGATCGAAAGGGAGGTTAATGTCAACAAGTCTAAGGGCAAGGTCAGTTACAACATGGGAGGCAGGGTGATACCTCCCAGGGACAGTCTCCATTAGTGGGGGAAAGCTAATCCATTTGCATAAGGACTGCTAAAATGGGGATAAACCAGGCTAACAGGGCTAGTATGGGCGGGGCCAGCATAACCATTTTGGTCAGGGCCAGCATAGGTAGGGCTAGTGGAAATAGGGATTTAGGCCCGATTATCAGGAGCATCGAAGGCAGTAATAGGTGTCAGGTCTACCGGTTCCTAGACAATAGGGACTAGTCGCACTTCCTACACCCCTCGTAATATCTCAACCATAGTTATAGTATGGTAGGGTCTATTATGTGGGACCCAGGGATATTGAGGTGCCTATTCAGACAGTCAATGGTATGTTCTCTATTCATGGCACTCTATCCAAGGTTCTATTCGATACGAGTGCAACATAAGCTTTTATTTCATGACACTTTATGGGTTTATCGACGATGGTTTCAACTTTACACTAGGAGATTATCCATAACTACTCGATTAAGTGTATCCACTATTATTACTGAGGTTTATGACATGGTAGGAATTAACATTCATAGATTACATGTTTTAGCTAATTTGCTAGTTTTAGATACCCACACACACGATGTGAATCTGGGGATGGATTGGTTGTGTACATTCTGGGCTCAGGCTGACTGTGTAGGTAGAACGACTGTATTTGTGATATTGGGACATGAGATGTATTTAGTGTCTGCACGTGGATGTGTGAGGATAATACCAACTTGTAATTTATTGATAAGGAGACCCATAAGGAGACCAAAGTGTCTCTAAATATAATTCTTATAGTTTAGGAGTTCAACAATGTATCTGATGAGATTCCAGGATTACCACCGAGTAGGGAGATTAGTTTTGTTATAGCTTTGGCATCGATCACTTTGTCGATAAATACAACAACGTATTGTATGGATCCTATGGAAATAAAGAAGCTCGGAGATCAGATTAAGTGTTTCGTAGAATAAGTGTTTATCTGTCATCTCACTTCACCTTAGGGTGCAATAGTGTTTTTTGCGAAGAAGAAAGATAGGTGATTGAGACCGTGCACTGACTACCACGAGTTGAATAAGGTGACTGTAAATAACAAGTACCTACTACTGAAGATTGATGATGTTTTTTATCAGTCGGAGGGGTCTTCTTTCTTTTTAAAGAATGATTTACAATCTGGTTATCACTCATTGAGGGTGCAAGAGGAGTATTTTCCTAAAACAGTATTTTTGACTCGTTATGGGTCTAATGAGTTTCGCATGATGGCTTTTGGATTAACTAATTTCCCACCTGTATTCATGGACTTAATGAATTAGGTTTTTTGACCGTATTTAGACTAGTTCATTATAGTCTTTATTGATGATATTTTGATTTATTCACGCACCAAAGAAGAGCACGATCGATATTTATAGATCGCATTGCAGACATTGTGGGAGCATAAAATTTATGCGAAGTTATCCAGATGTGAATTTTGGAAATGGGAAGTGAAGTTTTCGGGGCATGCTGTGTTAGCGACATAACTGTTAGTGGATCTGAGTAAAGTGTCAATCGTGTTAGATTGAGGACAACTCACGACACCTATTGATGTTTACAACGTTTTGGGTTTGGCCAGTTATTAGATAAAATTCATCCATGGTTTCCTAAAGATAACTGGACCGATGACTGAGTTAACTAAAAAGGGGATAGTATTCTTTTAGAGAGAGAAGTGTCAGTAAGCGTTCAACACTATCAAGGAGAAGCTAACTTTCGTTCCATCTCTTGACTCTCCTAGAAGTGGAGTTTAGTTTTTTATCTGCACCGATGCTTCTCTAAAGTGACTAGGTGGAGTATTGATGCAGGAGGATATGGAAATTTTTCATACCTCTCGGAGCTAAATCCGCATGAGGTCATTACCCAACTCACGAATTGGAATTGGCGGCCATTGTGTTTGTTTTGCATATGTGGAGGCATTACCTTTGGGGTGAGAAGTTTAGGCTCTTCAGCGATTACAAGAGTCTACAGTATCTGTTTACACAAAATATCTCAATTGTGGCAACGACGATGGTTTAAGTTCATCAAGGATTATTTGTTCACATTCCAGTACCACTCGGGGGAGGCTAAGGTGGTGGTTGATGCATTGATTCTATGACCCAGTGGTAGTTTCTCAGCAGGCTGCCAAATGGAGCTCGATGGAGACGATTGGAAAGTTGATGAGGGCATTCACGAGTATTCTTACAGTGACCCCAGAGATCGAGGTAGGAGTGATTCAAGGCCAGTCATAGAATGAGATAAGGGGGAGGTGGCGAAAATTCTCACTACTTGTGTACCTTTCTTTTCCGTGGGGTCCAATAGTAGCTGCGTTATAAGGGAAGGCTGGTGCTACCCTTATATGAGGAGGTGAGACGGGCTGTTATGAAGAAGACACATGGTTTGCATATTATGATACACCCAGGAGGGTATAAAATATATCAAGACATGAAGTATTGGTGGACTAGTAAGAAGAATGATATGGCCCAAGTTTGTATCAAAATGCACTACTTGTCACATGGTGAAGGTAGTCCATCAAAAGTTATCTGGTATACCCAATCCTAAGTGGAAGTGGGATAATATCTCAATGGATTTCATCACGGGTCTACCTTTGGTGCCTCGACAACATGATTCTATTTGGGTGATTATTGATCTCCTTACAAAGGTGGCATATTTTTTGGAAGATTATACAGATTATTAGACCAAACAACGAACACAATTATATATGGTCGAGATTGTCCGTTTACATGGGGTTCCATTATTGATCATTTTAGATCATGGCCATACGTTTGTGGTACATTTTTCAAAGAGTTTTCAGCAAGCCATGCAGACTAATCTACATCTTATCATGGCATACCATCCGCATATGGACGTACAGACTAAGAGAGACAATTAAGTGTTAAAGGATATGTTATGATTGTATATAATGGACTTCAAGAGCAGCTCGTAGGCCCATGTTCCATTGGTGGAGTTTAAGTATAATAATAGTTACCACGAGTCCATTTCCATACCTCCTTATAAAGCATTTTATGGGAAGTTGTGCTGATCACCAGTATGTTGGATGGAACCAGGCGAGGGTAGGCAGTGAGGACCTAAGTTCATTCAAGAGATGATCGAGAAAATCAAGTTAATCAGAGAGCAAATAAAAATCACTCAAGATAGACAGAAGAGCTATGCCAATAAGAATTGGAAGCTAATGGAATTTTAGGTTCGAAGAATAGGTTGTATAACGTTTTTTCCCTATGAAAAGGGTGATGAAGTTTGGAAAGAGAGGGAAACTAGCCCCTCGTTATATTGGGCCATTCATGATTATGGAGAAACGGGGTAAGTTTGTGTACCATCTAACACCTCCAAACCACCTAGATCGGGTACATAACATGTTTCATATTTTTCTACTGCATCCATTTTTACACCCTAAGGCTAAAAATCAGTATGGGCTTAATAAGAATTAATATTTTATGTTTCGTGGCTTGATTTGGAGTCATGCTTAGGTTATACTTATTCATTTGGATCTAGGCAAATGGGTGTGCTGAGTTACACATATTTGTACGTTCATTTTTCTATAGCACAATTGTTTGGGATACATCTCGGTTAGGATATTATATACATTCTATTTAATTTTGATTCTCTTTATATGGGAAGTGATGGCATTTGAAATATGGTTATTGAGAAAACATAATTTAAAGAATTTTACACCAATAAGGGTGGGGTACTGCAATTAATTTAAGAAATGTAGATTTATTGTTTATACTCATAATTGATAGTTCTACTACTCGAGAGTGTAGCTATTATCTTGTTATGATGGGCCTAATCTGTCACGTTATTATAGGTGCTCCAGGGTACCTGACTTAGCATTCTAACTTCAACACTCAGTCTTCCCTTCCAATTACCACCGAGATTTATAGATGTAGGTGTTGAACCTATTGTTTGTATTTTATTTTATGTCAAGTTATGCGAGGTTTATCTTACTACTAACATTGTACTCAGTTGGGTTTGGAGACAATACTACTATTAGGGAGGTTCACTACACCAAAAACGCGATTTTATAAGTGTTTTAAACACTTACAAATCAAACAGTAACGGTTTTAAAATGTTACAAAACAAGGAGTTATAATTTTTTTGTAACTTTTCAAAACACTTACAAATGAAAATTAGTAACGGTTCAAAGGGTGAATATTTTGGAAAATATGGGTTATATAGTTAAGTCGTTATAAGTGTTTAGAACTGTTATGGTTTGATATTTTATAAGTGTTTGAAACCGTTACTGTTTGATATTTTATAAGTGTTTATAACCGTTACTGTTTATAAATTTATTAGTGTCAATAACCGTTACTTTTTGGAACTTTATTAGTGTTTAGAACCGTTATTATTTGGCAATTTATTAGTGTTTAAAACTGTTACAAATATCTATATAAATTAAAAAAAATCATTTGTTAGCGATCATCCAAAGCAATTCAATTATCTGAATAAAACCACCCCTAACTGATATAAATTATAGATGAAATGTTTGTTATCCTACTTTCAGAATACATATTACAATATACCCTAAATAAAATACAATGCATACTCAATTTAACCTTAATCTGTGTACTGGAATTTGAAAGTGGGTAGCTTTTCTCAATCAATGCTCAGATACCACTTGTTGGAACGCGAGGCCCCCAATTTTATAATTCTTTACTTCAAAAAGAGTAATTTCCTTTTATGAGATGCGAAAGCCTGAGATGGTTCAATTTAAACAACAAAATTTAATTTCTTTTTCAAATTAAAATTAAACAAAGTGAAACATGATGAAAACACACAAACAATTTAGATTTCACTTAAACCAATTTAATTAACTTCAAGTCCTAGGAATTTTGCCTAAGTCATATTTTTAATATTACCACAATTAGGCCAAACCAATTTTAACAAATTAAATTAAATGACTTGAATTAAATTAACATATACCCAATTTAAATTAGCGCCAAATTAACAAGTAGTGATTAAACCAAATTTAATTTTTTACCTAAGCATGCGTTCTAGGTGAGTATTGCGAACGATAAAGAAAACAATGAATCACTACGCCGCGATGTACGAGGAAAAACCCACAACGGGAAAAAATCTCGGACGGACCTAGCCTTAAGTCCACTAAGTATGGTTTTACAAATACAAGACAGTAACACTCGACTTGAATCCGTCTAAGCCCCGACGCTTCTTCTTGTATACACCTCCGCCTAGTAGACAACCCCGGAGCTCCACCGGAATCTTGGAATCACCAATGAGACATGGGTACACGGTCAACCACACATGGTGCCTTTCACCATGTGAGAATGCCGCATCAAAACAAGATCTTCTTCTTTTAGGGATTTAGAAGGAAACCCAAACATTCTCTTCAATGTCATAGAGATGAACCCGGTGCCAAAACAAACTCTCCAAGCAAGTTGTATATATATATGTATATATAGATAGATAGATAGATAGAAACTTGGATTAAACAATGTTCATTGGGTGCAAACTTGGTTTTGTTCTTTGAATAAAACAATTTGAATAACAAACACCAAGGGAACTTTTTATGGAAGAATTAAGCTCTCAAACACTCTCTAGGAGTTGAAAAAATTTCTTGGCAAAAATCTATTCCCGAAGTCATTAAATTATGTGAACGAATAGTGGGGCAAAGTAGTGGGAAAATGCCAAAAAACTGTCAAAAACTGTTCCTGTCGAAATCTCGTTCGAACGACATTTTCGTTCGAATGACATTTTGTTCGAATGAACTATCTAACGAGTTTCCATAGGCAAGTCATTGGCACACCTCGTTCGAACGAAATTCTCGTCGACAATTTCGAACGAAGAGACAAAAAGCTTAACATTTCATTTTTAGCCCAGAAACTTTATTTTAAAGTACCTTTCTGAAAATAAACCTCAGTTTAAAATAAAAGTACACCCAATATAAAAATATTCCTAGTTTCCGTATATAGATATATAAATGCATTCATACCTTTGGAGACTATGGAATGTGATGTTGATGACGAAGAAACAAGGCAAACTAAATCAGCATTTTGATGAAGCTTTAAACTTGGCCGCTACTTCTTCAACTTTAGTACGTCATAGGCTTAAAGGATGGTCCATAACTCTATCCTATGACTCCGGAATTGATCCAAAACTATAAAGGACTCAATTGAAAATTTGTGTCTTTACAAATCTCCCCCTTTGGCTATTTCGGGACAAAAACAAACAAAAATCCTAAAGGGCCGTCAAGCTCACTAGACTCAAAAATATCCCACCCAATGTAAAGAGTACAATGCTTGACTCAAACAACCCAAGGATCACTATCTTTGCCGATGAAGAAAGTTGTCATATATAGAAGAATTCCTGCACACTTAAGCAAACACATTAAACGCATAGGGAATATGAAAATATTAATGCAATATAAATAAAGACTCCCCCTTAAGTAATTCTACCCTTTAGCAACTATGATCTACCTAAGAAGGTTGCGACTCCCTCTAAGTTAAATCTCCTAAACTTGGAGCGGACTTTTTCATCAAAAATTGAGAATGAGTATTTTTTCTAAGTGTTGAAGCGGACATTAAAATAATATTTTTTTCGCCTCAGTCGTTCGAGCGACATAGCATGTCGTTCGCACGATATAGCATGTCGCGCGATCTCGTTCGAACGACATCTGTCCTTCGTTCCAGCAACATGCTGATCTCGTTCGAATGAGCTCTATTTTCGAGGCGACGCATTTTTCTATAAATACTCATTATTTGGAAATGTTTTCATTAAGAAGTCACAGCGTTTTGACGAATAGAAATACTGCGAAAGCAAAATCCTTTTTGGCTTCTTCCTTTAGGGTTTTAATCCTTTTGTTTTCAATTCACAAAACTCTCATATGCTTTACTGAATTGTTTTGGTGTTCAAGAACACAACTTTTTCCCTTGTTTATTCTTTGTGGGGAAAACTCTACAACCGACAGCTGCGTGCTATTGTGGAGGGAGTCCTTATAAAGTTTCCTCTTGTGGAGAAGCCATTTTTCTTCTTCATTGTTGCCCTCCTGAAAAGGGAAAATTCCAGCCGTAACTTGTGGATAAGCCGTCTTCTTCTTCACTGATGCCCTCCTGGAAAGGGAAAGTTCCAGCCGAGACATCGGAACCGACACCTGCGGGTATTTCGTATGTCACCCTATTTCATTGTAATCCGTGTTCTTACAAATTATAGTGAAATAAAAGATTTTGCCCCTTTGGGGGATTTTTCCTGAATATTTGTGTCACATGATTTATTTATTTATGGGTTGACACACGCACTTTTAGATGCATGTTTAGGGGCTGGATTAATTTGATTTAAAAATAGACTCTAATTAAATAAGTGTGCCGAATTGGAAACTTGCGAATAAATTTAATCAATTATCACACAGTCACGTTTTCTCAAATTGGTATCTCATGTCGTCAAATTGGTATCAGAGCGGGTTACGCTAATTTATCGTGTGATCCTATTTTCTGCCAAATTTGTGTGATATTGATTTTTTTTAAATCAGTTTTGTGAAAAATCGCAATTTTTCAATGGAACGCCCATTTAATGAGGAGCCTATTTTTGATAAAATTCACGACCCTGCTGAAAAATTTAAAAGTTTGAATTTGAAACTTTGCAAAAGAATTAAAGTTTTGGAAAAAGAAAATTCTTTCTTTAAAAGTAAGATTGAATATTTGCAAGAGTTTCAAACTCAAAGTGATATTTATCTTGAGCATTTTGGTAATTTGTGTATTGATTTTGATTCTTTGAAAATTGCCAAAAAGAAGAGTGATGGGAGAGTCCTTGTTTTAGAGAAGGAATTAGAGGACTTAAAAAATTCAAGGGTTTCCGTTTGTACCGTCAAGGATAAAAAATTAATCGATGATTTTACGACATGTGAAAAGACTTTTAGGGATAAGTTTGTTTTAATTGAGGGTGAGCGCGATGAACTGTTAAGTTTAATTAAAAATTTGAAAAAGAAATCCCTGTCTTTGGAAGAGTCTAATTATTTGCTTGAGTAAAAAATTTTGAAGTTAAAAAATGATTTGACAAACTCAAGTAGGTTTGATAGTGCTGGTAATGGCTCATCGTGTTCTCATGCTTCTAATGCTAAAGCCAAAACCATTATTTGTTTTAGAGGGTCAACTAATTCCAAGGATGTTAAAAAAGGTCAACCCATAGGTGTCGGTCCTCCCGTTTACACATGTTCATATTGTGGTAGGAAATGTCACCTTAGGCGTTTTTGTTTTGATCTTGAAAAATGTCCTAGGAAGTTTATATCTAGTGTTCCCATGGTTCCCAAATCCCTCACACGACGTTTCACATCTATTTGGGTTAGGAAATCACTTTTAGAGGCACTAGATTTTAGACAAGTTGACTCCCGTTTGCTTGCACATGATTCTTCGCTTGCCATATCATATAGATGATTGTGTTTGTATGTTTGTCATACACGAGTTGTGATTTCATGATATATATTTGCTAGTGTAATGACATGTACATTTTGTATATATTTTTTGTTTTGAATTTTATTTGAAAAATACAAAAAGATTTTCTATGTTTTGAGTGTCCATTCATATATTTTTTTGGTCAAATTTGAAAATCCAAAAATATTTTTGTATTTTGTTTGCACCTTTTATGGATAAACACTTAGGATGACCAAGTCACAACAACATTCCATTATTCATGTGGCTATTTGATTGTGTTTTGAGATAATAGGTCAATTCATCCATGTGCTTTATAATGTTTGGAGTCATTAAGATGTAATTAAGTGTTACTTCCTACATGTTTGACTCATGATTTCCTTTATTGCACACATGCACGGATTTCTTTGAATATTATGCTTGTCTTATCACTTGTTGGTTGGGTGTTATCACTTCAATCATGTCCTTAAAATGAACCAAGCACGATAAAACTTAATAAGGAAATTGTGCATATAAAAAAACGTTTTGTGTGCTTTGTTTGGAACAGGGAAGGGCTGTGAAAGGTTCATTTTGCCTTTGCGAATACTAAGCCACCGTTAAATTGAATCTAAAATGGAGGAATTTTATTATCCGGGGTCCAAAGAGGTTTAAAAGAGCCCAAAAAAATTTAAAGGAAATAAAAAGAAATTCATTCCAATTATGGGCCATTTAGATTTTTGCACCAATTCTCCAAATTTTGAGAATTTAGATTAACTCTAAAAAGAAAATATATGTTGATACCAAATTTAGTCTGCTGACATGGCTCAATTGAGTGAAGACACATGGCAATCTACGTGGCAACAACAAACACTTCCGAGGAACTCACACGCTCCGAGGAACCATACTACAACGAGGAACACTACTTCCCCGAGGAACTCATACGCTCCGAGGAACAAGAACTCTCTGAGGAACTCTTGAGTACCGAGAAGCTTAGGCGGTCCGAGAAACTCAGGCGGTCCGAGCTGCACCTCGAACAAAGCATTAATAGCAGGATAACCAACAGTTTGACTATTCATTAAATGCTTATCATTCAAACGCATACGCTTAAGGGGCATTGAATGTATTATCCTTTCATATGTACATCATTTAATGTATTACCCTTTCACATTACAGCCTCAGGGCTATAAATACATTGTACAATCCTCATTGTAAAGGAGGGGAATTTCTTGATAGAACTTGTAATCGAGAATTCCCAAACACTCAGCAATAACATAACAGTGGACGTAGGCCATTCTTATAAGGCTTAACCACTTTAAAAACTCTTTGTTTCATTTATTTTATCTGTGATTGAAAAATTAGATCATATCTAATTTTTTACATCAACAGATTGGCGCCATCTGTGGGAAACGACTGGTAATATCGTTTTTCATCAAAAATAATTCATCACAAATGGCTGATATTCCAGAATCCAGCAATCGAAATGCTGGAAGACCTCCAAATCCATCTGCTCCGCCAAATATTCCAGATCTGGCTGGAATAATGACAAATCTGGCTCAGGGCCAGACCGTCATGCAAGAAACTATGCGATAACTCATACAAACCCTCCATGGCGGTGCTCCAACCCATTCAGGACTGCGAAGTATTCAAAGAAATACCCGTGCACCTTCTTCAAGTACTAGACGTACCGATTCATATCGCAATGAGGAGTCTGAAGATTTTTCTTATCAACCTGGATGAAATTCGTCAGTGCGAGCCACAGATACTGAACAACGTATCACTCTCTCCCCAGAAAGGACCAGTGCGCTAAAAAGATTAAGCAGAGTATCTCCTTTCGATCGATTAGGTCCTAGGAGGAGCAAAAGTCCTCCTAGAGCCCCATCGAGGAGTTTTCGACAACCATCAGACTTAAGGGAAGGATCTGCCCAGTCGCGACCAGTTGCTCGTCAAGATAGATCCCAGGAAGCCACCTCAATGCGATCAGTTGCTCGAACCAACAGGCCCGAGCAAGGAAATAATGCTTGGAAAGGCTCTATTCAAAGGCTGGAGGATAGATTGGGGGAAATGGTTAAAGCTAAGAACCCTCTATAACGAACCTTTGTTCGAGGAATACCTTTTGTCCAGGCCATTGTAGATTTTCTAACACCATCAAAATTCAAAGCACCTGTTGTGACCTCCAAATATGATGGAAAGACTGATCCCGTCCTTCATATAGAACAATACCAAGCTGCAACCGACATCTATGTTGTTCCAGATGAGATGAGATGTAGGGCATTCTCGGGAACTCTTACCAAATCTGCTCAAATATGGTATAATAATCTTCCTCGGGGTAAGATCTCAACTTTTCTTCAACTGGCCAAGTTATTCATTGGGAATTTCTGTTTTGGGGCAAAGCCAGTTAAACGAGTAGCACATTTGTTAAGTGTTAGACAAAAAGTTGGTGAGAGCACCAAAGATTATATAACTCGTTTTAATAACGAGAAACTTGAAGTCATTGATTATGAGGAGAAGACAGGGATTACCGCCTTGATGAGTGGATTACTGCCAAACAAATTGTACTACACTTTGGCCAAAGATCCACCTAGAACCATGTCAGATCTGATGGGAAAAGCGGCCAAGATTATGAATACCGAGGATGCTATGGCTGCGAAGAAGAATATGAATGCTAAAGAAACCAAGGTGGAAGGTGATAAAGCTAAGAAGAAAGAGCATAAGAACAATGGTAATGACAAACATTCAAAAACTAGGTCGGTATGGGATGTAATGAAGAAATTTGACAATTATACTCCTTTGAAGAAGGATATCAACCATGTTCTAGAAGAAATCAAGAACAACGAGGAATTAAATTGGCCAGAGAAAAGGAAGGCAGACCCTGACAAGAGGAATAAGGCAAAGTATTACGAGTTTCATAAAGATCATGGCCATATGACCAAAAATTGCATAGCTCTTCAGAATGAGATTGAAACACTCATCAGACGAGGAAAGCTGGCAAAGTATGTTGATCGTGGAAGCGAAAGAAGAAACACCGACCGAACAAGAGAGAGGTCTAGATCTCCTCGTAGAGCAGAGGAGAACAAGAAAAAAAACCATGAAGTTGATCCCGAAGATGACCCCGATCTTCCCAAGAGACCAAGGCAGCCAGAACGAGAGGTATTTTCAATACGCTTTAGGTCATTTGACTGTAATGTTATAATAGGTGGAGATGCAGGAGGAGGAGAACTTACTACTGAGAGAAAAGCTTACCTTTGTGAGGCTCAAGCTTGCTCATACATTCAACGAATAAATCTAGCTGAGGAGGATCGCCCGAGAAAGGTAAATAAAGAGAAATTGGTCATTGGTTTCTCCAAGAATGACCTCGCAGGTGTTCTATATCCTCATGATGACCCATTGATGATCAAAATGAGGATGAATGAAGTAATAATTTCAAGAGTACTGGTCGACAATGGTAGCTCGGTAGACATCATGTTCTACTCGTGCTTCGATAGTTTAAATCTAAAGCTATCTCAACTGGAGCCTTATCATAGACCCCTCCTCGGCTTTGCTGGCGAGAAAGTATTTCCGCTTGGGATGATCAAGTTGGATATATTCATTGGTACGTGGCCTGCTTGTCGAAAAGAAAGTATACGTTTCTTCATGATGGATAAGAATGTTCAATCATCATACAATATCATCATGGGAAGAGTAGGATTGAAGAAGTTCGAGGTTGTACCATCTACAGTACATCAATGCCTAAAATTTCCAATAAATTTTAGAGTAGGAGTTGTGAAAGGTGATCAGAAAGTAGCTCGAGAATGCTATTTTTCATCCGCCGAGCAAGAGGAACTGGAGGAATCAAGGAAAAAGACTACTACTTATCAAGTGGATGAAGGTGAAGAAATTGAAACATTGGATCCTAGAGATGAGTCTCAACTCGTGAAGGGTCAAGTGGTGGAAGCTACTGAAAACATCATTCTAGACGACGAGCACCCTGAGCGAACTACTCAAGTAGGTTCGTCGTTGGAAGCCTCATTAAAACAGGAATTGATAACTTTCCTAAGAAGCAGAAAGCAAAATTTTACGTGGAGTCATGAGGATATGCCCGGGATAGATCCAAATTTCTTATGTCACGAACTCAATGTGAATAAGGAGATCAAACCAGTGAAGCAGAGAAGAAGAGTGTTCAGCCCCGAGAAGAACCAATCTATACAGGAGGAAGTCGAGAAGCTCCAGAAAGCTTGTTTCATTGAAGATGTTAAATATCCAGACTGGTTAGCCAATGTGGTGATGGTAAAGAAGAAAAACAACAAGTGGAGGATGTGTGTAGACTTCACCGACCTCAACAAAGCATGCCCAAAGGATCACTTTCCATTGCCCCGAATTGATCAACTAGTCGATGCTACCTCGGGACATGAGCTGCTGAGCTTCATGGATGCTTATTCTGGCTACAATCAAATTAAAATGAAACCTGAAGACAGGGAAAGTACTTCTTTCATTACCCCTAGGGGAACTTATTGTTATAATGTTATGCCTTTTGGTTTAAAAAATGCAGGTGCGACATATCAGCGACTGATGAACAAGGTCTTTTCTGAACAAATCAGTTGCAATATGGAAGTCTATGTTGACGATATGCTGACAAAGAGCAAGAAAGTTGCCGATCATTTAGTTGACTTAAGTCAGACTTTTGATCAACTGGATAAATACCAAATGAAGCTGAACCCGACGAAGTGAATATTTGGAGTACGAGAAGGCATGTTTCTCGGGTACATTGTCAATCAACGAGGCATTGAGGCAAATCCTGAAAAGATCAAAGCTTTATTAGGGTTGCGATCTCCAACGACGAAGAAAGAGGTGCAAAGTCTTACAGGACGAGTAGCAGCACTCAACAGATTTGTATCACGAGCAACTGCTCAATGTCTCCCATTCTTCAAGACACTCCGAAAGACTTTTGAGTGGAATGATGAATGTGAGAAGGCTTTTCAAGACTTAAAGAAATACTTGGGAGCACCTCCACTGTTGTCCAGGCCGACGATGGGAGAAAAATTGTACTTGTATCTAGCAGTATCGGAGAATGCAGTTAGCTCGGCGTTGATAAGAGTGGAGAATGGAGTACAAAAACCAATCTACTACACAAGTAAGGCCTTTCGAGGAGTAGAGATCAGATATCCAAGGCTGGAAAAGTTAGCACTGGCGCTGATTGAGGCGAGTAGGAGAATGAGGCCATACTTCCAGGCTCATACTATAGTCGTATATATTGATATGCCGTTGAGGCAAGCCCTTCATAAACCAGAAAAATTAGGGAGATTGATGTACTGGGCAATAGAGCTCGGTGAATACAATATAGTCTATGAACCCAGATCATCGCTTAAAGGGAAAGCTGTAGCGGATTTTATAGCAGAGTTCACCTATCCTGATACCCCCGGGGAGCTTTGGCACTTTTGGAATAATTTTACCTCCCGACCAACTTTAGTTGGCGTTTTCAAGAATATATTTACTTCCTAAACAATATAAGTTGGCATTTTTAGGAATACTTTTATTTCCCGATGAACATATAGTTTTACTTCCCGTAGGAATACAAGTTTTACTTCCCGGAGGAATACAAGTAGCTTTACTTCCCGGAGGAATACAGGTAGCTTTACTTCCCGGAGGAATATAGGTAGCTTTACTTTCCGGAGGAATACAGGTAGCTTTACTTCCCGGAGGAATATAGGTAACTTTACTTCCCGGAGGAATATAGGTTTCTCGACCAACCTTAGTTGGCGTTTTCGAGAATAAATCTGAGTAGTCCGAGTTTTGCCGAGTAGTGTGTAGCATTAGTATTCCCCGAAAAACTTTTAATAAAAGGAGAGAATATCCATCGCTGATAATATTTGCGCAGGTGCTCTGCGTTCCATGCATTTTTAAACTCCTCCCCTTCTAAAGTTGCTATTCGGTAAGTTCCTGGTCGAACAACTTCTGTAACTCGGTATGGTCCATGCCAGTTTGCCTCCAGTTTATTGTGCTTTTGAATTACTTTCTTCAGCACATAGTCTCCTTCTTTCAGGTCGCACTTCTTCACTCTCTTGTTGTAGAACAAAGTTGTTCGCTGCTGGTAAGCAGCATTTCTAATGGCTGCTTCTTCTCTGACTTCCTCGAGCATGTCTAAATCCAATCTTCTCATTAAGTCGCTGACAGGGGAATTGAAATTCAGTACCCTGTGTGTTGGGAGGCCCAACTCGGCAGGTATAACAGCTTCACTTCCAAACGCTAGCATATATGGAGATTCTCCAGTTGCTGCTCGGGGAGTAGTACGATAAGCCCACAGTACTGACTGTAACTCGTTGATCCAATTTGCTTTCGCATCGTCCAGTCTTTTCTTCAAGCCATTCAGCAGCGTTCTGTTTGTCACTTCAATTTATCCATTGCTTTGAGGATGGCCTGGTGCTGAGTGGATCTTCAAAATGTTTGACTGATGACAATAGGCAGCAAACTCCTCGTTATCAAATTATGTTCCACGGTTTGTGATGAAAGCATGAGGGAGACCATATCGACAAATGATGTACTTCCAAACAAATTTATACACCTTGTCGTACGTCATATCGATGAGAGGCTCAGCTTCAACCCACTTAGTAAAATAATCCACTGCGACGACGAGGTATTTGAATCTTCCTCTGGTCGTTGGCAGTGGCCCGACCAAATCTATTCCCCACATGGCAAATGGCCAAGGGGAAGTTATGGGTGTCAACAATGCTTGTGGAGTTATTCGGATGGAGGAAAAGTGCTGACACTTGTCACATTTCTTGGCATAGGCTATACAATCAGCCCTCATCGTTGGCCAGTAGTATCCCTGCGTCATCACCTTTTGCAAAAGCGTCCGACCTGCTACATGGGCTCCACATGACCCTTCATGGATCTCTTCAATCAATTCTTTCACCTCGGAAGGGTGTATACATCTCTGCAAACCTGCCATAATTCCTCGTCTATATAAAATACCGTTAGTTAATACATACCGAGCAGCTTTAAACTTCAATTTCTTGGTTGTGAGCTTGTCAATTGGTAATTCTCCCTCTTCAATATATGCCCTGATGGGATCCATCCAAGATAGTCCTAAATCAAGGGTAATAAAGTTCATCGTCAAATCTTCATCTATACTCTGACCCGCTAAAACTTCAATTGGGATTGTTCTCCGGAGCTCGGTACGAGTAGCTGAGGCTAATCGAGCTAGGGCGTCTGCTCTCGCATTCTCCATTCTCGGTATTCTGACCAGCTGAATAGCAGCAAATTCCGACACCAGCTTCTTTTCCTTTGCGTGATATCTGATCATTAATTCTCCTTTGACTGCATATACTCCCATCATTTGGTTTACGATCAATTGAGAATCACTGAAAATAATAACCTGCTGCGCCTCCATAATTTTTGTCAAACTAAGACCTGCAATCATGGCCTCATACTCAGCTTCATTATTGGAAGCTTTGAATTGGAAACGTAGAGCGTATTCTATGTCGACCTTGTCCAGAGTGCTCAAAACTATCCCCGCCCCACAGCCTGTTGTGCAAGATGATCCATCTACATATAGCCTCCATATAGGTAACTCGTCTTCAAATTTTTGATCTATCAGAGTTCCTCGGTGAAATATTTATTGCTTCCTTTTATCTTCCCCTGATATTTCTCGCTCTTCGTCGATCATCTTTTCTTTCCCTTTTACCAACCGGAGTTGGTCTGAGCTCGAATTTGATGATCCTGTAACATCCACTTGCCCTTTTACCATATTCCTCCGGGAAGTAAAGCTACCTATATTCCTTCGGGAAGTAAAGCTACTTGTATTCCTCCGGGAAGTAAAGCTACTTGTATTCCTCCAGGAAGTAAAACTTGTATTCCTACGGGAAGTAAAACTATATGTTCATCGGGAAATAAAAGTATTCCTAAAAATGCCAACTTATGTTGTTTAGGAAGTAAATATATTCTTGAAAACGCCAACTAAAGTTGGTCGGGAGGTAAAATTATTCCAAAAAGTGCCAAAGCTCCTCGTAGAGGAAAAATCCACTAACTATGGCTGGTCGGGGATAAAAACCCACTAACTATAGTTGGTCGAGAAGGAAATTTACCGACCTTGGTTGGTCGGAAACATTTTATGAATACAAGAAAGTGATCGAGCAAAATTTTTGATACTCGTAACTTTTTAATTATTACTAAGTTGATCGAGAAACAAAACATTATTTTTGCTAAATGATTACCACAAATTCAAGCTAGTTGATCGACAAACAACGCAATATCATTATCTTTTTAACAAATACACATGCACAAATATAAAGTTTTTACAAGACAATAGCAATTAAGATTGCGAACAAAAATAAAAGTCTTTCATTAAAATCAAAAACAAATTACATTGAACGAAATGTATACTAACTATTACATCAAAATTCCTACTCTATTGGTTTCTTCCCCTCTGCTTTTGAAACAGGTTCCTCGCCAGCAGGCGGATCATTTAAAGCAAGAGGAGAATTTATAAAGTTCAAATCTTTTAACATCCTGATATTCATCACGGATGGTCGATCTAGGAGGTGCTCGAGATGAGATATCTTGACACTTGAATGGAGATTGTAGTCGCCGGGATATTTGGAAATTAAGCATCGAGGAATGGCCCGAGAAGGGATCCAACTCATATCAAGTTTGAATGGTGGCACGGGTAGGTCGAGCATCCCAGGATTATGGTAGTCCCATAGGTAATGACCCTATTCGAGTTGCAGCACACCTAAGGCATTCAACGAGCCTTGCTTGTAGCCCTCATTATTGGCATTCTGGATACGATCGTCCAAGTGGTAGAGAGCCTCATTGTATCCAGCCATCCAAAACTCCCTGGGTTGTTTATGGAATTGATATGTCAATCTTTCCAGCTACTCATGGAGATTTTTGATGAAGAGTTCCTTGTTCTCCAAGACAGACTTCTGCGCAGAAAGCTGCTCTTCCAGGTCCCTGATTTTCTTTGACATTTCAGCTAACGCCTGGTTCTTCGCCATTAATTGGAAGGCCTGGTTCTCTAAAGCAGATTGAGTCCTCTGTTCCTCGATAGGAACCCGAGCAGCTCTTGCTCGTCCCCGAGGAGCTCTTGCTCATCCACGAGAAGATGTAGAGGGACCAGCTCTCTTCAAGGTCTCCAATTCGTCCCTCAAGTTGGCGTTCTCGACCTCCAAGAACGAGAATCCCTCATCAGTCACTGGGATCAAGGCTTTTGAAGTGGAAGCTGCAGACTTCAACTGTGACAACTCTCTTTGTAGGTTGTTATTCTCGTGCTCTAATAATTCAGCTATTTGTCTGCACTCCTCGACCTCACCCCTCAGAGTTCTCTCCCTCACATCGTAGCCAGCAAAACGCTTCTCGTATCCCTTGTCGGCAACGATTTGCTGATATTTCTTCTCATACCCCTCGTGCAAAAGGGCAGTGGATTCTTTATATTGTTGCTGAAGGTCTTTAAGAGTGCCTTGGAGATCCTCGATCATATCATAATAAGCCATATTATTGGCCACTGCACGATCAAGCAGACACTTTAAATATTGGTAAGCTTCAACTGCCTGTTCTGAAACATCTTGGCCGAGGATGTCGACGACTTGTGCTGCACTCAGATCTGTGTGACCAGCCTTAAAATATTCATTGCATTGCCGCAACAGCTTTGTATCATGAGCAGACAGTAATTCCATTCTGGACAGAAACTAGTAGAGGAAGAAAAAGCAGTAATTAATAATCAAAATAGAGCATGAAGAAGAGACAACAGTATGAATAAACACAACTTCAAGTTTTATTATATCATAAAGGTCAGAAGTACAAGGTTGAGAGTTACATGTTCAGGATTACATTTGTTAAAGAAAAATAAAATAGAGAAATCCGAACAACTCTACACCTTTTCCTTGTCTCCCAAAACTTTCTCGGGAGGATGGGACGAGGAAGTAGGTTGCTCGGATGGAGCAGATGGTAGTTGGGGAAGTGATGGAGGTTGCTCGGAGGAAGTTGCAGGTAGTTGAAGTTCCTCGTCAGCGGGCTGGATAGTCGGGGGAAGAGAAACCTGATCTCCCATCACCATGGAAGACTCTTCGGAGCCAGCTTCGTCCTCTTCTTCGTCTTCAGGAGTTGGAGGGGGACCAAGGATGTGTCGCTGGAAGAGTTCAGAGGTTTCATCAACCTTCATCTCTTGAAGAGTTGCGAACCACCCATCTCTAAAGTATTTAAGACTGCCATATTCTACTTGAGACATCATGGCAGCCAAGCCTTTGTTCCACCCCTTGTCCCAGCCGGCGCTGAAAGACTTCTTCATAGACATTTCCCTCTTTAACTTCTCTGAGGAAAGCTTCTCGGACAGAAGATTTTCAATAGTTTTCAATTTATTCTCAGCCTCCTCCTTCTGCCGATTTACCTCCCGAAGCTGACCCAACTTTTCCTCAGTAACCTTGAGCTTATTCTGAAGCTCTCCAGCATTTTTGAGCTTCTTGTCGAGCTCTTTATTTTTCCCTTCCAAGTCCTTTATTCTCTTCTCCAACTCCTTCGAGACTTCAACAACTTGAGCTTTCTCCTGCTCGGTGGAGGTAAGTTTCTTCTCCCAGATTGCCCTATCAGCATCGTACTTCAGACGAGAATCTTCCAAAGACTGCCTTAGGCCCACCAGAGCTTCCTCCACACCAGATGCGGAGCTTGAAGCTTTAATAGCTTCATCTTTCTTCAAAATTATATTAAAGCAGCTCACCAACTGTGAAAAGAAAATGAAAGTAAGTCAGAGACAGATATAACCAAGGAAAGATGAAAAGTTCAAAGTAATAAGACTTACAGAAGCAATATGGCGAGCAGCCAATGAGGTGACCATGTCCCGAGAAAGGTTCTCCTCAATACCTTGGATCTTGGGAATGATCCAAGTCTTCACCGAGCTCATGGCAGAGCTCGGGGGAACAAAAGTAGGAACACCAGTTCCAGTAGTTGGGAGATGGGAGATGGTTTCAGCCAAATTGACCGAGGAGCTCTTCTTTAGCTTCCTCGGGGGAGCAGGAATAGATTCAACCAAGGAGGAACTCTTGGTCGTTGATATTACAATCAATTCTCCTGGAGCAGCAGCCTTGCTCGGGGCCACCGGGGGCTTCTCTACAACCTTTACAGGAGCAGCCGAGGAAGGCGCATCAACTTTCTTTGTCCATTCTGGGACTTCAATCTTACTTCTTTTTGCCTCTCCAGCACCAGAGGCAGGTTTCTCGAAGAGAGTGGGAGGTCTTCTCTTCTTCATCCTTTCACTTAAAGGAACGTGTGACTCAGGCAAAGAACTGGTAGAGGCTGGTACTGGCTCTGCGTCGCTTATTACCGAATGAGTAGTAAAAGAAGTGGTGTAGCTCTTGTACTGCAGAAGATATGAAGCTGACCTAATGTGCTCGTCGGCAACAGACTGATGCAAACTCCAGATAAGTTTCAAATGTCTTATGTTAACGTCTGCCTCTTTTGGACAGTTTCTTTTACTATCAACTGCAAATAAATAAACATTAAAATATCAGTGGCACATTTTATCAAATAGAGAGGAAGCATAATTTCAAAATTAATAAAATAAAATAAAAATAACCTATCCCATTGCCATAGGGAGGGCATCTGGGACCCTGATACACTTCATCTCCAGATAAAGGAGCATGTTGCTGATTTTTTATGACAACCCCATGCTCAAAATAGTCCCTATTGGCATCCGGGAGATTGACCACTAAAGCCCTATTTAAAAATCTAGTTTTTAAATAAAAGGTGTTATCACCAACTGCCCATCTATAACAAAACATGATTTCTGGAATTCCTATGCGAGTTCCATGGATTTGATTTAATCTATGAACCCCATTAACTATTCTCCATGTATTGGGGGCTATTATTGCAGGAACAACGTCAAAATATTGACAAAATTCCAAACATAGAGGATTGGGTGGAAAAGAAAATCCACACTCAGCAACAAAGAGACTGGGGAACCAATGTCCCTCAGCCAAACGGAAATAATCAGAAGGCTCAGAAATCTCATCCAGAACAACCCATTAGGGAATAGAAAAATCAGAGCAAAACTTATAAAGAGATTTAACAGGGTAAACCATGATGAATAAAGGAAATGAAGAGGAAGGAAGAAGATCTTACAGAAAAAGAGTGGATCTGTTGACAACGAACGATGAAAAGGATGAACGCACAAGAGAATAAGACAATGGAAAATTCGAAGATACAAATTTGAAAAAGTAGAAGACGATGGGATTGTCTGTGATGCTTAAATACTCTTCTTTGGGAAATGGTAAATTTAATGATTACAAAAAGAAACGATTATGCTACCAGTAGCTAGAAGGATAAAAAGTACGCGGAGATCGAGGCGGTTATAAAAAATTCAAAAAAACCTGATTCTACGAATTTGGAAAAAGAAATAAACACAAAGGAAACACTCCTAAAAGTCAGGAGGGCCATTTAAAACTACCATATTCTGAGAAAGAATGTTCCACACTCCTCAAATTTCGAACTATGAAACATTGGGGGCTTCTGTTGATACTAAATTTAGTATGCTGACATGGCTCAATTGAGTGAAGACACATGGCAATCTACGTGGCAACAACAAACACTTCCGAGGAACTCACACTCTCCGAGGAACCATACTACAACGAGGAGCACTGCTTCCCCGAGGAACTCATACGCTCCGAGGAACAAGAACTCTCCGAGGAACTCTTGAGTACCGAGAAGCTTAGGCGGTCCGAGCAACTCAGGCGGTCCGAGCTGCACCTCGAACAAAGCATTAATAGCAGGATAACCAACAGTTTGACTGTTCATTAAATGCTTATCATTCAAACGCATACGCTTAAGGGGCATTGAATGTATTACCCTTTCATATGTACATCATTTAATGTATTACCCTTTCACATTACAGCCTCAGGGCTATAAATACATTGTACAATCCTCATTGTAAAGGAGGGGAATTTCTTGATAGAACTTGTAATCGAGAATTCCCAAACACTCAGCAATAACATAACAGTGGACGTAGGCCATTCTTATAAGGCTTAACCACTTTAAAAACTCTTTGTTTCATTTATTTTATCTGTGATTGAAAAATTAGATCATATCTAATTTTTTACATCAACAATATATATGAGGGTGTTTTGTTGGAGATTTTATAATGGGTTTGCACGTCCTTGAAATTCTTGAAAATGTGTTAAATAGTTTTGGACGTTATTGGGGTGGAAATCATTTTGAGTTTTATTTGTTGATCTGTATAAGACGATGTCATCTAAATTCAACAATATTTTCACCTGAGGATACTTTTGATGTTCATTCGTTAGGAGTACACATATGCTTGATTGAGTTGATTTACCTATCGAATGTGTTCTGACCCATTCATTCCATTTCCATGACTTGGTTGTTTGAGTTTAAACCATGGTGTGATTTTTTTTTGTATCCTATTTTTGTATGAAAAAAATTAAAAAATTCAAAAATAGTTTGAGAAATTTTTTGGGACATACCTTTGCATGCGCGTAGTTTGATCCATGTTTGCTATGTATTTTTTTCGTGAAACTCCATGTTTTGATTATTTTTTCTTATCTGTCTATTTGGGGACATCATAAAAAGGGGGAGAAAGAATTATCATGTTATGGGGGAGTCTTTGCATTATGGGGGAGATTTGATTTGTTAATGCTTTATTCTTATATCATTTCAAACTCGATGCATCACAAAGGTTTTTGCTTCATCTCATGTGTGTAGGTATAAATATTGAAGATCATGATGTTGCACTCCCTGATGAGAAAAACTTTGAGATTTGACGAAGATGATTGAAGAACAGTTTTGAGGTCTTGAAAATTTATTCATAGGAGGGTAGATTTGTATAGGCATTTATGATTTTTGATAATTCAGATTTTTTATGTATGTACCGGCATAGACATAGGGGAAGATTTGTAAGGACATATTTTCATAGGTCCGTTATCAATTTATTATGTCATATACCGCTACACCGTCGAAGAGAATTCAAGAGACATCTACATCAAAGACGGATCCGAATTACTCAAGTTCTTCATCATTCAAGACTCCGCGAAGTTTACTTTGGTAAGGTTATGTTTTAAATACCTTAACTTTTCACTTAGAGCTTTTGGGATATTTTTACAAAATATTTTCTAAGTGTTGGAGCGGACTTTTTCGTCAAAAATTGAGAATGAGTATTTTTTCTAAGTGTTGAAGCGGACATTAAAATAATATTTTTTTCGCCTCAGTCGTCACGAGATAGCATGTTGCGCGATCTCGTTCTAACGACATCTGTCATTCGTTCGAGCGACATGCTGATCTCGTTCGAATGAGCTCTGTTTTAGAGGCGGCACGTTTTTCTATAAATACTCATTATTTGGTAATGTTTTCATTAAGAAGTCACAGCATTTTGACGAATAGAAATACTGCGAAAGCAGAATCCTTTTTGGCTTCTTCCTTTAGGGTTTTAATCCTTTTGTTTTCAAATCACAAAACTCCCATATGCTTTTGTGAATTATTTTGGTGTTCAAGAACACAACTTTTGCCCTTGTTTATTCTTTGTGGGGAAAACTCTACAACCGACAGCTGCGTGCTATTGTGGAGAGAGTTCTTATAAAGTTCACTCTTGTGGAGAAGCGGTTTTTCTTCTTCATTGTTGCCCTCCTGGAAAGGAAAATTTTTAGCCGTAACTTGTGGAGGATCCGTCTTCTTCTTCACTGCTGCCCTCCTAGAAAGGGAAAGTTCCAGCGAGACATTGGAACCGATACCTGCGGGTATTTCGTATGCCACCCTATTTCATTGTAATCCATGTAAGCCGTTTTCTTACAAATTATAGTGAAATAAAAGGTTTTACCCCTTTGGGGAATTTTTCCTGAATATTTGTGTCACATGATTTATTTATTTATGGGTTAATACACGCACTTTTAGATGCATGTTTAGGGGCTGGATTAATTTGGTTTAAAAATAGACTCTAATTAAATAAGTGTGCCGAATCGAAAACTTGCGAATAAATTTAATCAATTATCACACAATCACGTTTTCTCATAGAATGAGATAACAAGCTAAAGATGCAAATGCGTAAAGTGATGAGAACATTAAAGCACGTGGGCAACAAAATCGTAACTAATCCAACAAATAATAACGGATTCCAACTAAGATGCAAAAACAATGATACCAATAGGATGCATAAAGTATTAAGCATGTGATATCAACAGAGAATGCAATAAGATAGATACTAATTATGAATTAAAGCATAGATGGACTAGAAAGCAAGGCAAAGACCAAATAAAAATATTATATATATGTATACACAATAGATTCAAACTAAGCATAAGTACACTAATATAGATATAAACACCAAAATGACACAAAACTAAATAACATAAGATTTTCCACACTCTTATAGCGTAAATGTATCATATGGAAACAAAAGTGTTGGGGTGTGACAAGATACCAATGAATTAAAACCCAATCACTTAAACGTGTTCACGTAGTTCACATTTGATTGCAAAACTTTATCAACTAGAATTTAGCCTTTATGTGATAGGATAAGGTGAACTAATGAACAAACAAACACAATGCATACAAGCCTAGCATGTTGATGATTCTACAAATCAATAGATTCATGACGTTGAAAGCGCAACTAGGATAAACGGACATTGTGCAAATCGTTGATATATCATCCAAACTCCCTCAATAAGCACATATATTATTCTTTTGAATGAATAAATCAACTAAACAAATTAGGCCTTGGCAAATTATTTTTCTTTTAATATCGTATTTTCTTTTAGGCCTTTGGACCACGTATTTCTTTTAGGTCCAAGCAAACGGTGGCTTACTATTTGCAAAGGATAATAAATCCTTTCGGAGCCCTTCTCCGTGCATATTTATATAATATTTTTATTTCTCAAAAATCTCACGTGCAACGGATTTTAACATGCACTAGTCCTTCTAGGTCACAAATATGTAGATGACTAGATTGGTAGGAGAACACTTCACAAAGCTTAAATATAACATGTGATGTTAAGGTTCAAAAAGCTTGAGCATGTGTGTAAAGGCATATAAAAGTGAATCCATTAAGCAAGTCAAACTTAAGCTACTCCATGCAAGCATGATAAAGAACATTTAAAGGATTAAAATTCTAACCGAAAGTTCTAGTCACATGGAAGAGAAATGAGGATTCAAACACAAACATATACCACAAAATGTGTGTAAAACCAAAATACACACAAAATAAAATCTTTTTGAGTTTTTGAAATTTTATACCAGAAATAAAAATATATACTCAAAAGACACACAAAAATCATTTGTATTTTTCATTAAGCATGAATTACTACTAAAAGGGTAAAACACAAATGAAAAACAAAAATATTTTTGTATTTTTCATTTTATGCAAACAAAAGAAATATAATACAAAAGATAAACAAGTCATGATTTCTAGCATGAGATAAGAAATAAAGCAATGACTAGAAAATGACTAAACATGCATACACCTAGCAATGATATATAATATGAAGCACAAAATGCTAGATTATGCCAACAAAACTAACACATTCAACCTTTAAATTTAGCAAGGGAGGTTTCATGTGAAAGCAAATGAGAATCAACAAATTTAATATCTAGCGCGTCTAAAAATGATTTCCGAACCCATATAGATGTATATTTAAAATGATGGAATTTGGAAACAAATGAATTGCTAGACATAGACTTCCTAGGACTTCTTTTAAGATCAAAACAAAATGAACTAAGGTGACCTTTCCTACCACAATGCAAGCATGTGAAAACACGAGGAATGTTACCTAAGGTGTGACCTTTTCTAAAGTCTTTGGATAAAGTAGATCCTCTAAAACAAACAATGGTTTTAGCTTTAGCAACGGAAGTATTTGAACTAGATGAGCTAGAACCATCACAACAACTACTACTCGAGTCTTGTAAATCATTTTTTATTTTTAAAATTTTGGACTCAAGTAATAAATTAGACTCCTCAATTTTACGGGACTCCTTCTTTAAATTTTCTATAACTCCTAGAAGGTTATCACGCTCTCCCTCAATGTGAGCAAACTTGTCCATAAGAGTCTTTTCTCGACTATCACTCTCTTTCTTAGACATTTCTAAAATATTAAGATTGTGATTCATGTCCATGAGCTTTTCACGAAAAATATCTTTTTGAGATAGTGAGGTTTGCAAAAATTCAATTTTAGCTTTAAAACAAGAATTTTCATTTTCAAGAAATTTAATTCTTTTTGTAAATCTCAAATTTAATTCTCTTAATTTTTCATTACAATTATTAAGTCCATTAAATTCCTCTCGAATAGCAAAAACTTTATTATTATTAGAAATGGACAAATTATCATTAAGGCATCCCATTGAGAGAAAAAAAATGAGAGTGAGTTAAAAAATGAACCACCTAAAATATAAGGAGCACAAAAATTATAAAAGCCGAAAAATGGATCTTTAACGCGATAAATTAGCGCTCCGGCTCTGATACCAATTTGAAAGCGGGTAGCTTTTCTCAATCAATGCTCTTATACCACTTGTTGGAATGCGAGGCCCCCAATTTTATAATTCCTTACTTTAAAAAGAGTAATTTCCTGTTATGAGATGCGGAAGCGTGAGATGGTTCAATTTAAACAACAAATTTTAATTTCTTTTTCAAATTAAAATTAAACAAAGTGAAATATGATTAAAACACACACACAATTTACATTTCACTTAAACCAATTTAATTCACTTCAAGTACTAGAAATTTTGCCTAAGTCATATTTTCAATATTACCACAATTAGGCCAAACCAATTTTAACAAATTCAATTAAATGACTTGAATTAAATTAACATATACCCAATTTAAATTAGCACCAAATTAACAAGTAGTGATTAAATCAAATTTTATCATTTTACTAAGCATGCGTTCTAGGTGAGTATTGCGAAAGATAAAGAAAACAATGAATCACTTCGCTGCGATGTACGAGAAAAAACCCACAACGGGAAAAAACCTCGGACGACCCTAGCCTTAAGTCCACTAAGTATGGTTTTACAAATATAAGACAGTAAGACTTACAACACTAGACTTGACTCCGTCTAAGCCCCGACGCTTCTTCTTGTATACACCTCCTCCTAGTAGACAACTCCGGAGCTCCACCGGAATCTTGGAATCACTAATGAGATATAGGTACACCGTCAACCACACATGGTGCCTTTCACCATGTGAGAATGCCACAGCAAAACAAGCTCTTCTTCTTTGAGGGATTTAGAAGGAAACCCAAACAATCTCTTCAATGCGGTAGAGATGAACCCGGTGCCAAAACAAACTCTCCATGCAAGTTGTATATATATATATATATATATATATATATATATATATATATATAGATAGATAGATAGATAGATAGATAGATAGATAGATAGATAGAAACTTGGATTAAATAATGTTTATTGGGTGCAAACTTGGTTTTGTTCTTTGAATAAAACAATTTCAATAACAAACACCAAAGGAACTTTTTATGGAAGAATTTAGCTCTCAAACACTCTCTAGGAGTTGGACAAAGTGTTGTCAAATTTTAAAAGTTAAAATTACCGCAAGTGCATGAGCTATTGAAATATAGCGTGTGTAAGTACGGGTCGAACCCACAGGGATTTCGTCAACTTTTATAAAATATCGATTGTCCAACTAGACATATGAGTGTGTCAATGTGATTGAGTGATGGAACAAAATATATAAATAAATGTGTGACACAAATTATGTAACAAGTATGTAACAATAAAATAAAGACGGAATAAACGAACAAGTACAAGAGATAATATTAAACGTGGAAGAATCTAGGACGTCGGTTCCGTTTGTCAATTCTAATTAAATTAACACATCAATTTAATTCCGTAATTCCGAATTTATAACACAAAATATACCGACTCTCGTCGCGTACATTTCGGAGAATAAAACATTACATGCGCCCAAAATATTTTAACGTCTCTTGAATTAGACACCATAAATCCCTATTCCCTCGAAAATATCATGTTTAAAATTTTTAACGTGTATTTAAGCATGAGGTATCAAAACATCTAAGTGCAAGCATAACCCATCAAAAACGACAACTTTAATTTTTTTTTAAAGCATGAATTTATAATTAATTCGTTGAGGTTTAAAAATACACTCTCGTGTAATTTTAAGCGAATACCGATTTTTTTTTATTTCAAATTAGAACACGTCGGAATATGTACGAAATTAAATTAACATGCATGGTTTAATTAGTCATGACAAACATCACCTAAGTCCTAGTAATTAAACTACTCACACCACATAATTGACACACAAATATTGCAAGCTGAAAAAATAATTTTCATTAATAAATGTCAACTTACAAAATTTCGGGTCCAATACTTAAATTACAATACACAGTATGCTCCTCCAAAGTGTGCCTCCAAAATACTCTCTACACAATTTTTTTTATCTCTCAAAGTGTGTCTTTTTTTTTTCTTTCACTCTCTTGTCCACCTTCCTTCATGTGGGAATTGGCTTATGATTTATACCCAAAATGGGGTACAAAATGTGGGGGAAATGGGGAGGAATATTGGGAAGAAACATGGGTTGGTGGGATAATGGGTTTAGAAGGTGGGGTAATGGGTTAATGGGCTTTCTTTTTTTTTTTTAAACAAATTTCGCCAAAAAATTAGATGGGGTAGGCAGGGGTCAAATCCTGACCTCTCCTATGCATGCCCAAGACTCCAACCACTAAACCAGCTATCATCTTTTTTTATAATATGCCTCCAGTTATATTTAACATCATATTAAATCCCAAATTTCATAATTTGCACAATAGCCCAAATCACCATAACTTCTTCATTCGGAGTCCGATTAACTTGTCGTTTGAACCGACGTGACCCTCATTTCGGGCCCAACAAATTTTCAATAGTGCTCGGGTCTCGAGGTTGACTTCGGGTGTTGACCCGGGTCTTTGACTTTGACTATCTTTTGAATTCGAACTTTGCACGGCATAACTTCTTCGTTTCAACTCCGATTGTCACGCTGTTTGAACCCAGGCGTCCCTTGATTCAAGGCCTTCAATTTCCGTGTTTGGTCCGAGTCCGAAATAAATCTTTTGAATTTATAATTTTTCCCCTGAAGTTGCGTAGGTGCCCTTTTCATGCACATTTTGCGTCCGGACTTCACCGCTTTCTTTTTAAATCTGCCAATACTTAAAAACAAACTTGCACAAGAGATTAGCAATATAAGATGTGAGCGTGAGGTTTTCAAAATTGCATTATTAATCCCATTTATTCTAAAATTTATATTTTCTTTCTTTTAAATAAAAATGACTCTAAAAGCTCTTTATTAATGATATAACGAGACTAACAAGTCCTAGATTTGGGTATAAATGATACAAAATAATGCAGTCATCAAATACCTCCAAAACGAAACTCTGCTAGTCCTCGAGCAAAACTTAAAATCTAACTCACTTTCATAGGAATCACGGTTGCACTTAGCATGTGCAACAAGTCGTTAAACCTCTAGGTCTCCCTAGTGGACGAGTTTTGTCTCGTGAGGGTTTGCAGTGAATATACCCACAAAATTCAAAAACTTGACTCAATACAAAAGACTCAAAAGTAATATAACCAAGTTTGAATGCAAACTTCATAAATATAGCATAATTTCACTTTTCAATCTCAACTTATCGTGTGTGTGTGCATAGCCAATATAACTGTCCATTTCAAAAGATTTGATCGTTACATTTCTTATACGAAGGTTCGTTTTGATTTCAAAGTCTCACAGAATGCACTCACAATCGAACACTCGGAAATGGGTTATTTTCTCTCGGTATATGTGAATAAAAGAGTAAATTTATATGAACAAATTTTACATATACATGATCAAGAACGAACTTTTGATAATGGATGAATATGATCTCATGAACGGAAAATCGATTACTTTTTGAAAACATTGAATCACACCATAGATCCTATTCATCTTCTCTCCACACTTTAACTAACTTCACTTGAGATCGATTAAGACTTTCTTTGGTTTTATTGTAGGCTCGAATTTTGGCTAGAAAGAATGACTTTTGGAGTTCAAAATTTCTGAAAATATAGACGTTTTTCGGTATTTTGACTTTTAGGTACTTTTTCTCACCTCCATTTTTCTTTTCTCTTTCCTTTTTTTTTTCTTTTTTTCTTTCTTTTCACACATCATTCTTGCAACCTCATTTTCTTTTGGCCTTTTTCCAACCGTAATTTTACCCTAGTATTCTCAGAAAATGGGCATGGCTTCTTTTTATGGGTTTTAAACTCCTAGTTGGAGTTGGGTGGGATAGTGGGCTTTCAACAAAAGACTTATCTTCTTTTTGGTTCAAATGGGCTTGCAATGTAATAATGTAAAAAATGTTGGAGTTTGGGCTTAATTTTGGGCTTTCAAACGAGGGTCTAATCTCATTTCTCAAGTTTCATTAAGTTGATTTGTGTCTCAAGACGACTTACTAAGACTTCTAGTGCGTAGGATTCTGATTTTGACCTTTTGTTTTCAGTAATCAAACAAAACAATGAATTTGAGATCATCAACGAATTTATCACCGAAGGAAAGTTTGAGTTATTTTAACTCGGATTGATTTAAATCTCTCGAAAATGATGAATGGCACAATATCTCACCGGGCTAAAATCTCCACATTTATTCTTTAAGCATATTAACTTTCGCCTCAATATCCATTTTCGATCATATTATATGGCTAAGTGTAAAATATTATAAGTTGAGGGATTTGTGAATTAATTCTATGCTAAGAAATTGTTTCAAAACTCACTTATATTGAAAATATTTTTGGATTTTTAAAAATTTTCTGATTTTTTTTTAGCGGAGAAAAATGACCTCAATACCCCCAAACCTAATTTCTACATTGTCCTCAATGTACAAGACAAAAATTTAAAAGGCGAGAAAGATATGAAAGATATTACCATAATGAGGGACTTTTTCCAACACATGTTTCCTAGAAGAAAAATAATTACAAAAAGAAAAAAAAAACTATAATATAAAAATACGACCCAAGTTATGTTTACTCGTGGTATACCGGGTCTTGGAGGAGAATGTCCTCCACTTCCCGATCTCGCAATTCTAGATATGGCTTCAACCTTTGACCATTAACTTTGAAAATTTCACCATTTTTAGGATTCTCTATCTCAACCGCCCCATGTGGGTAGACTGACCTAACAATAAAGGGACCGGACCATCTAGACCTTAACTTATCAGGAAAGAGATGCAATCTAGAATTGTACAAGAGAACTTTTTGTCCAGGCTCAAATGACTTCCGTAGGATGGACTTGTCATGGAACATTTTCATTTTCTCTTTATACAATTTTGCATTTTCGTACGCATCATTCCGAATCTCCTGTAACTCAATGAGTTGGAGTTTTCAGACCTCCCCTGCAACAGGTAAATTGAAATTAAAGGTCTTAATGGCCCAATAGGCCTTGTGTTCTAACTCTACCGGAAGGTGGCAGGCTTTTTCGTAGACAAGCCTATACGGGGACATATCAAGTGGGGTTTTATACGCAGTGCGATAAGCCCACAGTGCATCTAATAACCGTAAGGACCAGTCCTTTCGATTTGGATTCATTTTTTTCTCGATGAGTATCTTGATTTGTCTATTAGACACTTCAACTTGTCCACTGGTTTGAGGATGATAAGATCATGCTACTTTATGCGTGACTGAATACTTTTTCATGAGACTCTCAAATGACCGATTGCAGAAATGGGTTCCTTGATCGCTAATGATGGCTCGAGGTGTACCGAATCGGGAAAAAATGTTTTCTCGAATAAATTTGACTACCATATGGCGATCATTTATTCGACTCGGTATAGCTTCGACCCACTTAGACACATAATCAACTGCCAAAAGGATGTAAAGATTACCGTAGAATTTTGGGAATGGACCCATGAAATCAATGCCCCAATAGTCAAAAACCTCAATAAATAATATGGGACTTAAGGGCATCATATTCCTACGAGTGATATTTACTAACCGTTGGCATCGGTCACAACTTCTACTATAGTCATTGGAGTCACGAAAAATGGTGGGCCAATAGAATCCACACTGCAAAATTTTCGCAGCGATTTTCTTAGTACTGAAATGACCTCCACAAGCTTGGCCATGGCAAAAATAGATTACACTCTGAATCTCGTGATGGGGGACACACTTTCGAATGATTTGATCAGGACAATACTTGAAAAGATGCGGGTCATCCCAAAAGAAATGCTTGGCTTCCTTTAAAAATTTGGAACGATCTTGCTTAGACCAATGCAGTGGCATTTCACCCGTCACAAGATAGTTCACAATATCGACGAACCACGGAAGTTGGTTGATAAGTAACAGTTGCTCATCAGGGAAAGACCCATTAAGTGGCAACAAGTCATTGGAAGATTCAACGGTCAACCTAGATAGGTGATCTGCCACTACATTCTCACAACCCTTTTTATCTCGAATTTCAAGGTCAAACTCTTGAAGTAATAGGATCCACCTAGTGAGCCAGGCCTTAGCATCCTTTTTAGATAAAAGGTGTCGCAAGACCGCGTGATCGGTGAAAATGATGACTTTGGATCCTATCAAGTAAGACCTAAACTTTTCTAGTGCGAATACGACAGTCAAGAACTCTTTCTCAGTGGTGGAATAATTCAATTGAGCGTCGTTAAGAGTCCTGCTGGCATAGTATATAACATGAGGAAGTTTCTCATCTCGCTGACCCAGAACCGCACCTAGTGAATAGTCGGAAGCGTCACACATGATTTCGAAAGGTTGACCCCAGTCGGGGGGTCGCATAATAGGTGTTGAGCTCAATTCCTTATTTAGCCTCTCAAAGGATTGAAGGAAATCATCGGTGAACTCAAAGGGTGTGTCTTTAGCTAGAGATTTCATAAAGGCCGAGAGATTTTACTAAAATCCTTAATGAATCTCCAATAAAAACCGGCGTGTCCTAAGAATGATTGAATTTCACGCACAGTTGTTGGGGGTGGGAGATTAGAAATGAGATCAATTTTAGCCTTATCAACCTCGATACCATTTTCAGAGATGATATGACCTAATACTATGCCTTGTTTAACCATGAAGTGACACTTCTCCCAATTGAGTACAAGGTTCTTTTCCTTACACCTCTTCAGAACAAGGGTAAGGTGGTGAAGGCACTCATCAAAATTAGGCCCAAACACAGAGAAATCATCCATAAAAACCTCAAGAAACCTTTCGACCATGTCCGAAAAGATACTCATCATGCACCGCTGAAAGGTAGCGGGTGCGTTACATATCCCGAAGGGCATGCGTCGATAAGCAAAAGTACCAAATGGACAAGTGAATGTGGTTTTCTCTTGATCCTCGGGAATAATTGGAATTTGATTATAACCGGAATAACCGTCGAGAAAATAGTAATAGGGGTGACCGGCTAATCTCTCAAGCATTTGGTCTATGAATGGAAGGGGGAAGTGATCCTTCCGTGAGACAGTGTTTAACTTCCTATAGTCTATACAGACACGCTAACCGATTTGCATCCTAGTGGGGACTAACTCATTATTATCATTTCTCATCACTGTAACACCAGATTTCTTTGGAACAACATGAATAGGGCTGGCCCATTGGCAATCAGAGATGGGGTAAATAATACCCGCATCTAACAACTTGAGCACCTCGACTCGGACGACTTCTTTAAGTATGGGGTTAAGTCGACGTTGTGCTTCACGAGAATTTTTAGCATTTTCTTCTAAGTGTATTCTGTGCATGCACACTGACGGACTTATCCCTTTCATGTCGGCTATGGTCCAACCAAGGGCTTCTTTGTGTTCACTGAGAACACGCAATAACTTACCTTCCTGTTCTTTATCTAGGTTAGACGCTATGATAACAGGCAAGGTATCAGAAGGTCCTAAGAACCTATACTCGAGTGATTCTGGTAACGGATTCAATTCAAGCGCGGGGGCTTTTTCAATCGAGGGTGGAATAGGTGACATGGAAAGTGAGAGGGGCTCAGGTTTAGACTTCCAATTTCCCACTTCTATGATAGGGGTGGAGTCGAGGAGGTCATTGACTTCTTCGATGGACTGCTCGACATCAAATTAGGACCCAAAAAAGGCAATACAAGATGCTAAAGGGTCGTCATTATAAGTTTGCTCGAAAGTCTCTCGGACGATACTATCAATCATGTCGACATCCACGGGTTCGTCGTCATCGGGTGGTTGTTTGGACAAATTGAACACATTAAGGTCCATAGTCATGTTTCCAAATGATAGGTTCAATTGGCCGCTAAGACACCGAATGACGACGTCAGATGTGGCGAGGAAATGACGACCCAAAATAACAGGGATTTGTGCAATAGAATTTTGCACTTATTTGGTGTTCAAGACAACAAAGTCAACAGGAAATATAAAGTCACCCACTTTAATTAGGACGTCCTCAACAACGCCTCTCAGAATTTTCACAAAACGGTCGGCTAAGGACAAGGTAATTCTAGTTGGTTTCAACTCCCCCAAACCTAGTTTCTCGTAGACGGTGTACGGCAAAAGGTTCACGCTTGCTCCTAAATCTAGAAGGGCTTTCTCAATGAGGTGCTACCCTATCTTGATAGAGATCGTCGGAGTACCAGGATCCTTATACTTGATGGGAGTTCAATAAGAAATGATCGAGCTTGCTTGCTCGATGAGAAAAGCTTTCTTGGGTACGTTGGTTCTTCTCTTTAAGGTACAAAGGTCCTTCAAAAATTTAGTGTAGGATGGAACTTATTGTATGGCATCAAGCAACGGGATATTAATTTGTACGTACTTAAGTACTTCCAACATTTTATCCACTTGCGCCTTTTTCTTTTATGGCACTAAACGTTGTGGAAATGGAGCTTTTGGGCCATAGGTCTCAACAAATGGTTTAGAAGATGAGGGCGAGGAAGAAGGCGGATCCAAAGTTGGGTCCTTCTTTTCCTTACCTTTCTCGGATTCACTCATGGTGGGTCGTGAGACATTATTCTCAACTTCTTTACCTGACCTAAGCGTGATTATAGCCTTAGCATGCTCTTGGGTAGTTGACATGCTAGTGTTATCTTGGATAACATACTGACCCCTAGGCATGTTACCCTTAGGATTTGGCTCGGGTTGGCTTGGGAACATTCCTTTATTTCTCTCGCTCAAAGCATTGGCTAGTTGAATCACTTGTACCTCTAATTTGGCAATCGATTGGGTGTTGGCATGCAAGTTTTGTTGTGTGGATTGAAGGACAATTTGCGTGGTCTGTTGGAGTTGTAGGGTACTTTGGGCAAGTAAATTCACCGTTTCTTCTAAGGATTGAATCTTTTGGGGTGAAGGGAATGATGGTGCGGGGGTGCTTTTTTGGAAACTCGGGGGTGGGTTACTTAAAGATTGACCTCCACTACCCTGGTATTGACCTTTAGAGCATGAAAAGTTGGGATGATCCTTTCAACCTGGATTGTACGAGTTGGAAAATAGGTCATACTTGGGCTTGTTTTGATAGAGGGCATTTTCTTTCTCGGTGAGAGCTTTATGGGCCGGAAGAGTGGGGCAACTTTCGATGAAACTATTGCAAAGCAAACACATAGGTGACCCTACATGTTGCACGGCGGCATGTGTGGCTCGGTTACCCTCTTTACTCGTTTCCAAGGCTTCTAAACGACGGGCCAAGGTGGCCACTTAGGCATCTAGTTCAAAACCTTGTTCTTCTGGTTGAGCATTACCCTCATTAATTGTGGTGGTCTTCGAATCCCGATGGGGTGCCCATCGTTGGGACTTTTGAGCAACGGATTCTAAAAACGACCATGCACCGGCCTCACTCTTTTCTGTAAAATCTCCACTACACGTAAGTTCAAGCATAGATCGAGTAGTGTAATCGAAACCCTCATACAAAATCTGGATTTGACGACCTAATTCGATTCTGTGATGAGGACATTGCAGGAGCAAATCCTTGAATCTTTCCAGGTACATCCATAAAGTCTCTCCCTCTTTTTGATTGAAAGTATTGATGGCATGATGTATTGCCGCCGTCTTTTGGTTAGGGAAAAACTTTTGCAAAAATTCAACACTCAACTGATTCCATGTACTGATGGAATTTGGTTTAAGTGAGAGTAGCTAACTCTTAGCTTTTTCCTTCAAAGAAAATGGAAACAATTTTAGTTTAACAATCTCATCAGTGAGTTGTTGTAACCTAACCGTTCCAAAAATTTCTTCAAACTCACGCACGTGGAGGTATAGGTCCTCCTTTTCTGTGCCTCGAAAGATGGGAAGTAAATGAATTATTCCCGACTTGAACTCGAAATTGTTTGCATTGTGTGGGGGAAGAAGTATGCATGATGGTTGCTTTGCCCTATTAGGACACAGGTAATCCTTAAGGGCACGAGTTTCTAGCTCATCTCCCATTTCGGTTAAAATCGAGGTGCTACCTATAATAGTATCGGGAATACTAGACTCCACTCTAGCTAAACGACCCGTAGAATCTCGACACCAACCTAGCATACACTGCACTGCGCTCACTCGATTTTTTGATTTTATTTATTTATGTATTGTTATAAATATTTTTTTTAATTAATTAATTTTTTTTTATATATATATATAGAAAGCGAATAATCCGACACAGGACCACAAAATTCCTAAGATAACACAAAGCAATTTGAGTTTATCTGAATTAGGTGAGGGGAAGTTCAATTTTTAAGATCTAGTTTCCCGAGATTATTCGATGACAATGGGTCTCCGAAATAATCTCCCTAATTAAAGAGCTCATAATTCTTGACGATGGAGAATTTAAAAGACGACCAATTCCGGACTATCGCCTCAATTACCAAATATTTCCTCCAGGTAGGTGGTCAGTACGAAGACTCATTAAAAACCACCAATCCTAGTCAAGGTCAAAATGGCATCGATTCAAAAATTCCGTGTTTTGATTAGCTTTTAATCCTAGCCTTGAAAAGAATATGCCTATGAGCTATGTGACACCCTATGGCCAATGTCTAATCAATTTTAAATTAAAATTATGGCTTGGGTTATGCAGATGCTCGGGTAACTTAATGATTTGTGGGCCAAGGAGGGGTGATTAAATCCCCACCTTATCTTAAAATTGGGTTTTGTCCTTAAGTCAACTTATGCACGTGCTTATTGAAATATGCGAAAATAGTTTCACGTAGGAGCACACAAGACTTACCTCCGACGTGGACTTTTTACGGTCACTTGTTTACGCCGGGCCGAAGTTTTATTTGACGTCGATCGGAGGGAAACGTCGCCTCCGTTTCAGTCGTTTCCGAGAGTACCTTGTGTGCGTGGCAAGATTGCACAAGTAACGTTAGCGCTTTTCCCACGGTTGCTTGCTTTTTCGGATTTTTCTCTTTTCTCCTCTTTTTTTTTCTTCGCCTTTTTTTTTCTACTCTTGTTTTTTTTTCTTGAAAAAGAACACAAAAAAAAATATACCAAGCGTAAAGTGCAAAAATTATTAAATACAAAAATACTTACGCATGCATTTACAAGGAATTTTTACACTAAAAAAAAAGAACAAATAATAACCAAAAACACACTATAAGAATGGAGGGAAAAAAAATTATATACTGAAAAAAATATAAATTATGCTACTGAAATGACAATAAAAAATATTTTTTTTTCTATTTTATTATTATTATTATTTTTTTATTTGTTTTTTTTTTCAAATTACAGAAACACGAAAATCTCGAAAGTTCCAGGAAAAAAAAAGAAAAAAAATAATTTCAAAATTTTCAAATTTTTTAAGTACTTTTATGACAAACTAGTGTTAAAAACAACTAGTTTCTCACAAAACATTTTGAATCTCTTTTTTTATTTTTATTTTTATACAGCAGCGTTGAAATCTAGAGATTTTCAGAAAGGAAAAAAATAATTAATTTTGATTTTTTCAGATTTTTAGTTAGTTTAAGACAAAACTCGTGTCAAAAACACTATTTAATAACAAAAAGACTTTAAATCTTTTTTTTTAATTCTGAAAAAAATAGCTGCTGGAATATTTGATGTTTTTCAGTTATTTTTTTAAAACTAGTCCGAAAATCAATATTCTTAAAATCAACCGAAATCCCCGGCAACGGCGCCAAAAACTTGTTGTCAAATTTTAAAAGTTAAAATTACCGCAAGTGCACGGGCTATTGAAATATAGCGTGTGTAAGTACGGATCGAACCCACAGGGATTTCGCCAACTTTTATAAAATATTGATTGTCCAACTAGACATATAAGTGTATCAATGTGATTGAGTGATGGAACAAAATAAATAAATGAATAAATGCGTGACACAAATTATGTAACAAGTATGTAACAATAAAAATAAAGACGGAATAAACGAACAAGTACAAGAGATAATATTAAATGTGGAAGAATCTAGGACGTCGGTTCCGTTTGTCAATTCTAATTAAATTAACACATCAATTTAATTCCGTAATTCCGAATTTATAACACAAAATATACCGACTCTCGTCGCGTACATTTCGGAGAATAAAACATTACATGCACCCAAAATATTTTAACGTCTCTTGAATTAGACACCATAAATCCCTATTCCCTCGAAAATATCATGTTTAAAATTTTTAACGTGTATTTAAGCAAAAGGTATCAAAACATCTAAGTGCAAGCATAACCCATAAAAAATGACAACTTTAAATTTTTTTTAAAGTATGAATTTATAATTAATTCGTTGAGGTTTAAAAATACACTCTCGTGTAATTTTAAGCGAATACCGAATTTTTTTATTTCAAATTAGAACATGTCGGAATATGTACGAAATTAAATTAACATGCGTGGGTTAATTAGTCATGACAAACATCACCTAAGTCCTAGTAATTAAACTACTCACACGACATAATTGACACACAAATATTGCAAGCCGAAAAAATAATTTTCATTAATAAATGTCAACTTACAAAATTTCGGGTCCAATACTTGAATTACAATACACAATATGCTCCTCCAAAGTGTGCCTCCAAAATGCTCTCTACACAATTTTTTTTATCTCTCAAAGTGTGTCTTTTTGAATTAGACACCATAAATCCATATTCCCTCGAAAATATCATGTTTAAAATTTTTAACGTGTATTTAAGCATAAGGTATCAAAACATCTAAGTGCAAGCATAACTCATCAAAAATGACAACTTTAAATTTTTTTGAAAGCATGAATTTATAATTAATTCGTTGAGGTTTAAAAATACACTCTCGTGTAATTTTAAGCGAATACCGAATTTTTTTATTTCAAATTAGAACACGTCGGAATATGTACGAAATTAAATTAACATGCGTGGTTTAATTAGTCATGACAAACATCACCTAAGTCCTAGTAATTAAACTATTCACACGACATAATTGACACACAAATATTGCAAGCCGAAAAAATAATTTTCATTAATAAATGTCAACTTACAAAATTTCGGGTCCAATACTTGAATTACAATACACAATATGCTCCTCCAAAGTGTGCCTCCAAAATACACTCTACACAATTTTTGTTATCTCTCAAAGTGTGTCTTTTTTCTTTTTTCTTTTCTTTCACTCTCTCGTCCACCTTCCTTCATGTGGGAATTGGCTTATGATTTATACCGCAAAATGGGGTACAAAACGTGGGGGAAATGGGGAGGAATTATGGGAAGAAACATGGGTTGGTGGGATAATGGGTTAGTGGGCTTTCTTTTTTTTTTTAAACAAATTTCGCGAGAAAATTAGATGGGGTAGGCAAGGGTCGAACCCCTAACCTCTCCTATGCATGCCCAGGACTCCAACCACTGAACCAGCTATCAACTTTTTTTTATAATATGCCTCCAGTTATATTTAACATCATATTAAATCCCAAATTTCATAATTTGCACAATAGCCCAAATCACCATAACTTCTTCATTCGGAGTCCGATTAACTTGCCGTTTGAACCGATGTGACCCTCATTTCGGGACTAACAAATTTTCAATAGTGTTCGGGTCTCGAGATTGACTTCGGGCGTTGACCCGGGGCTTTGACTTTGACTATCTTTTGAATTCGAACTTTGCACGGCCATAACTTCTTCGTTTCAACTCCGATTGTCACGATGTTTGAACCCAGGCATCCCTTGATTCAAGGCCTTCAATTTTCGTATTTGGTCCGAGTCCGAAATAAATCTTTTGAATTTATAATTTTATCCCTGAAGTTGTGTAGGTGCCCTTTTCATGCATATTTTGCGTCCGGACTTCACAGCTTTCTTTTTAAATCTGCCAATACTTAAAAACAAACTTGCACAAGAGATTAGCAATATAAGATGTGAGCGTGAAGTTTTCAAAATTGCATTATTAATCCCATTTATTCTAAATTTGTATTTTCTTTCTTTTAAATAAAAATAACTCTAAAAGCTCTTTATTAATGATATAACGAGACTAACAAGTCCTAGATTTGGGTATAAATGATACAAAATAATGCACTCATCACAAAGTTCTTGAAAAAAATCTGTTCCCGAAGTCATTAAATTCTATGAAAGAATAGTGGGACAAACTAGTGGGAAAGTGCCAAAAAATTGCCAAAAACTATTCCCACCAAAATCTTGTTCGAATGACATTTTCGTTCGAACGAACTATCTAACAAGTTTCCAGAGGCAAGTCGTTGGCACACCTCGTTCGAACGAAATTCTCGTTCGAACGAAGAGACAGAAAGCTTAAAATTTTATTTTTAGCCTAGAAACTTTATTTTAAAGTACCTTTCTGAAAACAAACCTCGATTTAAAATAAAAGTACACCCAATATAAAAATATTACAAGTCTCCCTATATAAATACAGAAATGCATTCATACCTTTGGAGACTATGGAATATGATGTTGATGACGTAGAAATAAGGCACACTAAACCGGCATTTTGATGAAGCTTTAAACTTGGACGCTACGTCTTCAACTTTAGTACGTCATAGGCTTGAAGGATGGTCAATAACTCTATCCTATGACTCAAACATTTTTGTCCAGAATTGATCCAAAACTACAAAGGACTCAATTGGAAATTTGTATCCTTACAGAATTCAAGATTGAAAATGTGTGTGGACATTTAAAAGTCAACAGAGTGCTCGCATAGCATTAACAGAGGAGATTCTCTGTGCAAGAAGGCGCTGGCATCAAGCTTTGACAACTCTACAGACCATAAATTGATGGTGATGATTTAGGTATATAAATCCTTCAATGCTTGAATAGCCTTTTGTCCTTCTGTGGTCTCCCGACCTCTAATTAGGGCACGGTCAGGTTGGACAATATCTTCAATTGCGGTCCCTTCAGCGATGAACTCTAAGTTCGAGATAATCTGGAAGATAATTCCTTTGTTGGATGTACAAATATGGGTACCTATAAAAAAGAAATGGGAAGTATAAAAATCAGAGAAAAAAGAAAACTTAAAATCTATATATTCAATCAAAATATGTTTTGCACCCCAAAACAGTTAATTCCACAAGCAGGTTCAGGTATATTAGCAAGAAGATCATTGACAATTTTCGTTCTGAGTTCACTCTCAATAAACAGTTCATCAGCATTAAGTTACACGAGTTCGCTCTCAATTGACATTTTTGTTAATAATATTCTTAATTATGTTTTCCCTAATATAAGCCTTAACTAAAGGAAATATCACTACCAAGATGAAATAATGACACATGTGAAAATATAATATTTTCGTCTCAATGCTGGACATGTGTAATGTTCCTAGAGAAATGTTGAAACTCATTGTTGTTTAGTATTTCTCTTCGATTATATATTTTCTCCTGTGTAAACACTTAGTTGAAGCCTCAAATCATCATCTTCTAGGTTGTCTTCTTTATCATGACTCTCTCTTGCCATGTTAGGCGTTTGCACTCCCATTCTACATCATTGCCTAGAATACATCATTTACTCATGAGTAAAAATACATATTGAACACACAAATTCAATTCATATACACACCTACAGTGCCACTTAATTCAAACCAAATATTGTGGCAGTTATTGCTTAGTTAGGACAGTAACATACTCATAGGAGACTCTAAAGATTATAAAAAATACTTCATGCTGAGAGATGATAGTTATGCAGGTATATATGTGCATTTAATTGTAGTCCTGAGAGATGATAGTTATGCAGGTCTGCATACAAAAGCTCCTTCAAGCTTGCTGTCCCATGTGACACCCCACCTAATTAAATACCGGGTAGCTACTCCTTTATTAAATTAATACAGAATATCAAGTTGGTTCAGTCTTAGCAACACTATCGAAAAACATTTAATTAATTACTAGCCACCTAATATTTAAAAAGAGAGATGCCAAATTTTATTAATTAAGTTATCAAATAACCAAGAATTAAATCATTAACCATCAATCGCATAAACAATCTCATATGAATAACCAACGAAATGAAATCAACCGAGTCTAGAGTAAACACTCCAATAAAAATAATGCCAGAGTAAATAAAGTCCAAATACAAGAGTTTGAATAATTAAACCAATAACCGAAATAATGATAGTCTGTAACTACAACCTCTAAATAATAATGGATGTCATGCCCTAACTGATACAAATGACTCTGAAGGAACCAAGGATAATAGGAAGGCGTCTAATACCAAGATCCTGTAGCTCACACAGCAGCTACAACACGTCATCAGAATGGAACTCCTATGCTTGGCGTCCCTCTGGCTGGGCATCTAAAAATGTTTTTACAAAACAAAATAGGTTTGGAGGAAAACGGGTCAGAGCCCGAGGTGAAAACAGTTTAAAACTTTAGCAAGTGTTTAAATTACAATTAAACAACACATATTATAAACATGTTAGTTGCGTACTCTCACATGAGTTTCTCCCCTCTTAACTAATGTGCACACCTAACGTATGCCCTTAACCCATCCCAGTTATGTCACTAACTAACTAGTCTGTACATCTTCCGCTTTTGCATTCTACCATAGGATGTCTACTCTTAGTACCCAAAACAGTTATAGTCATAACCCATATTCGCATTCATTAAAATTACTTATCTCAAGTATTGATTAAATTCTCATTCTTAACCCATTCAGATATCTTAGTTATTCACATCTACTACGCAACAATGAACCAGTCACAAGTACATAAGTATATCACTCTCAGTATATAAATACGTATATGGCACGCCTAGGCAAAACTGTGGTATACACATACTCTTCTATCGAATCCCGGTACATCACGTACATAGGGACTACGAGTTCCGAATCTCTTAAGAACCGTTTCAATAAGCAAAATCACACATATTGGAAGCGAACATAGTTCACATATCCATGGGTCACTCACATACCTACGCTCCACGGTCAGCTGACATATCGACTCATAAATAAGTCATTCACGGTCCTATGTCCTTAAGGTACCAGTCTAAATCCTCCCGAAGGCACATAAGGATAAGAGGGTCCTTTACAAAAAAACTAACCTCCCGTGATAGCAAGTATGGTAGGTATGTCATACACATAAGAAATCCATTCACTAGGCATTCACACAACCTTAGTAATCATATTTCAATATAGAAATTCACATTCTATCTAGTAAGTCTCGTACGTAGTAAGATTATCCCGAACATCATACATAATTATATATTTAACTTGATAATTTTCTCTCGTCGTGTCAATTTGAGTACCTAAACCTACCCCAAAAGGTTACTAGCCCTCCTATTAGTTTCTAATGCTATCTCCGTAACTTAAAGCCCCTCCATTACTGTTCTAATCCTTACCTCAGTGTTTATTCCCATTATAATTTCAATTAGAATGATTTCTAACCGTAACTCACTCGGTAGTCCCTCGTAAGCAATAGTATTCAAATCCCTAAGGTAATCCATTTTTTTGGGCGTCAACTAAGTCCCTACTGACCTTAACTAAGTCCCAAAATATCAATTTAAACATCCTAAGAATCATCATCGCCCTTGAGATTTTTATTAAGCCTTAAGGGAAAACAATTGCCAAAAATCAGAAGGGGTCGATCGATCGATCAAGCAAGTATCAACCCATATTTTCTTAAACAGTTACGGGTTTTCCTCTTTTGACTCCTCTAATTATTCATTACAATGTCTTAAACTCCCAACCAAGTATACTAATTATCATACCAACATGTTTGCATCATTTTCCACGTTTTAGAATCATCAAATCAAAATGGAACATCAACTTCTTGGATCAATTTACCTAATTTTTATATAAAAACCCTAGTTCTCCTATTTCTTCAAGAACACTATATAATTCAATACAATTTCATAATTCTCTACCCATAAATCATAATTTTGTGTCTGCTATTATCTCCGATATTAAACTACATGCAAGACCTACCCAAATTATGATTTAAATTCTTCAAATCCATTCAATTTTCATTATTTAAGGTTATTTTTCAATTCTAACCTAACATGAATGATATATGCGCTAAATTTTTGCAAGTTAAATCACTTGTCTAGTAATGACGATTCTGATCCGATGAAGTAGACGATATGTGGATGATCCTTGCTTTTCGATCTATCCAGTGGTGGTGATGGTGGTGCAAAAGCCTCTAATTGGTGGTTCTCCAATGGAAACTCCATTTTCTTCCACTCTAATGGCCGTTCATGATTTTTGGTTGAGAAACCCTAAGGGACTAAAGTGTTGGCTGATATTAACTGTCTAAAATTCGTGGGTCACTATTCACCCAAAAATAGGAATGACTAAAATACCCTCCTAGGTTGCCGGTTATGCCTAAAAATGCCCCAGGATCCAAACTAAACCCCCTGGCTAGTGTTTTCTGAGTATCTCGAACCTTCCGGACACGTTGGTGCACTCAAAATGCTCATACGGATGACATAAAAATAAAATACTTTTAAATCCATTAAATTGAGTCCTGACACGACTGACACGCGCGTCCCATTTTAATTATCGAAATTGCCGTATTTTCAACTCGCGACAATTTTAATAATTTCAAAAATCACATATTACCATAATCACTCAGTAATATTCAAGAACAAATCGAATACTAACTCTCATCTCGCTAGCATTTAAATCCGGATGATTTTCCAATTAATTATCCCAAATTAATTTTAATAAATCTCATAATTAAAAGCCATAAAAATATGGGGTATTACATACTTCCCCCCTAATAACGGAATTTTATCCCGAAATTCGAAAAATAGGCATATCTGGAAAAATTGGTAATCCTCCAGTACTCAAAGTAAAATACAAAGAAAAGCTCAATCACTACAGCCCTCGCTTCACAACAAGCTTGTTGAACAATCTGAATACTTTATCAGTTATAGGGTTACACCTCAATAAATGCACCTCACATTGTGCTCTTACTAAACAATACTCGAATAAGAATAACCTATACCTCATTGGCCGCATTATCTCAATATTATTGTGAGTTCGCGCCTCACTACGTATCAACTCCCGCGTTTATCTAGATAAAAACTCCCATCCTGGGGGAAACCATAGAACATCTGACTACTCTTATCCGTTCTTTGAATATTTGTTCCCAACGTTATGATTTTTACACAAGGGAAAGCCACTCACGACTGATCTCACTCTAACTCCTGACTGATCTAAAACTCTGATAATCCGCTCACCTCTAAACATCCAAAGAAAGAATGATAAGGTTTATCCACACAAAACCTCAGTAAGCACCTTGTCCATTATGAATAGGTACGGGTGTTTTCACCCAACTCTACCATTAGGTAATATCTTTTTCCCATTACCACAATATACCTCAGTTACTAGCTATACCCGTTTTGGAAATGAAATGATCACAATGGATCTAAAATTGCTTTCATACAGTTCCACCAGTCGTCAATCACCTTGCGCCTACTCCTCGGGATATCAGTGAGACAACCTTCTCAGAACGAAATGTTATCTCCACTACTTTCTGATACCCCACGTTAAATGTGGATTTTGGGGATCTCATCCTAGTTCTTAATAATACTGCGTAGGGCCACGTACCAGCGTGTTCACTATCTAATACTATAATTTACCCAAGGATATAACAATTACTTTCCTTCCGAACAACCTATCCCACATATTCGAATGAACTCGTTATTTATCTATAAGTTGGCAACCCCTCAAGGAAATTTACCAACTTGACTCTTCCATTACTGGAATGTCGGCTTGATACAAAATTATCTAGTTGATCATCTTACCCCAATCGATCTACTACTTACTATACCCCTTTCAATGCCGACTTTCACATATAATTCTTCCCGTTAAGTGATACTTACTAACCCTCTCCTTCCCTCGATGTATCCCAAAATTTTGACACGTGCACCTTTCACCACGTTATGCACATCTGGACTCCTATACCTTATCAACATCCTCACTCCATTTACGCGTAAGCCACTCTCAACATTCGATTGGGTGGAACTCCGCTCCAAATTGTCCATAATAGTTTACTATTTGCCTTCTCAAGGGACACTCCCTTTTTACATGGCTTCCCACTGCCTTTCAACCAATTTTGAACGTGTTATTCTGATTGCATAAGAATCAATAAATTGTCGTCCTTCTCACGACCCTTAATCCACTCTACCACTTTCATTTTGTTATTTTAGTCTCACAAGTAATAATTTCACCCATCTATGTCCCTTCTTCCGGCGATTAACACCTAAGCAAACCAGGGTGTCTACACCCTTTATAACCCATATATACAGGTTTAAACATCATATACGCTCCATACGTACTCCAAACTCTTTATTGCCCCTGCATTTGTAACGTGGCTATACCACTTGGGCGTTCTCAATCACCCCCGAATTTAAAATCCTAAATCCTCCTTAACCTCAGTGCATCCTTCAACCCGTCGAAATAAAAACCCAAAATTTTCCAGTACTTTCTCACCACACCACTGGCTCTACTGGCCTTATATCATAATTTACCCTTTAACTTCCAGTTATAACTACATACTTCCATAACGACAGAGGTATCTAAATCATGAACGAATGGCCACACATCTCCTTACTACCAACCTTACGCTAAGTTTCATGCGTGGGGTGTCTCGCAAAGCGAAATCCAAACAAGGAACCCCCCCGATACACTACTTCCTAGCATTATCAGTCATCAAAATCTGTTAAGCCCTCGGTCCATAACATGTACCCCTATTTTCCCGCTTCTTGACAATAAAGTTACGTCTCCTTTCGCAATTACACTTAAATAAGGGACTCCTTTCGAAAGTCAATGTCTCTTAACATTGATGGAAATCACCTTACATAAACATCATGCAAATATAATCGGGCTTCTCAAAATCCCGTCCCTAGACATACAACCATGAGTATTAACTCCCACGTCTCTAAAGGGTGATATAACAATGCACTCTTCTTATTACTACATCCTGAACGTTAATGATAATAATCAGCTAAATTTTTCCGCTTAACAGTAAACTAAATACACTCCGCATCATATCGATAAAGTCCCTACACATAGCGGGAACGAAAGTTCGAGACCATTATACTTTTCGAAGTCTCAACAATATATATATATATATATATATATATATATATATATATATATATATATATATATATATATATATATATATATATATATACATATATTCAAAAATACAATCGCGAGCCCGACCCTCTCGCAGATGGGGCCTTGCCAGAACAAAACATTCTACACCAAGGTAGTAACCCCGATAGACTTGCAATAATCGCACACTATTGATTTAAACATTATAATAAAACTATAATTAGGATAATATCATACTCGTATAACACAACACTAAAACGAGTAATTTCAATAAAGTATATATCTCTATCAATATACCCATTCATCCTCTGCGGATAACACTAAAGGTAACCCCATTATACCAGGGAGGAATATTCACATAAATAATAACATTGCCGAGATACTCGCTAAACACGACTCTCAAATGAAACATAGCAATAATAACAAATGTAGTAACTCGTTTATGCCACATACAACACGCAACATCCTCTGAGGATATAACTCATACTTCTACCTTGCCAATCGCCGTGGCAGCTTAAATGGTTCCTGGACTTATCACACATGTCCGTACCAAACTGAAAATTTTAATAACTATTGCTCTTGCTAGGCACCATACCCTTATCCCTCTACTTGCTTCGGGGAACATTTTAACGCACGGGCTTTACTCCCCACAAAATACCTCTACACATACTTCAACTATCTCCGGTCACACTGACCGTGTTAAGGTTGTCCTTCTCTTGGACGTTGGTAGTGTTGACTCTGATGACTATCTCCATTGTTCCTTTAGCTTTGATGGCCCTAAGGAACACGCTACTGGTTTCCACATCTCTTTCTAAAATCACCATCGCTTGGTAACAATTCAACTATCCGAATTATTTAAATGGGCTCACTGATGGGTCTCCCTCTTGTGGTGCTTCTTCAACACCATTTCCCCAAGTCTTACTCTATCTAAATTCTTTGATTCTTGTAGCTCCCCTCACAAGGAAGCGCTTACCTCCATATTAACAAAATGCGACTTAATTACCATCTGCATTGACCATCCAAGCAGAATTTCCCAGAAGTGCTAACAATTTTTTTTTCTTATATGCAAATTCTCCCTTTAATGTCCTCTTCTCCATTTCACCTACTTCACCCGGTGTAAGGTTCACTAAATGATGAAATTTCTCCTCACAAAGAGACCTCTGTCCGACCCTCTTGTGTGAGTTAAGAATAACATTCGCATATCACTCTGAACATCTAATGAAGGAACTTATGGTCAAACCATACTTATGCGCCTTCTCTCGATGACACATTCCACTTCTAAGTGTGGTAGTTGCCTCTCATCTTTGTAACTCCGCTCTTACGAGCTAAGAAAAAAATTTTACCCCAAATTTTCACTCCTGATTAGCCATACCCCGTCATATGCCAAGCCTTTGGATATTTTACGTTAGTTGGCTAGTACACGCCATCTCCGCATTTCTAGTATTTCCACTGCTGGTTCTTTTCAATGTTTCGTCTGACTCCCTCCCAATCCAACCTTACTAGGTGATTCTAATTTGACCCCACATTCTACTATAGTCGTACCTGGAAGTCACAAGTCGCGCCTTAGCCGTCTTTACCGTCCTGGACTTTTATGCCATAATATGGGTGGCTTCAACTACTGTCATCCTTCTTTAATAAATCTAGTAACCTCAACTGATCTTTGCCTCCTGCTGTCCACCAAACTATCTTTGCCTGATGTACTGCATTATTCGGCACATGAACACACTCGAATGCAAATAAGATTCACTATCATATACAGCAGGAGAACAAAATCTCACCAAAGAAATCAACAATCCTAAACATAGGGCTCTATATCAAAGAAAGCTACGCTGGGAGTATAATAAGCCGCACAGATCCTAAAGGACACTAGAACCTGATGCTCTGATACCACCTGTGACACCCCGTCTAATTAAATACAGGGTAGCTACTTCTTTATTAAATTAATACAGAATATCAAGTTGGTTCAGTCTTAGCATCACTGTCGAAAAATATTTAATTAATTACTAGCCACCTAATATTTAAAAAGACAAATGCCAAATTTTATTAATCAAGTTATCAAATAACCAAGAATTAAATCGTTAACCATCAATCGCATAAAAAATCTCATACGAATAACCAACGAAATGAAATCAACTGAGTCTGGAGTAAACACTCCAAAAATAATAATGCCAGAGTAAATAAAGTCCAAATACAAGAGTTTGAATAATTAAACCAATAACCGAAATAATGATAGTCTGTAACTACAACCTCTAAATAAGAATGGGCGTCATGCCCTAACTGATACAAATGACTATGAAGGAACCAAGGTTAAATAGGAAGGCATCTAATACCAAGATCATGTAGCTTCCACAACAGCTACAACACGCCATCAGAATGGAACTCCTATGCTTGGCGTCCCTGTGGCTGGGAATCTAATACCAAGTATTGATTAAATTCTCATTCTTAACCCATTCAGATATCTTAGTTATTCACATCTACTACGCAACAATGAACCAGTCATAAGTACATAAGTATATCACTCTCAGTACATAAATACAGATATGGCACGCCTAGGCTAAGCTGCGGTGCACGCATACTCTGCTATCGAATCCCGGTACATCACGTATATAGGGACTACGAGTTTTGAATCTCTCAAGAACCGTTTTAATAAGCAAAATCACACATATTGGAGGCGAACATAGTTCACATACCCATGGGTCACGCACATACCTACGCTTCCATGGTCAGCTGACTTATCAACTCACAAATAAGTCATTCACAGTTCTATGTCCTTAAGGTACCAGTATAAATCCCTCCGAAGGCACACAAGGATAAGAGGGTCCTTTATAAAAAAACTAACCTCCCGTGATAGCAAGTATGGTAGGTATATCATACACATAAGAAATCCATTCACTAGGCATTCAAACAACCTTAGTAATCATATTTCAATATAGACATTCACATTCTATCTAGTAAGTCTCGTACGTATTAAGATTATCCTGAACATCATACGTAATTATATATTTAACTGGATAACTTTCTCTCGTCGTGTCAATTTGAGTACCTAAACCTACCCCAAAAGGTTACTAGGCCTCCTATTAATTTCTAATGCTATCTCAGTAACTTAAAGCCACTCCATTACTGTTCTTATCCTTACCTCAGTGATTATTCCCATTATAGTTTCAATTAGAATGATTTCTAATCGTAACTCACTCGGTAGTCCCTCGTAAGCAATAGTATTCAAATCCCTAAGGTAATCCATTTTTTCGGGCGTTAACTAAGACCCTACTGACCTTAACTAAGTCCCAAAATATCAATTTAAACATCCTAAGAATCATCATCGCCCTTGAGATTTTTATTAAGCCTTAAGGGAAAACAATTGCCAAAAATCAGAAGGGGTCGATCGATCGAAGAAAAGGGGTCGATCGATCGACATTCTTGAGTCGATCGATCGATCAAGCAGGTATCAACCCAGATTTTCTTAAATAGTTACGGGTTTTCCTCTTTTTGCCCCTCTAATTCTTCATTACAATGTCTTAAACTCCCAACCAAGTGTACTAATTATCATACCAACATGTTTGCATCATTTCCCACGTTTTAGAATCATCAAATCAAAATGGAACATCAAATTCTTGGATCAATTTACCTAATTTTCATATAAAACCCTAGTTCTCATATTTCTTCAAGAACACTATATAATTCAATACAATTTCATAATTCTCTACCCATAAATCATAATTTCGTGACTGCTATTATCTCCAACATTAAACTACATGCAAGTCCTACCCAGATTATGATTTAAATTCTTCAAATCCATTCAATTTTCATTATTTAAGGTTATTCTTCAATTATAACCTGACATGAATGATATATACACTAAATTATTGCAAGTTAAATCACTTGCCTGGTAATGACGATTCTGATCCGATGAAGTAGACGATATGTGGATGATCCTTGCTTTCTGATCTATCCGGTGGTGGTGGTGGTGGTGCAAAAGCGTCTAATTGGTGGTTCTCCTTTGGAAACTCCATTTTCTTCCACTCTAATGGCCGTTCATGATTTTTGGTTGAGAAATCCTAAGGGACTCAAGTGTTGGGTGATATTAACTGTCTAAAATTCGTGGGTCACTATTCACCCAAAAATAGGAATGACTAAAATACCCTCCTGGGTTATCGGTTATGCCTAAAAATACCCCGGGACCCAAACTAAACCCCCGGCTAGTGTTTTCTGAGTATCTCGAACCTTCCGCACACGTTGATGCACTCAAAATGTTCATACAGATAACATAAAAATAAAATACATTTAAATCCATTAAATTAGGTCCGGACACGACTGACACGTGCGTCCCATCTTAATTACTGAAACTGTCGTATTTTCAACTCACGATAATTTTAATAATTTCAAAAATCACATATTACCATAATCACTCAGTAATATTCAACAACATTATAATAATCAAATACTAACTCTCATTTCTCTAGAATTTAAATCCGGATGATTTTCCAATTAATTATCCCAAATTAATTTTAATAAATCTCATAATTAAAAGCCATAAAAATACGGGGTATTACATCCCAGTGGAAAAGGTCCAAGAATATAAAGAAAGTCCCTACCAAAAAGGTTGCTATAAATAGTTGAAAGAGAGTTGAAATAATATTTGCCCACTTGACAAAATTCTAGGCTGCAATCAAACAAAAATATATATAAATAATTAAAAGTTTCTATGAGCATTTCACTGGATAATAAAGAAGCATATACGAAAGTGTTACACATCAGAAGACATTCATATTTAGTGCCTATTTAAACATATAGCCATCTCCTCCAAAAAAGTAAACACAAAAACATAAGATTGGAATAACCTACAATTGCATTCTTTAAGAGTATAACCATATGGGTTTTCTTTGATGTGTGGGATTCACATAGTCAATTATCAAAAAAAAAAAAAACTCATGGAATGAAAAACAACGCGGATGAAATTATTTTATCTCTATAAAGGACTATGAAACACAATTCAGTTTACAAGGAATCAAACTAGCAAACATCAAATTACAAGGTTAATACTGGAAGTAATACTAATGTGAAACTGCTTACACTCCAAGAAGGAATGGTGAAACCGCTGCCTTGATAGTTCAATCAACACCCTACAAATGAAATTTAACAAATAATTACAAATAATATAACCTTAAATTGAACTTATAAACACTTGAAAGTGCAACTTTATACTACCAGGGGAACTGAACAATAGAAACTACATGAATTCACAACTCACCCCATTGTGCAGTTTTTTCAGGAGTTTTACTCAACCGTCACGTATTTTTACATCCGGAGTAAACGAACTTCTCCATTGCTAAGGCGAAAGGGCATGATTTATTTTCCAAATATAACTAAAAAAATGTAGATAGATGAAAGTGTAAATATATACCCTCAGTTGTTTATAGTGTCAATTTTTCTGGATCAAATTCCCCACCCTACCCTGTTGCCCAACTTTATTGCCTACACCCAAAAACGGTGCTGATGCGACCCTATCAATACAACTCTCGGAAATCTTCTCCGTCTTTTGGATTTCCAAGGAAGTTTCGATACTACCCCTATCGTGAACAAGAACGTCCTAGGCAATCGTATGTGACTCAATAGTTAGATGGGTTCATTTTCACAAGCTCATAAATGGATACAAAACATTTGGGAGAAAAAATATACATAATCATAATGAAATTATAAAAGTTGAAATGATTGAGAGGACTTTTGGTATGCAAGCAAATATACTGTAAATTGTATTGTGGGTGTGAGTGTGATTCGTTCAATTTTCGAGGTGGACTATGATTTCGAAATATGAGGATGTGTTATGAGATTTTTTTGTTTCTTCATACCGTCTACAAGTCCATGCCGTGGTGTGGTCCTTTCTCACTCTAGTTACTAGATATTATTTGTCGTCAAGTGATTTTTTTTTTGACGAAGATGATTTGGTTGACAATATAAGAGAATCATTAACCGTGTAAAAAGGCGGAACAAAATCAGATCGGTTCTCTTCATCGTTAAGTTATTGCTATCGAATGGGTTCTACATTTTAATTAAGTCTTGACATGGGATTCTATCATTGTTAACTTTTCCAAATATAATGTGTTTTAACCATAGTGTAAATAGATGAATGTGTCATTCAAAGACATAAATAAACCAAGGACACTAAAATTATAATGTTAGATGATAAAACACTTATAATGATATTCATTGCATTTGTCAAAACAAAGAATATGTATTTAAGTGAGTGTATTAGGCTATAAATATGTATATAAGTGAGTGTGAACCTATGCTAGTTTAGGAGAGAGATTGTGTACTACATAGGTTTGTGTTGCAGCAATATGTGTTTATGTAGGTGTGTGTTAGTGAGTTCTTTTACAACAGTAATTAATATTATATAGTGGGTTTGTGTTATTGGATATAGAAGCAAATGTCTATATATGATGTAATTAGTATGTTATAAGATCTACCAACAGTCTTTTCTGTCAACATATCTCCAGCATATAGTCAAAATTATAGTGCCCAAGAATATTCCAACAATCAGCTGTAAAGCAAGGATGGGAACCACAGAAAGTAAATTATAGTACGCTGGGCAAATGAGTAAAGACCATCAATATCACTTTTGCAAAACTTCCCACAAGTAACAATAACCACACCATAAGCACGCAATATGTATTTGGTAATCATAACACGAATAAAAATTGCTAAGAAATTCCATAGGGCAGAGTATTCTGAAAAAAAAAAGAATAAAAGAAATATCAAGTTAATAATAATAGACATAAATAACATACCTTAACTTATTCATATATTTTTTTCTCCCAAAGGAAGAGTTCCTGTAATGTAGAAGAAAGATTTTTGGATCTCATCCCTAAATCTCCATTAATATCTAAGTGAGCGGGATCGGCCATCTCAATAGAGGGAGTCCCCACACTTTTAGAAGTAGAAGGCTATAAGAATACTACCGATAATGAAGGGGTAATTACGTTGAACATCTTGGAAGAAGCTGCTCCAAAAAATTTGAACGTTAAAAGTCACATAATTGAATAAAGGCATGAAATCATTAAATCAATGCTCAAAACAAAAAATGGGTTTAAACTCTAAGGTGAATATATCATTATAGATCAACTCCTAACCTTGATAGACTTTGTGTTTTCGACTTTGGGGATGTTTTCCAATTTCTAGTATATTGGTAAGGTCATTAACTGAGTCTGAAGCTCTCTAAAATTGAATCTGATTTTCCTTCACAACCTCAGAGTCATCTCGAAAACCACCTCGATCCTTAAAAGGAGCTACATTTGTTCGATCCCCTGAGGTATCTTCCTTATTAACAACTTTCTTATCCACCACCTGTATTCCCATCAAACCGGCAATAGAGATATCCATGGAACATCAGGTAGTCCTCAAGAATGTCTAGCAGCCTTATCATCTGAATTACATAATACCAGCCCCTAAAATTAAATACAACTAAGGTACATCCACATTTTGCCTGCAATACCAAACTCATTAATGGGGGTGATTAGAAGCCAATGACAAAACATAAACAGTCGAAATATCTTTGATCAAAATTAAATAATTACCAGCATTTGTTACAAGATGATCCCCTGTCGTGTAAGGAGGGATAGGTTCAGCACCTTGAAAAAGATAGGGGTGATTACGACATTTACGAAGCAGCATCACTATATTCAAAAGACGCTTGCGCTCTCCACTTACAACCTCAAGATCTTTCTGCAATAAAGATTTATAGTACTGCTTCTGCATTTGGGACATGCCAACTTTTAGAACTGTTTGCTTCTTAGGAGGTAATACTTTTTCAACATCTGACTTCAATCTTTAGAGAAGAAATGGGCAAAGGACCTAAACATGGCAGAAATAATGTAAACAGTTGTCAGATTAGATTAGACAAATTAATACTTGTATCTTAGTTGCATATAATCTAACCTTGTAAAGTTGTTTAACAACTTCATATTGGTCACTCTCACCAGAAATCAGAAACCATTCATCGAAAGTTTCCACTGAACTAAAGCTCTTTGGCAGTAGAAAGTTCAATAGTGACCAGAGCTCATGAAGGTTGTTCAGCACATTGATATAGGTACCAAGAATATTAAGGCTTACATGAAATCAATATAATATTAAAGGAAGCAACAACTTTAGCATTAGAAAAAGATAAAGAGGAAAAGAAACAAAACACTAATGAACCTCCAAGAAATGTATCGGGTAAAGCATAATATAAAGCAAAAAACACCCATTATAAATCTCATTTTAATGGGAAGTTGCAGCAAGGGTAGAGGTGTGGAGGGTGGAGAATATAGAATAATCTCATAAGAGTTCATCAAAACTGGGAATAGATGATAAATAGAAGAGGATATAGATTAGTTACTCAGATGCATGTCTCACATGATTTTTCAGGGGGTAAAAATCATGAACAAGTAAAGGGGAAAAAAGATGTACCTGAAGTGGTGTTCCTATGATAAGAAGGCAGTAATTAGTATTATAAATTCGCATTATTTTCGACAAAAGTGAATTCTCATTCTTGATTCGACGAGCTTCATCAATTATAATATAAGGCCAGCAAAAAAGACGCAATGTTGTCTTCTCTTTGGGGACCAGTTATTCCTCTAAACTCGTGCAAATAACCAAGTAAGAAAATGGTTTGTAATGTTTTGCCAAGCCCCTAAATAATAGGAATAATATTAATCCATCATTGTTAGATTGATTGATCACCGTTAAGCTGATTGAAGTGATATGAATAAACAAGTTATCAACGGTCATAGTTTCTAAACATACTATTTCATCAACAAGAATTCCATTTATACCATTTTCATACAGTCCTATCAGGAAGAATAATAAAAATTACTTCCACTGCTCCATCTTCTCTAAGGAGGTGACCACTAGCACCCTGAAGAATAAATAGTATACTGCTCAAGTCAATTTTAGATGATGTATTAGATCATTATAATTCTGTGTAAAGCAATCCAGAAGGCTTTGCCTTTCGGTTGCCAGCCTAGAAATCCAATACATGCATACAACAAATAGAACCATTAGATTCCCATCAATCAAGTCTTCCTACTATTCGCTAGCTCTTCAAACCTCCTCCCTCCTCCATTATCCGGGCTTTGGGACCAGCAATGCAAAATATATATTTGCACTGGCGGAGTTAAAAAACTTTTAGCTAATAAAGAAGAAAATTAGTTAAAGATCAAAACATGCACATAACATAATAACACAAAAGACATACAATCCATTATGGAAAGTTCCTAACAAAAATATAAGACAACAACACCTAGCATAAACCATTAAAATCCATAATTACAAAGTCCATATCAAAAAACCAAATTTGGAAATCATTAAACACGCTTGACAAGTGCTTTCGGCCACACAACCCAGCTCCCAGTACCAACGTCTCACAAATCCTCAGCTCTACCCTGTTAGCCCAAGTAAAGACTAGCATTGAGGTCAAATATCGTGTCTAGTATCTGTGACACCCCGACTAATTAAATACCGAGTAGCTACTCCTTTATTAAATTAAATTAAAACACCAAGTTGGCTCAGTTAATAGCATCACTGTCGAAAACATTTTATAATTACTAACCACCTAGTATTTAAAAAGTAAGTTGCCAAATTTTAATTGAAGTCTGATTAACATGCAACAAGTGTAATGAAGAATAATAACACCATTCACCATAATGAAGTAAATAGAATAACCGTCACATGATATAAGTAAATCTGGAGGAAAATTCCTCACAACATAATCCCACAACTGAAGTAACTAACAAAATACTGAATACTGAATGAATACATGCTAAAGTCTGAAAAACTGAAATGGAAATGTATCTAATAGAATTTGGGCAACATGCCCTACAACTGAGGAATACTGAGTAAGGAATCCAAATGATATAAGCGTCTAAAAGCAAATCCCTGTAGCTCCCACAAACAGCTACAGCTCGTCATCTGAGTAAGAATCCTATGCATGGTGTCCTTGTGGCTGGGCACCTAAAATGGTTTTACAAAAAGTAGATTTGAAAGAAAACGGGTCAGAGCCCGAATGTGGAGATATTTAAAAACCTGCAAGTGCTTTAAAAACATTTAAAACAGTATATGCAAAGTACATGTTAGGACGTGCTCTCACATGATATACTCACCTCTCGTCTAACTGTGCACTCCTAACGTTCCTGTACCCATTCATGTGTTATCTCGTAACTATCCAAAGAGTTTCTAACACTACTACTCGGTTCACGTTTAATTTCCAACCTTAATAATTAAATAGAGATTTCTACTTTAATTCCCGGATTCCCAATTACTAATAAAACCATTTATTGATAAAAGTTCTCTCTTTTTATCTTTTTAAAACATTACCATAACTATACTCACAATTTAACATAGTAAATTCCTTCTCATTTAACCGTATATTTTCACAACATAAATATACAATATAAGCACCCAAAGGCTAAGCTGCGGTGCACACATACTCTGCTATCCATCCCGGTACATCACGTACATAAGGATCACACATTCCGAATCTCTCAGGAATTGTTCAGATAACAACATCACAAATAGTGGAGGCGAACACAGTCACCATCACATGGGTCACGCACATACCTACGCTCCCACGATCAGCAGACTTACTAATATCACAATAAGTCCTTCTATGACCTATGTTCATCGAGGTAACCAATCTAAATCGGGCAACACAAGGATAAGAAGGCCCTAAGCGAACGTAAACCTCCCGTGATAGCAAGTATGGTAGGTATGTCATACACATAAAGTTATATACTAAGCATTCACACATCTTAGATATCTCGATATTAATAAAGGTATTCTCTACATCTTTATACCATTATTCCAAATTCAAATATTTCAAGTATCCCGATAATATATAAATTAAATAGTCGACACGTCTCACGTCGTAATTTCTTAAACTTAAAACCTATCTCAAATGGACTATTAAGTTCCCATTATTCACACCTATAACATCTTTATACCTAAGGTCTTTACTTCTACCCCAAACCTTATTCCATCAAATTATTCAAATTTTCACTATTAACCCAAATATTATCTCACATAACGAATTTCATCAATTTAGAATAATTCCTCAAATTATATTCCAATTAAAGTCCAATCTCATAATCATGTCTACTGGTCTTCCTTAAGGTTAAGGGTATTCACAATGTCTCCAATAATATTATTCAAGGGTTAACACCATTAAAATTCAATTAAGGAAAAACTTTACTCATTCTAGGAAGGTCGATCGATCGAACTTTACCTTCGATCGATCGATGGTGGTCGATCGATCGACTGAAGAACATCGATCGATCGAACGCACCAGGTCTGTTACGGACTGCTTCGTTTTGTAGTTAAAATTTCGTCCCAAAACTCCATTTCTAAGCATGAAACTCCAAGGCAAGGTTACTATAACATTATACTATCATCCTACAACAGTATTAACATTCTAATTCCCATAATTCATCCTTTAAAGGCTTAGTTTAGATCAAAACTACATCAAAATAATTTCCAGAATTCTTTCATTCAAGAACATCATTAAACTTCTTCTAACTCCATTTTTAAATCATCAAAGGTTCTGTTTAGAACATATAATTCGTCCAGAATATCACTACATGCAATTCCTACATAAATCATGGCTTTTAACTTCCAATTAATGAGTCTAAATTATCTTCAAAAATCAATTTCGTAAATTCCTAAACATGGAAAAACATAGCTTGAATCAAATGAGTTTAAACCACTTGCCTTAATCTATCTCTGAATTTGATGTTGAATCTTGAAGTTAAGTCTGTCCTCTCTCTTTCTTTCTGCAGAATTCTTTCCTTCTCTCTCTCTCTCAAGCTCTTCCCAAGGTTGAAGACAATGGAGTTGTGGAGGTGTGTTTGGTTTTTGGTAAGTTGGGATTGTATATCAACTTCTCCCGTAGCCCATATTGTCTCTTAGTGTAGTTAGTGGGTTAAGTGGGTTAAAGAAATAGTCAGATTGTAATTACAATTTTCGTCACTTTTTAATTCCCAAAAACACAAATTACCAAAATACCCTTTATGATGCCGGTATGGCCTAAAAATACCCCGGGACCCAAACTAAACTTCCGGCTAGTGTTTTCTGACTATCTCGACCCTTCCGGACGCGTTGGCGCACTCAAAACGACCATACGGTTAATGGAACTAAAATTCACTTTTTAATTTTAAAATAAAATACCATAACGTGGCGGTCACACGCGTCAAACAAAATTCCCAAATTGCCGTATTTAAATCTCACGACAATTTCAATATTACCAATATTCATATAATGCCAAGTATGCACATTATAATAAAATACTAACTCACATCTCGTTAATATTTTAATCCGGATTAATTTCCACTTAATAAACATTTAATTCAATTAATCCCCAAAAATAAATATCACAGAAAATACGGGGTATTACATACTTCCCCCCTAATAACTGAATTTCGTCCCGAAATTCGGAACTAGAAAGTATCTGGTAAGAATAACTCTGGATAACGTTCGCGCATCTCATCCTCGCGCTCCCATGTGGACTCCTCGACATTATGATGTCGCCACTGAACACGCACTAACGGAACTATCTTTGACCTCAGTTTCCACTCACTTCGGTCCAGAATAGCAATCGGTCCCTCCTCGTAGGAGCTATCTGGCTGGAGATCAATGTCCTCTACAGCAATGAGAGAATGAGCCAAATTATCTCTAAGGTATTTCCTAAGCGAGGAAATATGAAACACATCGTGAATCCGATGCAAATGCTCCGGTAACCCAAGTCTATACGCAACCGGACCGATCCGCTCAATAATAGGAAATGGTCCCACATATCTCGGTGCCAACTTCCCTTTCTTCCCGAAACGCATAATCCCCTTCATAGGAGATACTCTGAGCAAAACCTGGTCTCCCACTTGGAACTCTCTGAAGAATCTCTTCGCATCAGCATAGCTCTTCTGCCTGTCCTGAGCTACCCGAATGCGACTCCGAATCAATTCTATCCTTGCCGAAGTATCCTGAATCACTTCTGGCCCAAGTAGTTTGTTGTCCCCCACCTCCAACCAACATGCTGGGGAACGACAAGGTCTACCGTACAACGCCTCAAATGGAGCCATGCCAATGGTGAACTGGTAGGAGTTGTTGTAAGCAAACTCCACCAGTGGAAGATATTGTTCCCATCCACCCTCAAAGTCAATGGTGCACATACGTAGCATGTCCTCCAACATCTGATTTGTGCGCTCGGTCTGCCCATCGGTCTGCGGGTGGTACGCCGTACTCAACCGCAACTCCGTGCCCATGGCCTGCTGAAAACTCTCCCAAAACCGTGAAATAAATATCTTGTCTCGGTCAGACACGATATTTAAGGGCACCCCGTGAAGTCTCACTATCTCTGCAATAAAGAGCTTGGCATACTGTCCCGCAGTGTAGTCTGTCCTTACGGGTAGGAAATGAGCGACTTTTGTCAACCTGTCCACAATTACCCAAATGGAGTCGTGACCCCTCTGCGACGTAGGCAACCCCGTGATAAAGTCCATAGAGATGCTCTCCCACATCCACATCGGGACCTCTAACGGCTGTAGTAGTCCTGCCGGTCTCTGATGATCCACTTTTACGAGCTGACAAGTGGCGCATTTTGAAACAAACTCGGCAATATCTTTCTTCATCCCGCTCCACCAATACTTACGTCTCATGTCTTGGTACATTTTGTCCCCTCCGGGATGTACCGCGAACCGTGAGCCATGCGACTCTGCCATCACCTCATACCGCAATTCCTCCCCTTCGGGAACCACCAATCTCCCATTGAAGCGTAATCCCCGGTCTGAGCTAACGGTATAGGATTCGGCTCCCTCTGCCAATAATCGAACTCTGTTCCTGACAGAACGAGTCGTTTGCCTGTGCCCTCACTACTTTCATGACAATCTGCGGTGTAACAGTCATCACAGACATGAATGATCGGGCCACTGCATCCTGGTGTCCCAATTCTTTCCACTTTGCCTTCCACACATATGCCACCTCATCTACCGGTCTACGGCTCAACGCGTCTGCCACCACGTTAGCCTTCCCCGGGTGATACTGGATATCGAACTGATAATCTTTCACGAATTCAAGCCACCTCCGTTGCCGCATATTCAACTCCTTCTGCGTGAATAGGTACTGTAGGGACTTGTGATCCGTGAACAATCAAAACTTCTCCCCCAAAAGGTAATGTCTCCAAATACGAAGGGCAAATACCACTGCCGCTAACTCCAAGTCATGGGTAGGGTAATTCTCCTCGTGAGGCTTAAGCTTACGGGAAGCATAAGCTATGGCCTGACTCTCCTGCTGCAGTACACCTCCAAGTCCTTGTAAGGACGCATCGGTGTAAACAAGATACTCAACTCCCGGTCTCGACAATGCTAACACAGGTGCTGAGGTTAACTTGTCCTTTAACTCATCAAATGCCAACTCACAGGCATCACTCCAAATGAACGGCACACCTTTACGGGTTAGGTGTGTCATGGGACCCGTTATCGTGGAGAAACCCCGAATAAATCTCCTGTAGTATCCTGCTAGGCCCAAGAAACTATGGATCTCCGTCGGTGTCGTGGGCTGTCCCCACTCCCTCACCGCGGATACCTTCCCCGGATCAACCGATATTCCCCGGTCGGAAATAATATGCCCAAAAAACTGAACCTCCTTCCGCCAAAACTCGCACTTCTCATATTTTGCATACAACTCATTCTGGCGCAGTGTCTGCAAAACTAGCCTCAAGTGCTCGGCGTGCTCCTCCTCAGTCTGGGAGTAAACCAAAATATCATCGATGAAGACAATGACAAACTGGTATAGGAAATCCCTGAACACCCTATTCATCAAGTCCATAAATGCTGCTGGAGCGTTGGTCAAACCAAATGGCATAACCCGAAACTCGTAAGAGCCATATCTTGATAAGAACGCAGTCTTCGAGACGTCCTCCTCCCTGATACGCAACTGATGGTAACCAGATCATAAATCAATCTTTGAGAAGAAAGAAGCTCCTCTCAACTGGTCGAATAGGTCATCGATTCGAGGCAGCGGATACTTATTCCGTATCGTGACCTTGTTTAACTCCCGGTAGTCCACACACAATCTCAGTGAACCATCTCTCTTCTTCACGAACAACACAGGGGCACCCCATGGTGAAGTACTCCTTCGAATAAACCCCTGACCCAACAACTGTTCAATCTGATCCCGTAACTCCCTCATCTCAACTGGAGCCATACGGTACGGTGCTCGTGCTATAGGTCTCGTATCTGGTAACAAGTCTATAACGAAGTCTATCTCTCGACTGGGGGGTAGGCCTGGTATCTCCTAAAACACATCAGAATACTCCCTGACGACTGGGATCGAATCTAAAGGAATCACAACCTCCTTAGAGGTATCCTCCTCAATGTAATATAAATGAGCGGTCGAGCCTCCCTCTGGGCGAGGTATCTCCACTACAAACATCTCTTGCCCCGGAATGGCAAAAATAATTCTCCCACCGAAGCAATCAATCATGGCTCTATAATCAACGAGCCAATCCATTCCGATAATAACATCATGAACATGCATATCTAATACCAACATGTCCGCAGGTAATACCAAACCACCAATCTCTATCCCCACTCCCCGACATATAAAGAATATAAGTGACCCACTTCCCAATGGTGAGTCGACACACGCCACTGTGCTCTCCGCGGTGGCTAACAACCCTAAAGCCTTTGTGAAATGTGTAGCTATAAAACAATGTGTAGCCCCCGTATCAAACAGTACCCGACCCATAGTTCCATGGATAGAAAACGTACCCTCAATCGCGGGCGGAGCCTGTGGGACTGCTGCCTGGTGGACGTTGTAGACACGTCCATACTGTAGCTGCCCCTACTGAGCCGGAACTGCTGGAATGGGTGGCAATGCTGCCATCTGTGGCGGTGCGGGGAGAGCGGCGGGAAACATAGGCCTCTGTGGCTCCTGGCGAGCTCCCTGCTGCTGCTGCTGTGGGGCCCTGCCCTTATCAGGACAGTACTGGCGTTTATGGCCAGTCCTGCCACAAACGAAACACTTCCCTGGGAAGTTCCCTCCTCTCTGCCCCTGCTGTTCCCGGCCCTGGTGGCCGTTACCGTTCCTCCCTTGGCCCTGCTGGCCCTGCTAAAACTGCTGATGTTGACCATTTTGACCCTGCTGGCCCTGATGGCCGTTACGACCCCGCTGGCCATTCCGGGATCCTCCCTGACCGTTCCTGAAACCTCCTGAACGGAACCTCTTATGATCCCCCTGCTGGAAACCCTGATCAATCTGCCTCTGCCCCTGAACAGATTGTGCCCCACCGGCACCATGTCCTCCAGTCCTGCCCTGATGGCTAGACTCTCCCGATCTCTTGCCCTCAGCCATATGGAAGCGGTGATCCTGGCAGTGTAATAAGGCAGCGTTAACCACATCAGAATAAGTGGACAACGAAAGGTTCCCTAACAGATGCTGACGGATCCTCCATGTCAACCCGTCGGTGAATTTCTCAATCTTCTTCTTTTCTGTCGGTATCTCATCAGGAACAATATTCAACAGATTAGTGAACTCGACCTCATACTCGGCCACGGTCTTGCCCTCCCGCCTCAGACTCATCAATCTCCTCCTCATTTCAGTATGAACAGCTGACGGGAAGTACTTGCGGTCGAACCGCACCCAGAACTCCTGAATCGTGAGAGTATCCCTCTCCTCTACGGTGGTAATAGACTCCCACCACTGCAATGCAGATCCAACTAGCTTGAAAGTAGCTAGCACCTGCTTCTGAACATCCGTGCACTCATACATCCTCAAGTGCCGCTGTATATCCTTTCTCCACTAGCTCGAGACTACCACGTCTGAGCTACCTGCAAACTCTGGCGGATGTGCTTTCCGAAAAGCATCACGTACACGTTCCCAAGCAGACGGGAATGCATTTGTCTGTACTGGAGAGGCAACCGGCGCCTGAGGCGGTGCCTGCTGAACTACGACAATGGAGGCATTTACCTCTTGGGCTACAATAGCTGCAACCTCAGCGGCGTTCATCATGCCCTGAACCGATGCGGGCTGTGGTTCTGGCGTCGCATTCCTGGGAACTCGTCGTGCACGTCGTGGAGGCATTATGAAATAAGAATAAAGTCTATAAGTTCGCAGTTATAAACTTAAAATAGCTGAAGAACGTAGCATAAACAAAGGAATACAACAGTCCTAAAAATATAGGGCTCTATATCAAAGAAAGCTCAGCGGAAACATAATAAGTCGTTCAGATCCTAAAGGGAACTAGAACCTGATGCTCTGATACCACCTGTGACACCCCGACTAATTAAATACCGGGTAGCTACTCCTTTATTAAATTAAATCAAAACTCCAAGTTGGCTCAGTTAATAGCATCACTGTCGAAAACATTTTAGAATTACTAACCACCTAGTATTTAAAAAGTAAGTTGCCAAATTTTAATTGAAGTCTGATTAACATGCAACAAATGTAATGAAGAATAATAACACCATTCACCATAATGAAGTAAATAGAATAACCGTCACATGATATAAGTAAATCTGGAGGAAAACTCCTCACAACATAATCCCACAACTGAAGTAACTAACGAAATACTGAATACTGAATGAATACATGCCAAAGTCTGAAAAACTGAAATGGAAATGTATCTAATAGAATTTAGGCAACATGCCCTACAACGGAGGAATACTGAGTAAGGAATCCAAATGATATAAGCGTCTAAAAGCAAATCCCTGTAGCTCCCACAAACAGCTACAGCTCGTCATCTGAGTAAGAATCCTATGCATGGTGTCCTTGTGGCTGGGCACCTAAAATGGTTTTACAAAAAGTAGATTTGAAAGCAAACGGGTCAGAGCCTGGATGTGGAGATATTTAAAAACCTGCAAGTGCTTTAAAAACATTTAAAACAGTATATGCAAAGTACATGTTAGGACGTGCTCTCACATGATATACTCACCTCTCGTCTAACTGTGGACTCCTAACGTTCCTGTACCCATTCATGTGTTATCTCGTAACTATCCAAAGAGTTTCTAACACTACTACTCGGTTCACGTTTAATTTCCAACCTTAATAATTAAATAGAGATTTCTACTTTAATTCCCGGATTCCCAATTACTAATAAAACCATTTATTGATAAAAGTTCTCTCTTTTTATCTTTTCAAAACATTACCATAACTATACTCACAATTTAACATAGTAAATTCCTTCTCATTTATCCGTATATTTTCACAACATAAATATACAATATAAGTACCCAAAGGCTAAGCTGCGGTGCACACATACTCTGCTATCCATCCCGGTACATCACGTACATAAGGATCACACATTCCGAATCTCTCAGGAATTGTTCAGATAACAACATCACAAATAGTGGAGGCGAACACAGTCACCATCACATGGGTCACGCACATACCTACGCTCCCACGATCAGCAGACTTACTAATATCACAATAAGTCCTTCTATGACCTATGTTCATCGAGGTAACCAATCTAAATCCGGGCAACACAAGGATAAGAAGGCCCTAAGCGAACGTAAACCTCCCGTGATAGCAAGTATGGTAGGTATGTCATACACATAAAGTTATATACTAAGCATTCACACATCTTAGATATCTCGATATTAATAAAGGTATTCTCTACATCTTTATACCATTATTCCAAATTCAAATATTTCAAGTATCCCGATAATATATAAATTAAATAGTCAACACGTCTCACGTCGTAATTTCTTAAACTTAAAACCTATCTCAAATGGACTATTAAGTTCCCATTATTCACACCTATAACATCTTTATACCTAAGGTCTTTACTTCTACCCCAAACCTTATTCCATCAAATTATTCAAATTTTCACTATTAACCCAAATATTATCTCACATAACGAATTTCATCAATTTAGAATAATTCCTCAAATTAAACTCCAATTAAAGTCCAATCTCATAATCATGTCTACTGGTCTTCCTTAAGGTTAAGGGTATTCACAATGTCTCCAATAATATTATTCAAGGGTTAACACCATTAAAATTCAATTAAGGAAAAACTTTACTCATTCTGGGAAGGTCGATCGATCGACCTTTACCTTCGATCGATCGATGGTGGTCGATCGATCGACTGAAGAACATCGATCGATCGAACGCACCAGGTCTGTTACGGACTGCTTCGTTTTGCAGTTAAAATTTCGTTCCAAAACTCCATTTTTAAGCATGAAACTCCAAGGCAAGGTTACTATAACATTATACTATCATCCTACAACAGTATTAACATTCTAAGTCCCATAATTCATCCTTTAAAGGCTTAGTTTAGATCAAAACTACATCAAAATAATTTCCAGAATTCTTCCATTCAAGAAAATCATTAAACTTCTTCTAACTCCATTTTTAAATCATCAAAGGTTCTGTTTAGAACATATAATTCGTCCAGAATATCACTACATGCAATTCCTATATAAATCATGGCTTTTAACTTCCAATTAATGGGTCTAAATTATCTTCAAAAATCAATTTCGAAAATTCCTAAACATGGAAAAACATAGCTTGAATCAAATGAGTTTAAACCACTTGCCTTAATCTATCTCTGAATTTGGTGTTGAATCTTGAAGTTAAGTCTGTCCTCTCTCTTTCTTTCTGCAGAATTCTTTCCTTCTCTCTCTCTCTCAAGCTCTTCCCAAGGTTGAAGACAATGGAGTTGTGGAGGTGTGTTTGGTTTTTGGTAAGTTGGGATTGTATATCAACTTCTCCCGTAGCCCATATTGTCTCTTAGTGTAGTTAGTGGGTTAAGTGGGTTAAAGAAATAGTCAGATTGTAATTACAATTTTCGTCACTTTTTAATTCCCAAAAATACAAATTACCAAAATACCCTTTATGATGCCGGTATGGCCTAAAAATACCCCGGGACCCAAACTAAACTTTCGACTAGTGGTTTCTGACTATCTCGACCCTTCCGGACGCGTTGGCGCACTCAAAACGACCATACGGTTAATGGAACTAAAATTCACTTTTTAATTTTAAAATAAAATACCATAACGTGGCGGTCACACGCGTCAAACAAAATTCCCAAATTGTCGTATTTAAATCTCACGACAATTTCAATATTACCAATATTCATATAATGCCAAGTATGCACATTATAATAAAATACTAACTCACATCTCATTAATATTTTAATCCGGATTAATTTCCAATCAATAAACATTTAATTCAATTAATCCCCAAAAATAAATATCACAGAAAATACGGGGTATTACAGTATCACTACTACCTCTTGCTTATAATCAATGGTGTGCGAGTGCACTTTTTCCCAAACAGTCGCGTCTATCGTTCCCTTAGCAATCACCTTACCATTCAAACCTTTAATCTCACATGACACACCATCTTCTACTACGCACCGTGTTGCATTAGATGAAGCAGAGGTTACATGTATGACACTTTCTCCATTTGTGAGGCTGTAGTGATGCTTCCCCATATTAGACTTTACAAATGTAACCAAGTCAGCAAGTGTGTTCTCCAAGCCTTTTATAGATGCTTCCATTGTGTTCAATCATCCTTTTATACATTCATTTTCAATTTTTTCCGTTTGAAGCAGAGAAATGGCTGGCATGGAAGCTTTAATAGACGATAGTGACACTGAAGACCCTACACCTCGAGTGCATCCCCTTTTGTCTATGACAAATACTTAGGACAACACATCAGTTTCCAATGATTGGGATTGGTCAATACCCTTTTCTTTAAGCTCTACATTCTTTGCTTTCACCTTCTCCTACAATATATAATGTAATAAAAATATTAGAAAATCATTGAACATAACTAATCATATACTCTATAGTATTTGCAAACACTTACCATGCTTCAAGCAATGCTATCCGAGACTGTCCCATTTTCCCCAGAGTGGGAGGCTATCCACACATCAACACGTGTGATGTTGGTATTAGGATTGATGTCGGAGTTGTCATCATTAGGATTAGAGTTGGCATCTGGCTTATCAACCTTTTTCTTTTTCTACAAATATAAATTCGCCAATTACAGAATATTCAATTAGAAGAATACAATTCACCGATTAAAAAATATTCAATTGCAAAAAAATAATTCATCGATAAAGAATACAAAGTTTGAAAAAAAAATGTACTTACAAGTTTGTATCGGACTTGGACCTGACCATTACGCCCACTAGTGTGAGTGGACCCAATTTTAGATCTATTGGATTTCCCTAATTCTCTTTTCTTTCTGGCAACTTTCGTAACCTCATTCTCCACGAACTCCCTACACTACTCCGGCTTAACATAGGGAGGTACATTCGTCAACCTTTCTGCATCTGTTGTATACTTCATGTAATATAACCTCCTTAACTTGGATTTCCATGACTTGTATTTAGAGGCCATGTTTTTGAAATATTATTGTTTATGAGATGATGGAAGATCATATATTGCCTGGTATGAAGAAACATTATCTAGCTTTTAGGATATGAGATAATTCATAAAGAGAAAGAACAAATAAATATATATATTATTGATGTTTTACCAATATCTCAATCCAAACGTCATCTTTGTAGTTAACTGGAACTTTACACCAATCACCGTATGTAATTGGAACATTAACACGAACTATCTTCCCAAGTTGAGACATATATGGACCTTTTTCTCACCCACCACTTGATTATCCTCATCGATAGTAACTATTTCTCTTGCATCACTACCTTCGATAGACATTGAATACTTCTTCAAAACAACTAAACCATACAAATTAATGTGCAAAGCAGGACAACAAAACTAAAATAAGAATTTTAAAAAATCATCACTGCCATTAAATATCCAACATATAAATCACTATTAAGCATCACCATGATCCCAACATTTGTATTATAAAAGGTGCTTTAACATCAATCGAAAAGCTGATAATAACAAAATATGTAATATAGAAAGGGTTATTTCAATAAATAGGAATCTAGGATGAATAACAAAAGATGTTTGCATATGAACAAACTCAATTTAAACAAATAACACACTCAAGAAATGAAAACACTAGTAAACATGTCCAAAAGGCCATATATGTTCAGTTAACATTGAGCAAATCCTTTAGATTGACATTGTCCTCAAGAATGGATTGATACACGATCGAAACCTCAACGTCGTCCACCATTGTAGTCAATCTCTTTGGAGTATGCAAAATAATAGACCTTACCACATTTAAAAAATCCTTAGCATAGAATACTTGAGCTGCTTCAGAGGCAAGAATGAACGACTCATCATCAATTCTCTCTTTACTCTTAAGCTTACTTAAGTTAACCATCACTAACTTTGAGTGAGGATCAAATTTGTAGCCATTAATCTTGTCCTCAACTTTTACCCAATCACAATAAAATACGACTATCTTGAAAGACGTATAATCCAACTCAAATATGTCACGAATAATTCCGTAATACATTGTCTCCGCTTCTTTATAATTGGTATCTTTACCGCTTGATCTGAACTTAGTGATGGCCTTCATAAACACATCGTTATTTTGTGTTACCCGACGCTCGTCATATTTCCATGTAGAAAATTCAAACCCATTGGAACGATACTTCTTATATAAGTGTGCATCATATTTTGGCCCGTTGGCTAACCGCCATAACATTATATCAGTTGCTCCCTTTTTAAGTAGCTACAAAATATGATGACAAATAAGTATACTGAAATATAAAAAGACAAAACCAAATGTTTTCATATAGTCGACTTTAGTGCGAACCTCCTTAATCAACCATGGAACAAAACCCTCATTTTTTCCTTCATTGTACCCCCCTTTCGATTACGCCCAGAGGTAGATTTCCAGTAAAGATCATACTTCCTACATCCAATAAAAAAACATTTAAACATATGATACGTATTAACTTAAATAAAAAAACCAAAACTAATATACTCACATTTTCCATTCATCCACTTCATCATGTTGTTGCAATACCCATTTTTGGGTTTGTTCAAATTTCATCGTGGTTAACTTCACTTTCTTCCCCTATACTAAAGGTAGGGGTGGCAACGGCTCCTGTCGAGCCGGGTTCGTGTCGGGTGATAAACGAATCGTGTCAAAAATTCATCCACCCAAACACGATTCGTTTACTAAACGGGTGGAAAAATGAAATTCATACACGATTCGTTTACTTAACGAATGACACGACACGACCCGTTTACACCCGTTAAGTAAACGAATGGTTTTGACCCGGTTCACCCGTTTAACCCGGTTCACCCGTTTAACCCGATTAATTCGTTTAATTCGGTTCACCCGTTTAACCCGGTTCACTCGTTTAGCACGATTCACCCGTTTAACCCGGTAACCCGATTACTTTAAAAATCTAAAGAGGTAACAACTTACTTATACTTAGTCAAGAATGGAGAATTTTCATAACAAATCGATGTGGGATGCTTAGATTACGGGTTGTTAACGGGTTAACGGGTTATAAACGAGTTAACGGGTTACAAACGGGTCGCGGGTTGCAAACGGGTCGCGGGTTCTAAACGGGTGACGGGTTCTAAACGAGTGAAGGGTTATAAATGGGTGACGGGTTGTAAACGGGTAGCGGGTCACACGGATTCTAAACGGGTGACGGGTCACTAACGGGTTTTGCGAATATACACGAACCCGATTCGTTTTCTTAACGGGTCTGGCGGGTCCACCCGTTTATGACCCGAACCCGTTAAGGCTATACCCAAACCCGCTTAAAGCGTGTCGATTTCGTGTCGGGTTAACGGGTCGTTTCACAAATTGCCACCCCTAACTAAAGGTCCCTCATCGACACATTCATTGTCTTCATCAAGAAAAGGTTCATGTATATACTTATGATTTCCTTCGCATGGGTTTGGCATGTACTCCATGCAATAAAGAGTTGATTCTTCTACAATGTATTTCTCAGCAATGCTCCCTTCAATATACCTCTTGTTGCCAACGTACTTCTTGTAATTTTTCATCAACCTATACCTCAAAAGCATAATGAAAACTAATAAATATATATTATATCGTACTATTTATCTAAAAAACATTATCACGCGTAATTCACTTACCTCTCAAAAGGATACATCCATCTAAATCTGATCGGGCCACATTTTAGTGCTTCCTCGGCTAAATGTATGATGAGGTGGATTTTTACAATGAAAAATATGGGTGGAAAATACTTATTTAACACACACATAGCCTCAAACAATGCCTTTTTATCTAAATCAAGAACATCCCTCCTTATCACCTTAGCGCACAACACATTGAAAAAAATGCATAACCGCTGAATAGCAACTAACAAATCCTTGTGCTTTGTATAAGCATTTTTAAGCAATACCGGAAGCAAATGTTGCATAATCACATTATAATCATGATATTTCAATCCCTTTAACCCGAGCGGTTCTAAAGTCACATTCTTACTCGAGTTAGAAGAAAAACCCTTCGGCAATTTTAACTCCTTTAAGGTACGAAAGAACCAGTCCTTTTCTTCTTTACCTAAAGTGAATGAATCTGCAGGTTTAACAGTTTTGCCAGATTCATCTACGGTCAACCATAACTTTTTTTTTATCCCCATCGCCTCCATATCTTTATGTGCATTGGTTTCGTCTTTTGATTTATCTTTCAAGTCCAAAATTGTTGACAAAAGATAATCTGTGACATTCTTCTCAATATGCATAACATCTAAATTATGTCAAACATCATGCTCTTTCCAATACGGCAAATCAAATAAAATTGACCTTCGAGACCATGGAGTTGTGATATTTGTATCCGCACAATCATTGTTGTCCCCATTTCGTTTTCTTTTCTTTTTAATTTTTTGTTTACCAATTTTCGACTTAATGCATGCTACTTTATGTTCAATCTCAGTACCAAATAACCTTTGTGGAGCTTTACGATCCTCAACATTGTTGTTAAAGTTGTGTTTGTCCAACCTAAACTTGTGATTGCGAGGAAGGAATCTTCGATGACCCCGGTAGCAAATTTTCTTACTATTTCCAAGATGTTTTGAGTCGACTTCTTTCGCACAAACTGGAAAAGCTTTGTAACCATGAACAGTGCACCCAGACAAAGTGCCATATGCAGGAAAGTCATGAATTTCCCACAGTAACATAGCTCTCAGTGTAAAATTATCTTTCGTGTGGGAGTCATATGCCGTTACACCTTTGAACCATAATTGTTTCGACTCATCTGCTAAAGGTTCGATATAAACATCTAGGTCCTTGCCCGGTGCATTCGGCCCAGATATCAAAATTAACAACATGGAAAACTCTCTTTTCATACACAAAGACGTCTTCATATTTAAAGGTGCAACAATGACAAGCCAATAACTATAACTAGTGCCGAGATTACCGTATGGATTAAAACCATCTATAGCTATAGCAAGACGAACATTACGCGATTCAGCAGCAAAGTCGGGCCATTTTGTATTTGCAGACTTCCAAGCTGATGAATCAATGGGGTGACGCATAATAATTGTAATGGATTTCGCTCGAGCATGCCAAGCCATTTCATTTGCAATCCATGGTATACTAAACAATCTCTTCAGCCTTAGAATCAACGAAAAATGTCTCACTATCTTTCTGGGTACTTTACCCTCCCCGTTTAAACTATACCGATATATAGACAAGTTACATATTGGGCATTTCTCCTTCTTTGCATGTTCCTTTTGGTATAAGATACAATCATTCTGGCATGCATGAATGATATTATAATCCATACCAACTTCTTTAATAATGTTCTTCATATCTGGATACTTTATTGGGGTTGAATTTATTTTGGGGAAAAACTCCTTAAATAAACCCAAGATATTGGTTAAACTGTTGTCCGAAAAACCATGTCTTGTCTTTATGTTATTCAATTTGACAAGAAAATACAATGTTGTTTGTTTCTCGGTACACGACGGATACAATGGCTCACTCGTCTTACCATGTATGTACGTGTATTTCAGCTCATCGGGGGTTTGAGAACCATTTTCACCACCTTCATCTCTACCAATGGGATTTGTCGAATGATTAACACTTCAATTAAAACACATCATAAACAAGTTCCTCCATCCTCGGATCTTCAGGCATGGCATCATTTTGTTCATCATCTTCCTCGGTTGAATGTTCGATACTCTCGACATACTCCCTTTCTCCGTGTAAATGACAAAATGTGTATGAATGCAAGATACCATGACGAAGCAAATGAAAATGAATATCTTTGAGGTCGAGAAATTTTCCATTCTCACACTTACAGCATGGACATGCAAATATAGTTTCTCCACGACCATTTTTCGTCGCGAAATCGATAAATGTAGCAACCCCATTTATATATTGTGGTGTTCCTTTATCACGTTCTTTCATCCACTCTTTATAAAGTTGTGACGACATTCTACAAGTCATACAAATTTAATGGCAAATAAATGTTAATTGTTATATTTTACAAAAGTTACAAAGTGCTAAAAATAATACAATTAAAGGCCTCTTTGGTCTATGTTTCGACTGTTTTCTGTGTTTAAAACCTAAAACTTGTAGAATATGCGTTTGGCAACCTATTTTTTTAAAACAATTTGCTTAAAATCCGTGTTTAAAAATATATTATGGATGATTCGATTTAGTATTAACTCTTATTTGATTATCTCATATTTAAAAAAAACTGTAATGAAACATATTATAGGTAGCATTTTTGTACCTATATATGAGAAGAGGAACCTCCTTAGAGCAAAGATGAAACGTGATGAGACCAAAAATGACCGAAAAATCGCCTGAGAGCAGATGATACCTATAAATAAAATACAAGAAGATTAATCAGATGAAAACAGATTAAGAAAATTAAATAAAATTAAAAATTATATAAAAAATTAAAAAACAGATTGAGTCTTAAAACAGATGAAAACAGTGGAGTCTTAAAAATTCTTCACAGATGAAAAAAAACAAACGGCGTCTAAGACCTAAATTTTTTATTCATGGGTTATATGAGTCAACTCCAAGACGAAACATATAATACTCCTTCCCTAAATTTTGTATTCATGGGTTGTATGAGTTAATACTCGTATAACCCATGACAAAAAACAGATGACAAAATCGAATCATCCTTGCGTGAGTGTGTGTGAAAAAAAAGAACGAAAAACATGATAAAAAATCGATGAAAAAAAAACGAATACCTCTTTTGTGTGTGTGCGTGTGTGTGGTGTGAAAGAGAGTTTACCTGAGGCCGAATATGCGAGTCGAGGACCTGAGCTGAGCGGGTTGAGGGTTCTCTCAAGCGGGAAACAACATAGGTGAAAATTCAATAGAGGGATAGGGGAAAAATAATTTTAACACTTTCGAGTCTTTGAAAGGGATACACGTGACCCTCACGTGTTCTATATTGTCTGATGTGTGTTATATTAATAATTTTGTATCAGTCATGAACACTTACAAATTTTGTAAGTGACTAAAACTGTTATAATTTTTGTAAGTGTCACAAACACTTATAAATCATTTTTTCAATTAGTTATAAAATCGCCAATTTGGTGTAGTGGTTGACATGTAATAATTTTGTTAGTCAATACTCTTATTACTTGGTGGTGTTAATTGAATCTATTCGTATTATATAAATATTTGAGGTTTATCATATCATTATTGTGTTTTATTATTATCATTCATGGACTCTTACCTCATGCTAAGGATAGTATTTAAATTGTTTTGACAAAATTTATTATTTAATAAATAGACTTAATCAAACTAATTATTGAAAATTATGGGATGTCACACTAAACACATGGAGCGCTAAACATTTTATATCTTTCTCACCATTAACATAAATATAAAATTGATAATAAATTAAACCATCCACAATAAAAACTTAATAAAGGGTGATGATAAGAATAAATGACTGAGATAAAACTGAGAACTCCCATAAAATCGAATCCACTATATAAAAATCTATTTTATACGAATATCTTAACTGAAATAAATAAATACATTAATAACAACCTCTGAATAAAATCTTGAATAAAAGTGACTGTTATTAAGAACTAACAACTCCTACCCTAAGGATGACAAGTTGAATCTCCAACTTTGCAAGCCTGACTGCTTAACCTTTCTAAACCCGTTTATAAAATAATAAATGCATGCGATCTGACTGCTTATCTCTTCTAAACCTGCTTATAAACTAATAATGCACGCGGGAGAAAAAGATTTATAGATTTGGGTCCGAGCCCAAAAGTTGCAAGAAATATTTGCAATGTCAACAACGTAAATCACACGACTGGTTTACAATAAACATGGAACCTGTCGACACTCAACTGCAGTGAATACCTCTAGTGCAGGTACTTCGAGCATGTCCCTACCCAAGACATGAAATATAATAAAAGTCTCTATCTCTAGACTAATAAGTAAGTGACTAAGAAACGAACACAATAAGGATGTAACCAACTACTCATGTACAACATACAACCCATTCCCTATCTTTTAGTCATTTAAATAGTCATAATATCATAACTTACTTTATCTTAACATCTTTAATAAAATGTGTTCATCATTGAACTATAACGTATGTACATAATACGTTCCCATACTACCCTCACTCATGTCACTCAAAAGATAATATATACACAATCTCATAACAAGGCATACAATATGACATATGGATTAAATCAAAGCATCCATCATTGGATAATATAATTTACATGTATAAGTCTTATATCAATCATACGATGTCAGATACCTTTGGGGGACCTTCTCGTGATTCTATCGGTAAACTAGTATGAGTCCCTCACTTTACGGATTTCAAAACAAACATACACATAAATATGGTAATGGTTAATCACGACAGAATCACACCACCATAAATCTCATACCAAGACTCTACCGATGGATCAGATCATCAATCTCTCTCATCACGAAGTCTGGACCGACTGGACCTATGATTTAAATGTGCCGACATGCAATAACACCATCGCATAAGTATCTCGATGGATTGATCTATCAGTACCCTCACCACAAGGTGTTAGTCATCCTATACGTATGATCATAACATATCGATCTCCACATAATCCTACGTTAATAGCCAGGGTGCGGTACACGATCATACTCATTTGAATCCAAAACTCCAACCAATATATTCACCATGAGTAATGAGTATATTTACACAAGCACAAAATTTATATACATGTATACACTTAATATATATGTAACTATAAGATAACACAAATTCTCAATCGTACCCAATTCATCTCAACCCCTGAACGCTGGATTCAACTTAATTACAATTTACTATATTTCAAAACGACATTAAATATATACTACAAAGTAGGATACGGCGTACTCTCAAGCGTACCCCAAATCATTATAATATCCAAATGTCGAATTGTTCGGTTTATCAACTCTCAAACCTTATTAAATTTAACTCCTAGTTTATCACACATCTAAACAATGAGTACCTATTTGTACATACATCTTTACTCTCTCTCTCTCTCTCTCTCTCTCTCTCTCTCTCCCTCTCTCTCTCATAACATACATATACATTTTCTCGTTTAATTACTAAATTAATTGCACGACCTACAATCTCTCAAGACCTAAATTAATCCCCAAACACTTTAGCTCATTACTCTTTAAGCTCAACATATACATACGACAATAGGATATCTCTCACTCATGCGTCTACCCAATGCACCCAATCCCAACACTCGGTGGCACTAATTAGTACTAAGGTTTATATCTCCAACCTACGTAATTGTTTCCAATGATAACAAGGTCTAATATATCCATAACTAAGTTAAACAATCATACAAGAAATACCCAACCCAAACTAGCCCAAAAATCCAAACAAACCAACCCCTGGACCAATCCTCAAGCCAACTGCAGGGGTCGATCGATTGAGCCCAAGGTTTGATTGATTGAGGGTACCTGCACGTTGGCCCTTTTGATTTTGCCCCTCCAAACCTCCATTAAAGTATGTCCAAGCTCTCAATTCATAATGAAAACCCAACAAAACTCCAACCTAACTACTAGGTTATGATCCCAAACGTATTCTAATAATCATTCAAGATCAATATTATCAAGAATAAGGTTTAATTCATCAAAGTTCATACTCTTGAACCTAGTTTCTCATTAACACGAAAGGGGTTCAATTAACTACGAATTCAGATTTAATTCATCAAATTAACACGGGGATTCTACTTAATATCAAAAGTAAATCCTAAAACATGAATTCTATTCTAGATTTAATATTGTAAATCATTCAACTTCTTGGTTTATGAATCAAAGTACAAGTCTCTCATGCACAGGCAGATGAATTACACTCCTAATTAACCCATCTTCATAAATATGATTAAGACTAATCAAATAAGGCCCTAAGCATGCATTCTAATATCAAATTAACATAGAAAAACATGTATACTAAACAAGTTATAAGTCTAAAGGTGTATTTCAAGAGATTTCTTACCTGAAACGATGAATGATGAATCCTTGCTTGAATCACTTGTACTTTCTCCTCCCAAATCCTTCTCTAGCGCACAAGTATATGGTTGCTGGAGTTTGCTCTTATATTGATGGATGATTAATTAATGAGTCATATCTCTATTAAATACCTCTAATTTACATACCTCCACATAAGGCCTATTTTCGGGCCCCCAAATGGACCCAACTTAAGACGATAAAAATACGTCATCAGGTCTTCGTATCACTTTAGAGTCCGCTCTGTCTGGTTGTACCTTATATCTCACGTTAAAATCTCACAACATAAAATAAAACATTCAATTGATTATTTTATGCGTAACCACATTTAGTCCAACGTAGTTAATTAATTTCACCCATTAATTAAATATAACACGCGAAACAAAATAAATCACAAAACATTCAAATTTAATTATCATCTAAATATGCATTTTGTTATTTACTAATTATCTCAAGTAGTAATTAATCTTCATTTATTAACTTATTTATCAATTAATAAATATTAAATAAATCCATGAAAATACGCCGAATAAAGTATTTTTTTTACTTATTGGAGCAACTCTAATGTTGAAGGTAAATGACAAAAAAATTTGTAAATATACAGAATGGGTAGTGAGCCAAATAATAAAGGTAAGCGTTCGTCAAATTTGGAGAACACCTACATAATCCGTAAAAGCTCATAATAAAGAACAACTAAGTTTGAGTTCATATGATTAAGTATTATTTTTCAGTTTAATAAGCCTTTTTTGTTCAATATTTATTATATAATACATAATAAATCAAAAAATAAAAAATTCTAATAAATCTAGAATTTTTTTTTTAAATTACGACTAAAAATCTTTGACGAATAGAATTAAGAATCATTATTATTTCGATACAAGAAAGAGATGTGAAAAGTTCCTTTCCTTGTATCGAAGACTAGGAAGACAAATAATCCGTCTTAGAATTACAATTTTCCCACATTTATCCATTTTATTCCTCGACCACTCATGTCTAGTATTTAGTCGAATTTTAATATATCAAAACAAAAACTATTAATGCATTTTATGACATTTCAAGACGACAATAGTAACAGTAACACCCTCCAATGTGGATTAAAAAACTACTAATCCCATGTCAAAAACCTCATCAACTACACCCATGCAAACATGCCTCTCACTGCAACACAATTCGTGTGAGTCGTGTCGTGTTCGGGTCGTGTCATGTCGGGTTCGTGTTAAATATTAATCAACTCTAACCCGACCCATTTAACTAATCGTGTCAGATGAGCAAACACTAACCCGACCTATTTATCATCGTGTCGTGTTCGGGTTGACCCGCATAATCCATTAAGTAAAATATAAAATAATTTTTTTCTTCCTTTTTAACCAATCATACCAATCATAGGCCTACAATAACTTAAATTTAATTAATTTCAACTTCTTGCAACACATAAATAATTTATCATCTGGTTCTCCATGAATTTTATAGAATGTCTATCAAGATATATAAATTATATAATATATTCTCCATAAAATACGAGTTAAACGAGTCTATTCGTATCATTTTCGAGTTATACGTGTTTGACACTAACTCAACCCATTTATTATTCGTGTTGGCGGATCGTGTCATATTCGGATTTGTGTCAAGAAATCGTCAACCCTAACCCGCTAACTTCGTATCGAATTCGTATCATGTTATCATATTGTGTCAAAAATTACTACCCCTACCTCACCCACCCCACCCCAGCCCGTGACATTCACTGCACGCCCTTCAAGGACAACCTCACCCTTCACACTACCCTAGGAGATCACTCTCTCACCTTCAGCCACGTGCCACCTCACCCTCCACCCCCTCTATACCTATAAATACATGCCACCTTTATTCCATTTTCATGCATTAAACACAAACTCAACCCCACTTTCAATCTCAACCGTCCATCATGTCTGACCAACAAAAGCAGAACCAAGCCATCAAATTTCTAACAGCAGCCACAGTCAGCACTGCTTTACTAACCTTATCCGGGATAACCTTAACCGGGACAGTCATATCCCTAATCCTCACCACCCCGCTTCTAGTTCTCTTTAGCCCGGTTCTAATCCCGGCTGGGATAGTGCTATTCTTGATTACTGCCGGGTTTTTATTCTCCGGTGGGTTCGGGGTGGCGGCCGTGGCCGCGATATCGTGGATATATAATTATGTTGCCGGAAAACACCCACCAGGGGCTGACCAGTTGGATTATGCTAGGGCTAGGATAGCAAATAAGGCTAAGGAGTATGGGTATCAAGGGCAGCAAAAGGTTGAAGAGCCTATGCAGGCGTGATAATTTTGTCTAGGGGCAATTTGGGTATTTTGTATGTCACTCTGTGTGTGTGTGTGTGTGTGTGTGTGTTTTAATGTTGTGTTTCATGCATGTATGTGTTGTGTTGCATTTTTTTCATGTTGTTAATTTTGTGCTCAGGTTGTTTACGTTTGAGTACATTTCTTGTTTTTCTTGTGTGTTATGAAGCAGCATTTGGAGCAAATAATTGAAGGTACCAGTTGGTTCCTTATTTAGATGATATACGGTGTCTCTAAAAAGATTCTTATCAAATTTGTCAACAAAATTTTAGGAGGAGTTCACATACATACAGACGATTCGCCTCTATAGAGTGACGTGTCGTGTTTATATTGATCCATGTCTAGGGTCTATTAAAGACACGGACACAGATAACTATAGACACGACACGTCAGTCTTTAAAGACAATTCTGTACGAATCCTCTGTACAAATAGAATTTTCGTAGTTTTAGAATATTGCTTAGGAATCTATTCCGGGGTAGTAATGTGTTTACCATGTAGGATAGTTTTGAGGTTTTTATGTGGAAGTGTGTGTTTAAGGGTCCGTTTGGTTTGGGGGTGAAATTTATTTTATCGCGATAAATAGTGAAATATATTTTTACCTATATATAGTTAAATTTTGTTCACCATTTTTGTTTAAAGTTGTAAAGTTATATAATTATAGGATGTGTATTTATTCACAATTTCAAACTAACAAAAAATTAACTTTGAACATATGAAAAAATATTTCATTGTTTTACTTTTCACCGTGGTTCGAGTAATGTTGTCTTGGATGATTTAATTCATCATTTAAACTAAAAGGGGTGCTACGATTGCCTATATTCAAGGTTCTAAAAAACGCGGGGCGTGATCGAGGCGTGAAGGCCAAGCCTTAAGCCTTAGAAGCCTAGGCGGGCCTAGACGTAAAAAGGCGTGAAAAGGCGTTTAGGCGTTTTTAATATATTTTAATATTTTTTAACCATAACAAGGCTATTAAAATACTAAAATTGTACATATAATAAAAATATGTCTGAATAATTGCAAATAAAAATACTATTTGATTATTTTGGAAGAAATAATGTTCCGGGTTGTAAAAAAATCTTTAAAAGGCGATATCGTCTCACTAAAGCATTACTATTTTTAGAGAAAAAGTACGCCTCAAGGGTTATACCAAGCATAAGGCGTCAAAATCTTAAGGCGGGGCGTTTCTCCTAAGCCTCAAGCCTAGGTGGGTTTTTTAGAACAGTGCCTATATTCACTCAAAAGTATTCGAAAATTCAATAAGAAATATAGGTATGAATAATATTTTCCCGCATCTCACTGGGAAGATCGGGATCTTTACAAAAGGCTTTATAAGGCTTTCGTCTCAATTCATATTTACCCGCGATACTCTTTTAGTTTGAGCACCTTTAGTTTGGGAAATGAAAAATTTGTAAGTAAAATATTCTAATTTCTTATAAGGAGCTTGAGAAGTAAGTTCTCTTTAAATAAGATATTTCTTAATTAGTTTGTTTAAAAACTTTACACTAGATCATATTATATGTTTTAACAGGTAGTAAATATATTAAATTGATAAGTAATAGCAAAAATATTTTTTAATGGATCTAGACGGATAAAGAAAGATGCATAAAACCTATTTCACTATAAAGTCAGAAAAAGAGAAAAGAAGGAAAGCAAATATTAAAGGAAGGCAACATAAACTCATTTTCATAAGTGTTACAACAATTTGTATAAAAAAATGTTGGTAGCTTTTTTTTGTACACCCAAAGTTCATAGTCATCGTTTTAAAATAGAGTATAAAATTAGGTAAGACTGCAAATTTTATTATCCAAACAATACTAGTGAAAAGATAACGATTCATTTATATATTCGTAACGAGATTTTTTTTTCTTAAAATGTTTGATATAATGGTTATTTTTTGGAACGGATGAATACAATGTATTTGTAAGGCGAGCTAGCTAATAAGGCGAGAGGTATGAAAGAGACGGTCAATGATAAAAAAAAACAAGGTCACGAGGCTACTCAAGGGCCTCGACTCTTGAGTGATAAAGTATGTAGGGGGTAGGGGAAGTCTTAAGCATATGCGAGGTGGGTGACAACCCAAGGTCCTTATTAGTATATTATGGGCCATTTTCTATATTAGTATATATAAAGATGTTGATTTTGCAATTTTTATACGTCTTAATTAATTTTTATAAATTCTAGTACCAATTGTGTGTAGGCGCAATTCAAGTATTTTTATGTTGGCTACATGTATCTGTTGCGTTGTTTTTCATAGGAATAATTCGGTGATTTGACCTTGTAGTACTAATTCTCCAAGGAAGCACCCCAAAAAATCACTCAAATATTATATTTACAAAATGAGGTATTTTAAGAGATGCACCTCGTCTTTTAATCCCTATTTCAAAGTTAGCAAAATAAAAAACTCATTATATTATCATCATTTTGTTTTAACTCTAAATATTTATTAGCAATATTTTGTCTCTCAGAATATTAATTAAATCGTAACTTTAACTCCACCATCACCACCCAATTAACACCTCTATTGCCACGACCATCTCCTCCAACTGCCACAACAAACGGTGCCACCTTTCTCTGAAAATCACCACCAAACTTCCATTTATCTCTCTCTCTCTCAAAATACCTAACAACACAAAAAACCATCAATCCACAACAAAAGAAATGATAAAACCATAAGAGAATCCACATTAAGTTGTATATACATTATATGTATATAGGCACACTAAAGGGAAATGAAATTGACTTATCCCACAAAATAGGATACGTGGCAAACTTAATGAACCATCGACTCAATAAGGCTAAGTAAGTTGTACGATCAGAAAAAATACCTCAATAATATAATCCTACACTAACTCAACTAAACTTTGAGGATAAACCCAAAGAGAGGTCGACTTTAATGAAACTTGTTCTCTAAGTACACTATACCAAAAATCAGAAATGGTCATTAAAATGAGTCACGATTTTGGACCGTGATCCGATGGTCACGATCCAAAATTGTGACTCCTAACTATTTACCGTAACCAAAAAAACGACTAGGGTGGGTGACCTCATTTAGGGATTGGTCAAGGTCAATAGCTGTGACATCACAGCCCAAATTCGTGACTCTCTTGTGGCCCATATTATGGCGACAAGCTTCTTGCTTATTTTGTCACACTAGTGGTCACGATAAACAATCGTGACCCACCCGTGACCATATACAGTGAGTAGGAATAAGGATCACGGTCAGGAACCGTGACTATAGGGTCGCGGTCCAAAATCGTGAGTCCTCGTGACCCACTATGGCATTGAACACTAGTCACTGTTTAGAACCGTGACCCCAAATCCATTGTAAATTAGTCACAGTACATGGGTCACGATCCAAAACAATTACCATGTTTAATTCATTAACGAGTTATAAATTAGATCAAGGTTTTGTCTCATGGCTCCATTTTAGGTATAAATCAAAACCGAACCTTTCCATTTCATTTTACCATTACCCTCTCTCTCTCTCTCTCTCTCTCTCTCTCGGCGAACTCTCTCCTCTATATTTCTATCGCTTTTTTGGCGTCTCTCTCTCTCTCTCTCTCCACACAAGGTGCATTCTCTATTTGTTTGCGTATGTTTCATTTGTGTGTGTGTGTGTGTGTGCGCGCGATTCATGGTATGTGCAATTCGGTGTGTGTATGTGTGCGATTCAATATGTGTGTGTTTAGTGTGTCCGAGCGATTCTGTGTGTGTGTGTGTGTGTGCACGAGTGTGTCTGTGTTTCAACAGAATTTGGAGCAAATAATTAGAGTTACCAGTTAGATTCTTTTTGCTATGACAATGCCTATCGCGAGTAATAGGACTTTTCTAAAAAGAAATTCTTTTTTTTTCTGTTCGAAGCCCGTGCACGTACGCACACCTCGAACTAATCCCTTCACCCCGAATAAGCCCCAAGTTTCAAAACTCAACATAATTTTAGACAATTGTTTAGGAATCTATTCCGTGGTGATAATGTGTGTAGAGTAATTTTGAGGTTTTTATGTGGAAGTGTGTGTGTGTGTGTGTGTTTTAAGAACTTCTACATGGATCCCATTTATGAACTAAACACAAACAACCTACATATGTGGCTTTTTATGGTTTCAATATAGTCCATACATGTTGTTCAGGAAGAATTATTAGTTTTTAAGTGGTGCTGATGTTAATATTGCCTTAGATGGTTTAATTGGTTCTTAAAAGAAATCTCTAAGTTTGAACACCTTTAATGAAAGTTTATAATTAAAATGTAACCTTATCTTTTTCTTTTTCTCTTTTTTTTTAATACAGGCAGATATGACGCGATCGTAATCAAACACTAATTAACAATGGAAAGATTATATATAAAATATTAAAGAAGATTACATAAACTCATTTATCAGCGTTATATGTATAAAAACTTTGTATTTCTTCCATTTTAAATTAGGTTTTTTGGTCCATTATTAATTGATAATCGTAGTTTTAAACATAACGTATAAATTTAGGTGAGATTATAAAGTTAATAATCACAAAAGAAGTACTTGTTTTGTATTGAAATGTATTCATTATGTTAAGAAAATAGATTTGAACTGATTTTTTTTATCTTTAAATGTTTAACATGATTACTATTAATATGGAACTAAAGGAGTATAATTTATTTGTAAGACACAACTAATAAAGCAAGGGATGTGAAAGAGACGTCAAGGGGAACAACAAGGCCTCTATCGACCTACTTATTGTATTATTTTTTAGGGTTTTTGTTTACTTACCCCCACTTCTTAATTTGCTATTTGACTTAATCCTCACTTTAGTAATTTCTTTGACGCAACTCTCAATTTTCTAACACCGTTAGAGATCTGTAAGAAAGTTATAATTTTCTAATTAGATTTAACCCCCAAAATATTATTTTGACTAAAATACCCTTCTTTTAAACAATATTCCATATCTCTTCATCTTCTTCTCCAGATTAAAATCCTAACTTTCATCAAACCCTAAATTATAATATTTAATAAAAATAAAAAATGGAAGATAAGGGTTGAAATGAACTAATAAATGAAAGAATACATCCAATGTTAAAAAAAATATTTGAGGAGTATCTATCACATTCGTTATAGCTCATTTCTACTATGATAATTTATCTAAGCAAACACATTAATTTGACCAAATTTTTTCATCTAATAGGCGTAAAATTTATTTGAGGAGCACTTTTTTAGAAAAATGATTTGTTTAGCTTAGAAAAGATGATTGATAATTATTAGTTCAGGTTTTGAAGTTATAACTATTACATTGTTTAATTCCTACTACTTTTAAGTAATAGTTACATATCAAGTTGTTTTGAAGTTATAGCTATGACATATATGCTTTTATATTTTTTGTTTTTTGTAAAAAAATCTGAATGATTGGTGCATGGGAGAATCTCTATCACGTGTGACGTGACTGAAAATGTGTCTCTAGTGCATGCTAATTACGGTTCAAGTGCAAACCGATCGCGTAAGTAATAAACCCGGTAAGACGGGATCGAATCATCAGGGAAATAGGACGTAGAACGTGACGACGATAGGTAAGACGGTTAACCTTAAACTGACTCTAGAAAAAGAACGAAAAGATTATTGATGTTGAGTTTTATATCTACTAACTAAATGCAAATTAATTAAACCAAGAATTAAGCGATGTATTCAGGAGTAAACTAACTATGACTGAATAAATATAAATGAGAAAAATAGGTTGGACTACAATCCCTCGAAAACTATTATGCTGATATAAAATCAATCGTGAATTAGATAATTGATCAAATCCAGACTTTATAAATTTCAAGCATTACATATATGAGGGTATAAGCTCGCATCATATATAATCAAGAATAGAAATAAAGCGGTGTCAGTATAGCTAACATGCGCATCGCACTCTTAAACACCCCATTTACCTAGGGCAAATGAGGTTAAAAGTCCTACTGCGGTAGTAACAACTACCCAACACGATTCAATAATTTATTTAATTCAGAGAATTACTTTTATATTCATGAAAACCACATCGAGTTGGGTTTATGCATCCTAACCCTTAGAAATCTAACAGGACATTATGAAACTATGTTTAAACAAGAAATTTATAGTGCATGAAATCATAATTGCATGCAAAGTAAAATTGAACATGAAAGGGGGGATTTTAACTAAGAATAATGAATTGCCTACAACAAATATGAAAGCAATTGAAAGCAATAAATAAAAGATTACTTGGAATGAATAAAAGCTTTGAAATTGATTCAATATGAACCCTACAAGTCTTGAATTTAAAACCCTCTCAAAACTATGTAAAAAGAAGCCCTCTAATGCCTGGTATTAAAAATAATTATATACATCACGTTTTTTAAGAGTTTGAACCATGCGCAACTCTAATTTTAAGAAATAAAAAATGCAGATTTCGTCCCTCCGAACCGGTTCTATTTTTGGGGAACCGGTTCTACTTCTTATTCATCGGTTCGGTTTGGTTTTGATTGTGTGGCACACCAGTTCGATTATGGTTTTATCAGTTCGGTTCGCTTCTGATAGTTTGGCGAATCGGCTCTATGTTGGTTTTATCGGTTCGGTTCGCTGCTTTTCTATATTTTTTTCCTTTTCCTCCTTGATTTCTTCTCAACTTTGAAGATTCATAACTATGCAACCGGGGCTCGGATTTGTATTCTGTTTCTTCCTACATGCTTTTGGACTCGAGGTCTTCAACTTTCCTTTAGGTTCCACGTCTGAATTCCTAGTACAAAATTACTATTTTGCCCTTGACTTTCCTTCACTTGTATCTTTCTTGAGTTTGAGTTTTCCCTTTTCTTCAATGGTGTAAAATACCTGCAAAATGTATGAGAAATACATGAAACTCTATGCACTACATATAAGATATACTATGAGATAAATCAACTCGATTTACACCACACAAGATGATAAAAACCTATAAATTAAGGGGATAAATATGAAGAATTTATGCCTAATCAACATGCATCGGGATTTTTGACACCACTCACATCACATTACAAGAAAAGTACATGAGAATATGTTGGTGCAGATCGTGTAGTTTGGGAAGGTTTTGTAGATTTTTTGGAACGCTTAATGTATTATTTCATTTATTAGTTATTTTTAACCCCTTTTCCCTTTTTTATTTTTTATTAGATTTTAGAGTTTGATGAAAAATTAGAATTTTGATTTGGTGAAGAAGATGAAGTGATATGAGGTATTATTAAAAAAAAAAAAAAGGTATTTTCGTCAAAATAATGTTTTGGGGATTAAGTCTAATTAGAGAATTAAGATTTTCGAACAGATCTCAAACGCTGTTAGAAAATTGGGGGTTATGTCAAAGAAATTAGCAAAGTGGGTGTTAAGTAAGATCATATTAAGTGGGAGTTAAGTCAAATCATATTAAGAAGTGGGTTCAAATAAAAAAAAAACTTTTTTACATTATAACATATAAAGGGATTAATTTTCCAATTTTGCATAGGGCTTATAGGCCCTTATCTACTTTAATAAATTTGAAGATTGACCTTATGTAGGGATAATTTAGGTATTTTGTGTGCCTATATGTGTTGCATCGTTTTCACTAGGATAATTTGGTGATTTGACCTTCACAATATTAATTCTTCAAGGGGGAGGAAGTAAAAAAATCTCTAAAATATTACATTAAAATGAGGTATTTTACTAGATGCACCTAATTTTTTTGCCCATATTTCAAAGTCAACAAAATAAAAGTCAAACTCACTATCCTATTTAAATTTTACTTTAACGCTAAAACATATTATCACAATTGTATTTTTCATACAAAATTTTATTATATCCTAACCCTAACTTTACCATCACCACCATGACCTCCACCCGATGCCATCCCAACTGCCATCACCTCTCTCCTAAAACTATCGCCAAACCTCCATCTCTTACAAAACACCAAACCACTACTTAAATATAAAAAAAGGATCATAAATTTTTTATTAAACCAATAAAAAAATCACATTAAGTTATATATACATATTATGTATATATGTTGTTATATGCACCCCTTTTTGTGCATATGCATTTGTATAGTGCACATGAATCTTTTACATATGAAAGAGAAGCAGAAATTGAAATCGAGAAAGAGGGAGAAAATAAGCATGAACTATATATATACAGGCTGGCTCTAATGCAGACTTAACTTGCAGACGGATTTTTTCATATTTTTTAAAAATAGCAAAAAAACTTTTTTCGACTTGATTTTTTTTCCTATGATATTTAAACATTTCAGGGGACCCCTATAAAAAAAATCAGCTCAAAATGAATTGTTTTGATATTTTTAAAAAAATCAGTCCCTATGTTAGTTTTTAAAGCTCTTTAAAACTGACATATGTTGACCAATTTTTTAAAAATAGTAAAACATTTCATTTTGAGTTGATTTTTTTTACATAGGTCCCTTAAAATTTTTAAATACCACAAAAAAATCAAGTCAAATTTTTTTTTTCCATTTTTAAAAAATACACAAAAAATCATCTGCAAGTTAAATCCGCAAGTTGCGTCCGCATTAGAGTCTGGTTGTAAATATATATATATGGAGAGGATCACAAGTGGACCTAAAAAGCGAACTTTTTAATCGACCTTAACAAAAAACACCTAATACTCCATTAATTTAAATTCTATAGTGTAATTGGTCAGTGCCAGCGGCACCCGAGACCGCCACCTTCACCCCCACCCCTTATCTCCACATCTGCCGGCGAACTCCATCTCTGGTCACATACCTTTAACCCACTGATATTCCAAAATTTATCCACTACCATCACCGGGTAGAAATCAATTCATCCGTTTACAACCCATCTTCATAAACCCGTAAGCCTCCTTACTCAGTTCGAACAAGCCACCAGCTCTTGACCCGAAGCCGGCACCGGGATTTTGGTGGGAGGCCATTAAACTGTCCGAAGATAGCTTTGGCCACCGATGGGTCTGTTTTTTTTTTTTTTTTGCCCAAATTTTTGTAGCAGATGGGTCGTCGGTTGTTTGGCAGTTAGGACCTCCAACCAATTTTGATCCAAAGCTTAAACCCATGAATCCCAATCCCCATATCCAACATCACTGGCCATTTTCCAAAACCCCATAGCCGGACTGCTAAACCCGATCCCTGAACCAGCAAAACCCCATAATGTTGGCAATTGTTAAGTTGACAGGGGTGTGTGTGTGTGTGTTGGGGGGGGGGGGGGGGTAGGAGTAGGGGCTAAGAGGGTCTTGGGTCTCGGGTGCTACTGGCGTGAACCAATTGCACTATATGAATTAAAATTAATGGGTTATTAGGTTTTTTTTAAGGTCCATTAAAAAGTCCGCTTTTTAGGTCCACTTGTGATCCTCTCCATATATATATATATATATATATATATATATATATATAGTGAGTGAGATAGAGTACCATGGGGAGTCAGAGGCAATGGTATGGTTAGTTAGGTTGAGAGGAGAACAACGTTAGAGAGAGAAAGATAAGGAAAATTGGGTTAAATGAAAATTAGATCTTTAAAGAGGCTTTGAATAGTAAGGTTCTTATTCAATGGTGTTAGAGTGTAAAATATCTCACTTGAGTGGTGGTGGGAAGAATATTTGAGAGATTGTTTTGGGTGAAGTTGGGTACCTTTATTTATAATTATTGTCTTGATTCCCCCACATTGTGTGTGTATGTTAGAGATAGAAAATAGTAGGGTTTGGGTTAGGTTTTGCAAAACTCGGCCTCACTTGCTTACTAAAATTATATAGTTGGTTGAACTTATTTTTGTTGATTTTGAAGGATGAAAAAAAGCACCACCATAAATATGAACTTATATGATTATTAATGAACAAATGTGACTTAAATATACTAATTTAAAGGCATTTATTTTAACATATATACCTACATAATGTTTTGGTTAAGATATGTATATTCGTAGCGGGTTGGGGTTTTTAAACCTCAACCTGAACCCATTTGAATTTATATTAACAAATTCAAATTCGACCTAAAATCAAATATCATTCCCTATTCAATCCCATTAGGTTTAATATGGCACTGAAACTCGAAAGGAAGAAAATAAAGGAAGGGCTATGCATTGGTAATCAGACCTGTAGCTTTTTGGGATAAAGGTTGTGGGTGTGAAAGAGTAGACCTGCAGAATTTTTTTAGGAAGGATGCAAGCCGCGACAACAGCGTTAGAGGGTTGCCATAACGGTAAATAGAATCATGATCATGGATAACAACCTGATCCGTCAGAACATCAGGAGACACTTGTGTGTTGCCTTATTCTCATTGGATGAAAATGCAAAACTTACCCTTTTAACCCTCTTTAAAACATCCATTCAGCCAAAACTATTTGAAACATAAAGTATTATAAAAAAAATCCATCTAACACAATCTCTCTCCCTCTCTAAGCCCACTAAATGACTTTCTGTCAAAGGAGAATAATATACATATACTAGTCCAAAACCCACCATTTTTAAATGATTAAATCGTTATGTCCTCACACACAAACTCCTCACAGTCCATGAGTATATATATTGTTTCATTTTAAAGTTTAAAGATAAGTTAAATGAGGTGTTTTTAGAGGATAAAACCGAGATATTTTTTTATGGATTTTGAGGAATATTTTTAATGGAGTTGAAGGGGGTTATTTTAAGGAGCTTTAGGTCCACCTTTTGAAATTGGGGATTGCCTTCTTCTCAACTATTATTTCTGCCATATTTAGGCTTCTTTAAGGTGATTTTGTTTGCTTAGTATTATGAATTTATTCATAGTATATTGGTATATATTTATGTATGTATTTATAGAGTAAATTCACATAAACATGTTATTGTTGAGTTAATACCACTATTTCATGAGAATAAGTGAAATGTAGAAGAAAGTATAATTTCTTAACTTTATTAAGAATTTCATAATATTGTAGTTGATGATTTTATGAGAGTATTATGGGAAAACACTATCATTTTAAGTGAAAATGTATTATTTCCAAGTGATCCTACATCTTACCCATAGATCAACAGAGATATTCTGACATTCTCATTGTCTGAGCAAAGAGACAAAACCACTGATCTAATACTAGTGCAACAAAGCAACCTGTGGACGTAAGCTCATTCTTGAGGACTGAACCATGTATCTCTTAGTGTTCATCTTTTTTATCCTCATCTCGATCTCTATTCATTTTTATACACTATTTATCTATTATTTGTTATCTCTGATTGGATTTCATCTAGCTAGGACCCAACTTTAAATCCATTTTTAGACGATAAAAGGGTATTTACTAGGTATAGGACTAGGAGATACGTGTTTACTTTCACTTTATCCTAAGAGGAGATTAGTGATTGATTATCTTATAGGTATTTTCCAAAGTGGGGGACAAGGAGGTACATATATTTTTTGTGACCTCTAATTATGGGACTAAGGATGGGTTTAGTTTCTGATGCATGTGCGATTTAGGGTTAGTGGTAATTAATGAAGCAATGATAAATTATAATGAGAGCATAATAAATACCTACGTTAATAATGGGTAGTAAAGATGGATAGTTTATGGTGCCATCGTATGTGTGGGTGTACGTCGACTCGCTACACTATATGTGCGGGACTTATACCGACTTGGCTATTTTGATGGATTTATGTGGGAATTATAGTATGTGCAGGGTCTAGTTTTGATTGACCATTATGACATGTGCGAGACCAAGGCAAACTACTATAATTACGATTTTATGTGTGCATCATGGTATGTGGGGTGTTTAGTGCTGGATGACTATAATAGATAAAGTGCAGGACCTAGGAAAATTTATCAATATGTCACGGTATGTGCGAGTGACAACATGGGCTGTCGGGTTAGAGTGATGTATCTAAATTTGATGTGATGAGATAGATATCAAACCATGGTATGTGCAGGGTCATATAGAAGATAAAGTGGCTATAGTGGTTTTGTCTCTAATAATAAATAATGTCAAACTAGATAATGAAAATATCTTAATAAATGATAAAAGAAACGTAAATATAAAGTATGGGTAGTTAAATTAGTTTACTTCATTCGCATCATTATTTATATTGCTTGTCGTTAAATAAAATATTATATTATGATATTGATATCATATAATGGTTGTGATTGGGATCCCATAATCTTATTTGGAAAAAAGTAGCTGGTATTCTTGTAGTGGTCTTCGACCCATTATTGTTGACTAACCTTACATGATAAGTTGTTAATAGTTACATACTTTGGGAGATTAGCGGAACTTGCAGCTAGAGATTTATTTTATTGCATAGTTTATGTGAGTGAAATTAATCACAAAAAGGCATTTCTAGAAAGAAAAGGAATGAAAAAAAAATATAAAAATGCTCACAACACACAGATATGCTTGGTTCGATAACTGCTTATGTCCACACAGAGAGTTCTCGGTTCTTATTAATGTCTCTCAAAGTTCGAGAATCACATCCCCTTTGACCCTAGGGTGAGGGTAATATTTATAGAGATGCAAAGTAGTTGAGTCGTACAAGAAACTCTCCTAGCTTATTATTGGCTCGAGTGGTGACTCCTGATTATCACATCCGAGATTGCAGGTAATAAACTAAACCTATAAATATTTAAATTATAAGTGTTTGCATTTATCCACGCGATAAGCATTCATATTAATCCTTCCGTTGCTGGACCTGACTTAGGTGGCATGGTAATCTTGTTGGGCCTGCTCGGACCAGTCGAAATTGGGATTTTCTGGTTTGGACACCATAATTACCCCTAAAATGCTTGGCACAATATTGGGCCAAATTTGTGCCAAATAATTTTAAATCCTTTGCAGACCCAAAAGGTTTATCTAAATGATGCTGAAACCTTTGGACGGACACTTTTGTAATTAGTCAATATTAATGGGGGTACGCTGGTCTTTGTTGGAGATATGAACTGCCAAAACTCGTTCTTGAGCTTCGTTCCATATGATTGTCTACATGCAATTCAAACGTCAGTTTATTTCAAACGTTGCACCCATTATTTCTCTCTCCATTTCTTGCTTAAAAAGACTTGAAGCTCCTATTTGCTTTACTTGTTTTGTAAGTTCTTCTTCTGCATCTTCTTACTTTTGGTTCTTCGTAGTTCTTTTCTGCTAGCCTCCATTACATATTCTTCTTATATTTTTATTAAAAAATGGTGAACGCTCTTCATGTTAAGAACTTAGATGATTTTAGGAAGACGCACACCATCTCTCCCTGGATTACAATTGAATATTCCCCCTTACCCAGAAATATTATTATAATTAATGAGGACATTGGATCCATACTTTAGTTGTGGTCAATGGACTAACCTTTCCCCCAAACTAACTTTTACTAGAATTTTGTGAATATTTTGGGGTTGTCATAGCTCAATGTGCCCCCAATACTTGGCATATTATCAATGGGGTGTATATGATTAATGAGTTGTATGTGACCAATCTGGGTATCGCAAATATTAAGTACTTTTACTCCTGTTCTCATACCAATGATGGTCTTGTGAACCTGAAGGCGAGGAAGGATAACAGGGTCCTTGTAGTGAACTTTCTTGATTCTAATAAGGGATATTAGAATCATGGTTTTATTACTAGGAAATGGCAACATCCGCCTCTCACCGAGGGCGAAAAATTCAATGGGTTCCTGTTCCCATCTTGAAGGGGTGATATAGGTTGAAACTTACTCCTTATATACTTATATTTTATTTCCATGTTTTGAATTGTATTTATTGATAGAATTTTTCTTTTTTGGATTTGAATAGCTCGCTTGAAGAAGAAGAAGTAACCTGCTCTTACCAACATCAACAAGGCAGAATTACTAAAATCATGGAAGGTAAGGGAGATGCTTGCTTATGGGGATCATCCCCGTTAAGCCTCTTTCCTCTTGGAATACAAGAATACTACTCGCTGCTTTACTGCTCTCCTGTTGGATAATATCCCTAATCTCTCTTTGTCGGTCGAAGAAGCGTCTATCTCCTTTTCTTTTGAGTTTCCCGACGTCGAGTCTATACCAACTGACGAGGAGAATTCCATGGCGCCCAGGAGGAGAATTTTTCTTAATAATGATGAGAACATTGAGGCTAGGGCCTCCTCTCCTAAGACGAAGTCCTTGAAGAGGACTGAGATAGAAGGCCCCAAGGCTATTGACTCGAACTTGGCCATTCAGGAGAAAAATAAGAAGGACAAGGACCCCTTAGACCATCCACTTTCCAAAAAGGGAGATCTTCATCCTCTTTGAGGACTTAACATGACACATTTGTAACCAGGAATCCCTCAATGGCTTATGGCCTTTTGAGGGGAGTTGTGCTCACAACTAATCGCGAGCAACTCAAGCAACTTTCCCTTGAGCAGCTTTCATTTTGTACTGCTTAAACTCTGTCACTTATAAGAAATTTCTTTTTCTTCTTTCCCCTTTACTTATTATTTTTTTTATTCTGAGATAGACGCATTTGACATATGCCTTGTTTCTTTTGGTAGACTTTTTTCAACTCTTGGATGGTCGTTTGGACCAGTCTAAGATTAATGACAAACTTAACGATGCTCTTAGAAAATTGCAAGATGCCATGGCCAATGCTCAAAAGGTGTACGAGAATGAGAAAAAATCCACTAGCAATGCCATAAATGCATTGAAGATCAAGGTCGACTAGTTGAAAGTTGAGAATGCTCAACTGAAGGTCGAGCAATCCCGATTGGCAAATGAGGTGGAAGAATTCCCAATAACCAAGGAGGCCAGTTTTGAGAAAGGCTACAATGAAGCCTTTGAGGACACCAAATTCCAGCTGGCATTTATCCATAAATCCAACTTCAAAAAAGACTGGGACACAACCTTGGTGAGGACAAATGTCCTATTTGAATCCGACCTCTTAAATGAGCACAAACCTAGCTCTCCACCAAAGGTTGAAGAGGAGGCTACTATAGTGTCCCAGTCAACTAGACTAAAGACGTGGCGTCCAAGGAAAAAGTTACAGAAGTTGAGAAGCAGGTGAAGAAATAAGAGTGCTTAGATAGGGACTTATATTTCTTATACCTTTCCTTGTTTTTTCCTTTTGTAAGAGCTTCTCCCATTTTGAAATTCATTAATTATCTCCTGAATTGCAACGTTTCTCGAGTGTCTTATTGAACGTCTTTCTTTGTGTTTGCTTTGTGTCATCTGTTGCTGAGGACAATCAGTCCTTTGGTGATTTAAATGTCCTTTTTGGTTAGAATGCTAATGCTCGGGCACACCAAGCATTTGTAGATGTTCACAAGTCCCTGAAGGACGTAGATTATGTGGGAGCCCTATTAAAAGAGGAAGTGAATAACCTGAAGGCTCATCTCACTAGGGTAAAAGACATTTGCGATGTTTGTGCTCTTCTCCCATCAGAAAATGATGAGCTCAGGAAGAAACTCCCTGACGCTGAAGAAAGTAGCTAAAAAGCACCAATCTTCGCTACTTGTTTAGGGTAGGTCCTCGAGCAACCTGATCGATATGCTATGATAAAGGTTGGTTGGATGCTCCATTCATATTGGCGGAGGCTAAAAGTTTGGCATACAAATATAGCTGGTTGAATGCCTTGGTGGTTTTAAAGTTCCCAAGGATTCTCAACTTTAGTATATGTACCAAGTTGACTGCTCGACGTAAAAGCATCCTCCTTTGGGTAGTCAGGAGAAATGGGTCCCCTAAGATGTTGTTCTCTTTCATCTCGCCAAGAGCTACTTGGATTCTTAAGATAACGATGACAAATTCCGACCAGATCTCAACCACAGCCAAAGAAGAACAATTGCATAATTTCTTGCTCACCGACCATAGCCAGTTGTAATTGGTAATATTTATGGTGATCTTTTGTAAATGACACTTTTTATAACTTGTAGCTGAATTTTATAGTTAAGTTAAGTTGATACTAACCTCACACATTTTTCCATTCCTTTTTGCCAAGCATGTGTTCTATTCGTCTAATCTTACCTTTTAGGTCGTGTCATCAAACCACCTTAGACCTAGAACAGACTATGTCAAAAATGAACCTGATATAAGGGCAGTCCACTCGTTCAGGATTTTATCTGACCAAGCAAGTTAGTCTAGTGCTTGAGGATCCCTCCGTAGGGCTTTTGCTTACACGTGTAATTTATGAGGTCATTTGTGTTTGTGATGATACAGACTTGAAGAACTTATATTTATTTGCAATAAGCAAAATTTCAATTGTAATTAAACTAAAGTCTTGATTGACGTTTGAAAGTTAGTGCCAAATGTAAGACTGATACTTTGGAATAATATAAATCAATTGAATAGCTAAGTAATTGAGCAAATATCAATGATCTTTATTGTTAACTTGAATATAAACTATGAGCATCATAAGCTCTGAAATGAAAATTTGCAAAAATTAAATATGCTGGAAATAAAACTAGAAATAAAATTTCTTTATGTTGGCTGCATTCCATGCTCGGTGTATCTGCTTACCCTCCATTATTTCTAAGTAATAGGCTCCTTATAAATCATCCCTAATTATTTTGAATGGATATTCCTAGTTGGGCCCTAACTTACCATTTGAGGGTCTCTTGGCACTACCGAGGACCTTTCTGAGGACGTAATGTAATACCCAGTATTTTTATGACTTTTAATTTTAGGGATTTATTAAATTTAATTAGAGATATTAATTTAATATTAATCCGAAAAATCATTTAAATACTTACTAGCGTGATGAGAGTTAGTAATTATTGGAATTTTGTTGTAAGTTACTTTATGGGTAAAGCAAGAGGTGTAATTGTATCTAGTAAAATTATCACGAGAATTTAATTTGATAATTTTGGAAATTTATCGGGATGCGCTTGTGTCGTGTCGGGATTAAATTCGGACTATTAAAAGTGAATAAATTATAAGTTACCTGTATGATCATTTTGAGTACGTCAATATGTCCAGAAGGTTCGAGATAGTCAAAATAATGTACCCGGGGGTTTAGTTTGGGTCTCGGGGCATTTCTAGGCCCAATCAACATCCCGGGAGGGCGTTTTAGACATTTCATATTTTTGGGCATGGAAACCCACGAATTTTCTAAGGTTATATCAGATGGTAGGATTTGTCTTCTAGGTTTAGAATAACCAAGAACTAAAGACGGCCATTGGAGAGGAAGAGGAGAAGCTTTCCAAGGAGTTCTAGGCCAAGAACTCCACCGTTTGCACCGCCGTCGCCGCCAAACTTTAGATCGCGCAACGAGGATCACAACCGCACCAATCTTTTCCACAAATCTGAGCCAAATATTTCCAGGCAAGTATCTATCTTGCTCTATTTCAGTTAATGCTTCAATGATGTTAGTCTAGGGTTCATTAGGACTAGTTTTTGTGAAAGAAATCATGTATGGGAGACTCGAATTCGCATGTTGTAGAGGTAAAAGACGTATTCTGGAAATCTAATTCATATATAGAGGTTGAACGATGAAATTTCATTGAGTTAGGAGCAGAAAATCTGGAAAAAGAATGGAAAGAACTAAGTTAAAGAAAATATTAGGGTTCTTGATATTTTTATGGATTTTAGCCCTTTTAATTCATTATAATTGATGAAAACTCACACGTCTTACGTAGAATATTAATCAGTTGGGGATACAATACTTGTAGTATTATTTGTTGGAAGTTTGGAAATCAAAAATGATGATTTGGATGATTTCAGAATAGCATTCCCGTAACTGGAAATTCTACAGTTTCGCCATAACTGCTTGATCGATCGATCGACCCCATGTCATCGATTGATCGAGCCCATGTCATCGATCGATCGACCCCTCCTGGAAAACTCAAATTCCCCTTTTTAAATAGGCTGATCCAACTTAAATGAATCGAAATCCTTGGACATTATTGTTAGAGCATTTTTGGCTATAAAGAAGACTAGTAGGACTTTATAAAAATAGAACCTTTAATGTAAGACGAGATTTACATTTAACGGAGGTGTTTTACACTTAAGAAATGATGGGAATGTGGGTCTAAAGGGGTGAGACTCGTAAGGAAGTTACGTCATAAAATAAAAGAGTACCTACTGAAATTACACTTAGGGAGATAGGATTCCACGAGTATTACGTAGTAAGTTGGAATAATCCCATAAATAAGAATAAAAGAGACAAACCGTTATACGGAATAATCTAGTAATGTGCAATAAGAATAAATATCTTAAGTATGGGTCATGGGTGTACCTATATTAGAATTTGGAATAGTAGTATACATATATGACTGTGATTGTGGATATACTACATACGTGTAAAAATCATGACCGCGCTACTTGCTATAACTGAGGTTACCGTGCTGGGATAGTCTTATCTCGATGGGACCTTTATGGGGGATATTGACTTGTACCCTAGAACATAGGAATCCTTGGTACAGGCTATCGGATCGATAGTCAGACGATCCTAAGAGCCGTGAGGGTATGTGCTGACCTCTTAGTGACTTGGAACTATGCTTCGCCTCAATTTGTATGTGTTTTGTGTTAATACAGTTCGAGGGTGATTCCGAATTAGTATTTCCCTTAGTACGAGTGATATGGGGACTTGATAGCAGAGTATGCCAGCACCATAAATTTTATGGGGGGTACCGATAGTATATGTATATATATATATATTATATGAGTTATATATATATATATATATATATATATATATATATATATATATATATATATATATATATATATATATATATATATATACACTTGAAATTTGGGAACTATCTACTGTGACTAAAGGTAAGTAAGTAACAAATAATTATTTCAACTTGGATATAAGTGTTTGAAAAGTTTGAGGCAGTACTGAGAAACTTTATAATCAAATGAGGCTTATGTGAGAACTTTGCTTTTTTTTTTTAAAAATATTTAATTTTCTTAACACTAGAAATTGTCGGCATGAAACCTTGTGAGTAACTTAAGATTAGTTAAACGGTTGGGACTAGTAGTGCGGTAGGTGTGCACATTAGAGGTGAGGTGAGAATTTCTCAAGAGAGTGCCGCACATTAATATGATTGTTGCATTAGCCGATAAGCATTTTAAATACTTGCTAAACTAAATTTTAAACTCTTTTACAATCGGGCTCTGACCCGTTTCCTATTTTCTCTTCTCTCTTGTATATATATTTATACATTTCAGGTGCCCAGTCACAGGGGCGTCTTGCATAGGATCCTTTGGAAGGAACATGCTGCAGCTTAGGTGGGAGTCGCAGGCCTCTTGCTTAGACGACCTCATTATTGATTCCACTTCTAGTTCTATTTCATCCAGTTGGGCATGTGTTGCCCTTTTTCCATTATTCAGTTGGTTTTATCAAAGATTGTGATTCGTTTACTTCCAGTGTTTATACTTTGGGATTGTTACTGTCAGAATGTTTTTCCTTTGAAGTTTTAAAGTTGGAATTAATTAGTTGAATGCTTAAATTACTTGGATTATATTTTCCAGTCTAGCTGTTGTGTGATTTTTAAACTATGGATTACGAAAGGTTTTAAATATTGGTTTTAAATTAAATTTGGAATTGATGTCTAAAAATGATTTTGTCACTTAGCTTAATTATTTAGGGTGTTTAATTTGAAAAGTTATTTTTGCGACAGTAATGCTAAGAATGAACCAACCGTTCACCTTTATTATAATTTAATAAAGGACTGATCACCCGGTATTTAATTAGGCGGGGTGTCACAGGTGGTATCAGAGCATCATGTTCTAGTGTCCTTTAGGATATATACGGCTTATTTCGCTTTCAGCTTAACGTTCTTGCTATAGAGCCATATTTTTAGGATTGTTGTATTCTTGCTTTTATGCTTACATCTTCAGCTATTTGAGATTTGATAATAACTGTAGACTAATAAATTTCTTACGTTTCAGATGCCTCCGAGACGCGCACCCAAGGATAGATGTGCCCAGGCCGAGCAGCCAGCAGCTCCGGTTCAGGGAACGATTAACGCAACAGAGGTAGCTGCTATCGTTGCTTAGGCAGTGAATGCCGCGTTGGCAGTAGTGCAGCAGGCTCCACCCCAGGTTCAGGCAGTGGCGCCAGTACCGGCACAACTTCCTTCTGCATGGGCGCGAGTTAGGCCAGAAGGCGCATCCCCCAGAGTTTGCGGGTAGTTCGGATATCATTGTAGCTAGCCAATAGAAGAAGGATATACAGAGGCATCTACGTATGTACGAGTGCACGGACGTGCAGAAATGACTGTTGGATTCCTTCAAGCTAGTGGAGGCCGCTTTGCATTATTAGGAATCCACCACCACCTTGGAGGAGAGGGATATCATCACTATTCAGTCATTTTGGGCGCGATTTAACAGCAAATACTTTTCATTTGCCGTGAAGACCAAGATGAGGCGAAAGTTACTAAATCTGAAACAGGAGAATACGACTGTTGTTGAGTACAAGGAGGAGTTCACTAGACTTCTCACTATAGTGCCAGATGAGGCACCCACTTAGGGAAAGAAGATACTGTTATTTGTGGACGGGTTAGCTTGGAGGATCCGTCAGCACCTCATTGGCAATCTGTCACTGAGTACCTACACAGACGTACTCAATGTTTCTTTGTTACACTGCCAGGATCACCGCTTCCATCTACAGGGAAGCAAGCGAGCAGGAGAGTCTAGCCAGCAGGGAAGGATAGGGGGTAGTGGTACTAGTGGAGCACCGACATCCTAGGGGCAGACTCGTCAGCATGAGCAGAGTTCCCATCAGGGGGACCCTGCCAAGCAATTCCGATCAGGTGACTCCAGGTAGGGATTTGAGGGATTTAGGCAGGGCCAGTCTAATCATCAGGGCCAATATCGTCAGCCGCAGGGTCAACAGTAGGGCCATCAGGGCCAACAACATTTTCAGTAGGGCCAGCAGGGCCCATGGCGGGGTGGTAAAGGCCAGCAGGTCCGTAATCAGTAGGAACAGAGGGGAGGGAATTTCAGGGGCCGATGCTTTGGGTGTGAAAAAAATGGCCACAAGCGCCATGATTGTCCAGAGGGAGATAGGGCCCTACAGCAGAAGGGTGCCCGTAATGAGCCATAGAGTCCACTTTTTCTAGCCTCCCTCCCAGCACCAGCTCAGGCACCAGCCCTACCAGCCATCCTAGTAGCTCCAGCGCAGCAGGGGCAGTTACAGTACGAATATGTCTATAACATCCACCAGGCAGCAGCTCCTCAAGCGCCACCCATGATTGAGGGTACGTTTCCTATCCATGGTACTATGGGTCGGGTTTTATTTGATACTGGGGCGAACACACTATCTTATAGCTACTCATTTTGCGAAGGCCTTAGGGTTATTAGCCACGGCAGAGAGCACTGTGACATGCGTAGACTCACCACTGGGAAATGAATCGTTAATTTTCTTTATATGTCGAGGTGTGGGAGTAGAGATTGGTAGCTTAATCTTACCAGCAGACATGTTAGTCCTAGATATGCATGAGCACGATGTTATTATTGGTATGGATTGGCTTACAGCATAAAGAGCCATGATAGATTGTTTTGGAGGGAGTATTATCTTTTCCATTCCGGGGTAGGATATGTTTGTAGTGGCAATGCCTCACCCAGAGGGAGGCTCTACCGCTCATTTGTATTACATAGAGGAGGATACGTCTAAGGAGGTCGTGATTCCCTTAGACTCGATCCCAATTGTTCGTGAGTATTCTGATATATTTCAGGAGATACCAGGCCTACCCCCCAGTCGAGAGATAGACTTTGTCATAGATTTATTACCGGATACTCGATCAATAGCACGTGCTCCATACCGTATGGCTCCGGTGGAAATTCACGAATTACGAGATCAGTTAGAGTATCTGTTAGGTCAGGGCTTCATTCATAGGAGTACCTCACCTAGGGGCGCTCCAGTTTTGTTTGTGAAAAAGAGAGATGGTTCACTGAGGCTATATGTGGACTACCGGGAGCTGAACAAGGTCACGATACGAAAAAATATCCGTTGCCTCGAATCGATGATCTGTTCGACCAACTAAGGGGACTAACTTTCTTTTCGAAGATAAATTTGAGGTCAGGATACCATCAACTACGAATTAGGGAGCAGGATGTTTCGAAGACTACTTTCCTGACGAGATATGGGTCCTATGAGTTCAGAGTGATGCCATTTGGACTCACAAATGTTCCAGCCGTATTCACGGACTTGATGAACCGAGTGTTCAGAGAGTTCTTGGATCAGTTTGTCATTGTCTTCATAGATGACATCCTGATATATTCACACACTAAGAAAGAGCATGCTGAGCACTTAAGGCAGGTTCTTCAGACTCTACGAGAGCATCAGTTGTATGCTAAGTACGAGAAGTGCGAATTCTTGTTACGGGAGGTGAAATTTTTAGGGCATGTCATTTTTAAACTGGGAATAGCGGTTGACCCGAGTAAAGTGTCAGCAGTGAGGGAATGGGGATAGCCCACAACACCGATGGAAGTGCGTAGTTTCTTGGGATTAGCTGGGTACTACAGGAGATTTATCCGAGGGTTCTCCAAGATAGCGGGTCCATTTATGAACCTGACTCGCAAGGGGGTACCATATGTTTGGGACGATACTTGTCAATTGGCTTTCGATGAGCTGAAAGACAAGCTGACTTCGGCACCAGTCTTTGCTTTACCCAAGTCGGGCATGAAGTATTTGGTTTACACTGACGCCTCCTTATGGGGACTCAGGGGAGTACTTCCGCAGGAGGAGAAGGCTATAGCTTTTGCCTCCCACAAGCTTAAACCACACGAGAGAAATTACCCCACTCACGACCTGGAGTTAGCAGCGATTATCTTTGCACTGAGGATATGGAGACATTATTTATTGGGGGAGAAGTTTCGCTTGTTCATAGACCACAAGTCACTTCAGTACCTGTTCACACAGCGAGACCTGAATATACGTCAGCGCAGGTGGTTAGAGTTTGTGAAAGACTATCAGTTCGACATACAGTACCATCCGGGGAAGGCCAACGTAGTTGCTGATGCGTTGAGTCGTAAATCGATAGACAATGTAGGGGACGTCTAAAAAGCATAGTGGAAAGAGTTGGGTCACCGGGATGCGGTAGCCCGTTCCTTCATATCTGTCATGACAGTGACACCCGAGATTGTTACGAGGGTAATACAGGCACAGACAGCAGACTCGTTTTTCCAGGAGCGAATTATACGACTTTTAGCCGAGGGTGCTGAGTCTTATTCTATTAGTTCCGATGGAGGTTTAAGGATTAATGGGAGATTAGTGGTCCCAGACGGAGCAGTCTTACACCATGTAGTGATGACCCAGTCTCACGGGTCCCAATTTACGGTGCATCCCGGGGGAGATAAGATGTACCAGGATATGAGGCGATAATACTGGTGGAGTTGGATGACATAGGACATTGCTGAGTTCGTGTCCAAGTGTTCCATTTGTCAGATGGTAAAGGTGAATCACCAAAAACCGTCGGGGTTGCTTCATCCATTGGAAATACCCACGTGAAAGTGTGAGAGTATTTCTATGGATTTTATTACTGGGTTGCCTACATCACAGCGGGGCCACGACTCCATCTGGGTGATTGTGGACTGTTTGACCAAGGTGGATCATTTTCTGCCAGTACGGACAGACTATACCACGTGTCAGTATGCTCAGTTGTTCATTGCTGAGATTGTTAGACTACATGGGGTGCCCCTGGATATTGTTTCAGATAGAGACAAAATTTTCATGTCGCGTTCTGGGAGAGCTTTCAGGAGGTCATGGGTACCGAGTTGAGGTTGAGTTCAGCTTATCACCCACAGACAGATGGACAAACAGAGCATACCAACCAGATGTTGGAAGATATGCTACGCATGTGTGTCCTTGATTTTGGAGGAGGTTGGGAGCCACATCTTCCACTAGTGGAGTTTTCTTATAATAACTCTTATTAATTCACGATTGGCATGGCTCCATTTGAGGAATTGTTTGGCAGGCCTTAATGTTCTCCAACTTATTGGCTAGAGGTGGGGGACAACAAGTTTCTCGGACCAGAGGTGATTCAGGAAACCTCCGCTAGGATTGATATTATCAAGAGTCGCATTCGGGTAGCCTAGGACAGGCAGAAAAGCTACGCCGATGCAAAACGGTTCTTCCGAGAATTTAATGTGGGGGACCAAGTATTACTACGTGTATCTTATATGAAAGGAGTGATGAGGTTTGGGAAGAAAGGGAAACTAGTCCCGAGGTACGTGGGACCATTTCCCATTATCGAGAGGATTGGGTCGGTAGCATACAGATTGGGACTGCCAAAGCATTTACACCGCATTCACGATGTATTCCACATCTCGTCGTTGAGACGATACCTTCGGGATGACATGTCCCACACTCACATCGCGATTGAGGAGATTGACTTACAGCCTGATAGCTCTTACGAGGAGAGGCCAGTGGCTATTCTAGACCATAGAGAAATGAGATTGAGGTCGAAAGTAGTACCACTTGTACGGGTCCAGTGGGAGCATCATAATGTGGAGGAATCTACTTGGGAGCGTGAGGCAGACATGCGTGAGAAGTACCCAGATTTATTCTTACTAGGTATACCTTATTTTTTCGAATTTCGGGATGAAATTCCGTTATTAGGGGGAAAGTATGTAATACCCCGTATTTTTATGACTTTTAATTTTGGGGATTTATTAAATTTAATTAGAGATATTAAGTTAATATTAATCCGGAAAATCATTTAAATACTTACTAGCGTGATGAGAGTTAGTAATTATTGGAATTTTTTTGTAAGTTACTTTATGGGTAAAGTAAGAGGTGTAATTGTATTTAGTAAAATTATCACGAGAATCTAATTTGATAATTTTAAAAATTTATCGGGACGCGCTTGTGTCGTGTCGGGATTAAATTCGGACTATTAAATGTGAATAAATTATAAGTCACCTGTATGGTCATTTTGAGTACGTCAATGTGTCCGGAAGGGTCGAGATAGTCAAAATAATGTACTCGGGGGTTTAGTTTGGGTCTCGAGGCGTTTCTAGGCCTAATTAACATCCTGGGAGGGCGTTTTAGACATTTCATATTTTTGGGCATGGAAACCCACGAATTTTCTAAGGTTATATCAGATGGTAGGAGTTGTCTTCTAGGGTTAGAATAACCAAGAACTAAAGACGGCGTTTCTAGGCCAAGAACTCCACCGTTTGCACCGTCGTCGCCGCCAAACTTTAGATCGCGCAACGAGGATCACAACCGCACCAATATTTTCCACAAATCGGAGCTAAATATTTCCAGTCAAGTATCTATCTTGCTCTATTTCAGTTAATGCTTCAATGATGTTAGTCTAGGGTTCATTAGGACTAGTTTTTGTGAAAGAAAGCATGTATGGGAGACTCGAATTTGCATGTTGTAGAGGTAAAAGACGTATTCTAGAAATCTAATTCATATGTAGAGATTGAACGACGAAATTTCATTGAGTTAGGAGCAGAAAATATGGGAAAAGAATGGAAAGAACTAAGTTAAAGAAAATATTAGGGTTCTTGATATTTTTATAGATTTTGGCCCTTTTAATTCATTATAATTGATGAAAACTCGCACGTCTTACGTAGAATATTAATCAGTTGGGGATACAATACTTGTAGGATTATTTCTTGGAAGTTTGGAAATAAAAAATGATGATTTGGATGATTTTAGAATAGCATTCCGGTAACTGGAAATTCTGCAGTTGTGCCATAACTGCTTGATCGATCGATCGACCCAAGAGCATCGAACGATCGATGCATCGATCAACCCCTCCTGAAAAACTCAAATTCCCCTTTTTAAATAGGTTGCTCCAACTTAAATGAATCAAAATCCGTGGACATTATTGTTAGAGCATTTTTGGATATAAAGAAGACCAGTAGGACTTTATGAAAATAGAACCTTTAATGTAAGACGAGATTTACATTTAACGGAGGTGTTTTACACTTAAGAAATAATGGGAACGTGGGTCTAAAGGGGTGAGACTCGTAAGGAAGTTACGTCGTAAAATAAAATAGTACCTACTGAAATTACACTTGGGGAGATAGGATTCCACAAGTGTTACGTAGTAAGTTGGAATAATCCCATAAATAAGAATAAAAGAGACAAACCGTTATACGGGATAATCTAGTAATGTGCAATAAGAATAAATATCATAAGTATGGGCGATGGGTGTACCTATATTAGAATTGGGAATAGTAGTATACATATATGACTGTGATTGTGGATATACTACATACGTGTAAAAATCATGATCGCGCTACTTGCTATCACTGAGATTACCGCGCTGGGACAGTCTTATCTCGATGGGACCTTTATGGGGGATATTGACTTGTACCCTAGAATATAGGAATCCTTGGTACAGGCTATCGGATCGATAGTCAAATGGTCTTAAGAGACGTGAGGGTATGTGCTGATTTCTTAGTGACTTGGAACTATGCTTCGCCTCAATTTGTATGTGTTTTGTGTTAATGCAGTTCGAGGGTGATTCCGAACTAGTATTTCCCTTAGTACGAGTGATACGGGGACTTGATAGCAGAGTATGCCAGCACCATAAATTTTATGTGGGGTACCGATAGTATATATATATATATATATATATATATATATATTATATGAGTGATTAATATATATATATGTATGTATATATATATAGACTTGAAATTTGGGAACTATCTACTGTGACTAAAGGTAGGTAAGTAATGAATAATTATTTCAACTTGGATATAAATGTTTGAAAAGTTTGAGGCAATACTGAGAAACTTTATAATCAAATGAGGCTTATGTGAGAACTTTGCTTTTTTTTTTTAAATATTTAATTTTCTTAACACTAGAAATTGTCGGCATGAAACCTTGTGAGTAACTTAAGATAAGTTAAACGGTTGGGACTAGTAGTGAGGTAGGTGTGCACATTAGAAGAGAGGTGAGAATTTCTCAAGAGAGTGTCGCACACTAATATGATTGTTGCATTAGCTGATAAGCATTTTAAATACTTGCTAAACTAAATTTTAAACTCTTTTACAATCGGGCTCTGACCCGTTTCCTACTTTCTCTTCTCTCTTGTATATATATGTATACATTTCAGGTGCCCAGCTATAGGGGCGTCTTGCATAGGATCCTTTGGAAGGAACGTGTTGCAGCTTAGGTGGGAGTTGCAGGCCTCTTTCTTAGACGACCTCATTATTGATTCCACTTCTAGTTCTATTTCATCCAGTTGAGCATGTGTCGCCCTTTTTCCATTATTCGGTTAGTTTTATCAGAGATTGTGATTCGTTTACTTCTAGTATTTATACTTTGGGATTATTTCTGTCAGGATGTTTTTCCTTTGAAGTTTTAAAGTTGGAATTAATTAGTTGAATGCTGAAATTGCTTGGATTATCTTTTCCAGTCTAGTTGTTGTGTGATTTTTAAACTATGGATTATGAAAGGTTCTAAATATTGGTTTTAAATTAAATTTGGAATTGATTTCTAAAAATGGTTTTGTCACATTGCCTAATTATTTAGCGTGTTTAATTTGAAAAGTTATTTTTGTGACAGTGATGCTAAGAAGCAACCAACCGTTCACCTTGGTTATAATTTAATTAAGGACTGATCACCCGGTATTTAATTAGGCGGGGTGTCACACGTAATACCCAATATGAAATTTCCTTGGATTGATCCCACTGTTATATTAATTTGCCAACTGTTGCTGGTCGGAAGCCAGCTTGATCATGGATTGTTCCTTCCGTTCTTCTGTTGGGTCAAATTCAACGAAAAGGGCTTCATTATTCTATCCATGTTCTTTAATATTTGCCCTCATATTCGGTAAACAACCTTTGAGTGGAATCAAGACTTCCGTTCCATAGGTAAGAGGGAAGGGCATTTCCCTAATAGGTCTTCTCGGCGTAGTACGATATGCCCAGAGGACATGAGGAAGCTCATCCACCCAAGCATCCTTTGCTTTTTTCAGCCTTTTCTTCTAGCCGTCGAGCATTGATTTGTTGGAGGCTTTGCTTGGCCTTTACTTTTAAGGCATGACACAAAATTAAAGTGGTGTTTTATTCCATGATCGTCACAGAAACCTTGAAAAATCTCCTTCTCAAATTGTGTGTCGTTATCCGTTATGATTGTCCTAGGTATCCCAAAGCGAGTTATAATGTTCCTTAAGATGAACCTGATGTAAGGAAATATTTTACATATTCCTATTTATATTATAGTATGTCGTATACCGCTATAACCGTCAAAGAATATTTCAAGTTCAATCATTCATCAAGACGAATCCGATCATCAATATTCTTCAGCATAAGAGCCTCTACGAGATAGATTTTGGTAAGGTTGTGTTTAAGTCCCTTAATGGTTCATATAAAGTGTTTGGATAATTTTTCTAAAATGTTTTAAACATCTGAGGCATTTTTTTCGTCAAAATAATTTTTTCTAAGTCCCGAGATGGAGTTTTTGTAAACTTTATTTTTCACTGATATAATTCAAACGACATTTCAATGTCGTTCAAATGACATGACAAAGTCGTTCAATCGACAGCTCAAGTGACAGACTATGTTGCGCGAAGGCTCGTTCGCTTGAAGTAGTTTATCAAATGACCGTATACTGTTTTAGTTTTCGAAAGTCGTTTGACATGTCGCGTGAAGTCACTTCAAGCGACATCATATGTCGTTCGAGGGGCATAGGGTCCTCGTTCGAGCGATAGTCCCGACTTAAGATTTTTATAAATAACGTGCCAAATGAGTCATTTTTCTTTAAGAAGACCTAAGTTTTTTCCATGCACGAAAACTGCAAAGTGTAAAATTATTTTATCTTCTTCTTTAGGGTTTCAACATTTGTTTTTCAATTCACAAAAATTCCAATAGTTTTAGTGAATTATTTTGGAACCCAAAATACAATTTTGTTGAAGTTTTTCTTTTAGAGAAGATCTCTATTGCTAACTTAGTACCACTTGAGGAGGTGCTTGCTGAAGACGACTGCGTGTTATTGGAAGTGCTCGAGGGTGTTCCTCACTGATTTGGAATTGCGATTCTTATGGGTCTTGCGAGATTCATTGCTGGTTTAGGTTGTGGCCTTGTGGGTATCTGTGGATATTTATTGCAGATTTCGCTTATAATCTTGTAAGTTGCGGTTTGTAAATTATTAGTGAAATAAAAGTTTTTTGCCCTTCTGGGATTTTTTTTCCTAAAATTGGTTTCATTTGCATGCTTCTTGATTTTATGCTTCAAATGGCCTAGATGCATGATTTAGGGTTTAACTAAAATTGAGGTTTGATTAAAACTGGTTGATTTGTCATACAATAAATTTAATTTGAGAACAATTTGAAATATTCCGCTACACTGCACTCTCAAATTGGTATTAGAGCGGGTTATGCTAATTTATCGTGTGATCCTGATTTTCATATACCTTGTTTTGAGATACCTATTGTTTCTAATTTGTGTATGTGATCCCATTTTTTAAAGTATGACTTTTGGTGGTATTGATGATTTTAGATGTCAACTTTTTAAAAGGACTAATTGGAAAATTAACATGAATTCTTATTTTAAATCTTCTGTTAAAAACGACTTTAAGAGGTGTCTTGGTTAAGTGTCCCAATAATCTAAGAAAGAATGTTAAACAACCGAAATCTCATGTGTCTACCCTTAGTGATAGTGATTCGGAAGAATAAGTTTTTTATGCTACTAAGCGAGAGCTTCCCACCCATATGACTAGTAATGATGACAAATAGTCATATGGAGATTCTCCTTTACATACCCGTTTGCAGCCATAGTGAGTGAAGCCCATAATAGTGAGGGCGACGTGAGTGAGGAGGAAGAGGAGGATTTGAGTGAGTTGCAAATAATTTATATGAGGAATCTGTAAAGATCAAAAAGGCAAACTTGAAATTAGAAGCTAAGTTAACAGAACGTGCCTTAGATAACAATGAGACCGATGCGTTGATTGAGGATCTTAGGAAACGTGAGAAGATGCTTAGGGAAAAGATAGAATATATCGAGGGTGAGAGAGATAGTCTTAGATGTTTGATGGACGCTATGAAAAAGGAGCTTTTAAAATTTGAGGATTCTAGACGTGTACTCGAGTCTAGGATACGTGATCTTGAAAAGAGTTTGAGAGAATCAAGTTAGGTGAAGTTTGATTTGGAGTCTAGGTCTGAAAAGCTAGATAACATGTTAGGAACTGTCCAAACCAAGGATGATAGGTGTGGTATAGGCTTCGATGATCGTGTTGCACCTATTCCCAAAGCTAACCCCACACATGTAAAAGAGCCTCCTAAGGTTATTAAGAGAGAGCCACCTAGGATCGTTTTGAGAGAGCCACCTAGGAACACTGGAAGAGATCCACCTAAGAACATTATTAGAGCCACCTAGGAATTTTAAGAGAATGCCACCTAGGAATTTTAGGAAATGATCGCCTTTACATAACACTCACCGCCAAATCTACACTTGCACATATTGCGATAGGCTCAACTTAGGCATTTTTGTTATGAACTTCAAAATTACTACTAGGAAGTATAATAATAGAGTAAACTCGATTTCCAGGACCCCCATGTGTCGTTACAAATATGTTTGGGTTAGGAAATCAGATTTATAAGTTTTTGGATTGATTGTTCATGAGTCTCGTTTGCTTGTACGTGATTCACTCCGTGTTAGATCTTTCGGGTGATCGATTTTAATGTTTGTCGTATGCTAGCTATGCTTAATGATTTATCTCTTTAAGTATTATGACATGTGTACTACCGTTGTACTTATATATTTCATTTTTGATATATTTTTCGAAGAAACAAACAAAAAGATTTTCTATTTTTTGAGAAATTTTTGAAAAAGACAAAAAGAGTTTTGTATTTTTGTATACACCATTCATGAATAGACATTTAGGATGACCAATTCATGATTTCGTTTCATATCCATATGACTATTTGGTAGTGTTTTGATATGTGTCATCATTCCATTGTTGTGCTTTATAATGTTTGGAGTCATTAAAATGTAATTTGATATTACTACCTACATGTTTGACTCTTAGTCTCCTTTAATGCACACTTGTATGGATTTGTTTGAATATTGTTCTTGTCTATCACATATTGGTCGAAGTGTTTTCATATCAATCATGTCTTTAAAACAAACCAAATGCGATAAAACTTGACAATGGAAGAATGCTTGTAAGAACCGTTGTCCGTGAGGAATTTGTTTAAAATTTTAAAAATGTTGAGTGAACACAGGAAGTGGCTGTGAGTGAATAATGATCACGTCGAGAAAGCTACCGTTAAAAAATCGCAAAGAAACAATTAAGGCAATAAAAAGATAAATATGTTGGGGCCAAGATTTCTCAAAGTTGAGAAAAATAGATCACCTCATTAGAAAAATAAAAAGATATATTATTTATGAGGGAGATTGGTTGGAAATTTAAACAAAGGTCTTGCATGTCCTGACAAAGTCTTGAAAAATCATTACATAGTTCTAGACGTTATTGGTGTGGAAATTATTTTAGACTTAGATGTGTCGGTGAGATTGAGTCGATGGCATATAAATTCACATTTTGACACCTAAGGACAATTTTTAGTTCATTCGTTAGGAGTATCCGTATTCATCATGCACATATGTTATGCTTGATTACATTGAGTTTCCTAACAAATTTGTTCACACCCATTCATTCCGTTCCATGATTTGATTATCTTAGTATAAATTCATGGTGTGTGAATTTTTGTGTAAATTATTTTTGCATTTTTGTTTGAAAAATTGAAAAATAAAAAATAGTTGGTGGCAACTTTTAAGTTTATCCTTGATGATTGTATTTTATTTTCTTTGTTGTCGTGACACTCTATGTTTATTTTACTTATTCTTTTCCTTATCTATTTCGAACAAATAAAAAGGGGGAGAACGAATTATGACTTGATGGGGGAGTTTATATTATGGGGAAGAGTTGAGATTTAATATTTGTTTTGATTTACGTCTATCTCATTTCAAACTCGATACGTTACAAAGGTATTTGTTTCTTGTCTCATGTCTGTAGGTACAAAATATGAAGATCATTATTTTGTACACCTTGATGATGACAAAGAAAAGTTGGTGATTTGAAGATTTCAAGTTGAAGATTTTTGTTTAAGACTTGCATTTTTAGTACCTTTTCAGTTTTAGGATCATGGGAGGGTATAAAATTTGAATTGGTCAGTTGTTTTGATAATTATAATGTTTTTAGTTTGTACTGGCATAGACATATGGAGAGATTTGTAAGTACATATAGTACATAGTCATGTTTACATTAGAGTAGGTCATATACCACTACAACCATCGAAATAAACTTCAAGTTCAATCATGCATTAAGATGGATATGAATATCAACATTCTTCAGTATAAGAGCCTCTATGAGATAGATTTTTGTAAGGTTGTGTTTAAGTCCCTTAATAGTTCATTTAAAGTGTTGGGATTATTTTTCTAAAATGTTTTTAAACATCTGAGGCATTATTTTTCGTCAAAATAATTTTTTCTAAGTCATGAGACGGAGTTTTAATAAACTTTATTTTTCAGTGATGTCGTTCAAATGACATGTCAATGTCATTCAAACGACAGCTTCAAGCGACAGGCTATATCGCGCGAAGGCTCGTTTGAAGTAATTTATCAAATGAAAGCATACTATTTTAGTCTTCTAAAGTCATTTGATATGTCGCGCGAAGTCGCTTCAAGCAACACCATATGTCATTCGAGCGACATAGGGTTCTCGTTCGAGGATAGCGTCGACTCAAGATTTTCATAAATAACATGTTAAATAAGTCCTTTTTATTTAAGAAGACCTGAGTTTTTTCCATGCAAGAAAACTGCAAACTGCAGAATTGTTTTGTCTTCTTTTTTAGGGTTTAAACATTTATTTTTTAATTCACAAAAATCCCAATAGTTTTAGTGAATTATTTTAGATCCCAAGATACGATTTTGTTGAAGTTTCCCTTCTAGAGAAGATCTCTACTGCTGAATTGGTAACACTTGAGGGAGGTGCTTGCTGAAGACGACTGCGTGTTATTAGGAGTGCTCGATGATGTTCCTAGATGATTTGGAACTACGATTCTTGTGGGTCTTGTGGGATTTATTACAGGTTTAGGTTGCGGACTTATGGGTATCTGCGGATCTTCATTGCAGATTTTGCTTGTAATCTTATAAGTTGCGGTTTGAAAATTATTAGTGCAATAAAAGGTTTTTTCCCATCGGGGATTTTTTTCCTAAAATTGGTTTCCTTTGCGTGCTTCTTGATTTTATACTTTCAAATCACCTAGATGCATGGTTTAGGGTTTAACTAAAATTGAGGTTTAAATAAAAATGCTTGATTTGTCATACAATTAATTTAATTTGAGAACAATTTGAAATATTCCATTGCACTGCAATCTCACCCGATCATGTTGGAATCTCGAATGTTTTTTCGTGGTTCTGCCTCAATCAACTTTATGAAATAATATGTGCCGATAAATAAGAACTTTCAATTTCCTGGCCCAGTAAGGAGTGGCCCCACGATATTCGTCCCCCATTGTGCGAAAGGGCATAAACTAGTGAAGGGCCTTAGGTCGTTGGTCGGTTGATGAAGCATGGGGGATCATTTTTATTATTTTTCACATTTTCGAGCATAAATACTTGCATCTTTTTGCATGTATGGATACCCCTTCTTTAATTGCTTAAAATGCTAGAGATCTTCCTCCTGATTGACTCCCACAGATTCTATCGTGAAGTTAATAGATAATTTGGTCGATATCTTTTGGTTGTATGCATTAGAAGTAGGGGCTTGTGAAAGATCTCCTGTAAATTTTTTCCTTAGATCCTAGGTATAAGCGAGTGGTTTTTACCCTAATTTGATGAGCCTGCTTCTTGTTGGTCAGCAGTGCGTCATTCTGCAGGTAAGCGATGATTAGTTCCATTCAGCTTGGGCCCTTTTCATTGGAAAAAATGTGCTCGGAGGCCACCACTTTTTCAATGCTAGGCTTGGCGAGGAACTCCAATTCAATTATTCTCCTAAGATTAGAATATATTGTTGAGCTTAAGGTTGTTAAAGCGTCTGCATTAGTGTTGTGCTCCTAGGAGAACTGTCGAATTTGGACTTCCTCAAACCTTATTATTAAGTCACGCACCACTTTGAGGTATTCTTCCATCCTCTTATCCTTGGCATTGAAGTCTCCACTAACTCGGTTGGATATTAACTTTGAGTCATTATATGCTTCTAGTTGACTTTCCCCTAGTAAATGAGTCTTACACAATCTGGTTATAAGTGCTTCATATTTGACTTCACTATTAGAGGCTTTAAAACCTAATCTGATCCCTTGCTCGATCATGGCATGTTTTAGCATTACAAGAACAATACGTACTCCTACTCCCTTATGTAATGACATTTTTCTCATGCCCAACATGTTACATTTATGTATGTCGTACGCCGCTACATTTCGCACGTCACCTCACGATGTCACATGACGGCCTCTATTCGAATTCCGAGAGTCAATCATTTATTATCTCCATCATGTGTCCCTCATCTGCCTTAACGACTTCACGTTCCATGATTTTAGGCACGTAAAGCAAGTGGTACGCAAGAGAAGTCAAAACAGTGCAACAAGGATTGATAGGGAAGTTAAAGGGCAATTTGGTAATTTTATAGCCACCGCCCGGAGGACTGGTCAACTGGAAAGTTGAAGAGCTTTCCGTAAAAAAGATACTGGAAGAAACGGCACCTCAATCCGAGCTACGGTGAACAAGTTATGGCCTGTTGAAAATGGAGATATTTATATTGAAAATACTGGGAATTTTTCTAAGTGTTTAGCCCCTGTTCCCAGCAAGTTTCCCCGAACCAGTTCGGGGGGGGGGGGGGGAAACCGGTTCATAGGGTAGCCGAACCGATTTGGTGTCCCTGTACGCTGGATAGAATTTCAGTGTTTTAAATTGGTGGAACTCTTCATGTATTTCCCTATAAATACCATCTTCGGGGGAGCTATTTTATAAGACTTTGGAAGACATTTTTGAGAGTCCAAATACCTCTAGTCTTCATATTTTTTCAGTCCCAAGACTCATGTTTTGATTCACACAATTGCCAAAACTTTGTGAATCTTTTTGGTAACCTAGGAACACATCCTTGTATATATTCAACCCTTGTGGAGAAGCCGTCTCTCTTCTTCATTGCTGACCACCTGGAGTTCCTGCGGGAGATTCCAGCCGACACTATTTCTAGCCGTTGCTTTGAAGGTTTACCGAAGACACCATGCGTTACACTTGTGGGTGATTATCAGGTTGTATATAAGTCAATGGTCTTGTAAATTATTCAAAGTTCTAGAAATAAAAGGTTTTGCCCAGCGGGGATTTTTCCTAAACATTGTGTCGCATGCTTTATATTTGATGGATTGATTTAGATGCATGTTTAAGGGCTGATTTTTTTTTGGTTTAAAAGTAGGCTCTAATTAAATAAGGGTTACTTGGAAACTTGCGAAATTTAATTTAAATCAATTATCACACCGAACCTATTCGGTTTTTCAAATTGGTATCAGAGCGGGTTACGCTAATTTATCGCGTATTCCTATTTTCCGCAAAATCGTGTGATATTGATTTTTTTGAAAAATCAGTTTTGTGAAAATTCGCATTTTCTTTCAATGGAACGCCCGTTTAATGAGGAGCCTATTTTTGAAAAAGTTCACGACCATGCTAAAAATTTAAAAAGTTTGAATTTGAAACTTTGCAAAAGAAATAAAGTTTTGGAAAAAGAAAATTCCCTCTTTAAAAAGTAAGATTGAATATTTGCAAGCGTTTCAAACTCAAAGTGATATTTGTCGTGATCACTTTGGTAATTTGTGTATTGATTTTGATTCTTTGAAAATTACCAAAAAGGAGAGTGATGATAGGGTCCTATTTTTAGAAAAGGAATTGGACGACCTTAAAAATTCGATGGTTTGTGTTTGTGCCAAAGAGGAGAAAAATATTTTAGTCAATAAGTTTGTGGCACGTGAAAAGACTCTTAGAAAAAAGTTTGCTTTAATTGAGGGAGAGAGAGATACGCTTTTAGGAATTATTGAAAACTTGAAAAAGGCGTCCCTTAATTTGGAAGAGTCTAATTCTTTGCTTGAGTCAAAAATTTTGAAGTTAAAAAATGATTTGACAGACTCAAGTAGGTTTGATAGTGATGGTAATGGATCATCTTGTTCTCATGCTTCGAGTGTAAAAGCCAAAACCATATTTTGTTTTAGAGGGTCAACTAACTCCAAGTATGTTTGAAAAGATCACACTTTAGGTGTCGTTCCACCCGTTTACACATGTTCATATTGTGGTAGGAAAGGTCACCTTAGGAGATTTTGTTTTGATCTTGGAAAATGTCCTAGGAAGTTTATGTCTACTGTTCCCGTGGTTTCCAAATCCCCAACACGTTGTGTCACATCTATTTGAGTTAGGAAATCACTTTTGGATACACTAGATTTTAGACAAGTTGAATCTCGTTTGCTTGCACATGATTCTTCTCTTGCCATATTATATAGATGATTGTGTTTGCATGTTTGTCATACACTAGTTGTGGTTTCATGATTTATACTTGTTTGCTAGTGTTATGACATGTGTACTTTTTGAATAAATTTTTGTTTTTGATTAAATATTTGAAAAATACAAAAAGATTTTATTTTGATAAAATTTTCAGAAAAATTCAAAAAGATTTTTGTATTTTGTTTGCACCGTTTATGGATGAACACTTTGGATGACCAAGTCACAACATCATTCCATTATTTTCATGTGACTATTTGATAGTGTTTTGAGACAATAGGTCAATTCATCCTTGTGTTTTATAATGTTTGGAGTCATTAAGATGTAATTTAGTGTTACTTCCTACATGTTTGACTCATGATTTCCTTTATTGCACACAAGCACGGATTTGTTTGATTATTGTGCTTGTCTTATCACATGTTGGTTGGGTGTTTTCACTTCAATCATGTCCTTAAAACGAACCAAGCGCGATAAATTTTGATAAGGAAATCGTGCATATAAAAATCGTTTTGTGAGTTTGTGTGCTTTGTTTAAAAACGGGGAGGGGCTGCGAAAGGTAATTATCTATCCTTTGCGCAAAAACCACCGTTATAAAGGACCTAAAAAATGGAGGAATTTTATTATCCGGGGTCCAAAGAGGTTTAAAGAGCCCGAAAAAAATTGAAAGGCAATAAAAAGAAATTCATGCCAAATTATGGGCCATTTAGGTTTTTGCACCAATTCTCCAAAGTTTGAGAATTTAGATTACCTCGAAAAGAAAATATATATGAGGGAGTTTTGTTAGAGAATTAAAACGGGTTTGCACGTCCTTGAATTGATTGAAAATGCGCTACATAGTTTTGGACATTATTGGTGTGGAAATCATTTGACTTTGATTTGTTGATTTGCATAAGATGATGTCATCTAAATTCAATAAATTTTTACACCTAAGGATACTTTTGATGATCATTCGTTAGGGGTACACATATGCATCGTGCACATATGATTGATTGAGTTGATTTACCTATCGAATGTGTTCACACCCATTCATTCCATTTCCATGACTTGGTTGTTTGAGTCTAAATCCATGGTGTGATTTTTATATCATGTTTTTTTTAAATGGTATTTTTTTGTTTGAAAATTTTGAAAAATAAAAAATAGTTTGCGAATTTTTTTTTAGCATCTCCTTGCAAGAGCACATTTTCCATATTGTTTGATGCCTTGTTTTGAATACCGTGACACCCCGATTTTTGCTTGTTTCATTCATTCTTCTTATTTGTCTATTTGGGAACATCATAAAAAGGGGGAGAGAGAATTATCTTATTTTGGGGGAGTTTGAATTTTGGGGGAGTTTTTGACTTATGCTTATCATATATTGGTATCTATGTTTATCTCATTTCAAACTCGATACGTCACTTGGTATTTTTTCTTCATCTCATGTGTGTAGGTACTACATTGATGATCACTGAATTGCACACCCTGATGAGAAAAGATTTGAGATTCCTGAAGATTTGAAGATCAAACGATGAAGACTTATTCATCTTTATCTTTCCAGTTTTGGGTTCATGGAAGGGTAGATTTGTATAGGCAATTTGTTATTTGATAATTCGAATATTTTTATGTATATACCGGCATAGACATAGGGGGAGATTTGTAAGGACATTTTTCTCATGTCCAACATGTTACATTTATGTATGTCGTACGCCGCTACATTTGGCACGTCACCTCACAATCTCACATGACGGCCTCTATCCGAATTCCGGGAATCAAGAATTTATTATCTCCATCATGTGTACCTCATCTGCCTCAACGACTTCACGTCCCATAATTTTAGGCACGTAAAGCAAGTGGTACGCAAGAGAAGTCAAAACAGTGCAACAAGGCTTGATAGGGAAGTTCAAGGGCAATTTGGTATTTTTACAGCCACCGTCTGGAGGACTGGTCAACTGGAAAGTTGAAAAGCTTGCCGCAAAAAAGATACTGGAAGAAACGGCACCTCAATCCGAGCTACGGTGAACAAGTTATGGCCGGTTGAAAATGGAGATATTTATATTAAAAATACTGGGAATTTTTCTAAGTGTTGAGCCCCTGTTCCCAGCGAGTTTCCCCGAACCGGTTCGGGGGGGCAAACCGGTTCGCAGGGTACCCGAACCGATTCGGTGTCCCTGTACGCTGGATAGAATTTCAGTGTTTTAAATTGGTGGAACTCTTCATGTATTTCCCTATAAATACCATCTTCGGGGGAGCTGTTTTATAAGACTTTGAAAGACGTTTTTGAGAGTCCAAATACCTCTAGTCTTTATATTTTTTGAGTCCCAAGACTCATGTTTTGATTCACACAATTTCTAAACCTTTTTGAATCTTTTTGGTAACCCAAGAACATATCCTTGTATATGTTCAACCCTTGTAGAGAAGCCGTCTCTCTTCTTCATTGCTGACCACCTGGAGTTCCTGCGGGAGATTCCAGCCGACACTGTTTCGAGCCGTTGCTTTGAATGTTTACCGAAGACACCATGCGTTACACTTGTGGGTGATTATCAAGTTGTATGTAAGTCAATGGTCTTATAAATTATTCAAAGTTCTAGAAATAAAAGGTTTTGCCCTGCGGGGATTTTTTCTTAACTTTATGTCGCATGCTTAATATTTGATGGGTTGATTTAGATGCATGTTTAAGGGTTGATTTTTTTGGTTTAAAAGTAGACTCTAATTAAATAAGGTTTACTTGGAAACTTGCGAAATTTAATTTAAATCAATTATCACACCGAACCTATTCTGTTTTTCACCTTAAAATTAGAGGTGCCATCCACATACAGCGTCCAGTTATCGAATTGATCCTTCTTGTAATCTTTTAATTACTTGGCCATCTATTTATCGGTAGAAGTATCTCCTTCTGCGAATTTTATTATGAAGTCAACCAATATCTTCTCCTCAACTACTATCCTCAGTTGAAAGTCTATGTTAAATCTCCCAAGTTCTATTGACCATTTGGACATATGTTCAAATAGATTAACCTTACAAAGAATAATTTTAAGGGGGAAAGAGGTGATGTCGGTGACGGAGTGGGCCTTAAAGTAATGCATCAACCTTCGGGAGGCTATCACCAGTGAGCAGGAAAATTTCTCCAATAGTAAGTAAAGTTGCTCGGCGTCCAGGAGCATCTTGCTGGCATAGTAAATGGGGAACTATTTTACCTCTTTCTCACAGTCTAAGGCCGAGCTAATGACATGGCTTGAGGTTGTAAGGTAGAGATAAAGAGGATCCTCTTGATCAAGAATTGCCAGCAGTGGGGGTTTGCTCAGGTAGGATTTGATCTCCTCGAGAGACTTTGAACATTCATTGTTCTAAGTGAGGACTTTTTCCTTCTTGACCAATTGAAAGAACGGTCTGCAATGCTCGAATGACTTTTAAATGAAACGACTGAGTGTTGCAAGGATCCCATTGAGCTTTTAGATTTATCGCAGCTTTTTCAATGGCTGAACATTATTGATCTCCTTTATTTGATTGGGGTTTGCTTCAACTCCCTTCTTTCAGACCAGATAGCCTAGGAACTTCCCTAACTGAACCCTAAATGAGTACTTTCTTGCTTTGAGATTTATCCAATAATACCTGAGGATTTCAAAGGTGTTGTCCAAGTCTTTGAGGTGGTCTTCTTTACACTTATTTTTTACAAGCATATCGTCAATGTATATTTCAATCGTTTCCTCCATTTATTGTTTAAACATCTTTGTGACCAATCTCTGGTATATGGCTCCAGCATTCTTAAAGCCAAAAGTCATAACCTTATAACAATACAAGCCTAATCGTGTTATGAACGAAGTCTTGTCCTGGTCATGGCCGAACAGGGGAATCTGGTAGTACCCAGAGTAAGAATATACAAGAAGATATCCCATGGTGTATGTTATTTGCGAATGATATAGTTTTAGTAGACACTTCAAAGCAGGCCTTAGCGATGAGAGTAGATACTTAGAAAAATGACTTAGACTCTAAGGGACTAAAAAACATTAGAAATAAAACCGAATTTTTGGAATGTAAATTTAGTAATGAGGCGTCGGATAGCATAATATATAAGATTGAAGAAAAAATTATAAACCAAACTAATAAATTTTGTTATTTAGGTTCAGTGATACAAAATAATGGGGATATTAATGAGGATATTACGAGTAGAATATCAACTGGTTGGATGAAATGAAGACAAGCAAGTGGGGTGTTATGCGATAAGATGATAACTAATAAATTATAAGAAATTTTTTATAGAACAGTTGTTAGGCCAACGACTCTATATAGAGTGGAGTGTTGGGCTTTGAAGAAAAAAATATGAATAAAGTCTCCATGTTAGTGAGATGAGAATGATGCGATGGATGATAGGAGTTACTAGAATAACGTGATTAAAAACTAGTATATAAGAGAAAAGTTAGGAGTAGCTCCCAGTAGCAATAAATTAAGAGAAAGCAGACTTAGATGGTATGGACATGTGTTACGTAGACCAATAGATACACCTATAACAAGAGGAAGATTATTGAAAATAGAGGGTAAAAGAGGATGGGTTGCCCTAAGCTATCATGGGAGGAAATTATTAGGAGAGATCTTAATGCATTGAACTTGAATAATAATATTTCTTATAATAGATTATAATGGAAAAGGAGAATCCATGTGGCTGATCCCATATGATGGGATTATGGAAATAATGATGATGATGACCCCAAGTAAGCGTCTAGAAAACTCATTCGTTCGTAAGTTGTAGTAGGGTCAACTAGTTAGTCTACCTTTAGTAGGGGAAAACAATCCTTGGGGTATGCCTTGTTGAGATCGATAAAGTCTATACAGACTCTCCAACTATCGTTACTTTTATGGACTATCACTTGATTTAAGATCCACTTCGAGAATTGAACTTTTTTGATAGACGTTGTCTCCAAAAGTTTTCCTACATCCTTTTCCATTGCCTTGCTTTATCCAGGGTAGTGTGATGAGCTTTTTGTATGATTGTCTTGAATCCCAGATCTACGTGAAGTCTATAGCAAGTGATTGTAAAATTAATTCTTGGTATGTCGTATGGTTCTCATGCAAAAATATCTAGGCTCCTCTTTAAAAAGGTGATCAACTCCCTCCTTTTGTGGTTGAACAATATGGTGTCGATCAGGAACTTACTCTCTATCCGACTTTCATAAAAAACTACATCCTCTAGCTTTTTTACGACCCTATCTGGGGGTGGATCCTGGTCTCCTCCACCACTGGTGTGTCGGACCTTAGTTGATATTTGAAAGAATTAGCCCCATCTTGGGCGTCTCTAGGAGTACTTTTTTATCTATCTTTTTCTCGTACATGGATCTAATGGCAGCTATATAGCATTTTTGAGTAATGGTTTGGTGCCTCCGATCTCCATTATCCCCTGATCTGTGATGCACTTAAGTCTCTGGTGGTAAGTTTGGGGGACGACTTTCATAGCATGAAACCACCCTTTGTTCGAGGATGGAATGATAGGGCGAATCAATGTTGACCATAAGAAACTCAATGAGTTTTAAAATATTCTCTGCTCTCACCTGCTGGAAAACATTTCTAATGGCATGGTCATTTTCCTGCGAAGTTGACCAAAGGGATAATTGCTTCTTTCAAATCTAACATCTTCAATTTTAGCATGTGGATGAGTTCCAAGTATATTATCTCTAAAGAACTCCCCTGATCCACTAGCAACTTGTTCATATCCCAGTTTGTAATTCTAAGAGTGATTAGTAGTGCATTGTGGTGTAGATTTCTTACCCTGAATAAATCTTCCTCCATAAACACTATGTGTTTTTTATAATCCACATCTTTTGGTTGCCTGCGCTTGCCAACTTGGCTCTTGGCAGGATCTATCTGGAAGGCCTCCATTACAGCTGTGACCTTCTTGAGTTCCATTTGAACTGCATTTTTCTAGATCTGTTTGAGGTCAGATGCCCCGTATACTATTGCAAACTCATGTCCTGCCTCATCGTCCAGGATGTTTTCTAGTTTTTAGTCGCCGTTTGCGATGACCTGATCAGCTTTCCTCTCTATGTATTCATTCAGGTGCCCTGTTTGGGCTAACTCCTCCAGATGAGCTTTTAGGGCCTTACATTTTTTCGTTTTGTGTTCGTTCTCCTTATAGAAGGCACATGCAGGACCACTTTAGGAACTGCTGGCCCTAGATCTTCCTTAGGATCTTGTAAATTAGGTCTTTGAAAATCGTGTTAATGGCTTAAAAAGCTTTGGAAGAATCCACGTTGCCTCCATTCTTGGCTCCGTTTTAATTTATGTTCCTCTTCTTAGGGGAACTTTCCTCGTCATTGCCTTTATTCACCTTAGCGCGACCAGTCTCCATTTGGCTGACGTTGACCACGTCCTCTACTTTTGTGTACTTTTCGATACGCGACATGAGGTCGTCAATGGCATTCTCTTCCTTATTAGTAAGGGAATAGTGCAACATAGAGGTAGGGACAAAACGATCTTGAAAGATGTTATGATAACTTACTCCGAGCAGTCTTTCATTTCATTAAAAGTCTCCCAGTAACGTTTGGCATACTCGCATAGGGTCTCCTGTGGATTTTTCCTCATCGTGAGTAGAAAGTCTATCCTCTTCAGATGTGAGCTACTGGTTATGAAGAAATTAGTGACGACATCAACGAGGGCTTTGAAGCTCTTAACTGGCATGTGAAACAACCTCTCAAACCACTTTTGGATGACCTCCTCTAAGTTGGATGGGAATATACGACACATAAGAGCGTCGTTATGATTCTATAAAGTCATGGATTTCCTATACTGGAGAACGTGATCTATGGGGTCTATCTTACCATCATAAATCTTAAACCTCGAGGCTATAAAATTCTTCGGGGTTTCCTTCTCCTCAATAATTCATTTGTGTAATTAAAGCTCTTCTCGCTAGTTCCTTCAGGATTTGGCCCATCGGTGTGTAGGTTGTTGATCCATCTCTCTACAGACCAAACTTCTTATACCATCCTTATAGCTCTCTTCATCCTGATGCAACCTCACCAGACGGCTTTCATACTCTGAACGCTCTCGCTCCATCCCTCCCAGTACTCCTTTTTTGACTGCGAGTTTTTCTCGCCTGAGGACTAGGAGTTCGACCATGGTGCTTTTTATTCTCCTGGCTGACTTCTTTCTCCATCTTCTCTAATCGTCGCCGAAGGTGTGAATTCTCAATAATTTGGAGGCGAGTTGCCGCCTCTTGAATCCGTGCTTCATATACATCAACTAGCTGTGATATTTGGGTTTATCTAGGTTGCTCGTGGCTCTCCTCGGAGTGTTGATCCTCCGGACGAAATCTTGGATTTCCATATTGGCAGACTTCAGATTTGACCCTAAGTGGAGCTAGGTCAGCTCGCAGGTTGTCTGGATGGAGTGCACTATTTTGACGGTGAGACATTTGTGATTACTCTTTCATATGGGTTGCTTAGGTAGAAAAGAAAATCAATTTCCACTGATGGCGCCAATTATGAGTGCAATTAATCATAAGAAGGTATTTCTAGAAAGTAAAGGAATGAAAATAATATAAAAATGCTCATAACACACAGATATATATATGGTTGCACAACTGCCTACATCTACGGAGAGAGTTCTTAGTTCATATTAATGATTCTCAAAGTTCGAGAATTACATCCATTTTTACCTTGGGGTGAGGGTTGTATTTATATCAATGTAAAGAAGTTGGGTCATCCAAGTAACTCTCGTAGCTCGTTATTGGCTTGTGTGGTGACTCTTGATTATCTCATCCAAGATTGTAGGTAACCAACTAAGCCTATCAATATTTAAATGATAAGTGCTTGTATTTATCCACATGACAAGCATTCATATTAATCCTTTTGTTGTTGGACCTGACTAGGGCAACGTGGTAATCTTTTTAGGCCCGCTCGGACCAGTTGAAATTGGACTTTTATGGTTTTAACCCCACATTTTAGTTTCCTTTCCAATTGTTTAATTTATGAAACCATGGTATTGGGATTAATTGAGTCATTCGACACCACAATTAGTTTATGGATTTATTTGGATAAATATTGTTATTTCATTTTAGTTATGTTATTGAAGTTTTAGCATCATGATGGATCTTATTGTGGTTAATGGTTTATATTATTGTTGTTTATCTCAAAATTATATATTATGAAAAGAGTTTTAAATGTCTCATATTTCTTTGTCACGTGCTAAGAATTGTATTTTAATTTTGACTGTCGACATATGTTGGTATCAGGTCCTGATCACCTGAATAGCAAAATATGTGGGGTGTTATAGGAATAATGGAAAAATAAAAATAAAAATTACGAAGGATGATGAAAGACAAAAAAAGGCTCACGCAGCAAGTGAAGTGTCTCGAGAGTGTAATTTTGTCATATAAATAATATGCTAACGACTCTGGAGAGCAAAAACACAAAATGTATCGACAAAAATAACATTTTGCAATTAACTAACGGCTCCTGAAATAGTGTTAGTCTTTTATAATTATTGGAAAAATGTTTAATATTACAATTTCACACAATTTATATACTCCCTCCATCCAAAATTAAGATTTCATATCTTTATTTTGTATAGACTAATGATATATTGTCAATATCAACTATTGTTTACAAACGTGGAACTTGATTCGTTAATTATTTTCAAAATGAAAAGTGGACCACTAATTTGGTGTACAACTAAAAAAGACATAATAAAATCTTAATTTGTTATGGAAGAATATATATATATATATGTATTGAGAAATGGTGTCTCTAAACGTAGGTTTGCTACGTAGCTTAAAATTGTATATGCAATTAATAACTGGAGCCTCCTAAAATGGAACAAGTATCATCTCACCGTTTCTTTTCTATGCACCTCTTTCAATTCTTATGCCTTCTCTCTAGAAGCTAATAGGTTCATTTCTTTATTGTTAAAGACTTTTGAATTTTCTCTTACTCTAATTCTTTATATTTAAATTTGGTTTGGCCTTTCTCTTTTCTCTACAATCAGGAGCCCATGTGATCTTTAAACCTCTCAATAATTCATTATATGTATTAGCTTACTTCATTATAGATTTTTGTTTATTATATGTTTGATAAATCGCTTCAATGATATTCTAAGTTGTATTGGCATGTAAAATTTGCCATCTTTAACTCAATTTAAATTTTTTCCTGCCGAAATTTCTTTATACTTACTTTATTTTATTTTATATTGCTCTATTTTAGAGATTCTATTAATTTGATTCATTTAAATTTTTTGCCATATCCATAAGGCTCTGGAAATAAACAATTACTTTGAAATGTGATAAAGTGTGTTTTTATTAAAAAAAATTGTTTATCCACTAAGAGAGACTTATATATATATATATATATATATATATATATATATATATAAACTTTCCCTTTTTCCTTTATTGCAATAACATTATATAATATAGGGTTCATAAATGATATAATAATTACATTGAATACAAAATGCTGTCATTTCAGTTATATAGGTTGATTGCCCATAAAACAATACTTCTTAGCTATTTTTGTGGTATAACTTAAATGATTTTATTCCATCTAATGTTATGGTATAACTTAAATGATTTTATTTCATCTAATATGCAATGTTTCCTGCAACGGGTATATACAGAGTTAAAAGGCAAACGTTCAAATTTGGTACAAACATCATGGGCTCTATTTTCACTCATTAAGGTTGGACAAGTGTTTATAAGTCATCAAGTACCTTTATTCAAGGACAAGTTAACCCCAACTACTAAGTATCATAATAATCCAATTATTATAAATACTCTGATGCGATTACGAGTTTAGGGGCGAAGACAAAATTAAGAGCAATTAAGACCAGTGAGGCTTTGTATTGTCAAAAAGTTACATCAGGTGAATTATCTATTGGTGTAAAAATATAAAGACAAAATATATTTTTCTTTTTAGTTATTATTCTTTTTACAAGTTTTATGATGATATGTTTTTCTATAGCGGTTTCAATTTACAACAAATAAGTAGAATTTTTTTTTTTTTTTATTGACATAAAATACATTTGGGTTTGTGATAAGAAGTATACCATCAGTTTTCCCTTTACATATGTTAATACTATTGTTTTGGTTAATTTGTGTTCGAATTGCTTGGCTAAACTTTGTTTTGTTTCTACAAGATTATATATGGTTGTTTTTACTTCTTACTTTAGCCATTTATTTCTTTTCTTTATTTTGTTATTTTAATTTATAAAATAATTTTTTCGGTTTGATTTTTTATCATGTAGTTATTCAACACAAACCTTAATTTATTATTATTTTTTTAGTTTTTCACGAGCCTTGAAATAATATGTATTATGTTTCATATATTATTATTCTAATTTATATAACATGTTTGTTTAGTTTTATTTTAAATTCTGTTTTGATTGTTAGCTAACATCCACGTAAAATATGACTGAAAATTAATTTATAATTTTTTTATAAGGATTGCACTAAAATGTATTGATAAAAGTGCGCGTATCTTAATTAATTGCGTATTTTTCAACTTCTATTAAAGATGCTTTGTCACACACAATAATTATGACAAAAGTAATTATAAATGTAACTAAGGGTGTGTTTGATTGACATGAATTTTTTTTTCATGGAAAATAGTTATTTTGACTCATATTTTATGCTTGTAGTACCTTGATTGCTAACATTTTATATAAGAATAATATTCATTAACGTAATAAGTGCTCCATCTTAAACCTCATTTTTGTTGCAAAATACTTCTTATCTATCCACCAAAGAATTGGTTCCCATGTAAAATAGAAAAAGTAAGATAAAAAAAAACTCATATTTTTTTTCGCTCATTTTCTAATTTTTCATCAAAATGAATTATTTTTCATGCATTTTCTATATTTGCAATCAAATATACACTAAATGTGATGTACACAAAAACATATACATTATAATCCGTCAATGGGTTGTGTCGAGTCGTGTTCGTATCGTTTTTTATCGTGTTTTGATCTTATTGGGTTCGTGTCTAAACTGGTGACTTTTTTATCGTGTGAAAAAATCATATCCAAACCCACCCCATTATGTTATCGTGTCGTGTCGTGTTCACTCGTTAATATCCATTAAGATAAATTAATTATTTTGAATTGTATACAAATTGACATATTATCTCATTTTTTAACCCAAATAGACCCATTAATTCATTGACATTACTAAATCTCTCATTTAGTAAAATTCATTATGATTAAATTAACATTATGCGACATAAATTATCTATAAATTCCAAAAGTATATCTTATTTACTTAAATTAATGGGACATAATAAATTTTATGAGGTATTAACGGGTGAAGAGGGTTAACCCTAACCCGACTCGTTTACTATCGTGTCCTAAAGATTCGTTGATTAACTTATAACTTCATATCAATTTGTATCGTATTATCGTATAGTATATTATTTTACCAAATTTATATTACATATCACACAATAATTATAAGTCGCCCCCGAGTTATTTTAAAGACCTAAACCAAAATAAAAGAAAATTAAACATCAGGCCTGTTTGATAGAAGGGAGTGGAATTAATTTCCAAGTCTTTAGTTTCTTGGAATTTAATTTTTTGGGAACCCCTAAAAAATTGAATTTCATGACAAATCAATTATATGTGCTTTAAGTATTAGTACCTTAGTGTAAGTGGTAATTATTTTTCAGGATAAATAAGCGCTATCAAATACAATTAAAAGTTAAAAAATGAGAATTTTTTTTTATTTGCTACGACAAATATCGCTATAAACGGGCCTTGTCGCATTAGAGTGATTTGACTTTTTAGGTACTCAACGGAAAACTCAGACGCTCCTCCCTAAAAAAATACAATATATTCTCTTCAAATAATTGGTCCACGTGTCACACCGTACAAATTCGACCGTTGTGAGAGTAGAGACCCCTCTATTCAAACCAGACGATCAATAAAGTTTCCCATTGCCTTCTCTCTCTCTAAAAACATTCTTCTCTCTCTAAAACTCTATCTTCCCCCCTCACTCATGGCCATCGCAACAGGGACAAATTCAGAACAGAAGGTACATATATATATATATATATACATATATATATATATATATACTTACACACACACACACACACATATTACAATCTAATTGTTTACCAGATTCTTTGTTGATTTCTTAATATTAGGGTTTATATTTCAATTTTATCTTGTTCTTTACTAATAACAAATGATTGAAAGCCTAGTTTTTTTTATGCCTCATCACATGAAAGCCTAGTTTATATATATATATATATATATATATATATATATATATTTCAATTTTTTTATGCATTATTTTTGTAGTTTGCTTGGATTTTTGTTTAGATATAGTATTATATGTAGATGTTACTGATTATTTACATATAAACTCTAAATTAGGGTTTTTAAGCTGGCTAGTCAGTTTATTTACCCTAAAGTTTTGGATTAATTTGAAATTCTTACTCCAATATTTCAGTTTGGGGTTAATTTATAAGGGTGAAAATTAGTTAATTTTTGTGGGAAGTTTGAATATGAGTAGAAAAATATGGAAGTGATTTGGTATTATTTTTGGAGTTTTACATGAAAATCCGTTCTTTGGGGTTTGGGTAAAAAGTGTTTTCCATGAAAAATGATAAAAATATATAACACTTTTCGTATTTACGACCATTTTTTTATAGAATGTATTTGAAATCAAGCACGGCAAAGGTGAAAAATGAACTAAAATTACTATTTTTCGTGAATAATAATTACATGATAATCAAATGGATCCTAAATCTCTAATTTAGTAATGCAATTGTAACCTTACGTGTGATTATTAGTTGAAGTTAATGGAATGCTGACATGGCGATTGATTTGACATATGAGATGGGAAAAGCTTAATTATTAGAACCTAAGTTCGCTGTCTCTGAAATTTTAGAGGCGAACAATTAATTTGGGGCCCTTTATATTAATTTTTTTTAAAGAAAAAGGGTTCTTCTCGCATTTTTCAATGCAAAACTATCAATTAAATCATCAAAATTTATTGTTGTTAACAAATCTTCTATATCTTTAGGAAAAGTAATATCATTATCTCTTATTGGACCTTTTTTTACCATTGTCATATCAAGTTTTGATCAATATTTTTCCAATTAGCCGGATCATAAATATCTAGTGGTAAAGCTTCTACACGTTCATTTTCTAATTATTCATTATCTAATTCTTCTAAATTTTGATGTCCAACAACATTTTCATTATCTAAATCTTCTATATTTTGATGTTCAAAATTTTTTTTTTTTATTAAAATATTTATTTAGTGAACCCGCTAGTTTTGATGTTTCTTCTTCAATTTGTTTTTGTCTTTTTCTTTTTTCGTGACCGGAATATTTTCACCAGATTCTCAACAATATTGACAAACAATATTAAAGAAAATTGCTAAAGAGGAACAATAGATTCTAATTTGTAACCAATTTGAGAGCAATCTCCAGTTTTAATTTGTAAATGCCCAAATAACAAATTGGAATTTACAAAAAAAAATACAACACAAATATTAGTAGTAAAACAAACAAATTTATATAGTAGGAATGTAACAAAGCAATGAATAATATATACTTACACAAAAAAACGGGTGGTGGTGGGTGGTGGGGTGGGTAAGAGAGGGTTTATTCTTGTTTTGGTTAGTAGAGAAAGAGAGTAGTGTGAGAGAAAGAAGAAGAGAGGAAGAGAAGAAGAGTGAGAGAAGAAAGTGGGTGAGAGAAATGGAAGAGTTAGGGTTAGAATAGAATAATAAGTAAATGGGTTGGGTTGAGTTTCAGTTGGGTTGGGCTATGGTGATGGGTTTATTTTTTAGTATGAGTGGGTGGGTTATTATGTTGTTGTTAAAGTGTATGAGTTTATTTTAAATAGAACAAATTTATTTTTGGGGCTCCTTTTTAAAGTGATAACTCTAATTTTTTTCATAACTAATTTTTTTTTGGAGCCCTTTTTTTTTACAACTAATTTTTTTTAAACCTAATTTTTTTTTATACCTAATTTTTTTTTTTATACCTAATTTTTTTTTCCCAGAAGGGGCCCTAATTAATCGGGGGCCCTAGGCGGCGGCCTAAACAGCCTATGCCTAGAGCCGGCCCTGCCCAAGTTGTTGGATGGCGGACAAAAACTTTAGGAGAATTATATGATTCGTATATCGTATGTACCGACTATTGTGTCATGTGTATATTCGTATACATTTGTACATAGAATTCTATTTGTACCTAAGACACAGATCAATACGGACACGACACGTCAGTTTGTGCATACGATTTTGTATGAATCCCAAGTACAAATAGAACTACTCAAAACTAAAGTGTGAGGCTTCATTTTTAGTTTGTTTGGAAATTGAAGCTTTTAGGGGTTGTTTTTGGTGTAGATCACATGTGTGTATAGCAAAGAGGGGTCCTATGGGAATTAGAGTTTGGAATTTTATAGTTAAACAATGTGGCTTGTGAGCTCTATGAATTATTTTTTTGTAGCAGATAAGTGAGCTTAGGTTTTATTTTAGGCTGTAAGTTCATTAATGTGCTGAGTTATTTTCATCATTAAAGGGTGCTGGTTAACGGCTTTCGATTATAGAAAGCATTTACTTCTGAAGTCTAAATCGTAACAAACAACCATAAGTGCTCTAAAAATAACTTTAATTGTGGTTTATATTCTTTGCAGGCTTCTTCAGAAGTTTCTGCAGCGGAGAAAAGACGGTGGACACTGGATGACTTTGACATAGGAAAGCCTCTTGGAAGGGGAAAATTCGGTCATGTCTATCTAGCCAGGGAAAAGAGGGTCAGTGATTTTGACTACATTTATTTTGCTCTAGATAATGTTAGTATTCATTGCTATGTGATTTTAGTTCAAATGTTTTGTCCTTAGTAAAATTTTAATGAAGCACTTGCTTGTTAATAATGTAAAATTATCTGATGGGGTAGAGTTTACGTTCCTGGTCTTCAAAGGAAAGCAGACTCAATCAGATTCAAATGCATTATTTTTCATTTTTTTTTCACATTTTTCCCAATTTTAATATTAATTTTTTATCATTGGACTGGTCTTTACCAATTTTTATGTAAATTTACATAAATTTTTATGTAAATTTATGTTTTCTTGAAACAGAGCAATCATATTGTTGCACTAAAGGTACTGTTCAAAAGCCAGTTGAAACAGTCTCAGGTGGAGCATCAACTTCGCCGTGAAGTTGAAATTCAAAGCCATCTACGCCACCCTAATATTCTACGTCTTTATGGGTATTTCTACGATCAGGTATAATAGCTCTATAGTTTATCCTTATTTTTTAGGCATGGGAGAGTTTACTAGCGACTAAACTCTTTTTCTACGTTTTATGCAGAAACGTGTTTATTTGATTTTGGAGTATGCGGCCAAGGGTGAACTCTACAAGGAGCTAACAAAATGCAAGTACTTCAGCGAAAGACGTGCGGCTACGGTGAGTCCTAGTCCTATTAATGCCTTTGCCTGGCCTCTCGTTATTAGCATTATTTAATAAATTCTCTGACCATCTTTTAGCATAATTGAATTGAGTCAATTAATATAATTGAATTGAGTCTTTTAGCATAGTCCTATTAATATATTTTCATTTATTTTTGCAATAAATATTATTTTATAAATTGTGCCATGTATTTTGGGGGATCTTTTTACAAATTTTTTGCAACACATTTTAAGCTAGATTTACTTGTTATATTTTTTGTGGATTTTAACAGGATGAATGAGTGGATTTGAGTCATGGATGATTTTTAAATAAATGATGATTAGTTATTTGAAATCCATACCAGTAAGGGGTATACGTGAATGAGGATCAGCAAGAAGGCAATGTATTTATCTTTTGAACAGGATTGTGATCTAGAGATTAGGTATAAAGTATCTGTGACATTGAAAATATAAACTCAGGATGTGATCCAGAGATTAGTATAAGGCATCTGTGATTCTGGTAAAATTCACCAAGGGGACCGCATGCGAAAGTTTCATTTCACTGAGGCGCACCTTCTGTAAAGTGAAAACTAAGAACATTTCTCTAGTTTTCTTTTTATATAAATGGAGCTCCAACATTCCTAATTATTCTGTTAATGCTAATACTGATCAAAAGTTGTGGTGTATGTGCATATGATCGGGAACAGTATGTTGCATCGTTAGCTCGGGCCCTCATATATTGTCATGGAAAGCACGTTATACATAGGGATATCAAACCAGAGAATCTGTTAGTTGGTGCACAGGTAATATTCAACTTTTTTTAACGATCCGTTGTTTTCTTTTTGCTACATAATTTTATATATATTGTCTTGTGATTATAGATAGTATCAAAATGGCTTCTTTCTTTTTCTCAGGGTGAACTCAAGATTGCAGACTTTGGCTGGTCAGTTCACACATTCAACCGCAGGCGGACCATGTGCGGCACTCTTGATTATCTTCCACCTGAGATGGGTAATTATAAATTTCAACGGATTTCCTTTCATTTCTTTGTGATTCTGGAGTTGCTGCTATGTATAAAATAATATTGAGATGCGTCTTTGTGACAATTGTGGCTTCAAAAGTGTTTATGGTCGTAAAAACCTTTGTTGAGCTGTTTGGACTAACAATATATAGTGTTATGTTGTGTTATGTCGTTGAAGCATTTTTGTCCTGAAAAACGTTTCTGAGATGGGTAATTATAAATTTCAACGGATTTCCTTTCGTTTCTTTGTGATTCTGGAGTTGCTGCTATGTATAAAATAATATTGAGATGCGTCTTTTGTGACAATTGTGGCTTCAAAAGTGTTTATGGTCATAAAAACCTTTGTTGAGCTGTTTGGACTAACAATATATAGTGTTATGTTGTGTTATGTCGTTGAAGCAATTTTGTCCTGAAAAACGTTTCTGAAAAGGGCTGTTTCTGAAAACAATATATAGTGTTATGTTGTGTTATGTCGTTGAAGCAATTGTGTTATGTCGTTTGCTTTAACAGTGGAGAGTGTAGAGCACGATGCTAGTGTGGACATATGGAGCCTTGGCGTATTGTGCTACGAGTTTCTCTATGGTGTCCCTCCCTTTGAAGCTAAGGAACACTCCGATACGTATAGAAGGTGAGAATGACTTGCACAATGAAGCAAATTTGCAGAATTCTGAAGTATGCATGTATTTTGTTGCAAAGAATCAAGAGTTATTTTAATACTTCTTGGCTAAGTTCCCTTGATTTGAGATTATTGCAAACCCCCTCCAGCCCTTCCTTCTCTTAAACTATTGAACAACGCATTTTGTTGCGAAGTGCTGTGTTGAAATACGTATCCTAGCAAGGCTCAAAAATGTTTTGTCCTTGAAAAAGTTAGGAGCGAGTCCTAAAATAACCTCGTTTTTGCTGTGAAAAATAATGGGCGTCCTAAACGAAACCTCGTATGTAGGAATTACACACAAATGCCCTTTTTTTCTTTCTTGAATCTAAAATGCAAGTTTGCAATCAAATATTGTGTGCAAAGATTTCCGAGGGACTAATTAACCTCGTTTATGAAAAAAATGCCGTGATCTCATCTCATCTCGTAAGTTGAGTTTCTAATATTCTATCTTTTGAACAGGATTGTGCAAGTGGATTTAAAGTTCCCTTCAAAGCCTATAGTCTCCTCAACTGCAAAGGACCTCATCAGTCAGGTTTCAGTTTTTCTCCTCTACGCTGACAATAGGAGAAATTTCAGCTTCCTCTAGAAAAATGGTTTAATTCTAGACAGGCCTTTTAATTTGACCCAAAAAACTCACTGTGTCAACAATGCATTAAGATGTAGTTGGTGTCCATGCTGACATATTTAACATGTTAGTTTTTTATGTCAGATTGCTGGAAATTTGCTCCTTGAAACATTTATTATTATCTGTTTGTTTTTTAAATTGCAGATGCTTGTCAAGGAGACATCGGAACGGTTGCCGCTACACAAGCTTCTTGAGCATCCATGGATTGTCCAGAATGCAGATCCATCTGGAGTCTACAAGGGTTAATAAGAGAGAGCATCAATGCTTTTAGGATTATCTACAATGAGTGAAAGATTACCCCCCCCCCCCCCCCCCCCCCTTTGGGCATAATGTTCTTAATCTAACAGAAATTTCAGCTTCTGATTGTGGGGTAATATTACTACATGTAAAATAACCATTTGGTGGGTATGTTGGAGTTGGCTTTGGTGAAGCTAAGAGAGAGGGAGAGCAAATGGATCAAATGGTTTGTTTGTGAAGAAGGTCCAGTAGTTAAAAATTTGTAATTCTTTATTTCATTTGATGTTGTGCTCCTACAAATGTGTAAAATTGATTATTCTTTGGGATTATTACATGTAAGTCCTACTTGAAGAGTATTTTCTTATTTAAGTTATATTGTGTCAACCTATTAGGTCATATTTTTTAGTTTATAATTCTTTTTTTCACTAATACCCCTACCCCTATATTGCTTCCAAATTTCTGTAATATTACTGTCTGCGTAATTTTTTTTTCCAGAATTTGATAGATCTCGGTGAGGAGATTTAAAAATAGTAATTTTGCGAAAAATGGATCTGTAATTAAAAAGCTATTGTCATTTGAAGATTAAAAATAGGAAAAAACAAAGTTCAACTACTTGAGTGATTTTTCCCAATAGTTACGGATTATTGGTTTAATAAATTTGTTAAATAAGTTTCCCCAAAAATAGTACTTATTTGATGGTTGACAAGTCAAATAGGGCTTATAGACAACCCAAGTGGGAATTAATTAATGAACCAAGAGAATAGAGAAAAAAATGTACAAATAAAAGAAAAACTAGATTGAAACTGAAATTGCAAGCAGACGGTGGAGATACACTAAGGTGAGAGATATCCAAAAAAGATCCTTCTGAGCTTCTACTCGAGAGGAATAACCGCTTGGACAGTTGAACTATACCCCCTAACAATCATACTAAGAGAGGATAAAACACTTCAATTGGAGGTGATATAGAGAAATCCAAATGGAGCATGGAAATACATAATATACAGAAAAAACCAACTAAAATAAACAAACAATAAATCTTCTCAATCACGAGTTCGATAAAACTTCAACGGAGTAGCTTTTATCGCATCCACTCCGATTTACTCGTGTATTACTCGTGTCACCATCTAGACTGACCAAACCATGTAAGACCCACAAGACATTTGAATTTTTGTTTATTTTAGGATTTTAAGGAGGTCAGGTAACCCCACCCACCCACCCACCCAAGGAGTGAGAGGGGGAGTAGTTGAAAAGGATGAAGGTGGGTGGGGTGGGGGTGGGGAGGGAAGGAGGGAAATGGGCTGAGAAAAGCTAGGGGCGGCTGTGTGTTTTTTTTTTAGGGGGGGGGGGGGGGAGACTTTTTCTGTACAGAGAGAAACTTTTTAACTTTTTAAACATGTGTTTTCCCTCATTATTGTAAACCATTATGAAAATGCATACTGAACCCAAATCTCAATCATGGTTCTCTTTCGATTTTAAACCAAAGCCATTAAAAGTCACTTTATCGTATATGATTGGGTTCCATCCTATTATATGATTACAACAAAAACAGACAAGAAAATAAATAACCTTAACTATCGCCCCAATCCAACAACACTAATATTATGAATAATAATTATTGGAGTTAGAAAGAGACAAACACGACTTACATATATGACAACTATAACCGTCACGAAGGCACTTGTTCTAATCTGATGCCCCTCCTCCTACTAGCCATAGTTGTGCCACGTTTGGACTCGGGTTGCACAGTCCTAAAACCTCAATATCCACTGAGCTCTTTAATTGGTAACGATATGCCCACATGTATGTTACGTGCTAATAATCCACACAATTCATTGTGCTAAAATATTATGTTGATGAAAGTTTACTTTGAAAGCATGAAATTGATTGAAAATAACTCTCAAGAAACTCTCTTCCTATCTAGTAGGATTTTGTAAATTTGGTCTACATACTTTGAAAGACATATCTGCATTGCTATTTATACTTTGCAACATAAGATACAAACTAAAAAGTATTTTCTAAGAAATCTACGTCTCGTTTGAACTAAGGAGGCCTCGTTCGAACGAGGTCTTTCACACGAACTATTCTCATGCGATTTCTATCTTAAGGCATAGTTCTATTTACCAAATAGGGTTTTGGCATGAGGAGTCTCTCATTTGAAAGAGAGATTAAAAAATTATCACCTTGTAAAATTGCAAGTTATTACAAACTTCAAATTGTTATCAAACGTCTGATAGTCTGAAACGGCCTGATATATTTTTGTCGCATTGATTTGTCTTCGTCTTCAGTGATATTATATTACAACTCAAAAGATATTAAAATGTACATTTTGACTTTGTTCTGGAAAAAATCCAAAACCATAACATGAGGAGTGTAAAACCATGTCCTTAAATATATAAAGACAATGTAAACCGATTATAACCTAAAGTGTTTTTGTCTACAGAATAAGCCAAGACAAAAATGGCTAAATATTGACTTTATAAAAGTGATTGTTGTGAAAAGAAGTAACATAAAGAATTTGCTAAAATATTATGTTGATGAAAGTTTACTTTGAAAGCATGAAATTGATCAAAAATCACTCTCAAGAAAACTCTCTTACTATCTAGTAGGATTTTGTAAAATTGGTCTACATACTTTGAAAGACGTGTCTGCATTGCTATTTATACTTTGCAACATAAGATACAAACTAAAAAGTATTTTCTAAGAAATCTACGTATCGTTCGAACTAAAGAGCCCTCCTTCGAATGAGGTCTTTCACACGAACTGTTCTCATGCGATTTCTATCTTAAGGTGTAGTTTTATTTACAAAATAGGGTTTTGGCATGAAGAGTCTCTCATTTGAACGAGAGATTAAAAAATTATCACCTTGTAAAATTGCAAGTTATTACAAACTTCAAATTGTTATCAAACGTCCGATAGTCTGAAACGACCTGATATATTTTTGTCGCATTGATTTGTGGTCTTCAGTGATATTATATTACAACTCAAAAGATATTAAAATGTGCATTTTGACTTTGTTCTGGAAAAAATCCAAAACCATAACATGAGGAGTGTAAAACCATGTCCTTAAATATACAAAGACAATGTAAACCCATTACCACCTAAAGTGTTTTTGTCTACAGAATAAGCCAAGACAAAAATGGCTAAATATTGACTTTATAAAAGTGATTGTTGTGAAAAGAAGTAACATAAAGAATTTATATGGACAAGAATATTTTCATTTCATTATGTTTATTTATACTCAAGAGGGTTTATCCCTGATGATGCTGAAATCCAGCACCACCAGATAAGTGATGATGAGGTCAAACTGTAAGTACCATGGCAGCCATAGATGTACAAGTGTTTAAGTGTGTAGAAGGAGATGAGTATAAGAGGAATAACATAATGATGTATAGTGGTTCAACCAATTAGGCCTACATCCACTGTGAGTGCGTGATCCACTAAGTATGGGCTCTAATGGCATTGGATACAATACACATAAACTCACTTTCTCTCTCTACTGTGTGTATAAGCAGAGTTTCAGCTAGGGTTATAACTATCCATCGATCCATCCCCTTGTAGGGTTGTAGGTGACAAGTATATATAGGTCTTGGGGGGTGTAGTCTACCCCCCAAGTATGCATGGTGCATGTGAACGATGATCTAGCCAATCTCCTGTTGACACTTGTAGATGCCACCTGTGATTAATGATGACATAATATTCCCTCACGTGAGGGGGTGATATTGTTATAACGGTCTTCCACGTGCCATGTGAGCCTCACGCACACTGTTCCATGCGTCTCCCATACCACGCGTTGTGATGATGTCACCCTCGGCCTATGAGATGAGGCCGAGCGTAAAGTTCCTTCCGGTAGTGAGTCTGGCCCAATTTGGGCCTCATACTGTCGTACCCTCGGAGGGTCGGCCAGACCATGATGAGGGGTCTCCCCCTTTGAGGGTCGTCTGGGCCTGATGAGGGGTCGGCCCCTTGGAGGGTCGTTTGGACCATGATGAGGGGTCGGCCCCATGGAGGGTCGTCTGGACCATGATGAGGGGTCGGCTCCTTGGAGGGTCGTCTGGACCATGATGAGGGGTTAGCCCCTTGGAGGGTCATCGGGACCATGATTAACGGTCGGCCCCTTGGAGGGTCGTCTGGGCCTGATGAGGGGTCGGCCCCTTGGAGGGTCGTTTTATGTTAAGAGATTATCCTGGCCCTGTCCAGATGCAGGGCATCCTCGGCCTGGCCGAGGGCGTATATGGGTATATCAATCACCCCCCAGCCCTTAGCCATCGATGTTGTTGAGATGGCTGAGGGATAGTGTTTCCTTTTAGATGAGTGTATGGTCAATTAGATGAATGATACCTGTCAAATTTTTATCCACCGTCGTTCCAGTTTTCTAGGCATGGAGGCTGCACACTACTTGGGACTTTGTGCCCTAATGATGCCCTCCTCGTGGGTTGTGCTCTACATTGGTTCATGGGCCCCTTGATTAACAAGGTATTTAAACAGATTTTCTGAAGTTATTCCCTTTCTTCTTCTTCGCGCCCAAACTCTATCTCTCTAGATTTTCCACAGCTCCATAGCCATAGCCATTTCTGTGACTTCTGCATCAAGCCTCGTCGTCCTCGTCGTCCTTTCTCAGGTAATCCTTCTGAGCCAGTTCCCTCTTTACATTCCATTGTTTTTTAACACTTCGACTGCTTTAGGTCTGTAGGACTAGATTTTTCTTTGGCTATTTCATACTTTTCGGCTTTCTTCTTCGGTAGCTTGTTCTTGAGTGTTCTTGGTTAAAACTTTTACTTTCCTTAGTTTCAATCCAAAGGTCCAACTTAGTCAATTGCCAACTTATTTGTAGTTAGGTTATCCAAATTCTTCTAAGTGTAGGGTCTCCCCCTTAATGCTTAGGAGGCTTTACAATTTAGCTGAAGAGTTCCCATCCCTGAGAGAGAAGTTCTTTGTAGATATCAGAAAAGTAGAGGAAGAGGAGGAGAGAAGACGAGGGGCCGACATTAATTGGGTACGACCCATTTTTCCCATTCCTCTAGCCACAATAAAACCATCTGAGTCTTGTGGGTAGTCCTTTCGTCTAGCCGAGAGTCATTCAGGAGAGTTGGATGATAGAGTGTCGTCACCTACTGGCGTTGGGTCTTCTGGGAGGAGAGAGACCTCTGATCTAAGCCCAGGCCGACAGGCCGAGGGAGTGGTCCCTTTCGAAGTTGTCCCTGTGATAAGTTTATCCCCTCATTCCTTCCAAATGGCCTTTCCTCATGGACCTCTAACAGGTGATGAGGTCGAGGGAGAGGGGACTGAGGATGATGGTGAGGACTCAGACGCCGACCCAGTTGACACCTCCCATGTCTCGACCTATATTTCCTCAGTCAGGGATCGTGACCTCCTGTTGTGGAGGCATACACTTGGTGTGCCTCCCAACATTAGTATGAGGGTCCCCTCTGAGTCTGAGAGAGTCTTTGAAGGGGACGAGGGGGAGATAGCAGTATATGAATAGATGTTTAAGGTCGGTGTTAGGTTCCCTCTGCACCCTTCCATAGTCAACATATTATCAGCCCTCGACGTCGCCCCCTCTCAACTTCCCCCCAACTCCTAGAGGACGATCCTCGACTACGTCTCCTTGTGGAAGAATGCCTTCACAAACGAGCCTTCAGCCGACGTGTTTTTGGCTTGTTATAATATCACTTCCTCGTCCAAACAGCCTGGGTACTATCACCTGGGGGCGAGGAGGTCTGATAAAAAACTTCTCCACGTGGCACAAACCTCCAACCACGACTGGAAGAAGAGATTTTCCTTTATTTCTGGAGAGTGGGAGTTTGCCGCCGAGACTCAACCTTTGGATGATGGTTCGAGGGTTCCAAGGAGATGGTCTAACCCCTCGATGAAGGCTAGGTCAGACCCGGGACTCAGTCTAGATGAGAAGGACATAGTCGAGTATCTGAGAGAACGAGGGAAAGAGGGTGGACTTGTAAAGTTTGAAGATCTGATGACCCCTCGGTTCCTCAAAGAAGCTGGTCTGAGGGTCGGCCCCTTGACAGAGCTATGTGAGTTATCATTATTTTTTGCTCAATCTTTACTTTTTTCCAAGTGTTTCATCTTTGCCTCTATATTCTTCTGATGTGTCGTCTTCTTTTCAGGTCGTCCTGCAGGTATCTCTGATTTTCTCTGGGAAATTACTGCCCCAAGATTATTATCTAGCCTAGGCAAGAAGAAGGGCAAGGAGCCTCAGCAGACTCCGAGGAAGTCGAAGGCCGTGGGGCCGACACCTGTCGAACCTTCCGCCGAGGGTTCCAAAAAAAAAGGTCATGATGTTCCTGTTGACCCTCGGCCTGATTCGAGGACGAGGGCGAGGGTGGAGGCATCAGAGGGGACTGGCTCCTCCTCCAACATGGGGTCCTTCTGGTCCCAAAACTTAGCATTTTTGAAGGCCAAGTCATCTTCCCTGATTGCCAACCTGAGGGCGACCAAGGCCTCTATGTTTTCTGCCCTCTCGGCTGTCGACTATGAACTCTTGTCCAAGATGCCCCCGGCGAAGGTGTATGACTATGGTCTGCATACTCTTGCCCAGGTATTTGTTATTACTTCATTTCACTGAGTGTTAATTTTTCACTAACTATTTTCTCGGCCTCTTAATGAGTTTTTTTTATGCTGTCTATTTGTTCCTTCACGTCTGCTACCAAATGGATGGCTGAGAACCAACAGAAGTTCCATAAAGCCGAGAGGGCCATTCAATATGAGGCTGACCTGCAGACCGAGCTTGAGACTGTAAGGGCCGAGTTGGAGAGCGCTAGGACCGAACATGCTAGGGTTTTGGACGAGCTGACGAAGCAGCACGATGCTGACCTGGAGGCTAGGGATGATCTGTTCAAGATGAAGAAAGAGGCTCTGACTGCTCAATTCAAAAGTGATCTAGCCGAGGCCGTGAAGAAGGCAAAGGCCGATGCTGTTGAGGCCTACAAACTTTCAGACGAGTTTCAAGGTTTCGGTCTTGAATATAGGGGATTAGGATGACCTGTCGGTTGGTCGTCCTTAAGTTCGCTGATGCAGTATCATCTGTCTGCCCCTCTATTGAAGCAGTTCAACTGGATGATCCCCTGATTGCTGAGGACTTAGCCCGAGTGCTATCCCAAGTGCATGTCGAGGGTACTGACACGTCTGAGGATCAGCCTCTCTTGGTCATAGAAGAAACCCCCGTAATCAATGTTGAAACATTGCCCTCCGACGTTGCTTAATAGGGTGGGTGGCTGTAGCCCATACCCTCTTCATGCAACCCATATTTTTGTACTCATATATCAGATAAACATCAATATTTTGTGATATAATGCCTCTTTTTGTCTTCTATACTTCTCTTGTATGATTTGCCTTGTGATGTTTTTAAATTAACTCACTAACCCCTCCCTCGTCTTTCTTGAGGGTGAATGAGGGGTCGTCCCCACCATTGACCCTCATCATAGCCGAGGGTTGTTTTCACCAACCTTAATTGATGTTTTTTAATTTTGAAGTCCTCCCTCGTCTTTCTCGAGGTCAAAGGAGGGGTCGTCCCTCGCCATTGACCCTCATTATAGCAGAAGGTTGTTTTTACCAACTTAATGGTGTTTTAAATAAATCCTTCCCTCGTCTTTCTTGAGGGTGAATGAGGTATCGTCCCCAGCATTGACCCTCATCATAGCCGAGGGTGGTTTCACACCAACTTAATGATGTTTTAAATTAAGCCTTCCCTCGTCTTTCTTGAGGGTGAATGAGGGTTCGTCCCCAGCATTGACCCTCATCATAGCCGAGGGTGGTTTCACACCAACTTAATGATGTTTTAAATTAAGCCCTCCCTCGTCTTTCTTGAGGGTGAATGAGGGGTCGTTCCCAGCATTGACCCTCATCATAGCCGAGGCTGGTTTCATACCAACTTAATGATGTTTTAAATTAAGCCGTCCCTCGTCTTTCTTGAGGGTGAATGAGGGGTCGTCCCCCAGCATTGACCCTCATTATAGCCGAGGTGGTTTCACACTAACTTAATGATGTTTTAAATTAAGCCCTCCCTCGTCTTTCTTGAGGGTGAATGAGGGGTCGTCCCCAGCATTGACCCTCATCATAGCCGAGGCTGGTTTCACACCAGCTTAATGATGTTTTAAATTAAACCCTCCCTCGTCTTTCTTGAGGGTGAATGAGGGGTCATCCCCAGCATTGACCCTCATTATAGCCGAGGGTGGTTTCACACCAACTTGATGTTTTAAATTAAACCCTCCCTCATCTTTCTTGAGGGTGAATGAGGGGTCGTCCACAGCATTGACCCTCATTATAGCCGAGGGTGGTTTCACACCAACTTAATGATGTTTTAAATTAAGCCCCCCCTCGTCTTTCTTAAGGGTGAATGAGGGGTCGTCCCCAGCATTGACCCTCATTATAGCCGAGGGTGGTTTCACACTAACTTAATGATGTTTTAAATTAAGCCCTCCCTCGTCTTTCTTGAGGGTGAATGAGGGGTCGTCCCCAGCATTGACCCTCATCATAGCCGAGGGTGGTTTCACACCAACTTAATGATGTTTTAAATTAAGCCCTCCCTCATCTTTCTTGAGGGTGAATGAGGGGTCGTCCCAAGCATTGACCCTCGTCATAGCCGAGGGTGGTTTCCCGAAGACGATCCCAGTCATACTAGAACTGACAAACGCAAGATGAGGGAAAACATAATATGATATTTCTCATTAACATTACAAGTGTTCTGTTGGAGCAACACCCCTTACAATTGTGGTCTGATAGGACATTACAACACTACTGATAGTATTTCTTCAAATGATTTGCATTCCATGGGTTGGAAAAGGGTTCCCCTTCTAGGTTTTCTAGTCTATAGGTTCCAGGGACAACTTCATCGATGACCCTATATGGTCCATGTCAATTTGAATGGAGCTTGTTGGGCTTCTACCAAGTCTTTTTGAGGACTAAGTCCCCCACTGCAATTGGCCTCTGCTTCACCCTCTGGTTGTAAAACCTTGCAGTCCTCTGCTGGTAGGAGGCTTGCCTTATCTCGGTGTCTTCCCTCCTTTCCTCAATCAGGTCTAAGTCAAGTTTCCTCTCTTTCATATTTATCTAGGGGTCATACATTTGGACCCTATGAGTAGGAAACCCAATCTCGACGGGGATGACGGCTTCTGAGCCATAAGCTAGAATAAACGGTATTTCTCCGGTAGAGGTCTTTTTTGTCGTCCTGTAGGCCCATAGTATAGCATATAACTCCTCAACCCATCTCCCTTTTACCTCCTCAAGTCTCTTTTTGATCCCATCTAGGATTATCCTATTTGTAACTTCCGTTTGCCCATTGGCTTGAGGTCGACCTGGGGTAGAGAAGAATTGTTTGATACTCACCCTTTTACAATACTTCTCTAGAGATGTGTTCTTGAATTGAGTCCCGTTATCTGAGATGAGGGTGTTGGGGAGACCATATCCACATATAATATTTTTCCAGATGAACTGGAAGTTCTTCTGTACGGTAATCGTGACCATTGGCTCTGCCTCCACCCATTTTGAAAAAAAGTCAATTGCCACGATTAGGAACTGATAGTTATTGATGGCCCTAGGCAAGGGGCCTACTAGGTCGATCCCCCACACTGCAAATGGCCATGAGTATGTAATGGAGGTAAGAGGCTGATGGGGTTGGTGAGGGATGGTGGCAAATCTCTGACATTTGTCACACTTTTTTACATATGCTGTGGCATCTTTCCCCAAGGTCGGCCACCAGTACCCCTGGGTGACCACCCTCTTCGTTAAAGACTACCCCCAATGTGGCTTGAACATGACCTCTCGTTCACGTCTTGTAAAATGTGTGGGACTTCAGACGGGTGCACACACCTAAGTAAGGGGAGTAAAAACCCCTTTTTGTACAAGGTGTCTCCGATGACAGTGAATTTTGCCGCTTTGTATCTCGGCTTCTTCCTTTCTTGCCCTGCTTTTGGCATCTCCCCCTCCTTAATGTATCTGATCAGAGGGTCTATCCATGAAGCTTCCTTAGAAACATTCAGGCAAGTGCTAAGTGTTCCCTCAGCATCTTCAATAGTTGGTCGAAGCAAAATTTCCACTGGGACTGTCCTCCTGATATCTGTCCTAGTTGCTGAGGCCAGCCTGGAAAGTGCATCGGCTCGGCCGTTGTTATGCCTAGGTATCCTTTTCAATTTTACTTCTCTGAAGCTCTTCAATAGTGACCTCACCTTTTCAAGGTACTTGGCCATCAGCTCATCCTTGGCCTCGTAGGCTCCTAGTATCTGATTTACTACTAACCTTGAATCACTATGGGCCAAAATTTGGCCGACACTAAGAGACTTGGCCAAGGAGAGGCCTGCTATCAATGCCTTATATTCAGAATCGTTGTTGGAGGCTTTGAAGTTAAACCTCAGGGCGTACTCGATGTATGTACCGTCTGGTGCTGACACTATTAATACAGCCCCACTTCCGCTGTCGCAGGAGGACCCGTTGATGAAGAGGCTCCACACGGTCTGTTCTTCTGAAAAATTTCCCTCGGTGAGGGACCCCTGTCTAAAGAGATATCTTCCCTCTTCATTTCGACCACCTTTTCTTTTAACGGTGCTTGTCTCAGCCTTGTCTACGGGTGTGTCAGCAAGTGGGCTTTGTAGGGCATCTGTCTTCTCGAGGCTCTCATTTTCAGCTTCATCGTCTTCCCAAGTAAATTCAGCCACAAAATCTGCCAATGCTTTCCCCTTAATGGCCGTCCTAGGTTGATACACCATGTCAAACTCCCCCAGCTCTATAGCTCAGGCCATTAACCTGCCTGATTTTTCTGGCTTGTGTAGGACCTGCCTAAGAGGAGATTCAGTGAGGATGACCATTGTATGGGACTGGAAGTATGGCTTCATCTTTCTTGATGCATGGATCAAGGCATATGTTAACTTCTCCATCCTTGGGTATCTTTGCTCTGCTCCCTAGAGTGCCTTAGTGTTGAAATACACAGGCTTTTGTACCCCGTCTTTGTCTCTGATGATTACTGCACTAATGGCTGACTCTGAGACAGCTAGATACACATAGAGTCGTTCACCATGCACTGGTCGTGACAATAGCAAGGAAGGCCCTAGGTATGACTTTAGCTCCCTGAAAGCCTCATCACACTCTTCGCTCCATTCAAAAGCCTTTCTGAGAATCTTGAAGAATGGTAAACACCTGTCTGTGCCCTGGACACAAACCTATTCAAGGCAGCCACTCGCCCCGTGAGTCTCTGAACGTCTCTAATGGTCTTGAGGGTCTTCATCTCTATAAAGGGCCTTTATCTTCTCAGGATTGGCCTCAATGCCCCTTTGATTCACGATGAACCCCAAGAATTTCCCTGCTCCAACCCCGAAGACACACTTGGCCGGGTTGAGCTTCATCTGGTACTTGTCCATCGTATTAAAGGTCCTCTCAAGGTCTGCCACATGATCGCCTTTAAACTCTTAGTCAGCATGTCATCTACATAGACCTCCATAGACTTCCCAATTTGGTTTTCGAACATTTTATTTACAAGGCGTTGATACGTTGCCCCTGTATTCTTCAGGCCAAAGGGCATGACCCTATAACAGTATGTCCCCTTGTCAGTAATAAAAGCAGTTTTCTTCGAGTCCTTAGGGCTCATAAAGATCTGGTTGTAGCCTGAGTAGGCATCCATGAAACTCACTAGTTCATTGCATGCGGTAGCGTCTACCATCTGATCAATGCGAGGGAGAGGGAAGTTGTCTTTGGGATAATGGTTGTTGAGGTCTGTGAAGTCTACACACATCCTCCACTTCCCGTTGGCTTTTGGGAAAATGACTGTGTTGGACAGCCTTTCAGGATAGATGACCTCTCTGATAAAATCAGCATCTTCTAACTTTTTTACCTCATCCCTTATGACCTCATATTTTTCTCTAGAGTAAATTCTCCTCTTATGATTTACTGGCTTTACACCCTCTACCACGTTGAGCTTGTAGCATATTGACGCGACTTAATAGTTGTCTCAAAAGTGCGTACAATCTAGGCTCAAGTGCAAGCCTGTCGCTCAAGTAATAAACCCGGTAAGTCGGGATCGTATCCACAGGGATCGAGATTGCCAAATAGTAATAAGAAAAATTATTAAATCTTGAAATGATTTCGTAAAAGAAACGAAAAGATGATTAAAAATTGGGAAAATTTATATTAAAAAATTACTTAAGAAAAACAAACTGAAAAGTGCAAAAGAAATTAGATCTGACAAATGGGAGAAAATAAGGTAGGGTACAATCCCTCAATCCTTAACAAATTACCGTATAGAATACTAGAATTGTAAATTAAAATTATTGACTAGATCCGGTCTTTATACATTCTAAGCATTACATATATGAGGGAACTATCCCGTAGCATATGAAATCAAAGATAGATATAAAGCGGTGAATGAATCCAGTCTTTATATATTCTAAGCATTACGTATATGAGGTTCAAGCCCGCACCATACGAAATCAAAGATAAATATAAAGCGGTGCTTTCACGATTCAATCAATATTTTAATTTAACCCCTATTTTCTACATAAATAATTTGCCTTGGATTGAGTTCATGTACCCCAACCCTTGGGAATTTAGCTACTCATGATTTGGTTCAAGAATAAATTCACACACAAAATTATGGATCTACAAGACATGGGAAATAATTTGCAAATAATAAAAATAGAGAATGGAAAGATATTACTTGAATTCAGCAACAAAAATGGAATTGGAATCCAGAATTTCTTACAAACTAGGGTTCATGAAAACTCTTGAAGGAATAGAAAATTTTCTCTCAAAATCTAAACCTAAAATTTAATCTAGCACTTCTAACCTACTCCTAACCTAGCCTCTCTCTAGCAACCCCCTCTCTCTAGAATTCCACTCCCCTTGAAAATGAGGTAGGGATTGGTCTTTTATAGCACCAAGTTGCACGAATTTGACATCAAATTTCGCTTGTGGAACAAGTTTTCCAAGAGTTGCACTGCATTAAATGCATAATTAATTACAGAAATCCGCACATCCAGACTCTTCATTATCGTGCAACTTCAAAACATCGTAACTTCTTCACCGTAGCTCGGATTGAGGTGCCGTTTTTTCCAGTATTCTTGTAATTTAGAGCTCTTCAACTTTCTAGTTGGCCCAACCTTCGGACTAGGCCTAAAAAATTACGAAAATGCCCTTCAACTCTCCATTTCTTGGTTTCTTTCACTGTTTTGAGTTCTCCTTCGCATTAACTTGCATGAAATACCTGTAAAACACATGAGAAATACACAAAACACGAAATAATTGCCAAAAAAGGTTAGTAGCATAAATAAGAGACAAATCCAAGCTAAATACACTGCACGGGATCATAAAAATACCGAAATTAAGGGGATAAATGTGAAGAATATGTGCCTAATCACACCCCCTAACTTAGAACTTTGCGCGTCCCGAGCAATGTAGCTAACTAAAAATCCACTCTTAAAAATTCTTTTATTGGGATAGAATACCTTTTTCGCGGGCAAGCGATTGCATTTAGCGTATGCAATAAGCCTTTAAACCTACCCTAGTAGGACGAGTTTTGTCTCGTGAGGGTTTGCAGTGAATACACCCACAAAATTCTTTATTGACTCAAATAAAGATCAAAATACTTAAAAATTTTACAATTTAAACTTTTTGAAAAATAATCACCATAAATTCATATTCAAATATCTCAAACCAAAGTGTGTGTGTGCGAAGCCAAAAATTAAACCTCAAATTTCCACTGATTGAGCATTACGTTACTTTCCAAAAATTCGTTTTGATTCAAATTCTTACGGATGCACTCACAAACGAATCACTCGGATTGTGGTTATTTTCTCTCGGTATGCATGATATAAAGAGTAAATATAATGGACACAAATTCATGCATACAAAATTGAAATGAAGGAAATATATGGTGAAAAGATCTCATCATCGGAATACAGTTACTAGGAAACGGGAAATATCATCTCTTATTCACACCATTTAATCTCTCATATTATCTTTTCATGTCTTAGCTCTCCACGCGGTAACCAATTTCGCCATTTGGACTCAGTTAGGACTTTTTGGGTTAAAAGGTGTAAAGGGTAAAAATTGGTAATAGACGGAATATTCGGAACTGGAAAATGTCCTTATGATGTCCATTAGTGCTTTTTCGGGCATTTGCTCAATTTTTTCTTTTTTTTTTCTATTTTCATTTTTTTTTCTTGCTATTTTTTTTAGCATTTTTTCTGTTTTTCTCTTGCCCCTTTTTATTGCACAATTTGGACTTACTTGATGAATTTTCTCAATTTTCAAAATTCCGGGCTAATTGGGTTTTTCGAGTTATCAAACGAAAGGAAAATATTTAATTAGGCTCAACTTGGGTTGCAAAGGGATAATTTTTCACAACTTTTTATGGCTAATATTTTTGGGTAACAAATGAAGGCTTACTTCATTGTCCAAATTGCTAATCACATTACCATATGCATCTCGAGATTAATTAAGTTTAGAGATATATTCAGCACGAATTTCGAGACAACATTTCACACATTTTCCATAACCGATCAAAACAAAGGATTGAGATCATCAACGACTTATTAAAACGCTGAAAAGGACTTTGAGTTAATCATAAACTCGGATTGATTTTAAAAACTCATAAAAATTGATAGGCTCGAAATCTCACCGGTTTGGACTAATCTCCACACTTATTCGTAAAGTCGTCAATTTTCTTTCAATTTCCATCTTCGGTCAATTTTGGCTTAGTGCAATTGAGATTTAACAATTTGAGACTTTAAATAGAATAAAGGTGATATTTTTGAAAATTTTAAATTCCAATTCTTATTTATTTTGAACAAAAATATTTTTGGCTTTTTCTAAATTTTTCAATTTTTTTTTTATTTTCTAAAAAAAACACACTTGGAAAGAACATGTGATCGAATCAATGAATCTAAACAATAAATGGGAAGAATATCCCACACCCCCTAACTTAAATGTTGAATTGTCCTCAATGCAAATCAAGAACACAACATAAAGAGAGGAAAAGAAAGATATTACCCAAATGGAGCGATCCCTGATGAGTGCGAGTCCATTGAATCTACAAAACATGTTAGAACCAAGCATAGCAAAAAGAATAACAAAAACTCTAACTCTCAAAACTAGACTATAATAAAAGAGAAAAAGAAAAAGAAAAAAAAACAAACTATTTACAACCTAACATTTGAACAGCTAATAAATCATACACTAAAAGTCAAAAAATTTGAGGGTCCACCCAAAATACAATTTGACTTTGAGGGATTAATGGTGTACCCTCATTAGGATGCATGCCTCCCGAAAAGTAAGAATTCCGTTTGAAAAATGGAAGGCATGTGAAAAGTTTAAAAAATGAACCATCACCAATTACAAAATTTAGGGGGATAATGAAGGATTTTGGTGCATAAGAGGACAAGTCCCATTGGGATCCAAGAAATATAGAATCACGTTCCAAAGATTTTTCAAGTAGTATGGGGAGAGGGGCACACAAAAAGGAACAATCCATATTAGAAAACAATTTAAGCATAGAGTGCTTGTCCTCATAAACCGGAAAATGATCCTCTTGTTGCGTAGCACGTGTGTTGGTCTCTAAGTCGGACGATGTTTGAGTCGTATCTTCAAGTACCTCCGAAGACTCAAATGGTATGGGTGGAGGTTTAGGAAGGAGAAATTCATCAATTCTATTGTCCCACTCGCTTTCGTCTAAATGACGAAATGAGGCCCAGAAAGATTGGACTTCATCATTTAGGCTCGCATCCACCTGTCCAAACTCGCGCTCAAACTCTGCTAGGCTCAACTCCTCTTGCTCTCTCTCTTGCTTGGTGTCCTCAAAATTTTCTCCCTCAAAATTTTCAATTGGATATGGTGGAGTGACACGTCTAAGTGTGTGGCCCATAAGATGAAGCATCTCAAAATAACATTCCCATATAAGAAGCGGATCAACATCCTTAAGACATTCATCCAATTCTTGTGATGGATTTAATGGTTCGATAATAGTGGGGACACAAGGAGACAAATGATCCTCAACCTCAGTAGATTTTGCAATATTTATAATAGGTTGAGATTCAAAAGAACTTGGATCAATTTCAATGATTTCATTCTCAAAAGTATTAGGTGAAGCGCAAGTCTCGATTTTTTCTAAGTTGTCCAAATAATCATTCAACTCCTTGCAAGTTGCTATAATTTTCGACTCGAGAACAGTACGGTCATCAGATTGCTCTTTTAGATCAAGTAAGAGTTCTTCCAAAGTAGGCTTTCTTGGTTCTAGCACCTCGAATTCCTCATTTGGTTGAAAACTTACTTCATCTTCAAAACTATCGGAAAAAAAATCCTCATTGGGTTCAAATAATGCATCTAACTCTTGCTCCCAATAACGATTTTTTTCGCGATATTCTTTTTCAAGTCTTTCTTCTTCAAGCAATTGATTTTGATAAATTTGGAGTTTCTCAGCACTAGGCTTGTATTTAATATAATCATCTTTAGTGATATTGATCCAATGGTCATAAGTCTTGAGTGCCTCCTCTTCCTCACTATTAGCATAACAATTAAAGCCACCAAAAGAGTTAAAATAAGACATTTCAAATTGGGCAATTCAAGAACGTGACACCCATTTTTTTTTTCAATTTTTTCTTATATTTTTTTTTCGAAATCACTTGTAGATAAAAATAACTTTCTTAAAAATTTAACAATTTCAATCCCCGGCAACGGCGCCAAAAACTTGACGCGACTTAATAGTTGTCTCAAAAGTACGTACAATCTAGGCTCAAGTGCAAGCCTGTCGCTCAAGTAATAAACCCGGTAAGTCGGGATCGTATCCACAGGGATCGAGATTGCCAAATAGTAATAAGAAAAATTATTAAATCTTAAAATGATTTCGTAAAAGAAACAAAATGATGATTAAAAATTGGGAAAATTTATATTAAAAAATTACTTAAGAAAAACAAACTGAAAAGTGCAAAAGAAATTAGATCTGACAAATGGGAGAAAATAAGGTAGGGTACAATCCCTCAATCCTTAACAAATTACCGTATATAATACTAGAATTGTAAATTAAAATTATTGACTAGATCCGGTCTTTATACATTCTAAGCATTACATAAATGAGGGATCTAGCCCGCACCATATGAAATCAAAGATAGATATAAAGCGGTGACTGAATCGAGTCTTTATATATTCTAAGCATTACATATATGAGGTTCAAGCCCGCACCATACGAAATCAAAGATAAATATAAAGCGGTGCTTTCACGATTCAATCAATATTTTAATTTAACCTCTATTTTCTACATAAATAATTTGCCTTGGATTGAGTTCATGTACCCCAACCCTTGGGAATTTAGCTACTCATGATTTGGTTCAAGAATAAATTCACACACAAAATTATGGATCTACAAGACATGGGAAATAATTTGCAAATAATAAAAATAGAGAATGGAAAGATATTACTTGAATTCAGAAACAAAAATGGAATTGGAATCCAGAATTTCTTACAAACTAGGGTTCATGAAAACTCTTGAAGGAATAGAAAATTTGCTCTCAAAATCTAAACCTAAAATTTAATCTAGCACTTCTAACCTACTCCTAACCTAGCCTCTCTCTAGCAACCCCCTCTCTCTAGAATTCCACTCCCCTTGAAAATGAGGTAGGGCTTGGTCTTTTATAGCACCAAGTTGCACGAATTTGACATCAAATTTCGCTTGTGGAACAAGTTTTCCAAGAGTTGCACTGCATTAAATGCATAATTAATTACAGAAATCCGCACATCCAGACTCTTCAGTATCGTGCAACTTCAAAACATCGTAACTTCTTCACCGTAGCTCGGATTGAGGTGCCGTTTTTTACAGTATTCTTGTAATTTAGATCTCTTCAACTTTCTAGTTGGCCCCACCTTCGGACTAGGGCTGAAAAATTATGAAAATGCCCTTCAACTCTCCATTTCTTGGTTTCTTTCACTGTTTTGAGTTCTCCTTCGCATTAACTTGCATGAAATACCTGTAAAACACATGAGAAATACACAAAACACGAAATACTTGCCAAAAAAGGTTAGTAGCATAAATAAGAGACAAATCCAAGCTAAATACACTGCACGGGATCATAAAAATACCGAAATTAAGGGGATAAATGTGAAGAATATGTGCCTAATCACATATGATTTCGGGGTCGATCCCGGGCATATCAATATGACTCCATGCAAAGACACTCTATCTTCTTCTCAAAAACTTGATGAGGTCTTCCTTGATGTTTGGCTTTAGAGTCTTGTCGACTTGGACAGTTTTTTTGGCTCATCCTCATTGAGGATGACAGATTCTAGCTCTTCTGCGGCCTCTCCTTTCTTCAGCTTTTTCTCATCCTTGGGGTCTAGGGTGTCAATGTTGTAGGTGGTTGTTGCCTTCTTGTGCGCCTCTCTTTCTTCGACGGAGTTGAAATAACATTCCCGCGCTGTCATCTGGTCTCCCTGAACTTCCCCTACCCCGTAAGGGGTTGGAAATTTATTCATCTGATGTACCGTAGACGACACAGATTTAAACCCCTTGAGGGATACCCGCCCCAGTAAAATGTTGTAGGCCGAAAAGACATGTTCATCCATCACAAAGAAGCTGACCTTCTTGGTAAGCCATCTCGGCCACTCGTCCCCCATCCTGACATCGGCCTCATACACTCCAAGGGGATAAACCTTTTCCCCATTGAACCCAATCAATGGGTGATGGTATGGGGCGAGTATAGCACGACTAAGACCTAAGGCTTTGAAGCATGGCCAAAACATCACATCTACAGAGCTACCCCCATCTACCAAGATCCTCAGCACCTCGCACTCGTGCACCCAAGTAGTGATGACGAGAGGGTCATCATGTGGGGCTAAGAGGCCTTTGAAGTCCATTCTTGAGAATCCCACTATCAGAGTATCCATATCGACCTTCTTCCTCTTTTCTGACTTTTCCTCCAGAGAGGTTGAGTGCACAGTTTTCGTCACTGCCTTGGCTTCAGCTACATGGGCCTTCCTGTCTGCGACCTCTGACCCTCATCCTGCTAGGCCCCTGGAGATCATTCCCACACCGATCGAGATCATATTAAGTCTCTTGACAGGGCCGTGGTCATCTCTTGGAGGGAGATCAAGGTCGTCTTTATCATTATAAGGGTCGTCCTCTCTTTTTGGAGGATCTTCTCTACATGCATCACCCCGCTTCTTTCTGGGGTCGTCCCCTCGGCCCCTCTTAAAGGCACCTTTGTCAACGTACTTCCGGAGCTTCCCTTCTTTCAGCATCTTCTCAATCGCATCTTTCAGAGTAAAGCATTTGTCTGTCACGTGTCCATGGTCTTGGTGAAATTCACACCATAGGTTTTTGTTTCTCTTATTGTGGGCTGCCCTCAACTTTTTAGGCCACTTCAGGGACCGGTCACTCTTTATCTTATTGAGAATATGTTCGCAGCTGACCGTTAGAGGGGTGTAATCAGCAAACTTATCATCCGTATACCTCTTCTTCCCCTCTTTGTTCTTCTTATGGTACTTACCCCCACTAGTGCCTCCTTTTTCATCTTCATATTTTGCGGCCATCGCCTCTTCGGCGTTCATCACCTTTCCTACTATCGACAGCAATTCAACCATCGTCCTTGGAGGGTCTTCATCAAGCTTCCCTTTCTGGAGCCCTCTAATGAGGGCGGTCATGGCTATGCTCTCCTCATAGTCTTCCACCTCTAACTTTTCTTTGTTGAATCTGGCTATGTAGTCTCTTATACTCTCGTTCTTCCCCTGCTTAACATAGAGCAGGTGTGTGGTCTTCTTCTGTGGCCTCACTCCAAAGCAAAAGTTGTGGATAAACCGGTCTTCCAACTGCTTAAAGCTTTCAATGGAGTTTTTTAGAAGAGACATATACCAGACATGTGCAGCCCCAGTCAGAGTGCCAGAAAAGGCACGACACCTCATCTCATCCGAGATAGAGTATATGTCCGCCGTTGATTGGTACATCTCAATATGGTGGACAGGGTTGGTACTCCCGTTATACCGAGGGGTGATCGCTGGTGGCTTGAACTTGGATAGCGTGGGGAAGTTGACTATCTTCGCCACAAAGGGTGAGCCCATGGAGTATCCTCTCTGAAGAGGGTCCCGGCTCCTCATAATATCACCTATCTTATCCTCCATTCATTGGATCGAGTCATTCCAGCCCCTCGTAGGGTCGGTTTGGCCGATGTTATCCCCTGCCACCTCTTTGAGGTGGACGGAGGGTTCTGCAGCGACAGGCCTGCGTCGGCTATTTACTTCCCCCTAACCATCGTGGGGTCGGCCATCTGCTGCCTCCCTTTTGGACCTCGCAACACTCCTTGATCTGGATAACTTTTCCCGCAGGTCATTTACTGGGCCTAGCCTCTCAAGGCCGACCCCCTGCTCAAGTGATCAAAATCAGAGCCTCTCGGGCGGTCATCGGGATTTTTCCTTCCACACTTCCCTCTGCTCTCCTGGAGAGGTCGCACAATATTTTTGGAGACCTCATACGACTCCCAGCACTCTATAAGGGCCTCCTCTCCCTCCAGATCATCATACCTGTCCTCAGGGCAAGGGTTTCCTTGCCTCCCCAGGCATAGACGCCGAGGGTCATCAACATCCCTCCGTCGCTGAGGGGGTGGTAAGACTTTGCGTGGTGCCTGGGGTGGTCCCCTGGCCTCATGCTGCCCTGGAGCTGCTGCCGGAGTAATCATCTCAGTTGAGACCCCGGTGGTCTTAGTATATTCTGGCTTAGAGTTGTGAACTGCTCTTGCATGATCCGCTGGCTTGCTGCCAAAGACTTCAAGGCTGCCGCCACATTATCCATCTTAGACTGAGGTGGTGGCTGACTGGAACTGGGTCCTACTCCACTATTCGATGGAGGAAGTGGTGGTGGAATCTCTTGTGCCATGTGTTTGAGCTATGAAAAGATGAACTGAAGAAAAGACTAGTGAGCTTGAGAATCTTAATGGGTCTCTTTCAATGGTGAAACATCTCCTCTCAGGGGGAGAACTGGTTCACCACCAGAGTGCCCAGTGAGGTCAAGCTGTACAAAGGAAGAGATGTCTTCTCGTTCCCACAGACGGCCACAAACTGATGATGTTGAAATCCAGCACCACTAGATAAGTGATGATGAGCTCAAACTGTAAGTACCATGGTAGTCATAGATGTACAAGTGTGTAAGTGTGTAGAAGGAGATGAGTATAAGAGGAATAAGATAATAATGTATAGTGGTTCAGCCAATTAGGCCTACATCCACTGTGAGTGTGTGATCCACTAAGTATGAGCTCTAATGGCCTTGGATACGATACACATAAACTCACTTTCTCTCTTTACTGTGTGTATAAGCAGAGTTTCAGCTAGGGTTACAACTATCCATCGATCCATCCCCTTGCAGGGTTGGAGGTGATAAGTATATATAGGTCTTGGGGGGTGTAGTGTACCCCCCAAGTATGCATGGTGCATGTGAACGATGATCTAGTCAATCTCCTGTTGACACCTGTAAATACCACCTGTGATTAATGATGACATAATATTCCCTCACGTGAGGGAGTGATATTGTTATAACGGTCTTCCATGTGCCATGTGAACCTCACGCGCACTGTTCCACACATCTCCCATACCACGCGCTGTGATGATGTCACTCTTGGCCTATGAGATGAGACCGAGGGCAAAGTTCCTTCCGGCAGTGAGTTTGGCCCAATTTGGGCCTCTTACTATCGTACCCTCGGAGGGTCGGCCAGACCATAATGAGGGGTCAGCCCCCTGGAGGGTCGTCTGGGCCTGATGAGGGGTCGTCCCCTTGGAGGGTCATCTGGGCGTGATGAGGGGTCGTCCCCTTGGAGGATCGTCTGGACCATGATGAAGGGTTGGCCCCTTGGAGGGTTGTCTGGACCATGATGAGGGGTCGGCTCCTTGGAGGGTCATCTGGACCATGATGAGGGGTTGGCCCCTTGGAGGGTCGTCTGGACCATGATGAGGGGTCGACCCCTTGGAGGGTCTTCTGGTCCTGATGAGGGGTCGTCCCCTTGAACGGTCGTTTGATATTGGTTAAGAGATCATCCTGGCCCCGTCCAGGTGCAGGGCACCCTCCGCCTGGCCGAGGGCGTATATGGGTATATCAATCCCTATTTATAATACAAAGGTCCTCGACTATTCACATTCCAGTGTGGCATACAATATATGTAAACATTCATAATATTACACAATTTACAACACTCCCATTTCTATATACACGATGCTTTAAAAATTATATTTGAATCAAGTGTAATCTAATCGTAATAAGTAGTAAACCGAACAAGTTGGGGTATCGATTTCCACTAGCATTGGACACTGTGGAAGTACACTTTTGGGATATAAAGCCTTACTACATGTCAAAAAGTAAACTATAAAGATGATATAGTAAGTTTAGTGTATTAATGCTAACAAGTAATCTAACAAATCCTAAACAAGTGAACAAGATATAACCAACTAATAGACAAGGGAAATAAAGTGATGATTAACTAATATAGATAATAGATCCACGATCATTCTCCCACCTTGGACTATCTAAATGAATAATGGAATTTGGTTTAATTCACAATTAAATAATCATATCCAATTGAAGTTAGACATTAACCATGTAGAGTGCAAACTCGACAATGAAATATTACAATTTCAATTGATAATGGTGACAAATGGGTTGATGTTGCACTAATATTTTAAGAACTACCATTGTATGGCAAGTAAAGTTATAATACTATAATACTACAACATCAACACACAAATTTCAAATAAAATGAATCAAAACCAAACCCTGACTTTAATGTTCAAGCATCCTTGGTGGGTTTTTGATGCCCAATCAATATAGCTTAGCTACTCATGGTGAATAAATCATTAACAATGAACGTAAGAAAAAGTAAGAAATAACAAGCCATTAAAGTAGTGCCTGATTACAATCATCCTCAATAAATGCATCAAAGTCTTTACAAACATAGAACAATCAGTGAACAGGGTTGCACTAAGTACCCAATAACAACGAATGAACAAATTAATGAAGGAAGTGAGTGAGAGTGAAGGTTTTTACCCATTTCCTTGAAGAGAGAAGAGAGTAAAATGGTAAATGTAAAAGTCTAGGTTATAATGAATATCCAAGCTACTAAAAATAGAAATTCACTTACTATTTATAATTAGTGGGAAAAGGAATTGAATATAAAACAACCATATAATGCAATGTCGATGGCCACGTGAAGCTAATTCGATGATCTACACAATCATATGATTCCAGGGGACAAATTCTGAAGTTTGAAATTATAAAAATACCCTTGAAGTTGAATATTCCTTCAAAACTTTCCCGAAACGTAATGAAAATTCACTCATAGAATTCCTAACACCTATAAAAGTTCAAATAAACCTTTCACAAGATATAAATAATAAAAATTGAGGTTATCTAGTATAAGATCATAAATATATGAATTAATGAACATGAAAATGCGTAAATGCGTAAATATAAGGGGAATTAAATGAAATAAGCGTGACTAATCACACTCCCTAACTTACACATAGCTAGACCCTCGCGATGAAGAAAAAAGAAAACCAACTACAGGAGATACCCTAAAAGGAACAAGAGTTAAAAATAATAGAATACTAATTTCGCGGGCATATAGTTGCATTTCGTAAATGCACAAGTCGTTAGACCCTTAGGTGGTTCCAGAGGAAGAGATTTATCTCATGAGGGTTTTCAGGTATGACAAACACAAACATCAAGTCTCTTCAAAATGATTGCCCGAAAATCCAATGAGTCAAAATCAATAATCAATAAAGAACTCAACAAGTCATTAGCAAGGCAAATGAGAATTTACCCAAAAGTCCGTAATTATCAACATTAATAGATTAAATTCATTGAATTGAAACCTTAAATGTATGTGGCGTGGGACATATGTAATTATTTTGATTTTCCTAAAACTCCTATAACTTGGATAAAATTAAAGCATGTTTCACTCAATTCTCCACGATGATTACACTCAACAACTGAAAGTACTCGAAATGGGGAGCAACACACATGAGACATGTGGGCATAATGAGTAATTCTAATAGAAATCAAGGACACAAAGGTTCTTTCAAATCACATTCGCTCTAGGATCATATAAAAAAAATTATTGTTGTAACAAAGGTTTGGTTATGGTTATGAAACAAGTGGAATTTTTAGGATTTAAAAGGGTTTGGGGTGAATACTTGGGATGATGGCAAGTGTGAGAAATTTCAAAATTGGAAAGCAAGTTCCATAAGCAACAAATATATAATTACAACATGAACTATTTTATTTCTTCAAATAACTACGAGATTCTCACTTTTTGGGAATCCCTTTCTAGTTTTTTTTCTTTTTTCTTTCTTTTTATCTTTACTTTCTTGAATGGAAGTCAACCCACATGCGTTATTATAACCGCATAATAAGAATCATCATTATATCCCATGGTTAGTTCCTAAACTTAGGTACAAAAGGTTTAAACTACAATGCGGAGTTAGTTATGGAATTTGGGGATGTTGATGAAAGGCTATATTTAGACTCAAAGGGGTTCACGAGGAAAAGATTTTGTGGGTGAGGTTAAGGTCAATATTGGCTAAATAGCAAAGCTATGATCATTTTCTAGGATTTCATGTGATTCTTGGATCTCAACAATGTTGAAAATCATGCTAGAGTAACAAATTTCGTAGTGAACTCAATTAACAAACAACCAATGAAAGAATAATGATATTACTGAAAAATTTAATGTTTTTCAAGTAATTGTATGTAAAAATTACAGATGAAGAAAATCTCACTCACTTGTGTAAGTAGATAAAATGCAGTATAAGATCACCGAGTTATAATTGAATTAAACTGAATCTTTTAAAAAGAATTGTACATCTAATCTTGGGTTTTGAAGTTTTAATTCATGAAGTTTTTCATAATATTTATAATTCAAGGACTAAGGTCTAATAACATGAAAAATAATAACATGCACGAGTGCTTCACAATTAGACGTGGAAATTATTTAATTAATCTTCGAAAACAAGGGCTAAAGGCCTAAGAAAGAGAAAATAAAAAATAAAAATATATTTTAATTTTTTAGCCATTAATGCTAACATATTATTCGGCTCGCAATTAATTGAAATGAATAAATCACACTCCCTAACTTGAAATATCCATTTTTCTCAATGTGGCTAAAGGGCAGAATATAAAATAGGGCGAGAAAAGTGTCACCCCGAATGGATCGATTCCTAATAAGTGCAATAAAAAGCCTACAAAACATATTAATACCAACGCAAGAATGTACAAATATATAAATATATAAGAAATATATAAATGACAATAAAATAAGGAAATGAGACACATGCCATTAATACAAGAAAATTGCATTACAAAGGGTTTGAAAATATAATAATACCTTAATACAATCCATAATAACCCTCAAATGCACTACAAAACCATCCTAACACATCCAAAAACCATTAATAACTAGAGATAGCTGATTAAGGGGGATCCTAGTGACCTCCGAAATGTCCTAATATTGTGGGATATATATACGGTTCATAGAAGTATGGTGGGGGCACCGTGTTCATTCCGATGTGTAACCTATAGATATCCAATGTTAATGTATTATACTAAAATGGTGCTTGTATTCGACTTGAGTCTCAACTGGGTCTTAAAGATACTAGGCCTGAAAAGTGGAAAATTAGCTCTTAAGAGTGGAAAGTTGTTGACCTAATGTAGACATGCTCATCGACCCCCGTCCAGCCTCTTCCAACTATAAAAAAGTCTTTTCCTTAGCGAATCTCCAACATAATTTTTAGGAGCATAATAAAATGGGCATTAATGTAATGAATAACTTAATGTAAGTCGGTGATGAGTATGGATTTTAATGCAATATTTGTCCATCAATTCCTTAAAGACAAGTACACAACCATCTCCACTTTTTTTAACACTTTTCTTTTATCAAGTATACAAAGTCAACCGGGTTGTAAACTGCATGTTGGGGTTGTTTACTAAAAGTCATGGTTCACTAGTGAATTATAGTATGTCTATTTAATGAGAATCTTCACGAGGGACGTTTGCATCATATTATTTTATATATTTATGCATAGGTGTCTTTATTCTACATAGTATATGATTTTGTGTGTAGAGTTCGGCTTACACACGGAAGATCAGATCATCGGTCCTTGTAGAATATAAGTCTGGTTCACAATCTTAGATGGAGATGGACACACCATCTGTATGATTGTAGCACACTATTTTAGTAAGTCTATCTTGATTACATGAAATGATATAGTTTCGACTTATTGTGCTAGTACACTTTGTGTGTATTGAACGGAACTAGTTTGAGATAATTGTCTTTATGCTGACTATATAAGATAATGTACATCTCATGGTTATTATGAGTGCTTAAGCTCTTAACCCGGACATAATTGATGGACACGTGCATTAATTGTTCATTATTTTGACCTATTGGGTGAGATTCATTTATGGATCAATAAACTTGGTAGATTGGGTAATGGTGATTAGTGTATGGTGAAAGTTAATTATGAATGGAATCTATGTCTCGGTATAGAGATTGATAATACCCTCTTGATGTAGCTTATAAGTTTTGATTATGTCAAACCCGTCCAGTGGATTTAATTATCCGACATATCAAATAAGTTAAGAGGACGGTCTCAACAAATTTATAAGAGGTGGATTAAATATAATTGTCAGTAATTTAATCAATGGGGATCTGTAATCTTAACGCCGGGAGATTATTAAGCATTTAATAGAGAGGAGCTCGAAATTATAATTTTGAGATAGCAAACTAGAGTGAAATTATTATTATTTAGTCGAATAAATAATAATTTATAGAATTATGGAATTAATTATCGAGTTTAATTAGGATTTCTAATTCTGTAGGAAGCTAGTCTCCTATTTCTCCTGGGGGGTCCCCGTGCTAGCCTATATAAGTAACCCCATGTCTCCTAATAAGTTAGGGATCAATATAGATCAGGAAAATACCTAAAAATGAGTGGTAGGGTCATGACCCTTGGTGCCCAGACACCAATGGCATGTATTGGCTTAAAGAAATAACATGGAAGATCTCGAGGTGTCTTTCAAAGCTCTCATATTATAAAATTGATTACGGGTAATTCAAGAGTTCCAAAACTTCTGAAAATAGAACCACGGGATCCTGACATATAGAGTAAGAGGCACAAGAAATTTCAAGTCATTCGGAGATCGTTTGATCCTCCTGTTTTATGCATCATTACAAAATAGTGATTCACGATGCCGATCCGACAACACAGATTAGATCTGAATCGAATCAAGAATAGATCAAGAAGGTGAACTAAATTTTTAAGAAAGTATTATAATATATATAAACCCTAATATAATACTTTTGGATTCATGGATATAAAGGTTTGAGAATGAAATCAATTCAAGAACACACGATTTCATCTGCCCAGACAAATGCGCGACATGTCATGGTATCTACTTGTTAGAGCCATAACTTAAGAACCATTAATCGGATGGGACTGAAAATTTTTCTATGGGTTTTAGAGGTTGAAAGATATAAAAAAATCATGAAAGATCTTATTTTGACGCTGTTAATATTTTTGAAAAAAATCATTTAGATTTTATGGCTACCACACCGTTAGATTTACGACATAGATCAGTGTAACACGAATGAGATCAAATCTCTATGGTTCATGCTAGAAGAAACCGAAAATGTATGATATCTTAAATATCCTAAGTAGATATACCATAATTATTCTTTTGAAACCTAATTATCATATAAATTAACCAGTTTTTAATTTTTTGAAGTCCTCTAGCACTCCTAATGAGTGTTAGGCGAAACTCGCCCAAGAGAAACCCACCCTAGTCGCCCGCACAAATGCCTCAAAGATTTCATCATCTATATTCAAGTAGGCATAAAAAATCCTCACAAACTCCTCATTGGTATCCCCCGACACCGAGAGAAAAATTTCCCACTCATAACTTTCAAGATAACCGCATATAGCTTGTGCGATCTCATTCAAATCCCGCGACTGTTTGAATGCTATAGGCCTTATCGGTGCGATGTATGCCATAAACCAAATCCCATCCTTAGCACATCGAAACCCATTCACTACCCCTTTCGATTCCATTAAAGCCACATTTTTTTAATGAAATCCATTATAACCTATAAAACAATAATTAAGCAAACAATGTTAATTATAAAATCAAATTAAAGAAATGTTAGGTTAAGAAGAAAAATGGTGGTCGTCAATCTATCGATGTACTTAAGTGTGCCAAATATGCAAAATGTAAATTTTGTCGACTAAATGGGAGGCTGGCCTACATAAGGGAAAAACAATGTAAGCATGGGGCGTGGGGTGCATTTCGTGCAAGGTGTTAACCAAAATTGAGTAATATTGTCATTTGAGGGTTTTTCAAACACCTTGCATGCAACAAGTTGAAATGGCTTGTAATACCCCGTAATTTTAAATGACTTTTAAAATGGGTTATATTTTAAATTAATGGATTAATTGGATTTTATTATTAATTAATTCATTCGTGTTTTATCCGGACGGTGGATATTAAAATGGATGATTCTGAATATTACTTAAAGATATTTAGGTAATATATGAATGTGATGTCATTGATATGACTGTATGATATAAATTCGGTAATTTATATTTTTAGTCAGACGCGGTATGGGACGTGTCGGGACTAGTTTATTAAATTAAAAAGGAAATTTATTTTCTATCGACCTTATAGTCATTTCGACCGCGTCGTTGCGTCCGGAAGGTTCGAAATAGTCAGAAAAGTCTATTTGGATGTTAATTTTGAGTCTCGGGTCATTTGGAAATGAATAGACAACCCGAAAGGGCATTTGGGTCATTTTTCTAGGGGGGTGAATAGTGATTTCGGATTTTGGCCTATTATAAGTATTGGTAGATTAAGTGTATGTGGGTTATTCATCTCCTCTACACGAAAGAGAGAAGACATCTTCCTAGAGAGAGTGAAAGAGTGCTTGGGAAGGGAAAAGCCTATTTGGGAAGGAGAAGAACAAGAACCAAGGTTCACCACCACCGGAGTTTGACCGGAGAAGGGACAACCAACTGAGATATACTACACCAAAGGATCAGACCTTCAGTAAAGGCAAGTGTTAGATAATGGCAATTTAAGTTCGTATATTGTCCATGTTAGAATAGTATGAAAAGAGAAGATTATTCATGTTTGGACGAAATAATGGAGTGATTAAATGGATTTATGGAAACTGAAATGATATAGGAATTAAACTCATGTTTTAGGTTGATAATAATCCACGAAATAGTCATGAATCTGTTGAAGAAATTATGAAAACCATTGATGTGTTCTTGAAGATGATATGTTGATAAATTTCTGGAAATAAGGAGATAAACATGCTTTTTAATCCAATCCCTTGATGATTCTAGGATGTTTAGAGTATTGGAAATTGTTCATATATGTTGATATATCATGTAGTAAATATTATAAGTCATTTGGGATGTTTAGATGAAGGTTTAAATGATCAAAAGTTGCTAAACCCGTAGTTGTAGAAAATGTAGAAAACCAGGCTGTGACCTGAGGGATCGATCGACCTCCTCAGAATATGTAAAGTTGTTTCTTTTTAAATGTTGATTCTTATCCCAAACCTTTTGTGGATCTTTGGTGATTATTATTTGGATATTATGGGACTTAGAAAATGTCAGTAAACCCTTGATAAGATTTGAATTAATTTTATTTGGATTCAAGTGATTAAAATGTTGAAAATTATATCGAATGGAATTTCGGTTGCTAGATTTATTTGTTGAATTCTAAATGGAGATGTATGAGGATTAAAGATAGGAACAGTAGGGGTGATTGAATATAACACCTGGGTATCCTTAAGTTTACAAGAGGGTTTAATCCAAAGTGAAAGAAGATGTGTTTATAAGAGATTTGAAACTATCGATTTTAACCTTAATTAAAAGGAGAACTAAACTCGTAGTAATTCAGGAGAAATGATGTTATGAACTAGTAGGATATTAGTGACTTCTTCCTGAATATATGTTGAGGAAAAACCTATTTGAATCTTGTGTATTGAGTGAGGGTAGCCTTAGGGTTACAATTTGAACATCAAGGACTGAGTTTAAGCTCAATATTGATTTCGCAAGGACTGAGTGTAATACAAGAGCGTAGTGGTGTGTCTCCTGGATAGAGATGGGAGTTTAGAACACATTTGGTTGAAAAAAGGTATGAGGTTATCCCGATCGCATAGTTGAAGTTGTCGGACCTCCTCGATCGACAAAGTTAAGTAGTAGTGTATTGGAGGGGTTCCTTGTTTGGATTTCGCTTTGCGAGACGCTCCGCGCGTGAACCTTAACGACGTGGGGAGTGGAGAGATGTTATAGGATGCGAGGATAATTAAATTATGAAGTAAAGATATGATATTTTAATACGTGAAATTTAAAAGGGATATAATGCTACGTATATCTTAGGGTAGTGATATTACCTTATTGATATTATATTATAGGTATGATAATACCTATTGGATTGATTGATGATTTATGTGTATGACATACCTAGCTTACTTGCTATCGGTGGGAGGTTTGCGCGTGAGGGCAGTCATATCCTAATGAATCCATGGGATTTTTGATTTGTCGCTCGAGAACATAGGTCTATGAAAGACTTATCGGGGAGTTGATAAGTTCGTTGACTGTGGGTATGTAGGTATGTGCGTGACCCATGGATACGAGAACTATGTTCGCCTCCAATTTGTTTGTTGTTTGTGGTTCGTGGAATCTTACCGAACCTTTAGTCCCCTATTCGGCGACCTGCGATGATGGGACATGATAGCAGAGTAATGCATTGCACCACAACTGTGACTCGGGGTGCCGTATTATATATGAATATATATATATAATGGATTAAATGATTGAATGGATATATTGTGGTTAAATCTATCTACGGTGATAATTGTAGATAACGGTGAATAGAGAAAGATAATGGAATTAAGTTAATGAATGTTTATGCTTATAGAATTGAAAAGCTTAACTCATGTTAATGAGAAACGATTCATATTAATGAGTAATGATTCATGTTAATGAGAAACTAATCATATAAAGGAGAAATGTAAATGAATAATAATGTGACGTATGGTATGGGACATACGGGGATTATGATATGGGAATGGAATTATAATATGGAGACTAGAAAAGAGGAACCATTAACTAGGAGGTTAATAGGAAACGTTAAGTGTGCACTCTAGTTGAGAGGTGAGAATAGCAACTGAGAGTTGTATCTAACATGTACATAATAAATGATTTATTGCACTTGTTAAATACTTGCTGTTTTAAAAAAATCATCTACACATTCGGGCTCTGACCCGTTTCCTTGCATATTTTCTCTTCTATTGTATCTCTATATCAGGTGTCCAGCAACAGGGACGCCAACCTTAGCGGATTATGACTGGCTATGGATTTATGGAATTTTGCTTAGACGCCTATCTTCATTTGATTCACGGTATTCTTAGTTAGGGCATGTCGCCCAAAGGATTTCAGTTATCTTTTCTATCGAGGTCAAATACTATTGTATTCGGGTCATTTTAATACAGTTGTTATTGATGGGATTACTGTAATGGATTAATATTATTTGGGAATGTTTATTCCAATTGCATTCAAATTACTTTGTCTTATCTAATTGGTTATCAGTGTTGTAGAAAAATGTGTTGTGTTATTCTTAAACTAAAAATGGTTTTGTTGAAATTTAAATTTGGAAAGTTTTTAACACCAGCTTAATTGGGTATTGGGTGAGTTGTAAATGTTTTCGACAGTGATGCTAAGAATGAGCCAACTGTATATTCTGTTTTAATTTGGTATGGGACTGGCCACCCGGTATTTAATTAGGCGGGGTGTTACATGGCTATTTTAAATACTCGTGGATTATTCAATTGACCAAATTTACACAACAACCAAAACAACATACAAGAGATGTCTAATTGATTGAATTATGGGGAAAGTACTCCTAGATCCCCCACAAACAAATTATAAACACTAAAGGAATTTTGGCAAATTTTAAACACTTAGGTTCACTAATTCTCTTCTTGTAGAAGTCAAAACAAGTGGACCTAATAGTAAATTGTCCTTAAATGTTTAAAAATTATTACTAAGGGACCTAGTTATAAATTTCCCATGAATTATTAAGGTAAAATACATTGGTAAGGGTTCAATACAACTGTATTCAAATAAAGGGAAAAACAAAATAAAAATGACTTTTTTAAAAAAACTCAACTCAAACCAACAAAACATAACAATAATACTTTAGGAAGTTACCTTTGATGTGTATTCAAATAATTGAGGTGAGATTTTTAAATGGAAACAACTAGGGAGTGTTTTGGGGAAGATTCGAGTGGGACTACAGGGAAGAAATGAGGTTAATAAAATGAAACCGATTTGTTTTAATAAGGAGGATTCGAAGGGCATACCCGATCGATCTGGTCTGGGATATCCGATCGATCAGAGTATCGGGGAAACATCACTCCCTACATCAAAACTTGAAATTATTTTTAGAGGGGATGGGGAGGGGATACATGGTCTAAAATATGTATAGGAGCATAAATAGTTAAAAAAAATCATGATTGTAAAAGGAATATGAAATTGGGCAATTCGAAAAAATGGGTTGGCTCCCGATGACCTATCCGACGCCCTAAACGGGATTTTCCCTCTCGATGTCTGGAAGAAAATTTATGGATATAAAAAAAACATAAATGTGGGGATAAACAACCCAACTTTCAACTAACATAATGTGACACCCCGCTTATTAAAATAAGAGGTGGCCAGCCCGATACTCCAACATTTGCAGGAATCATAAATGGTCCATTCTTAGCATCACAATAATATAATAAATATATGAGATAACTACCCATTATTTTAGAAAATGGATTGTCAAAATTTATTTAGTAAGTTAAAGAAAGCATTTAAACAATCCTAATTGAAAAGAAGGTTGGATATAACTAAAGACAGATAATCTACCAACCATCATACACATCAAAATAACCGAATAAGCTATCGGTTAATAGACACTTACAACAAGGTTACACTGAGTATTAAGGTATAACATTTCATAATATCATACAATTACAAAACTTGGGCAACACACCCGAACGTCTAACCGATCATAACTAGAATAAAAAAAGATGGAGGCGCCTATATCAAAATATCCCGTAACATTCGCAAGGTGTTACAGCTCTAAGACACTAGGATAGAAAAGTCAATACGGGCGTCCTTGCGGCAGAGCACCTGGGCGAATATTAGGTTCATGCAAAACAAATAAATATGAACAGGTCAGGGCCTGATTTTATATGATCACCATGTGAATAAAATGCATGACAGTCATGGTAAATCTAATCGTCATGAATAATGGTAAGAATTTGACTACTCAATCTAAAAGCATGAACTCATTTTAATTTGCAACAGAATATGAATAAAAATATTACTAAATAGAATTCAATTCCCTTTCTAGACAATTTCATTTCAACGTTCCATATCTCTTTAGGAGATGTTTTCAAGCAGTTATTCATAGAGTGCTTTGCCATAAATAATATCCGACTTTATTATGAATAGTTATATTTCACAACATATAACGATTCTAAGACCGCCCTTCCGGGTTTCTCCACTGGATGCGCCCCTAAATAGCTATAATCTTCCAGGGCCTATCACTAAGACAACCTGGGCATCCTACATTGTATAACATCGGGAAGCGGCCATATACCTTCAACAGTGAGTCATAACCACACTCGAAATTACCTCACTTCGAACAATAATCACACTATATAATATAACCGGTCCTATGGCCGAGGACTATATTCCCCCTGCATTCACTAGCCAGGGGACTTCACCTCATACTCGTAACTTCCCCTACGATAGCATTTAGAGAGGTGGGCATTTACAAATTTATCATTCACAAGTTATTTACTTTATCAAGTATACATTACATTATATTCGGAGCCATAAGCGTTTAATGTCATCATTATAAACCTTAATGTTTAATTATCCCCAATATAAATCTCCCTTAATTAACATTTCATCTATAACCCCTCATGTATGATATTCTTCAATGCAATTCTAAAAGTCGACATTAACTCACTCTAATTCTCCTTAGGTATAGACTAGTTCATTCTAATAAAGACTCATTTTTCTTCCTCTAATTTAACTAACTAAATTGATTCCCAAACTAAGCCCCAACTCTCACTTCTACTTTGGTTCTTAAATACCTTACTACTAGACTCTAATACTCTAGTTTTACTTCATTCAAGAAGGTTCCTAAGTTTTTATCTTAAAAGAAAGAAACTAGAAGGAATTTGGGATTTAAGAGTGAAAAACAGGGGACCGGTCGGCCGGTCATGGGACCGCGGTCGACCACGCCTCAACGATTTTGTCTACAAAAGAATGCAGTAGGCTCAGTTTGGGAAGCCCGGTCGACCGGTCCTAGGACCGCGGTCGACCGCGCTCAAATTTTATACTTATATAAGAACCCTGAAGGCCCGGTCGACCGGTCCTGGGATCGCGATCGACCGCGCCTAGCAGACCCTCGAATTTCTCTTCTTCTACAAGATTGAATCCAAAACCTAAACTCCTTATTCTTACACTTTCTTAATTCTCATCACCCAACCACATAACCACAACAATTATACACCCCAATAGATCCATATAACTAACTTAATCCATACAACTCCAAGATTCAAGGGTTAAACATCCAAAATTTATAAACTACTATTTGTTCCCATTCTCCAATTACACAGCTATCACAACAAATTAGTCACATTAAATCATATATTGACAAGTTATAAACTTGCCTTAAGCTGAAATCTCAGATTCTCGGGAGGTAGATGCAAGATCACACCCCAATTTCTTCAATTCTTCTCCTTTCTCTTCTTTTTCTCCACAATTCTCTTTCTCTCTAGGTTTAGGAACATATAAGAGGAATAAAAAGGGTTGGAAGACTTAAATCATGCACTTAACACTTATTTCTAACCTTATATGTTAATACACCATTAAAATGACTCGTAACTACACAATTAAGTCATAACCTGTCAAAAATGCTCGAAACTCCAAAAATACAATATGGCACTTATTTTGACTATCTCAAGTATTTCGGGACTAACTACGCCCTCTAAACTGGCATCCGGAATAATATAAATCACTTTCATATCCCACTTCATTTTAAACCGTAACTGTCGTTTTTAGTAAACGACATTACAAAATAAAACATGATGCTATTTACATTCACATAATAGTAAATATGCAAGAATCTAGTAAATATTATATTTTACTCACTTAGATATTATTTACTCCATCCTCCAATATTTTATATAATTACCTCATATGGTAAATTAATATAAATTCAATTACTCAAAAGTAAGGGTTATTACATTCTCCCCCCTTATAAGGGAATTTTGCCCTCAAAATTCAGGCGTACCTTGCAAAAAGATATGTGGATACTTTTCTCGCATATCTTCCTCACGTTCCCAAGTTAAATCTTCAACATTGTGATGTCTCCATTGGACCCGAACCAAAGGTACAACTCTAGATCTTATCCTACGCTCCTCGTGATCTAAAATTACCACTGGTTGTTCCTCGTATGAAATATCGGGCTGCATATCGATATCATCTAAGGGAATATGCTAGTGAGCTCCTTCACACCTTTTGTACTTTTTCAATGAAGATACATGAAACACATCATGAATCTGTTGTAGGCGTTTCGGAAAAGCAAGTTGATAAGCTACAGGGCCTACTTTAACAATAATGGGAAAAGGGCCTACATAGCGAGGCGCAAGTTTCCCCTTCTTCCCAAATCGCGTTATACCTTTCATTGGTGATACCGGTACCAGAACTTGATCTTAAACTTTGTGTTCCACGTGCCTTCTATTTGCATCGGCATAACTCTTTTGACGATCTTGAGTTATTCTGATGCGACTGCGTATGAGCTCAGTCTTGGAAGAAGTACCTTGTATCATTTCAGGTCCAAGAAATTTATTATCTCCTACTTCCAACGAACAAGTAGGTGATCTACATGGTCAACCATATAATGCTTCATAGGGTGCCATCCCGATAGTGAATTGGTACGAATTATTATAAGCAAATTCGACCAAGGGAAGATATTGTTCCCAGCCTCCTTTAAAATCAAGCGCACATATTCTGAGCATGTCCTCCAACATTTGGTTGACTCGTTCAGTCTGTCCATCTGTTTTAGGGTGATAAGAGGTACTCAACTTCAATTCGGTCCCCATAGCTTCTTGTAAACTTTGCTAAAAATGGGAAACAAAGATCTTATCTCGATCAGAGACTATATTAATAAGCACCCCGTGGAGTCTAACAATCTCTGCAATAAATAACCGAGCATAGCGAGCCGCGTTATAATCTGTACGTACCGGTAAGAAATGTGTCAACTTGGTTAAATGATCGACAATCACCCAAATGGAATCATGACCGCTCTATGATGCTGGCAATCCCGTGATGAAATCCATCGAGATGCTTTCCACTTCCACATCGGTATTTCTAAAGGTTGTAGCAATCCCGTTAGTCGTTGATGATCTATTTTCACCAGTTGACAAGTAGTACATTGGGAAACAAATTCAGAAATGTCACGTTTCATTCTCACCCACCAATATTGACGGCGCATATCTTGGTACATTTTGTCTCCACCAAGATGTACTGCAAACTTGGACCCGTAATATTCTGTCATTATAGTCCGCCTCAAATCCCCTTCGTTTAGGACAACAAGCCTTCCGTGGAAAAATAACCCACACTCAGAACTTATAAAGTAGGATTTCTCTCCCTCGGTTAATAATTGGCGTATACGGTCCTGACAATCTTTGTCCCTTCTTTGGGCTTCCACAACTCTTGTCATCATCGTAGGTGTAAGGGTCAATACTGACAAAAATGCCCTTGTAGCATCGTCCTCCTGGCTAAGTTCTTTCCATTTAGCCTTCCATACTCTTGCTAATTCCCCCTCGGGTTTCCGGCTCAATGCATTCGCCACTATGTTAGCCTTACCCGGGTGATAATGAATATCAAATTGGTAGTCTTTCACAAACTCTAACCATCGACGTTGTCGCATATAAAAATCCTTCTACAAAAATAAATATTGCAACGATTTGTGGTCCGTGAAAAGACTAAACTTCTCCCCCAGGAAGTAATGTCTCCAAATCTTCAAGGCAAAAACCACTGCAGTAAGTTCCAAATCATGAACTGGATAATTCTTCTCATGTGGCTTTAGCGTGCGAGAAGCATAAGCAATAGCTCGATGCTCTTGTTGTAACACACCACCCAACCCTTGCAGATATGTGTAAGGACACAAATTTCCAATTGAGTCCTTTGTAGTTTTGGCTCAATTCCGGACAAAAACATTTGAATCATGAACTTTTTTTGAATTCATAGTTCTAAATATTTTGTTCTCGGACACCTTTTAGTAGAAAAATCATATCAAATCCAAAAAAAATCAGAATGACACGAAACTGGCGGCCACGCGTTCGTATCGAAATTATCTAGAACCATGGCCTAAGATCTCATTAGATAGGTCGTTTAAACGACCTCGTTCGAACGAGAAGTCGTTCGAACGAGTTTTCAAACGAGAATTTTTTTTTCCCTTTCTGTCTCTTCGTTAGAAGTCTCGTTCGAACGAGATTTCTAACGAAAAAACAGCGGGAACAATTTTAAGCCAGTTTTTTCCACTTTTCCACTACTTTACCCCACTTCCTTTTTGACATACTTCTTAAGTGCGGGAACTAACTTTTTGAAGATAACTTTTTCACATTCAAAGAGTCTTTTGAGAGCAAAACTTTTAAGAAAAAGTTCCATGTTTTGTGTTTGATTTTTATGGATTAAACTCATCAAAAATTACATACACACCCATTTATTTAGTTTATTCCAAGTACCTATTGATATATCATTGCTTGGAGACTTTTGGCACCTGGTTTTCTCTACACCAACAAGAAGAGAGTTTGGGTTCTTCTCTACCCCAAAAAAGGAGAAAAGTTTATTGCGGTGTTCTCACTCGAAGAAAGGCTTCGCGTGTGGGTTGACGGTGACCATAGCCCCATCGATGGAGTTCGAGACTGTGGAGGAGTCCACGGTTATACACTAGGCGGAGGTTGAAGACCGAAGGAGCGCATCAAGGCTTGGACGGACTCAAGTCAGTTTGTGTAAGTCCTCTTGTGTCGAGTCTTTGTAAAAACTACCATACTTAGTGAATTCGTGGCTAGGGCCGTCTGAGGTTTTTCCCATTTGGGTTTTCCTCGTACATCCGGCGTAGTGCGATTGATATTTATTTTATCTTGCTATATCACCTAGATGCATGCTTAGGACTAAAAGATAAAATTAGTTCAAAATAAAAATCTATTTAATTTGGTGAAAATTTAATGTTTGGGTATGTTCAATTTAATTCAAGTGAAAAATTACTTTATCTTGATAGCATGCAAGTTTAACTTGAATTGGATTAATGTGTTTTTAAGTCTAAATGAAAATTGTGTGTGTAGTTTAATTTCACTTTTCGTTTAGTTTTAATTTTTTCATAAGTTGGTTTGTTCTCTTTAAGAAAAGAAAATTTTAAATAACTTTTGAAAAATTAAAATTTAAACCATTTCATTATATTTGAATTTAAAAATTGGGGGCTTCCGCACTTTCAAATTGGTATCAGAGCCAAAGCGATAAATTATTTCGTTAAAGAGCTTTTAAATAATTTTTGGCTAAAATGGAATTTTCCCCATTTTCAAAATTTTCTTTTTTTGATGGTTCAAACTACGCGTATTGGAAAGCGTGAATGAAATCGGCACTAAAATCTATCGATGAGAGAGTTTGGATGTCTGTTGTTAACGGGTGGTCCCCACCTACTCATTTAGTAGATAATGAGCGTGTTCCCAAACCCACCGATAGATGGAGTGAGGATGAATTTAAACTTTCTAACTTTAATTCCAGAGGTTTAAATGCCTTATTTAACGTTGTCACACCAGATGAATTTCGACGCATTATGACGTGTGAGACCGCTAAAGAAGCGTGGGATATTTTGCAACTCACTCATGAAGGTACTAGTGTCGTTAAAGCTTCGAAACTTCAAAACCTCACCACTCAATTTGAAACTATCAAAATGAATGAAAAAGAAACTTTTGATGAATTTTATGCTAGACTTTCTGATATTGTTAATTCATCTTTTAACTTGGGAGAGAAAATACCCGACAATCGAGTTGTAAAGAAAATTTTAAGGTCCCTTCCTGATAGATTTATTCCAAAAGTGACCGTTTTAAATTCTTTACCAACTTTAGCCTCTACGAAATTAGAAGAGCTTATAAGTGATTTACAAACCTATGAACTAGACATGTTCCCCTCTAAAACTGAAAAGAAAATTGAAAAGGGCATTGCTTTAAAAGCCCGAAAAGAGGTCAAACAAGTAGTAGAGAGCGAGAGTGATAGTGATTCAGAAGACATGGCTTTGTTTGCCCGTAAATTTAGAAATTTTCTTAAATTTAACAAAGATAAATTTAAAAATGATTTTAAGAAATTTGAAACTTCTAAGTATGACAAAGTCGAGAAGATCCCTAAACCCATTAATGAAAATTTAAATAGGGACGAGTCAAATAGGTGTTTTGGTTGTGAGGGTTATGGCCATAGGGCTTTTGAGTGCCCCACTAAACTAAGGAAAGAGGGTAAGCGACCCATTTCATATAATGCGACCCTTAGTGATAGTGATAAGGAAGAGGGACCCGATTCCCCCACTAAGCCCAACTTTGTGGCTTTTATGGCTAGTCATGTGAGTGATAGTGATAACTCGTCGATTGATGAAACTTTAACACATGACACTTCCGAGGTCAAAGTTTTTGATTCCCTTATTTTTTATGATAGTGAGAGTGGAGAAGAAAGAGAGAGTGAAAATGAAGAAGAGGTTAATGTGAGTGAACTTCAAAATGCTTTTCAAGAACTTTATAAAGAATCTATTAAATTGAAAAGAGCTAATTTGAAGTTAGAAGCTAGTTTAAAAGAACGTGTCAAGGTCGTTGATAATAGCATGTTGGTTGAAGACCTTAGGAGACGAGAGAAAGCTCTTCTAGAGAAGCTTGAACATATAGAAGGCGAGAGAGATAGCCTTAGGGGTTTAATGGAATCCTTGAAAAAGGAGCTTCTTGCTTTTGAAGAGCGAAATGTTTTATTAGAGTCTAACATTTTAGAATTGCAAAATAAATTAAAAGACTCTAGTAATGTCAAATTTGATTTGGAGTGTCATTCGGAAAAATTAGATAAAATATTAGGAACGGTCCAAATTAAAAATGACACTTGTGGTTTAGGCTTCAATACTTGTAATGAATTTACTCATAACGCCAAAACCAATGTTTTAGGAGAATCTACTAGGAAAGTCTTTAGAGATAACTCCTTAGGTAAATCTTTTCGACATGTTTTTACTTGTACACATTGTGGTCGAAAAGGTCATCTTAGAAAATTTTGTTTTGATCTTAAACGTATTCCTAGAAAATCCCAACGTAAAGCAACCAAGGTAGTTAAAACTCCTACACCCCAAGATAGTCATTCTTCATTAATTTGGGTTAGGAAATCCGACTTGGTTGCCTTGCAAAATGAGGTTTTTGATTCTCATTTACTTTAACATGCTTCTTCCCTTGCTAAATCTAAAATATGAATGTGTTAGTGTTTGCATACTTTAGCTTTTGTACTTCATGCTATATTCACATGCTAAATGTATGTTTGTTTAATCATTTTCTAGTCTATGCTCCATGCTTATCACATGCTAGAATTATGATTTTTGTTTATCTTTTGTATTATATTTCCTTCATTTTGTTTGCATTAATTGAAAAATAAAAAAAGATTTGTGTTTATCATTTGGATTTTATCTCTTGGTAATTTAAGCTTAATAAAAAAATTCAAGTGATTTTTCTTTGACTTTTGAGTATATATTATTTATTTTGGTTAAAATTTTCAAAAACTCAAAAAGATTTTATTTTGTGTGTAGTTTAGTTTGACACACTTTATGTGGCATACACTTGTGTTTGAATCCCTCCTTTAACGCTCCCACGTGGCTAGAACTTTTGGTTTAGATTGTCAATCCTTAAAATGTTCTTTACCATATTTTTTATGGAGAAGTTGAATTTTGTGTTGGTCAAATGGATTCTATTTTTATATGCCTCTATTCACACATGCACGAGCTCTTTTGAAATTTTAACTTCATATGTATATTTGAGCTATGTGAGGTGTTCTCCTACCAATCTTGTCATCTACATATTTGTGACTTAGGAGGACTAGTGCATGTCAAAATCCGTTGCATGTGAGATTTGTGTGAAAAATGAAAACATGATAAATAAAAATGTGCACGGGGAAGGGATCCGAAAGGACTAAGTGATCCTTTGCGATTGTAAGCCACCGTTTTGAATGGACCTAAAAGAAATACGTGGTCCAAAGGCCTAAAAACAGAAAATACGGCATTAACAAGAAAAATAATTTGCCAAGGCCTATGTTTGATTGATATATTCATTCAAATTTAATATAAATGCATATTGAGGGAGATTGGATGGTATATCAACGGTTTGCACAATGTCCGTTTATCCTAGTTGCGTATTTCATGTCATGACTCTATTGGTTTATAGAATCATCAATATGCTAGGCTTGTATGCATTGTGTATGTTTGTTCATTGAGTTCAATTTATATTGTCACATGAGGTTATATTCAAATGTGATGAAGTTTGCAATCAATTGAGAACTCCGTGAACATGTTTAAAGTGATTGGGTCTAAATTTAATCGTTACTAGTTCACACCCCAACACTTCCATTTCCATATGACACATTTTTGCCATACGAGTGTGAAAGACTCCTATTATATTTAGTGTGTGTTTATATCTATATATGTGTACTTGAGTCTCTTTGATATATATTATGTATACATATATTTGATATTTTTGTTTAGTCTTTGCTTTGAGTTCTAATCCATATATGCTTTAATTCATACTTGGTATCCATCTTATTGCATTCTTTGTTGATATCACGTGCTTAATAATTTATATATCATATTGGTATCATTTTATTGCATCCTAGTTGGTATCCGATGTTATTGTTTGGATTAGTTGAACTTTTGTTGCCCATATGTTTTAACGTTCTCATCACTATATGCACAGTTACATGTTTTAGCTTGTTATCCCATTCTTTTATCCCTTGCTTAGTTTAGAGGGTTTATATGCTTTATTTGGGGTATATAAGTTACTGCTTTGATTCTTTAGCCTTTGTCTATTCCTGAACAAAAAGGGGGAGAATGATAGGGGGAGAAATGGTATCTAATCCTATTATTATCGGATCTTAGTTTGGGAGAGATTTATCTTAGGGGGAGACGTCTTTCTAAGTAGGTCATTTATTTGATAAAGGGGAGAATTAATTTAGGGGGATTAATTATTTAATTGGATTTAATATTTTGATATTCCCTATGCGTTTGATAGTTTGCTTAAGTGTGCAGGAATACTTTTAAATGGCAACATTCAACATCGGCAAAGATATTGATCTTTGGGTTGTTTGCGTCAAGCATTGTATTTTTATTTCGGGTGGGACATTGTTTTTGAGTCTAGTGAGCTTGACGGCCCTTTAGGATTTTTATTTAGTTTTTGTCCCGGAATAGCCAAAGGGGGAGATTTGTAAGCACACAAATTTCCAATTGAGTCCTTTGTAGTTTTTGCTCAATTCCAGACAAAAACATTTGAGTCATAGGATAGAGTTCAAGTTTATCCATTCAAGCCTATGACGTGTTTGTTGAAGACGTAGCGGCCAAGATATTAAAGATTCATCAAATGCCGTGTGTGTTGTGCCTCGTTTCTACGTCATCAACATGGTTCCATTGCTCCTAAGGTATGAATGCATTTTAATATATATATATAGGAGCTTGGAACATTATTTATTGGGTGTATTTTAGAAATTTATTCTGGGTGTTAGTATTTTTTTGTTAAACTTTTTTTGAATTCATAGTTCTAAATATTTTGTTCTCGGACACCTTTCAGTAGAAAAATCATATCAAATCCAAAAAAAATCAGAATGACACGAAATTGGCGGCCACGCGTTCGTATCGAAATTATCTAGAACCATGGCCTAAGATCTCATTAGATAGGTTGTTCGAACGACCTCGTTCGAATGAGAAGTCGTTCGAAGGAGTTTTCAAACGATAATTTTTTTTTCCTTTCTGTCTCTTCGTTAGAAGTCTCGTTCGAACGGGATTTCTAACGAAAAAACAGCGGGAACAGTTTTAAGCCAGTTTTTACCACTTTTCCACTACTTTACCCCACTTCCTTTTTGACATACTTCTTAAGTGCGGGAACTAACTTTTTGAAGACAACTTTTTCACATTCTAAGAGTCTTTTAAGAGCAAAACTTTTAAGAAAAAGTTCCATGTTTTGTGTTTGATTTTTATGCATTAAACTCATCAAAAATTACATACACACCCATTTATTTAGTTTATTCCAAGTACCTATTGATATATCATTGCTTGGAGACTTTTGGCACCTGGTTTTCTCTACACCAACAAGAAGAGAGTTTGGGTTCTTCTCTACCCCAAAAAAGGAGAAAAGTTTATTGCGGTGTTCTCACTCGAAGAAAGGCTTCGCGTGTGGGTTGACGGTGACCATAGCCCCATCGATGGAGTTCGAGACTGTGGAGGAGTCCACGGTTATACACTAGGCAGAGGTTGAAGACCGAAGGAGTGCGTCAAGGCTTGGACGGACTCAAGTCAGTTTGTGTAAGTCCTCTTGTGTCGAGTCTTTGTAAAAACTACCATACTTAGTGAATTCGTGGCTAGGGCCGTCCGAGGTTTTTCCCATTTGGGTTTTCCTCGTACATCCGGCGTAGTGCGATTGATATTTATTTTATCTTGCTATATCACCTAGATACATGCTTAGTACTAAAAGATAAAATTAGTTCAAAATAAAAATCTATTTAATTTGGTGAAAATTTAATGTTTGGGTATGTTCAATTTAATTCAAGTGAAAAATTACTTTATCTTGATAGCATGCAAGTTTAACTTGAATTGGATTAATGTGTGTTAAGTCTAAATGAAAATTGTGTGTCTAGCTTAATTTCACTTTTCGTTTAGTATAAAATTTTTTCATAAGTTGGTTTGTTATCTTTAAGAAAAGAAAATTTTAAATAACTTTTGAAAAATTAAAATTTGAACCATTTCATTATATTTGAATTTAAAAATTGGGGGCTTCCGCACTTTCAAGATGCGTCAGTATAAACCAAATATTCCACCCCTGGCCTCGATAATGCAAGTACTGGAGCAGAAGTTAACCTATCTTTCAGCACATCAAAAGCTAGTTGACAAGAATCATGCCAAACAAACCTCACTCCCTTTCGAGTCAAATTTATCAAAGGGCTAGCAATCTTAGAAAAGCCCTTAATAAATCGGCGGTAATAGCCAGCCAAACCCAAAAAACTGTGAATTTCAGTAGGTGTCGTGGGCTGACCCCATTCCCTCATCGTAATAACTTTACTCGGATCCATCAAAATACCCTGGGCGGTCACAATGTGACCCAAAAACTGCACTTCCTGTAGCCAAAAACCACACTTCTCAAATTTTGCATACAATTGATGATCCCTCAACATCTGCAAAACCAATCGTAAATGCTTAGCATGATCGACCTCCGTTTGAGAATACACTAGGATGTCATCAATAAACACGATAACAAACTGGTCCAGTAAGCCTCGAAACACTCTATTCATGAGGTCCATAAACACGGCAGGAGCATTGTTAGTCCAAAAGGCATAACCAAAACTTCGTAGGACCCATATCTAGTTAGGAACGCAGTTTTGGACACATCCTGCTCTCGTATCCGCAGCTGGTGATACCCCGTCCTTAAGTCTATTTTGGAGATCGATTCGAGGTAGTGGGTTCGTGTTCCTGATGGTAACCTTATTCAATTCTTGGTAATCAACGCACAACTAGAGGGAACCATCTCTATTCTTTACAAATAATACAGGAGCTCCCCATGGCGACGTACTATGCCTAATAAATCCCTGCTCCAATAATGTTTGAATCTGATATCTTAACTCCCTCATCTCAATAGGATCCATAGGGTACGGAGCCCTAGAAATCGGTCGTGTTCTCGGTGATAAATCAATCACGAACTCAATCTCCCTACTTAGAGGCAAACCCTGTATCTCCCGAAAAACATTCGCAAACTCTCTAAGAACGGAAATCGAATCTAAGGAAATGACTACATCACAAGAAGTCTCCTCCGTAATACAATATAAATACGTGCTAGAACCCCCCTCCGAAAGAGGCATAGCCACTAAAAACTGTAAGGACATTTTTCTCATGTCTAACATGTTACATTTGTGTATGTCGTACGCCGCTACATTTGGCACGTCACCTCACGATCTCACATGACGGCCTCTATCCGAATTCCGAGAATCAAGCATTCATTATCTCCATTAATGTGTCCCTCATCTGCATCAACGACTTCACGTTCCTTGATTCTAGGCTCGTAATGCAAGTGGTACGCAAGAGAAGTCAAATCAGTGAAACAAGGCATGATAGGGATGTTCAAGGGCAAATTGGTAATTTTATAGCCACTGTCCGGAGGACCGGTCAACTGGAAAGTTTAAGAGCTTGCCGCAACAAAGATACTGGAAGAAACATCACCTCAATCCGAGCTACGGTGAACAAGTTATGGCCCTTTGAAAATGGAGATATTTACATAGAAAATTCTGGGAATTTTTTTAAGTGTTTAATCCCCTGTTCCCAGCACACTTTCCCGAACCCAGTCCGAAACCGGTTCGGGGGGGCGAACCGGTTCGGGGTACCTGTACGCTGGATAGAATTTCAGTGTTTTTATTTTGCAAAACTCTTCATATGTTTTGCTATTTAAACCACCTTCGGGGGAGCAGTTTTGCAAGACTTTGAAAGACGAATTTGAGAGTCCAAATACCTCTAGTCTTCATATTTTTAAGTCCCAAGACTCATGTTTTGATTCACACAATTCTTCCAATCCTTTGTGAATCTTTTTGGTAACCCAAGAACACAACTTTGGTTTGTTCAACCCTTGTGGAGAAGTCGTTCTCTTCTTCATTGCTGCCCTCCTGGAAAGGGAAAATTCCAGCCGACAAACTTGTGGAGAAGCCGTTTCTCTTCTTCATTGCATCCCTCCTAGAAAGGGATATTTCCAGCCGCCGACTACAGAATCCGATACCTGAGGGTAATTCTTAGTCAAACTGTATTTCATTGTAATCCGATTGTAAGCCGTTTTCTTACAAATTATAGTGAAATAAAAGGTTTTGCCCCTTTGGGGGATTTTTCCTGAAATTGTTTGTTTTTATCCTGCATGCTATATTTTATTTGATAAATCATCTAGATGCATAACTTAGGGTTTAACTAAAATTTGGGTTTAATTAAAATTGGTTTTTATTTGAGAAGTCGCAATATTTCCGCTGTAGCTGCACTCTCAAATTGGTATCAGAGCGGGTTACGCTAATTTATTGCGTGATCCTGATTTTTAAAGGATTTTTTTTATACAATTTGACCTCTCACGTCGTCAAATTGGTATCAGAGCCTGTTGCACTAAGTTATTGTGATTTGATTCTGATTTTGCACAAAAATGGCTTTTGATGCTTTTGATGATCTTCGATGTCAAATTTTTGAAAAAATTAATTGGAAAATTCACACGAACTCTTGCTTTAAATCTTCAGTTGAAAATGAATCTGAGAAGTGTCCTTGTTGTGAGGGTGTTGGTCACACGTTACATGAGTGTACCACAAATTTAAAGAAGAAATTGAATAAATCGATTTCTCATGTTTCTACCCTTAGTGATTGTGATTCGGAAGAAGAAGTGTTTTATGCTTCTAGGCGAGAGTTTCCCATACATGTGATTTGTGATGATAGTGAAGGTGATGGGAGTGTGGATGAAAGTGAGGAGGAAAGTGTAGTTGAGCATGACTTGCAAACTGCTTTCAATGAACTTTATGCTGAAACTTTGAAAACAAAGAAAGAAAATTTGAAATTGAAAGCTCAGTTGAAAGAGTGTGCCATAAAAAATAATGATTTTTTAGTTGAAGAACTTAGGGCTCATGGGAAAATTTTGAAAGAGAAGCTTGAGTACGTCGAGGGTGAGAGAGATAGTCTTAGAGGGTTGATGGAGACTATGAAAAATCAGCTTTTAGAGTGTGAGGATTCTAGACGAGTACTTGAATCTAGGATAGGTGAACTTGAGATGAAATTGAAATATTCAAGTAAGGTGAAATTTGATTTGGAGTCTAGGTCTGAAAAACTTGATAAGATTTTAGGCACAGTCGAGATCAAAACGTATAGGGGTGGGATTGGTCTTGAAAAATATGTTGCACCCATTCCCACACGTGTGAGAGAGCCTTCTAGGTTTGTTAAGAAAGAGGCACCTAAAGTTGTTAGGAAAGCACCCCTTAAGAACATTGTGAGAGAACCTTCTAGGATCATTAGGAGAGACCCACCTAGGCAAATTCGGAAAGAGCAACCGATAAATTTGAGGAGAGGGCCACCTTTAGGTAACACACACTGCCCTATTTACACTTGCACACATTGCGGTAGGCAAGGTCATCTTAGGCGATTTTGTTACAAGCTTTTAAATGGACCTAGGAAGGTTAATGAAAGAATAAATTCTATTCCCAAAACCCCCACACTTTGTTACACATCAATTTGGGTTAGAAAATCGGATTTAGAGGCTTATGGTTTATTTGTCCACGATTCCCGTTTGCTTGCACGTGATTCACCCCATGTGAAATCTTTTGGTTGATTGTGATTGCATGTTTGTCATACACTAGTTGTGGTTTCATGATACATTTTTACTAGTGTGATGACTTATACTTTTTGTATAAATTCTTGTTTTTGAATTTTTTTGAAAAATACAAAAAGATTTTATTTTGATAAAATTTTGAAAAATCCAAAAAGATTTTTGTTTTTTTTGTTTACATCGTTTATGGATGAACACTTAGGATGACCGAGTCACAACATCATTCCATTATTTTCATGTGACTATTTGATAGTGTTTTGAGACAATAGGTCAATTCATCCATGTGCTTTATAATGTTTGGAGTCATTAAGATGCATTTAAGTGTTACTTCCTACATGTTTGACTCATAATTTCCTTTATTGCACACATGCACAGATTTGATTGATTATTTTGTTTGTCTTATCACATGTTGGTTGGGTGTTTTCACTCCAATCCTGTCTTTAAAACGAACCAAGCGCGATAATTTTTATAAGGAAATTGTGCATATAAGAACCGTTTTGTGAGTTTGTGTGCTTTGTTTAAAAACGGGGAAGGGCAGCGAAAGGTTCATTTTGCCTTTGCGAATACTAAGCCACCGTTAAATTGGACCTAAAAAATTGAGGAATTTTATTATCCGAGGTCCAAAGAGGTTAAAAGAGCCCGAAAAAATTGAAAGGCAATAAAAAGATATTCATGCCAAAAAGGGGCCATTTAGGTTTTTGCACCAATTCTCCAATGTTTGAGAATTTAGATTACCTCTAAAAGAATATATATATGAGGGAGTTTGGTTGGAGAATTAAAACGGGTTTGCACGTCCTTGAAATTTTTGAAAATGCGCTATATAGTTTTCGACGTTATTGGTGTGAAAATCATTTGACTTTGATTTGTTGATTTGCATAAAACGATGTCATCTAAATTCAACAAACGTTTACACTTAAGGATACCTTTGATGTTCATTCGTTAGGAGTACACGTATGCATCGTGCACATATGATTGATTGAGTTGATTTACCTATCGAATGTGTTCACACCCATTCATTCCGTTTCCATGACTTGGTTGTTTGAGTCTAAATCCATGGTGTGATTTTTGTATCATATTTGTTCACATTGGTATCTTATTTTTGTACGAAAAATTTGAAAAATTCAAAAATAGTTTGTATACCGTGACATCCTGATTTTGCTTGTTTGATTCATTCTTCTTATTTGTCTATTTGGGGACATCATAAAAAGAGGGAGAAAGAATTATCTTTTTTGGGGGGAGTTTGGGAGTGTTTTGAGACTTAACTTATGCTTATCATATATTTGGTATCTATGCTTATCTCATTTCAAACTCGATACGTCACTTGGTATTTTTTCTTTATCTCATGTGTGTAGGTACTTCATTGATGATCTCTGAATTGCACACCCTGATGAGAAAAGATTTGAGATTCCTGAAGATTTGAAGAACAAACGATGAAGACTATTCATTTGTACCTTTTCCAGTTTTGGGTTCATGGGAGGGTAGATTTGTATAGGCAATTTCATATTTGATAATTCGGATTTTTTATGTATGTACCGGCATAGACATAGGGGGAGATTTGTAAGGACATTTTTCTCATGTCCAACATGTTACATTTGTGTATGTCGTACGCCGCTACATTTGGCACGTCACCTCACGATCTCACATGACGGCCTCTATCCGAATTCCGAGAATCAAGCATTCATTATCTCCATTAATGTGTCCCTCATCTGCATCAACGACTTCACGTTCCTTGATTCTAGGCTCGTAATGCAAGTGGTACGCAAGAGAAGTCAAATCAGTGAAACAAGGCATGATAGGGATGTTCAGGGGAAAATTGGTAATTTTACAACCACTGTCCGGAGGACCGGTCAACTGTAAAGTTGAAGAGCTTGCCGCAACAAAGATACTGGAAGAAACGGCACCTCAATCCGAGCTACGGTGAACAAGTTATGGCCCATTGAAAATGGAGATATTTACATAGAAAATTCTGGGAATTTTTTTAAGTGTTTAATCCCCTGTTCCCAGCACACTTTCCCGAACCCAGTCCGAAACCGGTTCGGGGGGGCGAACCAGTTCGGGGGGCGAACCGGTTCGGGGTACCTGTACGCTGGATAGAATTTCAGTGTTTTTATTTTGCAAAACTCTTCATATGTTTTGCTATTTAAACCACCTTCGGGGGAGCAGTTTTGCAAGACTTTGAAAGACGAATTTGAGAGTCCAAATACCTCTAGTCTTCATATTTTTAAGTCCCAAGACTCATGTTTTGATTCACACAATTCTTCCAATCCTTTGTGAATCTTTTTGGTTACCCAAGAACACAACTTTGGTTTGTTCAACCCTTGTGGAGAAGTCGTTCGGAAAATTCTAGCCGACAAACTTGTGGAGAAGCCGTTTCTCTTCTTCATTGCAGCCCTCCTGGAAAGGGATATTTCCAGCCGCCGACTACAGAATTCGATACCTGAGGGTAATTCTTAGTCAAACTGTATTTCATTGTAAGCCGTTTTCTTACAAATTATAGTGAAATAAAAGGTTTTGCCCCTTTGGGGGATTTTTCCTGAAATTGTTTGTTTTTATCCTGCATGCTATATTTTATTTGATAAATCATCTAGATGCATGTCTTAGGGTTTAATTAAAATTGGTTTTTATTTGAGAAGTCGCAATATTTCCGCTGTAGCTGCACTCTGAAAAACACTTCTTGCCCCGGAATAGAAAAAACTATACTTTTCCCGTAATAATTTATTATTGCATGATATTTCATTAACCAATCCATACCCAAGATGACCTCATATCCTGCCATATCAAGGACAAAAAAATCGGCCTCTAAACACAAATTGCCAAGATTTATCTCTACCCTTTTACAAATAAAGAAAATAAGGGAACCATCACCCATAGAAGATTCAACACTAGTAAAAATAATCTCCGCAGATTTTATTAACCCCGTAGACTGAGCAAAACTTCTAGAAATAAAGGAGTGTGTCTCCCCCGTATCAATTAGTACACGACTCATTTGTGCATGAATGAGAAACTTACCCTCAATTGCCGGTGACGCTGGAGGAAGCATAGCATCCTGTATGTGGTATACACGACCATACTGTAATTGTCCCTGTTGGGGAGGAACTTATTGATTGAGCCCTGGTGGTGGTAACTGTGCCTACTGATGCTGTAGAATTCTAGGAAACTGTCCCCCAATCAACTGCAGATAAGATTTTCTATAATGGCCTGACTCCCCACAAAGAAAGCAACGACCTGCTATATTTTCCTGATTACGGCCTCTATTATTTCTAAACTGCCCAAGACCTTGGCCTGGATGGCCTCGACCCCCATTGTTACCCCGACCTCCCTAACCTACTTACTGTTGTTGTTGTTGCTCTTACTGGGCTCCTTGATCGTGCCTAAAATTTTCGCCACCGAAATTATGTCCTCCGAAATGCTATCTTTTGGACAAATCCCCTTGCTGGGGGTACCTCTCCTTTTTCTTACCTCTCGATGATTGGGATGAGGATAGTGCTCCCCCTCCCGCACCATTTTCTCCTGGCTTACTTGCTTGCCCCACAACTGAATATTTCTTACTTCCTTGTACATGCAATCGATGATCTTAATAATGGAGTAAAGAGGTATTCATAACGTCCCCGAATGTTTGTAAAGCTGGATTCCCCAGCAAGTGTTGCCGGATTCTCCAGTGTAAGCCTCTAATAAACTTTGATATTTTCATCTCCTCCGGAGTCACCTCATCTAGCACAAAACTAGCCAAATGAGTGAATTCCTCCTCGTATTCAGCCACAGAACGCTCGCTTTGAACTACATCTTGAAGTTTCCTCCTCATTTCCTTCTGAACTGCTGGAGGAAAGTACTTTCAGTCAAATAAAACCCAAAAGTCTGATATCGTCATTGTATCTCTTTGTTCGGGAGTGGTCATCGACTCCCACCAGTGCAACGCTGCTCCAACTAGTTTAAAGGTAGCAAGGATTTGCTTTCGGTCCTCACTATAGTCTACCATACGAAGATGGCGCTGCATATCCTTTTTCCACCGATTTGCAACTACTACATCATAACTACCCTAGAATTAAGGGGTATAACCCTTCAAGAAAGACCCTCTGACCCTTTCCCATGGAGAAGGTCCCGCTTGAGCTTGCACCCCTTGCGCTGTCGATTGTTGGGCTTGGGGAAATTGTTGAACCACGGTAGTCATCGCAGCATTGACCACCTGGGCAACTATATTATCTACCTCATTGGCATTTATAGTTCCTTATTTTGGTGGTGGAGGACCTACATCATCTTCAATAACTCTATTTCTTCTCGCAGGGCGACACCTCTTAGGCGGCATCTAAGAAAAGAAATAATAGAATTAGAACACCATGTAGAACAATTATCTTCACAGAAAATCGCAACTATACAAAACAAAACAGTCCTAATAATAGGGCTCTATATCAAAGAACGCTACAGTAGAACATGATAAGTACACATAGATCCTAAAGACTCTAGAACCTGATGCTCTGATATCATATGTGACACCCCGCTTATTAAAATAAGAGGTGGCCAGCCTGATACTCCAACATTTGTAAGAATCATAGATGGTCCATTCTTAGCATCACAATAATATAATAAATATACGAGATAACTACCCATTATTTTAGAAAAAGGATTGTCAAAATTTATTTAGTAAGTTAAAGAAAGCATTTAAACAATCCTAATTGAAAAAAAGGTTGGATATGAATAAAGACAGATAATCTATCAACCATCATACACATTAAAATAACCGAATAAGTTGTCGGTTAACAGACACTTACGACAAGGTTACACTGAGTATTAAAGTATAACGTTTCATAATATCATACAATTACAAAACTTGGGCAACAAGCCCGAACGTGTAACCGGTCATAACCAGAATACAAAAAGATTGAGGCGTCTATATCAAAATATCCCGTAACATCCGCAAAGTGTTACAGCTCCAAGACACTGGGATATAAAAGTCAATACGGGCGTCCTTACGGCGGAGCACCTGGGAAAATATTAGGTTCATGCAAAACAAAGAAATATGAACAGGTCGGGGCCTGATTTTATATGATCACCATGTGAATAAAATTCATGACAGTCATGGAAAATCTAATCGTCATGAATAATGGTAAGAATCTAACTACTCAATCTAAAAGCATGAACTCATTTTAATTTGCAATAGATTATGAATAAAAATATTACTAAATAGAATTCAATTCCCTTTCTAGAGAATTTTATTTCAACGTTCCATATCTCTTTAGGAGACGTTTTCAAACAGTTATTCATAGAGTGCTTTGCCATAAATAATATCCCACTTTAATATGAAAAGTTATATTTCACAACATATAACGATTCTAAGACTGCCCTTCCGGGTTTCCCCACTTGATGCGCCCCTAAATAGCTATCATCTTCCAAGGCCTATCACCAAGACAACCTGGGCATCCTACATCGTATAATGTCGGGAAGCGGCCATATACCTTCGACAGTGAGTCATAACCACACTCGAAATTACCTCACTTCGAACAATAATCACACTATATAATATAACCGGTCCTATGGCCGAGGACTATATTCCCCCTGCATTCACTATCCAGGGGACATCATCTCATACGCGTAACTTCCCCTATGATAGTATTTAGAGATGTGTGTATCTAAAAATTTATCATTCACAAGTTATTTACTTTATCAAGTATGCATTACATTATATCCGGAGCCATAAGCGTTTAATGTCATCATTATAAACCTTAATGTTTAATTATCCCCAATATAAATCTCCCTTAATTAACATTTCATCTATAACCCCTCATGTACGATATTCTTTAATACAATTCTAAAAGTTGACATTAACTCACTCTAATTCTCCTTAGGTACAGACTAGTTCATTCTAATAAAGACTCATTTTTCTTCTCTAATTTAACTAACTAAATTGATTCCCGAACTAAGACCCAACTCTCATTTCCACTTTTGTTCTTAAATACGTTACTACTAGACTCTAATACTCTAGTTTTACTTCATTTAAGAAGGTTCCTAAGTCTCTATCTTAAAAGAAAGAAACTAAAAGGAATTTGGGATTTAAGAATGAAAAACAGGAGACCGGTTGACCGGTCATGGGACCGCGATCGACCGCGCCTCAACGGTTTTATCTACAAAAGAATGTAGTAGGCTCATTTTGGTAAGCCCGATCGATCGGTCCTGGGATCGCGGTCGACCGCGCTCAAATTTTATACTTATGTAAGAAAGTAGTAGGCTCTTCCCTGAAGGCCCGGTCGACTGGTCCTAGGACCATGGTCGACCGCGCCTAACAGACCCTCGAATTTCTCTTCTTCTACAAGATTGAATCCAAAACCTAAACTCCTTATTCTTACACTTCATTCATTCACATCACCCAACCATATGACCACAACAATTATACACCCCAATAAATCCATATAACTAACTTAATCCATACAACTCCAAGATTCAAGAGTTAAACATCCAAAATTTATCAAAAAAACTACTATTTGTTCCCATTCTCCAATTACATAACTATCACAACAAATTACTCACATTAAATCATATATTATCAAGTTAGAAACTTTCCTTAAGTGAAATCTCGGATTCCCGGGAGGTAGATGCAAGATCTCACCCCAATTTCTTCAATTCTTCTCCTTTCTCTTCTTTTTCTCCACAATTCTCTTTCTCTCTCTTTCTCTCTAGGTTTAGGAACATATAAGAGGAATAAAAAGGGTTGGAAAACTTAAATCGTGCACTTAACACTTATTTCTAAGCTTAAATGTTAATACACCATTAAAATAACTCGTAACTACACAATTAAGTCATAACCTGTCAAAAATGCCCGAAACTCCAAAAATATAATATGGCACTTATTTTTACTATCTCAAGAATTTCGGGACTAACTACTCCCTCTAAACCGGCATCAGGAATAATATAAATCATTTTCATATCCCACTTCATTTTAAGCCATAACTGTCATTTTTAGTACACGACATTACAAAATAAAACATGATGCTATTTACATTCACATAAAAGTAAATATGCAAGAATCTAGTAACTATTATCTTTTACTCACTTAGATATTATTTACTCCATCCTCCAATATTTTATACAATTACCTCACATGGTAAATTAATATAAATTCAATTACTCAAAAGTATGGGTTATTACACATAATTGATTAATGCTTATGAATCCACCAGATATCTTATTAATCGGGCTCAAAATCTGAATATGTGATGCCCACCACTCTAACGAGCTTTTGAGGGTATGGAATGCGATCGATGCTCTTATGAGATTGAAACCTCACCAGTGGGGAAAATGGGTGTAGGGGATGATTCAACCACATATGAGGAGGGGGAATGTGTCTGTTGACCCTGTCAATGATCTTAAGAAAAAGGATAGAGATTATTGATACGAGCATGATGGAAATCTCATAATTGGATGGCGTCGATCAGTTTGGATGGTTACCTAAGGTTAAAGAGCCCTACACAACTCGACCACTTTTTCTTTTCTTTATAATTGTAACCCTCACCCCGGGAAAAATGAGGCATGTATTAATTTGTATTAAAATGACATCAATAAAAATAGAGAACACCACTGTATGCAGGTACATTGCCGAACCACTTACATATTATTCTTTAGTGACTATGATTTAATCGTTTTCTTCTCGGCTTTATTTATGTTGACTATTTACCTGTAAAATTTTACCACATACAATTCGCTCCGTATGTGGGAATCAAATTTTTTTCCACCCAAACATAACCAACAAGTAGTCATGTCTCATTCACATAATGAACACTTGTCACCTCATAACAATCGACAAGACAACCAAAACTACCATGAGGTCCATAGTGAATCAGCCCAATAAGTGTCGCAATACCCCCAGTTCATGATACCGTGCACATAAGGGCCAAATTATCGAGAGAAATAATACATCCCGATCATAAAAGATCACACGGGTCATGGACACCAATGAATATCGGTTCGATAAAGAGGAGGCCATGCGTCACTAGCAAGAGGAGAATTCACACCTCCAATGTTGACCGGATAATATGGACCATTAAATCTACGAGGAAAAAATAAAATTCCACGAAACTAGCTGGACCCCTATCCATCAAGCGAGTAAACATTTTAGATGAAGAAGGAGTTCACATCGCGATAAGGAACATTTCAGGTAAAGAGGTTCGCTGGATAGAAAAGATCATCATAACATCCGATGTGATAAGAAGGACCAACGTAGCCTCATTTTGAGGGAGATGGATGGCCATCCAACTCACCGAGGGGCCATGTCCACTAAAGAACTTGTGAGAAGGTCCCTCATTCACTAGATAAAATCCTCCTTCACAAGGTCAATTAAGGACTTTAAGCCTCCCAAAAGTTCGTCTCTCCCATATTTAAGATATACGATGGGAAAATTGACCCCGGTAACCATGTTTACTAATATCGCCAGGCGATGATCCTCTGGAGAAATAGCGAGGCCCCCATATATCGTATCTTCCTTTCCATTCCGCGGGTTATTTCAAAAAGGTGGTTTGAGAAATTTCCCCATGGATTTATCTCCAACTTAAAATAACTTGCAAAATTCGCCTTGGTGAGGTTCATCACTTGTCAAACTCATCTAAAGTGGATGGACTCCCTCCTCAAAATGAAGAAGAATCCCCAAGAAACCTTATGGGAAATTTTTTGATGCTATTAGAAAACATACAACAAGGTGGAATACTGCTTCAATAAAGTAGTAGTGCCTCATTCAAGATTAATTTGTCAAACACTTCCATCTTGTACCAGTCCGTCACCAAAAAAGAAGCTACCACTATTGATGACCTCATGTCCTGGATCTAGAAATACGTTAAGATGGAAGATATATCAGTAGTCACATAACATGATAATGGTCAGCCTAAGGCGAGCAATAATGTATATAATGAGAACACACCCAAGAATGTGGGTAAGAAATAGAACAACATATCCAAGTGCGATGACAATTCGGATCCCAACAAGGCCCATCACTCCATCAACACCATTTTTAAAGAGACTATATACAAGATACTAAACAAATTTTAAACACTTAGGTTCACTAATTCTCTTATTGTAGAAGTCCATGTTAATGGCATAACAAGTGGACCTAATAGTAAATTGTCCTTAAATGTCTAAAATTGTTACTAAGGGACTTAATTGTAAATTTCCCTTGAATTATTAAGGTAAAAAACATTGGTAAGGGTTCAATACAACTGTATTCAAAATAAAGGGAAAAACTAAATAAAAAATGACTTTTTTGAAAAAATCAGCTCAAACCAACCAAAACATAACAATAATACTTTAGAAAGTTACCTTTGATGGATTTGAGGTGCGATTTTTAAATGGAAATAACTAGGGAGTGTTTTGAGGAAGATTCGAGTGGGACTATGGGAAAGAAATGAGGTTAAAAAAATGAAACCGATTTGTTTTATTGAGGGGGTTCGAAGGGCAGACCCGATCGATCTGGTCTGGGATCTTTGATCAATTAGAGAGTATCAGAGTATCTCGATCGGCCCTGGGACCATTTTACCATTGAAAATCGATCTCGAGGCCACCGGGCGCTCCCGGGCCTCGATTTAATCCTAATCAACTTCATCATTAGAGAAAAAGATCTTTAAATATTTAAAGGGAACTGAAACCCCTTTTCAATGGTCCACCCTATGCATGAAACGGCATAACCGTTCAGATAAATGATTCATTTTCCCTCGAAAATTGATCCAGAGGCCACCAAACTCTCTCGAGCTCCGTTTGACCAAAGTAAACTCTTCATATCGAACGATACTGAATTAATATTCGAAGGGAACTGAATACCTATTCCAATGGTCCACCCTGTGTGTGAATCAGCCTTACGGTATGGACAAAATACTCGTTTTACTCTGAAAGGTCACTGGGCGCTTTCGAACCCCGGTTGACTAAGGTCAACTTTTTGAACTGAGAAAAGTCCTTTGGAATGTCGAATTACTTCACATAACCTTTCCAATGGTTTGCCCCCGTGCATGATTCTGACTCACCATTCGGACGAAGGATTCGTTTTCGTCCGACGATCTCCTATCCAAAGGATCGACGAGCGCTTTCGAGCCCCATTTGACCCAAAGCCATCCCCCAGACCCGGGAGATTCTTAAAGGACTCTTTCAGGTATCTGAATTACCTTTTTAACGATATGTCCCGTGCACAATTTAGATCAACTAATTGTGTTTTATGATCATTTTTTGGAAAAATCTGCACGAGACTGCCTATTGGTAGGTCGATTTCCCTACCTATCGACAGTGTGCCTAGGGTTACTTACCAATTGGCAGGGTTAGGGATATTCCAATCATCACCCCCTTACCCTGTAAATAGAGGGCATGACCTCACTCCCAAGACACACCTCAGATCCTTCGAAATCAGTGATCTCAGTAACATTCTGTTGCAATTAGTGAAGTTTTCTTATATGAAATTTCTTTTCATATTTCATTCCCATCTTTTTTATACCCAATTTAGCAAAGTTCCATTATCTCTCGTCCAACATTCATCCCAACATTCAAGGGACCTCATCAAAGATCAAGATCTACCCTCAATTCTCCAAAGAAGGTCCAAATATTCTCCTCTCTTTAAATTTTATTATTTTCGTATTAGTTACATAAATTCTCAATCTAGTTCATACACAATAATATCTCACTTTTTTATTAGTTATATTTCACATCTACTTTATTTTCTATAAAAAAAACAAATAAAAGGGGGTTACACCTATAAATTCCAACGGGATAATCAACCACAATCTCCCAAAACTAAAAAATACATTTTCTACACACACACATATAATAAATTACCATTCGAATATATGGGATAAACCCCGGCCTTATGCCGTATGCGAACTACGTAGACTTCGATGCCTTTATAGGCTACATAGGCGTTTCAAGTTTAAACCTGAGACTCGAGTCTACTTTTTAATTTTTCTAATTTTTCCATTTTCGCATTTGTTACCTTTTCATCGATACATTATTTTAATATATATTATATTTGTGATCCTTATTAGCATTTCATCCAACATATATTATCGTTTAATCATAGCTATCAATATCCCGATAAAAGTATACATCGTATTTTCTAAATATTATTTTGGGAGCATTTCTAAAGATGACCCCACTCTATCTTTTCCATGGTATTAGTTGGGTGATTCCGATCTCCATTTATATATATATACACGCATATACACTTCACAAAGAAATTAAGGAAAACAGTAACACATGTCCATGAGAGACCAAAAGGGCGGGATGGGCGCCTAACACCTTCCCATTCCATAACTTAGCCCCCGAACCCTCGAATTATTGGTTTCGTAAGCATCAGTTTATCTTTGATGCCGCTCTCTCGAGGCGACGACATGTTCTTTTACCTGTTTTTTTCAAAATAGGCTGGCAACTCCATCCCTTTACATTCACCCCACACCGAAGATGGCTAAAGCGCTCTTAAAGAAAGCGGGTGCGGGACCTTTTTCTCCCTCTCCTTTTCTCCCCCCACAGGGAGAAAGGAGAGAGAGAGATATCGGGATGACCATAGTGGCAACTCCGTTAGGGAGACTTTCATTCATAATAAGGCTAGACTCTATTCGCATGGGTGTCATCATTTTCGGCTTGTGTGCATATGCACCTACCTGTATGTTCCCTTTTTTCTCCTCTTTTATGTTTGCACATATATACCTCATGCTTATATCACTACTCACTCACACACTTGTAGGTACTTACCATGTACACTTTACACTACTTACACATGAGAATTCTTTGTGATATCGATTGTATGTGTATTCGCAAATTTCCAATTAAAAGCTTATTTAACTATAAGCCAATTTTTTATCCAAATTAATTAAACCCTAACACATGCATCTAGGTGAGTAAAATCAAGTCATCACAAATTAAATATTGCTGACACACAAATATCAGGAAAAAAAACCTTTCGATTAAAACCTTTTATTTCACTTGAGGAGGTAAATCGCAACTTACATACACAATGAAATATGTGATGTTAAGAAAAATTGCTTCTAAGTGTGTGTGTCGTTGTCGCAATTCCCTTACAATAAAAAAATCCTTCAATTACCTACAAAGATATCACAAAACTAGTATGGAGGTAACTAAGCGTATCAATCCAACTCTATAGAGTGAAAAACAAGAGAAAAGATGTAATCCAATTTTTTAGCTTTCTCCTTTGTTTTCTACCCGTTTTTTTTACTAAAACAATTTTATATTATGGTGAGATAGCTAAACTAAAGGAGAAAGATTAACTAAACTTGAAGAAAAATCTAGAGAAGTAACTAAAAAGTGTGTGAAAAAGTGAATGAAAGGTAGCTAAATGATAGATACTAGAAAAAGAGATCAAGGGATGTAAATCCACCCCCATTTGATACATTCAATCTAGTTTTAACTATTTTAGTTTGATTAATTTCCAAAATATTCAACTAATTCAAAAGTTAATTCTCATTATCCTAATGAATTAAATAAATATTATTTTAGAAAAATAATTTTTAATTACTACAACTCTACTCCAAATGAATTAAAATTAATTAGGCAAATCATCCGCTAGGAAAAATTTACACAACTAATTTTAATTAAACAAAATAAAACAAGAGTAAAGAAACTTATATTATAATTTTAATCATTTTGAAAAGCCTATCTCTAGTTTGAATCAAAATAATAAAGTTATAACACAAGCTTCAATCCTTCCTCAATGATAATTTTTCATTTCTCAATGTAAAAAAAACAAGTGTAGTAATTAAAATTACTAATCAAAGAAAATTAAAAAAAAAATAGCAAACTAAACAACTTGGTTCCATGAAGGCTTCATTTCACCCCTTGAAATGAGAGATTAGCCCTCCATAGTGGGACTCCAAGACGTAGAATGAATAAATGAGTTCATATCAATATGAGAGAAGAAATTTGAACCAATCAATATATAACACAAAATCTCTTTTGATGCTACAATTTTTGTTTTTCCTTTTTATCTCACTAATCTAATAATTTCTCTCTACAAAATTTTTGCTCTCACTTGCACTCTAATGGCAGCTTGCTTTCTGCTCCTTAATCTCCACTCCTACATCCTCTAAATGAATGAGAATGTCTTCCTTTTGTAATTGGCACAAAATGGGATTAGGGGCAAAATTGGATGAAGATACTTTTGAAAGAGGGGTTGAAGTCATCAGCTCATGTGAGAAGCTTGAGTTTTGCAAGTAATGAATTTGCAAGAATTGAGTAAGACACTACATAAGAAGTGGGCTTTGGCTTGGGTGTTGTTAGCATAAAAAGGGTAAGAATCTTTGGGTCAAAGATAAAATGGTTTTCCATGTATTTGAATTTGAGTGCTGGACGGAGGTGTCAAAAGAGGATCGAGTTTGCTTGATCGTCGGGTTGGAATAGAGTCAGGTTATAGGTTCGTGGGTTGGTTGGGGTTTGAACGAGTATGGGTCGCCAGTGGCAGGTACCAGGTTTGGTTTGGTCGCAACAAGGTCGGATGCAGGAGATCGGAATAGGTTGACAAGTATGGAGGTGGGTTAGGCCGGAGTTGGCTGTGTCGGGGCGGGGGTTGAAGAAAGCTATCGGGGCCGCGGGTTGGAAGCTAGCAGGCTCCGAGTAGGTCGTCGGTGACGGGGGCTGTCTGGAGGGAGTGGATCCGGATTTTTGACGTCGGCTATGGCAGCGATGATAGATGGGGGTCGCGATTTGGTAGGTCGCCGGGAGGTACAAGGTTGGGGTTGGATCGAAATTGGGTTGTGGAATGTTGGGATGGTTTTCGAGTTCTAGGTGGCTGCCATGGCAGGAGGTTCCGGCAGCTCCTGGTTCGGTTTAGTGGAAGATTCGTGGGTTTGTTGGCTTAGGAGAGAGAGAGATAAGGGGTAGTGGTAGGGTGTAGGTGAAGTGTATGGGTATTAAGGTGTGATTGACGGATTGTTTGAGTGTAGGTTAGGGATGGGTGTGGGTAGGCCTGTCAACGGGGCGGAGACGGGTCGGGTTTAGGGAGATTCAGATCCGTGTAATCGGGTCTTCATCGGATTCGGGTTCGGGTTCGGATCCGGGTCTTCATCGGGTTTATAATATTGGATCCAGATCCGGATCCGTTCGGGTCTCGGGTTTGGGTCTGGGTCTGGTCAAATATGTACATTTATTTTATTTTATCCCTCTTCTTTATTATTTAATCTTAAATTAAAATATTTTGTAATGTATTGTAGAATATTATTAGTATAAATAAAACGTATATTACTTATATTTATTATATACATAAATATATATTTTTATATATAATACTTGCATGTTATATTGATAAGATATATAAATATATATTTTTATATATAATACTTGCATGTTATATTGATAAGATATATTTATAAATATATATAAATTTATAGTATATAAGTATATATATACAAAATAATAATGTCCAATTTGGGTCGGGTCCGGGTCCTGTATATGATCCAGACCCTACCCGTTTAATAAACGGGTCTTCGGGTATTCGGGTCTTCGAGTCTCGGGTCCAAAAAAATATGCTCAAACCCTATTATACGGATCGGGTTCGGGCCGGATCCGGGTCCAGACCCGACCCATTGACAAGCTTAGGTGTGGATGTTTGAGTGTTAAATTTGTGCCCCATTAAACTAACACTATCTAAAAAAAAAATCAAACTAAACTAAAAAAATGAAAATAATAAAATCTTATTAAAACTTAAAAATTAAATTCCTAATCCTATAAACTAATAAAGGACACAGCTAAAAACTAAAAATAAAAATAGAATAAAACAAATAAGAAAAAATAAATAAAAATAAACTAATTAAAAACTAAAAATAAATGAAAGTAAAGAACCAAATACTCGACACACTAAAATAAATCCTCAAAAAATAAAAAATAAATCTACTAAATTCCTAACAAAATTCAATTAATAAAATAAATAAATAAAACCTAAAGTCCTAAAAATATAAAATATAACAAAATCAAAAATAAAGACTATAATTAAAAAGTAATAAAAAGAAAAATAAATATAAAATAAATTCTAGAAAATTCTAAATAAATCTAAAATAAATCCTAAAAATAAAAATGTCTCAAACAAAAAATTTAAGAAAAATTAAAAAAGTACAAACTAAACGCACACGAACTTCGGGGTAGGTTTAGGGATTGGTTTAGGATCGAGTAAGGTTACGGGACAGGGTATTAGCTCCATTCTTGATGCAATTTGCCTTGAAATAACACTTTTGACACTGCAACTAAATCAAGCTTGCACATTAAACATTTACTCGCATAAAATCCAAATTGCCGAGAATTAACAACTAAAATACGTCTATTGAGGGTATAAAATATACATTTTTGGGTGCTTATCAATCTGCAATGAATATCCGCAGACGCTCGCATAGACCTCAGCGTAGAATCAACAATAGATCAATCGCAATGAACCCATAAGAACACGCAACTCTATCTTCATCCAGAAACACCCTCAAGCACTCTCAATTTGACCATAGTTATCAGCCGTAGATTTACCCTCTTTACGAGAGAAACTTGAACAAGATCTTATCTTGGGTTCCAAAACAATTCATTAAAGGGATTTTTGTGAATTGAAAAATAAAGTTTTAAACCCTAAATGAAGAAGACAAAATAATTCTGCAGTTTGCAGTTTTTGTGTATCTAAAAAACACGGGTCTTTTTAAAGAAAATTGATTATTTTAACAAGTTATTTATAAAAATCTTAACTCAGTGAACTCGCTCGAAAGTGATCCTTATGTCGCTCGAACGACTTTAAATGTCATTTGAAGTGACATCTCGTGACATATCAAATTAGTTTATAAAAGTAAAATAGTGTGATGTCATTTGATAAAATGCTTCAAGCGAGCTACAAATGAGCCTTCACGCGACATAGCTCGTCTCTTGAAGCGTCGTTTGAATGACTTTGTTATTCGAACGACATTGACATGTCGTTTGAATGACATCAGCGAAATATAATTTTTGTTAAAACTCCGCCTCAACACTTAGAAAAAATTCTTTCGACGAAAAATGACGCCTCGGATGTTTAAAAACAGTTTAGAAAAATTATCCCAACACTTTAAATGAACCATTAAGGGACTTAAACACAAGCTTACCAAAATCTATCTCGTAGAGTCTTGTTTGTTAAAGAATGTTGATATTCAGATCCATCCAAATGCATATTTGAACTTGAACTTTTCTCTGACGGTTGTAGCGGTATGCGACATGCTCTAATATAAACGAACCATGTAAAATATGTCCTTACAAATCTCCCCCTTTGTCTATGCCAGTACTAACTAAAAACATCCGAATTATCAAATCAAATTTCCTATACAAATCTAATACCCTTCCATGAACCCCAAGCTGAAAAGGTACTAAAAATGCAAGTCTTTAAACTTTCTTCAAAAATCTTCAACTTGAAATCTTCAAATATCTAACTTTTCTTTGTCACCATCAAGGTGTGCAAAATAATGACCATCAAATTTTGTACCTACACACATGAGACAAGAAACCAATACCTTCGTGACGTATCGAGTTTGAAATGAGATAAACATAAATCAAAATAATTATCAAGTCTCAATTCTCCCCCATAATTAAACTCCCTTAATTCATTCCCCCCCTTTTTATTTTTTCAAAATAGACAAGAAAAATAATAAATAAAAATAAGCATGGAGTGTCACGACAAGCTAATCAAATCAACTACGATCATCAAAGATAAACCTGAAAGCATTTTTCAACTATTTTTATTCTTCCAATTTTTTCAACGAAATCAAATTTACAAAAAAAAAATCACACACCATGAATTTACACTAGGATAACCAAATCGTGGATAGGGAATGAATGCGTGTGAACATATTCAATAGGTAAGTCAACTCAAACATACATAAAAAATGTGCACGATGAATATGGATATTCTAACGAATGAACTTCACAATCATCCCTAGGTGTAAAAATTATTGAATTGACTTAATTAAATCAAAGTCAAATGATTTCCACACCAATAATTTCTAAAATTATGTAATGCTTTTTCAAGACTTTGTCAGGACGTGCAAACCTATTTTTTTAGATATTTCCAATTAAACTCCCTTAAATATATATTTCTTTTTCAAACTCTTTTGAGGTTTCTATTTTTTTCTCAATTTAGGGAAATCCGGCATATGATTATTTTTATTGCCTTTATTTTTTCTTCGGCTCTTTTAAATAGTGGATTTTACGACGTGACTATTATTCACGTGTAGACCTTTCCTGTGAACACTCATCTTTTTTTCATTTACGCAATTTAAATCCTCACGGTAAATGGTTTTTACATGCACAACTTTCATTGTTGAGTTTTATCGCATTTGGTTCATTTTAAAGACATGATTGAGATGAAAACACTTCGACCAACATGTGATAGACAAGTACAATAATCAAACAAATTCGTGCAAGTGTGCATTAAAGAAAATCATGAGTCAAGCATGTAGAAAGTAATCTCAAATCTCATTTTAATGACTCCAAACATTATAAATCCCATGGATGGAATGATGTATCGTCTTAAAAAACTATCAAATAGTCACATGAATGTGGAATGATGTTGTGACTAGGTCATCCTAAATGTCCATACTTAAATGGTGCAAACAAAATACAAAATTCTTTTTGTCTTTTTTCAAAAAATTTAACAAAATAAAATCTTTTTGTCTTTTTTAGTTTTTTTATGAAAAAATAAAAAAAATCTGCTACAAACAATACACATGTCATAACACTAGCAAAAAAATGTCATAAAGCACAACTAGCATATGACAAACAAATTATGCAAGCAATCAACGATATGGAATAGCAAGTGATGCATCATGTGCAAGCATGTGAATTAATATCAATTTGAAGAAGTACCTTTTTCTGAAATAGATATGCGGAAGCGAAAAGGTGATGGTTCAATAAAACTAATTACCAAATTTTAATTTCTACACAAATTAAATTAAGTGTGACAAGTAAATCCATTTTTATCTTGAATTAACCTAAACGTGCGTTCTAAGTTATTATGCAAGATAAAAGTAAATCAATCACACTACGCCGCGATGTACGAGGAAAAATCCCACAACGGGAAACAACCTCGGACGACCCTAGACTCAAATCCACTAAGTACGGAATTACATTTACAAGACATATGACTTACTTCCTCAACTCGAACCCTCTCTAGCCTTGACGTGTCTTCTTGTAATCACCTCTTCCTAGAGGATAACCACGGAGCTCCACCGTGATCTTGGACTCACCAATCGGACAATAGGTACACCCTCAACCACACGTGATGTCTTTTACCACATGAGAATGCCGCAGCAAAATGAACTCTTCTTCTTTAATAGATGTAGAAGAAAACCAAAACTCCTCTTTGAACAGAAGGGATGAACCCGGTGCCAAAACTCCAAGCAAGATGTATATATATTGAAACTTGGATAAACAAACAATTAGGTGTAAACTAGAGTGGTGTATATTTTTCTCTAAAGAATTTCACTCAAAACAAGAACATTTTCCTTAAGAAATTTAGCTCTCAAACTCTCTCTAAAAGATCGAATAGAATGGAAAAGTTAATTTGGAAAATGTTATTCCCGCACGTTATAAAGTTTGAGAAATGTTGGTTAAGAAACAAGTGGGGAAGTGGGAGAAAACTGCATAAAAACTGCCAAAAACTGTTCCCACCTGACATCTCGTTCGAACAAGTCTTCTAACAAAGTTCCAGTATGACCTCGTTAGAAACTCATTGGAAATCTCGCTAGAACGACAATCTCGTTCGAACGACATTTCGAACGAAGTTCCAGTATGCCATAATGGGAAGTCGTTGGCAATCTCATTCGAACGACATTTCGAACGAACTCACAGAATGTTCAAAAAAAATCTTTTTAAGCCTAAAAACATTATATACTTTATATATAAGTTTTAATAGAAAAAATTCTGAAAACAAAACGCAGTTTTAAAAACCTAACACCCAAATAAACATGTTCCAAGCTCCAATATATATATATATATATATATATATATATATATATATATATATATATATATATATATATATATATATGTGCATTTATACCTTAGGAGCATGGAACAACGGTTGATGATGTAGAAACGAGGCACATAAACCACAAAATTTTGATGAAGCTTTATACACTTGGCCGCTACGTCATCAACAAACACATCATAGGCTTGAAAGATGATCAATATACTCTATCCTATGACTCAAACGTTTTTGTCTGGAATTGAGCCAAAACTACAAAGGACTCAATTGGAAATTTGCGTCCTTACAAATCTCCCCCTTTGGCTATTCCGGGACAAAAACTATATAAAAATCCTAAAGGGTCGTCAAGCTCTACTAGACTAATAAAAAGTCCCACCCAAAATAAAATTACAATACTTGACTCAAACAACCCAAGGATCAATATCTTTGCCGATGTTGAATGTTGCCATTTTGAAGTATTCCTGCACACTTAAGCAAACTATCAAACGCATAGGGAATATCAAAATATTAAATGCAATTAAATAATTAAATATCAAAATATTAATTCTCCCCTTTATCAAACAAATGACCTACTTAGAAAGACGTCTCCCCCTAAGATACATCTCCCCCAAACTAAGATACGATAATAATAGGATTAGATAACATTTCTCCCCCTATCATTCTCCCCCTTTTTGTTCAGGAATAGACAAAGGCTTAAAGAATCAAACATATTTATGAAACACACAATAATAGTGATGAGAACGTGCAAGCATATGGGCAACAAAAATTCAACTAATCCAACAAATAACAACTTAGACCAACTAGAATGCAATAAAATGATACCAATAGGATATATAAATTATTGAGCATATGATATCAACACAGAATGCAATAAGATGGATACCAAGTATGAATTAAAGCATATAGGGATTAGAAATCAAAACAAAGACTAAATAAAAAATATCAAATATATGCATACATAATATATATCAAAGAGACTCAAGTACACATATATAGATATAAACATGCAAATGACACACACAAAATATAATAGGAGTCTTTCACACTCGTATGGAAAAAATGTGTCATATGGAAACGGAAGTGTTGGGGTGTGAACTAGTAACGATTAAATTTAGACCCAATCAATTAAAACATGTTCACGTAGTTCTCAATTGATTTCAAACTTCATCACATTTGAATATAACCTCATGTGACAATATAAATTGAACTCAATGAACAAACATACACAATGCATACAAGCCTAGCATATTGATGATTCTACAAACCAATAGAGTCATGACATGAAATACGCAACTAGGATAAACGGACATTGTGCAAACCATTGATATACCATCCAATCTCCCTCAATAGGCATTTATTAATTTTGAATGAATATATCAATCAAGCATAGGCCTTGGCAATTATTTTTCTTTTAATGCCATTTTTCTGTTTTTAGGCCTTTGTACCACGTATTTCTTTTAGGTCCATTCCAAATGGTGGCTTACAATCGCAAATGATTATTATTCCTTTCGGAGCCCTTCCCCGTACACATTTTTATTTATCATGTTTTCCTTGTTTCACACAAATCTCACGTGCAATGGATTTTGACATGCACTAGTCCTCCTAAGTCACAAATATGTAGATGATGAGATTGGAAGGAGAACACCTCACAAAGCTCAAATATACATATGAAGTTAAGTTTCAAAAGAGCTCGTGCATGTGTGAATAAAGGCATATAAAAGTAGAATCCATTAGATCAATACAAAATCCAACTACTCCATGTAAGCATGGTAAAGAACATCATAAGGATTGACAATCTAAACCAAAATTTCTAGCCACATGAGAGCGTAAAAGATGGGATTCAAACACAAGTGTATGCCTCATAAAGTGTGTCAAACTAAACTACACACAAAATAAAATCTTTTTGAGTTTTTGAAATTTTTAACTAAAAATAAAAATATATACTCAAAAGACAAACAAAAATCATTTGAATTTTTCATTAAGATTAAATTACAAAGAGATAAAATCCAAATGATACACAAAAATCTTTTTGAATTTTTCATTTAATGCAAACAAAATGAAGGAAATCTAATACAAAAGATAAACAAAAATCATAATTCTAGCATGTGATAAGCATGGAGCATAGACTAGAAAATGATTAACAAGCATACATTTAGCATGTGACTATAGCATGAAGTACAAACGCTAAAGTCTGCAAACACTAACACATTCATCCTTTAGATTTAGCAAGGGAGGAAGCATGTGAAAGTAAATGAGAATCAAAAATCCTATTTGGCAAGGCAACCAAGTCGAATTTCCTAACCCAAATTAATGAAGAATGACTATCTTGGGGTGTAGGAATTTTAAATACATTGGTTGCTTTACGTTGGGGTTTTCTAGGAATTCGTTTAAGATAAAAACAAAATTTCCTAAGATGACCTTTTCGACCACAATGTGTACAAGTGAAGACATGTCGAAAAGATTTACTTACGGAGTGATCTCTAAAAGTTTTCCTAGTAGATTCTCCAAAAACATTGGTTTTGGCTTTATGAGTAGATTCATTACAAGTATTGAAGCCTAAACCACACATGTCATTTTTAATTTGGACCGTTCCTAAGATTTTATCTAGTTTTTCCGAACGACACTCCAAATCAAATTTGACATTACTAGAGTCTTTTAATTTATTTTGCAATTCTAAAATGTTAGACTCTAATAACACATTCCGCTCTTCAAAAACAAGAAGCTCCTTTTTCAAGGATTCCATTAAACCTCTAAGGCTATCTCTCTCACCTTCTATATATTCAAGCTTCTCTAGAAGAGCTTTCTCTCGTATCCTAAGGTCTTCTACCAACATACTATCATCAATGACTTTGACACGCTCTTTTAAACTAGCTTTTAACTTCAAATTAGCTCTTTTCAATTTAATAGATTCTTTATAAAGTTCTTGAAAAGCATTTTGAAGTTCACTCACATTAACCTCTTCTTCATTTTCACTCTCTCTTTCTTCTCCACTCTCACTATCATAAAAAATAAGAGAATCATAAACAATGACCTTGGAAGTGTCATGTGTTAACGTTTCATCAATCGATGAGTTCTCACTTTCAATCACATGACTAGCCATAAAAGCCACAAAATTAGGCTTAGGGGGGGAATCGGCTCCCTCTTCCTTATCACTAAGGGTCGCATTATATGCAATGGGTCGTTTACCCTATTTCCTTAGTTTAGTGGGGCACTCAGAAGCCCTATGGACATAACCCTCACAACCAAAACACCTATCAGACTCGTCCCTATTTAAATTTTCATTAATAGGTTTAGGGATTTTCTCGGCTTTGTCATACTTAGGAGTTTCAAATTTCTTAAAATTATTTTTTAATTTATCTTCGTTAAATTTAAGAAATTTTCTAAATTTACGAGCAAACAAAGCCATGTCTTCCGAGTCACTATCACTCTCGCTCTCTACTACTTGTTTAACCTCTTTTCGGGCTTTTAAAGCAACGCCCTTTTCAATTTTCTTTTTAGTTTTAGAGGGAAACATGTCTAGTTCATAAGTTTGTAAATCACATACGAGCTCTTCTAATTTCGTAGAGGCTAAAGTTGGTAAAGAATTTAAAACGGTCACTTTTGGAATAAATCTATCGGGTAGGGACCTTAAAATTTTCTTTACAACTCGGTTGTCGGGTATTTTCTCTCCCAAATTAAAAGATGAATTGACAATATCGAAAAGTCTAGCATAAAATTCATCAAAAGTTTCATTATCGTTCATTTTGATAGTTTCAAATTGAGTGGTGAGGTTTTGGAGTTTCGAAGCTTTAACGACACTAGTTCCTTCATGAGTTAGTTGTAAATATCCCAAGCTTCTTTGGCGGTTTCACACATCATAATACGTCAGAATTCATCCGATGTGACCGCGCTAAACAAGGCATTTAAACCTCGGGAATTAAAATTAGAAAGTTTAAACTCATTCTCAGTCCATCTATCGGCCGGTTTGGGAACACGTTCATTTTCAACTAAGTGAGTTGGTGGGTACCACCCGTTAACAACAGACATCCAAACTCTCTCGTCGATAGATTTTAGTACCGATTTCATTCGCGCTTTTCAATACGCGTAGTTAGAACCATCGAAAATAGGAAATTTTGAAAATGGGGAAAATTCCATTTTAGCCAAAAATTATTTAAAGAATCTTTAACAAAGTAATTTATCGCGTTGGCTCTGATACCAATTTGAAGAAGTTACTTTTTCTGAAATAGATATGCGGAAGCGAAAAGGTGATGGTTCAATAAAACGAATTACCAAATTTTAATTTCTACACAAATTAAATTAAGTGTGACAAGTAAAACCATTTTTATCTTGAATTAACCTAAACGTGCGTTCTAAGTTATTATGCAAGATAAAAGTAAATCAATCACACTACGCCGCGATGTACGAGGAAAAATCCCACAACGGGAAACAACCTCGGACGACCCTAGACTCAAATCCACTAAGTACGGAATTACATTTACAAGACAGATGACTTACTTCCTCAACTCGAACCCTCTCTAGCCTTGACGCATCTTCTTGTAATCACCTCTTCCTAGTGGATAACCACGGAGCTCCACCGTGATCTTGGACTCACCAATCGGAGAATAGGTACACCGTCAACCACACGTGGTGTCTTTTACCACATGAGAATGCCGCAGTAAAACGAACTCTTCTTCTTTAATGGATGTAGAAGAAAACCAAAACTCCTCTTTGAACGGAAGAGATGAACCCGGTGCCAAAACTCCAAGCAAGATGTATATATATTGAAACTTGGATAAACAAACAATTGGGTGTAAACTAGAGTAGTGTATATTTTTCTCTAAATAATTTCACTCAAAACAAGAACATTTTCCTTAAGCAATTTAGCTCTCAAACTCTCTCTAAAAGATCGAATAGAATGGAAAAGTTAATTTGGAAAATGTTATTCCCGCACATAATAAAGTCTGAGAAAAGTTGGTTAAGAAACAAGTGGGGAAGTGGGAGAAAACTGCTTAAAAACTGCCAAAAACTATTCCCGCCTGGCATCTCGTTCGAACGACATTCTCGTTCGAACGAGTCTTCTAACGAAGTTCAAGTATGACCTCGTTAGAAACTCGTTGGAAATCTCGTTAGAACGACAATCTCGTTCGAACGACTTTACGAATGAAGTTCCAGTATGCCATAATGGGAAGTCGTTGGCAATCTCGTTCGAACGACTTGTGGTTCGAACGACAATTTCGTTCGAACGAACTCACAGAATGTTCAAAAAATTATTTTTAAGCCCAGAAACATTATATACTTTATATAAAAGTTTTAATAGAAAACATATTGAAAACAAAACGCAGTTTTGAAAACCTAACACCCAAATAAACATGTTCCAAGCTCTAATATATATATATATATATATATATGTGCATTCATACCTTGGGAGCATGGAACAACGGTTGATGACGTAGAAACGAGGCACATAAACCACGGAATTTTGATGAAGCTTTATACACTTGGCCGCTACGTCTTCAACAAACACATCATAGTCTTGAAAGATGATCAATATACTCTATCCTATGACTCAAACATTTTTGTTCGGAATTGAGACAAAACTACAAAGGACTTAATTGGAAATTTTCATCCTTACACAATTCATCTAGCATTTAGCAGCTCCAAAAGAGATTTTCTAACCCAAACCGATGTGTACCTAACTCGAGGAGTTATGGGAACCGACGGGACACTATCCATAAACTTTCTAGGACCTCTTCCAAAATCAAAATAAAAATGCCTAAGCTGACCTTTCCTACCACAATGTGAACATGTGAAAACTCGAGGAAAGTTACCTATGGGTTGAAATTTTCTAACGTCCATGGATTTGGTTGACCCTCTAAAACAAACTATGGTTTTGGATTTAATACTTGAAATATGAGAGCAAGACGAGCCATTACCATCACTACTGAAACTACTCGAGTCTTTTAAATCATTTTACAACTTCAAAATATTTTACTCAAGCAAAGAATTAGACTCTTCCAATTTTAGGGACTCATTCTTCATATGTTTTATCATTCCTAGAAGGTTATCTGTCTCTCCCTTAATAAGCGTAAACTTTTCCCTAAGAGTCTTATCACGTGCCTTAAAATCATTTATCAAAATATTTTTATCCTCTTTGGCACAAACACAAATCCTAAAAATTTTAAAGTCCTCCAGCTCTTTTTATAAAACTAGAACTCTATCATCACTCTTCTTCCTGGACAATTTTAAATCACTAAAGTCATAGTCCAAGGCAATAAATTTTTCACGAAAAAAATCTCTTTGGTTTTGGATTGTTTGCAAAAGATCCATAGCAGATTTCAAACGACTGTTTTCTTTTTCCAAAAATTTAATTATTTTAGCAAACTTCAAATCCAAACGATTTAAACTCTCAAAACTAATATTTGTGACATCAAATATGGGCATCGGATTATATAAGTTCTCTATCGGAAAAAAATGCACGATTTTCAAAATCAGATTTAAAAAAAATCAATATCAGTAAAATTTTGCGAAAAAAGATCAAACACAATAACTTAGTGCAACATGCTCTAATATCAATTTGAGAATGCTTTGTGATATCTATTGTATGTGGATTTGTAAATTTTCAATTAAAAGATTACATAACTAGAAGTCAATTTTTTATCCAAATTAATTAAACCCTAACACATGCGTCTAGGTGGGTAAAATCAAGTCATCACAAATTTAATATTGCTGACACGCAGATTTAAGGAAAAACCCCTATCAGATAAATCCTTTTATTTCATTGAAGAGCTAAATCGCAACTTACATACACAATAAAATCTGCAATGAATATCCACAGACACTCACATAGACCTCAGCATAGAATCAGTAATGGATGAATCGTAGTGAACACAAAAGAACACCCAACTCTATCTTCAACCAGGAACACCCTCAAGCACTTCCAATTTGATCGCAGTCGTTAGTCGTAGATTTACCCTCTCTACAAGAGAAACTTCAACAAGATCGTATCTTGTGTTCCAAAACAATTCACTAAACCATTTTTATTTTTGTGAATTGTAAAACAAAGTTTTAAACCCTAAATGAAGAAGATAAAATAATTCTGCAGTTTGTAGTTTTCGTGTATCTGAAAAACTCAGGTCTTCTTAAAGAAAAATGAATCATTCAACACTCTATATATAAAAATCTTGAGTCGATGATCTCGCTTGAATGATATTCTTATGTTGCTCGAACGACTTTAAATGTCGTTTAAAGTGACATCTCGCGACATATCAAACGAGTTTAGAAAAGTAATGCAGTGTAATGTCGTTTGATAAAATGCTTCAAGCGAGCTTCAAATGAGCCTTCGCGCGACATAGCCTGTTGCTTGAAGTTATCGTTTGAACGACTTTTTCATGTCGTTTGAATGACATTGACATGTCGTTTGAACAACATGGGCGAAAAATAATTTTGTTAAAATTCCGCCTCAACACTTAAAAAAAATAATTTTGACAAAAAATGACACCTCAGATGTTTAAAAACAGTTTAGAAAAATTATCCCAACACTTTAAATGAACTGTTAAGGGACTTAAACACAACCTTATCAAAATCTATCTCACAGAGGCTTGTTTGTTGAAGAATGATGATATTCGAATCCGTCTTGATGCATGTTTGAACTTGAACTTTTCTTTGACGATTGTAGCGGTATACGGCATAATCTAATGTAAATTAACTATGTAAAATATGTCCTTACAACACATAGGATCAATTATATCCACATGTTGCACGTACCAGTTAGAATATCAATGCTTAGGTATCACTAACACACACCTCCACTTATTACACTTGTATATATCCATGCTCACTCACACTTTTCATGCACCACTTGTAGTTGATCCATGCTTAGATTCACTACCACACTCACTTATAGATATTCACACATCACTCACCCTCACATATCCATTCTTAGTATAATTTTCATGCTCCATGTTAGATTTACTTTTTATACTTGAACATTATTCCCTATAAGTATAGTGCTCGTCATGACAAATAAAATACTCTCTCCATAATATACTAATAAAGAATCATGCATTTTGCACACTACATCACCAAAGAGCATGGCTATTGACCAAATTTTATCCCGTAACTGGGGGGTCACTTCGTAATGGGCGCTGGTCTGGCATGAGGTAGTTATGACTCTCATATTCCATTGGCCAAGTACCTTCGACGTATATCGAGCGATTACCCCTACATCGTACCGCTTGACCAAAGTTATGACGGGAGGTATATCGTAGGGGAACTCGTTCATGTACGTCGAGTATATCGAATTCCCTCTCACACGTACTGTCCCCGCGAGGTATACAGTGAACCAATTCACGTACACTCAGGTATATCAAATGATTTGTCCACACGTACCGATCGCCCTCAATGACAAGAGGTATATTGTGGATGTCATGCCAAAGGGGGGAACCCTTTCAATTAACCCAACAACTGCATACCCTCATATAGGTGTCAAACCTAGGATACTCATATTTATTTTGTCGATTACTACCCGAAACTCTGTCAAAATGATGGGTCGACATACCGCCCAAGTTTTTGCACGATTTCATCTTTTTCAAAATGGGACCCTGTCCATGAGCCTGAGAACAAGTCCAATTATGTTTTTACATATTTTTCAAAACCGATTTTCCCAGGCTCAGGTCCCATCCGGTATTTCTTTTTGAATTTAGGTAAACCTAATACAAGTGAGAACATAATAATACTAATAATAATAATCATGCTGAGACCCTTTTTCCCGATTTTCCTCTTTCTTTACCAAAAGTGTCAAAAAATATTTTTCCCCTCTTTTATCAAGATACCAAAAGCATTTCTCCTTCCTTTTACCATAAAGGTTTTTCCTCTTTTTTTTACCCAAAAACATTTTTCCCTCCTCCTTTAGAAAAATGCCACAAATATTTTCCTCCCTTTTCATTAATAACACTTTCCCACTTTCTCTTTCAAAAATAAATCCGAATTTTTCTCATTCTCAGGTCGATCACATACCCGACCCTTGGTTTGGCTCCCTATTGGCTTCGATCTTCCGTCGAACCGCCCAGAGGCTCCGTCAGTACCCTTTCTACTTCCTCCGAGTTTGAAATTCATCTTCATCCACTTTACATGGAGAACACTGACCAAGTACCAAATGTATAATCGGATTTTATGACAGTCCTAGCCTAACTCACTACCAATATTTATAATCATCAAACCGAGGTTCATGAGATACAACAAAACCCAGACCCTATTCTCGAAGAGACTGAGGTCCTCTTCCCTCATGCTATGGGTCCCCCCGCACCTTAGCCAATTTGGGTGCTCCAGGAATATTATCACGTTCCATGTGCCCCTCCTGCTAATGGGCCACCGCTAGCTCAGCTCCCTATGTCGAATCTTTCCCAGCTATGGTATAACCTATCCATGACGTTGATCCGAAGGAAGAAGAGTTGAACAAGGTCAAGGAGGACCTTAATATGTTGACCAAGAAGTTTGACCAAGTTAGATACTCCGGGAACTACATGGATTACACCCATATGTCTCCCTATCCTTAAGCAAGGCTGCCAAAAAAGTTCAAGATGCCTGACATTCAGAAATTCAGGGGTAGTGGACCCCCAATTGTTCATCTCTGAAGTTACCACCGAGCCATGACTCTCCTAGAAGCCTCCGAGAAAATAATTGCCCAAATGTTCCAACAGACTTTGAAGGGAGGATAACGCTCTTCGCTGGTTCTTATATCTCGAAGAGTCTAGAATTTACAGTTGGGAGGATGTTGCCCGTGAATTCATGTCACAGTACAAGTATAATGAGGAATTGGAGGTTACCCGCCATGATTTAGAACTTCTCAAATAGAATCCTACGAAATCATTCAGTAACTTAATAGTAAGGAGGAGAGATAAAGTGGCTACCATGACCAACCGACCTTTCGAAGAGGAGCAAGTCAGTATTGTGAAGAAGAATTTCTTACCCCATGTTCGAGCGACGATGGGAGGACAATACTACCCCCATTTCTTAGCAGTTCGGGAAGAAGGAGTGGAGATTAAAGGAAGTCTTGCCAAGACAGAAGCTGAGCCAAATAAAGTATCCGGATAGTTCACTCCTAAAAATTATGAAAAGCCTGCCAATACCGCAGTTTTAACCATTAATAGCATCTCTTAGCCTACAACTTCATGGCCCCCAGAAAGATGCCCTAACCCAGTAAAAAAGGAATATCGAGCTTCACGTTCCCCTCTACAAAGTTTACCAACACCTTTTAAGCCGGAATATGATCAAGCCATTAGGCCCACTTTCTAAAAATTTCAAACAAGATGCCCATTGCAATTTTCACCAAAGTGCTGGCCACAGCACTGATCAGTGTTTCCACCTTCGAAATGTAATCCAAGGTTTGATTGATCGGGGTGTCATTACCCCACCAGCCAATCCTAAATCAAACAATACCCATAATCCACTCCCAAATCATATAAATGCCTTTTTCCTTGAAGAAGACTCAAAATTTAGTCCATCTACCCAGATCGTACCCAATAAATCACTCATATATTCCCCTAAACCCCTCCAAGTTTGCCCATATTTTCTCCTACATCGTACCTATTTTGTCAATCAAGCTCTATCACTTCTTACTAGATCATGCATTACTATTCGTACTCATTTTAGAGGAAAAAATATGGAATTATTAGTGGTATTGAACCAGCTTCTAGAGTTTGGGCTGCAATTGCCCTTAGAGATGGCCATTGACTGCCAGAGATTCAGTACACTGTTCTTGGAAGCTCGAAGATGGGCATGAGAGTCAGATAATTGGGTAGTACCTACCAATGAAGTCATTTTAGATGATGTCATCCATATCGTGTGACAGATCGATGAAATTTGCAGTATATCCGAGCTACTTGATACTTTGAAACAACAAGGGCGTCTGGTCCCTTCGCTTCTACATTTCCTCGTTGAGTGGGAGGATTTATACGAAAAGGATGTTGAGGTTGCGGAATGCATTGAATTTTTATAAAAATATGATGTTGTCGCCATCGCATGGGGAGACGAATTCAATATTTCAAATGAAGAGCAGAACCTAGAAAAGACTAGCCCAGTAGTCAGTATATGTGGAATGATATCGTTTGAGGAGCTGCTAGGAGAGATTAACAAATTCGCCGAACAACTCGAGATAGATGAGGAAACAGGGTTTTAATTTTTCCCTTCTTTTGTGAACCATATGACTAGCTCAAGGTGGCATTACCAAATTCCAAACCCGTAACCATCAGTGATCGATAAGGAAAAAGGTGTTGAGAAACCTCTTATGCTGGAAATGACTCTAGAGGAGAGCAAGACCCAATCTAACATCACTCTTTGGGGACTCTTTATGTCCTCCAAGATGCACCAAAATGCCTTGATTAAACTACTCATCGAGCCCACATCCCTCATTCCACCACTCCAGAAGAAGCAGTGAATCTGGCCGGATCTCTTACCTTTAATAGAATGCTCCCCTTTTTAAAAAAATAAATACTTAAGTTTGGTCAAAATCACAACTATGCTCTCAATATATTTGTCAAAGTAGTACGAAAGACCGTCCCACTTTCGTTTGTCGGTAATGAATCAGGTCTTAATATTTTCCCGTTGAGAACCTTCAATTGCTTGGGACTGAAAGTGAGTGACCTTGATCCAACCTCCGTCATGGTGCATGCTTATGATAATACTCATTAGGAAGTGATGGGATTTATAAAGATTACAATAGGGCCTGGCCCTATAAATCCCATCATTGAATTCCAAGTCATTGACATCTCGGCTTATTTCAATCTGCTGCTTGGACGACCATGGCTCCATAGTATCAAGGGTGTGTTTTCTTCCCTACATCAAAAATTGAAGTTCTTCACCAATGGGAAGGTCATCACCATCTTAGGAGATGACAATAACATCGAGAATGCAAGATCCATAGCATAGGGTAAACGATATGCTTCTGTCAGGTTTCTAAGTCGAACCGCTTTCGCTCCCAGCAGGGGACGATTTCAAAGATAAAGTTTGTCCAGAACACAACCCTCATGGCAATGTCAATATGATACAGATGTTTAAAAACATGCGCTTCATGCCTGGACTGGGGCTGGGACGATAACAATAAGGAATACTTGAACCCATAGTATTAAAGAAGGCCTTTCATCCTTGTGACCTAGATTATCGACCATCAACATAAGAACTCAAAATGCTCTGCCAACCTCGGTTAAAGAGAAGGATAGAAAGTGATAAGACTGTCTCGAGAGATTCCATGAACGGAAGATTCATCAAAGAGGGTGAAAATTTCTCCTTTTGCGGCTTTCTTAAATCGTGGTATGATCACGTGGACAAAAAGATGAAACCAAGAATGGAGACCTTTTTCCAAGACAACTATTAATGGTCCAAAACTTCCCAACATCATGTGCACCCACTCATTGAGAAGACTATAGTTGCTACCAAAAATTCTGAGGAAAGTGACTCCGAGGATTCATTCAACTTGCAGACACTAGAGCTGACACTCTGCATGATCCGCTCAAGTGCTACATCATTGGATCCATCCCGCCTGATCAAAGCTTCTGATGCACCACTCCTCAACTGGCATGCTATACCAGTTCCACCCACTGAGATACAACCCAACTCTGATGTTTATCCCTTTTCCTTTTTTTTTTGTTGTTCCTCCCTATTCTGATGTAATCAAGACCTCTTTCGATGAGGTTCTCAACACTGTTTTTCCTAATAATGAAATAAACGAAGATTTTGAGTATCTTGTTGTGCCTTACATTAATTATCTTGATTCTAATCAAACTCTTGATGATGATGATTTTACAAATGAATAATTCTTAACTAATCTTAATAAGGTTAATAGCAAACAACATAAGCGCGTTTAAGTTAATAAAGATGAAATTGTTACTATTAATCTCGATTCTAGCAGCCAACTGCGCAAGATTAGGATATGGTCCACCCTTCACGATCAAGAGTGCGTGCAACTAAGGAATTATTGAAGGAATTTGATTAGGCATAAATTATTCCCAATTTATCTCTTAATTTAGTTACTTTTAGCACCTCGAACAACGTAATCGAGTTGACTTTATCTCATAATCTTACTATTGACTTATCCTAACGAGTACACCGAGTTTTTGGTATTTCGTATTGCTTTTACAGGTATTTGATGTCAATAAACGAAAGAAAGAAATCGGAAGAATAAAGAAAGAAAAGAAGGAAAGTTAAAAGGGAAAAAGTGTAAATTCTATCCAAAATTCGGATGAGGTACCTAAAGAGAAGTTGAATATATCACACTCATGGGCACAGAGGAAGAAATGGCACCTCAATCGGAATCCTGGAACAAAAGATATGAGCAGTCAAAGTTGAGAAAGAAAGTCAAACAGGCAGACCGGTCTGCCCCGGACCGGTCTGATATGCAAAACTCCAGAAGACCCCGGATTGAAAGCAAACTGAAGAAGGGTGAAAAATAAAAGAACCGGTCCTCCCCGGACCGGTCCGCCAAAAAATAAAAGGAACCGATCCGCATGTGAGGCAGACCGGTTCGCCTAAGGCCCGGACCAGTCCGGCCATCGAGATTCTGAAATCTTATCTTCTCCTAAAAAGAGTCCTAGTGCAGCTGAAACTCCTAAATTCTTGTAGGGTATAAAAGCCCGTTTTATTATCATTATTTGCACGGAGAATTTTAGTTAATTTTCCATTATTTTCCAGAAACCCTACTTTAGATACAATTTACAGTTTCAATTCCAATAGTTGAAGATTATTCAGAAGTTCTTTGATTACAAGTTTTATTGATTAGTGTTGTTACTGCTTTGGTGAGATTGGTGAGTTATTTCTTCTTTTCAATTCTGTTCTACATCAATTCAAAAGTTTTTCTTACATTAATCATGGTTTTCTACACATCAAACACTGTTTTCATTACCTTCAGCATGCTAGGCTAGATTTTCTAAGGTCGGGATACATGAACCCAGCCTGATGTGTTCGTTGCATGTGTATAACATTAATCCTCTAAATTTAGTGATTGATTACGATTGTATTGCGTAGGAACACAACAATTGTAGATATTTATATCTCGTTTGCCTCTGGGTAACCGAGATGATTTAGAATGCGATTCGAGTGTCACTATCGCGATACCGATTTACTCGTCCTTAGATTAAGTATGTCGCGGGCTTGAACCTCGTATATTTAATGCTTGGGAGTACTAAATTCTGGGTCAAATTAATCAGTTAAATTTACGATTAGTATTATAACTGCAATACACTAGGGTTGCGGGATTGTATTCCCGTCCTGCTTTTATCATACATAGTTTAAAGTTTTAAATTAGTCTTCATTAATCATTTAGGTAATTTAGTCTAATTACATCTTTTCATAATTTCACTTAGTTGTAATCAATTCTCGAAACCAAATCGTTTTTTCTTTCTTTTTAGAGTCAAAGTTAGGATTCCTTCGTCTTTTCCCGTCGTTACAACTTCGTTGTCTTAGTTCCCTGAGGATCGATACCTGACTTATCGGATTATTACTTGAGCGACAGGCTTGCACTTGAGCCTAGAGTGAACATTTCTGAGACACATTCTTAGTCGCGTCAAGTTTTTGGCGCCGTTGCCGGGGAACTAGGTAGACTTAGGATTAGATCAAGTCAATCTAAAACTTTGACCAAAAAAATTTCAAAAAAATTCAAAAAGCACAAAAAGATTCACCACCATCTCTCATAAGCTTTTAATGCAAAATTCTGAACTCACTCCCACACCCCATAATACTCCAACTAGCATTCACGAAAATCCAATAGTTGAGTACAACCCCGATATCCTTCACACTCCAAATGCCCCACAGTTCTGGATCCCACCTCCCACACCATCACACTTAATATCCAATAACACTCGATTTTCCTTCTTAGGACACACCTCCGAGCACACTTCGAGCACACCAAGTGAGAGCACCGAGCCGTTAAGTGAGAGAGAGATGTCACAACACAGTAATGCGCCTGCCGGTGAGGAAGAGGCCCCATACCGTCCGCTCAGAGAATTTTTATATCCCGAGCGCACTGTCACTCCGGGATGCATTATACTCTCGTATAATGCCGGGAAATTTCGCTTTAAAACGGGATGATCCAGATGTTACCACATTACCATGGTACGGATTCCGAAAAGCCATATCTCCACATTAGGGAATTTGAGGATGTGTGCGATACTCTCAATGATCAAACTTCCACACAATAGGTGATCCGCCTAAAACTTTTCCCCTTCTCGCTCAAAGATAAAGCTAAGACCTGGCTATGGTCTTTACCTCCAAGCTCGATTCCATCTTGGAACGAGTTGCAATCGAGATTTCTCAATAAATTCTTCCCACCACATCGAATAATCTCCATAAAGTCTTAAATTCAAGCGTTCAGACAATATAAAAATGAGCCATTTCATCGATGTTACGAGCGTTTCAATGAGTTAGTTACTTCATGCCCCCATCATGGATTTGATTCAGCACAAATCATCTATTTTCTCCATAATGGGTTGAATCTTAACTCCAAGAAACTTGTTGAAACCATGGGAAGTGGTCCCTTTGTCGACTTAGCTGCCCACGATGCTGAGCTTCACCTGAGGTATGTCGCCGAGACTACCCAGTCTTGGGATACATCTGACCCTAATTCTCAAAATCGAAATCGTCAAGTGACCACCACTCCGTCAGCGTTCGGCCTATTTCATGTAGAAAAGAGTTCTATAGCGGACAGTCGGATCGATATACTTGAGAAAGAAGTGCGAGACCTACGTGGGATATGTGGAAGAGGACCAACTGGATCCCTAACTAACCCCGTTGAAAATGTGTGTGCAATTTGTGAGGCGGGTCATTCAACTGAGGAATGCCCGACTATACCCGCCTACAAAGTGATGCTTCAGGAGCAAGTTAATGGTATAACAGGTTTTATGGGTAATTTCGGTGCACCGCACGGGAACTCTTACAACCCTTTATGGAAAAACCATCATGGTTTTAGCTATGAGCAACAACATGCTGCGATGAACCCTACTTCCCATGTTACCCCTCCTCCGCCACAACACTTCCAATAAGCTCCACACATGCAAGGACATGTGCAAGCACCACCACCTCAAGGATCATATAGTCCGCCACCGTGGAGAACTCTCGAGGATACCATGAATCAATTTATCACAAGCCAGATTGTAACCAATGCTAAATATGATCGTCTGATTAGCGACATAAATACAAGTCTGTCAAAGATACAATCCTCGTTGAGTGTCCAAGAGAAGGGCAATCTTCCTGCCCAGGGCCAAAGACATCCCCAAGGTCAAACTAGTGTTAGCTCCACTTCTACTGAATATCAGGAGCAATGTCAAGTTGTGACCACTCTTCGTAGTGGGAGAGTCGTTGATTTATCACCTCCTCCACACGCCACAACAAAAGATAAGGAGATTTCGCCCGGCACGAAAGAGGCCAAAGATGTCCCCTTTAATAAGAGTGACAAAGAAGACACTAGTGATCCCGAGGTAGTAGTGAAACCACCCTCCGCGACACCATTTCCTCAAAGGTTGATTCCTTCCCATAAAGAAAACCCACGTGAAGACGTGCTAGAAGTGCTAAAACAAGTAAAGCTGAATTTACCTTTCCTTGATGCCATTAAGAAAATTCTAGCTTATGCTAAATTCATCAAAGAATTATTGACGGTAAAGAGAAAGATGAAGGTAAAGAAGAATGTCTTTCTAGCCCAGAACGTGAGCTCCATTCTACTAAATGATCTCCCGCCTAAGTTCAAAGATCCCGGTGCACCCACCATTTCCTACATCATTGGAGAAAACAAAATTGAGAAGGCATTACTTGACTTGGGAGCAAGTGTCAATATCCTCCCTTGCTCCATCTATAGGCAACTTGATTTAGGCGACCTCAAGCCCACAAAGGACACTATCCAATTAGAGGATCGAACAGTGAAGATTCCAAGAGGCATAGTCGAGGACGTGATCGTCCAAGTTAACACTTTCTACTTCCCGGTAGATTTTATCATTTGGGACACAGAGCCCTCCTTCAACTCGAGCAATCATGTTCCCATCATCCTTGGGCGCCCTTTCTTAGCTACGGCTAACGCAATCATCAATAATCGGAATGGGCGAATGCAACTCACCTTTGGGAACATGACCTTGGAAATCAACATCTTCCACATAGCCCAACATACGGGGGAGGAAGATGATCTTCATGAGGTGAGATTCATAGATGAGATAGTAGAGGAGTACTTTGAGGAGAATTATTGCGGCGACGCCTTAGGGTCCTGTCTAGTGTCGAGCCACGAGAGTGAGGGGACGTACATCGACTTTGAGAGGGAGGTTAGGGAGTTGAGAGAATTACTCAATGAGAAAGCGTCGGGCAAGGACGCGAGAGATGTTAATTGGTTTTCTAGATTCGAGGAATTACCACCGAGGATACACGCATGGTTCCCTCCGACGAAAAGTTTCCAACCCTTGAATTAAAGAAACTCCCCTCCCATATTAAATATGCATACCTAGGAGAGGATGATACATTTTTTGTTGTTGTCTCCTCTAGCCTAGACAAATAGCAGGAGGGCAAATTGTTAAAAATTTTGAGGAAGCACCAAAGTACTTTTGGTTGGTGCATTGTTGATTTGAAGGGGATAAGTCCTTTGATTTGCACTCACAAGATCCATCTCGAAGAGGATGTTAAACCCTCAAGAGAAATGCAAAGAAGGCTAAATCCTAACATGAAAGAAGTAGTGAGAACCGAGATTATGAAGTTATTGGATGCCGGGATTATCTACCCAATCTCGGATAGCAAGTGGGTGAGCTCCATTCAAGTCATCCCGAAGAAGTCGAGCATGACAGTGATTGAGAATGCTAAGGGAGAGCTAGTTCCCCAACGTACCACCACCGGGTGGTATGTTTACATTGATTATCGGAAACTCAATGCGGGAACTAGGAAAGACCATTTCCCCTTACCATTCATTAAACAAATGTTTGAGAGAGTAGTGGGCCACCCTTACTATTGCTTCCTTGATGGTTATTCCGGATATAACCAGATTGAGGTAGATGTACTTGACCAGGAGAAAACGACTTTCACTTTCCCTTTTGGTACGTTTACCTATAAACATATTCCCTTCGGCTTGTGTAATGCACCCGCGACCTTTCAAAGGTGTATGTTGAGCCTATTTAGTGGCATGGTCGAGAGTGGACTCGAAGTGTTCATGGATGATTTCAGTGTTTTTGGAACCTCTTTCGATCATTGTCTAGAGAAACTGGAACAAGTACTTGCCCAATATGTGGAAAAGAACTTAGTGCTGAATTGGGAGAAATGCCATTTCATGGTCACCGAAGGAATGGTTCTTGGCCACATAGTATCATCCAAGGTAATAGAAGTTGATAGGGCAAAAATAGATGTCATAGCTGATCTTCCCCCACCAAAATCTCTTAAGGACGTGCGCTCTTTCTTGGGCCATGCGGGGTTTTATCGAAGGTTCATTAAGGACTTTAGCACCATCGCTAGACCCTTAAGCAACCTACTCATGAAGGACACCCCATTCGAGTGGACGGAAGCACGCCAAAGCTCTTTTGAAAAATTGAAGACCATGCTTATGTCCGCTCCCATCATGCAAGTTCCGGATTGGTCTTTACCATTCGAACTTATGTGTGATGCTAGTGATTATGCGATTGGGGCTGTTTTGGGCCAAAGAAAAGATAAGCAAGCTCATGTCATCTACTACGCTAGTCGGACTCTTACCGGACCACAACTCAACTACTCTACCACAGAGAAAGAGTTGCTAGCGGTAGTCTTTGCCCTTGATAAATTCCGGTCATATCTTATCGGTTCTCCCATCACTTGCTTCACCGACCACGCGACCTTGAAATAGTTACTTGCAAAGAAAGATGCCAAGCCGCGCCTCATAAGGTGGATCCTACTCCTACAAGAGTTCAATCTCTCCATTAAAGATAAGAAAGGAGTAGAAAATGTCGTTGCCGACCACTTATCACGGCTTTCGTCCGACATACCTAGTGATCCCATGCCCATAGACGAATACTTTCCAGATGAGTAACTCTTTGCCACCTCTCCTTTGCCCTAGTTTGCGGATATAATGAACTACCTGTCACGGGAGTCGTCCCTCCCGACTGGACATCGCAAAATAAGAAGAGGTTCATTACTTGGTCGCGCATGTTCTTCTATGACGATCCTTTTATTTTTAAATATTGCGCCGACCAAATCATCCAACGATGTGTACCGGATAACGAGATCCCAAAAGTCATTCAGTTTTGTCATTCGAAAGCTTGTGGAGGCCACTTTTCGATGAAAAGACGGCCACTAAAATTCTGCAATGTGGACTATATTGGCCCACAATATTCCGGGATGTAAACGATGCTTGCAAATCTTACAATAGGTGCCAACGGATGGGAGCCATTACTCAATGAGACATGATGCCTCTTACCCCCATACTCATCATTGAGATCTTCGACTGTTGGGGTATTGACTTCATGAGTCCCTTCCCCCCGTCCTTTGGTTTCCTATACATCCTTGTCGCGGTAGATTACGTTTCTAAATGGGTGGAAGTTATAGATACCAAGACGAATGACAACAAAGTGGTGATAAATTTCCTATAGGAAAGCATACTTTCCCGCTTCGGTGCTCCGAAAGAGATAATCAGTGATAATGGCAAGCACTTTTGCAATAGGCCATTCGCAAAGCTCATGAGAAAGTATGGTGTCGTTCACAAGGTTGGAACGACTTATCACCCATAAACGAATGGGCAGGCCGAACTAGCAAATCGAGAAATCAAGAACATTCTTGAAAAGACCGTCAATCCTACCCGAAAAGATTGGTCAATTAGATTAAATGATTCGCTATGGGCCTATCGCACCGCATTTAAAAATCAACTCGGCATGTCCCCTTTCCACTTTGTGTATGGAAAACCTTTCCATCTTCCCGTGGAATTAGAGCACAAGGCGTATTGGGCGATTAAGCAATTGAATTATGCCATGGATAAGGTCGGTGAAGCCCGCAAGATTCAATTGAATGAGTTGGAAGAACTACGCAATGATGCGTATGAGAATGCTAAAATTTTCGAAGAAAGGATGAAACTCGCACACGATATCATCATTCGACGCAAAGAGTTTCTTCCCGGGAAAAAAGTTCATCTCTATAACTCTCGGCTTCATCTCTTTCCGGGCAAGTTGCGATCACGATGGTCTGGCCCGTTCATTGTGAAGAATGTTTTCCCCCACGGAGCTGTTGAATTAGACGATTTAAAAGGGGGAAATACATTCAAAGTTAATGGACAACGCCTAAAGCCATATCTAGAGGCGTGTGTGGAAGAAGTCGACACCATCTGGTTGTCGGACCCCGTTTACGGGGTAGAGTAAGCTGTTACAGCGAGGTCGTCGCACTCCCGACACGTATGGGGTGAGAGTCGTGTGTGTAGTGAGCGTCGATAGGACTAGGGTACATTCGGGAAAGAGCATTCGCATGTTCGGGAATATTGAGTCAAGTGATGGTTCGCGGGGTTTCGCCGCGGCGCGAGAGTCACCTACGCCCCAGTCGTTTTATATTCGGCTCACCTGAACTATACAAAAACCTAAATTATGACTACACTCAACTGGTGAGTACAACGGTAAGTCGGGTATCGAATCCACGAGGAATGTTTGATAGATCGTAACGAATTATGAATTCAGGAATAAAAGTGTAAAAGGGTGATGTATAAATGTAAATGAAAGAAAAGAGAAGTTAAGTCGAAAGAAAGTAAAGCGAGGATTGGGATATCATCCTACCATTCGGATCGAAACCACTACTAATCAAGATTCTCGCTCAAAAGCAATTTAATCGAGCATTATCAATTAAACATAAACTTCACACAATAAGGAATTTAAGCCAAAGTTGCGAGAATAAACACATAACCGAAAATTGGTCGCATGCGGCTTAAACTCAGATTATCGCTTTAAACACTAACGATGCATGACATATAAAGTTAAACGCATAATAATCCGACTTTAATTCACGCGGGTTCAATTAAACGCAATTTTGCACAAAACCTAATTTTCGGAGCTCGGGGCCCGAAAATGGCGGAAATGAAATCCAGACCCTATTTATCTAAGGGGTGCATAATGAATTAAACTAAATTATGTTAATTAAACTAGGAAAGCAAGAATTAAAGCATGTAAACTAGTTAGAAAGCATGGAAACTAAATTACAAAACAAGGAAAGATGAAGAACAAACTATATTAATGGAAATGGAAGTGAATAGTTCAATCTTACAAAACCACATGGATTGTCAATCCAAGAAGAAGAGAAAATGAACTCTCCAAACCAAACCCTAACTAAAACTATCAATATCAGAATATGAGAGTGTGTATATGCCTTCTATTACAAACAAAATTTGCTTATATAGTAAGTTGGAATAAAAGAAAAGAAGAAAGAAAAGTAAAGAAAATATCTGCAGGGAAAAACAGGGTATCGATCGATCGACCCCTATGGTCGATTGATTGACTGTGAAAATCGTGGCCAGAATATGATGGCTCGATCGATCGACCCCCAGGCTCGATCGATCAATCAAGCAGGGCAGCCTGTTGTTTCCCCTGTTTTGGCATGCTTTCCATCTCCGCTCAAATCGCCGTAACTTTATCATACGGACTCAGAATCGTGCACCGTTTATGGCCATGCAAAGCTTGCACGGAGGTATACAACTTCCATGAAGATTTTGGGCCAGGTGCCTAATCTGTAAAATGACTAAAATGCCCTTGAACGTGCGGTTACGTACGAAAATTGCGCGGAATGCGTCCGAATTCCATACTTGGTACCTAAATACCTACAAAAGCCCAATTATACCTCATATAACATGTTAACAATATAAATCGAGTTTGTCTAGTTAACGGGCTTAAATATAGAGATTAAGGCACCCGAGGGGGCTAGAATGCGTAGGTTCGACGGATGAAATACGCAATATTTGCGTATTATCACACCCCCAAACTTACACATTGCTAGTCCCTAGCAATGGAATAGGATGCAACAAGAAGAACAAGTAAAGAAAAACAAGATATATTACAAAAGTATGGTATAAAAGCAGTAAAAAGATAAGACCACTTTCGCGGGCGATTCGATTGCATTTAGTGCATGCAATAAGCCGTTAAACCCCTAGGTTACCCTAGTGCACGAGTGTCGTCTCGTGAGGGTTTTCAGTGATGGTACCCACAAACATCATAAAGTTTCCTCAAAATATGCCCAATCAAGTATGACAAAGTCATCAATGCGAACAAGATTTCAACATGTTATTAGCATAGCAAATGAGTTCGCGTGAGAAGTCCGTAGTTATTAACATTATCGAATGCACCTCAATGAATTGAAACTCTAATATGTGGGAGGGGAGTGAGCATATGAAAAGTATGATTTGGCAAAAAACTTAAATAACTTGGATACTAAATATCAAAGCATGCATAAAAGTCAATCCTCGCGGGCATTACACTCATCAAATGAAATCACTTGAAACAGGGAGGTAACACACGGGACATGCGGGCACAAGGAGTAAATGTAAAGGGAAACTAGGCCGCGCACATGTCACAATTGAAGAACGCTATATAGGAAATAAAAATTGCAATCTCAGTGAAAGGATACCGCACATATAAAAGAGGCGAAATGCATTTTCACAGATTATCAGCACTATTTAAACATTTGAATTACATCGACTTAAGATCACATAGGACTTGTATAGGGTTGTAATGTAGGCTAGGTTAGGGTACGAAATGAAAGGGATGTATATACGGATTCAAAGTGTTTGGGAATGAAACTCGGAATAATGGAAAAAAGTGGGAAATATCAAAAGTGGACAAATGATGTCCAAATAAGCATTAGATATAACAATCGAGAGAGTAACAAGGATTATTGAAACACTACAAACAATATAAACAACTTTCTCTTTCTCTTTCTTTTTCTTTTCTTCCTTTTTCTCACTTTTTCTCTTTTGTTTCCTTTTGTTTTCAAGTTTCTCTTTTTCACTCTTTTTCTTTTCGCTTCTTACTCTTTTCATACTCAAATTGCAACCACAATACACAATAATAACATTCAATCCTAAGAAATAATCCAAACAAGGGTATGTAAGGTAATATGTATGGTATAAAACTCCAATTTGGAGTTGGTTATGGGATTTTGGGTAATGAAAAGGAAGGCTAGTATTTAAGCTCAAGTGGGTTGACTAGGGAACATATAAAAGGTGAGGTCAAGGTCATATGGGTGATATACAAAGATGGCCTATGATCATTTAAAAAAGTATACGCAATTCTCGAGTCAAAACAATATATGAAAATCATGCTCAAGTAACACATTTCAAGTATGAACTCAATTAATGAATGGTCAATGAAATAATAAAGAGATTACCAACGACTGTAATGTTTTCAAAGAGGAAAGAAAGGTGTATAAACTCACAAATGAAGATAAGTCTCTAATCTCACTCGGTGTAAGTATATACAATGCAGCAAAAGCATACCGAGTTATAAAAATCTTAAACCACATCAATATAACAAGAATGGTGCATGTGCTCACGGATTAAAGTTTAATTCATGAAGTTATTCATAATATCAATGATTTAGGGACTAAAATCTAATAACTTCTAAAATCGAGAACATGCATCGTTGAATTGTCTATTTGATCAGGCAATTATTAAAATTTATCATCGGAAACAAAGGGCCAAAAAAGGAGAAAAAAGAAAGAAAATATTTTTGAAATTTTTGAAATTTCTAACAAAAACATGCTTTGTAACTAAATTGTAATCAATTCCAAGGACTAAACAGCAAAATGGATAGAATATCCTACACCCCCTAACTTAAATGTTGCATTGTCTCCAATGCGTCCATTAAAGAACACAACACAAAGCTAGGAAAAGAATGATATTACCCAAATGTGGAGCGATCTCCATAAGTACAAGTCCAAATGAAGCTGCAAAACAAGTTAGTACAAAGCATATGAAGAATATGTACCGATGTATTAAGTTAAGAGAATCTATGTCACAAGTCACAATAATATAGAGGGGCTGAAGTGCAAATACTAGATAAATTGATGGTGAACTTTTTGATTTTATAAAATGGAAGGTCACACACATCAAAATCCAATAAACAACCACAAACTACATTTTCATTGCTCATTTCATAAGTTCAATACAAAAACACTTAATACATTACAACTAGTGAAATGAAAGTGTAGGAGGGTAGTGAGACCGGGGTCTATGAATAACTGGAAAGGGTGAGGCATGACCCACTTCAATGGACGCTGTCTGCAAGGTTCTCAAGAACTTCTGAAGCAGCTTCTGAAGAGACCTTCTTCTTTTGGTAAAAATGGAGATCAAGCTGGAACTCCCTCCCTGCAAGAAGATGAACTCCCATAACAATAATAGTAATTTTCTCAAGAGGAGCTTCTGACAGTGATGGCTGTCAGCGGGGAGTGAAAGAACAAGGCACTTAGCACTTAGAGAGAGCAGGGAGAGAATACTAGAGAGGTTCTGGTGTGATTTTGACAGAGTGACTTTGCTATTGAGTTTTTTTTTCTCTTTTTCTATGACCTTACCCAGGGGTCCTATTTATACTTGGGCACTAAGGCTGGGTTGGCACTTTTGGCGCCAAAACTTAGAGGGTTGGTGAGGGACAAAGTCTGCAGTGTACTATTTATCCCTACATGTAGGCAGGTCTGCCTGTCCCCTCTGGCAGATGCCCCCTGGTGCCGACCAAAGTTCAAAAGCAAATATGTCAACTAATGGAGACAAAATATCTAATTGCTAAATATCCTTTGAAATGGTAACTTTTTGTACAAACTTTGTAAACTTGAGGGGGGGTCTCGAGGACCACCTCCTCTAAAATATTTGCAAGCTTGATGGGGGTCTTGAGGACCCCCTTCTAAAATCATTTTTCTTGAGAGGGGTTTAGAGGACCCTCTCCTTTAAAATCATTTTATAAACAGTTCTTTTCTTGTGAGCAGCCAACCCTTTGGCTACTCACTTCACTTGTGACTAAGTGTGAGGTGTGTGAGGACTGGGTGACTCTAAGGTCTCCTACTAGCATTCTCTCAATCCTATAGTGCTAAGTGGTTGAGCTTGCTCAACATACCTTGTCCCTCAGCCGCCAAGCCAAAACTCCCGGGAGGTCCCAACTAGCCTGCTTGAGCCCTGCTTTCTCAACTAGGCAACCTGTACAAGAAAGCAAAGTGTTAATACTGTTGTTCTTTTAAAGAATAACGTTTCATGATAAGGAGTTGCTCATGGTAGCCACTCCCTCATCCTGGCCACCCTGGGTGGGTTCCTTCTCAATATGAGTTTCTGCCGGAACCCTTGCAGTGGCACTTCTCAGATAACATTTCTGCAGTGATCCCTGCAGTGGCGCTGACCCTTGCAGTGGCACTTCTCAATCTTGGACATCTGTGGTGACCCTTGCGAGGCACCTCTCGAATGTCATTGCTATAGTGACCCATGTAGTGGCACTGACCCTTGCAGTGACATTTCTCAATCTTGGACTTCTGCGGTGACCCTTGCGAGGCACCTCTCGAATGTCATTGATGTAGTGACCCTTGGAGTGGCGCTGACCCTTGTAGTGGCACTTCTCAATCTTGGATTTCTGCGGTGACCCTTGCGAGGCACCTCTCGAATGTCATTGCTGCAGTGGCGCTGACCCTTGCAGTGGCACTTCTCAATCTTGGACTTCTGTGGTGACCCTTGCGAGGCACCTCTCAAATGTCATTGCTACAGTGACCCTTGCAGTGGCACTTCTCAATCTTGGACTTCTGTGGTGACCCTTGTGAGGCACCTCTCGAATGTCATTGCTGCAGTGACAGTTGCAGTGGCGCTAGCCCTTGCAGCTGCAGTGACCCTTGTAGTGGCTCTGACCCTTGCAGTGGCAGTGACCCTTACAGTGGCACTGACCCTTGCAGTGGCGCTGACCCTTACAGTGGCAGTGACCCTTACAGTGGCGCTGACCCCTGCAATGGCACTTCTCAATCTTGGACTTCTGCGATGACCCTTGCGAGGCACCTCTCGAATGTCATTGTTGCAGTGACACTTGCAGTGGCGCTGACCCTTGCAGTGGCGATGGCCATTGCAGTGGCACTGACCCTTGCAGCTGCAGGCGCTAACCCTTGCAGCTGTAGTGTCCCTTGCAGTGGCGCTGACCCTTGCAGTGGTAGTGACCCTTGTAGTGGCGCTGACCCTTGCAGTGGCGCTAACCCTTGCAGCTGTAGTGTCCCTTGCAGTGGTGCTGACCCCTGCAGTGGCACTTTTCAATCTTGGACTTCTGCGGTGACCCTTGCGAGGCACCTCTCGAATGTCATTTCTGCAGTGACCCTTGCGGCGGCACCTCTCAAATGTCATTTCTGCAACGACCCTGGGTGGGTTCCCTAAAAATATGAGTTTTTGTCGGGACCCTGGGGGGGTCCCTGCCCAATATGAGTTTCTGCCGGGACCCTGGGTGGGTTCCTGCTCAATAAGAGTTTCTGCCGGAACCCTGGGTGGGTTCCTTCTCAATATATCCGATAAAAAAATATTTTTATTTATTTTTTTATTTGTAGGTAGACACCCTTCTACATTAGCCCCTCGTTTAAAGTCTTTTATGTTGGGTAGACCAAAAAGCTTTGTACGCTATAAATTCATTTATTTTCAGGGACCCTAGGATTTCTTCATCATTCCCCTTAGGGTCATTAAATGTTATGTCACTTCATCCCAAGTTTTCTAAATGAGGCCACTTATAGTGGACCTCCTTATCTGGGTATAAACTTGTGCGGAGGGGTTAACCGAGGTGAGCCCCTCGCCCTTGGACTTCTTCTGTTGGCCTTTCCTCTTAGGCGGAGGGGTTACTCGAGATGCCCCCCCCGCCCTTGGCCTTCCTCTGTGGCCTTTTGTTTTGGGCGGAGGGTTACTCGCGGTGCGCCCCTCGCACTTGGCCTTCATCTGTGGCCCTTCATCTTGGGCGGAGGGGTTACTCGCGGTGAGCCCCTCGCCCTTGGCCTTCTTCTGTGGCCTTCCATCTTGGGCGGAGGGGTTACTCGCGGTGGGCCCCTCTCCCTTTGCCTTCTTCTGTGGCCTTCTATCTTGGGCGGAGGGGTTACTCGCAGTGAGCCTCTCGCCCTTGGCCTTCTTCTACGGCCTTTCATCTTGGGCGGCGGGGTTACTCGCAGTGAGCCCCTCGCCTTTGGCCTTCTTCTGCGGCCTTTCATCTTGGACGGCGGGATTACTCGCGGTGAGCCCCTCGCCTTTGGCCTTCTTCTGTGGCCTTCTATCTTGGGCGGAGGGGTTACCCGCGGTGAGCCCCTCGCCCTTGGCCTTCTTCTGTGGCCTTCTATCTGAGGCGGAGGGGTTACTCTCGGTGAGCCCCTCTCTCTTGGCCTTCTTCTGTGGACTTCTATATTGGGCAGAGGGGTTACTCACGGTGAGCCCCTCGCCCTTGGCCTTCTTTTGTGGCCTTCTATCTTGAGCGGAGGGCTTACTCGCGGTGAGCCCCTCGCCCTTGGCCTTCTTCTGTGGCCTTCTATCTTGGGCGGAGGGGTTACTCGCGGTGGGCCCCTCTCCCTTGGCCTTCTTCTACGACCTTTCATCTTGGGTGGCGGGGTTACTTGCGGTGAGCCCCTCGCCCTTGGCCTTCTATCTTGGGCGGAAGGTTTACCCGCGGTGAGCCCCTTGCCCTTGGACTTCTTCTGTGGCCTTCTATCTGAGGCGGAGGGGTTACTCGCGGTGAGCCCCTCGCCCTTGGCCTTCTTCTGTGGCCTTCTATCTTAGGTGGAGGGGTTACCCGCGGTGAGCCCCTCGCCCTTGGCCTTCTTCTGTGGCCTTCTATCTTGGGCAGAGGGGTTACTCGTGGTGAGCCCCTCGCCCTTGGCCTTCTTCTGTGGCCTTATATCTTGGGCGGAGGGGTTACTCGCGGTGGGTTCCTCGCCCTTGGCCTTCTTTTACGGCCTTTCATCTTGGGCGGAGGGGTTACTCGCGGTGAGCCCCTCTCCCTTGGCCTTCTTCTGTGGCCTTCTATCTTGGGCGGAGGGGTTACCCGCGGTGAGCCTCTCGTCCTTGGCCTTCTTCTATGGCCTTCTATTTAGACGGAGGGGTTACTCACGGTGAGACCCTCGCCCTTGGCCTTCTTCTGTGGCCTTCTATCTTGGGCGGAGGGGTTACCCGCGGTGAGCCCCTAGCCCTTGGCCTTCTTCTGTGGCCTTCTATTTTGGGCGGAGGGATTACTCGCGGTGAGCCCCTCGCCCTGAGTGTTTTTCTGCAGCATAAGTTTGGGAAGAAAGGGCACTCAAGGTGGATCCCCTCGCCCTAGGCTATTTTCTGTCAAACTTGTAATCTTGGGCAGGTGGAGCCACTATAAATGGAACCCCACACTCCAAATTATTTTACTATTTGTTCACTTGCTTGAGGACTTCTCAATATTATCCCCCTCGTGCAGAAGTGTCTTATAATGTCGAGAGACTTGTGCACGAAATTGTCGTACCTTTTATTTATACTTGGCAGTTGCTCAAGACTGTGAGCACTCTGGTGCCCTTGGAGCCTTAGGTTCTAAACTGTCACACCTTATATTTATACTTGACGCTTGCTCAAGACTGTGAGTGCTCCGGTGCCCTTAGAGACTTAGGTGCTCAACTGGCGCACCTTATATTTATACTTGACGCTTGATCAAGACTGTGAGCGCTCCAGTGCCCTTAGAACCTTAGGTTCTCAACTGGCGCACCTTATATTTATACTTGGCATTTGCTCAAGACTGTGAGTGCTCCGGTGCCCTTGGATCCTTAGGTGCTCATCTGGAGCACCTTACGTTTGTACGTGGCATTTGCTCAAGACTGTGACTGCTCCGGTGCCCTTGGAGCCTTAGGTGCTCATCTGGAGCACCTTATGTTTGTACGTGGCATTTGCTCAAAACTGTGAGCACTCCGATGCCCTTGGAGCCTTAGGTGCTCAACTGGCGCACCTTATATTTATACTTGGCACTTGCTCAAGACTGTGAGCGCTCCGGTGCCCTTGGAGTCTTACGTTTATACTTGGCATTTGCTCAATACTGTGAACGCTCCGATGCCCTTGGAGCCTTAGGTTCTCATCTGAAGCACCTTATGTTTATACTTGGCACTTACTCAAGACTATGAGAGCTCCGGTGCCCTTAGAGCCTTAGGTGCTAAACAGTCGCACCGTATATTTATACTTGGCCTTTGCTCAAGACTATGAGCGCTCTGGCGCCCTTGGAGCTTTAGGTGCTAAACTATCGCACATATACTTATACTTGGCAATTGCTCAATATTGTGAGCGCTCCGATGCCCTTGGAGCCTTAGGTACTAAACTGTCATACCTGATATTTATATTTATATTTGGCACTTGCTCAAGATTGTGAGCGCTCCGGTGCCCTTGGAGCCTAAGGTGCTCATCTGGAGCACCTTATGTTTATATTTGGCCCTTTCTCAAGACTGCGAGCGCTCCGGTGACCTTAGAGCCTTAGGTACTAAACTTTCGTACCTTATATTTATACTTAGCAGTTTCTCAAGACTGTGAGCGCTCCGGTGCCCTTGGAGCCTTAGGTGCTAAACTGTCGCACCTTATATTTATACTTGGCAGTTGCTCAAGACTGTGAGCTCTCTTATGCCCTTGGAGCCTTAGGTACTAAACTGTCGTACCTTATATGTATACTTGGAGTTGCTCAATACTTTGAGTTACTTTTTTTTATATGAGAACCTCAAGATTGAACTTCCCGCTTCTAACTGTGGGGTATTTGCATATGAGATGAGCAAGTTAAAATTTTAAAGCTCCCCTCTAACTGCGGGGCACTTGCATATAACTGAGCAAGTAAAAATTTGGACGTTGACCCTCTAACTGCGGGGTACTTGCATATAGCTGAGCAAGTTTAAAATTTTAAAAGTTTCCCCTTTAACTGCGGGGTACTTGCATATGAGATGAGCAAGTTAAAATTTTGAAGTTGCCCCTTTAACTGCGGGGCACTTGCATATAACTGAGCAAGTAGAAATTTGGACGTTGCCCCTCTAACTGCGGGGTACTTGCATATATCTGAGCAAGTTTAAAATTTTAAAAGTTTCCCCTTTAACTGCGGGGTACTTGCATATAACTGAGCAAGTTGAAATTTAGAAGCGGCCCCTCTAGCTGCGGGGTACTTCTTGCATATAGCTGAGCAAGTTTAAAAATTTTAAAAGTTTCCCCTTTAACTGCGGGGTACTTGCATATAACTGAGGAAGTTGAATTTGGAAGCGACCCCTCTAGTTGCGGGGTACTTCTTGCATATAGCTGAGAAGTTTATAAATTTTAAAAGTTTCCCCTTTAACTGTGGGGTACTTGCATATAACTGAGCAAGTTGAAATTTGGATGCAGCCCCTCAAGCTGCAGGGTACTTCTTGCATATAGCTGAGCAGTTTATATATTTTTTTAGCGCAGCCCCGTGTGACTGTGCGGTACTTTTAGTGCAACCCCATTTTGTTATGCATATTCATTTCTTGGGAAGTAACTAAGAGATGGGTTAGCCCTTCTCCTTCCACAAACTTTGAATAAAATTTCACATATATCATAAATAAAGAAATAATTATTTCTTTATACAAAAAATTTCCCTTGGTCTGCAAGGTCATTGTTCCAAACTTTTCTTGGGAACATTTTTTGTCTTTATAAGAATAAAAAGTTTAGAGAGGGGTTAGACCCGCTTCTCCCTATTTTTTGAAAACTGATCAATTACATTTTTCTTGAGAACAAAGGTTAGGACTTGTTCTCTAGGCTATAAATCTGTATGGAATAATAATAAAAATGTAGATTTTTATTATTATTATTATTACTAGGAGGATAACCCCCTACTGGTCAGGTGACAAAAAAAATAATTGTAATGTCTGTAAGGGATTTATTCAGTATACTTTTCCCTGGGATAGATATTCCTCCAAGTATAATGAGGAAAGACCTTCATGTCCTGGACCCTCTTCTAATCTAGTAGAAGTTCTACTATTCTATTAAGAAAGAGAAAACATTAGTCCGTGTACCTTTTGTTGAGTGACTCTAGGCCTTTCCACCTATATTCCGACTGCTTCTACTTTTTGAGTTTAAATGCTTCAGGCGGTTTCTCGTGCTAGGTATCAGTCATGGGAAGTTCTCTGTCTGGGATTCTGGCCATCTCGGGTTCCTCGCTTAGGATCTGTACCCCTGGGGGTTCCTTGTCAAGGCATCACAGAATTTGGGTTCCTCACCCATAGCGCTACTGGTGGGGATTCCTTGCGAAAAAAACATATGTGGCAGTGGGGTTCTTTGCTGATGAGGGTTCCTCGCTTGGAGTCCCCAAGCCCTTTCTTCACTGGGTTCGTCGTTGGAACATATAGCTACCAGTGGTTCCTCATGCGAGGTGTTGCCCATGGGGGTTATTCTCTTGGAGATTGTACCTGTGGGTTCCTCGTAATCACAGTCAATCAAGGTGGGTTCCTCGACGACATTATTGTCCATGGGTTCCTCGATGACATTACCGCCCATGGGTTCCTCGACCGCTGTCGTGAACTAGGGGTGTCTCGACCTCTCATTTCGTCAAGGGTTCCTCGTCGGACCCAATATCCTAGGGTATCTCGACCTTGCATTTCGTCAAGGGTTCCTCGACCTTATATCGCGTCGAGGGTTCCTCGCGCGTCGACTTCACCTCTAAGGGTGTCTCGATATCTGCTGATGTTGATAGAGGTTCCTCGCACGTCGACCTCGTGTCTGAGAGTGTCTCGCCGACTACCAATGCTATCAAGGGTTCCTCGTGCACTGACCTCGTGCCCGAGGGTGTCTCGCTGGCTCTCAAAGCTACTACGAGCTCCTCGCATATTGACCTTGTGGTGTGAGGGTATCTCGCCAACCGCCATTACTAGTAGGAGTTCCTCGCGCGTCGACCTCATGTCTGAGGGTGACTCACTGACTGCCAATGTTAATAGGGGTTCCTCGCTGCCCATTATTTCCTTAGGCTTTATTGATAGCAAGGGGTCCTCGCCAACTATTGTTACTATAATGCAAGTGCCTCACGACCCACTATAATGGTGAGTTCCTCGCTTATTAAGGAATCTAGTAGCACTTTTTTCTGTTGGAGGTTCGCAGCCTATGGGTTCCTCGCGTGCCATTACTGCCCATGGGTTCCTCGACGGCATTACAGCCCACGGGTTCCTCGACCGCTGTAGTGAATGAGGGGTGTCTCGACCTCTCGATTCGTCAAGGTTTCCTTGTCGGACCCAATATCCGAGGGTATCTCGACATTGAATTTCGTCAAGGGTTCCTCGACCTTGTGTCACGTCGAGGGTCCCTCACGCGTCGACTTCACCTCCAAGGGTGTCTCGACATCTACTGATGTTGATAGAGGTTCCTCGCGCGTCGACCTCATGTCTGAGAGTGTCTCGTCGATTACCAATGCTATCAAGTGTTCCTCATGTACTGACCTCGTGCCCGAGGGTGTCTCGCCGTCTCTCAAAGCTACTAGGAGTTCCTCGCGTATTAACCTTGTGGTGTGAGGGTATCTCTCCAACCACCAATACTAGTAGGAGTTCCTCGCGCGTCGACCTCATGTCTGAGGGTGACTCAATGACTGCCAATGTTAATAGGGGTTCCTCACCGCCCATTATTTCCTTAGGCTTTATTGATAGCAAGGGGTCCTCGCCAACTATTGCTGCTATAATGCAAGTGCCTCACGACCCACTATAATGGTGAGTTCCTCGCTTATTAAGGAATCTGGTAGCACTTTTTTTTGTTGGAGGTTCGTAGCCTTTGGGTTCCTCGCGTGCCATTACTGCCCATAGGTTCCTCGACGGCATTACAGCCCATGGGTTCCTCGACCGCTGTAGTGAATGAGGAGTGTCTCGACCTCTTGATTCATCAAGGGTTCCTCGTCGGACCCAATATCCGAGGGTATCTCGACATTGAATTTCGTCAAGGGTTCCTCGACCTTATGTCACGTCGAGGGTCCCTCGCGCGTCGACTTCACCTCCAAGGGTGTCTCGACCTCACGCTTCATCGAGACGGCTGCCATGACTTTTTTTGTTGGCGGCGAGGAACACCCAGGGTTCCTCGCCTATGAGTTCCTCGCTCCTCGACTTCCCATCCGGGGGTGTCTCGACCTCATGCTTCATCGATACTGCTGCCACAACTTCTTTGTAAGTGACAAGGGCCACCCAGGGTTCCTCACGAGTTGACATTTCTATAAGGGTTGCTGCTGCTACTTCCTTTTTTATACGACAAGGGACACCCAGGGTTTCTCATCCATGAATTCCTCGCGAGTTGGTGTTTTTAGAGGAGATGTTGCAGCTGAGAGTTCCTCACTTGGAATTTCTACCACGATGGGTTCTTTTCTTGAGGGTTCCTCATCGCTATCATTGAGCGAGAGGAGTTCCTCGACCATACCGAATTCCTCGCCAAACACTTAGGGTTCCTGGGGTTCTTGTCAGTGAACTTGACGGTTGTTAGAACTTGCTCCAGCGCCGTACTCCGTGACTGAGCTACTTCTATTGGAATCGTCGTCGGAACGGCCACCCCTCCACAGGGGGTTACTGTTGGTGTTACACAATCTTGACCCAAACTTGCCAAGTCTCAAAAAACATACTCATAAGCCTCTGCCACAGGAGCTGCTGCCAGTGAGATGGTCTGCCCTCCCGGAGGAGCAGGTATCTTTGCTCCGGTTACCACCACATCCACCTGAGTGGCCTGGTCTCTTTGAGCTCCATTCCCAGATGGAATGTCATCAAACACTAGCTTCTTAGAAACATGAAAACCTTCTTTGTCCATTGAAGTGAGGATACCTCCCCAGCAGAGTCGCCAAATGTAGGAGGGTAGTGAGACTGGGGTCTATGAATAACTAAAAAGGGTGAGGCATGACCCACTCCAATGGACGTTGTCTGCAAGGTTCTCAAGAACTTCTGAAGCAGCTTCTGAAGAGACCTTCTTCTTTTGGTAAAAATGAAGCTCAAGCTGGAACTCCTTCCCTGCAAGAAGATGAACTTACACAACAATAATAGTAATTTTCTCAAGAGGAGCTCCTGAGAGTGATGGCTGTCAGTGGGGAGTGAAAGAACAAGGCACTTAGCACTTAGAGAGAGCAGGGAGAGAATACTAGAGATGTTCTGGTGTGATTTTGACAGAGTGACTTTGCTATTGAGTTTTTTTTTCTCTTTTTCTATGACCTTGCCCAGGGGTCCTATTTATACTTGGGCACTAAGGCTGGGTTGGCACTTTTGGCGCCAAAACTTAGAGGGTAGGTGAGGGACAAAGTCTGCAGTGTACTATTTGTCCCTATATGCAGGCAGGTCTGCCTGTCCCCTCTGGCAGATGCCCCCTGGTGCCGACCAAAGTTCAAAAGCAAATATGTCAAGTAATGGAGACAAAATATCTGATTTGCTAAATATCTCTTGAAACGGTAACTTTTGGTACAAAATTTGTAAACTTGAGGGGGGGTATCGAGGACCACCTCCTCTAAAATATTTGCAAGCTTGATGGGGGTCTTGAGGACCCCCTTCTAAAATCATTTTTCTTAAGAGGGGTTTAGAGGACCCTCTCCTTTAAAATAATTTTATAAACAACTCTTTTCTTGTGAGCAGCCAACCCTTTGGCTGCTCACTTCACTTGTGACTAAGTGTGAGGTGTGTGAGGACTGGGTGACTCTAAGGTCTCCTACTAGCATTCTATCAATCCTATAGTGCTAAGTGGTTGAGCTTGCTCAACATACCTTGTCCCTCAGCCGCCAAGCCAAAACTCTCGGGAGGTCCCAACTAGCCTGCTTGAGCCCTGCTTGCTCAACTAGGCAACCTGTACAAGAAAGCAAAGTGTTAATACTATTGTTCTTTTAAATAATGACGTTTCATGATAAGGCGTTGCTCATGGTAGCCACTCCCTCATCCTGGCCACCCTGGGTGGGTTACTTCTCAATATGAGTTTCTGCCGGAACCCTTGCAGTGGCACTTCTCAGATAACATTTCTGCAGTGATCCTTGCAGTGGCGTTGACCCTTGCAGTGGCACTTCTCAATCTTGGACATCTGCGGTGACCCTTGCGAGGCACCTCTCGAATGTCATTGCTACAGTGACCTATGCAGTGGCGCTGACCCTTGCAGTGACATTTCTCAATCTTGTACTTCTGCGGTGACCCTTGCGAGGCACCTCTCGAATGTCATTGCTGCAGTGACCCTTGCAGTGGTGCTGACCCTTGCAGTGACAGTTCTTAATCTTGGACTTCTGTGGTGACCCTTGCGAGGCACCTCTCGAATGTCATTGCTGCAGTGACCCTTGCAGTGGCGCTGACCCTTGCAGTGGCACTTCTCAATCTTGGACTTCTGTGGTGACCCTTGCGAGGCACCTCTCGAATGTCATTGCTGTAGTGACCCTTGTAGTGGCACTTCTCAATCTTGGACTTCTGCGGTGACCCTTGTGAGGCACCTCTCGAATGTCATTGCTGCAGTGACCCTTGCAGTGGCGCTGACCCTTGCAGTGGCGCTGACCCTTGTAGTGGCCCTGGCCCTTGCAGCTGCAGTGACCCTTGCAGTGGCGCTGACCCTTACAGTGGCGCTGACCCTTGCAGCTGCAGTGACCCTTGCGAGGCACCTCTCGAATGTCATTGCTGCTGTGACACTTGCAGTGGCGCTGGCCCTTGCAGTGGCGCTGACCCTTGCAGCTGCAGTGACCCTTGTAGTGGCGCTGACCCTTGCAGTGGCGCTGACCCCTGCCATGGTACTTCTCAATCTTGGACTTCTGCGGTGACCCTTGCGAGGCACCTCTCGAATGTCATTTCTGCAGTGACCCTTGCGGCGGCACCTCTCGAGTGTCATTTCTGCAGCGACCCTGGGTGGGTTCCCTAAAAATATGAGTTTCTGTCGGGACCCTGGGTGGGTTACTGCCCAATATAAGTTTATGCCGGTACCCTGGGTGGGTTCCTTCTCAATATATCCGATAAAAAAATATTTTTATTTATTTTTTTATTTGTAGGTAGACACCCTTCTACAGAAAGAAATAAAAAAAAAAGTACAATATAATATCCGATCCCAGAATACAAAAATAACCCAGTACAGCAGCAGCCTAGTGGCCGGAACCACTAGGATCAGAGGGGTCCTGAAAATGAGGAGGCAGCGGTGTGTCAGAATCGCTGCGCTGCAGATAAAGATCTGTCATCATCCGCTGCATCATCCGATAGTCCTGTCTTACTGTGCCCTCGCCTGCCTCTGCATGGCCCACTCCTGCCGCTGCTCGGCGTGAAACTTCTCCTGCTGAGCATGCTGCTGTGCCCACTGCTGCCGCTGCTCGGCCTGCAACTGGTCCAGGCGGGACTCCCAAGTAGCCCACCTGAGTTGGGTCTCCTCCTAGCGCTGGTCCTGCACGGCCTGGAATGCCACAATGCGGGCATCATCATCAGTGTGCGGCGCGTGAGAACCCTCACCAGTCTCCATCTCCCGTATCTCGTCCTCCCCATCGTCCGGCTCATCATCCACCTCCACCCTTTGTCTATTGCCGTCCGGTTGCCCCCACTCGTGCTTAAGCATTTTTGAAATATTGTCCTTAGAGAGAATCCCGAGTGGGTCATGCTTACGGTCAGCGTCCAACTCAGGGAAACCGTGTGATACACATATCCTCGTAATTAGGGCAGGAAAGGGAAGCGAAAATCTCCAAGCGATCTCTTTAGCCGTCGCGCACATCATATCCAAAAATATACTAGGCAAGCTGATATTGCCCAAACCATTAAGCAGCGTGTAGATCAATGCAGCATGCTTGTGACGAACCTCTGACCGGTTGTTCGTCACCATGAAAGAGTGGACATTGATGTAGTGCAGTAACCTCGGTAAGTCCTCGATTGCAACCGAGCAAAAAGTACCCTTTTTCCATGCCTCCCCCGGTGCAAGAGCCTCTATCAATGTCCCCCGGCCGAAGATGGTCCCATCCATGAAACTGATCGCGTCCGCGGGGTGTGGAACACCCATATAATCTGCCAAATCTGAAATACTGAAGGGTATCCTCACCCCACGGACCATCGCCTCGTATGTAGTCGGCCCACTCCCCTTTATCTCTACCAACGTCGCATAAAATATCCGTACTAGCTCTTCGTTGATGCGCCCGTTGGTAGTAAGAAAGGGCTCCCACCCCTGACGGTGCAGAAGAACACACGCCTCCCGCGGTATATCCTCAATGGCCCACGCAAAATGATACCCAAGTGGACGCTCGGATGTGTGAAAGTGGGCGCGGAACCAATCCCGCTCCTGATCGCAGCGGAACCCATCAACACCCCCTGCGGGCATACACCTAGTAAAGTTGTATTTCTTCGGCGCCATTTCAACCTACAAAACAAGAATTAGGCAATACAAAAAAAATTGTAAGCACAAATAATGGTTAGTTAGTGTACAAGTTGAAATGGAGGTGCAAGTGCGCAAAACCGAGGTGAAAAAATGCAACGTTGCGATAAAAATTGTCGGAATGCGACATGGAATGAAAATCACCCAAGTGTGCGCCAAAAATTGGATTGAAAACTGTTTTAGGCATTTTAATGAACACTTGGCGTGCACAATGTGCGTCAAGGTTGAAATATACCATTTTGAACCAACCAAAAAGCACCACTCATGAACAAAACAACAATGCAGCAATAATCATGTGTTCATGAGTGGATATTCAACAAGAATCACAAGAAAAACATGGTTGGAACAACAAAAATCAGGGGTAAAACCAACACATTCACACAATGTCAACTTAGGGTTTAAAACATGGAATACATGACAAATAAGCAGGAAAATCTACAAATACAATGTAAAGTAGGAAGGATTATACCTTTGTAGTGTAGAAATTGGATGTAAAAAAGAAGAAATGTGTTGGGGGGACTTCTAGGGCACAAAACAATTTGAGAGAGGAGAAGAGAGAATAAGGAGAATGGGGAAAAAAGTACCAGCTGCCGGCCTTTAACTGCTCGATCGATCGATCGAGCCTGGGCCTTCGATCGATCCATCAAGCAGGTCCAGGCACATTGCTTCCTTTTTTAAATGGGGGGGGGGGGGATTGCAATTCAGGGAAATATAGGGGGTTTAAATATAAAATATATATTTATATAGTATATATAAGTATATATATATAAAAATATGAAATAAAAAAAATAATAAAAATAAAAAATAAAAATAAAAATAAAAATAAAATTATATATACATAGGCTAAAGTATAGACACAAATAGGCCTTAGCTAACCAAATATTAAACATATGTACAACGAGCAACACACACGCATATTCACGACAAAAATGAGAAATAAAATAAAAAGAAAAAGAAAAACAAATGCAAATGCGTGAGGATGCGCGTGTGAAAAACAAAGGAAAAAAATGTTTTTGGGGCTTTTTTGATCATTTTCTTAAGAAATGTGTGACGGGGCGCATATCTCCGCAAATTCAAGTACGTTGAACCTACAAAAGAGTTAGAACCAAGCATACAAAAAGAAATAAAAAGAGATTAACTAATTACACTAGGCTAATATTAAGAAAAACAAAAATGAAGAAGTTAGTGTATACAACCTACACTTAGGATGTGCAATTAACTATATACTAAAAGTTTAAACTTTTGAGGGTCCATCCAAAACAACATTTGAATTTGGCAGATCAACGGTGGACCCTCCCGAACATGCATGCCTCCTGGAAAATAGGAATTCCGTTCGAACGACGGAAGGCATGTGTAAGGCGGTAAAAGTGAACCATCCCCAATTGAAACTTTGGGAGGGAGGATGGGGGATTTGGATAGGACGGGCAACAAATACACATGCGGGCCGAGAAAATATGAATCAACTCCCGAGTATTTTAAAGTTGGAACGGGAGGCGGCGCACATGAGGGCAAAGATGTCGTTATGGGAAGCGGCTCGAGCGAGTACTCCTCGTCGGTGAAAAGGTTTGGAACTAAAAAGTTTTGAACCGATTCATCGGGTACTTGAATTGGTACGACAGTATATAATGAAGACGGGGATGAAAGAAATTCAATCTCAGGCGATGAGTGATCATCGCTTGAAAATTGAATTTCGGAAGAAATAGGATCGTTTACAATGAAATTTTCTTCTTCGAAAATCAAAGAAGAAACGAATTCATTGCAAATAGATACTATGCCCTTTTCATCCTCATTTTCATTCTCTACTATACCGTGGGTCAAGTCAAGGATGATTTGTTCCAAAGTAGGAACGAAGTCCTCATTTGGTTCAAAACAGTCCTCGACTTCGGGAGTCTCCGAAGAAAAGTCGTCGGATTCAAATAGTAAATCCAACTCGTGTTCCCAACAACGATTTTCTTCTCGATAACGTTCTTCAATCCTCTCATTTTCAAGCATACGCAATCCCTCACCGAAATTCATAGGTCGAGGTGCGGATGCTTGGAAATGGGAGGTTTGAAAAATGTTCTCGGGACTACACTCAAAATCATTAACATAGGAATTTTGAAAATGATTACAATTGGTTTAAAAATTCTTACCGTAAGGATCTTGCGACCCAAAATCAGAATGATCATGCACAAAATTGCTGTAATCCAAACTTTGACTTTCGTAATACTCACCCAATGTCATTTTAGATGTTGCAAATTTTTTGGGATTACAAGTATTGACCAAAAGTCAAAGGTTTACCAGAATTTTGAGAATTATCATTAGGATTACCAGAAAAGTTAGAATAAGACATGCTTACCCCAACGAAGGCTCGAGAGGACGGCTTCCACAAAGAAGATGTGCGGCGGTGAATTCAAGCGTTCCTAGGCGCTCAAATGTAGAAGTCCTGCAAAAAAGGGTTAAAAGAAAGAATACAAATACAAAGAAAAGATTACTACGAACAAATAAGTCAATTACAATCTATAATAAAACACTCCCCGACAACGGCACCATTTGATTGTTCACGGGGTTTCGCCGCGGCGCGAGAGACACCTATGCGCCGATCGTTTTATATTCGGCTCACCTGAACTATACAAAAACCTAAATTATGAATACACTCAACTGGTGAGTACAGCGGTAAGTCGGGTATCTAATCCACAGGGAATGTTTGATAGATCGTAACAAATTATGAATTCAGGAATAAAAGTGTAAAAGGGTGATGTATAAATGTAAATGAAAGAAAAGAGAAGTTAAGTCTAAATAAAGTAAAGCGAGGATAGGGATATCATCCTACCATTCGGATCGAAACCACTACTAATCAAGATTCCGGCTCGAAAGCAATTTAATCGAGCATTATCAATTAAACATAAACTTCACACAATAAGGAATTTAAGCCAAAGTTGCAAGAATAAACACATAGCCCAAAATTGGTCGCACGCAGCTTAAACTCGAATTATCTCTTTAAACACTAACGATGCATGACATAGAAAGTTAAACGCATAATAATCCGACTTTAATTCACGCGGGTTCAATTAAATGCAATTTTGCACAAAACCTAATTTTCGGAGCTCGGGGCCCGAAAATGGCGAAAATGAAATCCCGACCCTATTTATCTAAGGGTGCATAATGAATTAAACTAAATTATGTTAATTAAACTAGGAAAGCAAGAATTAAAGCATGTAAACTAGTTAGAAAACATGGAAACTAAATTACAAAATAAGGAAAGATGAAGAACAAACTATATTAATGGAAATGGAAGTGAATAGTTCAATCTCACAAAACCACATGGGTTGTCAATCCAAGAAGAAGAGAAAATTAACTCTCCAAACCAAACCCTAACTAAAACTATCTATATCAGAATATGAGAGTGTGTATATGTCTTCTATTACAACCAAAATTTGCTTATATAGTAAGTTGGAATAAAAGAAAAGAATAAAGAAAAGTAAAGAAAATATCTGCAGGGAAAAATAGGGTATCGATCGATCGACCCCTATGGTCGATCGATCGACTGTGAAAATCGTGGCTAGAATATGAAGGCTCGATCGATCGACCCCCGGGCTCGATCGATCGATCAAGCAGGGCAGCCTGTTGTTTATCCTGTTTTGTCATGCTTTCCATCTCCGCTCAAATTGCCGTAACTTTGTCATACGGACTCGGAATCGCGCACCGTTCATGGCCACGCGAAGATTGCGAGGAGGGATACAACTTCCATGAAGATGTTGGGCTAGGTGCCCAATCTTTAAAATGACTAAAATTCCCTTGAACGTGCGGTTACGTACGGAAATTGCGCGGAATGCGTCCGAATCCCATACTTGGTACCTAAATACCTACAAAAGCCCAATTATACCTCATATAGCATGTTAACAATATAAACCGAGTTTGTCTGGTTAACGGGCTTAAATATAGAGATTAAGGCACCCGAGGGGGCTAGAATGCGTAGGTTCGACGGATGAAATACGTAATATTTGCGTATTATCATCAAGTCGCGTTGACCATTGGTATCGAGAGGTTTTAATAAAAAATTGATCAGGAGTATGTTGTGAAAGTGAAAATTTTCGGAAAAGAGCGTTCGAAACCAAGTTAGGGGGAAAATCCAGCCCAAAAAACCTGGGCCGGACTGGTTCCTTTATTTTAGGGTCGAACCGGTCCGCCCCGGACCGGTTCCTTTAATTTTGAAGCGGACTAGTCTGCTAGTCGGATTTGCCTGAATTTTAAAGGACGGGACCGGTCTGCAGATCTGTTTTTAAGCCTTCCCAAGGTTCACCCCTTCTCCCCAATCCTCTTCATTACCTCCAATTTGTCTCCCCAACTCCCAAGACTACCTTTTCCCTCCAAAATTCACCTCCTTTTACCTCCAACCCTTTTCCCTCCAAATCCAACCCCTTCACCTATAAATAAACACCCAAACCGTCCCTTTCCCTCCGCACCTTCAACTAAACTCCTCTCTTCTCCCTCCCTAGTTTTACCAAGCAAAAATCTCTCTTATTCTCATAGCCCAACGCGCTGCCCCCACCAAGTACGACTCCACCGACATCCTCCCCTCCGGTTATGGCGAATTTCTCTCCCGCCAAGAGGAGCGATGGTGCCATTGGTTCTTCGGTCTGGATCGCAAACTCCATATGGAGCACACTGTCCAATGGACCGGGCTGCCCAACTCCGTCACCGCCCTATTCATGGCTAGGGGTTGGTGCAAATTCCTCAACGAACCCTATGAAGAGGTTTGGGCAACCGAAGTCCGATCCTTTTATGGCACCCTTGTTTGGACGGGCCAAATCGAGGCCCAAGCTTATGAGGATGGGAATGTCATCCCATTTTCATTGGCTCTTCTCAAGGCCAAGTTGGCCGAGTACGATGTTCCGGACGTTCAAGAATTCACCTATCCACGAAACGTCCCCCCGGTCGCCAAAGACGTGATCATGGAACGCATTGCACCGGATGTGGCTTGGACGGGGCAAACTGTCGCCGTTGGACGCCTTAACGAGAAGGCGCACCTCACTTTTCAGATTGTGTGCGCCAACATATTGCAAACGTCCAATGATTCCGCCATACGGCCCCGGCAGGCTACTTTGACCTACTATCTTTTTTACCCACACACTTCCATCCATCTGGCCCCCACTTTATACGCCGATATCATCAACGCGTCCTTGGATGAGAAGGGTGCTGCCCCACTTCCCTATGCAAGATTGATTACCTCCATCCTCAAGGATGCTGGCATAGCGGCGCCGCTCGATCATACTCATCTTCTCGGTCCTTTTGGACAAGGGGCCCGTATTAAGAGAGCCTAGTGGTGCAACCGGTACGGTATGGTCGGTAACGACCCATTACCAATACCAAAACCACATTCTATATGGTAAAACCGTACCGTACCAATTTACCGACCAGTACATCAAAATAAAAACCAAAACCAAACCGACTGGTTTTTCGGTATTTTCGGTATTTTCGTTTTTTTTTTTGTTTCGGTAATTTCGGTTTAAATTCGGTTTTTTTTGGTAAATACCAGAATTTCAAATAGGTTTATGCATTTGGTAAATCTGGTATATTACCCATTTATAGCTGTTACAATTTCTAGCATTTCTAGCTATTACAATTTCTAGCATTTCTAGTTGTTTAGAACAATTAGAAACATACACAAACAGGTACAATTTCTATCATTTGTAACATTTGGAACAATAAATTTAAACAGATACGAGACCAAACTAACCGGTTTGCTTTTGTCGGAGCCGGAGGAGAGTGAGAAGAGATGAGGGAGCTAGTGTCTGAGGAGAGTGAGCCAAGATGATGAGCCTCAGAAAATGAGGGAGCTGTTACCTCAAAAAATATTCGCCGAAAAGTCAAAATCATTCATACCTCCAAAATCGGAAAAACAAACCTTCGCCGGAAAAGCCAACTCGTCGGGAAAAAAAATCACCAAAAAACACGGAGGGAACTCAGAACCGAATACAGCTGACACCGAAAAAATTGTCAACCAAAACTCGATCTCAAAACGAAGTAACCACACCAAATCGAAAGCCAAATCTCAAATAAAAAAAATGGTGTTCTCAAATAAAATTCCCCAAAAAATTATTTCTCAAAATCAACCCAAGGTTGAAGAAGAAAAAAAAATGAGAGAGAGAGATCTCAAACAAATATGACGGCCACACTTTTTGAGAGAGAAAGAGGTAAAAAAATGAAATGGAAACCCTAAAAAAAAAGATCTCTACACAAACCACAATATAAAGCCCAAATGAAATAAGGGCAAAACGAAAATATAGCCAACAAAACAAACGGATCTTTTTATTTTAACAAAATGCTGCCTAATTCATTTTGTGTTAAATGTTTGATTAATTAAACAAAATATATGTTTAATTAACATGATTATTTAACACTTAAACCAAATACTCAAATAAATAAATTTAAATTCAAAGAGAATATAAAAACTCACTCATGAGAAATAAAATAAATAGAAGTAGTATGATACCCAAAATAATTTGACACTGCACAAAAAGTTTGGTACGGCATTTTGGTACGGTAATTTTGGTACGATATCGGTACGGTAAATTCAGTAAATCGGTTTTTTGTATCTAAAAACCAAAACCAACCAAATTTTTGACGGTATTTTCGGTTTCGATAAAATCGGTTTTTAGTATTTCATAATATGAAACCAAAACCTTTTTTTTTCGGACCAAAATGGTACGGTACGGTAAAAACCCATACCGATTGCACCCCTAAGAGCGCCAAACAGCTAGTTGTCCTACGGGCACGGCGAGGAGGTGATAGTGAAAAAGAGGTTGCCTCGAGCGAGAGCGACGAGGAAGAAGAGGCAGTCGGTGCAGATGTCAAAATGGGTGATGTTGGTCCAGATGAAGAATCGGCAGACGAAGAAGACGACCCGGGTTTTGAGTGGGCGGGTAGCGACCTCACCAACAGAATGGTGGCACTCGAGACGAACTTCATCAACTTTTTGACCGATTATCGTCGAGACACGAGCTTGATACTCCATTTCCAAGCGGACATATATCGACGCCAAGGGGATCCTAATGAGCCATTGCCACCCTATTTCTATGACCCCTATGGCCCCGACACGCCCGATTCTTCCCATCCCCCGCCCCAGTGAAGCTTGCTGTGTTTATGGCAGTTTTTATGTACTTTTCCCTGTTCACATTATTGTCTGTTTTTCCTGTAATTGTACCACAGTCTTGTTTGCTATAAAATATGCATTTTTCTCCATTTGTTTGTTTTATTTATCGCATTTATTATTTTTCCTTATTTAGATTTTAGTCCTTTTTGCTTGAGGACAATGCAAAAGTCTAAGTTAGGGGGCGTCATAAGTGTGTATTTCTAAAACTTCACAAATTTTCAAAAATGCCCAGAAATTTCCAAAAAAATCATAAAATTTTGAAAAATCCAAAAATATTTTTGCTCAAAATAAATAAAATTAGAATTGAAATTTTTCAAAAATATCATTAAAAGTCGGTTTAAAGTCTCAAGTTGTAAAAATCCAACATACACAAAGCCGAAATTGACTGAAGATGGAAATTGAGCAAAAATTGACAACTTAACGAATAAGTGTGGAGATTAACAAACCCGGTGAGATTCGAGCCTATCACTTTTTGCGAGTTTTTAAATCAATCCGAGTTAATTGTTAACTCAAAGTTCTTTCCAGCGCCTAAAAAGTCGTCGAGGATCTCAACCCTTTCATTTTGATCGGTTATGAAAAACATGTGTGATATTGATTTGAAAAACGTGCCAAAAGTGATCTCTAAACTTAAATTCATCTCGAAACGCATATGGTAACGAAATTGGGATTTTGGACAATGAAGTAGGCCCTCGTTTGTCAGCCAAAAATATTGGCCAGAAAAAGTAGCGAAAAATCACCCCTTTTGCAACCCAAATTGAGCCGAATAAATTTTTCCTTTCGTTTGACAACCCGAAAAACCCAAATATACTGGAATTGTGAAAAATGGAAAAATTAATAATTTAGTCCAAAAAGTGTATAAAAAGGGGCAAGAAAAAATAGATACACTCAACAAAAATAGTGAGAAAAGAAAAGAAGTGAAAAACAAAAAAAAAATAGAGAAAAAGAAGAAAAAAATGAGCAATAGCCCAGAAAAAGCACAAATGGACATCACAAATGACTTTTTCAATTCCAATCTTTCCTACCATTTTTATTTTACCCCATATACCTTAAAACCCGAAAAAGTCTTAACCGAGTCTAAATTGCAATATTGGTTACCGCGTGAAGAGCTAATACACCAAAAGATAATGAAGGAGATTAAATGCGCGAAAAAGAGGTAATGTTCCTGTTTTTGAAATCGTAATCCGTTGATGAGATCCTTTTACCATAAAATTTCCGTCTTTCAATTCGTATGCGTCACTTTGCATCCATTATAATTACTCTTTACATCACGCATACCGAGAGAATAGCCACATTCTGAGTGATTCGTTTGAGAGAGCATTCTGTGAGATTTTGAAATCAAAACGAATTTTTGGATAAGTAACGTAATGGTCAATCGGTGGAAATCTGCGGTTATATTTTCGGCTTCGCACACACACACTACGGTTTGAGACTCGTAAATATGACTTGATGATGACTATTTTCTGGGAAAGTTCGAATTATACAATTTTTAGGTATTTTGAATTTTTCTTTGAGTCGAATTTTGTGGGTATATTCACTGCAAACCCTCACGAGACACAACTCGTCCTACTAGGGTGACCTAGGGGTTTAAAGGCTTGTTGCATGCGCTAAATGCAATCGCTTGCCCACGAAAAAGGTATTCTATCCCAATAAAATGTTATTCAAGAGTTGAGCCTTGCTAGGATTCTTTTACATTGCTCGGGACGTGCAAAGTTCTAAGTTAGGGGGGTTTGATTAGGCATAAATTCTTCCCATTTATCCCTTAATTTATTTACTTTTAGCACCTCGAACAACGTAATTGAGTTGAATTTATCTCATAATCTTACTACTGACTTATCCTAACGAGTACACCGAGTTTCTGGTATTTCGTGTTGCTTTTATAGGTATTTGATGTCAAGAAACGAAAGAAAGAAACAGGAAGAATAAAGAAAGAAAAGAAGGAAAGCCAAAAGGACAAAAGCGTAAATTCTATCTAAAATTCGGATGAGGTACTAAAGAGAAGTTGAAGATATCACACTCATGAGCACATAGGAAGAAACGACACCACAATCGGAATCCCGGAACAAAAGATATAAGCAGTCAAAGTTGAGAAAGAAAGTAAAGCAGGCAGACCGGTCCGCCCCTCCCCGAACCTGTCAGATATGCAAAACTCCAGAAGACCCCGGATCAAAAGCAAACCGAAGAAGGGTGAAAAATAAAAGAACCGGTCCACCCCGGACCGGCCCTCCAGAAAATAAAAGGAACCGATCCGCATGTGAGGCAGACCGATCCACCTAAGGCCCGGACCAGTCCGGCCATCGAGATTATGAAATCTTATCTTCTCCTAAGAAGAGTCCTAGTGCAACTGAAACTCCTGAATTCTTGTAGGGTATAAAAGCCCGTTTTATTATCATTATTTGCATGGAAAATTTTAGTTAATTTTCCATTCTTTTCCAGAAACCCTAGTTTAGATACAATTTACAGTTTCAATTCCAATAGTTGAAGATTATTCAGAAGTTCTTTGATTACAAGTTTTATTGATTACTGTTGTTACTGCTTTGGTGAGATTAGTGAGTTATTTCTTCTTTTCAATTCTGTTCTACATCAATTCAAAAGTTTTTCTTAGATTAATCATGGTTTTCTGCACATCAAGCACTGTTTTCATTACCTTCAGCATGTTAGGCTAGATTTTCTAAGGCCGGGATACATGAACCCAGCCTGATGTGTTAGTTGCATGTGTATAACATTAATCCTCTGAATTTAGTGATTGATTACGACCGTATTGCGTAGGAACACAACAATTATTGATCTTTATATCTCGTTTGCCTCTGGGTAACCGAGATGATTTAGAATGCGATTCGAGTGTCACTATCGCGATACCGATTTACTCATCCTCAGATTAAGTATGACGCGGGCATGAACCTCGTATACGTAATGCTTGGTTTTACTAAATTCTGGGTCAAATTAATCAGTTAAATTTATGATTAGTATTATAACTCCAATACACTAGGGTTGGGGGATTGTATTCCAGCCCTGTTTTTATCATACATAGTTTAAAGTTTTAAATCAGTCTTCATTAATAATTTAGGTAATTTAGTCTAATTGCATCTTTTCATAATTTCATAATTGCACTTAGTTGTAGTCAATTCTCGAAACCAAATCATATTTCTTTCTTTTTAGAGTCAAAGTTAGGATTCCTTCGTCTTTTCCCGTCGTTACAACTTCGTTGTCTTAGTTCCCTGAGGGTCGATACCCGACTTATCGGATTATTACTTGAGCGACAGGCTTGCACTTGAGCCTAGAGTGAACGCATTTGTGAGACACATTCTTAGTCGCGTCAAAATTTATGATTGTCTTCGCATGGTCCTATAGCGATATACCCATCATTGATCCCGAGATCGCTCAGCACGAGATTTCAACCCTCCCAGAATGCAAATCGGTTCAATAGAATCTGCGAAAGCTTCGCACCGAATGGTCGCTCAAGGTTAAGGAAACAATTTAACATGGGTTTCATTCATGTCATCGATATACCCCATGGCTATCCAACCTCGTACCCATGATGAAATCAAGAGGAAAGGTCCGCATGTGCGTTGACTACCATTATTTGAATAAGGCCTCAACGAAGGATGATTACTCGCTACCCAACATCAACATGATTATGGGCAATACATCTAGTCATGCTCTCAAGTCATTTGTTTATGGTTTTACTGGATATAACTATATCAAGATGCACCCAAATCATCAAGATAAAACCGCAATCATCACCCCTCGGGGAACCTTCTATTACACCGTTATGCCATTTGGTGTAAAAAATACAATGGCTACTTACCAGAGGGTTGCCATAACCATATTTCATGATCTAATACATAGATAAGTAGAGGTATACGTGGATGATATCATTATCAAGTCTAAGACTAGGGAAGGTCACGTCCCACTCTTCGAAAGTTCTTCGAGAGATTACGACAATACCAGACGCGACTTAACCCATAAAAATTTTTTTTTAGAGCTGCCAAACGAAAGTTCTTGGGATTCATGGTTAGAGAGAAATGGATAGAAGTAGATACTACCAAACTGAAAGCCATACTCTAAATGCCACCACCCAAAACGGAAATAGAAGTCTGGGGAATTCTTAGAAAATTATAGTATATTAGTCGGTTCATTATCCAGCTGACTTCTATCTGTGAACCCATATTAAAACTCCTCTGTAAGGATTCAACTAAGGTTTCGAACGAAGCTTGCCAGGAGGCCTTTGATCGAATCAAATAATATTGAACCCGACCTCTGGTACTTATGGCGGCGTAGCCTGGTCTTCCCCTACTCGTCTACCTGACCATCACATACATCGCAACTGGGCTTTATTGGCCCAATATCTTGAAGAATTCTTCCAAGAGAGGTCCATATATTATGCTAATCACAAGTTGATCGGGTATGAAGTTAACCACATTGCCTTAGAGAAGGCGTGTGTTTCCCTTGTCTACGTCACCCAAAAATTATGGTAGCCTTTCTTATCAAACTTGTGTCCCGAATGGATCCTATCAAATACCTTCTCAAGAAACCTTCCATGTCTAGCCGAATGGCCCGATTGTTAATTCTATTAGACGTATTTGACATTATGTATGTCACGCAGAAAGCTATGAAAGGAAGAGCCATCTCTGACTAACTTGCTGACCACCCTATGGAAGAAACCGATGTTTGGATTTTTGAGTTCCTGGATGAAAATATCCTTTGTACCTCCCAAGAAGAACTCTAGTGGAAAACGTTCTTTGACGGAACCGCCAATAAGAAAGGATATGGCATTGGGATACTCCTAATTTCCCCTGATGACTCCCACACTCCCATTGCCATCAAGTTGGATTTTACCTGCACCAATAGTATGACCGAATACGAGGCATGCACGGTAGGCCTCAAAGTCGCTCTCAAGAAAGGAATTTAATACTAAGATGTCTACGTGGATTCAGCCCGCATCATCGGTCAAGTACTCAAAAGATGGAAAGTCAAGTACAAGTAGCCTTCCATGCCCACCTAGAAGAGTTGGCCCCCCAATTATAAGATATCACCTTCCATTACCTTCCCCGAGCAAAGAATAACTTAGCCAATGCCCTTGTTACCTTAGCCTCCATGATTGACATGCGTGAAGGAATAATGATGGCCCCCTTCCTAGTCCAAAAGCAAGATAAACCCACCCATTGCTACCGCATTGATCTCATCACGGACGAAGATCTTGGTATAGTCAATTTTTGGTACTATGATATTTGGCGCCTTCTCAATCATGGTAGGTATCCCCAAGATTCTAACAAGAAAGACCGAGCAACCGTTAGGAAAATGGTTGCCTAATACATTATCTACGATAAAGCAATGTTTAAGAGAAACTTTGATGGAACCTATTTATACTGCATCGCAGGGGATGACATTGAAGAGATGATGCAGAAAATCCATAATGGGGAGTGCGGAACCCACATGAATGGCCATATGCTTGCCAATAAAATCATTAGACAGGGCTACTATTAAACTACCATGGTTCAGGATTGCACCGCCTATGTGCGAAGATGTCTTAAATGCCAGCAATTCTTCAACCTTCAACACTTGCCTCCGCGAGAATTATACAACATGACTTATCCCTGTCCATTCTCCAAACGGGGCATTGATATCATAGGGAAAGTTACACCCAAGGCCTCCAACGATCATGAATTCATCTTGGTTGCCATCGATTACTTCACCAAATGGATCGAAGCCGAGTCATATGCATTTTTTAATGCCAAAAAGCTTCTATGTTCATCCGAAAAAATATCATATGCTGATATGGGGTCCCGAACGAGCTAGTGTCAGACAATGGGTTGTATTTCCAGGAAGAAGTCATAGAAGTGGTCAATGAGTATGGGATCAAGAGACACAAATCTTCTCCCTACCGACATCAAACTAACGGTGTAGTTAAAACCACCAATAAGAACCTCAAAGAAATCATCGACAAGATGATCGAGAGTTATCAAGATTGTGCCGATCGGATCCCTTACGCCCTCTGGGGCTACCACACTTCAGTTCGAGCATCTACTGGGGCTACCGCTTACTCTCTAGTATACGACATGGAAGCAGTCCTACCCGTTGAGAAGGAAATTCCTTCACTATGTGTCATGCTTGAAAGCAAAGTCAGCGAGAAAGACTAGCATTAGAGCCAACTTGACGAGTTGTCACTCTTGGATGAAAGGAGGTTACAAGATCTATATCATATACAAGGGTATCATCTCTGAATGACACGATCATTTAGTAACAGAGTCAAGTATCGTGGTGTCTGAGAAGGGGATCTAGCCCTTAAAGAAAAACCTATCTGGGACCCAGAGGGAAATTCAAGCCCAGTTGAAGTGGCCCCTACATTATGAAAAATATCCTATATGGTGGCGCCGCTATGCTTACCGACCTCGATGGGGAAGAGATGGCCCGTTCAGCCAACCTGGACCGTCTCAAGAAATTCTACCCCTAGTCCAAAATCTCGGCACGCCACGACTTTTCTCATCTCCCTTCTATTCTAAAAAAATTCATTTCCCTATACTCATAACTATGTGGAGCCTGATCCTCTAAAAATCTGTTTGCTTTCAAAAATGGAACTTAGAAAATTTTCAAAACCCCCAGAGGTACGTAGGCAGCTCATACGCTTCATATGAGCACGACGTCCTTCTTTTTCCTAAAATGATTTATTTTCTTATCTTCGAGAACGACAGTTCATTTTTATCATGTACATTAACAAAAGGATTTTGTATGCCTTCGAGATTTCTTTAGATAATTCAAATGCAAAACTCATCAAGAGGCACAATAATATAATTAAAATTTTCTTTATTTCGCTAATAAAAAATTCCATTATAATTACATCGGCATAGGGAGTCAAGAAACTTCCCCTGCCAATCTAATCCTTTCATCCTAAAAATAAAACAAGCCAAACTACTCCTAGATAACCTTCCCAAAATTTATTCCCGCACATAACCAAACACATCATAAAAGCTTCACAAAAAAAAACTCCCCGGGGATCCTACCCACAACTGCCAAAAGAACCAGCCCCATTATCATTTACATCTTGGAGTTCCCAAACCATCCCTACTTGGATGGAATATCGAAGTCACTCTATGGAACGGTAACCCCGAACCAGCCTAGGGAAAATAATACCACCTCCCTCCATGGTGTTAAAATGTCTAACCACCTTTGACCGATCTCATCAGCTAACAACTTGGCAACTACCCTCCTCCACAACCCTTCATGTAATCCTCAAAAACATGCCAAACTCTACCAACAGACTGGAATGGACGGGTCGATGGTCAACGATTCTCCCACAGAGATCCCAGTCGCATGCGCATGCACTCTGTCAAATTCTCCACAGGAAAGAAGTCTAATGTTCGAGTTGGCACAATATGCTCCCATCCAAATTGACACATGAGCCGCCAGGGAAAGTTGAAAGAGGTCTACTGAAGGACAACCAACTGAACATACTGTTATTCCCCCAATTCTAGAATAGGCTGCAACTCTCCCCACCAAGGCACTAACGAACGCAAACCTCGAGCCCCGTGCTCCACAAACCAGTTCTCCCAGCACTCGATACGCTGATAAAGTAGCGAGTAAAGAAATTCGGCATAGCTGCGAAGGGATATTCAGCTGGTACCGCTATACGGAATCACTCCGACAACCACAAGAATAGTATAACTAAGCTGCCACTCAGGAAGCCAGAGCAACCTTCCTTCCAAGCATCTACAACATTCAGAGTCTCCGCCAGTATCACCGTCGCAGGATTTCGATGGTATGACATCCACGAAGTGATGGCTGCAAGTTATGGATCCACCAATAGGTCCCCGATCATCAACAATAATTTTGAAGTTAAGCCAAGGATAAAGACTATGTCATAGCTCGCATCACCAACATCTTGCAAATGTACAGAATGCATCACAATCAGGAGAGAGATAATTCCTCTCGTAACCAATGACCGAAACTCCAAGGGCGAGATATAAAGAAATCCTGTTAATAGTTCTCGAGGAGACCGAGAAAATTCAGGCATGGCAACTGCAACATTGAGATTTATTCCTAACATGACAGAGAACTCTTCATAAGTCGGAGAGATTTCTTCTAAGCCAAAGAGAAAGACATGGTCCTCGGGGTACCAGAATTGTACCACCGCCATCATCATTTTCCATTCAATAGGCCGATTGCGCCATAATGAAACCCAACGCATGTTAAAAGCATCGTAGTCTACATTATATGAGCACATAGCCTATAAGTTTTCTAGGTAAAAAGGAAATTCAACACTTCTAGGGAGAGCCATAATTATAAAATGATGAGACAAAAAGCAAGAAGTAAGCAAGCGAAAGGAAATGTGGATGTGTGAAGAAAATACTCCACCGTTTTATGCTTGGAAAACTTAGCCAAAGACAAAAGTCTTGTAAATCCCGAAGGAAATCCAGCCCCATCAAGGAGCAAGTAATTGAAGAAAGTGCAATCAAAGCCTTGGGTTTATTAGACTGGACTGACCTACCGATAGGAAGGACAAGGGGTATCTCGATCGGCAACCCCCTTATTTTTAGAAAATTCCCTTTTTCCTTTTTTGTCAAATCAAAAACTCAATAAAAATAATTTTTATTCTAAGGAATTCAGAATTTCCTTCTCCATATATTTCCTTACTTATCCTGTTTTAAAATAAATTTTCTCTTGAGGCATTTTAAATCCTTTTTACAGTCTCAGAAGCAAAATAAAAAGTGCATATGCATTAAGTCACTAAAATATAAATTAATAAAATCCCATTCCATTGCATATATATATTGCTTTATTATATTTGCCTTGCAGGAAAACACAAAAAATAATGGGACTCAGCTCGAACCCCCTAAAACATTCTCTCTCTCACCTTCTCTCTCTTATCTTTCTTTCGCTCTTTAAGACCCTCCATCCCTGCGGCATACGCGCTTTCCCTGATGATGAGATGATGAGTCTCCGATCCCTGATCCAGACCCCTCCCAAGACGAAGCAGACGTCACCAAGAAAGAAGGAACTGGGATTGACTCCCGAATGTGAGCTGTCGCATATGCCACCCAATCCCTAATATCCCTCAGCCAGGTGTTCGACACCCGAACAAGATGCAAGAAAAATAAGGAACTAACAAATCAGTCAGTCTGAGGCAAAGAAGAAATCAAAAAAATAAAAGTCAAAGAAATAAAAAGGTATACCTATGGCTGAAGGACATCCTCTGTCAGCTCCAGCACCTCCGGGTCCATCGTATTAGGGCAACGCAGTATCCTCATCTATCCTCCATCGATCCGTCTGATGTTTTAAGAGGGAGGATCCAGCCACAACGAAACCTCTAAAGTCATCGGTCGTTGTTGATGTTGACGTGCCACCTACACTATGGGAAGACCCCATTTGCCGACTTTTGACCCTACCAGAGCCCGCAGGGGAAGAGGCACAACTTCATATATGCTAGGCGACATCCTCTAGCTAGATATGAAATCAAGATAATCGTAGGTCGCCGGCCGCTGTGTTGAAGTACGACGAATAAGGCTTGACGACCATCGCCGCCACCCTCGCCTCCTCCAGTATCTCCCGCTCCCGCCTCATACACCTCAGGGGCATCGCAGGTGACACCATCACTTCGTCCTCCACCATCTGTCGGACTACTCTCCCCCCAGGTACCAGCAGTAGTCGAACTCATGCGCCAACAGACAACGCAACTGTGCGTTCCCCAAGGTCACCCCTGTGTGCTGGGTGGACGTCCCCCAAGGATAGAAGGTCACCTGCAAGATCCCCGGAAAAAATCAATATCTAAAAAGATCATCAAGGAAAAATGGTCTCAAATGGAAAGAGGAATTTACCCAATCGCTCGTCAGACCATTCAAGACCTGACGCACCTCCACCAAAGAGAGAGACTGCCTATATTGCCGATTGGACTTTCATCACCGGTACATACGAAAGAAACCCCAATCGAGTCATTATTCAAACCTATCAAGTGGGCATTAAGCCCAATCACCTCATAAAACCATGTCTACAAGGGACAAAGGATCGTCAATCAGAAGAAAGCAATCAAGGAATTAAAAATAAAATGCATAAAGGAAAAATGCATAAGGTAAAGAACACCTCCAAAAGATACGTGGCGCCAGGAAAGGTCAGCCGGCAACACCGACTGAATGCATCCAAGGAATAATAAAGGATCGTCAAAGTCAGGATCCCCTAGTTAAAAAGAGGGATATTCAAAAATACCCTTAAATAAGGCAAAAACCACAGATGGATGACGTCGCCATAAAAAACCCTCCTAACAGCAAAAGGATAAATGACACTTGCAGCCCGTCAGTCTTGTCGATCCGTCGACTCAATAATACCTCATTTAAAAGAGAGTCCACAGAGACTATCCTCCCCACATCACCCAACGCCTCTTCCACCATCGCCGGTGTCACCCGCAAAGTTTGGTCCACTTTTATATGGGGCCCCTCGTAGTCCAGCCCCAGCACCTTTTGCACATCGATGGGATTCATTGTCATATCCCCAAAGCTAAAATGCATGGTGTGGGTCGTATCCCACCACTACTCCCCTAAAGTGCAGAGAATGGTCATCGAACAAGGCGTCTCATCCAGTGCCGACACCAAACTACCAAAGTCGGCTGATGAAACCACCCAACGCACTACCAGAGGAAGGTGCTCCCAGACATCCTTGAACCCCGTCATCCCCCGAGAATACAGGTTCGACGTCGATATATCAGTTTGTTAAAGCAAAAGGAAAAACCCTTGTCAAGATTTAGAAGAAAAAATTAAGGAAATAATACCAAGGAAAAATGAAACACCAAAGGTCATAAACACTTATATAGCCACTTGGGTTCACAACCCTAGAATAACGATGGTGCACAGGCTCGCGCAAAAGAGTTAGCTCATCCGCAACTAGCTTGAGCGAGTCAAAGGCATTCTCACAACCAAGTGCCAGGGGCACCCTAATCTTCCACTCAAAATGTGCCCAGTCGTCAATATTTAACCATACCATGTGGACAGAATTGCTTGAAAAATCCGCAATTTCTTGGTTTTGGAATGCTAGAACAGTTCGCAGAAAGGAAAGGCAAAAGATAGAAGATCTGGAAGTTGTGAAAAATGAAGAAACCCCCCCCCCCCTTTATAGGAGGCTAAGGGGCATGCCGATCGACAATCCCTGGCCACATACCGATTGGAAATGTCCCTTTACCAACCCGTGGTATCCGAAAACGTCGTGTCACTGCCATTTGACACCCATACACCTTGTCGGTCAGCACCTCCCTGAAATTTTGTTTAAAAATTCCCAAACAATCAGCAGTAAATTCCTAAAATTACCAAATGAATTTTAGAACCTTTTTCACCAAGAAAATCATTTTTCCAAACCTCTCAATTAATATCACATTTTCTCCCAGAATTATTTCCCTAAAGGATTTCCCAAATCCAATTAGGTATCTCCCTAGCAACATCTCCAAGGAACACCGCAGAAATCAAAAAATTCCCCAACAGGCTGCACCCAATCCTGAGATTAATATCTTTCCCCAGTGGAGTCTCCAAACTTTCCCCCCCAAAAAAACTATGCCCCACAATTTTTACTTAAAGCCCTCTGACCCTCAAAATTGGCCACACTCTACTTAAGCCCTAAGAATTGGCTACGAACCACAAAATTGGTCACACTCTACTTAAGACCTCAGAATTGGCTTCGATCCTGAAAATTGGTCACCTATACTTAAGCCCTCACAATCGGTCACTCCTATTTAAATACCTCTGAATTGGCTCCGACCCTCAAAATTGGTCACACTTTACTTAAGCCCTCATAATCAGCTTCAACCCTCAAAATTGGTCACTTATACTTAAGGTCCTCAGAATTAACCTTAACCCGCAGAATTGGTCGGTTATACTTAAAGCCCTAAAAAATGGCTTCGACCCTTAGAATTGATCACTCCTAATTAAGGTCTTTAGAATTGACCTCGACCCACAGAATAGGTCGCTTCTACTTAAAGCCCTCAAAAATAGCTTTCATTCTCAGAATTGGTCACACTTTACTTAAGCCCTCGGAATTGGTTTTGATCCTCAGGATCGGTCACACTCTACTAAAGCCCTTAGAATTGGCTTTGACCCGTAGAATTGATCGCACTCTACTTAAATCCTTAATATTGGCTCCGACACCCTTAGAATTGGTCGCTCCCATCTTAAGCCCTCAGAATTGGCTTCGACCCTCGAAATTGGTCGCTCCTTACCCTAGGTCCTCAGAATTGACCTCGACTTGCAGAATTGGCTACCCCTAGTGTTTTACTAGGTTCTCGGAATTGACTTCGACCCTTTGAATCGGTCATCCTCGTCCCTTAGGTCCTGAGAATTGACCCCTTTCCAAAACATCACATGGTGCCTATTCGACAGCTTTCACTTATTCCAAGCTCACCTGTCAATGGGATCTATAGTCACCACATTCTAGGAAACCCTAAGTCTCTTCTTAGGTCCCAAGCAGCTCCCTATTTCACTACAAATCCTAGGTCATACTCCGAGTACTCATCTAGAGCCCATCGGGCGTTCCCGAGCCCCATTTAACTCAGGTCAACTCTATTGAGAAAGCAAAAGTTCAATGAATCTTAGAAGGTTTATGATTTCCCTTTCTAACGATCTACCCCTTGCATGAGTTGACAAAGCGATTCAGATGAACATACCATTTTACCATCGAAAATTGATCTGGAGGCCACCGGGCGCTCCCGAGCCCCGACTTTACCCCAATCAACTTCATCGTCAGAGAAAAATCTATTTTAATCTTTGAAGTTAATTGAAAAACATTTCTAATGGTCTTCCCCGTGCGTAAAACAACATAACTTTTTGGAAGAACGATCCATTTTCCCCTAAAATTGATTCGGAGGCCACCGGGTGCTCCAGTTCCCCGTTTGACCAAAGTCAACTCTTCATATAGAACGAGACTGATTGAATATTCAAAGGGAACTAAATAATACTTTCAAAGGTCCACCCCGTGTGCGAATCATCCTTACGGTACGGACGAACGACCCGTTTTACTCCGAAAGGTCATCGGACACTTTTAGGCCCCGGTTGACCAAGGTCGACTTTACGAACCGAGTTATGCTCTTTGTAATGTTTAATTACCTCACATACACTTTCAAACGGTCTACCCTATGCACGAATCAACATAATGGTTTGAACGAACGAACCATTTTACCATTAAAAATCGATTTAGATGCCATCGGGCGCTCTCGAGCCTCGATTTGACCACAATCAACTTCATCGTCACAGTAAAATTTCTTTAAATCTTCGAAGAGCACTGAAACCCCTTTCTAGCAGTCTGCACCATGCATGAAATGTCATAATCATTTGGACGAACTATTCTTTTTCCCCTAAAAAAATTGATTCAGAGGTCATCGAGCGCATTCGGGCTTCGTTTGACCAAAGTCAATTATTCATATCAAACGAGAGTGAATGAATCTTCTAAAGGAATTGAATACCCCTTATAATGGTTCGATCCATGCTCGAATAGCCTTACGGTACGGAAGAATGACTCATTTTACTCCAAAAGGTCACCGAGCGATTTTGGTCCCCTGTTGACCAAAGTCAACTTTTCGAACCGAGCAAATGCCTTTGGAATATCGAAGTAACATGCATAAATTTTCAACGGTCTTTCTCGTGCATTAATCGACATAATGATTCAGACAAACGGACCATTTTACCATCGAAAATCGATCTGGAGGCCATCGGGTGCTCTCGGGTCCTAATTTGAACCCAATCAACTTCATCGTCCATGTGAAAGCTCTTTGAATCTTCGAATGGCACTGAAACCCCTTTCCAATGGCCAGCCTCATGCGCAAAACGGCATAACCATTCAAATGAACAATCCGTTTTCCCCAAAAAATTGATTCAGAGGCCACCGGGCGCTCTTAGGCTCCGTTTGACCAAAGTCAACTCTTCATATCGAATGAGACTGAATGAATCTTGTAAGGGAACTGAATACCCTTTCCAATGGTCCACCTCATGCACGAATCATCCTTACGCTACGGACGAATGAAAGAGGAGCATGGGTAGAAAAACTCCATCACTTCCTTTGGTAATACTAAACGAATTCTAGGAGGTCGACCAAGGAAATAGCCTTTGTTTTAACGTACAAGATAAAGTCCATAATACTACTAGAAGAAAATATTTCGACCATGCAAACTATCATTTTCAATTAAAATATAAATGATTAGATTATTATAACTAATCTCAACCTAGATGACCAGGTAAGGGAACATGCCTTGATCATATCGACATCCTAACAATAACAGTTGGAAAAACAGAACAACAATGGTGTTAATATGAGGAAGTTTTATTTTAGGGACTATGTCCTAAGGAAAGTCATTGCCGATGCGAGGAAGCTCTCAGATGATAAGTTGAGAACCAATTGGGGAGGACCATTTAGGGTCATAAGAGGCAACCTCCAAGGAGCCTGCATTAGGAAACAAGGGATGGAAGAGATATACCTAGAGTCTGGAAGGAAGACAACCATATAAATTTTTACTTTTAAGTTTTAGCACAATTTCAATTCCAGCTTTTACACAAATTTTAGTTTTTTATTTCCATTCAACATTTTGAATATTAAATTCATTTAATATAATTATATTGATTGTTTCAAATGGCAGGCCAACGTTTGTGCAAACTTGTCTTATTTCTATCCGATTAGATAATGGATTTAATACCTTATTCATATGATTAAACTTCGTCATAATCTTATGGTTAGATGTTTTCACCACTAGAAAGACAAAAACATCATGAATTTCCTAGGCAAGCTAAAGACCTATGAGGTATACCTAGGCATTAAGTAACCCAGCTAGAATTGGTTGGATAAAATCCTAATCGGGTGGATTGCCTAGTGGACAGGTGCATTTTAGCCATAACTTCACAGTAGGACTAAGGTAATGTGACGACACAATCCTAAAGGATAAGACCAAAAAATATAAGCTCCGCATAAATGGAAATGGAAAATTCAAGTGTGAAATCGAATATAAGTTAAAATTTCATTTAAAATATTCATCAATTACAAGGTCGATTGTGGTAAAACAGTTGCAAGATATTCTTTGATGAGAAGATGGTAGATACAAATATGTCATCTTCGGAGATTCAACTGCTCAACCGTGGTAGCCCATCAAGTAGTATCTGGATTGGGTTGGAACTCATCATCACTATAATAATGGGCAAGATAGTCCTTTACTAGTTGAAAGAGGATCGCATCAACTGGTATCTATGATTCCTCTCTCACAATAGGAGGAATTTAAGAAAATGGGAAGTCCAAATGGTAGCAGTACTAGGATTGAGAATCCTTGGAGACTTTGTAAACCTTCGGGGCTTTGGCCAATCATTCTTGTAAGACATTTTCGTAGCCTCATCTAAAATGAAATTTAACATATATCCAACTTCATCATAGCCATCAACCCAAACTATAAGAGGCCCTATTTAAATAGATACCTCTACCTCATGATCTTCTGGTGCATCCCATGTCTGATTGTCTCATTTTTTTGAAAGCATGTTTGGCCTTAACAAGCTCCTATCTAAAAGATACATGCTCAGTATGTAAAAAATCGACTCTCTTTATGATCTCCCCCAGCTCAGTCTGAAGATTTTTTTATCACTTCTCCTAACCATAAGAACTTGTCATTAACCACTTGGCGAACGGATATAAAATTTATTCGAGCTCGCTCAAGAGCATAATTTCTAAGAAAGAAGTCCAGATTATCATTCTCCTCTACAACTGACACCAAAGCCAAGCTATTACCAGATTTCACGAATAAAAGAGATAAATTATAAAATCCAAGGAAAACAACAACACAAGGATTATACAAGAAAGTATGAAATAGTAGCTGAAAAGAACATAACAAATCCCAAAGTAATTTATCATTACATTCAGAAATGTGTTGCAAGCCCTTACAAGGAGTTTAGAAAATCGATAAGAGATAAGGCATATGTTGATGCGAAAATTAGTCAGCTGACGTGGACCAATTATATGAAGACATGTGTCATCTTACGTGGTAAATGATTAAAATCCCCGAGCTACTTATCACCCTGAGCTACTCATCACCCCGAGCTACTTAGTGCGCCGAGCTACTCAACGTGCAGAGCATCTGGACAGGAAGATCAAGCGATAATTGCACATTCAATGAACATCGAATTTAATGAACATTCTTATTGTACAAATGTATGTGTCTATTAAACAATGGCATATCGTCTATTCATACTAATAGCCCCAAGGCTATAAATACATTGTAACACCCTCCACAACAGAGTACAATTAATCTCTTATAATCATCATCGAGATTAAGGCAAGCATCGGCAACATAAACAGTGGACGTAGGCCATTTTTTATAAGGCTGAACCACTTTAAAAATCTTTTGTCTCATTTATTTATTCCTTTTTATCTGTGATTAATTAATTAGATCGAATCTAGTTTTTTATATCAACAACATACAAAAAAATCCTAGGATAAACTACTTAGTAGGATTGTCTTTCTCTAAAATAACTTTGTTATGGTCAGTGGACTCCTTGGATTGGTCGATGACCTACTTTTTCATCCTCCAAATTGGGAGGGGATGTAAGAGCATATTGAGCAAAAAACTCAGACTTAGCAAGGACCCCAGCCTTTGTTAGGGAATCATATGAGCCCTTTTTATGAAAGTCTTTCTAAATGAAGCCTAGTTTTTTTGGAGCACTAGCAAAGGACGTATTCTAGCCTTTATCGAAGGATTTATCATTGGCCTCCAATATTGAACCGAGGACTGGGAGACTCGTGACTAGCCTTGTCCAACTCCTTCACCTTGGTCTTTAAAATAGTGAACCCAATGGTCTTGGCCTTTACGGTAGATTCTTGATTTATGGCCTCCTTTTGGGAAATGTCTAGGGCCTTCTATGCTCCATCCAAGGCCTTCCCGACGTCGGGCATCTTTTTATTCTGGTTAGACCTCTAATTAAGCATGCTCATGATATCCACCATGAATTATAAAATAATAAAAAAGAAAATGAGTCAGACCAAAAGAAGTCAAGATAACAAAAACTAAGTGAAGGAGTTTGACCCTTTCAAAAAAGCACTTTGGGTAGATGCATGACCAGCCTGTCCAAGGACAGGCTAGCAACCAAATATTAGTCGGTAGTGAGACAAGATCCACTAAGATAACCAAGAGCCACGTCTAAATGCTTAGCCACCGAATCTTCATTTGGCTCATTCCCCTAATTATTGGGTGCATCCACCTAGTTCTGGATCGACAGTCGGATATCAAGGTTGGTGTTCACCTGGATCTTCTTAGTATAGTGGGATTACATTTTTTATGGGGAATCCCTGATAATGAGAGGGTCGGAGGGACCCCCAGCATATTTTATTTATACGATTTAGAAATTGGTGAAGTGGGACTAAAGGCATCCCCTGTAAGGTTAGGGATATTTCTCTTCGGCACCATCTTGTCCTCAGAAGATGTAGGGGTAACTCTAAGGATGGTGTAGATGTCGAAAAACTCAAAAGAGCCCAAAGTGTTGGATGTTAAAGGATTGTGCTCGATTAATTCTTTTGGGATCTATAGTTCTCTGTCCACGGGGTAAATAATAAATAAAGTGATGGTGTAAGTGTATGCTACCAGAAGTGAAGCCAAACTGGGATGATCAGCAACCGGCAGAGTATATTTAAGCAATCAAATATTTCTAAAATCAACAAGGTTGACATACCTAATTTTAGGTTATTTCTCCCTGTAGTGATCTACACGTTAAAGGACCAAAATATCATAACAAGTGCAAAAAATAAATTAAAGAAAACTCAGACAAGGAAAGGCATTTCAATGAAAGCTAAACCTATTTCACAACCACCCTAGGGTCACCTAGGTCCCCTCTAGGGCTCACCACCCTCTGGGATGGTCAAGTGCTACCAGTCGTTAATAACAAATCCATTGGACCATTACTTCTTATTGGAGTTTGAAAAATTAACCATCAATTCCCTCTCATCCTTTATCGCCTTTAAATAATAATACCTTCATTGTACTTCACCCACTTATAGTAAAAATGAATTTCAAGGATCCCTAATTGGGTCCCATATATCTCGTTGATCCTATATATGTCAGTGACGATACTCCAAGTGTTGGGAGAACTAGGCAGGAACAACGTAAAAGAATTGACAAAACTTGAGAAATAAGAGATTTGGAGGGAATATAATCCCAACCTCAACCACAAATTTGGAGAAAATCCAGTGTCCCCACCCCATCGATGTTGTAATAATATAAATGACTTGACCATAACTAAATTGTTATCCATGAAGGTATGAAATGAATTCTAAAGCCTCTATTTTGCTCTCATTAATAATGTAAACCATATTTGCAAACAAATAACAAAATGGGAATAAAAAGAGGATTCTTTTAAAGAAATGAAGAGCGTAAGAGAGAGGAGAAACCTTATAGGTTATGGATATACAAATTAACTGTGGTACACTTGAAGACAAATTAAAATGTAAGGCAATGAACTGAACAGACGATGGAGGGAGTATTAGTGGCTTGGAATAGTTTCCAAAATGAATCCCATCATTACTAGCACTCCCCCAAATGACAACTAGCACATGCATTCGCCCTTTAAGAATAGGGCACCTAACTACTAGCATACCCTTGATATTTTTGGAAATCAATAACTCCAAATTCGAGAGGAAATTGGCAACTCGTAATCACATCATCAACGTCGGCTTGAAATTCGGCTTTAATGGAAATTGACAACTCCAAATTTAAGAGTTTGGGTGGAATCGAGTTGTTGAGAGGGTCTTGGTCACCTTTTCCCAATGGGTTTTTAAAATGGTTGTATTGCAATAAGAAATTCACATGTTTCATGGAATCACTATCACTAAATTCCTCCCCGAAGAAATCCATACACATTATTAACATTCTATCAAACTCACTATAATTGGGAATACCTTATAGGATAATCTACCTTCATCTCTCTCACTTCCTTATAACACTCATATCATTTCGAATACTTAGTTTAACATTTACAACTCAGACAACCCTCTTTCTACCTCCTCATTATCTTTTAACATCTCCTCAAAAAAATTCACTCCCATGATGCACTAATCCCTATCATTTGAGATTTGCGATACTTTGAAAATATTGACATCCAATTTTATATTTATAGATCCATTACTATAATTTATTGAAACATTTTTAATTTTAAAGAATGGTCTCCTCAGGATGACTGGGTTGAGTGTTTATGTTGGAAATAAGACGTGTGTCAAGAACGATGAACTCGACTAGGAAGACAAATGTGTCAATTTGGACGAGTATGTACTCTAACAAAATCCTCAAAACCTTGGTGGATCCATCAGCAAATTGAATTCTTTTTGTGAATGGGCTAAGTTCCTCGAGGCCAAATTAGAGATAAATTGAGTATGGAGAGAGCTTCACACTAACCCCTAGATAAAATACAACTCAATTAATGGAGAAATTTCTAGTCATACAAACAATTATTAGACAACAGTGATCCTTGAACTTGGGAATCATGTCATGTTAGGAAATTAAGGTCACCTTCTCAGTCAACAGTACCTTCTTGTGTGAAACGTGCTTTCTCTTAAAAGTGCACAAGTCTTATCAAAATTTTCTATATGATGGAATTTTCTTGATGGCATAAAGGAGAGAGATAATAATTTTTCCTTGATTAAAACTATCCATTATCCCTTGATTTTTTGTAGCTTTTCAATGGTAATAAGCCTTTAAGGTCAAGGCATGGGAAAAACACTCGTCTGGGGTATCCGGCTAATGAATAGGCACCATATCAGACCTCCTTTTTGGAGTCACTTCACTCTCTCGGGGCATTACTGAGAGAGTGATTATGGAGTTCTCTTGTTTTGGTAGTTGATGTTGAGAGGGGAATTTTATCATCTCTTGGATACTCCACAGCGCGGTCAGTTTTGAGAGCTGAGACTTAATTTCCTCAAATTGCTGAGCATTTTGGTTATTGGCATTCATTTGAGTTCGTATAAATTCTTGCAAAGTTTCGCCAAGGCTCTTATTATCTGGATCACATAAGGATGTACGAGTGGAGGGTCTTAAATTTTGATGGGTGGAAATGCTTGTAGGTATGAAGGTTAAGAATTTCGTTGTGGGGAATTTTGAGGTGGAGGAGGCCGAGATTGGTCATTTCTCCACCTAAAAATGGGGTGCTTTCTACACTTATAACCCTCACAAAATGGAATGTTGTAGGCATTTCAAAAAGTCACTATAGTGTTCGCTTGGTCATAAAGGATTTATTTAAAATACGTAACAGTGGGACACTTCTTGGTCGGGTGACAGATGATGTCACAAATGACGTATACCTTATTTATTGAAGATATACTCGGGATTTTGGAATCCAAAATTTTCATATCAATCACCTTAATATTTCTCAATAGTTAAGAAACTCTTATACTCATATCATCCTCTTCGGTGAGGTAATAGATACATTGGGTGGAGGTTCTCAGAATGGATGAGTTAGGATTGACATGGTTTGCGTCCGAAGTTTCCCAAGACTGGGTGGTGTCAGCACAATGCTTGAAATGTGTCTTGGCGTCATCGGGGTTTAAACTCAAAAATTATTTGGAGGTCATCGTCTATGAGATTTTATTTGAATTAAGAATGAGGCCATTACATAAAAAGGACACGAGTCTCAATTTTTCAAAATTGTGAAGTGGGCATTTGCCCAAGAGATCACTAAATATCTCCGAGATGCTCTCAAAAGTTTCAATTTTGCCTTGCACAAAATTTTGAATTTGGGATTTAAGGGTAATAGTTCGATGGACGAGGAAGATTTTTTTTTAGAAACTGGGCTTGCATATCATGCTAACTCAAAATGGAATTGGTCCCAAGGACCAAAGCAAAGTTTTATCCTTGTCCTTTAGAGAGAATGGAAAGAGATAGAGGCGTGTGCCATTTATGTGTAATTTTAGTCTCTAAAAAGTAGCACATGCCTCCTTCAAATATCTAATGTGCCAATATGGTTTTTCTCTATCCACGTTGTGAAATGTCATCAAGATTTGTATCATCTCGCTCGAAAGTGAAATTGTTCAGCATTATACAAAAAAATGATGCACGGAGGAGAGGTAGTTCTCTCCGGTTGGAGATAGTCGCTCATGGTGTGATTGGTAACAATCCCCCGAACTTGCACACTCACATTATCACCCATTGTTTTGGAGTTTTAGTTGAAACGGGGTGTATGAGGATGTCAAAGGGGTACATGGTGGAGACGATAATGATGAAGGTCGCCTATACTCGGACAATCACTCGAGGAAGGATATTCCACAACTGGTTTTTGTCAACATTGAGAGCATTACGAATTTATGTGATTTTCTTTATTATTGGCAACCAAGTTGTAATAGTTACCACTAGGAACGCATAAGGGTATAGGAACATTTATAACCTAAAATTATTTCCAATCCTCGATAAGGGCATCAAAAACTTGATGCTTAAAATTATGTTTGATTTAAGTGTAACTCAATCTCAACAACTAGTAAACAAGACAAGTTTGGGAATCGAGTCCATTAGGATTGGACACTTTGGAAAGAACACTTTTAGGTTATAAAACGTTACTACACATCATAAAGTAAACTATAAATATGATATAGTGAGTTTGGTGAATTAATGCTAACAATTAACATGATAATCGTTAAGTGAATTATTGCCTATAGAGGTATATGTCATTTCAAAATTCTTTTTGATTAAATTCATAGTTACAAGGCCTATTTTGCGTACTAAGATTAGTAAATAGGTGTTAGTTTTATCTAAGTTTTGCCTACATTATGTACCTCAGGAGGCTATAAACGGGCAAGCACTTGCTGACTTTTGGCATATCATCCATGTGAGGATGAGCCATAAGCATCTTATATTATGTTTGGAAAAATTTTAAGTCGTCTTATATTTCTACCACATGCGAAGAATGGTATTTTAATTGTATAGTATTTTTCATGTACTAATATTTAGACTTGATCAACCTTAATGTTAGAATACGCGGATTGTTAAAACTTTGACGAAGCGCTGAAAATTTCACTTTGCGAATCTATTGGTCCTTAATTTCATTACTCTTATAGAGTTTATATATGTATAAGGACTTTTATGAGGTGTGTTTAGTTCTCTAAATTTATCCAACACTATGGGAGGATATGCCGTCTCCATGCAACACCAAATTTATACAACACTTTGATGAGGTGTACTTCCTTCATTATCATCAACTTCTCTAATCTGTCGTTTTCATCCATCTACATATCTGGAACCTCTTTCCCAATCCATCTTCGAACGTCGGTGGGGAGATTACTTCCATGTTGATTGGCACTTATTGTAGTAGGGATCCATATTAGATGGATTATTGATGAGCAGACCCTTGAACACGTCTCATTGCGTCTACAACTAGCATTTCCTCCTTCTCTTCCTCACAAGAGGAGTTATCCTCAGATGTACTGTCCCTTTCCACACCCATAGCCTTTTATAATTCATTAATCTTCTTGACCATTTTGTCTAAAGAAGATGGACTCTCTTATTGATTTCTATGGATTCTTGGATTAGGCTTCGAAGATGATGATGCATTATCCTTAAATCCACTTTGACACACAATTTATAGGCCCTTTGATAGTCTTTATACTTTCTTTGAATTTTTCAGTTTTAATTTGAGCAATATATTCCCCATTGTTTTCATAGTTTTTAGTAAAAATATAAGTTATTGGATGCAAGTCATAAGTTCTTCACATATTTCAACAAATGGTTTCATTGGTACCCAATATATAATTGATTCACATAATGAAAATAGTTTCGCATAATTGGGGGAGGTACTCATTAATGTTTACTTAGTAAATCTCCATGAGATGACAACTTAGCTACAATGGTAGGTAATATCCTTCAATAGATTTTTCAAATCATAGAGGTAACCAACATTTACATAACCAACTAGATGTGGATGGTTAGATTTAAAAAAAATCACATGGGTATCACAAAATATTATTGACACTAGTCTCATACTTGTAACTGAGTTGTAATTATTCCTTGCTACAAGATTAACTGTGAATATTATTTATCTTGTCTCATGCATTGTGTTATGTATAACAACGCAAAAATAAAGTACAAATATGGTAGTATTAGACCAAAGTTAATGATGCACTAATAACATATTGTCACACCCTAAAGTTTAAACATGATGTCAATTTCATAATATATATATATATATATATATATATATATATATATATATATATATATATATATATATATATATATAATAATGATCTTGTGCGGACTAGTTCGCAATTTAAGAATGCGGACCGGACATCTGTAATACCCCGTATTTTTATGATATTTATTTATGGGATTAATTGAATTAAATGTGTATTAATTGGGAATTAATCCGGATAAAAATACTAGCGAGATGCGAGTTGGTATTTGATTTTAATGTGTATATATGACTAGATATGAATATTGAACTATGAAACTTGTCGTGAGATTGAAATACGGCAATTTGGAAATTTTGTTGAGACGCGTGTGACAGTCGCGTCAGGAATATTATTATTTAATTAAAAAGTGAATTTTAATTCTATTAACCATATGGTCATTTTGAGTGCGCCAACGCGTTCGGAAGGGTCGAAATAGTCAGAAAACACTAGCCGGGGGTTTAGTTTGGGTCCCGGGGCATTTTTAGGTCATGCCGGCAACGTATAAGGGCAGTTTGGTAATTTTAGATTTTTGGGAATTAAAACCAACGAAAATTAGGAAATAAAAATCTGATTTGGTAATTACCCACTAAACCCACTAACTACATCTTATGACTTAATGGGCTACGGGGGTTATTGGAATTAGTTCCAAAAGTTTCCTAAGGCAAACCCTAGCCACCATTGTCACCTTGGAGAAGAGGACTTGTAGAGAGAGAGAAAGGAGAATTCTCCAGAGAGAGAGAGAATCATCCATCAATTCGACATCAAAATCAGAGATATACATAAGGCAAGTGGTTTAATTTCATTAGTTGCAGAGAATGCTTCTTCCATGCGTAGGAATTGATAAAATTGTATTGTTTTTTTGGAGATTGATGATAACCCATTAAATTGAAATTAGAAACTTGTATTTTGATGAGGAATTTCATGTAGGATTGCATGTAGGTGATTATTCTAATGAAAATATATCTTGGATGAAACAAAAACGGATTTAATTAGGCTCATTGATGATTTATAAATTTCTAGGGTTCATGTTCTTGAGATTGGGGCAAAATGTATAGATTTGATATTTGGATGATGTTTAGAATGAATTAACCCCACAAAACACGTTAGTATGTGACCTAAGTATGTTTAGGGACGATTAGAAACCTTGAAAAATTGTTGGATTAATGTTTAGGTGAAATTAGAGAGGAAGAAAAGATAGAAAAAACGAAAATAGAAAATCTGGGCTCGAAACTGGCCTCTCGTTAGAAGACCTGCCCAGGTCGTTCGAACGAGCTCGTTCGAACGAGCTTCTAACGAGTTGACAGTCTACCTTCTAACGAGAGGGATGTTCGTTCAATGTCTTTCGTTCGAACGAGATCTCGTTAGATGCCCAGTTCGTTCGAACGAACTCTCGTTCGAACAGCCTCGTTCGAACGAGACTTCTAACGAGCTGACAGTTTAGGCTTTTGGTCTGTTTTGATTTCGCGTGTCCCGTAACCTTGTTTAATTGGAGAGATACCATTCCCTTGATGATAAATTGATATAGTTGGGACATTTGGGATATATATTGAGGTGTAAAACATAGAAGTGTGATTTGAATTAAATGGAAATTGTGGAATAGGACGTGAGTGACTATTACGATGCGAGAATTATTAACGGCTTAAATAATTGAATTAACCGGGGACTTATGAATTGTGTAACATTATAAGTCGGTACGAGAATGAGAAGTGTACCACAAATAAATTACGGTGATTACTAAGATGTGTGTATAGTTAGTATATGTATATGATCTTATGTGTATGACATACCTACCATACTTGCTATCACGGGAGGTTTACGTTCGCTTAGGTCCCTCTAATCCTTGTGTTGCCCGGATTTATATTGGTACCTCGAGAACAAAGGTCAGAGAAGGACTTATTGGGATGTTAATAAGTATGCTGATCGTGGTAGCGTAGGTATGTGCGTGACCCATGTGATGTGACTGTGTTCGCCTCCATTGTTTGTGATTTACTATTATCTGAGAACGATTCCTGAGAGATTCGAAATGCGTGATCCTTATGTACGTGATGTACCGGGATGGATAGCAGAGTATGTGTGCACCGCAGCTTGGTCTCAGATGCTTGTATTGTATATTTATGGCGTGACTAATATACACTTAAATTAATGAGAACTTTCATGTTGGTATTGTGCGTATAAATACATAAACGCTTTGAGTAACTATAAAGGGATAACCTGTAATGAATTGTATTACTAATAATTGAGAACCTGAGTTCAGTAAAGCCCTCTATTTATTTGATAATGCTGGAACGTATAATGGGAATTGAGTAGTAAGGGGTAGAACTTATTACGGTCTGGTTAGATATGTATGTCACTTAGATGGGTACGGTACGTTAGGAGTGCACAAATTAGTCGAGAGGTGAGTACTTCATGTGAGTGCACGTCCTAACATGTATTTTGCATTCATTGTTTTAATGTTATTAAAACACTTACTGTTTTTAAAATAATCCCCACTTTCGGGCTCTGACCCGTTTGCTTTCAAATCTATTTTGTAAAAACCATTTTAGGAGCCCAGCCACAAGGACACCATGCTTAGGATTTTCATTCAGGTGACGAGCTGTAGCTGTTTGTGGGAGTTACAGGACTTTGATAGTAGACGCTTCATCTATCTTGACTCTATATTCAGCTTTCATCAGTTGTAGGGTATGTCACCCATTTTTATTAGAAACATTTCCTATTTCAGACTTTTGGCATGTAATTAATTCAGGTTACTTTGTTTTATTCAGTTCAGTTGTGGGATTGTTGTGAGGAGTTTTCCTCCGGACTTATTTTTATGTTGTTGGTTATTCTATTACTTCGTTATGGTGAATGGTTGTTATTCTTTCATTATTATTTTTCTGTATGTTAATCAGAGTTAACTTAAAATTTGGCAACTCACTTTTTAAATACTAGGTGGTTAGTAATCATTAAAATGTTTTCGACAGTGATCCTATTTACTGGACCAACTTGGCATTTTGTATTAATTTAATAAAGGAGTAGCTACCCGGTATTTAATTAGTCGGGGTGTCACAGGTGGTATCAGAGCATCAGGTTCTAGTGTCCTTTAGGATCTGTACGGCTATTTATGTTTCCGCTGAGCTTTCTTTGATGTAGAGCCCTATATTTTAGGACTGTTGTATTTTTTTGTATATGCTACATTCTTCAGCTATTTCAAGTTTATAACTGCGAACTTATAAACTTTATTCTTATTTCAGATGCCTCCACGACGTGCACAACGGGTTCCCAGGGATGCTACGCCAGAACCACAGCCCGCACCAGTTCAGGGCACGATGAATGCCGCCGAGGTTGCAGGCATTGTGGCCCAGGCGGTAAATGCCTCACTAGCCGCAGTTCAGCAGGCACCACCTCAGGCGCCAGTAGCCGCGCCAGTTCAGGCACATGCATTCCCGTCTGCTTGGAAACGTGTACGTGATGCTTTTCAGAAAGCACACCCACCGGAGTTCGCAGGTAGCTCCGATGTTGTGGTTTCGAGTCAGTGGAGGAAGGACATTCAGCGGCACCTGAGGATGTATGAGTGCATCGATGTCCAGAAGTATATACTAGCTACCTTTAAGCTATTGGGTCTGCACTGCAGTGGTGGGAGTCTATTACCACCGTGGAGGAGAGAGATACTCTCACTATACAGGAGTTTTGGGTGCGGTTAGACCGCAAGTACTTTCCGTCAGCTGTTCACACGGAAATGAGGAGGAAGTTGATGAATCTTAGACAGGAAGGTAAGACTGTGGCCGAGTATGAGGCCGAATTCACAAATCTGTTGAATATTGTCCCGGACGAGATACCGACAGAAGAGAAGAAGATACAGAAATTTACAGACGGGTTGACTTGGAGGATCCGTCAGCATTTGTTGGGGAACCTATCGTTGGCCACTTACTCTGACGTGGTTAATGCTGCACTGTTACACTGCCAGGATCATCGTTTTCACATGGCTGAAGGCAAGAGATCGGGAGAGTCCGGCCATCAGGGCAGGACTGGAGGAAATAGTGCCAGTGGGGCACAAACCGTTCAGGGGCAGAGACAGGGTGACCAGGGTTCTCAGCAGGGGGATCATAAGAGGTTCAGATCGGGGAATTTCAGGCACGGACAAGCAGGTTTCCGACAGGGCCATCAGGGTCCGAACGGCCATCAGAACCAGTAGGGTCAGAATGGCCAACAACAGTTTCAGCAGGGCCAGCAGGCCCAGGGGAGGAATGGTAACGGCCACCAAGGTCGGGGGCAGCAGGGACAGAGAGGGGGGAACTTCCCGGGGAAGTGTTACGTTTGTGGCAAGACTGGCCATAAACGCCAGGACTGTCCTAATAGGGGCAGGGGCCCGCAGCAGCAGCATGGTGCTCGACAGGAGCCGTAGAGACCCGTGTTTGCCGCCGCCCTCCCGGCGCCACCACAGATGGCAGCATTGCCACCCATTCCAGCGGTCCCAGTTCAGCAGGGGCAGCTGCAGTATGGGAGAGTATACCAGCTTCAGCAGGTAGCAGCTCTACAGGCACCACCCGCGATTGAGGGTATGTTTCCTATCCATGGCACTATGGGTCGGGTTTTATTTGATATGGGGGCAACGCATTGTTTTATAGCTACACATTTTGCGAAAGCCTTAGGGTTATTAGCCACAGCAGAGAGCACAGTGACGTGTGTAGACTCACCATTGGGGAGTGGGTCACTTATTTTCTTTATATGTCGGGGAGTGGGGGTAGAGATTGGTAGTTTAGTATTACCTGCAGACATGTTATTAGATATGCATGAGCACGATGTGATTATCGGTATGGATTGGCTCGCAGCTTATAGATCCATGATTGATTGCTTCGGTGGGAGCATTGTTTTTTCCATTCCGGGGCAAGAGATGTTTGTAGTGGCGATGCCTCGCCCAGAGGGAGGCTCGATCGCTCATTTGTATTACATAGAGGAGGATACCTCTAAGGAGGTTGTGATTCCTTTAGATTCGATCTCGGTTGTCAGGGAGCATTCCGATGTGTTTCAGGAGATACCAGGCCTACCCCCTAGTCGAGAGATAGACTTTGTCATAGACTTATTACCAGATACGAGACCTATAGCACGCGCACCTTACCGTATGGCTCCGGCAGAGATGCGAGAGCTACGAGATCAGATTGAGCAGTTGTTGGGTCAGGGGTTTATACGGAGGAGTACTTCGCCGTGGGGTGCCCATGTGTTGTTCGTAAAGAATAGGGATAGATCGTTGAGGTTGTGTGTGGATTACCGAGAGTTGAATAAGGTCACGATACAGAATAAATATTCGTTGCCCCGAATCGATGACTTATTCGACCAGTTGAGGGGAGCTTCTTTATTCTCAAAGATTGATTTTCGATTGGGATACCATCAGTTGCGTATCAGGGAAGAGGATGTCTCGAAGACTGCGTTCTTAACGAGATATGGTTCTTACGAGTTTCAGGTTATGCCTTTTGGCTTGACCAACGCTCCAGCAGTGTTTATGGACTTGATGAATAGGGTGTTCAGAGAGTTCCTTGATCAGTTCGTCATTGTCTTCATTGATGATATTCTGGTTTACTCCCAAACAGAGGAGAATCACGCCGAGCATTTGAGGCAGATTTTGCAGACGCTACGTCAGAACGAGTTGTATGCAAAATATGAGAAGTGCGGGTTTTGGCTGAAGGAGGTTCAGTTTTTGGGGCACATTATTTCCGACCGGGGGATATCTGTTGATCCAGGGAAGGTATCCGCGGTGAGGGAGTGGGGAAAGCCCACGACGCCGACTGAGATCCGTAGTTTCTTGGGCCTAGCAGGATACTACAGGAGGTTCATTCGAGGATTTTCGAAGATAGCGGGTCCTTTGACACATCTGACTCGTAAGGGTGTGCCATTCATTTGGAGTGATGCCTGTCAGTTGGCCTTTGATGAGTTGAAGGATAAGTTGACCTCAGCACCTATGTTAGCATTACCGAGACCGGGAGTTGAGTATCTAGTTTACACCGATGCGTCCTTGCAAGGACTTGGAGGTGTATTGAAGCAGGAGAGTCAGGCCATAGCTTATGCTTCCCGTAAGCTAAAGCCTCACGAGAAGAATTACCCCACTCATGACTTGGAGTTAGCGGCAGTGGTATTTGCCCTCCGGATTTGGAGACATTATCTTTTGGGGGAGAAGTTTCGATTGTTCACGGACCACAAGTCCCTACAGTACCTATTCACATAGAAGGAGTTGAATATGCAGCAGCGAAGGTGGCTTGAGTTTGTGAAGGACTATCAGTTTGATATCCAATATCACCCGGGGAAGGCTAACGTGGTAGCAGACGCGTTGAGCCGTAGGCCAGTAGATGAAGTGGCAGGGGTGTGGAAGGCAAAGTGGAAGGAGTTGGGGCACCAGGATGCAGTGGACCGATCATTCATGTCGGTGATGACTGTTACACCACATATTGTCACGAGAGTGGTAAAGGCACAAGCAGATGACTCGTTCTGTCAGGAGCATATAGTTCAATTATTAGCAGAGGGAGCCGAATCCTATACCGTTAGCTCAGACGGGGGATTACGCTTCAATGGCAGACTGGTAGTTCCGGAAGGGGAGAAACTGCGACACGAGGTGATGGCAGAGTCGCACGGCTCACGGTTTGCGGTACATCCCAGTGGGGACAAAATGTACCAAGATATGAGACGTCAGTATTGGTGGCGCGGGATGAAGAGAGATATTGCCGTAATTGTTTCTAAATGCGCCACTTGTAAGCTGGTAAAAGTGGACCATCAGAGACCCGCAGGACTTCTATATCCATTAGAGGTTCCGATGTGGATGTGGGAGAGCATCTCCATGGACTTTATCACGGGGCTGCCTACATCACAGAGAGGTCACGACTCCATTTGGGTAATTGTGGACAGGTTGACCAAAGTCGCTCATTTTCTACCCGTAAGGACAGACTACACTTCGGGACAGTATGCCCATCTCTTTATTGCTGAGATAGTGAGACTTCACGGTGTGCCCCTAAATATCGTGTCTGACAGAGACAAGATATTTGTTTCACGGTTTTGGGAAAGTTTCCAGGAGGCCATGGGCATGGAATTGCGGTTGAGTACGGTGTATCACCCGCAGACCGATGGGCAAACCCAGCGTACAAACCAGATGTTGGAGGACATGTTGCGTATGTGCATCATTGATTTTGGGGGTGGATGGTAACAGTATCTTCCACTGGTGGAGTTTGCTTACAACAACTCCTACCAGTTCACCATTGGCATGGCTCCATTTGAGGCACTGTACGGTAGACCTTGTCGTTCCCCAGCATGTTGGTTGGAGGTGGGGGACAACAAACTACTTGGACCGGAAGTGATTCAGGATACTTTGGCAAGGATAGAGCTAATACGGAGTCGCATTCGGGTAGCTCAGGATAGGCAGAAGAGCTATGCTGATGCGAAGAGGTCCTTCAGGGAATTCGAAGTGGGGGACCAGGTTTTGCTCAGAGTATCTCCTATGAAGGGGATTGTGCATTTCGGGAAGAAGGGGAAGTTGGCACCGAGATATGTGGGACCATTCCCTATCATCGAGCGGATTGGACCGGTTGCGTATAGACTTGGGTTACCGGAGCATTTGCATCGGATTCACGATGTGTTTCATATTTCCTCGCTAAGGAAATATCTTAGAGACGATTTGGCTCATGCTCACATTTCTTTGGAGGACATCGACCTCCAGCCCGATAGCTCCTACGAGGAGGGGCCAATTGCGATTTTGGACCGAAGTGAGCGGAAACTGCGGTCAAAGATAGTTCCGTTAGTGCGTGTTCAGTGGTGACATCATAATATCGAGGAGTCCACATGGGAGCGCGAGGATGAGATGCGCGAACGTTATCCAGAGTTATTCTTACCAGGTACTTTCTAATTCCGAATTTCAGGACGAAATTCTGTTATTAGGGGGGAAGTATGTAATACCCCGTATTTTTATGTTATTTATTTATGGGATTAATTGAATTAAATGTGTATTAATTGGGAATTAATCCGGATAAAAATACTAGCGAGATGCGAGTTGGTACTTGATTTTAATGTGTATATATGACTAGATATGAATATTGAACTATGAAACTTGTCGTGAGATTGAAATACGGCAATTTGGAAATTTTGTTGAGACGCGTGTGACAGTCGCGTCAGGAATATTATTATTTAATTAAAAAGTGAATTTTAATTCTATTAACCGTATGGTCGTTTTGAGTGCGCCAACGCGTCCGGAAGGGTCTAAATAGTCAGAAAACACTAGCCGGGGGTTTAGTTTAGGTCCCGGGGCATTTTTAGGTCATGCCGGCAACGTATGAGGGCAGTTTGGTAATTTTAGATTTTTGGGAATTAAAACCAACGAAAATTAGGAAATAAAAATCTGATTTGGTAATTACCCACTAAACCCACTAACTACATCTTATGACTTAATGGGCTACGGGGGTTATTGGAATTAGTTCCAAAAGTTTCCTAAGGCAAACCCTAGCCACCATTGTCACCTTGGAGAAGAGGACTTGTAGAGAGAGAGAAAGGAGAATTCTCCAGAGAGAGAGAGAATCATCCATCAATTCGACATCAAAATCAGAGATATACATAAGGCAAGTGGTTTAATTTCATTAGTTGCAGAGAATGCTTCTTCCATGCGTAGGAATTGATAAAATTGTATTGTTTTTTTGGAGATTGATGATAACCCATTAAATTGAAATTAGAAACTTGTATTTTGATGAGGAATTTCATGTAGGATTGCATGTAGGTGATTATTCTAATGATAATATATCTTGGATGAAACAAAAATGGATTTAATTAGGCTCATTGATGATTTATAAATTTCTAGGGTTCATGTTCTTGAGATTGGGGCAAAATGTATAGATTTGATATTTGGATGATGTTTAGAATGAATTAACCCCACAAAACACGTTAGTATGTGACCTAAGTATGTTTAGGGACGATTAGAAACCTTGAACAATTGTTGGATTAATGTTTAGGTGAAATTAGAGAGGAAGAAAAGATGGAAAAAACGAAAATAGAAAATCTGGGCTCGAAACTGGCCTCTCGTTAGAAGACCTGCCCAGGTCGTTCGAACGAGCTTCTAACGAGTTGACAGTCTTCCTTTTAACGAGAGGGATGTTCGTTTGATGTCTTTCGTTCGAATGAGATCTCGTTAGATGCCCAGTTCGTTCGAACGAACTCTCATTCGAACAGCCTCGTTCGAACGAGACTTCTAACGAGCTGACAATTTAGGCTTTTGGTCTGTTTTGATTTCGCGTGTCCCGTAACCTTGTTTAATTGGAGAGATACCATTCCCTTGATGATAAATTGATATAGTTGGGACATTTGGGATATATATTGAGGTGTAAAACATAGAAGTGTGATTTGAATTAAATGGAAATTGTGGAATAGGACGTGAGTGACTATTACGATGCGAGAATTATTAACGGCTTAAATAATTGAATTAACAGGGAACTTATGAATTGTGTAACATTATAAGTCGGTACGAGAATGAGAAGTGTACCACAAATAAATTACGGTGATTACTAAGATGTGTGTATACTTAGTATATCTATATGATCTTATGTATATGACATACCTACCATACTTGCTATCACGGGAGGTTTACGTTCGCTTAGGGCCCTCGAATCCTTGTGTTGCCCGGATTTAGATTGGTACCTCGAGAACATAGGTCAGAGAAGGACTTATTGGGATGTTAATAAGTATGCTGATCGTGGGAGCGTAGGTATGTGCGTGACCCATGTGATGTGACTGTGTTCGCCTCCATTGTTTGTGATTTGTTATTATCTGAGAACGATTCCTGAGAGATTCGGAATGCGTGATCCTTATGTACGTGATGTACCGGGATGGATAGCAGAGTATGTGTGCACCGCAGCTTGGTCTCGGGTGCTTGTATTGTATATTTATGGCGTGACTAATATACACTTAAATTAATGAGAGCTTTCATATTGGTATTTTGCGGATAAATACAGAAATGCTTTGAGTAACTATAAAGGGATAACCTGTAATGAATTGTATTACTAATAATTGAGAACCTGAGTTCAGTAAAGCCCTCTATTTATTTGATAACGCTGGAACGTATAATGGGAATTGAGTAGTAAGGGGTAGAACTTATTACGGTTTGGTTAGATATGTATGTCACTTAGATGGGTACGGTACGTTAGGAGTGCACAAATTAGTCGAGAGGTGAGTACTTCATGTGAGTGCACGTCCTAACATGTATTTTGCATTCATTGTTTTAATGTTATTAAAACACTTGCTGTTTTTAAAATAATCCCCACTTTCGGGCTCTGACCCGTTTGCTTTCAAATCAATTTTGTAAAAACCATTTTAGGTGCCCAGCCACAAGGACACCATGCTTAGGATTTTCATTCAGGTGACGAGCTGTAGCTGTTTGTGGGAGTTACAGGACTTTACTAGTAGACGCTTCATCTATCTTGACTCTATATTCAGCTTTCATCAGTTGTAGGGCATGTCGCCCATTTCTATTAGAAACATTTCCTATTTCAGATTTTCAGACTTTTGGCATGTAATTAATTCAGGTTACTTTGTTTTATTCAGTTTAGTTGTGGGATTGTTGTGAGGATTTTTCCTCCGGACTTATTATTATGTTGTTGGTTATTCTATTACTTCGTTATGGTGAATGGTTGTTATTCTTTCATTATTCTTTTTCTGTATGTTAATCAGAGTTAACTTAAAATTTGGCAACTCACTTTTTAAATACTAGATGGTTAGTAATCATTAAAATGTTTTCGACAGTGATGCTATTTACTGGACCAACTTGGCATTTTGTATTAATTTAATAAAAGAGTAGCTACCCGGTATTTAATTAGTCGGGGTGTCACAACATGGGTCACCTAACGGTGCGCCTAGAAATTATCGCCTAAATTATAGGCACGCTCTCTATCTTTTCTGGGCTCACCGCCAGGTGACACATCTCCGGTCCGCATTCTTAAAATGCGGACTAGTCCGTACAAGAGCAGGACTGGATATATCTATATATATATATATATATCATTAAAAACATTGATGAAGACCTTCATGTGCTTCTCATGTCGAGTTCAAAGAGCAACAAAATTCAAACTTCATAAACCATAAAGTAATTTATTCAATTTTCTTTATATTTTACACATGTACACACACACACACATGTTCTAATATATATCTAAATTTTTAGTTATGTTCAAGCAATATAATTCAAAATTTATTTAAAAGAGCTAGTAGAATTCAGTTGGCTCATTTGAGAAAAATAGGCATTAAATAAATTTCAGGGGAATGATGTGCAATATGATGAGGCAATGTTTTTAAGATGTACATAAAGCTTTAGAGCTTTGATCACATCATTAAAAGCTTAAACCATTTAGAAGGCACGGGAAATGAGTTCACGCGCGCACTTAATTACACATATATATGTGTGCGGACTTCCCGCGTGTTATAAATGACATACTAATTAACTGCTTGTGTGTATGTGTGTGTGTGTGTGTGTGTGTGTGTGTGTGAGAGAGAGAGAGAGAGAGAGAGGACTAGAGATATCTCTTATTATGTCACCATGATAATGAAGATTGGATAGTTCGTTTGTGGTGAAAGCATGTAACTCTTCTTTATTCTCTTTATAGTCCGTGTCTTATTTTATGTGAGAAGTTATATATATATATATATATATATATATATATATATATATATATATATATATATATAGAGAGAGAGAGAGAGAGAGAGAGAGAGATCTCCAACATACCTCACTTAACATACCACTAAATATACCCATTTTTTATTATAACAAAAAACTGAGTTTTTTAACCAAACTCAGTATATATAATCTACATGGTAAGGAGATCGTCTACAAAAAAATCATCAAAAAATTCAACCCAAAGTGGGTAAGATGATGAGAAAAATTTTGAACGGTCGAAAATGCTCTTATATACCCACTTTTCATTTCACCCATTTTCGGGTTAATATGTTTTATGATTATTTTTGTAGATGATATCCTCATTATGGAGATCGCGTATACAAAATTTGGTATGTTGCTAGGAGATATGTTGAAAAGACTCACTATATATATATATATATATATTGTGGGTGAAGGCCCAACACGTCGACCACTCAAATTCAACGCTACATGGATAAACTCAAGAATATATCATGTGGATAATTGAAGACTCGGTTTGGTTACCTATATTCACGAAGAAGATAAATAGGAATGACCAACGAGACAATGAAGATCTAGAAGAGTTTTCGCCCAACTCAACTATTTTTTATCAGTATAATTACAACCCTCACCCCGAGACAAGGGGACATGTAATTCTGAACTTCTGATGAATTAATAAAAAAAACTGAGAAACCCTCTGTGGACGTAGGCTCTTGCCGAACCACGTAAATATTGTGTGTTGTGACCATTTTTTTACTCTTTTATCCCTTTTTCTCTTTAGGGTTATTAATTGTAATTTCTTGCCCTCACAATTGGCGTCGTCTATCTGAACGATTCTTTTTTTCTAAAATTCAAGTTAAGACCAAAGAGTGAACACAATTTTTCATCACCCACACAGTGAACCACTTGTTGGCGACCTACGAGAAAATTTGTGCCCACTTAGAGTCGGATTCGAGGTTCATCAAGACAGAAGTCCTAGATTTCTCCTAGAGGAGTAGATTTTTAGTAGAGAAATGAGCAGTCTAGATCAACAGAGATCTCACAACTAGTCGATGCTTATGAAGAATGAATCCACCAGCAAAAGGAGGCAACATGTCACCATATGGAAGAGAACGAATGTATCCAACGGAGATTGAAGAAGATAAATAAATAACTCCATAAAGGAAAGCGCAAATGCCATGGTCGGACCCCTAGTCCTCAAGCGAGAAAAACTCGCAGTCGAGGAAGGAGCACTAGACGCGAGCATGATCGTTCAGAGAACAAAAATCATCTAATGAGACGAAATCAGGATGAAGAATGTCACAAGAAGGATATAAGAAGCTTGGTCCAAAGAGAGATGGATTAACACCCAACACATCATAGAGCTAGATCCACAAAAATATGGCGAGAAGGTCCCTCATTACACAGATGCAGTCCCCATTTTTAAGAATATTGAGTAAGAGGAGGAGTATCCAAAGAAGTTCACAACCCCAAGATTCAAGATATATGATGGGAAGACTGACCCCATAGATCATCTTTTCCAGTATAAGCAAGCAACGACTCTACGGAACCATAATAATGCGCTTATGTGTCGAATATTCCCATCCATCCTAAGAGATGTCTCCTAGAAGTGGTTGGAGAGGCTTCCCCACAGGTTGATCAAAATCTTAAAGTCCCTTGCAGAATCATTCGTAGCTATAACTAGCAGCTCACATCCGAAAAGGATAGACGGTCTCCTCACCAGGAGGAAGAAACCACATAAGACATTATGAGAGTATGCCAAACGCTATTGAAAAACCTTCAACGAGGTGAAAGATTTCTCGGAGTAGGTTGTAGCATCATTCAAGATTGGTTTGACCCTAACTCCGTATTGCATAAGTTTCTCACCAAGAAGGAAGTAGATATCATCGATGATCTCATGATGTGTATTGAGAAGTACACCAAAATGGAAGATGTATTCAACCTCAACTAAGGGGAAAGTGGTCGCTCTAAGGTGACCAAAGGAAACGATAGAGAAATTACCCCAAAGAAGGGGAATAAAAATCAAAAGGGAGGAGCCAAGAACAGGAGCAAAGCAGACTCATCCAAGGCTTTCCAGGACGATAACACGGTTTTTAAAGGACCGATTTTTAAAATTCTGGGCAAGATCAAGAACTAGCAGTTCCTCAAGTGGCCGAAGAAGATGGGAGGTGATCCAAGCAAGAGTAACAATGCACTCCGATGCGCCTATCATAAGGAGAACAAACATAAAATAGAGAATTTCAAGGCAATAAAATCCCATCTAGAGGAGTTAACCCAGGTGGAGAAACTGAAGAAGTATATTGAGAAGAAAGTTGATCAGGTCGCCACCAAAGGTGACCCAAAGCCAAATAATGTGCGCACAATGAAGCAGGGCACGAGTTTGCTATTATTCACGAGGCATCTGTAAGAAATTGGGTTCTTACGGACAGTTCGTATATTAGGCCAACCACATAAAGTCAATTTTTAATCAGAATTTATCTTGATTAGTAATTATGTCTACATGTGATGATAATGTCGAGTTCAATTCTAATCAATCACACAAGTAAATTACTCATGCAAAGAAGTAAGTAAGTACAATGTCCATAAAGCTTGGTTCGTTATTAAGCATAATTGAGATGAGAACATCGTATTCGACACATGACAAGTAAGTACAATGTTCATAAAGCTCATGTGCGTGTGCAATAAAGGTGACAAGGAGTCAAACATGTAAAAAGTAGTCATCAATGATCAACGTAATGATATCCACACATTATTAAGCACACAAACGAAACAAAGTCATGCCTCAAAGTACTTTGAAAAAGTCACATGAATGGATGAAATGTAGAGATGATCCGAATATCTTAAATGTCTTTTTTCTTTTTCAAAAAATTTATCAAAAAAAAAATCCTTTTCTCATTTTCTAACGTTTCCTCAAAAACCAAAAATCTTTTTGAATGGATTTATTAAAATATATCAAAAAGAAAAACATATCACTATAATGATAATACAATCTAGCTATAGCGATATAAGAAATGATTATGCTAAACACCCTATTCTATAAACATGTCTCGACCTCAGTCATTAGGTCCTGAGGAGTTCTCAAAAGGATAAGTCATCCTATGAAATTCCTCCATCAAACATTGTGAAGTCTTGACTAAAATACTCTACTTGATCTCAAAAACTCTCAAACCCTGTAAGATGATGTTCGGGAGCATGTGGAGTAACACATGTGGGAGTGCGTGTGGGAACATGTGTAGTAACTCATGTGGAAGCATACTGGGGAACACGCATATGAGAAACTCTCCCTAGCTTCAAACAAAACTCTCTAAGGTGACCTCTTTGTTTGCAATGGGAACAAACATAAACGGGCTTGGGTCTACCCTGATCAAAATGTCTAGGCGAGCTCTCCTTGGTAGTTTAGGTCACCTTAATGGGTTAAGTTGAGGGACATATGGATCCATCATAAACTCGAAAACTAGATCAGGTGCGACATGGGAAGTGGATGCACCATCATAAACTATTCCTTTCCTCTCAATGTTACCTAATGCGGGACCAAGGAGAATCTTTTTTATCTTCTTAGATGTGTCCTCTAAAATGTCCTTGACCTTCCTGGCACGTTCTAGATCAATCTCTAGTTAGGATACACGAGCTTCAAGTTTTTCACGATTTCTAATGAATAATGAAGATCTCTTGTAATACTAGCCGCGGTGTTGGTCAAATTCATCTTTTCCCTACGTATAACAATGAACTGCTCACACAAAGAAACTTTCACCTTCTCGAGTTGACTCATCGACACCTCAGACTCTCTCAAAACATTCACCTCATTCTCTAAATCTAACACTCTAAGAGAAAAATCTTTATTAAGCTTTTTCATTTTTAAATTCAAAGATCACTAAATTCCTTTTGGAGTCAACCTTCTACCTCACTCAAATTCTCTTCTTCACTCTCACTTTCTCCCAAATGGTTCGAAACATCATCGAGGCAATCACGTTTAGAATTTTCCTCATCGACGTCGAAAAAATTAAAAATGCTAATGTGACTTGCCATGAAAGCACATAAATTTCGGTTACGTGATGATTCATCCCCGGAATCCACAAACTCGATGTCATTATCGGTAAAAGTGGCCATATGTGCAACTTTATTGCCTCTCTTAAGCCTAGTGGCACACTCGTGGGCTTTATGTCCCTTTCCCTCTCACTCATAGAGTCTTATCTCATCTTTCTCACAAACATTTGTGCCCTCATTCCCATTTTTATTTTTCTCAGGAATCTTTCTTTGGAAGAATTTTCTTTCTTAAATTTGAGATTTTTTTTTAATTTTTAGCAAAAGGGGCTAAATTATCAAACTCAAAATCAAATTCAGACTCAAAATCACAAACTTTTTTTTCTTCTTTTAGGCTGAGCCTTCAAATCAATCCCTATTTCCCTTTTTAACAGTTTTGGAAAACATATCGATTTCATAAGTTTGAAGGTCTCCTACGAGTTCTTCTAACCTAAGAGTATCTAATATTCCCAACGAATTCAGGACAATGACTTTGGGGATAAAATGGGCCGAAAGTGATCTTAAAATATTCTTACCTACACACGTCTCAAGATTTTTCTCACCTAAATTAAAAATAAAGTAAACTATATCATACAATCGTGCATAAAATTCATCAAATTACTCAGACTATAGCATGGTAATAGTCTCAAATTGAGTGGTGAGATTTTACAGCTTAGAAACTTTCACAACATTGGTAACCTCGTGAGTGAGCTGAAAGGTATCCCAAGCTTCTTTAGACCTGGTGCACGTCATAATGCTACGAAACTCATCAGGGGTGACGATTCCAGAAATAGCAGTTAAGCCGCGAGAGTTATAAGTACTCCATTTAAATTCATTCTCTATCCAAGCAGTGATGGGGTTAAGACTTCCGACATTGTCGTTGGTCATAGTGGGTGGTGTCCACCCTATTTCACATATAAGACAAAACCTTTCATCAATTTCTTTTAAAGCAGACCTCGTCCTAGCTTTCCAATACGCATAATTTGGCCTATAAAAAACAGGAAGTCTATTATACAAATTATCCACAGAATCCAAAATTGTAAAGATCACCAATTTAAAAAAAAAAAATCGATATCCAAATTTTCTTTTTGTAAAAAGGATCACACAATATTTTAGTGCAATTGGCTCTGATACTAATTTGAGAAAGCGGGTTCTTATGGACAGTCCGTATATTAGGCCAACCACACAAATTAAATTTTTAATCAAATTTTATCTTGAGTAGTAATTATATGTACATGCGATGATAATGTCCAATTTAATTCTGATCAATCACACAAGCAAATTACGCATGCAAAGAAGTAAGAAAAAATCCCTAAAGAGGGTAAAACCTTTATTTAGCACCATAGAGTAATTGACAAACACGGTCGATTGAAAGACTACTTAGAATGACTAAGTACGATGCGCAGAGTCTTCAATTCTTCTACAAAATATGGCCCAGTCCAATGTCGTCCATAGGAAGAGAACTTCCCTCCATATCCACTGATCAACCTTTCTTCTTCTTCAACAGTGAAACCTCGGTTCCACAAGCCAACAGTGGAGATTGACTCTATAAGGGTTTATACAAGGTCTATGGAAGCTAAGGTTTCATAAATCTCACAAATCGCATATGGGAATATATGATTTTAAAAAAATGGTTTTGGAAAAACCAATATGGGAAACTTTAGAACACGTATTGGAAAATTATTTTCGCCAAATTTATTAAGAAATTTTGAACAAAACAAGATTTTATAGTAAAATCATGAATTTTGAGGCAGCGCGGTCATTCGAACGAAATCAGACCTCGTTCGAAAGAAAACTACAGTTTCGTTCAGACAGCCTACAGTTTCATTCTAATAAAACCATATTTTCGTTCAAACAACCATCTAACGAGCTTCGAACGAGAATTCTCTATCAAGGCAGGGATGTTATGTTTGCATGTCGTTTGATGTTGGTTCAAACGAAACCACACATCTCGTTCGAACGAGACCCAATCTCAGTTGAACGAGACTAAAAAAAACTTTTTCTTTTTAAATCCCTTATATAAAAAGCCTCGATTTTAAAAGTAAATATCCCAATATATGATTTATAAAAATTCATGAAAGCATAGCTTTTATACCTCCATAACGTATTGGTGTGCCTTCGAATGATCTTGGTGATGTAGTGTTCGGTTTGAGATGCAAGTTTGTAACAAGATACACTAAAACTATAAAATAAGCCTAAGTTATGATAAATTATAAAATCTTTCTCTTACAACCCCAAGAAGATCTAGGGCCATGCAATTCAGATGGAACTCAAATAGGCCGTGACAATAATGGAGGCCTTCTAAATTGATCCCACCAAAAGCCAAGCTGGCAAATGGAGTGACCAGAAGATAGCACATAGTCTTCGCGAAAGATGATTTGATCAGGGTAAGAATCCCACGCCGCGATTCCCTAGTAATCACTCTCAGGATTTAAAACTGGGATGTGGACAAGCTGTTAAATTATCAAGGTAGTTATTTGGAGGTGATGTATCTGGAGCTTTTTCACAAGCTTAAGCTAAAGATAATAGATTTGAAATAAGCGACCGTCCCACTGTTCGGCTTCACTTGAAAGATGGCCATGCCATTAGGGAAGGTAGTCATTCCTGTAAGGACATGGAACATCACTAAACTCATTGAGTTTCTTGTGGCGGGCATTGACTCTCCCTACCACGCCATCCTTGGAAGGGGATGTCTACATTCCATGAGGGCAGTACCCTCAACCTATAATAAAAAACTCAAGTTTATCACAGAGCGGGATATAATGGAGATCAAAGGAGATCAGGACATTGCTCGTAAGTGCTACATCACTGCTATCAAGCCAAAGCAAGAAAAGAAGAAAGAAATGGAAGTCATCCTCGAAGCATCTCAGGACGGAGCCACTCCATCTAAATAGCAACTGAAGTATGGTAGACCAGGGGTAGAAGAGACATGTTTGTGGAAAAGCTAAAGTAAGTAGTTTTTTATGAGAGCTGACAAGCTAGGAAATTTCGAATCGTCACTACATTGTCTGACCAAGAGAGGGAGGAATTAATTATTTTCCTGACGCATAACCTAGACATTTTTGTATAGGAGCTATATGACATGCCATAAATTGATCCGAGAGTCACTTGTCATCAATTTCACATTGACCCAGCATTTTCACCGATCACACAGAAGGCTCGCCGCACTGCCCAAGAAAAGGCCAAGGCAGTGGAAAGGGAGGTAGGGAAACTTATGGAGGCAAGATCTATTAGTGAAGTTTAATTCTCAAAATAGCTCTAAAATACAGTGATAGTCCGAAAGAGAAATGACAACTAGAGAGTATGTGTGGACTTCACTTATCTCAATAAGGCTTGTCACAAAGACAACTTCCCTCTGCCGAAAAAAGATCAGTTAGTCGACGCCACAGTAGCCCATGAGCGGATGAGCTTCCTAGATGCCTACTCGGGGTACCACCAAATCTCACAGTGCGGCCCTGACCAAGATAAAACCTCATTTATCACTCCCATGAGATTGTACTGCTTCAAGGTCAAGCCTTTTGGCCTCAAAATTATTGGAGTCAAATACAAGATATTGGTTACTAAGATGTTCAAAAAACGGGTGAGAGAGACGACGAGTGTTCAAAAGCCCTTGAAGAAATCAAGTATTAACCAAGCAAACATCCTCTGGTAGCCATTCCAAATCCAGGGGACCCTCTCTACCTCTACCTAGCAGTTTTAAGCTACGCAGTCAATTCAAACTTGGTTTGCGAGTAAGAATGATGATAATCCCCCCATTTACTACGTCAGCAAGACGCTTCTGGACATCGAGCAGTGTTACATCCCAGTAGAGAAGTTGGCCCACTCTTTTATCATCGTGTCCTGAAAGTTAAAACACGACTTTGAGGCCCATTCCATCATAGTCATCACATCATTTCCTCTTAAAGGTCTTCTGTGCAAGGCTGGCCTCTTTGGACGCATCTCAAATGGTTAGTTAAACTCGGAAAGTTCCATATACACTATCAAGCAAGAATAACAATCAAGGGACAAGCGTTGGTTGATTTTATAGTAGAATTTATGGGAGAAGAAGCACCTAGCGACCAACAGGTTGTCGACCAATTGAAAGATCGTGGGATTGACCAATCTAGAAAATGGATATTGTATGTGGATGGCGCCTCTAACTCTAAAGGGGATGGAGTATGGATTGTGCTCATCACGCCGGAGAATGCCATGATCAAGCAAGGAATCAGGTTGTGCTTTAAAGCATCCAACAACGAAACTGAGTACGAAGCCCTCATAGATGAACTACGTAAGGCTCACTTGCTGATAGAAAATCACCCTGATGTATATTCCGATTCATTGCTGGTGTCCGTCCAAGTTACTGGATATTTTAGCGCCAATGTTGAAAGGATGGAAGCATACCTGCATGAGGCTCGCGATTTGATTTCAAAATTTGAGGGATGTCCACATTCAACGATTCCCCTAGGGGCATAAAAGCCACGCCAATGCCTTAGCAAACCCTAAGTTCAGCAGTGGACTCCAATCTAAGGAGAACGATTAAAGTGGAATTCCTCTACAAACCCAACACTATGAAGACGGTGGTCTCCGAGCACGTTCTCGTCGTGGAAAAAGGTCTGAGATGGATGGATATGATAATTTCCATCTATAGAACGATACCTTGTCGATCGACAAAAAAAAGATTATCAAGTTTGGGAAAAAGTTGCACGATTTTATCTCGAACTTGAAGGAAAACTTTACAAAAGGTTGTTCACAGGACCTTATCTCCAATGCGTGTGTCCAAAAGACGTCGACCAAGTTCTCTACGAACCACGAGAAGGGATTTATGGGAGCCACTCAAGAGGAATATCACTTATTTTTTGAGAAATCAAATAAGTCTATTAGTGTCCATATATGCAGAAAGACGCAAGCTTTTATGTCCAGAAGTGAGAAAAGTGCTAAAAGTTTTCCCCATGCTTCACCAACCAACCAGTGACTTAACGTCACTAACTAGTCCGTGGGCATTAGCCTAGTGGGGTTGGATATTGTCAGGCCACTCCCAACAGCACCAGGAAATTGCAAGTTACTACTGGTCGGCACAGATTATTTCATAAAGTGGATTGAAGCAGAGCAGTGGCGAACAACAGAGACACAGATGTGATCAGATTCATCTAGAAGAACGTCATAACACGCTTTGGGGTACCCAGGACAAGCATCATGGACAACGACACAAAGTTTGAAAGGGGACCTTTACAAGGTTTCTGCGACGACCATGGAATCAAATACCATTTCAGTTTTATGGCCTACCCCCAAAGTAATGGCCAAGTAGAGGCTTCAAACAAAACGATGCTCGGCGGATTGAAAAAGAGGTTGGAAAGAGAAAAGGGAGCTTAGGTGGATGATCTTCCCCATGTTTTGTGGACATATTGTACTACACCTAAGATACTCACTGGGGAAAACACGTTCGCTTTGACTTATGGAATGGAAATTGTGACCCCCTGGAAGCTGGTCTGCTAACCATGAGGTCTAACATTGTTGAGCAAGGTTTGAATGACAAAGTTATTAGCGTTGAACTTGACCTAGAGGAAGAACGAAGGGAACACGCCAGAGTAAAATTGGCCTCATACCAACAACAATTAGCAAAGCAATACAAGTGCGTCAATCTGAGAAAGTTCCACATCAACGATTATGTCCTCAAAAAAGTCATCGGCAGTGCCAAAAAACCTTTAGACGACAAGTTGGGACCTAACTGGGAAGGATCATTCAAGGTGATCAGATACGATCTGTAAGGAGCCTATCATTTGGAAACAATGGAGGGAAATAAGATACCTAGATCTTGGAATGTAGCTAATCTCAAGAATTTTTACTTTTGAGTTCCCACTTGCTTAAGTTTAAGTTATTTCTAGTGTACTTAGTTTTTGCAAATTTTTATTTCAAAACTTATGATGCTCGCGGTTTGATCTAGCATTTTTAATAAAAGTCCAAAGGGGTTTATTTAGTAATTAAAACATTATTCCAAAATGGCAGGCTTACATTTTAATTCAACGATGGCAGTATCAATCATCATTACCTTAGCTTAATTACAATTGCGAACTAGTTAATTATAATTAAACCTAAGGCCTTCAGGTCTTCGTCGTGACAAACACAAAAGCCTCATGAATTGTACAGGAAAACAAAAGACCCCTAGGCACTAAATGAACCCAACTTTCGTCGGATTTTATCTTGAACTGGCGGATGGCCCTAAAACTAGGTGCATTTTGTCCATAGTTTGTTTTATGCCTAAGGTAGTGTGATGACACAACTTAAAAGGTAAGGCAAGGTAATTAAATACATGCTCGACATAATGAAATGAAAAAATGAGAAAGGAAGATATTAAGTAAAAAAATTGTTACAAAAAGTTACAAGTAACAGAAATATCATTTACAATAACAAAAGTACAAAAAAAAGAAAACAAGTTATGATCGAATGGCGAGAACAACAACAATGGCTCTTCTTTGGTTGTCATTAGGAATTGGTTGGAACTCATTGTCACTCTCATGAGAAGAAAAATAACACTTAGTCAACTGAAGATGAACAACGTCTAAAGGAACCCAACTTTCTTCGTTGCCAAAGGGTGGATGCTGATAAGCCAGGCAATCAACTTGGTACATATACCAAAGTTGAGAGTCCTTAGAACCTTCAACACCACTAAGGTATTTTTCCAACTATGTTTATAGGCTACGCTTTTCACCTCGTCCAACCTAATAGGGGCATCCGCCCACTCTTCCGCATAACCAGTAGACCACGCTGCTCGAGGACCTATTCTGACTAGATACCGCAGTTTAACGATGTCACGGCTAAAGCCCATAACCATAAAATGATCTCTTCGACTGCTATCCTCTGCCCTAGCGAGTTTCTTTAAGAAGGTCATTTTCAGCCTGGAGGAGGGCCCCAACATCTCCGATATCCTTTTCCTCAGCTTGTTGCGCTTTCAAGGAACTCACTTCCTCATCCATGAAAGTGCCCATGTCTCCAAGTCTTTTACATTATCTTTTAACTTGGCTGCGAGGGCAGACTGGTTTTTGTAGGCATAGTCATCTTTTTTAGGGCCTTGCAAACAGAAACTAATGCTCAGTAAGCTTAAACACTTTCATCCCCGACTAAGGATGACATTAAGGTTGCCAGCGAAAGAAGGAATGTCCTCGGCAACATATGTATACTACATAAAGTAAGAACAAAGGGGGAATGTTCAGCAATAATTCAAAAAAAATTGAAATTTACAAAAGTCTTTCATTAATAATCAAAAGGGGCAAAGCCCTTACAAGCAAATACCGAAGGAAAAATAAAAGAGCATATAAGCTAATCTTTTTTAACTAAGTTTCCTTGCTCTTCACCTGCTCCTAGGTCTTTGGGGCTTTGCCCTTGGCAGGTGCATCAGTGGTCTGATCGGCCGGGGCATCTGGGGTAGCCTCCTCCTCATCTTTTGGCGGAGAACTAGGGTCATGCTTGCTAAAAAAATTTGAGTTAGCAAGGACATTCGTCCTTACTAAAGCAGTGTCCCAAAGCTAGATTTCCTGGTGTAGGTCAACTGGTGCACAACATCCTCACAGGCTTCAGTTTATCCCTTATCATAACTGGCCTCCTTGGCAGAAGAAAGTTCTTAATATTCTTTCTTCAAACGATCACGCTCGGACTTCAGCTGGTCATTGACGACCTTCAGCTGATCATGATCTCTCTTCAGTGTGTGCATGGCATCACTAATGGACTTCTTCTCTTCTCTATAAACCCTCTTGGCAGCAGCGAGGGCTTCCTTGGACTTTTCTAAGGCCACCGTTCGATCATTATTTATTTTGGACTGATCTAAGCGGTTGTCCAGGATGGAGACAAAATCTATCACAAACTGTAAACAAGAAATGTGTTAACAACACAAAAGAGGGATCCAATAACTTTAGAGAAGAATAAAAATAATTTTTAGCTTACCAGGGATAATACCTAAGCGGCGTGGGATGAAAGTTTCTCGTAAGAAAATTTTTTGAATTGCTCGCAATCAGTAGCGAGCACTACCCCCTTCAGCAGACCATAGGCCAATGAAGGGTTCTTGGCCACCAATATCACTTGTGGAGTCCTCACAGATGTGGGTGCATCACCCTTCTTAGAAGGTTGCAGAGGCATGGGGACCTTGTCCTTCTTATTTTTTTCTCGAACTGATAAGACCGAGTCAGTGGCTGAAGGGATTTCTTCAAGGACTTAGTCCTAGGGGATGAGGGATTGACATTATCATCATCAATCAGATATATTCTTCTCTTGGGGGCCACTGAGTCTGTAGGAATGGACTCAACGTTTAAGGATTTGAAAGAGGAGGAGATAAAAGCTCTCACTTGGTGATGGAAGATCAAGAATGTTGTCTACTGGACGAGTTGTAAAGTTTCCAGTAGCATTCTTATACTCGAGGAGAAACGAAGCACAACGAGGGTGGTCAGCACCTTGAATCAAGGATTCCCTAAAATTCCTGACCTTCAGTAACTCTTCCCTGTTAATATGGGCAAGAGAGGGATTTTTCTTCTTCGATCGAGTTACTCAGAAAAAGAAGAAATATTATAAGCAACCACACAATCAAGAGTTTCAAAAGGCATAAAGGTAAAGTATTGACCTCTATCACTCCCCCATTCTGGGCACAAAAACCCTTTGTACTGTTCGGCCTTTGAGCGAGGAGGATGATACCAATTTCGAGCAATAAAACCTTGATCCCAGTATCCTACCAGTCTTCCTCACCTTCAGATATAGAATATCATCTTCTATATGAGACTGGGAATAGAAAAACCTAATTTCAGGGATCCCTATATTGGTCCCATATAGTTCATTTATTCTGTAAACCCCATTTATAATCCGACATGTATTTGGAGCACATTGGGCGGGAACAATATCGAAAAACTCCCAAAATTCCAGAAAAAGTTGGTTTAGGGGAAATGTTATTCTCAACTGAACTACTGAAAGAGTGTGGATCCAATAGCCACCATCTATAGCGATGCAATTAATAGGCATGGGAGCCATATTCAATCATAACCCAAGAAGGAATTGAATAATTTTTTCTAAACTCCTCCAAGTTCTTCTCATTGACGGTATATAGCATTTTCAAAACAAGCAGAGAATGGAAGAAGAATACGCAACGAATATATACAGAAAGAACTATGAAGATGGAAAAAAGCAAAAGAAAACAAAGAGGACTTACAGAATTGACTGAGAAAACAGGAGCTTCAGAGATTCGTTTTGAGTAAGAGAATGAAGCAAAATGATGGTATAGAGTTTGAAACAAGTGAGGATCGAGTTCCAAGATTTCAACCATACGGAACAACACTCAAGATCGATTTTGGCCGTTCATTTTCCTACATGGACCAACGTACCTTGATGTTTTAAAATTATCACGGACATATTCGAGCACACATCTTAGGCTTTGAACTCAACTTGGACCAACACGGGATGTAAAATTCTTCGGCCCATCTTTGACAAAGAATTTTAGAGGCAATTGTGGGTGCAAAACTATAGAGGTCCAATTTTTGAAAGTCCAAATAGCACGCTGCCCGAGTCAAATTCAACTTTATATGGATAAACACAAGAGTATATTAGGTGGATAATTGAAGACTCGACTTGGTTACCTATATTATGGGAGAAGTTAAACAGGAATCGCCAGCGAGTGAATGGAGAGTTAGAGGAGTTTTCGTGCAACTCAACTACTTTTTATTACTATAATTACAACTCTCACTCTATGGTAAGGGGACATGTAATTCTGAACCTGTGACGAATTAATAAAAAAACTAATAAACCCTTCGTGGATATAGACAATTGTCGACCCACGTAAATATTGTATGTTGTGATCATTTTCTTACTGTTTTAACCCTTTCGCTTTTAGGAGTATTAATTGTGATTTCTTGCGCACACACACACACACACACACACACACACATATATATATATATATATAGAGAGAGAGAGAGAGAGAGAGAATAATGCTCTTATACAATCTTCTCGTATTAGAGATAAATTTATAACTTGGTTAGGGCTTTAAATTTTTCAGGCAATGTGTAGCTACTTTTTATGATTCACAAGGGAGGGGGAGTTTGCAAGATTGCAATAGCATATATTCAAGAGACCCTCTCTCCTCCTTAAATCTTGAAATTATTTACTAATTTTCAACAACCAGGGTCCCTCCTCCACCTTAAATTTTGAAATTATTTACTAATGAATTCACACGAGCATTTTTGTGTTTATCATAAATAATGAATTCAACATCTTCCGATTGATTGGTGGATTCTAAAGGCGCCACAAAACTATGTCCCAATGCCAATGTCCTTAAACTCGTACATCCTGTGTTAAATAATTGTGTTGTGGTGACGAAGAAATTTTTCTAAGATGCCTTTATCAACTGCTTTTTTTAATCAACCTTTGCCCTCTTTGGGTGGGTGGTCTTTTTAATTGTCCATCTTGGATTGACAAGTATATACTCTCACTTTCTTTCTGACTACATTTTAATTGTAGTTACTAAAGGCATAGTTTTGATTCTGAGGAGCTCTTATAATAATAACTCAATTGTTTAAATAAAATAGTTATTTTATGAATACATTATAAACAACAAAATCATAAAATTATCTGATTGATATCCATTACCGCAATAGTATGATTGCGATTGTTTTTTCATCTGAATCTAAATTCGACAATCTAAAAAAATATGTTTGTTTTTATATCTGAATGAACCTAATTATATTAAGACTGATTCAGATTTCATATTCAAATTTCAGATTTAGACTTCAAATGTTCATTTACCTTTTAATCATTCAGAGGTAAAAATAGTCATTAACCTCGTAATCATTTAAGAAAACATGCACTATTTGATACCTCTTAAATCTGAATAGTTTAAATTCAGACTTAAAAGATAAAAACAATTAATATCTATGATTACTATATCCACCATCTAATATCTAATATTAAAAATGTTGTCTTCTCTTGAAAATGTGCCACGTGGCATCATAATTGAGTCCCATTTATTATTATCTGTACTCCTCAAATTCCACTCCCATTTAGCATCTCATCATTCACTCAACTTCTGAATGAAGAAGTTGAGAAGACCATGTCGTCTACTCTATTCAACCATCAATATCCCTCCATCTTTGTCAAAGCCTATATGTATTCCTCCATTTCCATTATATCTCTCTCCCTTTGAATTTCTCATTAATCTATGAACTTTCTACATCCCACAAACCCTATTTAAGAGATATACGCATGATGTCTTATAGTTATGCATCAAGGAAAGAGTGATTTCTAAATCCCACAAACCCTATTTTCCAGCTCTCTAAACTCGATGTTTTTTTTTCTGGCATTGCTAAGTTTACGATGATGATGATGATGATGATGATGTAAACTGGGGTCAAAGTCGCTCTAAAGTAGTAATTTTTATGTAATTATATCATACTTACTCTTGGAAAAAAATAAGGGGAAAACATCAACCACTGCGCTCACCTAGGCTCTCTCTGGTGTAGTCTGCACAAGAGTTTGAGTGATACAAATCTTGGTGCCAGCTTAAGTTGCTGGACATATTGTCATACAAAGGGGCTTTCATATGCCTTGGAAGATTCTTTTAGTAACAAATGCTACTTTGATACATTGCTCCTAAACCAAATATGATTCATGTATTTAATAGAGTAAAATTACATTTCAAAGTATCCCTTACTGATAGGTGCTAATCTCCAATCTCCATTAATGTTGAATGTTCCATAGTTTAGAAATTCTTGCTTTCAATTCTGCAATCTTCCAAATCACATCTCCTTTAGAGATGATAATACGGACAATGAGATTGGCTTGATTTTTTTAGCGACTCCTCTGTGATTTGAATGGTCATAAGGCTACCACTAAGGTAAGGTTTTGGCAGAGATTAATTATCCACAATAATGGGTTCGTTCATGTTTTATTTAAAGACGCTGGCATAAGATTGTGTTTTGAATTGTGGAGACCATGGATTGAAGGTAAGAAGTCTATCTCCGTTTTAAATCCTTCACCGAAACAGATCTGAAAATAGATCAGTCATTGAAACATATCATAGAAAAGGTGTAACCTTCAAATTTATTAATCTATTTGTGTTTTTATCTTAAAAAATACAATTTTATAAATTATTACAGTATTTTTTTGAAATAAGTAATTTGATAAATACAATTATGTTTTATAAAATTGTATTTTTTTTAAATATATAATTTATCAGTAATAATTTTTTTAATAAAAAAAATTACAAAGAGCCCCCACATCGTGCGAAGCTAAAACCTAGTTAATTTGTAATAATGCCAGACTCTATAACCACCCATCTATTTTTTATGTAGTATAATAATAATTGAAGTGGACGCAACAAAACACTGGAAGATAAACTACACTTTGATTTGAGAGAGAGAGAAAATAGTTGAAAAACGAAACTTCAAATATTGTTGTGCCATTATTAAATACATAAAACATTGGTAATAGGAAGAAAAGGTACATCCTGATTAAACTTATTTGATAAAGATATCCACACTGTTATACAACCAGCAATAAACAGAACCATCAAATAGTACAAAATCGCTAACGGTAACCTTGAAATTTGTTCCTACACAACCCGACCAAGACAAATCTCATTCGGTTATATTTTTGGTTCTTTATCTTTTGGGTACGCACAAGTCACAGATTGAAAGGTGGAAGGGTAGGGAGATTACTTGTAGTTAATGACGAAAACAGAAAGCACTCAAATCAGTTCTTGACCTATTTGGTGTACGCGGGGGTCGTTGCCTGGCTTGTCACCTTCACAATTATTCTCATCTAACAATTGGGTTGGAGGCTCTTCTTTTTTAGCTTCAATAACTTCTTTGGGGCTCAAAAAACTGGGTTGATTGGTTGAAGATAAAAGTCTTGCCCACATCCTATCGGTTATCACTACTTTATTCTGCTGCTCAGTTATACGCTGCACATACCAAATCCCATATTAAGCCTTTCCTAATGGGGCTAATATATATATATCCTGTAAGGATTCTATATGAAGCACTCCGATACATACCATTTTTTTAAAATATTAAATAAAATGAATTTTTTGATGAAATTTCATGAATATGATTTTTAAAGTGAGAAGATCATCTTCAAATTTTTTTCATCAAAAAGTGGGTGATGATGATCATCTCACCCATTTTTTGATTGAATTTTTTTATGAAAAAAATTAGAGATCATCTTCTCACTGTGGAGATCATATCCACTATGTTTCATCGAAAAAATTATTTTTTTTACTATTTAAAAAAATTGTGTACCGAAGTCTGTACCATAAGAAATCCTTACCAAATACTCCCCATATATACAGGGGCGGACCCATGTAGGGCCGAAGCGGGGCGGCCGCCCCAGCTCACTTTTAAAAAGAAAAAAATAGGATCATATACTAAATAATCCCTCAAGCATTTTTTAATACACGTTTACTCCAAGCCTTTTTATTTTGCTCCAAAAAGTCCTTCATCATGCCGCGGCGCGGAGAATATTAATTAAATGAGTGTTTGAGGGACTTTTTGGTACAAAATAAAACGCTTGAACTAAAAGTGTATTAAAAAAATGTAAAATTTTGATTTCCTCACTTACCCAACTGCTCTCTCCTCCACCAGGTATATTTTGATCTCCGATGACCCGATCCCCAAATTTTATTTATATTTCATCATTTATTTATTTTGTGAAATTATATGTGAAATTAAATTTATAATGTAAAATTATATGTGAAATTAAATTTATACTAAAATTATTAATTTATGTTGTATTAATTATCATATGATATGTTGATAATGGTTTTTAGTGTTGAAAATGAATATTATGCCCAAAAAAGTAAAAACAACCCAAAAAATTCTTGATAAAACTCGAAATAACTCCCAAAAAAATTGTCTCTGGGGCTCCTGCCCCCCAAACCCCCGGCCGGCAACACTTGAAAGTTTCGCCCCAGTTGACACAAAATCCTGAATCCGCCACTCTCTCTCTCCCTCTCTCTCTCTCTCTTTATATATATAAAGAGAGAGAGAGAGAGAGAGAGAGAGTAGGACAATGGTGGGTACTATTCACTACGATTTATGGTGCATAACTGTTATTTTGTCTTTTTATTATTATAGCGTTTAATCATTTGTTATATAATGTTATATTAGAATTATATGCTTGCAGTAAAATGTTATAATTTCGAAACAGAAGATTCGATATTGTATATACACGCATGATATAATAGAACACAAGTCAAAAATTAGTTTACGGCATTTTTATTATGACAAAAATGCCATAAACAAAAAATTATGCACCATACCCTATGCTGAAAAATACACACCACCAGGCTACTTTATGACTTGTATATAAAGCAAGAAAGAGAATATTTGTGTCAACTCTTATTTCCCACCCGTTTGACCTACTAATTTCATGGGCGGGTTTGGGTTCAACCCATTAAAGGTATACATAGTAATTGTATGCCTTATTTTAGGCTTCAAGTCCTCGGGTGGTTCAAGTTCATTAATTTTTCTAAAAAGCCCAAATTAACGTCCTTTTATCACTTAATTATGGTCCAAAAGATAACACAGTGTCAATTCAAATGTGTTTTGTCTTATTCATATCGGGTCATTTTGGATTTAAGTGACTAGTCAACTGTAACCTAATTAATGATGCCAAATGACACTGGTGTTGATTGGTGTTTTGGTTTTACCTGTTAAGTCTAAATCTTATTAAGTCTAAGGTTATGTTTATTTGCACATCTGAAATCTAAACTTAAGCCATTCAAATTTCAAAAGAAGCAAAAATATATTTATTTTTCATTGAATTCAGATAGCACGATAATATTTTTGAGTTAATGGTTCAGAAACTCTTTAAATCTGAACACTTAAATCTGGACCAAAGTTTGTTTTTAATAATATCCTTAAAATGATAGTAATACATTTGAAAGATAATCCATAGATAATAAAAAAAAAAACTGTTTTTTCTACTAAATAAAAAAAATTATTCTTTCTACTAAATAAAAAAAAAGTTGTTTTCATAAAAAAAAATAAAAATAAAAAATAAAAAGCTGTTTTTTCTACTGAATAAAAAAAGCTATTTTTTCTACTGATTAAAAAAAGTTGTTTTCATTGAAAAAAAAAAAACATTTTTTTCTACTAAATAAAAAAAGGCTGTTTTCATTTAAAAAAAAAAGCTGCTCTTTCTACTAAATAAAAAAAAAAACTGTTTTCACAAAGAAAAAAGCTGTTTTCCTACTAAATAAAAAAAAAGTTTTTTCACAAAGAAAAAAGCTACTTTTTCTACTAAATAAAAAAAAAAACTGTTTTCATTAAAAAAAAAAGCTGTTTTTTCTACTAAAAATTAAAAAAAAATGTTTTTTCTACTAAATAAAAAAGAGTTGTTTTCATAAAAAAAGGAAGCTGTTTTTTCTACTAAATAAAAAGAAGTTGTTTTCATAATGTTTTAAATATACATTTTGTATATAAAATAAATATAAGGGTAAAATGGTCCAAATAATCTGCATTTAGATTCCAGATATAAATCTGCAAACAACAGTATACATTCAGAAGTTTCATTCAGACAGTAAACAAACAATTTTTTCAGATTCAGACTTCAAACAAAAAAACAAATGCAACCTAAATCTGAACCATTCAAACTTAAAAGGTATCAAATAGTATTTGTTTTTTTAAATGATTAAGAGCCTAACGATTATTTTTCCCTCTGAATGATTAAGAGATAAATGTACCTATGAAGTCTAAATAAGTGCCGTATAAGAGGTTCGTATTGAATAAAATTATCATATTTAATGTTTGGTGTGATTTAGGATGGAATATGAGATGGAATAAATTATCCAAAGTGAGATCATTATCCCAAAAGGAGTGGGATAAAGAAATCTCACCTCCAAGGTCGTATAAAATTATACGATATCAAAATTTGATTGAAAATTACTACTCTACCCTTGCTAAGTTATAAAAAAAAACTCGCGCAATTTGCACTATCTCAAGTATTAGATAGCAGCCGGCGATCCCTTTGATTCACCTAACTCTCCATTCATATTTTTCATCGCGGTAGGTAACTGTAATAACCCGTACTTTTGGGCTATATTTATTTTTGGGATTAATTAATTAAATGTGAATTATTTGGAAATTAATCCGGGTTAAAAATACTAGCGAGATGCGAGTTGGTATTTGATTATGTGCATACATGTTTTTATATGAAAAATTTGTCGTGAGATTTATATACGGCATTTTAGAAATTTTGTTGCGACGCGTGAGACCGCCGCGTCACGGTGTAATATTTTGATTATAAAAGTGAATTTAAAATCTATAAATCGTATGGTCGTTTTGAGTGCGCCAACTAGGGGTGGCCATAGGCCCGCCAAGCCCGCCCAACCCGCCCAATAAAAAAATAGGGCTTGGGTAAGGTAAATAGGCCCGCAAAGCGGGCTTGGCAAAATTTTATAGGCCCGATTTTTTTTCAGGCGGGCTTGGGCATGAGTTCTTAAGCCCGATGAGGCCCGGCCCGGCCCGAGGCCCGAAATATATATATATATATATATATGTGTGTGTGTGGGGGGGGGGGGGGGGGGGGACTTCTATAAATATAAAAACGTATACCAAGTCTTTTCATGTAAAGTGAGAAACTTTATATATGGACTTTGTAATATATGGAGTTTAAAACAGATTTTTAATTAAAAAAATTGGTCTTTAAATAAAAAAATAGGTATTTTAATTTTTAAAAAAATCTTTTAATTAACATAATAGGGCCCGATCGGGCGGGCCTGGGTAAAGAACTTTCAAATCTGGGCGGGCTTGGGATTACATAATAAGGCCCGATCTAGGCCCGGGCGGGCTTGGGATAACACTTAATTTTTCAAGCCCGGCCCGAGCCCGACCGGGCCTGCCCAGGCCCGGCCCACGGCCACCCCTAGCGCCAACGCGTCCGGAAGGGTCGAGATAGTCAGAAAACACTAGCCGGGGGTGTAGTTTGGGTCCTGGGGTATTTTTGGGCCATACCGGCAACTTAAAGGGTATTTTGGTAATTTTGTATTTTGAGGAATTAATAATGACGAAAATTAGGAGTCTAAATCTGATGTAAACTTAACCCACTAAACCCACTAACCAACCCATATTAACCCATTAAGTTACGGGGGCTATCATTAGGTTTACAACTTTCCCAAAGAAAAACCCTAGCCACCATAAGCCACCATTGGAGAAGGAGCTTGGAGAGAGAAAAAATTCTGCAGAAAAGCTTCATTAAACCTACACCAAACCCAGAGGCAATCAAGGCAAGTGTTTTAAATTATATTTAAATTCGTAGAATCTTCCTTCCATGTTAGAAAATTGAAGAATATCAATTGTTCTTGAAAGATAATGAAAACGCATGTATTTTGAAGCTTAGAACTTGAAATCTTGAGGAGAATTGCATGTAGAATGATAGGTAAATGATTATTCTCATGATATTTGTGATTGGAAGAAATTAAAACGGATTTATATTGGATTAATTCATGATTCAAAAAGTTAGGGTTCATGTTCTTGATAATTGGGGAAAAAGTTTTGAGATTGGTAAATTTGGTTAATGTTAGGATGGATTAATCCTTTAAAACGTGTTAGGATGTGATTATAATATGTTTTGGATTGTTTAGAGACCTTTAAACGATTGTTGGGACTTAGTTTAGAAGAGATTTGAGGAGTAAAAATGGTGAAAAACGAGATTTAGGAAAATCTGGGACGAAACTGGCAGGTCGTTAGAAGCCCCTCCCCAGGTCGTTCGAACGAACTCGTTCGAACGAGCTTCTAACGAGTGACCAGTCGCTGCTAACGAGAAGGGATTTCGTTCGATATCTCGTTCGAACGAGATATCGTTAGAAGGTACAGTTCGTTCGAACGAACTGGAATCTCGTTCGAACAGTCTCGTTCGAACGAGACTTCTAACGAGTTGACAGTGGAATCTCGTTCGAACAGTCTCGTTCGAACGAGACTTCTAACGAGTTGACAGTTTGGGCCTTTTTCGACTGTTTTGATTTTTGGAGTCCCGTAAACTTGTTCGAGGATATAGATAACATTCCGATGATGATGTAATGATAGAATTGGGACTTTTGGGTATTTATGAGAAGGAAATTATATACGAGAGTTAAATTAGATGGATGGTTCGGGTTGAGACGTGAGTGTCTACTACGACGTGAGAATAAATTATGGCGCGTATGATTATAAACCGGAATCGTATAAAGTGTGTAAATTATATATTGGTACTAGATTGAGGATAGTACTACGATTAAACTACGGGATTACTAAGACGTGTGTTTACTTAGTATTGGTATATGAATTGTGTGTATGACATACCTACCATACTTGCTATCACGGGAGGGTTGCGTTCGCTTAGGGCCCTCTAATCCTTGTGTTGCCCGAATTTAGACTGGTTACCTTGATGAACATAGGTCATAGAAAGGCTTATTGGGATATTAATAAGTCCGCTGATTGTGGGAGCGTAGGTATGTGCGTGACCCATGTGATGTGACTGTGTTCGCCTCCATTATTTGTGATGTTGTTATCTGTGAACTATTCCTGAGAGATTCGGAATATGTAATCCTTATGTACGTGATGTACCGGGATGGATAGCAGAGTATGTGTGCACCACAGCTTAGTTCTCGGGGTGCTTGTATTGTATATTTATGATGTGAATAATATACACTTAATTAATGGGAATCTTCATGTTATTGTTGTGAATATAATTACGGTATTGTTTCGAGAAATATAACGAGTTAACTGATAGTTATATATATTGCATATTGAGCATCTGAGTTTACATTAAACCCCTACTTAATTACGAGCGTTATTATGTTAATAGAACCGAGTAATAAGGGTAGGACTTATGACAGTCTAGCTAGATATGATGGTACTTAGCTAGTGATTTGTGTCGTTATAGATGGGTACTTACGTTAGGAGTGCACTGTTAGACGAGAGGTGAGAATATCATGTGAGTGCACGTCCTAACATGTACTTTGCATTTAATGTTTTAAATGTTTTTAAAGCACTTGCAGGTTTTTAAAATATAACTCCACATTCGGGCTCTGACCCGTTTGCTTTTCAAATCTATTTTTCTTTGTAAAACCATTTTAGGTGCCCAGCCACAAGGACACCATGCATAGGATACTCATTCAGGTGACGAGCTTTAGCTGTTTGTGGAAGCTACAGGGATTTGCTTGTAGAGGCCTCTATTCACTTGGATTCCACATTCATTATCTATCAGTTGTAGGGCATGTTGCCCATTTCTATTAGAGTTACATTTCCTTTACAGTTTTCAGACTTTGGCATGTATTGATTTAGTATTCAGTTTACTTATCAGTTGTGGGATTTGTAGTGAGGAGTTTTCCTCCAGACTTTATTTACGTTTTGTGATGGTTATTCTATTTATTTCAGTATGGTGAATAGTATTAGTTATTCTTCATTACACTTGTTGCATGTTAATCAGACTTTAAATTAAAATTTGGCAACTTACTTTTTAAATACTAGGTGGTTAGTAATCATTAAAATGTTTTCGACAGTGATGCTATTAATTGGACCAACTTGGCATTTTGAATTAATTTAATAAAGGAGTAGCTACCCGGTATTTAATTAGTCGGGGTGTCACAGTAACCTCCTCATTTTTATTTTTTGTTTTCTATTTTTTTCTATTTGTTGCTTTATCATGAACTACTATTTTGGTTTAAATCGATGCAAATATTATGTTAACTCACCTACTAGACAAGTTGAAAGTTATGTGCTGGTGATATTTTGTTACACATTTTTTTTAATGTATTATTAACATATATGCTAGACAAGTTGGAATTATAAATACAAATACATATTTTCATCTCATAATATTATTTTTTTAACATCCCACGTGGAATTAAATATTATGTTAATTGAGTTAAAATATGTGATAACAATATATTTTTTTATTTTTTTATTATTAAATACAAAAGATGGGTATTTTTGAAAAACTGGAGATAAATTAATCCTATCCGGAGCATTTCAAACACATGGCTGTATTATTATATCTCATCCCGTCTTTTTTTTCGGAACTGTTTCAAAAGCAGTACTGGAATAAGTCTTATACGGTCCATCCTTATCCTATCCAATCTGACTCTTATCATATCCTATCTGAACCCCTTATACGACGTATCAAACGAGCCCTAAATACATTGATTCAAATGTCCATGACATACATATTGTTCAGATTCCTAAGTCTGAAATCTGAAGTCTGAAAAATATGTTTGCTTTTATATTTGAATGGACCTATGAATGAATATATTTAGACTGATTTAGACTTCATAAGTTCATTTACCTCTTAATCATTCAGAGACAGAAATAGTCGTTAGCCTCTTAATTATTTAAAAAAACAAACAATATTTGGTACCTCTTAAGTCTGAATGTTTCAGATTAAGACTTAAGAGGTATGTAACCAATGCTGTTAACTTCAGCAATCTTTAAAATTTGATTATTATAGATTGATTAAACCATTGAAGATGGTCTTAGTGGACCTGAAGACATCTAAATCAGAACTGAGAGTAGTTAGTTCGATACAAAAATATAATGAAAAATAATAATAAATATAATTAATTAATTAGAGAATTTTTTGTTTAGAATCTGGATGAACTTACATTGAAAGGAATGTACGTCTGTCTGCCATTGACAAGCCCACTTGTGAAGCCCGTATACCCTGCCATCACTCCGTGAACACAACTTTGAGCAAGAAGTGTACAGTACACATTGTCAGATGCATTGCTTGGAACGGCACGGATCATGTACGTAGGATCTGCCAAACAACTTGGTTAATGCCAACTGTATTGTGAACTCTTAAATTTTTTAATAGAAAGGACAAAAAAATGTATTATGCAGTTTTTGCAAGAAGCTCCCTAAATTATTGCTAAACCTGAACTATGCAATTTGATCCAAACACCTATTGTCCAGCAAGTTTATGCACTCGACACTTTGTTAGAATTATATGCACTAAAATGTTTTTAAAACCAGACTGAACCAAGAACTAGAACTGAACTAACCTGGGAAACGATGGGTTGGTTTGTTCGGTTTGTTCTGGTTTCAAAATCCAAGAACTGATATATAACTTGGTTCTGGTTTAGTTATGAAACACTCACCAACATTTCTAAATCAAGAAGAAAAAATTGACATAGGGTGAGCACAAGTTTACTAACCTATATATTTAAGAGTAATAGCCATCTTAGTTTGTCTTGCAAAATGATCCTGCAACACAAGGAAAGAACAAGTCAGTGACCCGATAGAGCTATCTTACGACTTTTCCTAGATGAGGAGAAGATTTTTATCAAGGAGTCCATGAATCATGACCGCATGTCAATTTTAACTATTTATTAATATTTATGAAACCACAAAAAAAAATTCTGAACTTTGCAGTTATCGCGAGAAACACTTTGAACTGTTTATAATGCAAAAAAAAGATGACCTATGCATTTTGTTGCAAAGACCCCTTTCTGTGGACTTTTTAACAACGTTTTAGTGACACACAGAGGGCATTTACAAGAAAAAGCATAGTTCAGTGGAGTTAATTATATTTAAAAAAAGTTTAGAGATTTCCTTCAAAAACTGCATAATTCAGAGTATTTCTATTGCCCTTTACCCTTAACGCTGATGCAATTAATGTTTTCATCTATAATCCAAAAAAAATAAAGATATAAATAAACACACATACATACATACATATGTTTATACATGGACATGAATGATATGAGGATGTACTTAGAAGCCAGAAATTGAAAACATAGACTGAAATTTGATATGATATAAGATGCAATACCTTGATCTTTTGGGAAAGCCACAATCCAACATCTTGGAGTAGCTTGTTCCCCGAAGCATCTTGCTCGTTTGTGGAACGCAGGCTTTCTGAAAGAAGTTCCTGTCCTGCTCCTTCGGCCACCACAAGAACCATGTGCCCACTATCTTTGAGCCGTTTCTCCATGAACTCGAACAATCCGCCTTCTCCTTCAAGATAGAAGGGTGACTCTGGAATTAAACAACAGTCCACATCTCGGTTGGCAAGAGTAGCATACATTGCAATAAACCCTGCACCAAAAATTTCGACAAGGCTTGAGAAAAATCTGAGTAATTCCCTTGATCATGAAAATTTCAAAATCAATGCAAGGTTTTACCTTTTTTATCCTACTCTCTAAAACTACAAGGAAAGCACTGATCATTACTTAATAATTTGACGAGGAGGGGTAAAAATCCCACCTTGAGCTATGCAGTTATGCAGCAAAATGCTCTAAACTATTTTTAATGCAAAAAAAAAACCTTGAAATATGCATTTTGTTGCAAAGAATCCCCTTCTGGGGAATTTTTAGAGGCATTAGTTAGTGACGCATAGGGAGAACTTGCAAGAAAATGCATAGTTTAGAGAGGTTTTATAGATTAAATATACTTTGAATGTTTCAGGTAACATGATATAAACAAATTCTTTTTGAGCATTCTGTGCAACCCTGGCTCACTTTGCAAGAGCTAGTTGCACAAACACAATATAAAAAGAGTTTCTCCATAGGAAATACGTCTACAAATCTGTTAAAAAGTAAACACAAACTTGAAAATCTTTGACCCAAACATGATATCGAATTATCATATAGTATGAAATGGGATATCTAAAAGAAACAAAAGAGACAGAAAGGAACTCTTCTATCCATAAAAATAGCAGATTCATTAGTGAAGCCTTAAGGTAGACATTTCATAGATTTCAAACTTGCAACATATATGATGGATGACAGCGGAACACGGAAACTAAATTTGCAATGACAACCCCGGAAAGTGGACATAAATGATTCTTTGACAGAAATGAAAATGGAAAGTGGAGAAAAAATTCATGGAACTACTCCCTCCAAACCACCACCACCACCCAAAAAAAAAACGCACACAAGAAAAAAAAATAACAATATACATCACATTAAAAATGGGTTTGGCAAAAGATGTCAAACCGAGAATAAAACATGGACGCCAAAAATAAAATCAAAACTATATTACAGAGAACACCAAAACAAGACAATGACGGGAAATGTATACGTATGTCTGAATATATATTCAACCACCATCAAATATTTAAGGGGTTATGGTAGTACAACAGGCTACAAAGATATGTCGCCTGCCAGCAGAAGCATAAGTAACTTTGCGACCTCAGCACAGGTGTGCTCTGACAAAAGTTGGAATCGGCTATGAATAAAACTTAGGGTGCGTTTTTCTTATTTGAATTCCATGAAAAATCCGAAATATTAGAACGTCTCACCAAGCCCTTTTCCAGCTTATAACCAAACGCACCCTTAAGTTTGTCTCTGGGCCAGTAACAAGGATGGAAAAGGACGCTGTTCATCGTTCCTTTATTTGTTACAAAATTATCATATGGGAGAAGAAAAGAGTGGAGAACAATAGAGCAAAAAAACAGCAGTGTAGAGTCTCGGGTTAGAGATTAAACACCCATAAAATCATCATTTATAAGGAATCTCATGTAATATTACATGGTAAGGCAAGATTACAGAGTAAATTACATAAATGACCTCTCTACATCTAAACCATCAATACATTCAATCATAACAGTAAGGCCCTGTATTCTCTCTCACAGTTACATAACTAAAACTCTTTATATATTGAGATAATAATCAATTTTAAGTAACACTCCTTCTCAATTCTCACCCCTGAAATAAGACAAAACTATGTCTTGTTGAAGATTAGAGCATGTAAGACTGATGATAAATGAAAAAACTATGCAAATTGATAATCATGGAGCTTTCATGAATCATGACACGTGGCCAAGTTCAGAGAGAGAGAGGGAGATACTTGGAAGTAACAACCACTCTGATTCACAAAAGATAACAGGATTTGTAACAATATTGGGTAATCCCCATTCATGGTATTTGCTACAGAATTAGGTCATCCCACACCGTAGCCAATCCTATGGATTTAATGAAAGTTCTGAATGTTCTTATTGCCCTTGCTAGGTTGCTTATAGGTTTTATTGTTGAGGTCTTTCCTGTAAACATAGGTGAGCAAGAATGGTATAACACGCATAGGAAGAGCCGGAGAGAGTTGAATTACAATCTCACTAAAATGTAGAAGCTGTTAGGTAGTGGGTCAACAATATATATCATGCTCTCCAATAATCCACTCAAGTAAGAGTGAGACCCTGATCACACGTGAAGGGGGGGTATTTCAAGTAAGAGTGATAGAAGGTATGATTTGGTATGGCTTCTATGGGGTGATAAATATATGCCTCTAGTAATAGTGGGACAGGTGGCAAGGGGGCCCAAGACCATTCTTCAGGGAGGTCGGTGGATTATCTGCCTAGTCACCGACCAAGTCAGTCTCCGCCAACTAAAGTCCAGATTGCATCACATCATCAAGATAGCGAGATAAGAACGACAAGAGTTCCAGTTATGGTAGAAGACCGACTATGTCAAACCAGCAGTGTTTTATTATGATGTAAACTCTAATATGACAATCCTTAATCCAATTGTAACCCCTAGTTCAATATAGGGAGACCCCTCATTATGTAAGGGGATCTTAAAAGCTAGAGAACACTCTCATGTAAATTCTCTCCATAGTATAATGAAAAGACCTTCAACGTCCCTGTCCCTCCCTGTGGATATAAGCCGATAATGTCTGAACCACGTAAATCTTGCCTTTTATAGTGATGTCATGCTTGATGTTCACTACATGTGACATCACCCATGACACAGGCTCTCCGTTGTTTTTTTGTACCCTATAAATAGAGTATCCTCTTCATTTGAGAGGACACTACGACATTTTGATAAATATAAATATACAAGGAGTTGAGAATTATCTATTATTATTCCTAAATGTGTGTAATTTCCGTTGCATATATATCAAATTAGTATAGGAGCGAACGATGTCATCTATGCATGCGCGGTCATGATTCAAAGTCTCGGTATCGAACCCGATATCGGACACTCGATTTTCAACTCGGTCGCGGTATCGGGCGATACGCAAAGATACGCTATTAAGAGAGCGCAAAAAAATTCGAAAAAAAAAAGAAAAGATTAAAAATGTGGACCAATCAGATACGTTCAAAACCACCCTTTAATATGCAATGCACTCTACAATTGATTATATTGAAGCGCGACAGACTTGTCAGATTCAATATTCCATAATAAATCAATATGAACATAGAGAAACAATCTAATGACACGTAGAATTTAATAAAAAAAAAGTAATAATGAAGATAAATAGAAATGATTACAATGTTTCGTCATTTTCATATTCCTATCTAGTTGCAATATAGATTATATGGATGTGGATAAGGGTAATCCTCCAATAGGGTAAGGGAAGACACATTATTTTTATAAATTCTAAATATCTATAGGTTTACATTTTTTAAGAATTCTAAATATTTTTAAGAATTCTAAATATTAAAGTTTTTCTACAACCTTCTTCTTAATTCCAAAACAATTTTTAATATTCCATAAGGAAAATAACAACCTTGCTACAATAACCACCAAAAATATTCTTTTTATATCCACCAAAAGTACTTCCATGCTTCAACTAATATCTAGCTTAGGAGATATTTTTAAATATATAAAGAATACAAAAAAAATTAAAATTAATCTTTCTTTTTACAAATGTAATTTTTTTACAGAAGATATTTTTTTTTTATAAATGTTACATCAAGTATTTCTTTTCAAAAATGTTACAAAATATTATTTATACATAAGTTTTATGAATTTTATACAACACATTATTTTTAGGAATTTTTAGAATTACTAAGCGGGACATAAAGGAGTTTGTCTCTCCAAGTGCACCACTTTTCAGATGGTTAAGATTGATCATCAACGACCAGCTGAGGTTTGCAGCTGTTGGAGATTCCGATGTGGGAACGAGAGAGAGTATATCGATGGATTTCATTTCGGGGTTACCGACGTCGCCGAGGGATCACGAGTCCATCTCGATTTATTGGGGATCGGTTGACCAAGATGGCGCATTCTTCACCAGTTCGGGTGGATTTCACAGTAGGGCAGTATGTCCAACTTTTCTTTGCAGAAATATTGAGATTGCACGAGATGCCTCTCAATATTGTTTCGGATCGGGATAAAATCCGTGTGTCCCACTTCTGGCAAAGTTTTCAAGAAGCGATGGGGACGGAATTGCATTCGAGCAGGACATATTCCGCAGACCGTGGGCAAACGGAGAAGGTGAATCAGATGCTGGAGGATATGCCAAGGATGTATATTCTGGATTTTAAAGGTAGCCGGGAGCAGTATTTACTTTTGGTAGAGTTTGCGTGTAATAACTCGTACCAGTTTACTGTTGGCATGGCGTCATTTGAAGCTTTATATGAGAGACCTTGTCGTTCGTCCTCTTATTAGTTAATGGTGGGAGACAACAAGCTTCTCGAGCCAAACGTGATTCGAAATACGTCGGCAAGGTTTGAGTTGATTAAGAGTCATACTCGGGTAGCTCGAGACCGACAAAAGAGTTACGCCGATGCAAACCGGAGACACTTAGAGTTCGACATTTGCGATCAGTATCTCCCAATAAGGGAGTGATGTAGTTTAGGAAGAAGGGGAAGTTGTAGCCTGGGTATGTCGGGCATTTTTCCATCCTCGAGAGGGTAGGGCCAATTGCGTATTAGCACGCCTTACCGGAGCATTTGCAACGGATTCATGAGGTGTTTTATGTGTCGTCGTTGAGGAGGTATCTCAGGGATGACATGGTTAATCGGCATTTAGCGTTAGAGGAGATTGACTTTCAGCCAGATATTTCTTACGAGGAGACTTGCTACCATTTCGGGCCGTAGTGAGCGAAAGCTTCGGTCCAAGGTGGTACCGTTAGAGCATGTACAATGAGGACACCACAGTGTTACCGAGTCGACGCAGAAGTGTGAGGATGACATGCAGGAAAAGTATCCAGAGCTCTTTGTGGCAGTTACGTTCGAATTTTAGAGACAAAATTCCATTATTAGAGGGGAGAATGTAATACCCCGTACTTTTATGAATATTTAATTTTCACATGTGCATGGCTTTATTAATTTAATTGGACAAATTAAATGGGTTTCAACAATATTAATTAGCGAGTTAAGGAATAATATTTATTATTATTATTATTAGTTACTTGCGTGTGATAAGTAAATAGAGATGTGATTTATTATATATCATTTATGAGCAAAAGCGACGGTTAATTATGTTGTGTTGTTAGAGAGTTGCATCAGCGGATTTATATAGTTTGTGGGCGACACGTACTGTGCACACGTGTAGGACCCGATTAATGAGATGATGACATATTTGTAATTGGGCGACTCTGATTACCTTTTTGAGTGCACCAGTGATCCGAAATGGATCGAAGTAGTCCAGGATAGGTACCCAGGAGTTATGATTGCATTCTAAGAACGTTTTAGACATAACAGGACCGTATAAGGGTACAGTGGGCTTTTCACACCTAGGGTTTAATGGAAAAACGGAATTAGGGTGTGATCAGGAGGTATATAAGACTTAGGAAGGTGGAATTGTGCTTAAGAGAAGAGAAAAAGGAAGACAAGGGATAAACGACCTTAGAGAAGAGAAGAAAGGATTCAAATCATTCATACAAGCGAGACTTCGAATTCAGATACATAAAGGCAAGTATTTACTTGCTTTAGATTGCAACTATGTAGTTAATTACATTCATGATTATTTAGGAACAAATCTGTGAATAAAAAAATTTAAACTTTGAGAATTACAATGAAGAGATTTAAGTTGTACAATATCTGATTGTAATCGATAATTAATTGATGATGAATATGTAAGAATTTCGTAATTAAATACTAAGTTTACAAGTATAAACATGTAGAGCATTGATTAGGGGATTAGAATCAACGGAAATTCAAGTTTAATTAATTATGGGTTTGGTTGAATTGATTAAGGATTAAAAATCCTTGTGTTTAGATGATGGATTCGAGTTTAATTTGAGGTTAGAATACTTCTGGGATGATATTATATTGATGCGAGGTACTAATGTTATGTTTTGGGAGGCTTGGGGCGTCTATTGGAGGGTTTTAAAGATAAAATTTCCATGAGGAAGACGATTAGCAACCCAGCAAACCAAACCGATTTGCTGGGAAGCAAATCGATTCGGTTATGCGAACCGGTTCGGTTTGATGGCGTGCCCAGATTTGTTTCACACTGTTTTGACTCGCTAGAGTTTGGGGAATGAGTGTAGGAGCTTCCGGGGTAAAGTGGGACTACTGGGGAATAAATCATGGGTTTGATAAGTGTTAGGGCAACGGATTGATGGGTTTGGTGAGACGAACCGGGAATTTAAGTGAGTGAACACTTATATGTATAAACGGAAAGTCGGTTTGGAGTTTGGGATTGAAAGACCAGTACGCTGTGGGATTTGCATACGAGGTTAGTACTTTATATATATATATACGTATTGGGGTGACTTGTATATATATGCCTATGTGTGATTGTTGCCTGTTTGCATTGAACATACCCACTCGGAAGTGCTATCGTTAGGAGGTTGCGCGTAGTGGGTAGTCCACCCTGACGTTGACCAGCAAGTGTTGGATTGATTCCCCATTTTAATATTGTTGCATGGCCACTATCCGTATGTGAGGATAGGTGCTGGTTTGGAGACCGGTGGAGTGCGATGTAGTATGATTGCGATCCCCCTGACGTATGTTTATGACCGCCTCCGTTGTTTGTGTTTATATTTTGGGTTCGATGGTGAGATTCCGACCCAGTGGCTCTGCGTGGTATGTCTGGAGCCTGATAGCATGCATCCGTGAGGTTCCGGCTCTGGGGATGCGATTAAACGTATATAGCGAGTGATATATATGTATGTGTATATGAGATATTATGTGTATATTTGTTTATAGCGCGGGTGTAGCTATGTTATCATATTATGTGAAATGTATATTTGTTTATAGCATGAGTGTAAATATGTTATTATATAACGAGTAGTTTGTAGCTATGTTAATGTTTATGAAAGTATACCTGGTGAGGTAGCATATTGTTAGCTAATGGTGACGATTAGCGGGATGGGCTTTGTTAATGGTTGTTCTCCTAGTTAGACTAGGTAGTGTAAATAGGATATGAATGCATTAGGTGCACCCTGTAGATGAGAGGTGAGGTTTACCTCATGTAAGTGCGATCGGTAATTAATTGTGGAAGTAATACATTACGTGTTTTAGTTATTTAAAGCACTTAAATACTTGCAAAATATTTTCAAAACGTTTTCGAGCTTTGACCCGCGAACAAATTTGTTTTCTTGTTTTTCTTTTAAAACCCCAGGTGTGCATGCCATTGCGAGCTATGTTGTTGGATTTGATTATAGTCGCTTCAATCGTTTCTATCTAGATAGGATTTTATTTCATATCAGAGATGCTATTTATCAGTTGTCATTTACATTGGATGGTTATTTGTTGTGGCCGATGGTTTATTCTGTTCATGATTATTTATTTTAGGTATTCAGTTATCATATTTGTTCAGTTGCATGTATGGTTTTATTCGAATTTATATTTTAGTCGTTGCGACAGTGATGCTAAGAATAAAGTGATGCTGAGAATAAAATCATACTGAATTCCTATTTTTTTTTAATAAAGGATTGATCACCGGGTATTAGAATAGGCGGGATGTCACACTCAGCTCATCCATTATATTACCTCCACTAGCCTCCTACAATAATGATAAAAATAATATTAGTTGTTTTGACAAGCATAGTTGTCAAAATCGTCCGATTCGCGATTCGAATCGGACGATTCGATTCCATGCCAAAACGATTCGAATCAACCTTAGAATCGCAAATGGACAAAAAAACCGTACGATTCGATTCAGAATCGTGCGATTCGATTCAGAATCGGGAATCGTCCATTGAACCGATTCATGAAATGGGTTCTTTTCACCGCACGTGTTCAGCACACGTTCTTTTTTTTTAAAGCTCATTTAAATTGTAAAACAGAACAAAACAAACCCCAAACATACCTTACGGCCAAACGAACCCTATTTCTGTCAAACCCTCTTGATGTAAGCATGTATTTCAGCCATATGAGCACTTACGGCTGTTTTTCTTCTCAATAGAAGGTAAGTTGGTTATTTTTGTTGTTTATTTGATTTTTTCGTTGGTGTTTCTCTCATACGAGCCCTTACGGCTGCTGTTTCTCTCGTAAGAGCCCTTACGGCAGTTTTTTTTTTTTTTTGGTTATAAACCATACGAGCCCTTACGTTTTGGTTTTTCACTTATAAAACCATACTTGGGCTTTTTTTTGTTATAAAATCATACGTAATTTATGTTTTTTTTTTGTTTTCTTTTCAGTTTTTAGTTACAAAACCATATTTTTTTTCAGTTATGTTGTTATAAATTTTTGTTATCCTGTTTTTAGTTATAAAACCTTTTTTTTTAGTTATGAAATCATATATAAAACCAGTTTTTTTTAGTTATAAAACCATATTTTTTTTAGTTATAAAACCTGTTTTTAGTTATAAAACCACATATAAAACCTATTTTTTTTAGTTACAAAACCATATATAAAACCTGTTTTTTTAGTTATAAAACCATATTCTTTTTAGTTAACCATACATAAAACCTATTTTTTTTAGTTATAAAACCATATTTTTTTTAGTTATAAAACCATATGTTTTATTAGTTATATTTGTTGTATTTGCATAAATCATATGTATTTGATTAAATTTTCTAGTTATTGTTTGAGTTGTTTATTAAATAAATTGATATTGACTTGTAGGTTGTTTGATCTTTGAAAATCAAGATGGTAAAGTCAAAGGCCAAGAAAGAAACCGATCCAACTTGGGCTCATTGCACCAAGGTGAATGAGAACAATAGAATGCAATTGAAATGTAACTATTGTGGAGCAATAAAATGGGGAGAAGTTTTTCGAATGAAACAACATTTTGTCGGGACTCATAGCGATACTAGTATGTGTGAACAATGTCCCGAGGCCATTAGATTATTTTTTTCACGAGTATTCGTGTCAAAATGCTACTTCCACGGTTGGTAGCAATCAAAGTCAAGCAAATGTTGAAGATGAATGCTTTCAAGGGGGAACGATGATAAGGGAGGTCCGACAGGGAAGGCGAAAGGGGGAATGGATAGGTTTGTTGTTAGGGGGGGTAGGGGAAAGGGTAAACAACAAACCATGAATCAAATGCTAAAGGATAGGGAGTCGGTGTATTAAGGATATATTGAGGTTTTTCTATAAGAATGCTCTATCATTCAATCTTGTGAAGTGTCCACTTTTTAAAAAAATGTTAGTGTCGGTTAGAGACTATGGCAAGGGATTGAAGCCCCCTAGCTATCATGAAGCTAGGATCACGTATTTGAAAAAGGAAGTGGTAAGTGTGCATAGCTTGTTGGAGAGGTATAAAAAGGAATGGAAAAAAACGGGGTGCACTTTAATGTCGGATGGGTGGAGCGATGGAAAATCAAGATCGCTCACTAACTTTTTAGTGAATAGCCCGAGTGGGACGGTTTTTCTTAAATCCGTGGACACCTCCTCGATCATTAAGGATGCGGTGAGATTGTTTGAGTTGCTTGATAGTATGGTGGAAGAGATTGGGGAAGAAAATGTTGTGCAAGTGGTGACGAACAGTGCATCGGCGTATGTAGCCGCAGGGAGGTTATTGGGTGAGAAAAGAAAGAATTTATTTTGGAACCCGTGTACCGCCCATTTGATTGCTTTGATGCTTACTGACATTGGTAACTTACCTATATTTCAAAACACAATTACAAACGCAAGAGAAATTACCGTGTATATTTATAGGCATACATGGGTACTTGATTTGTTTATAAGATTTTCAAATAAGAGAGAACTTACTAAAGCGGGAGCAACTAGATTTGCCACTTCCTTTCTCACATTGAAGAGTTTTGGAGAAAATAAAGGGGCATTGAGGCGTATGTTTACGTCGGTCGATTGAATGAATTGAACTTTTACCAACAAGGTGGATGCGAAGAAAGTGGAGGGTATCATTTTGGGTGACACAAATTTCTGGAAAGCGATTAAATATTGTTTGAAAAGTGTACATCCACTTTACAAAGTTTTAAGACTTGTTGATGGAGATGCAAAACAGGCAATGGGTTACATATATGAAGCTATGGATCGGGCGAAGGAGCAAATTGCGATTAATTTTAATCATGTAGAGAGGATATATATGAAAATTTGGAAAATAATTGATATGGGGTGGGATCTTCAACTTCATAGGCCACTTCATGCCGCGGGATACTATTTGAACCCAAGGTAACATGATTTATATTAAATTCTTTACTTAAAAATTCCACTATATTCTAATTTATATTATATAACGGACTAAAATATATTTTTCGTTTATATTTGGAGATTCCACTTCAGTGATGACTTTAAGGACGATAGAAGAGATGAAGCGTGGTTTGTATGACGCTATAGAGAAGATGTGTTCGGACACCGATACAATTATCACCGTACAAAAGCAAATGGATAAGTTTAAAACGTGTGCGGGATTGTTCGGTAGAAGTTCGGCAACGCTAACGAGAGATAAAAAACAACCCAGTGAGTTTATATGTTTCTGATTTTTTTATGTTAATCAATTTATATGTTGCTGTATTTTTTATATTCTTTTGTTTATGTAGCCAATTGGTGGGAAAGTTTTGGTGAAGTTGTACCGGAGCTTCAAAAGATTGCTATATGAGTTCTTAGTCTCACATGTACTGCAACAGGTTGTGAGAGAAATTGGATCACATTTGATCATGTGCACTCCAAGAAAAGAAATCGTTTGAAGCAACAAAGGTTGAATGCTCTTGTTTTCGTGAAGTATAATCTTCAACTTGAAATGAGACGAGAGCAAAGGAGAGAATGTGGTGATTTAAATGCCGGGGGGAAAAGGCAAACAAGTGGCAGATGATGATGTTGAGGACGATGATGAAGATGAAGAAAAATTTGAAGAGGGGGGAGATCGAATTGTCATAGACGAGGAGGAGGATGACGACGATGATGGTGATTTGGGCCTTTTGATGATGATGAATGAAGAATGATCACTGATGGCGACTTTTTATGATTTATTTTTATTTTTTACATTTTTCAAGCTTAAAACGATTGGGAACATGTGCTATGGTTAATTTTTGGGCTATATTTTGGTATATTATCATGTGCTACATTTAGTTTTTGTCATATTTTGCTTAATTACCAATTCTATAGTGTCAAATCCCATTTACGTATGTTATTTCAATTTTATCATTTGATTCCGATTCGACCGGTTCGATTCACGATTCGTAATTCGGAGGGTAAAAGATTCGCGATTTGACAACTATGTTGACAAGCACCTCAGCTATACATTTATGAACTTTTTTCTAATCAGAACAGTTTTGAACTTTTATAAGAATATATGGTTAAGCTTACCACTATAGCGACCCATTAACTTCACTACACCAACACCATTCTCAGCACTTTCAGCTTCAACATGCGCTGCATTAATAGCACGTTGAGCTTCCTCTACAGCAGTATCAAAACCGAATGACTTGTCAATAACCTGAATCAAAAGTGTAATCCAGCACAGAACTGTTAAAAGAATATTACTTAGGCTCTATAGAAGTGACAAAAATATAAAACTGCATAATCTAACATGGAAATATGATGACCATTAGTGCACGAGTTGGTGCCACAACAAGTGGACAAATTTAATTCAGAAAAAACAAATAGAGAGATTGACAAATACCGGAATATCATTATCAATCGTTTTGGGGATCCCAGCAACTACAACATTCAGACCACGACGTCTGATTTCCTGCATTATAAGAATGAGACATACTAAGACAAACTAAATAGATGGACACCCGTAAATTCTAGTATTATATCTGATCCCAGATAGCTAAGACATTATAGAAACAATTTGAGCACATGCTTAATAGTTGAGGAATATCATGGCACTTAAGCGTCATAGGAATGGAGATGATGTGGCATTTCGATGAAGAGGTGCAACATGGAGTTTATAGGCTACCCCAATATTGAAAAGACAAGAATTCTCACAGAATGATTTTTAATTCTCGAAGGTATGACCGTTGAATTTGATGTGACCAAAATACAATGAAAGGGATGTCTATTTAGCATGAGATTAGTAAATGAACTGAAAACTGCAGAAAATTAGATAATTGAAGCAATGAAAACAAGTAGGAACTTATTCTATTGAAGACATAATAGAAAACTGATGGAAGTTAATGTAGAAATTTGCCAGGCACAGCAATGGATGATCACGCATAGGTGGTGGAGAGATAGTGGAACACAAGTGAAGACCACAGTGAATGAAAAGCAGACGCTAACAAAGACTTATGCTTTTTACAAGGAGTGCAGATAGATGGGTTAATTTCCTCTAACAAATGATATGCAAGAGCTGCAACTGCAGCAATCAATTTACAAATTCATACCAACTGAAGAACTATATCCTACTTGACAAACTAGTGGACAGGGTTTATTTTCTCTTATGGCTACCCCATAGTTTGTCCTAGTGCGTGCAGAATGGAGGGTTTAAATCAACCCTTGGCGGTTTAGTGCTACTATAAGAAGCTTGGATACTCTTGAGTATTAATCAAATATACATATATATTTATAACAGAATTTGTATTTCCATTCTATCTTAGAACCAATTTAGATCCAAGTCAATTCGTACATCCGTTGTGTTTTTAGTCCCAATTATCCAAACAATAAAACCCAAAAGAGTGGCATGAGCGGATAGGTATGAGAAGGTATGTATTGAAACATTTTGAGAAAACAAACATGATAATTGTAAGAAAAAACTAGGTTCCTTTACAAGCTTTAAAAAATGAATAGATTATTTAGATCAAATTCTTCGGCTAACTCTAGCTCTAGCTCTAGGTCTTCTTTAAAGGGTGTAGCAATTACTTCTTGGTAACATAATAAAAGAAGAGCATCAATACGAAGAAGTAAATCTAGCTTTAAATAATTGGAATATACCCAAAGTCCTAACAAAAGAAACTTACTTACAAAACTAGTTTTCTGAAGTCATTCTTTAATACTAATTACAATGTTAAAACTGTTGAGCATGTTTATGCTTTAAATAAAGAACATGATAGGACTCAATTATTAACTAGTGAAGCTATTACAAAGTATAACAAAAATGGATTTAATTTCCTATACATAGGATTAATACAAGTTGATGTCAAACCACTAACTAGTAAAGGAATAAATGCCTCTATCCTCTTATGTATTAGAGATGTTAGACATACTAATTACAACACTAGTATTCTAGAAATGATGGAATCAAGTCTTTTTAACGGTTTGATACATTTTAATTGATTCTCAGATTTTAAATTAAGTTTAACTCACCCTCACATATTAAAAACCATGACACTATATATTAAAACATCCAGATATAAAATATTATGAAATGTTAAATGGAACTAAACCCTTAGCTTTAATCTACAAAATATATTTAAGACAAACTTAAATGTACATACCTTAGTAAAAAATCCAAATGACAACTTTACTGATACAAATCAGTACAAATGATGTTAATACTCAAGTCCCTTGGCCAATAAATTGGAAAGATATTAATTTACCAAACAATTGGTTATTAGAAAAGGAAAATCACCCCAAAAACTCTAACACAATGCTATTAATCTTGAACGAATCCAACAATATCTCGACGGGTCAGTTAGAATAAGTTTTGATCAACCTCGATTAAACCTCTATATATTAAAGATTATAGTAAATCTCATACGAGTTATTCAATAAGAAAAGATGACCATCTAATAACCAGATGTAATTTTAAGTTAAAAGAAATTGATACAACTTTTCAAATAAATAAATCTTGTTATACAATAACCTCAAATTTAAATGATGATGAAAATGAACATTCCCCCACTCAAACAGATTTTGAAAGAGGTTCTGATGGAAATGGGTCATATCAGGGTTTACATGTCATTTTTAATATTTTGTATTAGTTCTTTTATTTTCTTTTTTTAGCCTTTAATTGGTCTCCAAGAATATTTAGGACTAATTAAGCATTCTTTTATTTTTTAATTGGTCCTTTAGTCACTTTAGCTAATTGCTTGATTAGCAAGTAATATCTCTCATATAAGTACCTCTTGTATTCTCATTTTGTACTCATTCCTCAATTCTTGAAATATAAGAACTCTTTTGTTTCTCTCTCTAAAAATCATTTTGTCTTGATTTTTAGGTCATTGACGTGTAGTTCATGTCAAATTAGTATCAGAGCAGGTGTCGCCCCAAACATTGGTGTTAGTGTGTATCGGTGTGTAGAATATCAAATCGTGCACTACATTCTCAATGGCCCCGAAGCAAACGACGTGAATTCAAGATGAGATTAACAAAGAGTTAAGAAAAAGTCATCAAGAATTGAAAAAAAGTAATCAACAATTGCATGAAAAAGTGGATAGAATAGAAGAACAAATGAAAACCCTCATCCAACTTGTTTCCAAGTTGCAAAAACCTAGCCAACCCATTGAAAACCCTAATTCAAGAAGCACTTTAACCCCTGCTGCCAACCAACCAAACAGCCCTGTTTCTGGGCATAACTCCACTATTCCGCCTTCAAAAAGAACCACGACGGACCTGCCTCAAGCCAGAATACCACCAGATCTGCTTCCTCCCCAAACCCCTGCCAAAATGACCCAAGCAAGCCCTAACCCGACCCTATTCTGCCCTAGGCAACCCACCACTGTTGTCCTACCCAGAATTCCACCCCAACCCTCTACCCGCCTCCCTCGACAATGAAAGAAAATCAAGAAAATCAAGAAAACCAAACCCTTACATTTCTTGGGTTTCTTGAAAGTAGGTACGCAAGTCGCGTACGTGGGCGTCTCCCGCATCAAATTGAAGAATTCTTGAAAAGACACCTCATCACATTGACCATTTACATTTCAAGTCCGAGGACGAACTTTTTTGAAGACGGGATGAGTGATGGAAATGGGTCATATTAGGGTTTACATGTCATTTTTAATATTTTGTTTTGGCTCTTTTACTTTCTTTTTTAGCCTTTAATTGGTCTCCAAGCATGTTTGGGACTAATTAGGCAATCTTTTAATTTTTAGTTGGTCCTTTAGTCATTTTAGCTAATTACGTGATTAGAAAGTAATATCTCCCATATAATACCTTTTGTATTCTCATTTTGTACTCATTCCTCAATTCTTGAAATATAAGAACTCTTTTGTTTCTCTCTCTAGAAATCATAGTTTTAATTTTTAGGTCATTGACGTGTAGTTCAGGTCAAGTTCAGTAAATTGCCAATTATTAAAAATCAATAAAGATTATACGATTGTCATGATTAAATTAGGAGCAGATTTTGATCCAAAAGAAAATCATACAAAACGACGAGCGTGTAGAGAAAAATACTCCCAAAATTAATGACTGAAATAAAGACAGACATAAAGTTCACTGACTATTTAGACAACTATTATCAAAAAGTAAACGTCTTCACAGAAGTAAAATGGACTAAACAAGATAAAATTATAGTCTCATCTAGTCATCCTCCACTTGAAACTATTTTAGTAAATCACATGGGAACAAAAGTAATTGCCACACCCTTTAAAATTACTTCTACTAATGATGAAATCAAAAAAGTTATTAAACAAAACAATTACACTAATTAATACCCAAATACTTCAGGAAAACAGTTGGAATCTATTGAAAATAAGTTAGACAAACCATCAAAATCTATTGAAAATAAGTTAAACAAACCGAACCTACAAAAAAAAGTGAAATACCTAAACTAAACTTCTGGAGGTCAAAAAATGAATAAATTTACAAACAAAGTCTGAAAAACTCTAGACAAAATAGAAAAATGACTAAAGAAATCAAAACAGAATCATCAAAGACAATTACAACTTTCAAAAGAAGTGATACATATATTAATCAAACAGACCACAAACGAAGATATTCAGACTATTGAAACATAATTTACTAATGTTGAATTAAATAGAATAAAAAAATTCACAGTAACTCCAACTGCCCTAACAAGAACTTGGTATACAAAATCAACACCCCCTGATTTGCAATATGAAGAAAAAATTGTACAAAACTTATACTTTATGAACGGAACATAGATGGATTATGTGAACAAGAAATTTGAAACAAAATGCAACACATATCTATGATTGCCAATAATTACCTAAACAATCAAAACATCCCTCATGCAGAAATAGTTAATCTTTTAATAACAGGATTCACCAGAATGTTAAAAGCTTGGTGGGATAAACATCTTAGTGAAGAATCAAGAGAACAAATTAAAATTGTTGTCCAACATGATACCAATGGTCTCCCAATTTTTGACTGAAATATCGAAATGAGAATCCAAGATGGAGTAAACACTTAAGTTTTCGCAATAATAAAACCTCAAAAATTCATGATCAACTAAGTAACTTTAGATGCCCTACTTTAAATGATTTTATATGGTACAAGGATGTTTTCACATCGCGAGTAATGCATAGAGAAGATAGTAACGAATCATTGTGGAAAGGAAAATTTATTAATGGATTACCAAATTTATTCTCTCACAAGAAGTTTTAAGTAATACAAATGGACACATTGATTATAATAATTTTACTTATGGAGACATAATTAATAAAATCCAGAAGGAAGGATTATAAATGTGTATTAGATATGAAAATAAGCAAACAAGCTAATAAAGACAAATTAAAAGCTAAATATGAAACGAAAAAATTATGTGAACAATATGATTTAAACCCTATTGCACCATCAAGAAATAAAACTAAAAATTACAAGTCATACCCAAAACAATACAAAAGACATAAAGAAATTTTTTTTAAAATAATAAATTTTATAATAAAGAAAATAACGAATTTTACAAAAAACATTGACAATCACAAACAAATCCACAATATAAGAACACTGACAAAAGTAGAGTCAGATGTTATAAATGTCGAAAAACTGGCCATTACAAATCAGAATGTAAAGTAAAAGCCACAATTTTCTTTAACTAAAAAATTTCTCTAGTTAAAATGAACAGAACACTGATTATGAATCATCAAGTGACTATCAATCAAATACAAACTCTAATTCTCCAAATATAAAACTAGGATGCAAAGACAACTGTTAATAGTTCATGTTCTCACTAAACAGGAAGAACAAGAAGAATTATTCATTGACTTAATTGGGAAAAAAAAGAAAAATCGAGAATTAAAATCAGAATACCTTTCAAAATTTAGGAAACTATTAACTAAAGAAGAAAGTAGTATAAATGAACAAAACAAAATAAGTCCTTAAAATACTTTAAAAAGATTTAAAACTCACAAAGAAAGTACATTACAAGATTTCCAACGAGAAGCCAACATAATTAAACAATATATCACGAATCTCAAACTAGAAAGTAAAGTACTAAAACAAGATGTCACTATATCAAAAGTAGATCAAACTTTTAAAAAGCAACAAATCATCTCCTCATAAGAAAGTGAAACAGAACCTGAACCAGAACAACCTAATACAAATAATCATGAATTACAAAAGACAGAATAATCTAATCATCAATTAAACATCATAAACCAAATTAATTTACAAAAAATGGCTTCAGAAGTAACTTTAATTATTAAAAACGAATGTGAGATAAATGAAATTGTCTATAAAAAGGATTAATTCCAACAAGATATTATCATAAAACATACAAAAGATTAAACTCAGCCAATGACAGTAAAATGCAAATTAAATACAAATTACCTAAAGCACATATTTATCAATATTTTGTTTGTTACAAAACTCCTTTTGTTTTAATAAAAAATATGACTGACAAGGTAATCTAAGAAATTCTTTTTCTCTACCTTTTATATCCATTTACGACCGAAGATACTGGAATAACCTCACAAGCATTTGGTCAACAAGTAAAATTTGAATTTCTTTCAAACCAAAAATCAGAGATTTAAAAACACTAAAAGATTTTTCTATTTCTAGATCAATAAATCGCCTTTGATACAAAAGAAAACATTAAAAAAAATTTAAATGAAGAAGTAAGGTACAAAAGAATTGAAGAACTCACCAATAGTATCCTTCAAAGTAAAATAAAAATATTTAAACAAAAGATCACAAATGAAATTTATTTTGATCAACCAAGCGCATTTTTACATTAAAAAAAAACATATAGTAACTTTATCATACAAAAAGATTTTAGTGACAAATGTATCCCCCCAAAAGCCAGACATATACAAATTAATCAAGAAGATATGAAACAATGCAAAGATGAAATTAATAATTTATTATAAAAAGGAATCATAAGCAAAAGTAAATCACCTTGGTCAAGCCCTGAGAAAAAAATGTTGAATTGGAACGAGAAACGCCCAGCATAGTCATCAATTACAAACTACTTAATAAAGTTTTAGAATGGATAAGATATCCAATCCCCAATGAAAGCGACCTCGTCAATAAAATAAATCAAACAACCATTTTTTTCAAATTTGATAGATTCTAGCAAATACAAATCCATGAAAAAAACATATATAAAATTGTGTTTACAACTCCTTTTGATCACTATGAATTGTGTGTCATGCAATTTGGATTAAAAAATGCACCCAGTGAATTTCAGAACATCATGAATGAAAAATTTAACCATTCTTCCCATTTTACAATAGTCTACATCAATGTTGTCCACATCTATTCCCGATCTATTGACGAACAATGGAAATACTTGAACTCTAAAACCAAAAGGGGAAGCAGCGCATATAATAAAAATAACTGAAGAACATAGAAGGTATGAAGAACAAACAAAAGATGGAAACTACAATAACTAAAAGTAATATTTAAATTACAATAACTAAAAGTAAACTTACAAAAGATTACTGATTAATACACTCGGTTGAACTAGAACGCACAATGAAATGTTTAAAAATAACTGGTAAAGAGAAGTTTGATAACTGAAAGAATGAGAGAATTGAGAGATCGTAAAAGTGAACTCTGCCTTACTTTAACTTCGGGTGAAATGTCTTTAACCCGAGTAAAATGCTTTAACTATGGGTGAAATATCTTTAACATGGGTGAAATGCCTTTTAACTCCGACGTTACAACTTTTATGTGACGGTGAACATCTTTGACTTCGAGTGAAATGTCTTTAACGTGGCTGAAATGTTTTGACTTCGAGTAACTTGTCTTTCACTTGGGTAACTTTGACTGAGGTTTTAATTGTTGAATTTGCTACATAAAACAAATGCTAACATAATCTATTAAAGACTATATGGGTATTGAGCGTTAATGAACTCGAATATGGATCCGAGGCGTTAACTTGGTGACTGTTTGTTGACTCCCCAGAAAAGGTGAGAGAACGATCATTTCCTCTTCGACTTCAGCTCGAAGAAGAAGCTGTTTTGCTAAATCTTCGAGTCATGATGACTTCTTTGACTTTAAACTTGCTAAAGTTGTATCCATTAAACTTTGACTAGTTTTCTTAACTGCTTGGACTGGAACTGTGACTAGTTGGCAAGGAATATCAATTTGAACACAATTAATAATTCTTTATAAAGTGAAAGAGCCCCACCATTTATTACAGAATTGGCGGATAACTGTTGATTGTTGTACTGCATATTGCCATTGAATATCCATGGTACTTTCTAATTACTAGAGAACAAAAGTAAAACTGGGAATTGAGAATTACGTTGGTTTACTTTCAAAACTGTAGAGAAATATTTAACTTATTTCTGGAGGTCAATAGGGAGGATTTGTGGAATAAAACCATGTTGTGTCCACCACTGGAAAAACCAAGAATGAATTTGACTTTAGAATTTTAGTCAAAACACGGAAACTAAGAATGACTAAATGACTCATTTTGGTAAAGGAGGACTTTAAACTATGATTTGATATAATCACAATAACTGAATTGGACTTGGTGACTTGGAGGGTTTTCAAAATGGAAGGATGGGATCCTCAATCTTGAAGAGAGATTATGTTATTGATGTGCAAGGAACGGTAAAGAACTTTAGTTGAATCATTGCAATTGGTGATTGCTTTAATACGAACTGATTCAGAGTAATAAAGAATATCCAAGTAAAATTTTAATGTCTTAATAGGGTGGTAATGTCTTCACAAGAGGGAGGAAAATAATTTTTTACGAAGTCAATGGGATTTTTTAAATTACTGTGATTTGGCTCAACGGAGAATAAATGGAGAATAAGTTTGAAAATTTTGGTTTGAGCACATAATCAGTTTTAACATGATGACTATAAAACTTGCTTTAAGTAAATTGTTGAATGGGTTGTGGAGCAAATGGGTCATTGACCAAGTATTCACTTAAAAAAAGTCCAAATTTCGCAGGAGTTGCAAGAATGGAACTATAACTAAAATTTGATATTGGGATGTTTCCAAGAACATAGTATACTGTGATTTGGCTCAATGGAGAATAAGTTTGAAAATTTTGGTTTGAGCACATATCAATTTTAACAGGATGACTATAAAACTTGCTTTAAGTAATTTGCTGAATGGGTTGTGGAGCAAATGGGTCATTGACTAAGTATTCACTTGAAAAAGGCCCAAATTCTGCAAGAGTTGCAAAAATGAAACTATAAAGGTTGACTTGGGGGCAGAGCAAGAGCTCCAGTTGACTTTTGGGGATTTTTCTCCGACATTGTTATTCTGTAAAAATTAATGTGTAACGAAATCAAAAATGGAATTTTGGCTTCCTTTAATATACTCAATATCAACATCAAAAATACTTAATATACATTGTCATCGAGCAAAAATCTATTTAAAGGCAATATTTTGGACGTCCTTTTCTAAAACATATTTTGCACTTTTACAATCAACTTTAACTAAAAAAAATTGATTTAAAATGTCACTTTGAAATTTCAAAACACAAAAAAACAAATAGAATCTCTTTTTTAATAGTACTATAATTACTATGCGCTTTACTCCAGACTTCAGAATAGAAGCGAACAATTTATTCAGGAGATTGAGGGTTGATTTTTAGTTTACGTATACCTTCATAACCAATGACAGAGACTCAGTTTCAATGATCTTGAATGAATTTGATGTTGAAAGACCAAAACAAGGTAAAGTATTCACATGTTTTTTTGACACTTCGGACAATAGAAGTATGTTTTAAAGTCCAAGGAGGAGGGTTACTTTGTAATCTCTAAATATATGTATCACTTCTTTTAACAATTGTAATAGTCTTCGATGATTCTGTTTTGATTTCTTGAAGCATTTTTTCTATTTTGTCTAGAGTATTTTCAGACTTTGTTTGTAAATTTATTCCTTTTCTGACCTCTAGAAGTTTAATCAAGTGTATTTCTCATTTATTTGGTACGTTTGGTTTGTCTAACTTATTTTCAATAGATGCTAACTGGTTTGTCTAATTTATTTTCAATAGTATGTAGCTATTTTCCTAAAGTATCTAGGTATTGATTAGTGTAATTGTTTTGTTTAATAACTTTTTTTATTTCATCATTAGTAGAAGTGACTTTAAAGGGTGTAGCAATGAATTCTATTCCCATGTGATTTACTAAAATAGTTTCAAATTGAGGATAATTGGATAAGGCCATTTTACTTTTGTTAAGACATTTACATTTTGATAATAGTTATCTACGAACATTATATATGTCTTTATTTCTATCATTAATAATTTTCACTTTCTTGTTATCCTAACTTTTTTCTTTTCGGGGGTACTTTTCTCTATACGCTCGTCATTTTGTACGATTTTCTTTCGACTCAAAATCTGCTCTTAAATTAATCATGTTAGTTGTATAATCTTTTTGGATTGTTAATAATTGGCGATTTACTTAACCTGTTTCAAACTTTGTTTGAGTGGGAGAATGTTGATCTTCATCATCATTAAAATTTGAGGTTGTTGTATAATAAGGTTTACATACTTGAGAAGTTGTATCAATTTCTTTTAACTTAATAATAGGTCTAGGTATTAGATCCTCAACTTTTCTTGATAAATAACTCGCCCGAGATTTATTATCATCTCTAATATGGAGAGATTTAAATCGAGGTTGATCAAAACTTATTTTAACTGATCCGTCAAGACATTCTTGGATATGTTCAAGATTAATAACATCGTTTTGGAGTTTGGGGAAGTGATTTTCACGTTTTAATAATCAATTGTTTGGAAAATTAATATCTTTCCAATTTATTGACCTAGGGACTTGAATATTAGCATCATTCTCGTCCGAAATGTCAAAAAACATGTTAAAACTTTAACTTGTCTTGATCTTTCTACACCAAATTCATTCAAGATCATTGAAAGTGATTGGTTATGGAGGTATATTTAAACAAGGATTTAACCCTCAGTCTCCTGAACAAATTGTTCGCTTCCATTCTGGAGTTTGGAAAAAAAGCGCAAAGTAATTATAGTATATTAAAGGAAACCAGAATTCTATTCCTGATTTCCTCACGTGAATTTCTAGAGAATAATAATGGCGGAGAAAAATCCCCAGAAGTCAACTAGGGCTCTTACCCTATCCCCAAGTCAACCTTTTAGTAAAATTACATCCCCACTCGACGTAACAAATAGATACCATGTTCTTGGAAGCATCCCAAGATCAAATTTTAGTTATAATTCCATTCTTGCAACTCCTGCAGAGTTTGGACCTTTTTCTAGTCAATATTTAGTCAATGACCCATTTGCTCCATAACCCATTAAACATATTACTAAAACCATGCTATATAATGATGTGAATGAGAAATTAGGGGTTATTTTTAGTAATTTTAGGGTTTTCTTATATTTTTGTTATTTCCTTTTATTTCTTTTATTAGATGTATTTTCTTTTATTAGTTGTTTGTTTGGTATTATAGGAAAGAAGTAGCAAAAGGCAATTAGGGACATAATTGTAATTACTTCTTTAGCTTGGAGCCCAAACTACCTTCCTCCTAGATATACCTTTATTGTAGACTCATTTGAGTCATTCTTCCATTTAATGAGATTTCATTAGAGAGAGTTTAGAGAGAAAATTATCTTTTCTTGTTCCCATTTTACGTCATTTACATTAATTCGTATCAGAGCCTAGTCGCTCCACTTTTTGTTCTTGTTGTAAAAAAACAAAAAAACTCGTAAACAACGTCACGTGGGTCCAAGAAGAGATGAAAACCTCCGCATCAAACCCTTTCGAGCAAATCTTGGAAGCCCTCAACCGATTGACGGCCTCAATTGACAAACTCAACGCGCGTATTCCTCCACCACCACTCACCATCATTAACCCTTACCCTAATTCAAGAAACCAAAACCCTAGCCCCCAAAATTTCTCCACTCACGCTTTCGCAACCATTTCTGCCCTTCTACCCTAAGAAAACCCTAGCCCTAGCCCCATTTATCTCCAAACCACCAACCCTACCACCCCACCACCACAAGCAACTGACTGGAATACCCAAAAACAACCCCTGTTCAGTCACCCTGACCCGACAAAAACCCACCCAACATCAAAACCCCAAACCACTCCATTCCAAAACCAAGAACAGTCTGTCCCACTCCCGATATTAACCCAACCCACCTGGAATCCAATTCCAACCGTCCGTGACCTACGACGAAACCGTACGACCACCAATTGGTAGCAAACCAATTGGATTGATGCGCCGACATTGCTAATAGGTCGAAACTGCCCTAACCTACCCTACCTAATACTGAAACCCCTTTTTTATCAAAACCCGACCCCAAACCCCATCACCTCAAACTCGATTCTGCCCCATATCCAATCCGGTGTCCACGAATCTACAAAAAATAGAGCCGATCTGCTCCAAACAGGGCCGACTTGTTCATCCTGCTTGCCTCTGGCCATTTTCAACAATTCCTATCAATTTCCAGTGGAGAGACAACCCGAACAACCTCAAACGGCTTCTATTTCAGCGATCGACCCATTTCTGGCTCCGATCGGTGCAATTTCTGGGATAAAAATCAGTGGGCAATCCTGTCATCGCCTACTCCATGGTCGGATTCAAGAACCGGTGTTTCTTTACCAAGATTCACCCAAAAGTATTCCGGAACCCTTCTCCCACAAAATCCATCAAATTTCAGCCCATTTTGCCCCAATCCTATCACGAACAAAATCAAGAACTAGGGTTTGACAACAAAACCTTGGTTTTTAACCCCGAGGGTAAATAATTTTTGTTGGGCATGTGTGGCAAGAGGAAGAAGATGAAGATTGATGCAATATTTGAAGAATCTTCCTCAAATTTTCAGCAAATTATGTTTTGGCCCCTCAAGTTTTGCCTCTTCTGCAATTTTGGGACATTTTTGCATTCGACCTCAATTTTAAAGTTCGAGGACGAACTTTTTCGAAGGAGGAGAGAATGAGGTGAACGAGAAATTACGGGTTATTTTTAGTAATTTTAGGGTTTTCTAGTATTTTTGTTATTTCCTTTTATTTCTTTTATTAGATGTATTTTCTTTTATTTGTTGTTTGTTTGGTATTATAGGAAAGAAGTAGCAAAAGGCTATTAGGGACATAATTGTAATTACTTCTTTAGCTTGGAGCCTAAGCTACCTTCCTCCTATAAATGCCTCTATTGTAGACTCATTTGAGTCATTCTTCCATTTTATGAGATTTGATTAGAGAGAGAATTATCTTTTCTTGCTCCCATTTGACGTCATTTACGTCATATAATCATCCTGTTAAAACTGATTATGTGCTCAACCCAAAATTTTCAAACTTATTCCCCATTGAGCCAAATCACAGTAATTTAAAAAATCCCATTGACTTCGTAAAAAATTATTTTCACCCCTCCTAGCATTTCACCCCTCACCATTCCTGCCAAGACATTAAAATTTTACATGGATATTCTTTATTCCTCGGAATCAATCTGCATTAATGCAAACACTGATCGCAATGGTTCAACTAAATTTCTTTACCATTCCTTGCACATCAATAACATTATCTTTCTTCAATATTGGGGATCCCATCCATGCACTTCGACCCCCCCCCCCCCCCCCCAAGTCACCAAGTATAATTTAGGTATTATGATTATATCAGAGCATGGTTTAAAGTCCTCCTATACCAAGACGAGTCATTCACTCATTCTTGGTTTCTATGTTTTGATCAAAAATTCAAAAGTCACATTCCTTCTTGATTTTCCCGGTGGTAGACACCACATGGTTGTATCCTAAAAATCCTCTCTCCCGGCTAACCTCCAAGAACCAATGTTAAAAAAGGCGAAAGGCGAAAGGCGAGGCGAGACATTTTAGTCGCGGCGAGGCGAGGTGTAAGCCTCACTCAAAAGAAAAAAAAGAGCAAAATAATATTAAAAAAATACTAATAAAACCAGAAAAATAAAATAACAAAGAAATATAAAATAAAACTACAAAAAAAGCTTGAGGACTCTCTTGTAGTTTGACATTTTTTTGTTCCCCCGAGATAACTTTTTAAAAAACAAGTAATTTGAGAAAATCAATTTTGACATATTGGTTATCTTACAATATGACAATAAATTAATCAATGCAAACTCATATTGGCAAAATCATTTTTTAGCTTCATTCACATATTGGTTATTTTATAATATGACAATAAATTAATCAATGCAACTTAACAAGAAAATTTATTAAAAAAACATTGATTGTCAAGCTAAGATTAAAGAAAACAGCAATTTTATTAAAAAAAATAATAAAACATATCAACCTAAGTTTATTAAAAAAAATAGCAACCTTTAAAATATATTCAGTTTACTTAAAGAAAACATATTAATCTAAGTTGAAAACCAAAAAACGTAAACCTTTAAAAAAAAAAAAAACTTTTAAAAAAAAGTCATATTGAAGTTAATTTAGTACATTTATTTCAAACAAAATCAAATTGACAAAATAAGTTTTTTAAGTTTCATTAACATATTGGTTATTTTTTAAAAATTTCTCTCAAGTTACAATAGTAAATAGTATAAGTTAAGTGCAGTTTAAGAAATAAAAAAATTAAAAAAAATACGAGTTAGTAGATTAAAACAACATATTTTTTAAGTTAAGTGCAATTTTAGAAAAATAAAGAACTTTAACCTTTAAGAAAACAGCCTTGGGGATGGAAGACGAAAATGATTTTTTTCTCCCCCACGCCTCAGCAAAAAGGCGTGAGGCGATCAAGGCGTAAGCCTTGAGGCGCATCGAGGCGTAAGCCTCGAGGCACATTAAGGCGTAAGCCTCAAATTCAACCCTGAGGCTTAAGCCTCAAGGCATTTTTTGCCCGCCTCGCCTCGAGGCTTACGTTCAGTTATTGTAGTTTCAATCTTTTGTTTGTTCTTCATACGTTCTAGGTTCTTCACTATTTTTATTATATGCGCTATATATATATATATATATATATATATATATATATATATATATATATATATATATATATATATATATGAGCTCAGAAACGGACGCTCAGCCGTTTCTGACCTATAAAACAGACTCAACGAAAATTTAAAGTCTTCTACAAAAAATTTAAATTTTTTCAACTGATTTAAACCTTTCAAAATCAATGGTAAATTGGCTTTACGGGGCATAAGCTCCGAAAAGGCTTCTAACTTTGATGTCCACGATATTTCTTTATGTGGCTTGAGTTGAGAAAATTGGAGAATATCATGGTTGATGGTTGAGCTTGGAGCACTTCAAAACAAATATTTGAAGTATCTCTAATGACTAGGACTTATTTGCGTTAAAAAGATAAAGTTTGTCAGTTAATCTCCGAACGATATCCTTTCAACCTCTCTCTCTCTCTCTCTCTCTCTCTCTCTCTCTCTCTCTCTCTCTCTCTCTCTCTCTCTCTATATATATATATATATATATATATATATATCATACTTAGCAAAATATGCTGAAAACCCATAACCTTCCTAAGAGGCATCCCAAAAAATGTTTAGAAGTTGACCGTTCTCATTTCAACAAATAAAATTACCTCGTAAATAACGGATGCCCCTTTCTGAGTTCCATCCCCTCCAATAATATAAACCTGAACCACTAGAAACGACAAATCAGTACCATACCAATTGATTCTTTTAGCAAAAAAGTGGTGACAAATACTAAAGTTAATCTATAAATCATGGAAAATATTATTCAGAAAAAAAATGGTAAGTTTTACACACCTGATTAATTCCACGGTCTTGAATGCTGTCGACTATCTTCGTGGTATCATGGCCCCCTCGAGATGTCCCAAGGATTGTGCCACCACGTTTATGGATGTCATTTACGACCTTTGGGGTTAAATTAACGGTATTTCGTGCATAGAAGCCCCTATACCCTCCCTACAGAGAACATAATCCTTAACATCATTAGATGGTGGGACAACAAAACTATGAAGTATAATTTTGAAGTTACGTAACCAATTATAATGCTTTATACTTTGTTTTACAAGACTATAACAGATCAACAATGCTATATTAAGGAATTGATTAAAGAAAAATCGGGAAGGATAAAGTATCTTCTCTGTTACAAATTTATTCGTGTTACTATCTAAGAACTCCCTCGCCTCCATGTCATGGCAATGAGAACTTCCTTTCACTCTGGGTCCACCTATTGGTCACCTCTACACCTGGTGCCAGTTTTAGAGAATCTTGCCCGAAAAGAGAATTAAGGAAGAGTAAACTCATTTTTTCTATTACACAATCAAACTCCACAGCTGGAGTTCCGAACCAGTAACCTCTCACTTGTAAGGGGTGCACTAATGATTGAGCTATGAGCTCATGTGCAACAACAAATTGATTCTATAGCTATTGTAGCTGAAAAAATCTGTCATTGAAAGTATTATCCATTATCCTGGATTCTTTATGATATGTTACCCTAATTTATGTTTCAAAGTATTAGCAGTAAGGCTTAAATTTTTCCTGTCAAGATTAATGAAAGGACCATGACTTCACCCCCACTTTTGTTCTAACTTTTGAGGTAAGCCCTAATTTTTTTTACTTAGAAAAAAAAAATGAGATACACTGCAAAAGTGTTGCTTAAACTTAGTAAATGTTATAGACATCCCTCATAAGTGACAAATGGTGAGATTTAGCAATGTTTTTGGGTGTATATCTCAAATTTCTAATAAATGGAGGTGTCAAACAAAAGTGGGGGTGAAAGTCAAATTATCCCTAAATAAAACAAAGGTAGTGAAGCGTGCTGTGGCATAAAAAATACTGGAGATTATATTGTTTAAAAATCTCATATAAACAAAATATTGGACATAAAGCATGCTTTTGCAGCTGCACAGGAGCGGATCCACCCCAGGCCGAAGTGGGGCGGCCGCCCCAGTTCATTTAAAAAAAAAAAAAAAAAAATTAGGGATTTTTGTGTAAAAAATTAAACCTGGAGGTTACTTGAAATTATATTCAAAGTTCAGGAAAAAATCTGTAATAAACTAAAAAAAAAAAAAACTTAAGTCTGTTACTCCCTCTTCTCCCGTACCAAATAAAAAAAACCCTATTTTCTCCCACTCCAAAAAAAAACCCTAAAATGAAATTAAATTTATATGTGAAATTAAATTAAATTTGTAAATATAGGGAATCAATGGAGAAATATTTTAAACGAAAAAGAGGATACAACGCACCAACCGTATCCGAAGCGAGGTTCAATCATCTCCCACTCCAATTAGTGTTGAAAATGAATATTATGCCCAAAAAAGTAAAAACAATCCAAAAAATGCTCGAAAAAACTCGAAATAACCCCCAAAAAAATCGCCTCGGGGGCTCCCGCCCCCGAACCCCCGGCAACTATCAAAACTTTCACCCCAATTCACACAAAATCCTGGATCCGCCACTGCAGCTGCATGCAATTTACAGCTGCGACAAAGTTCAACACACGTGGACATGTATATGAATTTGAGCATCCATCCCTTACACATGATTGATAGATCTAATGTTTTGTTCATATAGACTACAAAATATAGAATTCTCAAACCACAATTATCTACATTTCTATTCACAAAATCTGAAAAATACAAAAATTAAATTGGAAAAAGAAAGAAACAGGATATGAAAATGGAAATTAAACTGTGTCAGAGTATAAAGATAACAGCATTGATAATAAAATTTACTCACCACTATCCCAAGAACTTTGCTGACGCCATACATGTGATTAAGGCCGCATACAATTTCCCTGATCACTGTATTTAACCCAGGGCACAAACCACCGCATGTTACAATACAAGCATGCACGTCATCTGATGAAAAATACACCTGCACTTTTGAAAACTGTCTTAGCAAAAAAATGACTTGCAGATATTTCGTCCCAACAGTACACACAGAGCCCTCCTGGTTGTCCCGAAAAACAATGATTATATTTTTCAATTTTTGCAATGGAGTTTAGATCATGTTTGTTATGTATAGACTGATGTCATGGGTAATGTGAGCGGGTAGTGAGCATCTTTGCTAAAAAGGGAATAGAATAATAATATTCCTTAGCTAGTAGCTATATTTGCCTTTTTGTTCATGTAAGGTTACTCAGAGTTCATGTTCTCCCTAAGGCTCCTACTTCATATATAATTGTAACCCTCTTTTGAAGGGATATTGAATATTAAAGAGACGTCTTTCATGGTGTTAGCAATATACATCAAATTGGTATCAGAGTGGCATTTGCTCTTACGTGTGCGTATCAGCAAGTAGTAGTAGTATGTGTTTTTAAGCGGTCATCAGTACAAATGTTTGGATTAGGTTCAAGAATGAAGAATTATTTTAATTGAAATTTCAATTTTTTTATGCAAGAAAAATAAGGCATATTCCATGGTCAATTAGTTATCCATTTTGCGAACGCAATTGCTCGCTATTGCGATTTGCAACCCCAAAACGCAACTTAGCGCATCTGATTTTGCAGGACTTTAAAATAGCGTGGGAAAGTTGCTGATGTGACACGCATTTGTGCGCTATTTTGCAAAAATATTGCCCAATTTGTACGCTTTCTGTGTTTCTTTTTTTAACTGAAATTCCGTCGTTTCTAATATAGAAGGGAGAGTGAAAGAAAACCCTACAAAACCAAAACAGGCCCTGAAACCTTGTAGTTCATTATTACCTCCCGGTTCTTACAAAACTTGTAAGGACACAAATTTCCAATTGAGTCCTTTGTAGTTTTGGCTCAAGTCCGGACAAAAACGTTTGAGTCATAGGAGTTATTGACCATCCTTCAAGCCTATGACGTACTAAAGTTGAAGACGTAGCGGCCAAGTTTAAAGTTTCATCAAAATGCCGGTTTAGTATGTCTCGTTTCTACGTCATCAACATTGGTTCCATTGCTCCTAAGGTATGAATGCATTTTGAATATACATATAGGAGCTTGGAACATTTTATATTGGGTGAACGTTTAGTTTAAATTGTTGATTATTTTCAGAAAGATTTTATTAAAACTTTAAAATATAGTATATAAAGTTTCTGGGCTAAAAATAAAAATTTACACTTTCTAGAAGTTCGTTCGAATTGTCGTTCGAACGAGTTTTTCGTTCGAACAATAATGTCGTTCAAACGAGTTTGCCAATGAGTTCCCATATAGGCCACTGGAATGTCGTTCGAACGTGAATGATGTTCGAACGAGATTTCCAACGAGATTTCTAACGAGTTCACACAGGAACTTCGTTAGAAGGCTCGTTCGAACGAGACTTCGCTCAAACAAAAATGTCGTTCGAACGAGTTTTGGCGGGAACAGTTATTTTGGCAGTTTGAGCAGTTTTTTCCCACTTTCCAACTTCATTTCCCACTAACTTTTTGCGCAGACTTAATATGTGCGGGAACTAACTTTTTCCACTTAACTTTTTCACATCTTTCTATCTCCAAGAGAGAGTTTGAGAGCAAAATTCCAAAAGGAAAAAGTTCATGTTTTGAGTGTCAAATTTTTCAAGAAAAAATCATTTAACACTCTAGTTTACACCCATATTGTTTATTCCAAGTTTCAATATATATATCATTCAAGGTTCTAAAAGGCGCGAGGCGTGGTCGAGGCGTAGAGGTCAAGCCTCAAGCCTTAGGAGCCTAGGCGCGCCTAGGCGAAGCCTAGGCGTAAAAAGGCGTTTTTCCTTCTTTTATTATTTTAATTATTCCAAGGCTAGTAATATAATAAAATGGTACATAACTTGAATTTTGAAAATATATCCATATGTTTGGTAGCCATCTTTCTCATATTCATGCTCCATAACCATTATTTGTCAACTAATCCTTTGTTTTTTTTTAAAAAAGTGTGCCTTAAGCCTTTTACCAAGAATAAGGCGTAATAAGGCGTAGGCGACGCGTTTCTCTCAAGCCTCAAGCCTAGGCGGGCCTAGGCGAAGCCTAGGCGGGCCTTTTAGAACAGAGATATCATTGCTTGGAGTGTTTGGCACCGGGTATTACTCTACCGTTTGAAGAGTTCGTTTAGGTTTGCTTCTACATCCCACAAAGAAGAAGTTTGCGTTGATTTACCCATTTGGAGAAACGCTCCTTGTTCGGGTGGCGGTAACCATAAAAAGTCTGATCGGTGGATTCCGAGACCGCGGTGGAGCTCCGTGGTTATTCTCTAGGCAAAGGTGTATACAAGAAGGAGCATCGAGGTTTGAGAGGGATCGAGTCGAGTGTTGTAAGTCTTACTGTCTTGTATTTGTAAAACCATACTTAGTGGATTTGAGGATAGGGCCGTCCGAGGTTTTTTCCCGTTGGGGGTTTTTCCTCGTACATCGCGGCGTAGTGATTTATTGTTTATTTTATCTTTGTTATACTCACCTAGAACGCATGCTTAGGTAAAAAGATAAAATTTGGTTTAATCACTACTTATGTTTAATTTGGTGCTACATAATTAATTTGGGTAATGTTTATGTTAATTTAATTCAAGTCGTTAATTTAATATGATAAAATTGATTTGGCCTAATTTGGGAATAGTGAAAATATGACTTGCGCAAATTTCTAAAACTTGGGTTAATTAATTGTGTTTAAGTAAAATCAAATTGTGTGTGTATATTCCATCATATTTCACTTTGTTTAATTTTAATTTGAATAGAAATTAAAATTTGTTAATTTGTTAATTTGTTTTAATTGAACCACCATCTTCGCTTCCGCATCTCATAAAAGGAAATTATTCCTTTTGTGAAGTAATAAGAATTTTATAAAATTTGGGGGCTTTCAAATTGGTATCAGAGCCGGAGCGCTAATTTATCGCGTCAAAGATCCGTTTTTCAGCTAATATAATTTTTGTGCTCCTTGCATTTTTAGGTGGTTCATTTTTTACTTACTCTCATTTTTGTTTTATATCTCTCAATGGGGCGTATTAATGATAATCTGTACATTTCTAATGATAATGAAGTTTTTGCTTTTCGAGAGGATTTTAATGGGCTTAAAAAGTGTAACGAAAATTTAAGAGAATTAAATTTGAGATTTGCAAAAAGAATTAAATTCCTTGAAAATGAAAATTTATGTTTTAAATCTAGAATTGAACTTTTGCAAAACTTGCTATCTCAAAAAGATATTTTTCGTGAAAAGCTCATGGACATAAATCACAATTATAATATTTTAGATATGTCCAAGAAAGAGAGTGATAATCGAGAAAAGACTCTTAGGGACAAGTTTGCTCACATTGAGGGGGAGCGTGATAACCTTCTAGGTGTAATTGAAAATTTAAAGGAGGAGTCCCATAAAATTAAGGAGTCTAATTTATTACTTGAGTCCGATATTTTAAAACTGAAAAATGACTTCAAGACTCGAGTAGTAGTTGTGATGGTTCTAGCTCATCTAGTTCAAATACTTCCGTTGCTAAAGCTAAAACCATTGTTTGTTTTAGAGGGTCTACTTTATCCAGGCTTTAGAAAAGGTCACTTTCGGTCATTTTGTTTTGATCTTAAAAGAAGTCCTAGGAAGTCTATGTCTAGCAATTCATTTGTTTCCAAATCCCATCATTTTAAATATACATCTATATGGGTTCGGAAATCATTTTTAGACGCGCTAGATATTATATTTGTTGATTCACATTTGCTTTCACATGAAACCTCCCTTGCTAAATTTAAAGGTTGAATGTGTTAGTTATTTGCATACTTTAGCTTTTGTGCTTCATGCTATATCACCCATGCTAATTGTATGCTTGTTTAGTCATTTTCTAGTCATTGCTTTATTTCATATCTTATGCTAGAAATCATGACTTGTTTATCTTTTGTATTGTATTTCTTTAATTTTAGTTGCTTTAAATGAAAAATACAAAAAGATTTTTGTTTATCATTTGTGTTTTACTCTTTTCGCAATTTATGCTAAATGCAAAATACAAATTATTTTTGTTTGTCTTTTGAGTATATACTTTTATTTTTGGTTTAAAAATTTCAAAAACTCAAAAAGATTTTTATTTTGTGTGTATTTTAGTTTAACACACTTTATGTGGCATATACTTGTGTTTGAATCCCATCTTTTACGCTCTCATGTCGCTAGAACTTTTGGTTTAGATTGTCAATCCTTATTATGTTCTTTACCATGTTTACATGAAGTAGTTGGATTTTGTGTTGATTAAATGGATTCTGTTTTTATATGCCTCTATTCACACATGCACGAGCTCTTTTGAAATTTTAATCGTCACATGTTATATTTGAGCTTTGTGAGGTGTTCTCGTATCAATCTTATCATGTACATATTTGTGACCTAGGAGGACTAGTGCATGTCAAAATCCGTTGCACGTGAGATTTGTGTGATTTGTGTGAGAAATAAAAATGATAAATATTAATGTGCACGGGGAAGGGCTCGGAAAGGATTTATTATCCTTTGCGAATAGTAAGGCACCGTTTGCTTGGACCTAAAAGAAATACGTGGTCCAAAGGCCTATAAGAAAATATGGCATAAAAAGAAAAATAAGTTGCCAAGGCCTAAGTTGTTTAGTTGATTTATTCATTCAAAAGAATATTATATATGCTTATTGAGGGAGTTTGGATGATATATCAACGGTTTGCATAATGTCTGTTTATCCTAGTTGTACTTTCAATGTCATGACTCTATTGGTTTGGAGAATCATCAACATGCTAGGCTTGTATGCATTGTGTATGTTTGTTCATTTAGTTCAATTTATATTGTCACGTGAGGTTATATTCAAATGTGATGAAGTTTGCAATCAATTGAGAACTCCGTGAACATGTTTTTTAGTGATTGGGTCTAAATTTAATTGTTACTAGTTCACACCCCAACACTTTCGTTTCCATATGACACATTTTTGCCATACGAGTGTGAAAAGCTTATCTTATTTTGTGTCATTTGTGTGTTTATATCTATATATATATGTGCGTGTGCATCTTTGGTATATCTTGAGCATGTATATATATGATATTGTTTTTGGTTTTTAACTTGCTTTCTCGTCCATCTATGCTTTAATTCACAATTGGTATCTATCTTGTTGCATTCTTTGTTGATATCACATGCTTAATACTCTATGTATCATCTTGGTATCTGTTTCTTGCATCTTAGTTGGTATCCATTATTATTTGTTGGATTAGTTGTGATTTTGTTGCCCATGTGCTTTAATGTTCTCATCACTTTATGCACAATTGCATGTTTAGCTTGTTATCCCATTCTATTTATCCCTTGTTTAGTTTAAGGGTGTATATGCTTTAATTGGGGGAGATAAGTTAATGTTTTGATTCTTAAGCCTTTGTCTATTCCTGAACAAAAAGGGGGAGAATGATAGGGGGAGAAATGGTATCTAATCCTATTGTCATCGTATCTTAGTTTGGGAGATTTTACTTAGGGGGTGAGCGCTATCTTCTTAGGTTGATCATAATTGATAAAGGGGAGAATTAATTTAGGGGGAGTATTATCTTAATTGCATTTAATATTCTTGATATTCCCTGTGCGTTTGATAGTTTGCTTAAGTGTGCAGGAATTCTTCTATATGGCAACGTTCACCATCGGGCAAAGATATTGATCCTTCGGTTGTTTGAGTCAAGCATTGTATTTTTATTTTGGGTGGGACTTTTGTCAGTTTAGTAAACTTGCCGGCAATTTAGGATTTTAGTTTAGTTTTTGTCCCAGAATAGCCAAAGGGGGAGATTTGTAAGGACACAAATTTCCAATTGAGTCCGTTGTAGTTTTGGCTCAATTCCGGACAAAAACGTTTGAGTCATAGGATAGAGTTATTGACCATCCTTCAAGCCTATGACGTACTAAAGTTGAAAACGTAGCGGCCAAGTTTAAAGCTTCATCAAAATGTCGGTTTAGTGTGCCTCGTTTCTACGTCATCAACATTGGTTCCAGTGCTCCTAAGGTATGAATGCATTTTGAATATATATACATAGGAGCTTGGAACACTTTATATTGGGTGAACGTTTAGTTTAAACTGTTGTTTATTTTCAGAAAGATTTTATTAAAACTTTAAAATATAGTATATAAAGTTTATGGGTTAAAAATAGAAATTTACACTTTCTGGAAGTTCGTTCGAATTGTCGTTCGAACGAGTTTTTCGTTCGAACAATAATGTCGTTCAAACGAATTTGCCAACGAGTTCCCATATAGGCCACTGGAATGTCGTTCGAACGAGAATGATGTTCGAACAAGATTTCCAACGAGATTTCTAACGAGTTCACACTGGAATTTCGTTAGAAGGCTCGTTCGAACGAGACTTCGTTCGAACGAAAATGTCATTCGAACGAGTTTTGGCGGGAACAGTTATTTTGGCACTTTGAGCAGTTTTTTTCCCACTTTCCAACTTCATTTCCCACTAACTTTTTGGGCAGACTTAATATGGGCGGGAACCAACTTTTTCCACTTAACTTTTTCACATCTTTCCATCTCCAAGAGAGAGTTTGAGAGCAAAATTCCAAAAGGAAAAAGTTCATGTTTTGAGTGTCAAATTTTTCAAGAAAAAATCATTTAAAACTCTAGTTTACACCCATATTGTTTATTCCAAGTTTCAATATATATATCATTGCTTGGAGTGTTTGGCACCGGGTATTACTCTACCGTTTGAAGAGTTCGTTTGGGTTTGCTTCTACATCCCATAAAGAAGAAGTTTGCGTTGATTTACCCACTTGGAGAAAGGCTCCTTGTTCGGGTGGCGGTGACCATAAAAAGTCCGATCAGTGGATTCCGAGACCGCGGTGGAGCTCCGTGGTTATTCGCTAGGCTTGAGAGGGATCGAGTCGAGTGTTGTACGTCTTACTGTCTTGTATTTGTAAAACCATACTTAGTGGATTTGAGGCTAAGGTCGTCCGAGGTTTTTTCCGTTGTGGGTTTTCCTCGTACATCGCGGCGTAGTGATTTATTGTTTATTTTATCTTTGCTATACTCACCTAGAACGCATGCTTAGGAAAAAAGATAAAATTTGGTTTAATTACTACTTATGTTTAATTTGGTGCTACATAATTAATTTGGGTAATGTTTATGTTAATTTAATTTAAGTCGTTAATTTAATTTGATAAAATTGATTTGGCCTAATTTGGGAATAGTGAAAATATGACTTACGCAAATTTCTAGAACTTGGGTTAATTAATTGTGTTTAAGTGAAATCAAATTGTGTGTGTATATTCCATCATATTTCACTTTGTTTAATTTTAATTTGAATAGAAATTAAAATTTGTTTAATTGAACCACCATCTTCGCTTCCGCATCTCACAAAAGATAATTATTCCTTTTGTGAAGTAACAAGAATTTTATAAAATTTGGGGGCTTTCAAAACTCAAAAGTCTTCAACCCAAAAAAAAAAAAACTAGAAATTTATAACTAAATCTCACCGGCCGATTGCGAAGCCATCGGAGGTATACGTCTGAGGCTTATTTTAAAATGTAATTTATTTTACAAATTTCGGTTGGTTTAAAATGTTTTTTTCTTCTTTAATTTACAAATTCATTTCAAATGTAACATTTTTTACAAATTCAGTTTTAATGTTAGATTTTGCTTTTACAAATTTCAGTTTAAAATGTTATTTATTTTACAGATTTCAATTTAAAATGTTATTTTTTTTTTAAATTAGTTTCAAATATTACTTTTTTACAAGTTTCAGTTTAAATTGTTACTTTCTTATAAATTTCATTTTAAAATGTTATCAATTTATTTTTTTATTTTTTTTAAATGTTTTCCTAATTAAAAAACGGGAAGGCACGAATTGCTTGCGCGATGCCACTCCGGCGCCAAAACGCGACACACTGAGCGACCGCAATTTAAAGGGGCCTTTAGACACCACCCCCTCTTATAAGATAAATGTAGATATAGACCCATCTCATCTCATATGCAATATATTACTTAACTAATTCTAGAGATAATTACAAATGTAGACATAGCGACCCTCTAACTGAAGTTGACCCGTAAAGTGGCCTTAGACCAAAAACATTACCTAACTAATTCTTGAGATAATTACAAACTTAATCATAACACCTAATATGCAATATATACACAGATTCAAATACCTTATGTACACAGATTCAAATACCTAATTCTTGAAGACACCCGGTTGCATATATACACATATGCAAATACCTTATGTAGATATATACACAGATACCCAAATTGCATATTCAAATGCCAACTGTAGGTATGTAAGTAGATACCCATGTGCAGTTATTGTTTTTTTTTTTTTAATCAGAACAAAGGCAAAGCAGCCTTACCCCATATCAGTCAGAATTATATTTCTAAGATCATGCGATTGAAAGGCTTCATAAAAGCCCATCCCATTAGAGTAGCTGCTAGGTGAGAATAGATACCCATTCACAGAATATATAAATAGATACTCAATAGTCAATACCATTCACAGTTAATTTTTTAAGAACGGGAATTTAAATTTGAATTCTGGAGATAAAGTGGGGAAGTTTTCCAACACTAGAGGGTTGAATTGGTGCTTAACAGGTTAGAGAGTACATTTAAGGGCTCTCTCTCATAAGGGGCCGGTATGTTTAACAAGCGTTTAAGGGGGTTGATTTATATGAAAACTATTAACTAGGGGGTGGACTCTAGTTATCTACAATTTAAAACAGTGTTTGTTTAAAACTGTTGGGTATTAATTGAGATTCAATCATAGGACAAAAAAAGAAATTGTTGAAATTGTAATTGCAATTTAAAATATTGACGAGGATATATTAAAAAGTATATTTGGATTTATTTCGGGAATGTTTTATATCCAGGAAATTTTTTGGAGAATTATTGAATTTTTTAATACGTTTGATTTTATAATTAATTGGTAATTAGTTGGGTTTTAACACTGTTCTAAAAAACCCGCCTAGGCTTAAGGCTTGGGAGAAACGCCTCGCCTTACGCTTTTCACGCCTTATTCTTGGTAAAACCCTTAAGGCGCACTTTTTTCTAAAAATAACAATGATTTAGTGAAACGATGTCGCCTTTTAAAGAATTTGTTTACAAACCGGACCATTATCTCATCCAAAATAATCAAATAGTATTTTAATTTGCATATATTCAGACATATTTTTATGATCTGTGCAATTTTTATATTTTAATAGCCTTGTTATGGTTAAAAAATATTAAAATATATTAAGAAGGCCTAAACGCCTTTTCATGCCTTTTTACGCCTAGGCCCGCCTAGGCTTCTAAGGCTTAAGGCTTAAGGCTTGGCCTCCACGCCTCAATCACGCCCCGCGTTTTTTAGAACCTATTCTAGGAGACTTAGTTGAGGTGTAATTGGAGGGGAACTATCTAGTTGAGATTGAACTAGGATTCTTATATAAGCAAATGACTAAATGAGGTAATATACCTATTAAATTAAAAGTGACCCCGGATGGGCAAATTTGCAGCCTCAAGCTGTAGGCTGGTGAAACAGGCAATCTAACTAGCTGAAGTGAAGATAAGGGCTGGAAGATGGAGTTTGTTAGGGAAGAAATTTGGGTTGTTTTCCTTCTATTTATTTCCTTAATTATGCTTAAATATTTGAGGTAGTTTCTTCCTAATTATCTTATAGCATTTAATTCTAATAGGTCTTTGGCTTATATATGAGAGGCTCTTTCATTGTAAAACACTCTCCATTAACTACTAAATTCTGCATTTTCTGATCTTGTTTTGGCTTTTGTGTACGATTCCGGATTTAGGAAGAATCTTCAAGTAATGAGAGAGAGAGAGAGAGAAAGAGAGAGAGTAGTAGTAGAGGTAAAATAGGTGAATCTCAACAAATTAAGAGCACCCGCATTTGAAGACTTCATCGAGGATCTTAAGAGTACGATAATAGTTACTTGGTCGATTAGTCTCATTTCTAGATTGTCAAAATAGTTTTTTAACAAGAGGTTTATCTCTATAGCTAGGATAAGGATGGAAATCTTAGAGCTTGGAGACTAAAGGATGGAGGTTCATCAAGGCTCAAGACGGATGGATCTCGCTTCGAAAAGTGGTGAGGATTCTACAATCTATCCTTTGTATATGTATAAAAGAATCACATGCTAAGTATTTATGCATATTTGCTACAATATACACATTAGAAGTTTTTCACTTGAAATTAGACTTCACGTTCGGAGTTCTTGACCAAGTATGATGAATACATTAGCCTTGCTCGTGATAAAGTACATTCTTGAAAGGCATGGTTCAAAGTACCGGCCGATACTGAGTTGACACGGTTTCGTGGCCTTCCGCTCCGATAACATGAGAAATAGGCGTCCTTGGCTTGAATCAAACCATATCGGCGAGATCTCGGACGATATCAGCACAATCCCGGTCGATTCGGATGATATCGACGAGATCGCCGTCTCGGACAACTCATTATAAATTTTAATTCAATTACAAAAGTCATTAAATTTGTATCACTTCTATCAAATTTGTGATGATATTTATGGTTGAATTAAATCCTTACCATATGAGTGATAATGTATTTATATCTATTTCTTAACATGTATCAATTAAGTATCATTAGGTTTAAACACTTCTTTATTTATTAAATATATATTTAAAAAAATGTATCATTATTAACTTAAAAATTAAAAAATGTATCTATATCATTATTAAAAAATGTATCATTTAAAAAATGTATCATTATAATGTATCATTGTTTACTTAATATATATATCATTATTATCTCTCCTTAACATGTACCTCTATATGATCAAAATATTTTTAAAAATGTTAAAGGGGAAATTTCCTTCCCCCAAAAAAACTTAGGATGATGGTTCAACAAGAAAAGGTACAATCCAAATTTTAAACTTCTTTTAAAATAAACCGAGTCGGGACATTTAATTGGACTAAATATATGCTTAAGTTTGTTTGGCATAAATTAAATTTTTGTTTAAGTAAAATTCCAAATATTTTGAAAAGTAAAATTTTCCAAATATTTTGTTTAAGTAAAATTTTTGTTCAAGTAAAATTTGTTTATGTTAATTTAATTTTAATTTTGAAAGAAATTAAAATTCGGTTTATTTTAAAAGAAGTTTAAAATTTGGATTTTACCTTTTCTAGTTGAACCATCATCCTAAGTTTTTTTTGGGGAAGGAAATTTCCCCTTCAGACTGGCATCAGAGCGGGTTACACTAAAATATTGTGTGATCCTAATTTGTAGGAATTTTTTTTGGGAAAATATGCATTTTTCAAAATTTCCAGTTATTGATGGTTCTAACATGCTTGTTCATGACTCTTCAGTTGCTATATCCTATGAGTAATGGCTTGCATGTTTGCATACTCTAGCTTTTGTGCTACATGTCATATATTCTTGCTAGTTGTATGCTTGTTTGTCATTTTCAAGTCCATTCGTCATCATATATGCTTTGCTAGAATTATGACTTGTTTATCTTTTGTATTTATCTTTTTCATTTTGTTTGGTATTAATGAAAAATACAAAAAGATTTTGTTTATCATTTGTATTACTTGTATGAGTTATTTGGGCTTAATGAAAAATACAAAAATGATTTTTATTTGTCCTTCGAGTTAATTTTTGTGTTTGGTGAAAAACTTTGAAAAACTCAAAAATATTTTTTTGGCGTGTGTATTTTAGTTTGATCCACTTTATGTGGCATATAGTTGTGTTTGAATCCTATCGTTCCGCTTCCATGTGGCTAGAACTTTTAGTTGTGTATTTCAATTCTAAAATTGTTCTTTATCATGGTTACATGAAGTAGTTTGAATTTGAATTGCTAAAAAGATTCTTAATTTTTATGCCTCTTTTGCACACATGCATGAGCGCTTTAAATTTGAACTTCACATGAATATTTGAGCTATGTGAGATGTTCTACTATCAATTTAGTCATCTACTTGTTTTATGACTATGGAGGATTTGTGCATGTTATTCCGTTGCACGTGAGATTATTCTGTTTAAAAAATTATATATGAAAGTGCACGGAGAAGGGCTACGAAAGGAACAATCATCCTTTGCGATTAAGCCACCGTTTGCAATTGACCTAAAAGAAATACGTGGTCCAAAGGCCTAAAAGAAAAATATAGCCAAGGCCTAGTTTGTTTAGATTGATATTTCCGTCAAAAGAAAATAAAAGAATATACTATATTTGAGGGAGTTTGGATGGAATATCAACGGTTTTGCACAATATCTTTGTATCCTAGTTGCTCTAGTTTGTCATGACTCAATTGGTTTGTAAAATCATCAATATGCTAGGCTTTTATGAATTGTGCTTGTTTTGTTCTTTGAGTTCATTTTCTTTAACATGGGGCTTTATATATGTTTGATAATGTTTTGCAATCAAATGGAACTCCTTGAACATGTTTAAGTGATTGGGTCACAATTTAATAGTTGCTAGTTCACACCCCTTCACTTCCGTTTCCATATGACACATTTATGCTATAAGAGCGTGGAAAACTTATGCTATTTTGAGTTGTGTCATTTGTGTGGTTTATATCAATATATATGTGCTTGTGCTTCATTAAGATCTTTTGTGTATATATATATATATATATCGTATTTCGTTTGTTTTGAGTCTTTGCCTTTCTAGATATATATTTAGTCCAATTAAATGTCCCGACTTGAATTGAATTAAATTAAATTGAAGTGACCCAAATATTAATCAGCACCAAATTAAACAAGTGTGTGACATATAAACCAATTTTTATCTTGATTATCCTAGCATGCATCTAAGGTGATTTTTGCAAGATAAAAAATAAACAATCTCACTACGCGGCGATGTACGAGAAAAACCCACATCTGAAAAAACCTCGGACGACTCTGGCCTAACAAATCCACTAGGTACTGAATTACAATTACAAGACAACAGACTTACACAACTGACTTGACTCCGTCCAAGCCTTGACACTACTTCTTGTAAACACCTCTGCCTAGTTGATTACTCCAGAGTCCACCAGAATCTTGGAGTCCACCAATGGAGGCACAACCCATCGTCAACCACACATGGTGCCTTTCACCATGGGAGAAAGCCGCAGCAAACTTTTCTCCTTTTGGGGGTAGAGAAGAAAACCAAACTGTCTTCTTTATGGGTAGAGAAGTAAAACCGGTGCCAAGCAAAATATATATATATATATATATATATATATATATATATATATATATATATATATATATATAGAGAGAGAGAGAGAGAGAGAGATCGGCTCTCATACGGACCTAGTTTACGGACCGCTACCATCCAAGAATTATCTAGGGACCGTTTTGTCTTTTTAAGACCACCTTTTGGGACCATAATGTCTTTTAACTTCTTCTAAGTTTGAGGGAATATAAATTTTTACCCCAATGATTTCTAAGGTCTTTTAAGCTTGTTTTAACGCTTAATTAATCTGGAAGTCTAAGTGTAGAAGTTTCAAGTTCAAGGCTACTGCTACTTCCCAGGCTTCTTCCGTCACTATCGTATTGGAGTTCTGAATAGCGAGGATTACTATATAAATAGTTTCTTCAGGGAGTCTAGAAATTGGAAGAGATTTTGATGAAAAATATTCTAGTCTTAAATACCTTATACGGTATCGTGGGTTTATTAGTCTAGTTTCTTAATATATTTGATTAATAATATCAATTATATCGTTATCTATAAATTCGTCTAAATTATTATCACCATAAGATGACAAAAATCTACGGTATGTTCTAGGGGCAGCTGTTTCTACGTTTTTAATGAGAGGGCGGATTCCTCCGGCTCTAATTAAAATAGTTTTTGTTTCAGCTAATCTTTTTCGTCTAATAAATTTTAATACCTCTATACTATCTTCAAGTATCCTAGTATATTCTTGATATTTTTCAGGTCTTGACAATTCTTCTGCAAAATCTTCAGTTCTTAATTTTTGTCTAAAGAGATCTCAGATCCCAGTTCTAATTATTTCTATTCTAGGTACTTCTCGTGCTAACCACTCAAGAACCTGGTCTATATATTTGAAAGTACCACCTGCGTATATTAAAGCAGTTTCTCTAAGTTCTTTATCTTTAGGGTCTGTAAGAGTCCATTCTTGGATTTCTCTAGTTAAATCTAAATTTGTTTGATTAACAAATTCTAAAAAGTCTTTAGTGATTTATAGGCTCATAAAAGATTCTTTTTAAAGCAATAATATGTAAAAATAGTTAAGGGTTTGGTTCGAGTTATACCTTCCTTCTGGTCTGCAATATCTTTATCTTCCTTCCTTCTTCTCTTCGGCCTTGCTACTATTCTTCTCCGGTCTCGGCCTCCTACAACTCTCTCTTTATGTGTCGCACCTCAATCCAGTATTTTGGGGTTAAACCCGTTTCCTGCCTGTACGCCTTCACGCCTAACGCCCACCCGGCTAACGGCTCACGGCTAATCGGCACCTGACGGCGGTTCACCGATATAACAGGTTCCACACAATAGTCCTCTATGAACAGAAAGTTGGAGACAATTTGAAAAATAATAACAACTTAACATAAGAGATTTCTGGAAAAGAAAATATTTTTATTGCATAGCATAAGTAGTTACAACTCTCCCCTCTCCCCTAACTATGAGAGGTTTACTCACTCCTATACATATTACTCACTACAAGCATGAAGCATGCTCTCTATCTAATACTGGAAGTCTAACAATTGATCACTCTCTCACCACTGATGTCTAACAACACAACCTTAACGTCCCTTTTATAGCACAAGGGACCATACATATGACCAACTACCGGAGGCTTAAAGCTAACCGGTTAAAGGGAAAAACAAATAATTAAAGTTTATAGCCTTATCTCTTCATAAAGTAATCCGTCTTCTTTTGGCAGGTCTACGTCTGAATGGGACCGTCTGGTGGCCATGGTCCATAAGTCTGTCGTCTTGTGATAATGCAAGAGAATCAAACAGCAAATGTCTTCGTCTTTTTATTAGTCTGGTGGCCCATGTGGGGCAGGGATCTTTTTGCTTTACGAAAAGCAGAGTCTAGGCAAATGAGTCTTCCGTCTTTAATAATTCATTCACTACTGAGAGGCCCTTCTTTGTCGTGTCTATGTCTTCTTCTGCCTTGTCCTGGGCTGGAAGGGCATTATTGAAAAATTCGTCAATGAAGCCCACAGTTCTAAGGCTAGCTGGCAAAGCTATCTCTACCAATTCCTTAGCTTCTTTCTTGAGCCTTTCATTGAATGGCTCATCGGCTTGGATTATTAGGTCTTCTTTGTGGTAGGCAGTGTACCATCTGTCTTCGCCTATTAATAATTCCATGATTTCTATTGTCTCCATGGCTTGAGCAATCTGGAGCTTGGACTTATCAACAATTGAATCTTTAGTCTCGTCTTCTGATAAAATCTCAACGTCTTCGAATATATAATTGGAAAATCTAATAAGTTTAAATCCTTCAACTCTCATTCCTCTATAGGAACTTGGAGCAATCTGATAGATTCTAGCAAATAGAGGAAGTCTTCTACCTTCTTGACATACTCATGGACTATTTTACCAAGAGCAACAGAGCCTTCAAGATCTTTTATCTGAACGAGTCCAATGAACCCGTGGTCTGCAAGAGTTATATGAGCCATGTCTGATTTTCCAAAAAGATATATTTTTGGAACGTCTTTGAAGAAACCTTTGATCATTAGGGCATCTCCATTTATTTCTGATAATAACATATTAAAATGATCAATAATGTTACTAGTTTCCTTTTTAAAGACTTCTGCTAATAGGAGATTATTATGACCAAATGGTATAACAATCTTAGTTTTAAAAGTCTTTTTCTGATAACAGAAATCAGTAGGTCTAGTTTTGGAGGTTTCTCCAAGAGTCTGAGCATAAGTTTGAGTCCGAGTCTGAGGTCTAGGTACAGCAGTACCACTGAGCTGGGTAACTGCAAGTCTTTGAGTCCTCATGAATCTGGCAATGGCTACCAAATTTTGTTTGAACTCGATCCATAGTTTATTCTTCACATTCCACCATATGGCGTCTATAAGAGTATTTTCGTCTTCTGAAAAATCTCGTCTAAATTTGATCAAGTCTGGGTATCTTTGATCGGGTCTATATTGGGGAATATACATATTCCCAATGAGTCTATTTTGAGCAATAATCTCGTCTAGATTTTTCTGGAGGAACCAAGATATCATCAAAGTTCTCTAGGATTGGTCTTTCTTGAGAGTCTTGAATATGAGTCTGTCTTTGCATTACACCAGCATTTGGTCTTACGCGCCTAAGATAGTCTGCAACGTCTTCCCTGTTCAGTCTATTCGTTCCAGAGGAACTCATGTCTTCTAGGGCTTCTGTTTGCAACATAAAACATGAAATCATATTAGTGTTAGCAAACATTGGCTCTCTTGATATAATGTCTGGAATGGTATTTTTACTTCCCTTAATATGTATAACAGAGAAGTCATAACCATTAAGCAATTGTTGCCATCTAATTAGTCTATTAGTCCTTCATTTGGACAAGTCTAAATCTCTAAATTTTACTGCATAAGAAGAGTCAGTATAAACAGTAAAATGTTTAGGTCTAAGGAATAGCATATATTTTTCTATTGCCCTTAATATGGCTAAAACTTCTTTTTCATGGGCAGTGTATCTTGTTTCTGGGTCTGTATAGGTTCCAGAACTATGTTTACAAAGTTTCTTCTTTTTTATCTGATGATCAATGGCAAAGTATATTGCTCCCCATTGTTTATCAGAGGCATCTGTTTCTACTATACGCTGGTCTTCTGCCTAATGCAGTTCAAGTAAAGGAATATTTTTGACTGCATCTTTAATTTGTCTTATGACTTCAAAATCATCTTTCGTCCAATAAAAGGAATTGGTTTTGTCTGTTCCTTTTAATTTGGCAGTTAAGCTTTGTCTTTTTGAAGCAAGGTCTTTAATAAAGTCTGCAGCACAATTAAGCAATCCTAAAAATGATTGTAATTGTTTTCTACCTTTAAGTTACTCTGGAAACTCATAAATCTTTTTGGTTATGTGTTCTGCCAAGGATAATTTTCTTTATTAATATGCATTCCCACAAAGCCTATTTCAGTCTGAAATAACTGCATTTTCTTTTCGGAAATAACAATACCGCGTCTGTCTAATTCTAAAATAATCTTTTTAAGATGATCTACATACTTTATCTCAGTCTTACTCGCTACAAGAATATCATCTATGTAAACAAGACAAAATTTTGAATAAGGTCTAAATATATTATCCATTCGTCTTTGAAAAACTTGAGGTGCATTCAAGTATCCAAATGGCATTACTAGCCATTCGTATTTTTCTTGGGGCACACTAAAGGTTGTCCAAGTAATACTGTCTGGATGCATCTTAATTTGCCAGAAGTCTGATTTGCAATCAAGCTTACTGAATATAATTCTATCTTCAATCAAATTGATTAAATTATTCTGGTCTGGTATCTTATAAGAATCGAATTCATAATTCTTATTTAATTGTCTATAATCTATAACCATACGTCTTTTTCCTCTTTTACGTTCAGATTCATTTTGAACATAGAAGGCTAGGCTATTATGTCTACTTTTACTTTCTCTAATAATGCCTAATTTAAGCATTTCATCTATGTCTTTCTTGAATTCTTCTCTGTCTTCTTATGAATATCATTTTTTATAGGTTCCACCATTAATAGTGGCGTCTGGGTTAATAGGGATGATTTTACAATAGCTTTGGTCTTTATCCCACTTAGCGATGGGATTTTCTCCTAAAGTAGGCTCTGCTAGCTGCCTAATCTTTTCCTTTTCTACTTCTATATCCATTTTCTTCTGTTTGGATATAGCTTGAACCTGTCGTAAGGTATGCTGGGCTTGATCTAAAATGTCTTGTTGTATAAGCACTATTTGCTTATAACACTTTTGGTCTGGACACTTACATTCTTTTTGTAAGGGCTTAGTAATTTCTAAAGCTTCTTGTTGGCTTGTAGGTCTAGGTCCACCATGCTCAGCTGAAGAACTCTGATGTTTGATGGGTCTATAATTTGGTTTGACCTACATAAGGTCAAAAGCAGTCTTGCGATCTATTTGAGGGACTTTAATATTAAATTCCTCTTTATCACTAATCAATATCTTATCGTTATACTGAGTATAAGGATGATATTTGCTAATAAAGTCTTGTCCTAAAATAATATTTTCTGTGAAACTAGGACGAGGATCCATTATCCAAAACCGATGATTACCGATTTTGTTGGTCTGATTTCCTAATTTAAAATAAATAGGAATAGTCTGGAAATATAAGGTAAATGAATCTCCATTAGCCACTTTACCATAGATTTCTTGAGTACTTTCTAAAAAATAATCTTCAGCCTTGCAAATACTCTGAGAGCATCCTGTATCTATAAAAGCTGAAAGTCTTTTAGGATAGTCTTTGTGTTGAACAAATAATTCTACAAAACAGGCATGTGGTTTAGTAGAAATTCCTAGATTGTTCTTTTCTAAAATAGATATTCCTTTCTGAGGTTTATCTATAAAATCTAAGGGTATTTGGTCTTCTGAACTATTATCAGAATTGTATTCTTCTAAATCATAGGAAATTCCCTTTCCTTTGAAGTCTTCATTTTCTTGCAATCTTTTGGCTATATTTCTATCAATGTCTTGATAATATGTTTTAATATCTAAGTCTATTTGAGCGTCATACTGGCTAGTATAAATTGCTCTAAATCTAGTTCTCCAATAGTCTTCATGGTAGTGTAGTTGACAAATAACACAAACCATATATAATTCTATTTGTATAGTCTCAAAGCATTCTACACATCTAAAGTCTTTCTTGCTACATTTCATTTCAAATGTGCAATAATGTCTTTCATCAAAGTAGCATCTAGGTATATAGGTTAGTAACTCAGGATTACTAACTGTCCATCTTTTCTTTAAAAATGGGCTTAATATACACTTATACCAAGCTTCTTCAAAGTCTATATATTCATTATCTAAATCGTCTTGATTAGTCTGCATCATATACAAGTCTAAGGTATCCTAAGAGTCTTCGTACTCATCAGTATCACTATTATAGTCTTCCGAGTCACTATCTGTATATGCACTATAAATACTACTATTGTCATCTTCTATGTCTGATATTTCTATAGCATATAGGATATCTAACTCTTCTTGATCTGCACAGTCTAATATTGTATTAATAATCTTAATTTCTTTCTTTATCTTTCTTATTAGGGCAGTCTTTAGCAAAGTGTCCTTCTTTGCCGCAAGTCCAACATTCTTTGGTGGCAGTCTTAGATTGAGCTACATCTTTTTCTTTCCTATAATTAGGAACCTTCTTATATTTACTAGTATTCTTCTTAAAGTATCTTCTTTGGTTAAATCTATTTTTCTTAGTCTTAGAGTTCCTTTCCCTAAAGGTAGTCGATGGTCTAAATCTATATTTCTTTGGAAAGCCTAAAGGTCTAGTCTTAAACTTCCTATGTTTCCATTCTAATTTCTTTTTGAATTTCTTTGATTCATTTCCACATCCCCATTGGATTGGAGCGATATCTCTTTCGTCTTTGATTGGAGGGATATCTCTTTCATCTTTGATTGGAGGGATCTGTTTGAAAGTTTCTTCTATTAACTTTCCTTGAGTTATACCACGTCTCTTTGATATGATATAGTCTTTGGCGAAATTGATTCTTTCACCAAGGGAGTTGTTCTTAACTCCAGCTACTCTTAGTCAATTCCTATATTTATTAATTAGGATTTGTCCTATGGCTGGTATCTTTCTAAAGTATTCATCTTTTAAAGTCTCCCAAAATTCTTTAATTTGGTAATATAGTTGTTCATAAATATTGCTATATTCATTTATCTTATCTAATTTGCAAATGCTAAGGAGCGCTAACTTAGTTTTTGCTAGGTCTTGTTCATTGATTTGAGCTAGATGTCCAGCTCCAATGAATTCTGATGTGAACAATTGAATATATTCTTCAATCGATCTTTCTTCTAAGTTTTCTTTCATCTTTTCAACCTTAGCTAAGGAGTCTTCATTTGTAGCCTTTCTTAAACTATCTAAGCAATCTTTTGCAATACCTCTAATGGATTGCTCAGCGTACTGCTTACATGAACTTGCATCCCATTGTTCATTCGATGCAAAACACATGGTCATCTGATTACGCCATTCATCTAAGGCCTTCTTCCTATCTTGCACATTGTCTAAGTTAAGGTATATACCTACTGGATTTATGGCTTAGCTTGCCATAGTCTTAACAGGAGTGAAACTCTTGTCACTAGTTGGAAAGTCTTTTATATAATCAGGTTTAGTCTTAACTACGGTGCTTGAGTATATAGGAATATTTATTCCTATTGGTTTACTAAAAAGTCTAGGAGCATCTTCTAGCCTACTACTACTTCTTATCTCTTGTTTACTAGGCTCTACTTGTGTAGCTGGCATTAGTCTTTGTTCTCCTTCTTCTATTAGTCTTAAGTTTCTAAGAAGTTCCTTAATATTCTTGGATTCTTTTAATTTTAATATATGCTCTTGAGCTATCATATTAAATCTTTCTCTTTCTTGAAATATAACAGAATGACTTTTCTTAATGTGATCTTTAAATGTCTTCATGTCCAATTCTGAGGGTTCATGTCCAAAGTTTTGGATCCTAGGTTTTTCTTTAACTAAGTCTTTTTGTTCAAATAATCTTCTAGGTCTAATTATTGGGGTTTGTCTTAGTAAACTAGCAATAGTCTTACTACTACATTCTCCTTCTGAAGGAATATTGATTATGGCTTCTCTCATATTCCTGAATCTGATTTCTTCGGTCTGAATATTCTTATTGACAATCTTAGGGGGGCCAAACTGGATAGTAACATTTCCAGTGACATCGTCTTGATTGATTAATAAACAGAGGTTTATTTTGTATAATCTTAGTTTCTTGAAATTCTGGCAATTGCCAAAGGGTCTTAGCTTTTTCTTTCATAGGTCCAGTATTCCTAAAATTGTAAGTTAGTCTGAAACATTGGTTCTAACTAAGATTTCTTCATTGAGTCTACCGCTAGGAATTCCCGATTGCATTCCTTCATAAGGAAATTGGGAGAACTTCACATAGCTTTGGAATTCTATATTTATATTAGCTTATGGGATAATATAGTCTTCGTAGCCACTAGCATATAAGATTAACTTAAAATGTTTGGTTGTGTCTATGGTTACTGTAAATGCCGGAATGACATTAAAGTATCCTATATTGTCTGACATTTCTAATTGGACTATCCCAATAAGGCTTTTCTCAAAATCTTTCCATCTTTTGTCTACTAAACAACATAATATGTTGATATTATTCTAAGGTCTATGTAATCATTGGATTCTTGCTTGAAAGAGTCCAAAGGTTGGGAATTGGAACTTCCTATCAATTCCTCTAGATCTAAGCCATTCTGAGTCAAATACTTGGAGCTCAGTATAAGATTTGTCTAACACATGATTCCTACAAGGTAAGTCATGTTATAATTAGGAGTCTTAGGAGTGGCACCTTCTTTAAACAAGTCTATGTATCTAACGGCTGGAAGCTGTCCATTATGGATGGAATCTTCAACAATCTTCCCGTCAACTTCACCCCATTCTTTCCATTGGAGAGGATTGGTGAAATTTCTCTCTTTCCACCATGTGGTTACTCTGTCCAATATTTGGGATAGATCTAACTATCTTACTAGTCTTATCTAATCCATCATTTATGACTCGTCTACTTATGGTATTCTTTTCTCTAGTTTCTATAGGAGGGGATTCTCTAAATTTACAGGTGGTTGCCTGTTTTTTTTCAAGTCTTATTTCAATTCTTTCTAAGAAGTCTGAATAATCTTTTTGTCTTTTTATTTGACCAAGGATTTCTTCTTTAAAATTCTTATTCTCTTTTCTAGTCTTCTTAGAAGTTTCTTCACTATGTCTAGCTAGAGAATTAACTAGGGATTTTGCAACATTTGTAATATAGTCTTTTATTTCATTATCTTTTTCTTGTTGTTGCATGGTTCTAACTTCTATAGATTCTACAGTTTTTTCTATTTTATCTAAACGAGTTAGAATAAAAGGTGAGTCTATTTCTGCTTGGGAAGCCTTATTATATACAACCTTAATTCCATTTATAATTTCTTTGTATTTTTCTTCTACTTGGGCCATGTCTAGTCTAAATTCATTAATAATACTACCCATTTTGGATTGGTTATGGCTTTCCATATTATTAAGGTAATTTGCTAAATTTTGTTAGAATTTAACAAAGTCTGTATAGAAGGTGGTTAATCCTTCTATCTTAGCTTTTAAATCTAAATGCAAGTCTTTAACAAAGCTACTATTATAGTCTTGGGTAGCTGCTATGGAGGTAGAAATTAAATTTAATCTTTCTAATATAAGTCTAGTTGCTTTAGCCGCATTGGCAATCTCATTTTCATTTATCTTATAATAAAATCTATCATCATTTATCTTTTCTAAAATTCTTTGATAAAAGTCTGATAAGGCCTGAATGGAGAGGTCTCTTGGTACCTCATTCCAGTCTGATCTAACTATCTCCATTAGGAAGATAACTATCTAATCTAGGAATACGCTGAGCTTGATCTTTAGTAAGTTTAATTAACTCACTGTCTTGATTTTTAGTTAAAGTTTTAATTTCTAAGATGTCTTTGTTAAGGACTTCTATATGATTAGTCTTAATATTTATTTCTTGTAAAGCATGAACAAGGTCTATTGGGATTTGGTTATCAATTTCTAGTAGTCTTTTATAGATATTTTTATCTCTGTTTCTAGGGTTTGAGTGTCTTTTATTAATTGTCTTAATATAAGGAGTATACACTTATTTTGGTCTATTATACTATTAATAGCACTAGCAGTAACTTGTCTACTGTCTGCGTGTTTAGCTGGGATGTGTTCAGTGTGAGAACAACCGTCTACGTGAGAGGTTAAACAACCTGCTAGGTCTAAATCAATTATGGGTATAGGATGGTAGTCTGGGTTGGTTCCAAAAATATCTTTGTAAATGCGAGGAATAAAATCCAAGGGCATTGAAGTCTTTTTACTATAAGCCTAAAAGGAGCGTCTTATGGCTCTGATACCAAAATTAGGGTTTTGGTCAGAATTCGGTGAGTTTCTAAAGTCTTTAAGGTCTTGATACCAATTTGGGTCTAAACTATAAATCTTTTAAATATATAGTCTTAAACTAAGGTTTTAGTATAAGACAAGAGGGGGCCCATCTAAAGTAAATAACAAAAGTCTTTGGGACCTCGAGGGGACCACTTTCGGGATAAGGACAAAGTCCGCACGGTGAGTCCGCACCAGAGATTCTCTCTCTCTCTCTCTCTCTCTCTCTCTCTCTCTCTCTATATATATATATATATATATGAAAGAACTTGGATTTAAACTAAACAAAACATATTTGGGTGTACAACTTGGTTTTGTTCTTAAGATAATCAAATTGATAAACAAACACCAAGGAGACTTTTTGTGAAAGGTATTTTGCTCTCAAAGAGCCTTTGGAAATTCTGAAAAGTCTTACCAAAAAGTTGGTTCCCGCACTAGATAAATCTGTCAAAAAGAAGTGGGAAAATGGGTCAAAATTGTTTCCGCTGAAATCTCGTTCGAACGAGATTTCAGAAAACAAATAGGTCAAAACCTCATTGGAAATATCTCGTTCGAACGAAGATGTTTGAACGACATTTCGAACGAAAAAACAGAGAATATTGGTTTCAAGTCGTTTGAAACTCATTCGATTTCTTGTTCGAACGACAATTCGAACGACAATTCGAACGAAATGCAGAAAATCCAATATTTTCAATTAAGGCCCAAAAACTTTAATAAAAAATCTAAAGAGATTTTTTGAAAATAAAAGATCATAAAAAGTATTTTATGAAATACACCGAATAAAATTTCCAAGTACCTATATTATATATATATAAAGCATTCATACCTTTGGAGACTTGAAATCCAAATGTTGATGACGCGAAACATGGCACTTGAAACTCAGCAATGATAAAACTTCAAATTTTGGCCGCTACGTCTTCAACACTACAAACACGTCATAGGCTTGATAGGAACAAACTTATATCCTATTACTCAAATGGTTTTGTTCGGAATTAAGCCAAAACTACATATGGTCTCAACTGAAAATTTTTGTCCTTACAAATGTATCATGGAATATATTAATTAAGAATTATTATTAACACAAGTAATAATTATCATTTTATTACATTAATTAAAACAATATATTTAACTTCAATTTACTTTTTTTTAAATAAATTTTCGCGTCAAATTTGATCGTTTTGCTTACTTGTTACTAAACGATTATGGAATGTTGCAACTAATAAGTGTGAGATGCGTCAGTATAAGCAATTACACAATAATATGCATGATTCAGTACAAATCTAATTAATCAATAATATCATTCTTATTTTTTTCAATTTTTTGGGGCCCTCAAACTTGAATATCGCCCAATTCCGCGACTGATATAAGGACCGAGTTGAAAATTTGGGTCCGAGTTGTACACCGATACCGCGACTTTGAACCATGTTGAAAGGATATGCATGCTTCATGAGATAAATCAATTTTGGGGGCTCAAATCGATAGAACAAAAATTTTCGGTAAACCATTGTAGAGGGGGTTTGACGGTAATCCTAAGATTAGAGATAACCCCCCATTAACAACAGTGTTCGGGATTCAGGCAGCGAGGCAGCTCAGCGTGACAACTCAGCAAGGCAGCTCAGCGTGACAATTCAGTGTTTGGGATTAAGGCAGCGAGGCCGCTCATGCTTTAGCTTCTTGTGTTACTTAGTCACATTGTATCTTTGTTTATGTTGACTGTGGACTATAACGATTGTAATAATGTAACGAGTATAAAGTTTTTTAGTGCGAGGTCGAACGGTACTGGCGAAAGACCATGCTTGGCAGGGCCTGGGAGAGCTTTCATGCCCTATCGAACGACCTCATCGTGGGGGAACTTTAGAGGGACTTGGTTTGGAGGATTGAGAACTGAGGCACCGTTGGGGCTTGTCCTGACCATCTTAGATACACCTGGTAAAACACCAAAAGACCCTGACCGTGAAACCCTGGGCGGAGCAGCCTTGAGTTCCATCGGGCGTTGAGTTGTAGACCAAACAACCCTCTACTTAATGTCACATCTACTGTAGGTGATGTCACTAGCCAGACAATGTCAAATCTGCACTTGAGTAAACCATCATGGTATTTGGGATTGTCAGACAGTTGGTGAACCACCTCTGTGATGACAGTCACCTGACACACAGTGGTTAGGTAAAAGGCGTGTCTTGACATTTAATGTTTATGACGTGGTGCTAACTAGTGCATCAGGCATTTAATGTTTGTGACATAAAGTACGAGGGATGTCTTTCACATGTATTAATAACTGAGTTGCCTCGGGAGTGGTGTGGGGGGCTATTTAAGGACCCCAACCACCTCTGGGGAGAGGAGGTTCTTTTTGAGAGTTCAGAAGTTATTACTAGAGAGAATTTACATCAGAGAGTGATTTATTACGAACCAGAGAGTTTACTCACCCACCATTGTCATTTATTACGAAGCTTTAATACTTGACAGAGATCACTGAGGGTAGAGGGCGTTTGGCTGCTGTAATACCCCGTACTTTTGGCTATAATTTATTTTTGGGATTAATTAATTAAATGCGTATTAATTGGAAATTAATCCGGGTTATAAATACTAACGAGATGCGAGTTGGTGTTTGATTATGTGCATACATGTTTTGATATATGTATTTGGTATTATAAAATTTGTCGTGAGATTGATATACGGCATTTGAGAATTTTGTTGAGACGCGTGTGACCGCCGCGTCATGGTATATTATTTAAATTATAAAAGTAAATTTAAAATCTATAAACCGTATGGTCGTTTTGAGTGCGCCAACGCGTCCGGAAGGGTCAAGATAGTCAGAAAACACTACCCGGGGGTGTAGTTTGGATTCCGGAGTAATTTTAGGCCATACCGGCAACTTAAAGGGTATTTTGGTAATTTTACATTTTGAGGAATTAAAAGTGACGAAAATTAGAAGTCTAAATCTGATTGATTATTGACCCACTAAACCCACTATCCAACCCACTTTAACCCTTTAAGCTACGGAGGTTATCAATTAGGTTTCCAAGTTCCCCAAAACAAACCCTAGCCACCTTAAGCCACCATTGAAGAAGGAGCTTGGAAGAGAGGAAATTCTGCAGAAAAACTTCATCAAACCTACACCAAAATCAGAAATCGAACCAAGGCAAGTGACTTTATTCCATTTAATTTCAGAGAATGTCTTTTCTATGTTAGAAATTGAAGAATATCAATTGTTCTTGAAAGATAATGAAAACCCATGTAGTTTAGAACATAGAACTTGAAAATCTTAAGGAGAACTGCATGTAGAATGATAGGTAGATGATTATTCTCATGATATTTGTAATTTGAAGAGATTAAAACGGATTTGTAATGGGTTAATTATTGATTCAAAAAAGTTAGGGTTCATGTTCTTGAAATAATTGGGAAAAAGTGTAGAGATTTATATTTTGATTGATGTTAGAGAGATTTAATCCTTGAAAACATGTTAGGAGATGACTTGAATATGTTTAGGATGAATTAGAGACCCTAAAACGTTGTTGGGATGAACTTTGGAAGAGATTAGAGGTGATAAAATGGATGAAAAATGAATTGGGGAAAAATCTGGGCCGAAACTGGTCAGTCGTTAGAAGCAATCCCCAGGTCGTTCGAAAGAACTCGTTCGAACGAGCTTCTAACGAGTTGACCAGTCTCTTCTAACGAGGGGTAGTTTCGTTCGATATCTCGTTCAAACGAGATATCGTTAAAAGGTACAGTTCGTTCGAACGAACTGGAACCTCGTTCGAACAGTCTCGTTCGAACGAGACTTCTAACGAGCTGACAGTCCAATCTCGTTCGAACAGCCTCGTTCGAACAAGACTTCTGTTTGGGCCTTTTTGGACTGTTTTGATTTTTGGAGTCCCGTAAACTTGTTCGAGGATATAGATATCATTCCGTTGATGTTGTAATGATAGAATTGGGACATTTGGGTATTTATGAGAAGGAAATTATATACGAGAGTTATATTAAATGGACGATTTGGGTTGAGACGTGAGTGTCTACTACGACGTGAGAATAAATTATGGCGCGTATGATAATAAACCGGAATAGTATAAATTGTGATAATTATAAGTTAGTACGAGAATGCGATATGTACTACGATTAAACTACGGTATTATTAAGACGTGTGTTACTTAGTATTGGTATATGAATTGTGTGTATGACATACCTACCATACTTGCTATCACGGGAGGTTTGCGTTCGCTTAGAGCCCTCTAATCCTTGTGTTGCCCGGATTTAGACTGGTTACCTCGATGAACATAGGTCATAGAAAGACTTATTGGGATATTAATAAGTCCGCTGATCGTAGGAGCGTAGGTATGTGCGTGACCTATGTGATGTGACTGTGTTCGCCTCCATTGTTTGTGATGTTGTTATCTGTGAACTATTCCTGAGAGATTCGGAATATGTAATCCTTATGTACGTGATGTACCGGGATGGATAGCAGAGTATGTGTGCACCGCAGCTTAGTTCTCGGGGTGCTTATACTGTATATTTATGATGTGAATAATATACAATTAATGAGAACCTTCATGTTAATGATGTGAATATAATTACGGTATTGTTTCGAGAAATATAACGAGTTAACTGATAGTTATATATATTGCATATTGAACATCTGAGTTACGTTAAACCCTTACTTAATTACGAGCGTTATTATGTTAAGAGAACCGAGTAATAAGAGTAGGACCTATGACAGTCTAGCTAGATATGTTGTCACGTAGCTAGTAGTCTGTATCACTCTAGATGGGTACTTACGTTAGGAGTGCACAGTTAGACGAGAGGTGAGAATATCATGTGAGTGCACGTCCTAACATGTACTTTGCATTTAATGTTTTAAATGTTTTTAAAGCACTTGCAGGTTTTAAAATATAACTCCACATTCGGGCTCTGACCCGTTTGCTTTTCAAATCTTTTCTTGTAAAACCATTTTAGGTGCCCAACCACAAGGACACCAAGCATAGGATACTCATTCAGGTGACGAGCTGTAGCTGTTTGTGAAAGCTACAGGGATTTGCTTGTAGACGCTTCTATCTTTTGGATTCCAGAGTCACTATCTATCAGTTGTAGGGCCTGTTGCCCATTTCTATTTAGAGACATCTTTTACATTTCAGCTTTGTTTCAGACTTTGGCATGTATTATTTCAGTATTCAGTTTAGTTGTTTCAGTTGTGGGTTTGTAGTGAGGAGTTTCCTCCAGACTTTATTTACCCTATGTGATGGTTATTCGTTTTACTTCAGTATGGTGAATGGTGTTACTTATTTGTTCATTACACTTGTTGCATGTTAATCGGACTTTAATTAAAATTTGGCAACTTACTTTTTAAATACTAGGTGGTTAGAAAAATTAAAATATTTTCGACAGTGATGCTATTAACTGAGCCAACTTGGCATTTTGAATTAATTTAATAAAGGAGTAGCTACCCGGTATATAATTAGTCGGGGTGTCACAGGTGGTATCAGAGCATCAGGTTCTAGTGTCCTTTAGGATCTGACGGCTTATTATGTTTCCGCTACGTTTCTTTGATATAGAGCCCTATATTTTAGGACTGTTGTACTCTTTTTGTGTATGCTTCGTTCTTCAGCTATCTTAAGTTTACAAACAGCGAACTTATAAACTTTGTTCTTATTTCAGATGCCTCCACGACGTGCACGACGAGTTCCCAGGGATGCAACGCCCGAACCCCATCCCGCTCCAGTTCAGGGCATGATGAACGCCGCTGAGGTTGCAGCTATAGTAGCTCAAGCGGTAAATGCCGCCATTGCCGTTGTTCAGCAGGCACCACCTCAGGCGCCGGTTGCCGCGCCAGTACAGGCTAATGCATTCCCGTCTGCTTGGGAGCGTGTACGTGACGCTTTTCAGAAAGCGCATCCGCCAGAGTTTGCAGGTAGCTCAGATGTGGTAGTCTCGAGCCAGTGGAGGAAGGATATGCAGAGGCACTTAAGGATGTATGAGTGCACGGATGTTCAGAAGCAGGTGGATCTGCGCTACAGTGGTGGGAGTCTATTACCACCATGGAGGAGAGGGATACTCACGATTCAGGAGTTCTGGGTGCGGTTCGACCGCAAGTATTTTCCGTCAGCTGTTCATACGGAAATGAGGAGGAGATTGATGAGTTTGAAGCAGGAAGGTAAGACTGTGGCCGAGTATGAGGCCGAGTTCACGAATCTGTTGAACATCGTTCCAGACGAGATACCAACAGAGAAGAAGAAGATTGAGAAGTTCACGGACGGGTTGACTTGGAGGATCCGTCAGCATCTGCTAGGGAACCTATCGTTGGCCACTTATTCTGATGTGGTTAACGCTGCATTATTACACTGCCAGGACCACCGTTTTCATATGGCCGAGGGCAAGCGGTCGGGAGAGTCTAGCCATCAGGGCAGGACTGGAGGACATGGTGCCAGCGGGGCACAATCTGGTCAGGGGCAGAGACAGAATGAGCAGGGCTTCCAGCAGGGGGATAACAAGAGGTTCCGGTCAGGGAACTACAGACAGGGATAGGGAGGTTTCCGTCAGGGCCATCAGGGTCCAAACGGCCATCCGGGCCAACAGGGGCAGAATGGGCAGCAGTTTCACCAGGGCCAGCAGGGCCAAGGGAGGAACGGTAACGGCCACCAGGGCCGGGGACAGCAGGGGCAGAGAGGAGGGAACTTCCCAGGGAAGTGCTTTGTTTGTGGCAAGATTGGCCATAAGCGACAGGATTGTCCTGATAGGGGCAGGGCCCCACAGCAGCAGCAGCAGGGTGCTCGCCAGGAGCCACAGAGGCCTATGTTTCCCGCCGCTCTTCCCGCACCGCCACAGATGGCAGCATTGCCACCCATTCCAGCAGTCCCAGCTCAGCAGGGGCAGCTACAGTATGGACGTGTCTACAACGTCCACCAGGCTGCAGTTCCACAAGCACCGCCCGCGATTGAGGGTACGTTTCCTATCCATGGCACTATGGGTCGGGTGTTATTTGATACGGGTGCTACACACTGTTTTATAGCTACACACTTCGCTAAAGCTTTAGGATTGTTAGCCACGGCAGAGAGCACAGTGACGTGTGTCGACTCACCATTGGGGAGTGGGTCACTTATCTTCTTTATATGCCGGGGAGTGGAGGTAGAGATTGGTGGTTTGGTATTACCTGCAGACATGTTAGTGTTAGATATGCATGTTCACGATGTGATCATCGGTATGGATTGGCTCGTTGCATATAGGGCCATGATTGATTGCTTCAGCGGGAGCATTGTTTTTGTCATTCCGGGGCAAGAGATGTTTGTAGTGGCGATGCCTCGCCCAGAGGGAGGATCGACCGCTCATCTGTATTATATTGAGGAGGATACCTCTAAGGAGGTAGTGATTCCTTTAGATTCGATCCCGGTTGTCAGGGAGTATTCAGATGTGTTTCAGGAGATACAAGGCTTACCACCCAGTCGAGAGATAGACTTTGTTATAGATTTGCTACCGGGTACGAGACCTATAGCACGCGCACCGTACCGTATGGCTCCAGCTGAGATGAAGGAGTTACGGGATCAAATAGAGCAGCTGTTAGGTCAGGGCTTTATTCGCAGGAGTACCTCACCTTGGGGCGCTCCAGTTTTGTTTGTAAAGAAGAGGGACGGTTCACTGAGATTGTGTGTGGACTACCGAGAGTTGAATAAGGTCACGATACGGAATAAGTATCCGTTGCCTCGAATCGATGACTTATTCGACCAATTGAGAGGAGCTTCTTTCTTCTCGAAGATTGATTTGAGATCGGGATACCATCAGTTGCGTATCAGGAAGGAGGATGTCTCGAAGACCGCGTTCTTGTCGAGATATGGTTCTTACGAGTTTCGGGTTATGCCTTTTGGTTTGACCAACGCTCCAGCAGTGTTTATGGACTTGATGAACAGAGTGTTCAGGGATTTCCTAGACCAGTTTGTCATTGTCTTCATTGATGATATTCTGGTTTACTCTCAGACAAAGGAGGAGCACGCCGAGCATTTGAGGCAGGTTTTGCAGACACTTCGTCAGAACGAGTTGTATGCAAAATATGAGAAGTGCGGGTTTTGGCTGAAGGAAGTCCAGTTTTTGGGGCATATCATTTCCGACCGGGGAATATCTGTTGATCCGGGGAAAGTATCAGCGGTGAGGGAGTGGGGACAGCCCACGACACCGACTGAGATTCGTAGTTTCTTGGGACTAGCAGGATACTACAGGAGGTTTATTCGGGGCTTCTCAGAGATAGCAGGTCCTTTGACACATCTGACTCGTAAGGGTGTGCCATACATCTGGAGTGATGCTTGTCAGTTGGCATTCGATGAATTGAAGGAAAAATTGACCTCAGCACCTGTGTTAGCATTGCCGAGACCGGGAGTTGAGTATTTGGTTTACACCGATGCGTCTTTGCAAGGACTGGGAGGTGTATTACAGCAGGAGAGACAGGCCATAGCTTATGCTTCCCGTAAGCTTAAGCCTCATGAGAAGAATTACCCCACGCATGATTTGGAGTTGGTGGCAGTGGTATTTGCCCTACGGATTTGGAGACACTATCTTTTGGGGGAGAAGTTCCAACTGTTCACGGACCACAAGTCCCTACAGTACCTGTTTACGCAGAAAGAATTGAATATGCGGCAGCGTAGGTGGCTTGAGTTTGTGAAGGACTACCAGTTCGATATCCAGTATCACCCGGGTAAGGCTAACGTGGTAGCAGACGCGTTGAGCCGTAGGCCAGTAGATGAGGTGGCAGAGGTGTGGAAGGCTAAGTGGAAGGAATTGGGACACCAGGATGCAGTGGCCTGATCTTTCATGTCTGTGATGACCCTTACACCGCAGATTGTCACGAAGGTAGTACGGGCACAGGCTAATGACTCGTTCTGTCAGGAACAGATAGTTCGATTACTAGCAGAGGGAGCCGAGTCCTATACCGTTAGCTCAGACGGGGGATTACGCTTCAATGGGAGATTGGTAGTTCCGGAAGGGGAGGAATTGCGACATGATGTGATGGCAGAGTCGCACGGCTCACGGTTCGCGATACATCCCGGAGGGGACAAAATGTACCAAGACATGAGAAGGCAGTATTGGTGGAGCGGTATGAAGAGAGATATCGCTGAGTTTGTTTCGAAATGCGCCACTTGTCAGCTTGTAAAAGTGGATCATCAGAGACCGGCAGGATTGCTACAGCCATTGGAGGTCCCGGTGTGGATGTGGGAGAGCATATCCATGGACTTTATCACGGGGTTGCCTACGTCGCAGAGGGGTCACGACTCCGTTTGGGTAATTGTGGACAGGTTGTCCAAGGTCGCTCACTTTTTACCCGTAAGGACTGATTACACTACGGGACAGTATGCCCAGCTCTTAATTTCAGATATTGTGAGACTTCACGGTGTGCCCCTAAATATCGTGTATGACAGAGACAAGATATTTGTTTCGAGGTTTTGGGAGAGTTTCCAGGAGGCCATGGGCACGGAATTGCGGTTGAGTACGGCTTATCATCCGCAGACCGATGGGCAGACTGAGCGCACAAATCAAATGTTGGAGGACATGCTACGCATGTGCATTATTGACTTCGGGGGTGGATGGGAGCAGTACCTTCCACTGGTGGAGTTTGCTTACAACAACTCCTATCAGTTCACTATTGGCATGGCTCCGTTTGAGGCATTGTACGGTAGGCCTTGTCGTTCCCCAGCATGTTGGTTAGAGGTGGGGGACAACAAACTACTTGGGCCGGAAGTGATTCAGGATACTTCGGCAAGGATTGAGTTGATTCGGAGTCGCATTCAGGTAGCTCAAGACAGGCAGAAGAGTTATGCTGATGCGAAGAGATTTTTCAGGGAGTTCCAAGTGGGGGACCAGGTTTTGCTCAGGGTATCTCCGATGAAGGGGATTATGCGATTCGGGAAGAAGGGGAAGTTGGCACCGAGGTATGTGGGGCCGTTTCCTATTATTGAGCGGATCGGACCGGTTGCGTATAGACTTGGACTACCGGAGCATTTGCATCGGATTCACGATGTGTTCCATATTTCCTCGCTGAGGAAATACCTTAGAGATAATTTGGCTCATTCTCACATTACTGTGGAGGACATCGATCTCCAGCCGGATAGCTCCTACGAGGAGGGGCCGATTGCTATTTTGGACCGAAGCGAGAGGAAACTGCGGTCAAAGATAGTTCCGTTAGTGCGTGTTCAGTGGCGACATCACAATGTCGAGGAGTCCACATGGGAGCGCGAGGATGAGATGCGCGAACGTTATCCAGAGTTGTTTTTAGCAGGTACTTTCTAGTTTCGAATTTCGGGACGAAATTCAGTTATTAGGGGGGAAGTATGTAATACCCCGTACTTTTGGCTATAATTTATTTTTGGGATTAATTAATTAAATGTGTATTAATTGAAAATTAATCCGGGTTATAAATACTAACGAGATGCGAGTTGGTATTTGATTATGTGCATACGTGTTTTGATATATGTATTTGGTATTATAAAATTTGTCGTGAGATTGATATACGGCATTTGAGAATTTTGTTGAGACGCGTGTGACCGCCGCGTCATGGTATATTATTTTAATTATAAAAGTAAATTTAAAATCTATAAACCGTATGGTCGTTTTGAGTGCGCCAACGCGTCCGGAAGGGTCGAGATAGTCAGAAAACACTATCCGGGGGTGTAGTTTGGATTCCGGAGTAATTTTAGGCCATACCGGCAACTTAAAGGGTATTTTGGTAATTTTACATTTTGAGGAATTAAAAGTGACGAAAATTAGAAGTCTAAATCTGATTGATTATTGACCCACTAAACCCACTATCCAACCCACTTTAACCCTTTAAGCTACGGAGGTTATCAATTAGGTTTCCAAGTTCCCCAAAACAAACCCTAGCAACCTTAAGCCACCATTGAAGAAGGAGTTTGGAAGAGAGGAAATTCTGCAGAAAAACTTCATCAAACCTACACCAAAATCAGAAATTGAACCAAGGCAAGTGACTTTATTCCATTTAATTTCAGAGAATGTCTTTTCCATGTTAGAAATTGAAGAATATCAATTGTTCTTGAAAGATAATGAAAACCCATGTAGTTTAGAACATAGAACTTGAAAATCTTAAGGAGAACTGCATGTAGAATGATAGGTAGATGATTATTCTCATGATATTTGTAATTTGAAGAGATTAAAACGGATTTGTATTGGGTTAATTATTGATTCAAAAAAGTTAGGGTTCATGTTCTTGAAATAATTGGGAAAAAGTGTAGAGATTTATATTTTGATTGATGTTAGAGAGATTTAATCCTTGAAAACATGTTAGGAGATGACTTGAATATGCTTAGGATGAATTAGAGACCCTAAAACGTTGTTGGGATGAACTTGGGAAGAGATTAGAGGTGATAAAATGGATGAAAAACGAATTGGGGAAAAATCTGGGCCGAAACTGGTCAGTCGTTAGAAGCAATCCTCAGGTCGTTCGAAAGAACTCGTTCGAACGAGCTTCTAACGAGTTGACCAGTCTCTTCTAACGAGGGGTAGTTTCGTTCGATATCTCGTTCGAACGAGATATCGTTAGAAGGTACAGTTCGTTCGAACGAACTGGAACCTCGTTCGAACAGTCTCGTTCGAACGAGACTTCTAACGAGCTGACAGTCCAATCTCGTTCGAACAGCCTCGTTCGAACGAGACTTCTAACGAGCTGGCAGTTTGGGCCTTTTTGGACTGTTTTGATTTTTGGAGTCCCGTAAACTTGTTCGAGGATATAGATATCATTCCGTTGATGTTGTAATGATAGAATTGGGACATTTGGGTATTTATGAGAAGGAAATTATATACGAGAGTTATATTAAATGGACGATTTGGGTTGAGACGTGAGTGTCTACTACGACGTGAGAATAAATTATGGCGCGTATGATAATAAACCGGAATAGTATAAATTGTGATAATTATAAGTTAGTACGAGAATGCGATATGTACTACGATTAAACTACGGTATTACTAAGACGTGTGTTACTTAGTATTGGTATATGAATTGTGTGTATGACATACCTACCATACTTGCTATCACGGGAGGTTTGCGTTCGCTTAGGGCCCTCTAATCCTTGTGTTGCCCGGATTTAGACTGGTTACCTCGATGAACATAGGTCATAGAAAGAATTATTGGGATATTAATAAGTCCGCTGATCGTAGGAGCGTAGGTATGTGCGTGACCTATGTGATGTGACTGTGTTCGCCTCCATTGTTTGTGATGTTATCTGTGAACTATTCCTGAGAGATTCGGAATATGTAATCCTTATGTACGTGATGTACCGGGATGGATAGCAAAGTATGTGTGCACCGCAGCTTAGTTCTCGGGGTGCTTATACTGTATATTTATGATGTGAATAATATACAATTAATGAGAACCTTCATGTTAATGATGTGAATATAATTACGGTATTGTTTCGAGAAATATAACGAGTTAACTGATAGTTATATATATTGCATATTGAACATCTGAGTTACGTTAAACCCCTACTTAATTACGAGAGTTATTATGTTAAGAGAACCGAGTAATAAGGGTAGGACCTATGACAGTCTAGCTAGATATGTTATCACGTAGCTAGTAGTCTGTATCACTCTAGATGGGTACTTACGTTAGGAGTGCACAGTTAGACGAGAGATGAGAATATCATGTGAGTGCACGTCCTAACATGTACTTTGCATTTAATGTTTTAAATGTTTTTAAAGCACTTGCAGGTTTTAAAATATAACTCCACATTCGGGCTCTGACCCGTTTGCTTTTCAAATCTTTTCTTGTAAAACCATTTTAGGTGCCCAGCCACAAGGACACCAAGCATAGGATACTCATTCAGGTGACGAGCTGTAGCTGTTTGTGAAAGCTACAGGGATTTGCTTGTAGACGCTTCTATCTTTTGGATTCCAGAGTCACTATCTATCAGTTGTAGAGCATGTTGCCCATTTCTATTTAGAGACATCTTTTACATTTCAGCTTTGTTTCAGACTTTGGCATGTATTATTTCAGTATTCAGTTTAGTTGTTTCAGTTGTGGGTTTGTAGTGAGGAGTTTCCTCCAGACTTTATTTACCCTATGTGATGGTTATTCGTTTTACTTCAGTATGGTGAATGGTGTTACTTATTTGTTCATTACACTTGTTGCATGTTAATCGGACTTTAATTAAAATTTGGCAACTTACTTTTTAAATACTAGGTGGTTAGAAAAATTAAAATATTTTCGACAGTGATGCTATTAACTGAGCCAACTTGGCATTTTGAATTAATTTAATAAAGGAGTAGCTACCCGGTATATAATTAGTCGGGGTGTCACAGCTGCCTGCCAAGGTGTATCTAGGGTGCTCATTTTCTCTCTCCCTCTAAGCAAAGTTGCTTCTAAGTTCATTATTACCTTCTGAGTTATACACGAGAGATTTGTGAGTTCAAACTGAGTCTATCTTTGCTAAGTTGTGTTAGCGTGTCTTGTAGTTAAGTGATGGCGTTACTAGTTAACTTATCATTACTATACTCAAAAGGGGTTACGCCTCCATCTAATCTAAACTACCCTCTTACAACCATCAAAGCACTAAAGCACGAATTTGACTTGAGCAAAAACTACATATGGACTCAATTGAAAATTTGTATCCTTACAAATGTGTCATGGAATATATTAATTAAGTATTATTATTAACACAATTAATAATTATCATTTTATTACATTAATGAAAACAATATATTTAACTTCTATTTACTTTTTTTAAATAAATTTTCGCGTCAAATTTGATCGTTTTGCTTACTTGTTACTAAACGATTATGGAATGTTGCAACTAATAAGTGTGGCATGCGTCACTATAAGCAATTACACAATAATATGCATGGTTCAGTACAAATCTAATTAATCAATAATATCATTCTTATTTTTTTCAATTTTTTTGGGCCCTCAAACTGGAAAATCGCCCAATTCCGCGACTGATACAGGGACCGAGTGGAAAATTTGGGTCCGAGTTGTACACCAGTACCGCGACTTTGAACCATGCTTCATGAGATAAATGAATTTTGGGGGCTCAAGTCGATAGAACAGAAAATTTCGGTAAACAATCAAAGCACGAATTTCACTTAGGGGGGCTGCAATTATTCATTCGCACGGCCCTTCGAGAGCCCCACGCGCACAGCCATGAGGGCAGAAAACATAGTTGAATCTTAGACTTTTCAGAAACTGCTTTTCAGCCCCTAAACTTTGTTATGCACTTTTGACTACCCTTATCTAGTCAAGAAACTTAAGTGTTATGCACTTTTAACCTTAATTTAAGTGTTAAGCATGTGTGGAGTAATGAATATAGTGTTAGGCAACGTCGATCGGGTTTGAAAAGAATAAAGAATGGTTGGAACACGGGTCTAAATAAATGTGTAATTCGGGGAGTAATCAGAGTGTGTTTAATCATAAAGTCTCTGAGATGGGTTTAAACGTAAGAGGATTTTGCATATTGCTAACCCAAAAATTGTTCAAAATATTGGTTACAGCATAGGGCGAAGACATTTTACAATTGTTGGATTTCATTAGAGTGGAATTTTTTTAATTTATTCCAAAATTTCAACTAATGATAAATATACGATTGGGGAGGAGGGAATTCCGAGAAACTGGTTTGGGAAAAGTTGAATGGCCAAAAGTATTCCGAACACTTGTTTGTCTCACCAATTATCAGCTAAAGCTCGATGTCAAGGTTTTTCCGAGGGGAGAGTGATGTTTAGCTAACGTCAGAGGTGATCTATTTTAGAAAGGGATAAATTTTAATATATGTGATATTTAGTTATTTGTTATGTTGTCTTTTGGTTCATTCAGGGTTACTTAGAGGGCATGGCCTCCCAAAGTTCCTATTACATATCATTGTAGCCGCCCTTTTAAAAGGGAAACCGAATATTAAAGTAGAGATTTCCTTTATGGGTTGATTTGTGCGTCTGCATCTATGTAGGTAGCACACATCAGATTCCGATGATTTTTTGACACTGAATGTCTGTGATCTAAAGAATTAATTATAACAATAATAGAAAAAAGACGTCTAATACATGAATTATATCCAAACACAATAGTACAGTTATTGTATTTTTGGGACGACCAAAACAGCCTATTGTAAACAAAAAAGACATACCTTCTGGCGAGGTCCAGCACGTCGAAAATGTGTTCCCCTTGGACTATTCTTGTGAACAACAACCTATAATAAAAAGTAAACAAATGTGTTATCTATCATATTAAAAATAGAACCGCTAATTAACATTAAAAAGAACAAAGATTTAGAAGAAGTGTTTTTCTATGTAATAACAAATACAAACACACACAAGCACACGCCAAAAAAAAAGAAGAATTAAAACTAGTAGGCAGCCTGCAAAGTGTGCATGTGATATCTTGTGGTTACTTTTGTTTTTTTCTTCGAAGAAATCTACACTAATGTTGTTTCTTGTGTAATGTTTTATCTATTTATTTTTTGTCGTTGAAGCCCAACTTTGCTTGTCTGAATTTATAAATGAGAATATTTGAGAACCCTTTCACAAAGTAGCAAGTTGAGAACAATAACTCACCTTTTGTGGCACAGTATCATCCACGTCAACAAAGTACTGTCTGCAATCAGAAAGATACACAAATATCATTGACTTCAATCTATATAATTCAAATCACAAACATAGATGTTATTAGCTTGGACCGTAAGGAAAAGTTATTTGACTCACTTTACTACTGAATATGCAGGATTGAATCTCAACGGATTAGGATATGTCTGCCACACAGCCAAGCACCCAAATAAAATAGTTAAATTCAAACACATAAAAACAAATGTAATTCAGATAGGATACGAAGGTCATGCAGATACATGTAAAATTCCATATGAAACTTATTCTTCATATCCAACAGTAACTTTTATTTGACCAAGCAAAACACTAGGAATAACTTAGCATTGTTTTTTCAGTTACCCTTATCTGGGGCATGTTGTCCGGAGTTATAAGGTCAAGTATGTACTGAACACAGTTACAACGTGCTGATGGTAAGAAAGGTAGCAAAGATGGATACAGGCCATAGAGTGAAGCCTCAAGCCAATCATAAACTAGAAAGGTCACAAAGAAGAAGGATAACAAATTTTTGTCACAAAAAAGTTGATAAATGGGACAAATAAAGTGGCTAAAAACAAACTGATGTGGAGGCAAACAAACACTACACAACTTTTAACTGTTAAATTGCGACATCCAGCTAAAAGCAACCAATAACCAGAATCCTTACTTGGAAATTTTTATAAAACACTTTGTACAGTGAATGCACCAAGACCCTGTCAACTCGAACCAAAATATCCCAAGACAATCCACAATGCAGATAATATAATATGAGATGGAAATAAGCAAGTAATGATGAAAACAGCAAGCACAAAAGAGATGAACACTCTGATTTATAAGGTTCACCCCTAAGGGCTGCATAGGGAAGACCAGTCTTGAACTATGAGAAAGCTTGAAGAGATATCCTACTCTATCGCCACCTTCTACTGTACAACATTAGACTCAAAACCCCAACGAAGCTAAAGATGGAGTATACACTGTATAGTGTTTTGCAAACTATTTCTCAATCTTGGCCTCTGATACATGAAAAGGCAATAAAAAACAATAAGGAAAAGAACTATTTTAAGCCCACGAAAGAAAGCCGTAATCAGACTTCTGATCTTATCTGATTCAGTCCAGATTTTGCCTCTTATCTGTAGGAATAGGTCAAGCGATCAGAAACCAATCCAACATAGGACAATCGATCCTGTGTCTGATTCAAACAAGTGATGACCCTGAGTACAGGACAACCGATCTTGAGAGTAGGAAGACGGATCTTAAAAAGCTCGTCTTCTTCCCTTTGGCCCAATGACGAGCCAAATACAACAATCTCAACCTTGGCAAGCCAAGGGCAATCTGATTGCTGACAAATCATGGGACACAACATGCAACCGTTTGGAGGACCGTCACAACATACCACCAAACCCACAGCCCCACACATCTCCATCCGATGTGGAACCCTCCAAGAATATCAGCAATAATGAGGTTGAAAAGATTTGGACAATGCCTAAACTACTCCGTTGTAATTGATTTTATCATCTCCGTGCATTCTCATTAGTGTGACCTTTCTCAATGACCGCGTCATCATAGTGGAGCCCACCTCATACGCATGAGCAACTTCTTTGCTCAGTTAAGATTCTTTGTTTAGCTGACATAACGTTGTACCAACACCTGTAGGTGGCACCATAGGAGCTTCGCTTCGTTATCATTCAAGACTTATGCTATGGCCGTGTTTTCATTGGCCATCCTACCACCAAAATGCATGGTGTTGGTTACTACAATGAAGTAGAATCTGTTTTTGCTCCAAACCCTAATCACTCACCAAACTTCTTCCTCTAAAACTTTTGCTAAAGCCGTACTCTCCCTCTCTTGGTTCCACTCAATCAATCAAGATGCTCATAGGCTTGGTCCTGTTTAGATACTGAAAAGTCCATAATAACTGCTGGTATTCTCTACTCGGATTCAACATTTACTAACCACCCTGACTACTTGAGAAATATTTAGTGGTGTGCAATCCATGACACAAGTCAACTAACCTCAAGTGCATACAGTGTAGTTGACATCTCAAATTACAATATTGCACTTGAAGCAAAGCGAGGTGCTAGTGGTGTGGAAATAAGCTTTGCATCCAACGTGCCAAATTACCGAGTACATGTGCAGTGTAGTTCTTTTGAGAAAATCAAAGCTTACCTGCTTTATGTCCTGTTTCCTCATTTCAAGGATTTTCTATGTGGCACCAAGATACTTTATTCCAAAATCTCAAGACAACATTAAAATATTTTATCTTTGACGTATGTGACAATACAAACGACATCAACAAGAGGCAGGTCATCAACATAGAGCATCAACAATACAAATGTCTCGTTCCTGAATATCATATGCACAATGTACATTATCACACCTACCCTAAACAATTTGCAGTGTTCTAAAAAAAGGTCGCCTAGAAGGTAGAAAGTGGTAGAAGACCTCGTAGTTTTATTGAAAAAAGGCTTAAAAAAGGTGTTGGATTTAAACGACCATTTAATATTCACGAAGGCCGTTTAACATGCTGGAAGGTCATTTAATATGCTGGAGGGCCAAAAGGTGTTTTTTTAAAAGCTGTTTTTCTTTAAAGTAGTTTTTAATTTTTTTTTTACAACTTTTTTTTAAAGCTGTTTTTTCAGGTTTTTTGAATTATTTTATCTCTGTAATCCCTAAAATCGCTGCATATTATTGTTATTAATGGTTGCTTAGGAGTTTTTTAAATGCTTGGACTTTACTTTTGTTCTAATACGTCATTACTAGTAGTTGGAATAATTTTGTTAAAGTGTATGCATATTAAAAAATAAAACTGTCTAGAAGGCCGTCTGGAAGGCTGCCTACAAGCTAAAAAGCCCTTGGCCTCCCAAGGATCGCCTAGCATTTATAGAAAATTGACAATTTGCAGCATGGAAGTATGATACAGTAGATACCACTACCTTGGAGACGATTTAAACCCGTACAATGACTTCTTTATGACTAAAATGTAATCATCTTTAACCCCCAACTTTAATTTTATTGGTAGCTCCATGTTGATAACCTCATTGAAATAATAATGAAGAAGGATTGCTTTCACATCCATCTGCTGAAGCTCCCATTTAATTGAACAATAATGGACGAAAATACCCTTGGAAGTGTGCCCACCACTTAATGCAGAGACTTCATCCTACTATATCCCCTTTTTTAAGAAAATCATCATACTTTGCCTCTTAATTTTTGTTAAGAATTTTCTTCCTGAAAAAACACTCGAGTGCAGGCATTGGGATCTAGAACCAGCTCTCACACAGTGTTCTTGCTCAGAGCCTTCATTTCTTTGGTCACAGCTAAGAATGACATCAGGGCAGTTATGGTAACCGTATAAGGTCTCCTTCCTTCCCAACACTCCGCCATGGGACCTGAAAGATATGACCCCACCATTCCTCCCCCCACCCCCCGTCTTTAACATAACTTTCTACAGTAGCTACAGTAGATCTTAACTAATTTTGTACATCAGGCCTCATTGGCATTAGCTCAAACGGTTCAATACGTCTATACACAACATATGCATTCAAACACAAAAAACTGTAGCCCCTGATAGTGATTGCAAATCTAGTTCAGAATCCACATTAAATAGAACAGGATGTGATAATCTTGCTAAAAAGAGTTCAGATTTAGCAGCAAATTGAAATTCATTTTAATTTGGAACACAGCAGCAATTTATATTAATTTGGGCCAAAGCAAACTGATGAGCTTTCTTATTCAAAATTGTTGCAACTTATAAGGAGACGAGATAATTTCATAGCATAATCAGGGTAGGTCCAGGATGGAGGACCCTGACTGGGTTTTGAACATTTCACCTTATCCCAACCACGAACCATCTATTAATCCCAGAACCCCATCCTAATAAGAGGGGTCTGGCCGGGACCTGAATAAACCCACCCATTGTTACCGTTAGCTGTAGCACCCATCCAACCCAACTGTTCTTATCTTTACTGTTGATAGCTTACTTGTAAGTAGCTGTTAGCAATGTTTTAAAAGGCGAAATGAGGCTCGCCTCGAGGCGAGGCGCTAGGTGGGCGAACTGAGGCTTGCGCCTCTACTGTATTATCTGAGGCTTGCGCCTTTTGTGAATGAGGCTTACGCCTCTTTTTTCTCTCCTCATTAAGGGTAAAAGTGGTCAAAAGTTAAAAAAAAAATTAAAAAAAAATTACATGTCGTTTTCAACACAAAACAAGTCATTTGCTGCCCAAAGATAATTCCAACCCAAAAACCCTAGCCGATCGTCTCTTTTACGCTAAACCGAAGGTAATTTCCATGTTTTCTTTGTATCATCTACGCCGATGTGTCTTTGTTTTGTTTTTTCTACTATATATATATTCTGTTTTTTTTTTTGCATATATATATAACATATATATAAACTGACTTTATTTTTTTTGCTATATTATTGTATTGAGTTGTCACTATTATGGATTTCTTTTGTCTTGACAGTATAATATGTATTATGATGATGACAGGATGGTGTTATTATTTGCATTGTGTTGTGGAATCGAGTTTACATCGTTTGTTTTCATGATGTGATACATATTTTGTTCCTCGTTTAATTATTATTTTTACATCATTTTTAGTGATTTTCGTGGAAAAAAGTTAAGGCTTATGCCTCGATCCGCCTCGAGGCTTACGCCTCGCCTCAATTACCCCTCGCGCCTTTCAAAACATTGGCTGTTAGATCACCTCACTTACCCAAGGGTGTAATTAACGTTGTCTTCCAAACCAAGCCTACAAGATGGTTTGATCTCTCTAAATGGTCAGTCACATGCTATAGATAAGGTATAAGCCCCCTTTTGAAGAAGTTCAACCACAACCATTATTCATATTAATTCTTCCTCATGATGCTCTACCTCAACCACATCGGTCTAAGAGCTATTATAGAATCTCAATTGTTCTCACACCACTAGAATCTGTAACTTCATGGAAAACTCTAATATTTCCCTGACCCCTTCATCAATTGGCACATCTTTACTACCAAACAATTTCTTTTACGCTAGATCTAAAAGCTTCTTCCCCTTCGCCCCCCTTACTAAAACTTAGGAAGATGCACTGACGGATCCTTTAGTCCTCTTGTCGCTTGAAATATATGCATCCACTAGACAAACAATGACTTTCAATTCAGAAAATCAATGCCATATCCCAACCATAATTCTTCAGGGCATTACAGTCTAAGAGCTACATTGGTGCCCTATTGACCAACTAATCGACGTGATCAATAGCAGCCATCAAAATATCTTCAACATCGAGACATGAAAAATCATACACCTTGACCCTATTATTATAGTGATGTTCATCATCTCCGCAATATATTTTGTGTTGAGTCTTCTTTACGATAATGTCTTGGGAAGTTGGCATCCTTCCAGAACTAAGAAATTCACCATCCTTATATGCACGAGTGGTAATTTTAAACAAGACACGAAATTAAAATAATATGTTGTGTTCGTGTCATGTGTCAAGATTTTCTAAGACGTGTCAATGTGTCATGTTCGTGTCAAAATTATATGTGGTGTTTTTACTTGTGTTTTTGTGTATTATCGTGTTTTTACTTGTGTTTTAATTACTTGTGTCAATGTGTCATGTTCGTGTCAAAATTATATGTGGTGTTTTTACTTGTGTTTTTGTGTATTATCGTGTTTTTACTTGTGTTCGTGTCATGTGTCAAGAGTTTCTAAGACGTGTCAATGTGTCATGTTCGTGTCAAAATTATATGTGGTGTTTTTACTTGTGTTTTTGTGTATTATCGTGTTTTTACTTGTGTTTTTGCGTATAATTGTTTTTAATTGGTTGTAAAAATTATTAATCGTGTTGGTCTTATTGTGCCACGTTGTTACGTCATATTTTAAATGGGTCGTATTCGTATTGGGTAAAAAAAACATGACTTCATGTCTAAATAATGTTTGTCGCGACACAACCCAAAAACACAAATTGCCACCCCTATATGCATCCCGTTTTCGTTTCTCAAATTCTTCAACCATCCATCCCATTTTATTTTCCACCATAGCCCCCATCCAACCCAATTGTCCTTATTTTTACCATTGGTAGTTTCCTTGTTAGGTAGTTGGATCACCCTCACATGTAATTGACGTTGTCTTCCTAACCAAGCCTATAAGATGGTTTGATCTCTCTACGTGGGCAGTCATGTTCTATAAATGGATTTTAATCCCCCTTCTGAAGATGCTCAAACTCAACCATTCTTTGTCTTAATTCTTCCTCCTAATGCTCTACCCCAACTACATCGGTCTAAGAGCTATTATAGAATATTATAGAATCTCAGTTGTTCTCGCACAACCATAATCTGTAACTGCATGGAATTCACTTACATTAAACATGAACCCTTCATCAAACGGTGTGTATTTATTAACAAATAGTTTCTTTTACATTAGATCTCAAAGCTTCCTCCCTTCACCCCTTTCTAAAAGATAGGAAGATGCAGCAATGAAAATTCCAGTTATTGGTCCTCATGTCAATACTTTAACCATAACTCCTCAGGTCATTCGTGTCAAAGAAACATTGGTGACCTCTTGATCAAACATTTGACATGATTAATCGCAGTAGTCAAATTGTCTTTTTTGACATTCAGACATGAAAACTCACACCTTGACTTAATCTCCGCAACATATTTTAATGTTTAGTGTTCTTCACAATAAAATGCCTTGAAAAGCTGGCATCCTTCCAGAACTAAGATTTCCATCATTCTTGAATGCATGCCATTGTTGTTCCTCAAATCATTGATCTTCCACCCCTATTTGATTTTCCACCATAACCTCCTATTCCTCAAATTTTCCAAAACCTTAATCCTTTCATTAAAGACTTCTACACCCATACTTTGCAAGGGAAAAAAAACATCTTTGAACAATAGAAGATTCTTAAAACCACCTAAAAAATAAAAATACGAATAAAATTTACTATACATTTGCTCTTTTGTTGGGAGATTTTTAACTTTTAAGTCTAGCTTGCATCCATTAACTCCTTTCAACAACTTGTGCTTGTGTAGCTCCTCCATGCCCCCATTAGCTCATTTGAACCACGGTTGTAACTCCGAGATTGTCTCTCCACCCACTACTGTGTTGCCTGTGAACACCCCCCACAAAATCACCATCAATCTCTCTTTAACTTTAAAGGCTGTAGAGCTTGAAGCATATCCCTCGCTGTCGTGTACATCCAAACAGACCAAAACCAAACTCTTCTCAAGTGTCAGAACAAGTCTAACATGTAAGTCCTCACCCAAAGTTTACTTGAAGCTGACAATTGAGCAGACCAAGTACAAGCTTTTCAAGCTCTCTGCGTCTTGACATCTCAACACAGCATAAGCAAATAATTAGTATATAAAGAATTACATATATTCGATTGGGCTAGAAAATGCCTACATTATATGGACTAAATTCTAAAAATAAATCCCATTATAATTAAAAATATATATAGAATTATAAGTTTTTAAATAGGGCAGTATTTATTTTCCATATTTTTTGACCAAAATGTGATTTTTTATACACTGTTACAGTTGGGATTTTCCGAAAAACTGTCGAATTTCCGAATTTTGCCGAAAATTATATTTTTTTCCGATTTTGACGAAAATTCTGAAATCGAAAGAAAATAAAATAATTCAGAAAAAATCGGATTCGGCCTCAGCATGCCTATTTTTTTGCCGAAAATTTTGGAAATTTTTCTAAAACATGCTTTTCTAATCCGATCCGGCCGAAACGCAGCCCTACTTGTGCCTTTTGCAAGGCCTACACCTAGAAGAAAATAGCCTCAAAAAAAAAGCCAAAAAAGTAGTAAAATCTTCCATCAATCGGAGTCTCATCAGCTTCGAATCATGAAATCGATCCAGATGGACATGCTTCCTCCTGATGTGCTAAATCAGTACCCAATATAAGACATGTTAAACCACATCCCATTTATCACTAATCAAATTAACAAAAATGTTCACCTTACAAAGAAAGCAGCTTTTTTTAAACATACAACACATCCATAAAAGAAAGATAAACAAAATTAACAATAAATAACATAAAGTAAAAAGTACCAGAAAAAACTCATGTTTTAGCACCTCTAAATCACATTTATACAACTTTCATTCTTTGGCTCTATCCATCCACACAATCTCAGATATTCTCTTATCCACTCATTAAAATATTTAGAAGTTCATCCAAATCCTTCCAATAAAAACTACACAAGACAAGGCTATGTTGATTATTTACAAAATCACATCTCCATATGCATGTTTTTGTGCTTTGTGTATGTGTGTGTGTGTGTGTGTGTGTGTGTGAGAGAGAGAGAGAGAATCTCGGCTTCTCATATCATTATTCAACTATTCAAACAAATTGGAGAGATCAACTTCAATTTAGTATGGAATCCTTTGATTATCATCAACAAAATCACACACACCCCAAAAAAAAAACAATTTCATATTCAATTTAGAAATCAATCTAACACTAAAATTGATGAATTGATGAACAAATATATATATATATATACACAGACACATACACACACATATCACATCACAAAAATCATTATTCAACTATTTAAACAAATTGGAGAGATCAAAAATGACACAGGCCAACTTCAATTTAGCACGGACGGAATCCTTTGATCATAATCAACCAAATCACACACACACACACAAAAATCAAGTTCATACTCATATAAGCAATCAATCAACACTTAAATTGATGAATTGATGAACAAATATATACATATATATACATTTACATACAGACACACATCACGTCGCATAAATCAAGTTCATCTTCATATAATCACAAATCAAGGAATATATATATATATATATATATATATATATAGAGAGAGAGAGAGAGAGAGGGAGTAAGATATTTACAGGAAGATTAGGAATGTAATCGATCAAGTGAGGAACATCTTCAAGCACATACCCAGCATCGCCAGTCACCACTTTCATCTCATAATTGTTCTCCGTTCCCATTTTCTACTGCAGAGGTTTCTAGATTCTGTATGTGCAAGGGCATATATATATATATATATATATGTATAAACGAGATGATCAAATGATTAAATAAAAGGTCTCGTGGTTTGGTTAAGATATTTGAACGGAGTGTGAAATTTATAGTGAACCGACAAAATTATAGCCAAAAACGTGGAAGGAAATAGAAGCTTTTGGAAACCAGGTTTTTGAACATGTTAATGGTTGCGAGCAAAACCGGTGGCGTTACCAACAACTGTGCTCGTGAGTTGTGAATACTTTTCGTTTTGCTTGACTGGTTTTGGTACAACTGGTCTTGGATTTGATTTTGTCTAGGTCAGTGATTTTAGGCCATTGTATTTGTATTATTGGTTTCCTATATTCACTTTTTTTCATGTGTCTTTTGACTTTAACATCGTCTCTAAACGGAGTAAATTTTTACCACTAACTTTAATTCATACATTAAAGCATGATTAATGGTACGAAAGATCATATTTTGATAATTGTAAAAAAATATATTTAATTTATTTAATCGTTTAAATACTTATTCGCATAATATTTTTTTATTTTTAAAAATTCGCACTAGCGCATCCCCTCTCAGCGCCCTCCCAAACCCCCCACTGTAGGAGTTCCAACAGGAGGGTGGGAGGAGCCCTGTCAATGGATCGGATTTTACTCGAATCCGATTCATTAAATGGATATGGATCACGTTTGAAATCCGATTACCCGATTATCGGATAACGCGTTTATTAAATGGAGCGGATTTGGATTCATATATTTCGATTGGTTAATAATCCAATCTGATTAATTATATATAATATATTTTTAATTAATATATATTGTATTTAATAATATTTTAAATATATATTATAATAGTTATAATATTATATAAAAAAATCTCACTCATATAAAAGGAAAAAGACACACACACACGGTTCCTAAAAGTTGAAAATTAAAATGTTGTAAATCAAGTGGTCAAAAGTATATGTTTTGACATATCATTATTTATATTCTTAATGAAAATTATTATAAAAATAATATGTCGAATAATCGTATCGGATCTGAATCCGTTTAACATAAACGTATATAGATATGGAACCCTAACAGATAATCCGACGGATAATCGGATCGTCCAAATCCGTTGAACATAAACGGATATGGATTTGGATTTGGATTTGTCTGATCCGGTTCGAATCCGTTTACAGGAGGGGGGATTAAATGGATTTCTGTGTCATTTTTTAAGTGTTTTTATGCGGTGAGGAACTTTTTGGAACAAAATAAAAAGGGTTAGACTAAATGTGTATTAAAAAATGTTCGATGAACTATTCGATATATGCTCAATTTTTAAATGTTCACAACTTTAAATTTACAAATTCAAAATTCGCAAAATTTATATATTTTAGAATTTATTCACCAAGATTTATCAAACAAGACTCGTATTGATACACGTATTAAATAATCACTCACAGTTTTCTAATAGGACTTATTGGACCAAAAAAAAATTCTCATGAGATCTATTAGAATAAAAAGAACGTAAGACTTATTTCCAAATATGGGAATTTTTTTCCCTCTTGATCTTGGATTTGATTTAGTTATGTTCAATGATTTTAGGCCATTAGTTTGGGTTCATATATTATCTTTTAAAGCATCTCTAAATAGAGTACATTTTTATCACTAACTTAACATTTTTTAGCAATGGTAAAACAAGACAATGCATCAATTCACACAACACAAAATAATTATAAAATAGAGAATTAAGGTAAAGGTCATGTTTCTTCCTATATTTGAATTTTTAGGACAATGCTTTTCAAGTTTATAAATCTAATCCATGTGGTACAACAACATTTATTTGTGTGGTCTCTTTAGAGTTAGGAGTTCATTTTCTTGGTCCGCGCTAGCGTTACCATTTTTCATGGTATTTTTAGTACAAGGACTAAATTTATAAAATTATGTGAAATATCCTATTTTTATACACTTTAAGAATTATGAGGACTTTTTTCCAAAATCCGCTAATTAAAATTCAGACCGAAAAAATGAATGTGATGAGATGCACCTATTTTTTATGTTTTTCACTAATCTTAGAATAGTAAGAATTAGATTGATGGAAACCAAGAAAATAAAATAGCATTTCACAAAGTAACTCATCCAATTCTTACTATTTTTATTAAAAAAAAATTAATTACTTGTATGTAAAAGATTCTATCTTTCTAGTCAAATATGCATGATATTAAAAAAAACTTCTTATTTTTTATAGCTTTGCTCGCTCTTGATCTCAAAATTGACATTAGTATCTTATTAAATATACATTTAAAAATGAATCATTTTATAGCGACACAGGATTCAAATATAATGTGGAAGACACATTGACATGTCGTAACCGCATTTCCTCGTGTTCGGGTTCCATACAGGTCCCACAGCTGTGACGCTCAGACATGAGTCAATACGAATGCGACACGTTAGTGTCTACCAAATTGTATCTAAATCTTGTGTCGTTGTAGAATTATTCTTTAAAAATAAAATAGCATTTCACAAAGTAACTCATCCATTTCTTACTATTTTTATAAAAAAAAAAAAATAACTATTTGTATCCAAAAGATTCTATCTTTTAAGTCAAATATACCTGTTATTAAAAAATATCTTCACATTCTTTTTATAGCTTTTGCTCACTCTTGTTCTCAAAATTGACATTAGTATCTTACTAATTGTACATTTAAAAAAAAAATTATTTCCCAAAGTAACTCATCCATTTCTTGTCATTATTATTAAAGAAAATAAATATTTGTATCTAGAGATATTATCTTTTTAGTCAAATACACCTGATATTAAAAAAATCTTCATATTTTATTATAGCTTTGACGTTAGTATCTTATTAATTGTATATTTAAATTAAGGTGACCTCATAACTTTTTTTAAAGGCTAATGTACTGTCCAAAATATGCTAAACAATTATATCTATATATAGCAGCAACGTCCATGGGAACTTTGTCTCTTCAACCACCCTAAGGAATCTTATTATAAATTTCTCTTTTATCCTTGGAAACCCACCGACCTCCCAAACAAGCCGCCCAAAGCTACCTGTGAACACTCATGGTCAAGTTCTTTCTTTAAAGACAAAAGAAGAGTTGCGTTTGAAAGTAGCAATGATTCTCAAAATAAGAACCCTATTAGAGCATCTAGAGATTCTACATATCACTGGGTATGTAAAATGTTGGAGAGGGAGTGGCGCTGGCGCGGACCTCTAAAAATAAGAGGATATTGAGTGCTTGAGGGACTAAATGGGTTAAACTAAAAATATGTGTTCTTTTTAAAAAATATATATTTATAGTAGGGACTATTTAATAATTGACCATTTATATAAACATTAGTCTGGTTAATGTCACCCCATTTTATAATTATCTTTTAAAATGATTGTACTTTATATTTACAAAGAATCCGAAAGAATAATGATAGACTCCTACCCAATTTAATGTCATCCTTAATTTCATGCCAAAACAATCTTCATCCTTAATTAATTTTTAAAAAACAATACATGATATTTCTACACTCGTTATTTATTTTAAATAAAAATTAAAAGATATTCTTTTAATTTTTTTAAACTTAGCAAAAGATTAATAAATAGCTAGAGTTATGATTTATTTTTTAATTAAATAATTTTTTCATTAAACTAATATTTAATTGATCAATTATCAAAAAGTCTCTCAAATATTTTTAATGCATATTTAGTCAAATTCTTTTTATTTTGTTCCAAAAGGTCCTCAAACATTAATTTAATCAATATTCTTTTATTTTTAAATGTCCGAGCCAGCGGCACATTTTGAGTGTTTACGTGATGAGGGACTTTTTGGAACATAGTTTTTTTTTTTTTATTTAAAGTAATATTTAATGGATCAATTATCAAAAAGTTCCTCAAATATTTTTTTAATACATATTTAATTCAATCATTTTTATTTTGTTTAATCAATATTCTCTTATTTTTAAAGGTTCGCGTCAGCAGCACACATCGAATATTTTTGTTTTGTTACAAAAAGTCTTCAAACACTAATTTAATCAATATTCTCTTGTTTTTAAAGGTTATGTGGTGAGAGAGTTTTTGGAACAAAATTTTTTTATTTATGTGGTGAGGGCCTTTTTAATAGTAAACATAGTATTTTTATTTATAAAAAAATATTTGTTTTAATTTTAATTAAAAAAAAACTGTTTAATTTGATGTCTTAGATTCACAATTGATTAATGTCGCACACTACACCAAAATGGGTAAATTGTCACCCTTCCAGCGCTTAGCCTTGTCACGGTCAATGACCGTGATAACAAACACGTGTTTTGTGTCACGGTCAATGACCGTGACAAGGCCGTGACAAAGGATTATCACGGCCATTGACCATGACACGACCGTGACAAATGTCGCAGCAAAAAAACCCTTTCCCCTTCTTTTTTCCCCAACCGTTTCCTTCCCTCCTTTTTTCTCTCTCTTCCATATATATATATATATATATATATGTGTGTGTGTGTGTGTGTGCGTGTGTGGTGGGGAGGGGGTGGGGGCAGGGTGGGTGGGGGGGGTGCATGTATGTGTGTGTGTCCGTGTGTGGTGGGGTGGGGGTAGGGGTGGGGCAGGGTGGGGGGGGGGGGGGAGAGGCGACAGGGATGGGTGGGGGGGGGAGGGGGGATTGCGTGTGTGTGTGTGTGTATATGCGCGTGTGTGTATATGTGTGTAGTGTGCGTGTTTGTGCGTAATGGCCCTTGTAAATGAATTGATTGATTGTCCCTCATTGTAAATTACTAAATTAATATATGATTAATTATGAAAGTAGTATTGCCCCTCATTGTAAATTAGTAAATTAATAATTGTATACTTTAATTGTTAGTTTAATTGATGAAAATAATTAATTGAGTAGATGAATTAGAAGGAGTACGGAATACACATTTGTTGTTGACATTGTTGTTGGATTATAGTGGATCGATGTTGGGTTGGTTAATTTTAAAAGTGGCATGACCACTGGATTATTGTCCATATGGGGGTGGAATTTTTCAACTTTTTTTTAAAATTACTTTGTTTGTCGAACAATATATATATAGTATGATAATTAAATGAAACATACTTGGAATTACATATAGTGCGCATAGATACTAGCATTCTAGTTCTTATGCGTACGCATTCAATAGCCCTTAGACTCGTTCGAGAGTCATTACCCCTGTAATGAGATCTCTCTAATTGTCCCGTTTAGACAGTTTGGGACTGCATAATTTCTGTATAATATTCTTAGTAGCTTAAAGTTGTTACTTTTGGAGGAAGTTCTGCAGCCGTATCCTAATGTTCTCTGGGTACATACTAGATTGACAAGCGTGACTGTTATTTCAATTGATTAATTGAAATAACACTCACACTTGCCAATCTACGTCGTGTACTTGGAGAACTACGGGGATATGCTGCCGAATTTTTTTCAAATTGTAACAATGTGCATAAGCTGTTAAGTATATTACAGAAAAATGCGGTCTTGAATGGGATAGGACCACTCACCATTTAGAAGAGATGGGGGAAATAAAAATTTCTATTATAAATTGAATTTGAATATAAATAAGACATAATTAAATAAAACATACTATAAATCTAAGTTTTGTTTATACTAATCCATGAATATACGCTTCGTACCTTTAATAGGTGATTAGTTGTGGTAGCTGTGATGGGATATCCGAAATATAAAGAGTGGATGGGTGAGACAAATAGATTAATGGGGGATGTGTTTCGCAGAGGTGCTAATGAATTTGTGAAATATGCAAAGAGATGTCATAATGATGAAGAGTTTCTATGTCCGTGTGCTAGGTGTAAGAATGGTAAGGTGTTTGAGTGGAAAACAGTTGAACTACATTTGTTAAGATCGGGTATGCAAGATAGTTATCGATTTTTGAGTTTTCACGGTGAATTGAAAGTTCCTTTTGTACCCGACCAACCTTCACAACAACCATCAACAAGTAGGATAGATGTAGAAGGGGATGACGTAGATCATAATATGTTAGAGGATTTAGTTGATGATGCATACGGAGTTTATGAAGCAGAGGAGAAAGAGGTTACTGATGATGTAGAAGGTTCAAGTGCTTGTGAAGATAACATGATAAAACTTGACGATGACTACCAAAGTTTAAAATTTAAGGTGACCTAACCGTTATACTCTGACTGTGAGAAAGATCAAACAACTTTACATGTCATGGTTGGTTTGCACAGTTTGAAGACGCAGTACGATTTGTCTAGCAATAGTGTGACATGAATTCTGAAATGGGTGAAGGGCTTATTACCTAAGGATAATACAGTTCCAAATAGCTATCATGTTATGAAGAACAGTTTGAAAGGCTTGGTAATGAAGTATAAATCGATTCATACTTATGTGTATGACTGCATACTATACCGAAAGCAGTATGAAAATCTCGATCGTTGTCTGGTATGCGATGATCCTAGATATGTCCAATCTACTAGTAAGGAAGGCACACCTCAAAAAGTATTGAAATATTTTCCCGTTGGCCTTAGATTAAAGTGATTTGGCTGCTCCATATTACACGTGCCAAAACGTCTAAATAGTAGTGTGGATGACTTGGTTGCTCCTACCGAATATCAATCCATTTTTTACGATAACCCGAAATTTTAAACAATTTTTCAATTTGTAATAAATATTTTAATTTGTACCGAAATATTCCAATGCGTTTGGACTGTTTGGGAGTGTATAATTTTCGTATAATATTCTTAGTGGTTTAAAGTTGTTATTTTTGGAGGAATTTTCTATTATAAATTGAATTTGAATTTGAAATTTAAGTTTTGTTTATACTAATCCATGAATATACGCTTCTTACCTTTAATAGGTGATTAGTACATAGTTATTTGGGGTGTCCTATTTGTGGACTGAATCTCTTCGTCTATCCTTTATATCCGAACACTAAGAAATGCAATAATCCTATGGAGTGATGCTCTGCAAATTCCTTCCAACCGTTGTGTAAACAAACATCACCAGTTGAAGTTGTCAATTATACTTTCCATACCCCATCACTTGGAACCTCTAGCAAAACATGGGAAAATATGAAAAGTGGAATTGACAACTTCAACTCGTGATGTTTGACTACACAACAGTTGGAAGGAATTTGCAGAGCATAACTCCATAGAATTATTGCATTTCTTAGTATTCAGATATGAAGGGAACTATATTTGACACGATTGCCCGGGGTACATTAGTTGGAAGGAGGTGCCATATGAGCTCAAGTTAGCTGTTTGGGTGGCACTACAGGTAATGTATTTATATGAATATTTATATGAATATTTAAATTTAAATTTCAATTTCAATTTCGATTTTTATGAATATTTGCTTGTTGGGTGGCACTACACTCTTGTGCAGTGTCTTGAAGTGGCTGATTCTTATAGTGGAACTGGAAATTGGTGCTGAATTTTCTCAAAAGTTGTCCTCTTCTAGAGGTTCTTATCTTTAAGGTATGTCAAGGGTTCATAACATCACTTCCAGCTAAATAGTTTGTAGATTTGAGATAATTGATGGTGATGTTGTTTCTTCTTATATTAGGGTTTTTCATTTTGTTGTAAACAAATCAGGACATCGGGGTTGGAATGGTATGTACCTGATTGTTTGAGATCACACCTAAAGACAATTGAAATTACGGGATTGGGGTCGAACAATGGAGTTGAACAGTTGAGGTACTTTGTGGAGAATGCCAAAGTTTTGAACAGATACGAGATTGTTTCTATTTTGAATGTATATTTGCACTATCTCTATTTTATCTAGATATATAATGTTTGAACAGGTACAATGTTGCTATAACAGGTACATATAAACTGCTGGGCAGTGGCAGTGGCCATATTGCCCGGTAGATTTTTTTCAATTCTGCCCAGAATTGTCACGGTCATTGCCCGTGACAAGTCATTGACAAAGACAGTTGTCACGGTCATTGACCGCGATAATTTTTCAAACACTCTCACGGGTTTGTCACGGTCCTTAACCGTGACAAACTTGTCACGGTCAAGCCCCATGACATGACCGTGACAATTCTAACGAACTTGTCATGGTCAATGACCGTGACAAGTCCGTGATAAAAAAAAATTGTCACCCCCATAATTGTCATGGTCATTGACCTTCACAAGTTCAACTTGTCAAGCTCAATGACCGTGATAATTCGACAGATTTGATGTAGTGGCACCTACATTCTCGGACCAACATCATTTATTGAATGTCGGTTCGCGCCAACAGGTTATTTTTTTTCATTAAAACTGATTTTATAAAAAAAAAATCTGTATCTTACCTAACACAATTTAATTGACGTTAGATAGGACATAAAACTGATTTTATCAACAAAAAAAAAGTGTTAAAAATGATTTTAACAATTTTTTTTTTAATTTAGTCATGTTCATGTTCCTTTTTTTATATAAAAAATACAGATTTTTTATAAAACAAAACAGGTTTTTAATTAAAAAAAACTTATAAGACTAATTTTATTTAAAAAAGGGTATAAAATTGATTTTAACAAAAAAACTGATTTTAATAATATAAAACTACCTTAAAACTACCTATAAAACTGATTTCAATAAAAAAAAATGGAGACGCATTGGGTATGAAATCGGTAATGTTTATTCGGTAAGTCTAGCACGACTCATTTACAAAAGTTGTGCTATGATGCCGGAGAAAAAAAAATCGGTACCTTTAACAATGTCCTACAAATTATACACTAAGTATAGTGGTTCATTCTAAAGATCTTTTTGACAAAAAATTGATAACAAACTTAGAGAAATAATATTAAGAATGGCAATTCGGGATAACGGATCGTGTTTGATCCTAGCTTGACACGACACGACTTCATTTTACCTGACATGAACACGACAGGACACGACACAATGTCGTGTTTTTTTCGTAACACGAACACTACCCAACACAACACAAATAACACGATAAATCAGTTTCGTGCCACTTGACACGATTCAACATAATCCAACGTGATAACCCACTTATTTTTATATATAAATGTCATTTTTTAAAGTTAATATTGCACGAAATGTATTAATTATTAAGGGATGGTAATGGGTCCAAACCGAGTTGCTTAATTGGGTTGTAATTAGGCCAATTTTCGACCAATTTCGTGTCAAACCTATGGCTCGAACATGTCACGACCCAATATCGGATCAAACTATCCTGGCCAGAACACGACACACCATATTAATTTCGTGTCAATTTCATGTTGGGTCGTGTCGTGTTTTCGTTTTGTGTCAGAAACTGCCACCCCTAAATAATATGCCACGAGTCAGGAATAATAATTGAGTTGTTTTGAACTTAATATTATTTTGTAAGCGTTATTAGAAATTAGCCATCATAATGTAGTGATACTGACATTAGTCACTAATTTAAACTTAACAAGAGTTTCTCGTTAAATTTAATCTTTGACCTAGTTTACCGCCGATGGCTAAAGTCTAATTAAAAAAAAGTAACCAACTCAATTAATAGAAAAATAGTATTGGTGGCTTAATTTTTTCTTTTATTAATATGTTGTTATCTTTAACTCTTTTTATTTATATTCTTAACTTCACCCCTCTAATTTTGACATTCTCTTAGCCTCATTATCATTATTAATGATTTTTTTGTTATAGTGGGCGCATGATGATATAGGTCGATAAATACAATGGCTCAAATTTAAGTCTGTTGGATATTTCCACCATTATTAAATTGTTAGCATAACTAAAATACCCTAAATGAAGTAAGTATTATGTGTTTTAAAATGGGCGTATATATATGTGACACCCCGACTAATTAAATACCGGGTAGCTACTCCTTTATTTAAATTAATACAAAATGTCAAGTTGCTTCAGTTCATAGCATCATTGTCGAAAACATTTTTAAACAATTACTAGCCACCTAATATTTAAAAAGTGAGTTGCCAAATTTTATTAAATTAAATTGACATGTAACCAATTAAATTAATCTAACCATATAACATCCACAACATAACCACAACAGAACAATAATGGAATAAATAAAATGAGTCTGGAGTAACACTACCCTGAATAAACCAAATACTGAATAAATCCCAATACAAAAGTCTGATTAAATAGACAAGTCCAAAACTGAAATCAAACTGAAGGCTTGAGAATGCTATCTCTAAATGAAAATGGGCGACATGCCCTAACACAGATGAATAACCCTGAATAGAATCAAGTGCAGAATGTGGAGGCGTCTAATACTGAGATCCTGTAACTTCCACAGCAGCTACAACACGTCAATGTAATGGAACTCCTAAGCTTGGCGTCCCTGTGGCTGGGCACCTAAAAATGTTTTACAAGAGAAAATAGATTTGGAAGCAAACGTGTCAGAGTCCGAGGTGAAAACAGTTTTAAAATATAGCAAGTGTTTAATTGCATTAAACAGAAATATTATATACGTGTTAGTTACGTGCTCTCCCATGAGTTCCTCACCCCTCAACTAATGTGAACGCCTAACGTATGCCTTTAACCCATCTTAGTTATGCTACTAACTAACTAATATGTACCACTTCATATCTTCACATTATAATATAGGGGTCTCTTCGTATCATTCTAATATATTCTTCGTGTAACTTGCCTTTACATTATTAAGAATTATTACATCAATTACGATATAAATTCTCACATTTTTAATCCCATTCAAATATCTCAATTATTCGTATTCACAATTTAACAATGAGCCAGTTATAAGTACAAGTATATCATTCTTAGCATAAATATACAAATATGGCACCCCTAGGCTAAGCTGTGGTGCACGCATACTCTGCTATCGAATTCCGGTACATCACGTACATAAGGACTATGCGTTCCGAATCGCTCGAGAACCGTTTTAATAAATAAAAATCACACATATTGAAGGCGAACATAGTTCACATACCCATGGGTCACGCACATACCTACGCTCCCATGGTCAGCTGACTTATCAACTCACAAATAAGTCATTAACAACCTTATGTCCTTAAGGTACCAATTTAAATCCCCCCGTAGGCACACAAAGATCAGATGGTCCTTTTTCGAAACCCGACCTCCTGTGATAGCAAGTATGGTAGGTATGTCATACACACAATAGTCCATATACTAAGCATTCACACAACTTGGTAATTTTACATTATCAAAGGTATATTTTCAACCCTATACCATCAGTCTTATTCGTACGCTATTATCATCCCAAATTTTACATAATATGTTTTGCCGATAAATCTCACGTCGTAAAGTTTCGAGTACTTACACCTATCCCAAAAAGGTTACTAAGTCTCCCACATGTCATTTCAGTATTTCGAGGTCTGTATTTCTGTCTCTAACCCTAACTTATCACTCATACGAATTTAAGTCATGTTCTCGTAACTTATAATAGTAATTTACTCGTCGGACACTCGTAAGTTCAATACTACGTTCCAAACAAATTCTAATATATTTCGGCCTCAATTACATTCCTACTGGTCTCCCTAAAGTCCTAATCTATTCACGTAGTACCCACCTACAACTTTCAATGGTCGGAATCGCTTAAATCCAGAAAGGGAAAAAGATCACAGTTTTTGGGGAGGTCGATCGATCGACCTATGAATGTCGATCGATCGAGCCCAGTCGATCGATCGACCTATGAATGTCGATCGATCGAGCCCAGTCGATCGATCTACCTATGAATGTCGATCGAGCAGTTGCAGGTCTCGGATTTCTTCATTTTCAGTCTTAGTTTTGTCCCAATTCCTCATTACAAGATGTTAAATCCTAATGTAAACATCTTGGGAAATCATACAACCTAAATACATGATTCTTAATGTTCGAGAGTTCTTAAATCATCATCAATTAGACTTTTCTTGGATCAAATCATCCTATTATCATGAAAACCCTATCCTTTCTATTTTCTTCAAGAATCATCATAAATCTCCTCATAAATTCGTAATTAACTATGCATGGTTTAGGATTTCGTCAATGAAATACATCAAGAATCAAAACTACACATAAATTTTACCCAGAATTAAGGTTTAATCTCCAAATTTCATGAGTTTCCATATTTTCATGGCTATCAACAATTCCTACACTATAATGGATAAACTATTTGCTGAATCTTAATAGATTAAATCACTTGTCGGAAAATTCAATGTTCTGATCCTTTGATGACAATAAAGGTTGGTTCTCTTTCTCTTTTCGGTCACAAATCCGGCAATAGTGGTGGTGTGTGGTGGTTATGGCCTTGGAAAACCCCTTGGAACTTCTCCTCTCTTCTCACGTTGCCCAATACTTGGTTTTGACAGATAATGGCCCTAATGACCCTAAGGTTGGCTAATAAATAAAGCCTAAATTTTGTGGGTTAATATTCCCTAAAAATCAAAATGACTGAAATACCCTCCCGGTTGCCGATTTGGCTTAAAAATGCCCCGGGACCCAAACTAAATCCCCGGCTAGTGTTTTTTTACTATCTCGATCCTTCCGGACACGTTGACGAATTCGAAATGACCATAAGGATGATACAAATATAACTTTCTTTTAAATCCATTTAAAATGATTCCTAACGCGACTGACACGCGCGTCCCAACTTAATTTTCGAATTGTCATATTTTTAACTCGCGACAATATTAATAAATTCAATAATCATATATTACCATATTCACTCAGTAATATTCAACATTATTATCATAATCGAATACTAACTCTCGTCTTGCTAGTATTTAAATCTGGATTGATTTTCAAATAATTATCCCATTTAATTTAATTAATCCCAATAAATAAAATTAATAAAATTACGAGGTATTACATACTTCCCCCTAATAATAGAATTTTGTCCCGAAATTCGGAAATAAATTGTACCTGGAAAAAATAACTCTAGATAACGCTCGCGCATCTCATCCCGACGCTCCCAGGTAGACTCCTCAGCGTTATGATGTCGCCACTAAACACGCACTAACGGTACTATCCTTGACCTCAATTTCCTCTCGCTACGGTCTAGGATAGTGATCGGCCCCTCCTCATAGGAACTATCAGGCTGTAGATCAATCTCCTATAAAGCGATGTGAGTATGGGTCAAATCATCTCGAAGAATTCTTCTCAATGAGGAAATGTGGAACACGTCATGGATCCTATGTAAGTGTTCTGGTAACCCAAGTCTATACGCAACTAGACCAATCCTCTCGATAATAGGGAATGGCTCCACATATCTAGGCACCAACTTCCCCTTCTTCGCAAAACGCATAATCCCGTTCATAGGAGACACTCGAAATAGCACTTGGTCTCCCATATTGAACTCTCGGAAGGAACTCTTGGCATCGACGTAACTCTTATGTCGGTCCTAAGCAACCCAAATATGGCTCCGTATCCTCTTTATCCTCGTCGAAGTATCCTTAATCACCTCCAACCCAAGTAGCTTGTTGTCCCCCACCTCTAGCCAACATGTTGGGGAACGACAAGGCCTACCGTACAACGCCATAAATGGAGCCATACCAATAGTGAACTGGTAGGAGTTATTATAGGCAAACTCCACCAGTTGAAGATACTGCTCGCAACCACCTCCAAAGTCGAGGATGCACATACGAAACATGTCCTCTAACATCTGATTCGTTCGCTCGGTCTGCCCACCTGTCTGCGGGTGATATGTTGTATTCAACCGCAACTCCGTCCCCATGGCTTCTTGGAAACTCTCCCAAAATCGTGACACAAAGATTTTGTCCCTGTCAGACACGATATTGAGAGGCCCCCCGTGGAGTCTCACTATCTCAGCTATGAAGATTTGGGCGTACTGTCCCGTAGTGTAGTCTGTCCGGACTGGTAGAAAGTGAGCAACCTTGGTCAACCGATCCATGATTACCCATATAGAATCGTGACCTCTATGCGATGTAGGTAACCCTGTGATGAAGGTCATGGAAATGCTCTCCCATTTCAACATAGGAACCTCTAATGGCTGTAGAAGTCTTGACGATCTCTGATGGTCCACCTTTACTAGCTGACAAGTGGCACATTTCAAAACGAACTCGAAAATATCCCTCTTCATCCCGCTCCACCAGTACTGTCACCTCATATTCTGGTACATATTATCCCCATCAGGATGTACCGCGAATCGTGAACTGTGCGACTCTGTCATTACCTCGTGTCGCAAGTCTTCCCCCTCAGGAACAACTAATCTCCCATTGAAGCGTAAGCCCCCGTCTGAACTAATGGTATAAGACTCGACCCCCTCTGCTAGTAATCGTACTATCTGCTCTTGACAGAACGGGTCTACTTCCTGGGCCTGTATAACTCTCGTAATGATCTGGGGCGTAACTGTCATCACAGACATGAATGATCGGGCCACTGCATCCTGGTGTCCCAACTCCTTCCACTTCACTTTCCACACCTCGACCACCTCACCTACTGGCCTACAACTCAACACGTCTGCTACCATGTTAGCCTTCCCTGGGTGGTATTGGATATCGAATTGATAATCCTTCACAAACTCGAGCCACCAACGTTGACGCATATTCAGTTCCTTCTACTTGAAGAGGTACTGTAATAACTTTTGGTCTGTGAATAAACGAAATTTATCCCCCAGGAGATAATATTTCCAAATTCGAAGTGCAAATACGACCGTTGCTAACTCCAAGTCATGCGTGGGGTAATTCTTCTCGTGAGGCTTAAGCTTACAGGAAGCATAAGTTATAGCCCGACTCTCCTGCTTCAGTACACCCCCAAGTCCTCGTAAGGAAGCATTAGTGTAGACTGGATACTCTACTCCCGACCTGGGCAATGCTAACACTGGTGATGAGTTCAACTTGTCCTTCAACTCGTCAAAAGCCAACTTGAAGGCATCACTCCAGATAAATGGCACTCCCTTGCAGGTCAGATGTGTCAATGGACCCTCTATCTTCGAGAACCCGCAAATAAATCTCTTGTAGTATCCCGCTAAGCCCAAGAAGCTACGTATCTCTATCGATGTCGTGGGATGTCCCCACTCCCTCATCGCGGATACCTTCCCCGGATCAACAGATATTCCCCTGTCAGAAATTATGTGCCCAAAAACTGAACTTCCTTCAGCTAAAATCCGCACTTCTCATATTTTGCATACAGTTTGTGATGACGCATTATCTGTAAAACCTGCCTCAAGTGTTTGGCATGCTCCTCCCCGGTCTGGGAGTAAACCAGAATGTCATCGTTGAAGACGATGACGAACTGGTCCAAGAACTCTCTGAACACTCGGTTCATCAAATCTATGAATATGGCGGGAGCATTTGTCAGCCCAAATGGCATGACTCTGAACACATAGGATCCATATCTTGTCAAGAAATAGTCTTCGACACCTTCTACACCCTGATACATATCTTATGGTATCCCGATCCCAAGTAAATCTTTGAGGAGGAAGTAGCTCTCCTTAATTAATCGAATAAGTCATCGATTTGGGGAAATGAATACTTATTATGTGTCGTGACGTTATCCTCTTCTCTTATTACACCGATTTATTACCGATGTAAAACATTCAATATCACTTCTTACGTCACATCGTACGGTTGTACTGACCGTGAATAGGAATAAAAATTAAAGTTAAAGATATGGTTTCCCTTACGGATGACAACCAGGGTACCAACCTCGCGTACTAAAGACCAACTATTCCCAGCTCCCGACGTTCGCTAGATTTCATGCGTGGAATGTCTCGCAAAGTGAAATCCAAACAAGGAACCCCCCCGATACACTACTAACTAACATTGTCGGTCAACAAAAATTGTGGTCCTCGGTATTTGACTCGTTCCCCACATCCTTGCTTCCTGCTAAAATTAGCGCATCTATTCTCATGTTACGAACGAAATATTCATCACATTACTCCTACTAACTTAGCGTTAGGCTCTTCAATTTTCCCCAAAATTATTCCCATTGCCCAGAACTATTTCGTTCTATCCAGAATCATTTGAGTAAACATCCCTACCCACTGGGATTTGGTATAATCCGACGACATACTCCGCAAGTCTCTGTAGGATTCAATACCTATATATATATATATATATATATATATATATATATACAAGTGGCTCTGTTTCCTCTCGGATGAAACTTAGCACAAATTGGTTTATATCCAGGACTAATGAACACCTAATATTACTCTAATGGTCTATTATGACTCAAACTTTAATTATCCAGTTCGAAATCGGGATACTAATACATTCTACCCTCATGTTTCTCAAGTAGTACAAGTAAGTTATAACGTACACAAGTTATTCAAGATTTTCCCTGTACCTAAAAAAAGAAACACTATAAATGATAAAGTATCGTACCTCCAAACGTGTGCGGTTGTTGCGGTATTAGTGGCATAACTGCATATTGGGCATTATAGATGTGTCCATACTGCACTACTTGTTGCTGTTGTGAAGTCTGTGTTACTGGGGTGTATATCCCCGCTTCCTCGAGTTGGGTATTCTGTGGGTTCGGGTGGACGCCCAGTGACTGTTGTGGGTTCTTGCCCTTCCTAGGGCAATCTCTACGGTAGTGGCCCCGTTCGCCACATATAAAACACTTACGAACATAGTTTCTGCTCTGTTGGCCCTGCTGAGCACGCTGCTGGACCAGATGGTCTAGCTGACTTTGCTGAGTTGGCCGAGGATGTCCTTCAGCTCTTTGCGAGCAAACTTGGCATTTGTGGTCATTTCTTCCACACTTAAAACACCTCTTTGTGATAGATTTCTATTCTTGGCCTTGTTGGCCCTGGCGGGTTTGTCTCTTCCCACGATTTTCATTGTCTTCTTGGTCTTGGTGACTCTGCGGAACTTGTCGTTGTTGCGACGATATTTTTCCATTGTTGTTGTTCCTCGAAATGTCATATTGATATAATTCTCTTGTTCTTTTGCCCCTTGTAAGCAGCACACTGCGATTTTGGTACTGCAATATTGCGGTAGTCACTGCTTGTGCCACGATATTCGCTATCTCAGTGATTTTCGCTCTTTCTTGGTGTACTTGAGGTACTTGTTGGTCTTGTCTCGCACTTGCTCCTTCAGTGGTGTTAATTTGTATCTCCCTCATGAGCAGCATCTGAAATTCAAATGTATTATATAAGTCCATCGACCATACATAATATTGTAGCAGAAGTACGTATTCTATAAAATGTAACAAAGAGTGCAACAGTCCTAATAATAGGGCTCTATATCAAAGGATGCTACGCGGAAAGCATAACAAGCCGTACATATCCTATGAAATTTAGAACCTGAGGCTCTGATACCACATGTGACACCCCGACTAATTAAATACCGGGTAGCTACTCCTTTATTTAAATTAATACAAAATGCCAAGTTGGTTCAGTTCATAGCATCACTGTCGAAAACATTTTTAAACAATTACAAGTCACCGAATATTTAAAAAGTGAGTTGCCAAATTTTATTAAATTAAATTGACATGCAACAAATTAAATTAAGCTAGCCATACAACGTCCACAACATAACCACAACAGAATAATAATGGAATAAATAAAATGAGTCTGGAGTAACACTCCTCTGAATAAACCAAATACTGAATAAATCCCAATACAAAAGTCTGATTAAATAGATAAATCCAAAACTGAAATGAAACTGAAGGTCTGAGAATGCTATCTCTAAATGGAAATGGGTGACATGATCAAGTGCGAAATGTGGAGGTGTCTAATACTGAGATCATGTAACTTCCCTAGCAGCTACATCGCGTCAATGTAATGGAACTCCTAAGCTTCGCATCCCTGTAGCTGGGCACCTAAAAATGTTTTACAAGAAAAATAGATTTGGAAGAAAACAGGTTAGAGCCCGAGGTGAAAACAGTTTAAAAATAAAGCAAGTGTTTAATTGCATTAAACAGTAAATATTATATACATGTTTGTTACGTGCTCTCACATGAGTTACTCACCCCTCAACTAATGTGCACGCCTTACGTTTACCCTTAACCCATCCTAGTTATGTCGCTAACTAACTAATCTGTACCACTTCTTATCTTCACATTATTATATAGGGGTCTATTTGTATCATTCTAATAGATTCTGCATGTAACTCGCCTTTACATTAATCAGAATTATTACATCAATTACGATATCAATTCTCACATTTTTAATCCCATTCAAATATCTCAATTATTCCCAGTTATAAGTACAAGTATATAATTCTCAGCATAAATATACAAATATGGCACCCCTAGGCTAAGCTGTGGTGCACGCATACTATGCTATCGAATCCTGGTACATCACGTACATAAGGACTATGCATTCCGAATCGCTCGAAAACCGTTTCAATAAACAAAAATCACACATATTGGAGGCGAACATAGTTCACATACCTATGGGTCACGCACATACCTACGCTCTCATGGTCAGCTGACTTATCAACTCACAAATAAGTCATTAACATCCCTATGTCCTTAAGGTACCAATTTAAATCCCCCCATAGGCACACAAAGATCAGATGGTCCTTTTTCGAAAGCCGACCTCCCGTGATAGTAAGTATGGTAGGTATGTCATACACACAATAGTCCATATACTAAGCATTCACACAACTTAGGTAATTATTACATTATCAAAGGAATATTTTTAGCCCTATACCATTAGTCTTATTCGTACACTATTATCATCCCAAATTTTACATAATATGTTTTGCGGATAAATCTCACGTCGTAAAGTTTCGAGTAGATACACCTATCCCGAAAAGGTTACTAAGTCTCCTACGTATCCCATATGCTATTTCAGTATTTCGAGATTTATATTTCTGTCTCTAACCCTAACTTATCACTCATATGAATTTAAGTCATGTTCTCGTAACTCATAATAGTAATTTACTCGTCGGACACTCGTAAGTTCAATACTATGTTCCAAAAAAATTCTAATATGTTTCGGACTCAATTACATCCCTAATGGTCTCGCTAAAGTCCTAATGTATTCACGTAGTCCCCACCTACAACTTTCAATTCCAAAAAGGGGAAAAGATTACAGTTTCTGGGGAGGTCGATCGATCGACTTATGAATGTCGTTCGGTCGATCGAGCAGTTGCAGGTCTCGGATTTCTTCATTTTCAGACCTAGTTTTGTCCTAATTACTCATTACAAGATGTGAAATCCTAAACTAAACATCTTGGGAAATCATACAACCTAAATATATGATTCTTAACGTTCCACGAGTCTTAAATCATCATCAATTAGACTTTTCTTGGATCAAATCATCCTATTATCATGAAAACCCTATCTTTTCTATTTTCTTCAAGAATCGTCATACATATCCTCATAAATTCGTAATTAACTATGCATGGTTTAGGATTTCGTTAATGAGATACATCCAGAATCAAAACTACATATAAATTCTACCCAGAATTAAGGTTTCATCTCCAAATTTCACGAGTTTCAATATTTTCATGGCTATCAACAATTCTTACACTATCATGGATAAATTATTTGTTGAATCTTAATGGATTAAATCACTTGCCTGAAATTCGATGTTTTGGTCCTTTGATGATGATAAAGGTTGGTTCTCTTTCTCTTTCCGGTCACAAATCCAGCGATAGTGGTGGTGTGTGGTGGTTATGGCCTTAGAAACCCCTTGGAACTTCTCCTCTCTTCTCACGTTGCCCACTACTTGGTTTTGACATATAATGGACCTAATGGCCCTAAGGTTGGCTGATAAATAAAGCCTAAATTTCGTGGGTTAATATTCCCTAAAAAATAAAATGACTAAAATACCCTCCCGGGTTGTCGATTTGGCCTAAACATGCCCCGGGACCTAAATTAAACCCCCGACTAGTGTTTTCTGACTATCTCGACCCTTTCGGACACGTTGGCACACTCGAAATGACCATATAGATGATACAAATATAATTTACTTATAAATCCATTTAAAATGATTCCTGACGCAACTGGCACGCGCGTCCCAACATAATTTTCGAATTATCATATTTTTAACTCGCGACAATATTAATAAATTCAATAATCATATATTACCATATTCACTCAGTAATATTCAACATTATTATCATAATCGAATACTAACTCTCGTCTCACTAGTATTTAAATCTGGATTGATTTCCAAATAATTATCCCATTTAATTGAATTAATCCCAATAAAAAAAATTAATAAAATTACGGGGTATTACAATATGCTTATGTTTTTCATTTTGGTTTATTTGGTGACTCGTTACCAAGTTCTCATTGGAACTTTCGGTGATAACCCACTAAATATATATAAATCTCGGTGGCTCAAGCTTTGTACATTTTTTATGGCTCATCATCGAATAGTGCAATGGAAACTTGAGCCACCGAAATGCTAATGGGAAGTCATTGGTGTGCCAAAAACTAGTGCACCAAATGATATGGGTGGCGATATTAGACATTTTTTACAAGTTTGAGTTATGTATGAGTGTATTAGGGCTTTTAATTTCAATGTGTATGTTTTAGGTGAAAAATATTGTTCAAAATTATTTTTAATGTTAGCGATTTGAAAAACAACAGAGTTCGAGTCCTTAAAAATCTGAGAGAGGGAGAAGTTTGTGTTGGAAATAAATATAATTGTGGAAGTCTTGGTCATAGTGGTTGATCGTGAACTAGGCCTGGTGGTGTCAGAAGAAGACATTACGAAGGTCATGATTATGGTAAAAGGTGTCTTTGGTAGTTCAAAAGTTAAGGTTATGGTTTTATAAAAGTTAGAGAAAGAAGAAGATTATTAGAAGAGGGAGATGAAGGAAAAATAAGTTGAAATGATAATTTTAGGTTTACATACCTTTGACCATGTGGATGACCCTTCATGCGATGGGTTTGGCAAATTTGGTCAACTTATGTGGTGTTATGGAGACGTGGTGGGGGAGTCAAAATTTGTTGGTTCTTTTAACAAACCACTTCTTAAAATAAAAACCTGATTAGAATATCTCCACTAATTATTTAGATTTTTTATAAAGTGTGTTTTACACAATAATTGTGTTTTATCTTGTGGCCCTTTTTAAATATTTTTACGCGTAATTATGGCGACTAATTTGGAATGATATACCAAGTTTTATCACATATAATAGTTGTTTTTTATATTAATCATTACTTTTTATCGTTATTAGAGATTAACCACCATGATAAAATGATTAATCATCCATCTCACACTTCCCATACTTGGGCCTTTAACTTATTGGTAAATATCAATCATTTATCTAAAGGAAAGACTTAGACCCTAATAGCAAAGGAGTGTGTCACTAAGTTTGCCGAAGTTGTACTATTAAAAAGAGTAACTATGGGAATGGTGGCTTAATTCATGAGGCAGCTTATTATTTGACATACCAAAGGTCATTTGATTAGATAAGGTAAAACTTTCATCAACAATGAAGTGAAAATGTTAACTAACATATACTCAATCATTCATCACATATCAACTATGGCATATCCCATTGAAATGGTAAGCAGAGGCAATGAATAAAACTTATATCAACATTTGGCCAGAATGATGGAAGATTTTACTAGAGATTGTGATGACAAGTTGTCGATGCTACTGTGGGAATATCGAATAACCAAGAATAAACCAATAGGCTATAAACCATTTTTCTTGCTGTCTGGAGTTGAAGTTGTCTTCCCAACTGAAATTAAAGTATCATCGTTAAAATACATGCATCTATCCTAAGTGTAATTAAAAGTCATCAGCCTAGGTAAAGCTTTCCCTAGGTGAAGATTAGATGTTAGTCAGCCCATGTGTTTGAAACTGCAGAATGAAGGCTACATTGGAATTAAGATCCACCATTCAATTCAGGTTAACCTCAGGAAGCTCTTTAGCTCTGGTCAAAGCTTTCTCTACATCCTTCATAACTCAATCTCTAGACTAAAGGTATCAATATCATGATGTATTGTCTCGATTTTCTCCATTTTTTTAACACAGTGCTTACAAAAAAGCATTAGGTAGGAATCTTTTAGCCTTTGAGGACTCTTGATTGGACATCCAAAGTTAAATCGATTATTGATCATATAGAGATTTCAATTACTAGTTTATGATTCTTTTGTCGAATTAGTAGAAGAAGTGTTCAGAATTGATTCAACACATGTCATTATACGTTATAAATGATTCAGGATTATCATGTTGATTATCAAAAATATTTCTAAGGTAATTGTCTTGAATGAATGTCAAATAAACGTGTCTACACGATGTTTTAACACCCCCTGTTGATACCAAATTTAGTCTGCTAACATGGCTTAATTAAGTGGAGACAAGTGACAATCTGTGTGGCAATAACAAACACTTCTGAACAATACCTTGACTTCGAGGAACTCAATTTCCCCGACCAACTCAGATACTCCGAGCAGTAGATGCTCTTCGAGGAACTTTACTGCACCGAGCAACTCATGGGTACCGAGATACTTAGGCGGTCCGAGCAGCTTAGGCGGTCTGAGCTGCACCTCGATCAGAGCATTGATTATCAGATAATTAAGAGGATTAAATGCACATTAAATGCTGATTATTATCATACGGATGTATACTCTTATTGAACAGCTATGTATTACCCATTCACATGTACATCCTCATGGCTATAAATACATTGTATCATCCTCATTGTAAGGGTACCGGAATTTCTTGAGATAAATCCTACCTCGAGAATTCCCAAACAGTCAATAATAATACAAATAGTGGACGTAGGCCATTCGTTCAAGGCTGAACCACTTTAAAATCTCTAGTCTTATTTATTTTTTATCTGTGATTAAAGAATTAGAGATAATCTAATTTTTTACATCAACAGATTGGCGCCGTCTGTGGGAAACGACTGTAATTTTCGTTTTTCACCAAAAATAATTCATCACCAATGGCTGACAATCCTGAATTCAACAATCGAAACGCTGGAAACCCCCCAAATCCATCCGCTCCTCCAAATATCCAAGATCTGGTTGGAATCATGGCAAGTTTGGCTCAAGGGCAAACAGCCATGCAAGAAACAATGCGACAACTCATGCAAACTATCCAGGGTGGAGCATCAACCTATTCAGGATAACGAATTGTTCAAAGAAATACTCGTTTACTTTCTTCACGCATTAGGCAAAGCGATTCATATCGCACTGAGAAATCTGAAGATTTTTCTTATCAACCAGGTCGAACTTCATCAGTACGAGCCACAGATACTGAACAACACATCACTCTCTCTCCAGAAAGGACCAGTGCACTGGAAAGATTAAGTAGGGTCTCTCCTTTTGACCGATTGGGCCCTAGGAAGAATAAAAGTCCTCCTAAGGCTGTGTCGAGAAACTTTCGACGACCATTTGATCTAAGAGAGGGTTCTGCCCAATCACAACCAGTTGCTCGACAAGATAGATCCCAGGAAGCGACTTCAACACCATCAATTGCTCGAACCAATAGGCCGGAGGAGGGAAATGATGCGTGGAAAGGCTCTATTCAGAGGTTGGAGGATAGATTAGGGGAAATGTCTAAGGCCAAGAATCCTCTACAAAGAACTTTTGTCCAAGGGACACCTTTTGTCCAAGTAATTGTGGATTTTCCCATACCATCAAAGTTCAAAGCACTTGTTGTGACTCCTAAATATGATGGAAAAACCGACCATGTCCTTCATATAGAGCAATACCAAGCTGCTGCCGACATCTATGCTGTGCCAGATGAGATGAGATGCAGGGCATTCTCGGGAACTCTTACAGGATCTGCTCAAATATGTACAATAATCTTCCTCGGGGTAAGATTTCAACTTTCTTTCAATTGGCCGAGCTCTTCATCGGAAACTTCTGTTTTGGGGCAAAATCGGTTAAACGAGTAGCACACTTGTTAAGTGTTAGACAAAAGGCAGGTGAGAGTACCAGGGATTATATAACTCGTTTCAATAACGAGAAACTCGAAGTTATTGATTATGAGGAAAAGACAGCGATTACTGTAATGATGAGTGGACCGTTGCCCAACAAGTTGTATTACACTTTGGCCAAAGATCCACCCAGAACCATGTCAGAACTGATGGCAAAAGCGGCCAAGATCATGAATGCCGAGGAGGCTATGGATGCAAAGAAGAATATGGATACCAAAGAGACCAAGCTGGAGGTTGATAAGGCCAAAAAGAAAGAGCATAAGAACAATGGTGGTGACAAGCACTCAAAAACAAAGCCATCATGGGAGGTATTGAAGAAATTTGAAAATTATACTCCTTTGAAGGTAGACATCAATCACGTTCTAGAAGAAATCAAGAACAACGAGGAGTTAAACTGGACAGAGAAAATGAAGTCAGACCTTGACAAGAGGAATAAGGCCAAATATTGCAAGTTCCACAAAGATCATGGCCACACGACCAAAAATTGCATAGCTCTTCAGAATGAGATCGAAGCACTCATTAGACGAGGAAAACTGGCAAAGTATGTTGATCGTAGAAATGAAAGAAGAAATAGCGACCGCGCAAGAGATATGTCTAAATCTCCTCGTCGAGCAGAGGATAACAAGAAAAGAGACCATGAAGATGATCCAGAAAACGACCCCGATCTTCCCAAAAAACCCAGGCAGCCAGAACGTGATGTATTTTCAATACGTTTTGGATCATTTGATTACAATGTTATTACAGGTGGAGATTCAAGAGGTGGATACCTTACTACAGAAAGAAAAGCTTACATCAATGAGGCTCAAGCCTGTTCATATATTCAACGAATAAACTTGGCTGAAGATGATCGCCCGAGGAAGGTCAACACAGAAAAACTGGTCATCGATTTCTCAAAAAATGACCTCGCAGGTGTGCTGTATCCTCATGATGACCCATTGGTGATCAAAATGAGAATGAAGGAAATGATGATCTCGAGAGTACTGGTTGATAATGGTAGCTCGACTGATATTATGTTCTACTTGTGCTTCGACAACTTAAATCTAAAGTTGTCTCAGTTGGAGCCTTATCTCCTCGATTTTGCTGGCGAGAAATTTTTTCCACTTGGGACGATCAAATTGGATATGTTCATTGGTACATGGCCTGCTTGTCGAGCAGAAAGAGTACGCCTCTTCGTGATGGATAATAATGTTCAATCAGCCTACAATATCATCATGGGAAGGGTAGGATTGAAGAAGTTCGAAGTAGTACCATCTACGGTACATCAATGCCTAAAATTTCCAACCAATTTTGGAGTAGGAGTTGTGAAGGGTGATCAAAAAGTAGCTCGGGAATGCTACTATTCATCTACTGAGCAAGAGGAACTGGAGGAATCTAGGAAAAAGACTACTACCTATCAGGTGGATGAGGGTGCAGAAATTGAAACATTGGATCCTAGAGACGAGTCGCAACTCGTTAAAGGTCAGGTGGTGGAAGCTACTGAAAGCATCATTCTGGACGACGAGCACCCTGAACGAACAACTCAGATAGGTTCATCGTTAGATGCCTCACTAAAACAGGAGTTGATAGTTTTCTTAAAAAGCAGAAAACAAACTTTTGCTTGGAGTCATGAGGATATGCCCGGAATAAACCCAAATTTCTTATGTCACGAGCTCAATGTGAATAAGGAGATCAAGCCAGTGAAGCAAAGAGGAAGAGTGTTCAGCCCCGAGAAGAACCAAGCTATACAGGATTGTGACACCCTGCCTAATTAAATACCGGGCGATCACTCCTTTATTAAATTAAATCAAGGTTAACAGTTGGTTCATTCTCAGCATCACTGTCGATAAAATAAATTTTCCAATTTAACACCCTAAATAATTAAGCTAAGTGTCAAAAACATTTTTCATACAAACTTTCCAAATTTTAATTAAAGAAAAAGATTTATTTATTTAAAACAACATTTCTACAATTAAGAATCACACCACAAAAAGCCAAATAACATAATACATTCGTCAATCGAATGTCAACATAAGAAACTAAAATCACAATCCATCCTGAATAAATCCCATAGAACAATACCGGAAATAACTGAAATATAAATGTCCCAACAACAAATGAAATGATGAAAAGGGGCGACACGTGCCCAATAAATGAGAGTACTAGGAGTGGAGTCAATAACGGAAGTCGTCTACTCAAGTGACCTGCAACTCCCACCTAAGCTACAGTTCGTTCTTCTTAAGGGATCCTAAGCAAGACGCCCCTGTGGATGGGCACCTGAAAATATACATATATATAAAAGAGAGAGAGAAAAAGAAACGGGTCAGAGCCCGAAAGTGTGTTTGATTTAAAATACATTTAGCAAGTATTTAAATTGATACAGGCCAATGCAACAACACATTAGTACGTCCCTCTCTTGAGAAAATACTCACCTCTCTTCTAATGTGCACACCTATCGCACTAACCTTCCCAACGGTTTGTTTTAACATTTAACATACTAGTCTTTCTAAAAGATTTAACTTAACTTAGATTCCTCGAAAGATTTACAATACACGATATCAATTTTAAAAGATGTTCCAATTTGTAGCCAAAGTTCTCTATCTTCAACTTCGTAAAAATTTATAAAGTACCCGTGTCATTTTATACTTTCTCAAAACAAGTATTTATAATATAAGTCAACAACCATGTCCTACTTATCCAATCACAGTAGTCTGTCTCAAATTTCATAATCTCATATATATATATATTAACTACTCGTATAATATATATATATATATATATATATATATAACAACACCCTGAATAAAAATATGGTGCGTGCATACTTCCACTATCCAAACCCCATACCACTCAAATCAAGGGGAATACAAATTCGGAATCACTCTCTAATTGTATTAACACATACATAAACAATATTGAGGCGAAGCATAGATTCCAAGTCTCTAAGAGGATGGCACATACTCGCGTCTCTTAGGACCGTCTGAACTATCGATTCGATAGCCTGTACCAAGGATATCTATCTTCTAGGGTACAAGTCAATATCCCCCATAAAGGTCCCATCGAGATAAGACTGTCCCAGCGCGGTAACCTCAAGGATAACAAGTAGCGCGGTATGTTTTTCACATGCATATAATATATGTACACACAATCATATAAATATACCCCTTTATCATATTAAAATAGGTTCTTCTCATCACCCGTAATTATACCATTTATCCTTAATTTCACATTTATAGAATTACGCATAAGGTTTCATTCCTAACCTTAACTCGAAGGGTTTCCTCACTTATTACCTAACACTCATGGGCTACATCCTCACAAATCTGAATTTTAGTAAGTGTCTTTATTAGGTTCCAACGTAACTCTCTTACACACCTCACCCTTTAAATTCATAAATCCATTAACCTAAAGTAAATATCCCATAAATACCATTTTCGTTAAAGATTAAAGGTTCCAACATTATTACATATACCCTACTGGTCCTCAATGTCTCCCAAATCATTTTATTTAGAATGCCCAAAAATTATTTCACGATAAACTTAATTTAACTAATTAAACAAGGGAAAAAGGAGTCTGCCAGGAGGGGTCGATCGATCGAAGCTTGGGGCTCGATCGATCGATCAAGCAGGTCTGGGCAAAATTCTGCAGAATGCAGTTACGGGATTCATCAAACTTCTTCATCCAAAACTATGTTTTTCCATTCTAATCGTCCCAAAAATCCTACTTTCATCATCATAACATTATACCAGGTGTTTATAACGTAAAGCATGTGTATAACTATCATTAAACATGGATTTTCAACCTAAAATCATGTTCAATCATCAAGAACCCTAGAATTTTCTTAAACAGATTTCTAATGAATCTTTCTCCAATATTTCTTTATTATGATCACCAAATTTCGTGGATTATTACCTCTACATGGCAAGGGTTTCCAGAATCAACATGTACATCAATACTACATGGGTTTTTCCTATCAAAGATTGGGTTTTCTTCCATAATTTTCATCACAATTCAGTCCTAAACTAATATGAAGATTGCATTAACGAAAATACGCAAGTTAAACACTTGCCTGGGATTTCGGTATGCAGATTCACGGCTGATTTTGCTATGGCTGCGTTCCTCGACTCGTGATCTACGCGGTGGTGGTGGTGGCGGTGCAAACCGGTGGCTTTTTGGCATTGGTTTGCCTTGGAGCTCTCTCCTCTCTTCTCCAATGGCCGTCACTTGATTTGTGAATGTTCTAACCCTAAGAGGCTGACCTAATGGCTGATATAGGTTGGCTGAAATTCGTGGGTTCAATTACCCAATTATGTAAAATGACTAAAATGCCCTCCCGGGGTACTAATTAGGCCTAAAAACGCCCTGAGACACAAACTAAACCCCCGGGTATACTTTTCTGACTGTCTCGACCCTTCCGGACGCGTTGGCGCACTCAAAACGACCATACGAACAACTTATAAAATATTTACTTTTTATTTAACAAAATTAGTCCCGACGTGACACGGGCACGTCCCGACTTAAATTTCCGAAATAGTCATTTAATTCACTTATGACATTCAATATAACCAATATAATATATTACTATGCTCATTAGTAATATTCAACAAGTTTTCCATAATTACTAACTCTCGTCACGTTAATAATTATTACATAATTAATTTCCGGATTTTTATTAAATAAATCGTCATAAAAAATTTAATAACTCCCCAAATTAATATAGCATAAAAATACGGGGTATTACAAGGATGAGGTCGAGAAGATCCAGAAAGCTTGCTTTACTGAAGATGTTAAATATCCAGACTGGTTAGCAAATGTAGTGATGGTGAAAAAGAAGAACAACAAATGGAGGATGTGTGTAGACTTCACCGACCTCAACAAAACAGATCCAAAGGATCATTTTCCATTGCCCCGAATTGATCAACTAGTGGATGTTATCTCGGGACACGAGCTGCTGAGATTTATGGATGTTTATTCTGGTTACAACCAGATTAAAATGAAACCTGAAGATAGGGAGAGTACTTCTTTCATTACCCTTAGGGGAACTTATTGTTATAATGTTCTGCCTTTTGGTTTGAAAAATGCAGGTCCAATATATCAGCGGCTGATGAACAAGGTGTTTGCAGAGCAAATCAGTTGCAATATGGAAGTTTATGTTGATGATATGCTGACAAAGAGCAAGAAAGCTGCTGACCATCTAGTTGACTTAGGCCAGACCTTTGATCAATTAGATAAATATCAAATGAAGTTGAACCCGACTAAGTGCATATTTGGAGTACGAGAAGGCATGTTTCTCGGGTATATTGTCAATCAACGAGGCATTGAAGCAAACCCTGAAAAGATCAAAGCTCTATTGGGACTACGATCTCCAACGACGAAGAAAGAAGTGCAAAGTCTTACAGGGCGAGTAGCAGCGCTTAACAGATTTATATCGCGAGCAACTGATAGATGCCTCCCATTCTTCAAAACGTTCCGAAAGACTTTTGAATGGAATGAAGAATGCGAGAAAGCTTTTCAAGAATTGAAGAAATATTTGGGAGCACCTCCACTGTTGTCCAGACCGGTGATGGGAGAAAGGTTGTACTTGTATCTGGCAGTTTTGGAAAATGCAGTTATCTCGGCATTAATAAGAGTAGAGGATGGAGTACAGAAACCAATTTATTACACTAGTAAGGCCTTCCGAGGAGCAGAGATCAGATATCTAAAACTGGAAAAGTTGGCACTGGCGCTGATCGAAGCGAGTAGAAGAATGAAGCCATACTTCCAGGTTCATACCATATTCGTATATACCGATATGCCGTTGAGGCAAGCTCTTCATAAACCAGAAAAATCAGGGAGATTGATGTATTGGGCAATAAAACTCGGTGAATATGATATAATTTATGAACCTAGATCGTCACTAAAAGGGCAAGCAGTAGCAGATTTTATAGCAGAGTTCACTTATCCTGATACCCCCGAGGAGCAAAAGCTGAACACCGACCAACCTGTGGATGTTATAGGATCGTCAAATTTAAACCCCGATCAACTTAAGTTGGTCGTAGAGCAAGAGGAGAAGGTCGACGAGCAGCGAGGTGTGGTAGAAATAGAGATAAAGGAGCAACAAATATTCCATGGAGGAACTTTATCCAATAAGAAGTTTGAGGACGAAATACCTGTATGGAACCTATATGTGGATGGCTCATCATGCACCTCAGGTAGTGGAGATGGGATTGTATTAAAAAGTACAGACGAGATCAATATAGAATATGCTCCGCGCTTTCAATTTCAAGCTTCTAATAATGAGGCCGAATATGAAGCGATGATTGTAGGTCTTAGTCTGGCAAAAACCATGAAGGTAGAGCAGGTAATCATATGCAGTGACTCACAGTTGATTGTAAACCAAATACTTGGTGTATATACAGCAAAAGGAGAGTTGATGATTAAGTACCATGCAAAGGCGATGGAATTGGTATCAGAATTTGTTACTGTTCAACTGGTCAGAATACCAAGAATGGAGAATGCAAGAGCAGACGCTTTAGCTCGATTAACATCGGCTACTCGTACCGAGCTACGAAGAACAATCCCAATTGAAGTTCTAGCTGGTCGGAGCATAGATGAAGATCTGACGATGAATGTTATTACCCTTGATTTAGGGCCATCTTGGATGGATACCATCAGGGCATATATTGAGGAGGGAGAATTACCGATTGACAAAATTGCAGCCAAGAAATTAAAGTTTGAAGCTGCTCGTTATATACTGACTAATGGTATTTTATACAGACGACGAATTATGGCAGGTTTGTAAAGATGTGTGCATCCCTCCGAGGTGAAAGACTTGATTAAAGAGGTCCATGAAGGGTCCTGTGGAGCTCATGTAACAGGTCGGACGCTTTTGCAAGGAGTGATGACGTAAGGATACTACTGGCCAACGATGAGGGTTGATTGTATAGCCTATGCCAAAAAATGTGACAAGTGTCAACGCTTCTCCACTATCCGAAGAACTCCCCAAGCATTGTTGACACCCATTATTTCCCCTTGGCCATTTGCCATGTGGGGAATTGACTTGGTTGGGCCACTTCCAACGACCAGAGGAAGATTTAAATATCTCATCGTCGTAGTGGATTGCTTTACTAAGTGGGTGGAAGCCGAGCCTCTTGTCGACATGACGTACGAAAAGGTGTACCAATTTATTTGGAAAAATATCATTTGTAGATATGGTCTTCACCATGCATTCATCACCGACCATGGAACACAATTTGACAACGAGGAGTTCGCTGCCTATTGTCATCAGTCAAATATCTTGAAGATCCACTCGGCACCAAGCCATCCTCAAAGCAATGGACAAACTGAAGTAACAAACAGAACACTGCTAAATGGCTTGAAGAAAAGACTGAATGACGCAAAAGCAAACTGGATCAACGAGCTACATTCAGTACTGTGGGCTTATCATACTACTCCCCGAGCAGCAACTGGAGAATCTCCATATATGCTGGCATTTGGAAGTGAAGTTGTTATACCTGCCGAGTTGGGTCTCCCAACACACAGAGTACTGAATTTCAATTCCAATGTCAGCGATTTAATGAGAAGGTTAGACTTGGACATGCTCGAGGAAGTTAGAGAAGAAGCAGCCATCAGGAATGCTACTTACCAACAACGAACATCTTTGTTCTACAACAAGAGAGTGAAGAAGTGAGACCTGAAAGAAAGAGACTACGTGCTAAAGAAAGTGATTCAAAAGCACAACAAACTGGAAGCGAACTGGCATGGACCCTACAGAGTAACAGAAGTTATTCGACCAGGGACCTACAGAATATAAACTTTAGAAGGGGAGGAGTTTAAGAATACAAAGCATCTGCGCAAATATTATCAGTAATGTAAACCCTCATGTAATGCAGTTTCTTCAGTATGAATAAAATGTTAATATTCTACCCAATTCTCTCCTTTTGTTGAAATTTTTTCGCGGAATACTAGTGCTACACACTACTCAGCAAAATCCACCAATTCCAAAAAATACCAACTCCGGTTGGTTGGGAAGAAAATCTACCAACTCCGATTGGTCAGGAATAGAAAATATTTCCCAGAAATACCAACTCCGGTTGGTTTGGAAGAAAATCCACCAACTCCGATTGGTCGGGAAGAAAAATATTTCCCAGAAATATCAACTACGGTTGGTTAGGAAGAAAATCCACCAACTCCGGTTGGTCGGGAACATTTCTATTAAACAAAGAAGGATTATGTGATAAAAGTCAACTAATGGATTAGAATCAAGCAAAATTTTAATACTTGTAACATTTCAAATTACCACCAAGTTAGTCGAGAAACAAAATATCATCAACTCTGGTTGGTTGACAAATGATTATCATCAATTTAAGATAGTCAACAATAAGCTTCACCAACTTTAGTCGATCGGCAAATAACACAATGTTGTTATCTTTTTAACAGATATACATGCACATTCATTAGTAAATAAGTAAAGTGTTTTACAAAATACCTACAAGACAATGGCAATCAAGATTGCAAAGAAAAATAGAAGTTTTGAATTAAATCCAAAGCAAAATACATTGGGAATAAAATACATAAAAAAATTATTACATCAGGATTCCTATTCTATGGGTTTTTTCCCCTCTGCCTTTGAAACAGGTTCTTCACCAGCAGGAGGATCGTCTAAGGCATAGGGGGAGTTTATGAAGTTCAAATATTTAGGCATCCTGATGTTCATAACTGATGGCCGATCAAGAAGGTGCTTTGGGCGAGATATCTCAAAGTTGGAGTGAAGACTGTAGTCGCCGAGATACTTTGAAATTAGGCATTATGGAATGGCCCGAGCAAGAATCCAGCTCACATCAAGCTGGAAAGGAGGCACTGGTAGGTCGAGCAACCCAGGATTGTGGTAATCCCACAAGTAATGACCTTGTTCCAACTTCAGCACGCCTAAAGCATTTAGCCATCCTTGCTTATAACCCACATTATTTGCATTTTGGATCCGATCATCTAGATGGTAGAGGGTTTCATTATAACCAGCCATCCAGAACTCCCTAGGCTGTTTGTGGAACTGGTAGGTTAATCTTTCTAACTGCTCGTGGAGATTCTTCACCAAATTCGTTTTATTCTCCAAGGCAGAATTTTGGGCAGCCAGTTGCTCGTCTAAAGTTTGGATTTTCTTAAACATCTCAGCCAATGTCTGGTTCTTTGCCATCAATTGGAAGGCTTGGTTCTCCAGAGCCGATTGAGTTCTTTGTTCCTCGACAGTAATCAGAGCAGCTCTTGCTCGTCCCCGAGCAGAGGTAGAAGGCCCAATCTTCTTCAAGGTTTTTAATTCGTCTCTCAGATTGGCATTTTCGACCTCCAAGAAAGAGAATCCCTCGTCGTTCACAGGGATCAAAGCGTTTGAGCTAAAGGCTGCAGATTTCAACTGAGATACCTCTCTTTGCAGGTTATTGTTTTCCTGCTCCAACAACTCAGCTATCTGCCTGTGCTCTTCGACCTCGGCCTTCAAAGTTCTCTCCCTCACATCGTAAGCAGCGAACAACTTATCATACCCCTTATCAGCACTGAGTTGTTGATACTTCTTCTCGTATCCCAGGTGCAAAAGGGCTGTAGACTCCTTGTATTATTGTTGAAGCTCCTCGAGAGTGCCCTAGAGGTCTTCAATCATCTCATAATATGCTACATTATTAGCCACTGCCCGGTCGAGCAAGCACTTTAAATACTGGTAGGCTTCAACTGCTTGCTCTGAAGCATCTTGACCGAGGATATCAACGATTTGAGCTTGAGTCATATCTGTATGACCAGCTTTAAAGTACTCATTCCATTGTCTCAATAATTTTGTATCATGAGCAGATAATAATTCCATCCTGGCCATAAACTAGTAAAAAGAAGAGATAGCAAGAATCAATAAGGAGCAAGAGGAAGAGAATCAATGAATAGTCAAAATTTCAAATTTTATTAAAGCATAAAAGAGAAGTATATAGTTCAGAGTTACAATTGGCAAAAATAAACAGAGAGAAAAATCCGAACAACTCTACACCTTCTCCTTGTCTCCCAAAACTTTCTCGGGAGGCTGGGACGAGGAGGTAGGTTGCTCGGATGGCATAGATGGTTGCTCAGTGGGTGCTGGAAGCTGCTCGGTTGAAATAATGGATGGTTAAAGTTGCTCGCAGGAGGACTGGACAACTGGGGGATGAGAAATTTGATATCCCATCGCCATGGAGGATTCCTCAGATGCAGCTTCGTCCTCTTCTTCTTCTTCAGGAGTTGAAGGAGGGCTAGGGATGTGTCGATGAAACAGGTCAGAATTTTCATCAACATTCATCTCTTTCAGAGCAGCGACCCAGCCATCCCTAAAGTACTTAAGGCTACCATATTCCACTTGTGACATCATGGCAGCCAGACCCTTCTTCCAACCTTTGTCCCAGCCAGCACTGAAGGACTTTTTTACAGCCAACTTCCTTTTCACCTTCTCCGAGAAAAGCTTCTCGGATAGATGTTCCTCGGCATCTTTTAATTTCTTTTCTGCCTCCTCCTTCTGACGACCAACGTCACGAAGTCTACTCAGCTCTTCCTCAGCAGAATTGAGCTTACCTTCAAGCTCTCCAGCATTTTGGAGCTTCCCTTCGTGCTCTTTATTCTTACCTTCCAATTCTTTTATTGTTTTCTCCAATCCCTTGGAGACCTCAACAATCTGATCCCTCTCCTTCTCGGTGGAATTAAGCTTCTTCTCCCAAGCAACTTTATCATCAACATACTTCTGATGAGAATCCTTCAGAGACTGCGTCAGACCCACCAAAGCTTCCTCTACACTTGACGAGGAACTTGAAGCTTTAACAACTTCATCCTTCTTCAAAATTGTATTGAAACAGGTTACCAACTAGGAAAAGAAAATAATAGCAAGTCAGTGCAAAGATATAAAAGTGGAAAAATGAAAGTTTAGGACAATAATACTTACAGAAGCAATATGACGAGCAACCAATGTGGTAACCATATCCCGAGAAAGATTTTCTTCAATACCTTGGATCTCGGGGATGATCCAAGATTTCACCGAGCTCATGGCAGAGCTCGGAGCAATGAAAGTGGGAACACCACTTCCAGTAGTTGGAGGCTGAGAGATGGATTCAGCCAAATTGACCGAGGAGCTCTTCTTCAGCCTCCTCGGAGGAGCATCAACGGTCTCGACCAAGGATGTAGTCTTAGTCGGGGATATGACTATAACCTCGCTTGGAGCAGCGACTTTGCTCGGAGCCACTGGGGGCTTCTCGACAACCTTCGCAGTAGCAGCCGGAGGAGGTGCATCGATTTTTCTTGTCCCTTCTTCTAGGACATCATGTTTGATTTTCTTTGCCTCTCCAGCAATAGAGGCTGATTTCTCGAAGAGGGCAGGAGCTCTTATTCTCTTCATTCTTTCACTCAGAGGAATGTGTGACTCAGGTGAAGAACTTGCAGAAGCTGGTACTGGTTCTAAGTCACTTATCATCGGACGAGCAGTAAAAGACGAGGTGTAACTCTTATACTGCAGCAAATATGAAGCTGATCTGATATGCTCGTCGGCAACGGTCTGATGCAAACCCCAGATAAGTTTCAGATGTTTTAAGTTAACTTCTGTCTCTTTTGGAGACCTTCTTTTGCTGTCAACTGCAAATAACTAAAAATTAAAATATCAGTGACACATTTTATCAAACACAAAGAAAGCATAATTTCAAAAATAAAGTAAAGTAAAAACAACCTATCCCATTGCCATAGAGAAGACATCTGAGACCCTGATACACATCATTTCCAGTTAATGGAGCATGTTGCCAATTTTTCATAACAACACCATGCTCGAAATAGTCCCTATTGTCATCTGGGAGATTGACCACTAAAGCTCTATTTAAAAACCTAGTTTTCAAGTAAAAAGCACTGTCGCTGACAGCCCATCTATAGCAAAACATAATTTCTGGAATTCCTATACGAGTTCCATGAATCTGATTTAATCTATGAACTCCATTAACTATTCTCCATGTATTGGGGGCTATTTTTGCAGGAACCACGTCAAAATATTGATAGAATTCCAAATACAAAGGGTTTGGGGGAAAAGAAAAGCCACATTCAGCCACAAAGAGACTGGGGAACCAATGTCCCTCAGCCAAACGAAAATAATTTGAAGGTTTAGAAAGTTACTCCAGAACAACCCATGAAGGAATAGAGAAATCAGAACGAAACTTATCAAGCGACTCAACAAGGTAAATCATGATGAATAAAGGAAATAAAAGAGAAGGAAGAAGATCTTACAGGAAAAGGATGGATCTGTTGACAACGAACGATGAAAGGGATGAACGCACAAGAGAGAGAGAAAATGGAAAACTCAAAGATACAGATTTGAAAAAGTAAAAGACGATATGATTTTCTGCAACGCTTAAATACCTTACCTTGGGAAAAGGTAAAAATAAGGATTATAAAGGGTGACGTTTACGCTACCGGCGGCTAAAAGGACAAAAAGGGCGCGGAGATCGAAGCAGTTAGAAAAATTCGAAAAGTCTGATTCTATGAATTCGAAAAGAAAAATAAATGCGAAGAAAACACTCCTAAAATTCAGGATGACCATTTAATCCCGTCATATTTCGAGAAGAATGTTCCACACTCCTCATTCTCGAATTGTGAAACATTGGGGGCTTCTGTTGATACCAAATTTAGTCTGCTGACATGGCTCAATTAAGTGGAGACACGTGGCAATCTGTGTGGCAATAAAAAATACTTCTGAACAATACCTTGACTTCGAGGAACTCAATTTCCCCGACCAACTCAGATACTCCGAGCAGTAGATGCTCTCTAAGGAACTTTACTACACCGAGAAACTCATGGGTACCGAGATACTTAGGCGGTCCGAGCAGCTTAGGCGGTCCGAGCTGCACCTCGATCAGAGCATTGATTATCAAACAATTAAGAGGATTAAATGCGCATTAAATGCTGATTATTATCATACGGATGTATACTCTTATTGAACAACTATGTATTACCCATTCACATGTACAACCTCATAGCTATAAATACATTGTATCATCCTCATTGTAAGGGTACCGGAATTTCTCGAGATAAATCCTACCTCGAGAATTCCCAAACAGTCAATAATAACACAAACAGTGGACGTAGGCCATTCGTTCAAGGTTGAACCACTTAAAAATCTCTAGTCTTATTTATTTTTTATCTGTGATTAAACAATTGGAGATAATCTAATTTTTTACATCAACACCCCCTATTTTCATATGTATCGAGTGGCCAAGGCTCAATGCCGAAGATAGGGAACGTTAAATAAATTATATCATTCTCAGCATCAACGATAAATAAATAGTAAAATAGAGTAAACCATCCACAACAGTAATATAACGATGAAAATAAAGTTAAGATAACAGTAAGAGTTTCCAAACTGAATTATTAAATAACTGAGTCTATACAATATTGAATGTAGCATAACGAGATCAATAAAAAAATTAGAGTTTTTATAACCCATAAACAATACCTATGAAATAAAGAATAACTGGAGGATTTAAAATAAGTAAAAGAGTGAATTGGTATGAAATTTTATGCTAAACATAGATAGTTTCCTAATGAACTCAAATGCAAGCCTAAATACTCAACCATGTTGCTCTTGTTTATATACACTTAAAAAACATTTTTCCGGAGATAAGGAGGGTTAAACCCCACAAATAATCAAGAACTAACTTACTTTAACTGAAAAGTATTAAATGTTACTTATTTTCATGCCATGTTGTCCTACCGGCACTCACATAAAAGATACCTCACCCCACATGTCCTAAGGTATAGGGTAGCTAGAAGTAAAACTACACTAAACATATTTGTTGTGTGTAAAAATTATGTTCCTATGTGGACTAATGAAGAAGGCACACTTGTCATCCAACGTGGCCGACCAACCTACAGAAGCACTTAGTCGGCGGAAAAGCCGACCAACTCTAGAACGCCAACCAATTGGAACATCAATAGTTATTCGGGAGGAATATCAACCAGTTATGAATTCCAAGTGTTTTACTTATTTTACATAGATGTAAACGCCTATCAATATAAATGCGCTCCATCTTTAGGGTTTCACACCCCTATAAATACAAATCCATCCCTCAACTCATGGGATAACTCGAATCATACATATGCTTATCCTACTAAGTTATTGTAAACCTGCTTGAATAACAAATACAGTGAACATAGGCTATTTTATAGTCGAACCACTCTAAAATCTCTGTCTTTTATGTTTGTGGTTTGAGTTATTTCTATAATTTCTATTTGTGATTATAAAATTAGAATTCATCCATTTTTAGACATCAACAATATCTACCGCACATAAAATCAAGTTTCAAAACTATAAATAATCTACTTAACCTCCCCTTGAGTGTAATAGTTTGGGACAACCAGTTTAATTGATTAAACGCGTTATTTAATTAAAAATTTTGGTTTGGTTGGATTTGGATTTAAATTAAAAGGTCTTGATTAAAATTAAAATTTAGTGTTCTTGGGTAACTAAATAAATTATTAGTGCGTTTTATTAATAATTGAATTTTGGTACTTTAGTATAAACCTAATGGTTGTTTTAGCCATTTTCTAAATCCTTGGACTCTAAGTACAACCTTTGAAAATTTGATCAGCGAGTGGGTTTGATAACATGTAAGAGTTATGGATATTGTGGGCTTTTGTATTTTAGAATCCTAATGGGATTAGGAGTTGAGGAAAAGGAATTAAATATAAGAGAAATGGATGAAAAGAAATGGAGAGAGAGAGAGAGAGAGAGGGAGAGAGATTTGAAAGAATAAAAGAAAATCTTTGAGATAACGGAAGAGTATAGAAGTTAAAGGAGAAAGCAAAAGAGAAACAATAAAATATAAGGGAAACAAAGAAAGTAGAGAGAGAAGTTAACTCGTGGTTGAGCCGCTATGATGGTTTTGGGACCCGTTATAGTGATCTGGTACCCACCGCTATACCGGGTAGTTTTGAATGGGTCGCGACATATATGGTTGTTGGGTTGTTTGCTTGGAATTTTATTTTGACTGTGTTGTTTAAAGGAGTTGTTTTCATAGGTTTCTTTAGTTGGGGGGGGGGGGGGGGGGAGGTTGGTACGTAGGGATGTTGGTCAGCTGGGATATATGTTGGTCGACTGGGATATTTATTTTATAAATTTTGACTTCGTTGCCTGTAGTTTTGCGTGGCAGTTGGGTTGATTTTTTGAAGCCCTTTATTCTTATCTTCCACGACTTTAAACCTTTTTATTTTGTATACTTGGAGCCTTATATTTATTTCATAAGCCTAATGATATTTAAACCGAAGCACTATACAATACCCAAAAATTTACCCTAATACACCTTTGTTATATATTTTAACCATGTTTTTAGAAAACCTTTTGTTTGGAATTTAGAGATGACCCGAACATAAAAGTTGCTTATTTTCGCGAGATGAACGTCGTGGTGCACTCGGATTTTTCAGAATACTTCGTTTCATTCAAGAATATCACTATTGTTCTCCTTATATATTATTTGAGTTAAATGTTGCCTAAATATTAATAACGTATATTTTTTAATACAATTTGCAACTTAATTAAGGAAAGTGATAACCTAATTATAAATATATTTTTATTAATTCCTAAAATTGGATTTAATACTCGAAATACCACATGCATAGATAATTGTACATTGTTATTCTAAGTTGTTAGGACGAATATCATGTTAATTAAAATATGTAATTTGATGATATGTGTTGATTTATAAAATCACAAAAGCAATTTATATGATTTAGATAGTGATAAAATGTCTCTCAAAAATTGCCAATACTCATGTTTGAACCGCTTTATAATTTAATTCATTTAATTATAACTTGTATTGATAAATTGAATTGGGACAACTTTTGAAATATTTTGTGGAACTCGTTTACCACATAATATAACTAGTTTAATGCGCATGGAATCGGATTTTTATAATTTCAAAATAAATAATTGTAATGTTAATTTGGAATGCAATAATTATAGAAATTGTTCGTGTTAATAAATTGACATCGTTGGGATTTATGTGGATGGTTTTATCCTCGCCCTTTAATTAGTATGTTACTTTGTAAGTATGGAACTAGAGAGTAATCGTATAAATTATTGTTTTCGCAATCTAGGTTTAGGACTTGATAGTACGCCCTTACGTTATTTTATCCTAGGCGCGATATTGGGTGACGATTATGTTTTAGGTATTCTTCCTACGTGATAATCATGGATTGGTGATCTCTAGATATAGGACTTGGGGTGGATTGTAGTTATGATATCTGGATTATTGTGGGGATACATGCAATAATAAAACATGATAATTAAAAAAATAATAAATACCTAAGATAATAAACATATATTATAAGCGGATTGATGTGCGTCACTATATGCGGGTGTGAGTAGGCCGACCATTACAATGATTGTGGGATCCATACTGTCTTGGCTACTTTGACGATTTGTGTTGGAATTACGAGTATGTGTAGTGTCTAGTGTGGGCCAACCATTTTGATGACTGCAAAACCTAGACTAATTGGCTATAGTGACATGTCATGCGTGGGGAACATCATGGTATGTGCGGGCTAACTAAAATTGTGCAGACGAGCTATGATGATGGTTGTGGAATTGACAAGTAAGTGTTTTTTGTGGAAAACTATAATACCCTGTAATTTTAGGGAATATAAAATTTATTAAAATTTGGAAGGTGGAATTTTGATTTAATAATTTAGACTTAATAATATTCTCATGTTGGTTTTTATTTGAAAATAATTCATTTGGATTTAATTTATCTTTTGGAAAAAAAACATTTTATCAAGGGAAGGATCTGACCCCAGGAGAATCTGATGGATCCGATCCTGGGACGGAAAATCTGAACGCCTTGATGCTTTTGTGTGTGTTTGAATTTGTTTTGGACTCTTTTGGTTACGCCCTTTTATAATACACGAAGTTTAGACTTTTTCAACACGTTTAACTCATTTAAAAAAACAGTAAATTCCCAAGTTTTCCCCTGCCTCATACAAAACCCAAACCTCCATTAAAACAAACCTTTAACCTAACATTTGAAGGCTCAAATCAAATTTTCTCAAGATCAACCAAGAACAAAACTTTTTTATTTTCGCGGGATGAATGCAACCATATATTTAGATTTTTTAAAAGACTTATTTATAACAAAGAATATCACTACTGTTCTCTTTAAGTGTTATTTGATTTAAATGTAGACTACATAGTAATTACATATTTTTTCTTAAAATAATTAGCAACTTTAATTAGAAAACGTGAGAAACTAATTATGGACATGTTTTTATTAAATCTGAAAATATGATTTAAAACTTGAAATACTACGTGCTTAGTTAGTTGTACCGTGTTATTATGGATTACTGGGACGAATCTCTTGTTAAAATTAAAAATATTTAATTCGAATAATGTTCGACTCGTAAAATTAAGATATTGGTGTGTATATTGTAGAATGAATTTAACTATTGTAAAACATTGCTTTTACGCACAGTTGATTTGGATTATGTGTTAAATTGATAAAATAACAATCTTAGTAAAATTTTGGAATTTGACAACTTATGTAGCTATTTCGTAAAACTTGATTATTACATGATTAAATGGATGTAATTAGAATGGATTTGGAGTTGCATGATAAATTGGAGGATTATAACATTAAATAAAAAATACGAATTACGAAGAGATTGCCCATGTTAATAATTTAACATCACGAGGACGTTGAGATTTTGGGAGTAGTTGCACTTTCACCCTTATTAATAGGTTGCTTGGTAGGTATGGTACTAGTAGGTAGACTTTGTTATTGTTGTCACTTTCGATATATGGTACTAATGAGTGTGCGCTTGTACGGTTGGATATTTTTTCTAGGTGGTGCTAGGCAGTACGTAGTTAGTTATTCTGTTAGCCGAGGTGCGATTCTAGGTTGTGGCTTTAGTTATGTATTTTTCTTAGGTGATAGACTAGGTGATACTTATGGTTTATTGATCTTTAGATATGGGACTAGGGATGGATTTGGTTGTGATGCCCAGATTATGGGTGGGGCTAGTTGAAAATGATGAAAATACGATAAAGTAAAGTTAATTAATACCTAAGATAACAAATGGGTATAAAAATGGATTGCCGTTACTAATATGTTCAGGACTAATAAAAATTGGTCCGGATGGCTATAATGATACGGGTGTGTGATGACATCGCCAATATATGCAGGGCTAACAAAATTGGATTGTCTGGCTATAGTGATGTGTCGTGCATGGATCATCACCAATATGTACAGGGCTAACGAAACAGGGTTGTATGGATATAGTGATGGGTATAGGTGGGATGTGTGTAGTGGGAAGTCCAAGATCAAAGATGATTAGCAAACTAACATTGAACAAATAGAAGATCAAAGATGGTCATTCGCACAAGACTGAGGTTGCTTAAAGGATTGTAACACCCCGTATTTCTGTGTATTTTTTATTAATTCAAATAATTTTAAATTACTTGTGTGTTGTAATTTAATTGAATTAATTATGTTAATATTTATGTAAATATTAATCGGGAGAATAAATGGTTAATAATTATGGAATTTAATTTACTAAGTGAATAGTAATAATTTATTTACATCATAGTGAGCATTAGTGACGTGATAATTATTTATCTCAACCGGGGGTCGGGTATAAACTATATTGGGTGTGAGATAAGAAATTTTAGTATGTTAATTCGGATGACAATTCTGAGTGCACGGTTAATTCCGGATGGGCTGAGACAGTCGAAAAAGAGTATCCGGGGGTAGTAATCGGGTATCGGGACTTTTTAGGCATAATCGGTCCCACACGGGGGTGTTCGGGTCATTTGGGCTTGGCCCATTAGACTAAAAAGGGATTAGTGTTATTTAACCTAAGGGAAAAAGGGTTATATGACATATTTCATAAATCATAAACCTAAGTCTTTAAGAAAAGGAAAAAGGAGCAATTGGGGATCTCGTTAGAGACAAATCAAGAGAGAGATTTTGGTGATCTTCATCAAACAATTCTCTATCTGAAAGGATTAGGCCCTACGAACAACTAGAGGCAAATGATTACTTGATTTAATTGTAAATGGTGATAACCAATTCATATCATAGTATGTGTAGATGAAAAATTCATTTTTGGGTGGGTAATTACATCAAATTGGGTTTTCATTGAAGGTAACACTTTGAGAAGATATAAAGTGAAATCGATATTGGCATGGGATTTAAGAGTGTAAATATCATAATTTGTGTGAGAAACCCAAACGTTGATGATGTTTAATTTCGAATTTGTGTGATGAAATTATAACCGGTGAAATGATACCTAGGTAAAATCCAATTCAGGAAATATGGGATTGTATGTAAATTTAATTGTTGATTATGGGTCTCTAGTGTGTTTAAGACTCAGGTTTTTATAAATTAAATGTTGGATGTAAGTGGGTAAAGATTTGGAAGATAAATAAGAACCTTAGTTGGACAAAAATGGTGAAAACGTATTGGGGAAGAAAGTTACAATTAGGTACATGCGAACCAGTTCAGTGGTACCTGAGAACCGGTTCGGGGAGTCTGGTAGCTGAAAGTTGGGTAATACAATTAGGATTGGTTCCTAGACTTATTTAATTGATGAAAGTTAAATATGAGACATACCTTCTAACAATTATAGGTAAATATATTTGGGAAATTGAGTGAATTTAGGGGAAATAAATTCTAAAGGATGAATTAACGGACTGGGAAAAATATGTTCGAGTATTGTAGTTGTGTGACATGACTTAATTAAATTAATTAAGGTGAAACTAATGAATCGAATTTAGGGTCAGAACATAGACTCGGGTACATGTTTAGGCTAATGCCACGAGTGTTTGGGCACGGATTAGTTGGGTTAATTTATTATAAGATTATATACTAAATTATGGAATTTCGGGTGATAATTTCTGGATAATAAATTATGGGCCAAGTGAGTAAGTCTGGGTATATTGGTTGAGTGACACCAAGTGAACAAAATTAATTAATGAAATAATTAATTAAATTGAGAGTCGGGATGTTTTAGGCTAGTGCTATGGGATTTGTGCATGGATTAGTCGGGATTAATTAAATATATATTGTGTAGCGCATATATATATATATATAACACATTAAAAGATGAACATTTTAACGAACATTAAAAAAACATCCAAAACCCATTAATTTTAACTCCTATGTTGAAATTGGCCCGCGCCAGCGGCACCCGGGACCATTCCGGCCAGCACCCTCCCCCCCCCGATCCGACGACCACCGCCGGAAAACCACCCAGATTCCCCTGTTCGTTTAAGCCATAAACAGTAATATTCTAAGCCTATTTTTAAAACGGGCAGGCCCAACACCCACCATCACTCACCGGACCTCCATTAAATCCATCGACCCTTGCACCTTATCACTCCATACCTGCCGAAACCCAGCTCCGGTGACCTCATAAAATCCATCATTCACAATTGTTTTAATTTCCTCTTCACCCATCAAATAACAAGATGGATGGGGAGAGAGGGAGAGAGGGAGAGATTTTTCCTACCAAGTATCCGTTGGGTTAGTTAAAATCTTAACTCATACCCAAAAATCCAAGTATTGGGATGTAGCTGTAGGGGGTCTGTTTAAATTAGTAGATCGGGTCTTGCTTAACTTTCATAACATAGATATAAGGTAGTTGGAAAATTCTCTTGTCCCTCTTTCTCCCCCCCTCTCTCTTTACTTTTTCCAGATCTATGTCATGATAGATTTGGTAAACATTAGATATTAAATCTTCTGTACGAGTGGTAAAACACTCTAAGCTAAAAAGGTCAAGACAGACGTTGAATTATGTAACACAAATACTGGCCACAACTAGCCATTAAATTCCCACATGTTTATTATGGAAGATTGGGGTGGGGGGTGGGGGGGTAATGTGTGTAAAAAAAATATTGAATCGAGACGAGTGTCAACGTAGGAGTTAAAATTAATGGGATTTGGGTGTTTTTGTTAATGTTCATTAAAATGTTCATCTTTTAATGTTCGCTTTTGAACCTCTCCCTACATATATCTGTGTGTGTGTATGACACCCCGACTAATTAAATACCAGGTAGCTACTCCTTTATTAAATTAATACAGAATATCAAGTTGGTTCACTCTTAGCATCACTGTCGAAAAACATTTAGTTACTTACTAGCCATTTAATATTTAAAATAGAGAGATGCCAAATTTTAATAATTAAATTGACAATTAACCAAATAATTAAACCATCATTCATCAATCGCATAAATAATCTCATATGAATAACCAACGTAATGAAATAAACAGAGTCTGGAGTAAACACTCCAATAATAATACTAGAGTAAAAGAAAATCCCAATAGAAGAGTCTGAATAAATAACCCAACATCTGAGATGATGAAAGTCTGTATCTACAATCTCTAAATAAGAATGGGAAATATACCCTAATTGATCTGAATGACTCTGAAGGAACCAAGGATAAATGTGAAGGTCTCTAATACCGAGATCCCGTAGCTTCCACAGTAGTTACAACACGTCATCAAAATGGAACTCCTATTCTTGTCGTCCTGATGGCTGGGCACCTAAAAGGTTTTTATAAAGCAAAATAGATTTGGAGGAAAACGGGTCAGAGCCCGAGGTGAAAACAGTTTAAAAACAACAAGTGTTTAATTGCATTAAATAGTAAATACTATATACATGTTAGTTGCGTACTCTCACATGAGTTTATCGCCCCTCCACTAGTGTGCACGCTTAACGTATACCTTTAACCCATCCTAGTTATGCCACTATCTAACTAGTCCGTACTAACTCCTACTTTCACATTCTAATATAGGGTGCCTACTCATATTACCCAAACAAGTCATATTTATATCCCACATTCATATCCATTAAATTACTTATCTCAAGTGTTATTTAAATATTACATTTTTAACCCATTTAAATATCTTAGTTATTCGCATCAACTAAGCAACAGTGAACCAGTCACAAGTACATATATAAATCACTCTATGTACATATATACATATATGGAGCCCCTAGTCTAAGCTATGGTGCACGCATACTCTGCTATCGAATCCAAGTACATTACGTACATAAGGATCACGCGTTTCGAGTCGCTCAGGAACTGTCTCAATACAAATCACACATATTGGAGGCGAACATAGTTCACATACCCATGGGTAATGCACATACCTACGCTCCCATGGTCAGTTGACTAATCAACTCGCAGATAAGGCATTAACAATCCTATGTCCTTATGGTACCAATCTAAATCCCCCCAAAGGCACACAAAGATAAGATGGTCCTTTTCCCCAAAATCAACCTCACGTGATAGCAAGTATGGTAGGTATGTCATACACATAATCATCCATATAATAGGTAATCACACAACCTAAGTATTTATCAACATTAATACAGGTATTCTCTATCCTATATTACAAGTCAGATACCCATTTTAATGCCATCCCATATATTCTATGTAATATGTTTAGTGCGACTACTCTCTCGTCGTATAAATTCGAATATTTAAACCTATCTCAAAAGGTTACTAAGTCACCCACTTGCCTCTAAGGTTGTTTCAGTAATTCAAATTCTCTCTTCTACTGTCCCTAACCTTAAATTAACATTCATCCAATTTCAATCCCAATTTTTATATAATTTCTAACCTTACCTCACTCGGTAAACACTCGTAAGTATCCCATTCAATCCCAAAAGGTATAACATTTTTTGGGCATAAACTGCAACCCTATTGACCTTAACCAAGTCCCCCAGTATTATATTAAACCCCCTATGAGTTCTTACAAGCTTGGTATTTGTCAAACCTTATAGGGAAATAATCTACAAAAATCAGGAGTCGATCGATCGATCGAAGGAAAGGGGTCGATTGATCGACATTCATGGGTCGATCGATCCATCCATCCATCAAGTATTGCAATTCTGCATAATTTTACCTACGGCTTTCATCAAACTTAATCCTTAAATCCTCTATTATAATTTTCCAAACTCCCAAATATTTATTCCTAACATCATATCAACATAAATACATAAGTTCTAACGTTTTAGAATCATTAAATCATAATGGGAAATCAATTTCTTGGATCAAATCATATAATTTTCACAAAACCCTGGTTCTCCTGTTTTCTTCAAGAACATTATATAACTCAATACAAAATTCATAATTCTCTACACATGGATCATAATTTCGTGGCTGTTATATTCCCAGAAGATAAACTACATGCAAAACCTACCCATATTATGATTTTAATTCTTCAAATCCATTCATTCATTATTTTTCAAGGTTATTCTTCAATTCTAAACTAACATGGATGATATATGCACTGAATTATTGCAAGTTAAATCACTTGCCTGGAAATCAAAGTTCTGATCCTTTTGAGAAGACGATATGGGAGTAATCTTCTCTTCTCGATCTACCCGGTGGTGGTGACAGTGGTGTAAAAGCCTCTAAGTGGTGGTTTTCCTTTGGGAACTTCCTTATCTTCCTCTCTAATGGCCGTTTGTGATTTTTGGCTGTGAAAGCCCTAGGGGACCTAAGTGTTGGCTGATATAATTACTCTAAAATTCATGGGTTACTATTCCTCAAAAAGTCAAAATGACTAAAATACCCTCCTAGGTTGCTGGTTAGGCCTAAAATGCCCCTGGACCCAAACTAAACCCCGGTTAGTGTTTTTTGACTATCTCGACCCTTCTGGACACGTTGGCGCACTCAAAATGATCATACATATGATATAAAAATTAATTTACTTTTAACTCCATTAAATTAGTTCCTGACACGCGTGCCCCAACTTAATTACCAAAACTGCTGTATTTTCAACTCGCGACAGTTTTTAATAAATTCAATAATCATATATTACCATATTCACTCAGTAATATTCAACATTGTCATCATAATCAAATGCTTACTCTCGTCTCACTAGTTATTTAAATTCGAATTAATTTTTAATTAATTATCCCAAATTAATTTAATTAGTCCCATAATTAAAAGCAATTTCATTCAAATAATCTTATAATTAATAGCCATAAAAATACGGGGTAATTTTGTCTTGAAATTTTGGAAAGGCATACCTCGAAAAAATAGGTATCTTTCAGTACACGAAACAAACTTCAAAGTAAGGCTCGGTCACTATAGCCCCCGCTTCACAACAAGCTTGTTTAACACTCTCGATACCTTATCAGCTATAGGGTCACACCTCAATAACGACATCTCACCTTGTGCTCCTACCAAACAACATTCGAATAAGAATAACCTATACATCACTAGCCGCATTATCTCAATATTATTGGGAGGTCGCACTTTCCTTCGATTAAACCCTCCTGTTAATTTAAACGCAAAACCCCCATCCTGGGAGAAACCACATGAACCTCTGACTACTCTTGTCCATTTTTTGAATCTCTATTCCCGACGGTGTAACTTTTACAACATGCAAAATCCACCTAAGATAGTTTGTGGTTATCCCATTATAGTTATCAGACTCTAACTCCTTACAAATCCAAAACTCTGATTGTCCACTCACCTCTACACATCTAGAGGAAGAATTGCTAAGGTTTTTCCACACAAACCTCAATAGGCACCTTGTCCACGATAAATAGGTACGGGTGCCTTCATACGACTCTACTATTAGGTAATATCTTCTCCCCATTACCGTATTATATTTCACTTACTAGCTATACCCGTTGTGGGAATGAAATGATCGCAATGAGTCCAAAATTACTTTCATATAGCGCCACAATCGTTACTCACCTTGCGTATACTCCTTGGGCTATAGGTGATACAACCCACTCAAAACGAAATGATATCCCCACTACTTCCTGAAATTTCGTATTGAAGGTAGGGTTCAAGGATCTCATCCTAGTTCAGAACAATACTGGGCGGGACCATGCACTAGAGCGATCCTTCTTTTTAAAGAAAGACTGGGTTACACTATCTAATAGGGTAAATCACCCAAAGGTATAACAATTACTTTCCTTTTGGTCATCTTGTCCACCCATTCGAAGGAACTCGTGACTCATCTTGAGGTAGCAACCCATCGAAGAAATTTATCACTTAACTCTTCCATTATTGGAATCATCGGCTTGATATAAAATTTTTTGGCTGATTATCTTACCCCAACTGTTTTCTATCTATGAGCAGGGCACGTGAAGACTACTTACTATGTCCCGCTCAACACCGAATTTCACTTATAATTCCTTCCATTAAGTGGTACTTAATAATCCTCTTTTTCCTTCGGTGTTGACATCCCATTCTAGTACCCCCTAAACTCTCCTTAGGTCCCTAACACCTCCCTTCATCACTACAAACCTAAGTCATACCCCGGGTACTGACCTAGAGGCCATCGGGCACTCCCAAGCTTCGTTTGACCAAAAATAAACTCTTCAGCTCGACTGAGACTGAATGAATTTCCTAAGGTCACTGAAACCCCTTTCCAATGATTCGTCCCGTGCGCGATTTTGACTTACCATGCGGACGAACGACCTGTTTTCCCCCGAAACTTGATTAGGAGGTCACCGGATGCTCCCAGGCTCCGTTTGACCAAAGTCAACTCTTCAGGTCGACCTCGACTGAATGAATCTTCAAAGGGCGCTGAAACGCCTTTCCAACAATTCGCTCTGGGCCCAATTTTGACTTACGTTGCGGACGAACGATCCGTTTTACTCTGAAAGGTCACCAAACGCTTCCAGACCCCGGTTGATCGAATTTAACTTCCTAAACCGATTCAAACTCTTTGTAATGTCGAATTACTTCTCCTAACCTTTCCAACGATCCGTCCCGTGCGCGATTCTGACTTACCATGCCGTCGAACGATCCGTTTGCGTTCGATAATTCCCCATCCAAAGGACCGACGAACACTTTTATGCCACATTTAACCCAAAGTCAACTCCCGATCCCGGGAGCAGTCCAAATACTTTTGAAGATCTCTGAAGTACCTTTCCAATGGTTTAACCCGTGCGCGATTTGGATCAACGGTTTGCGTTTTACGACCATTTTTTCGAAGGAACCTGAAAGAGACTGCCAAACGGCAGGTTCCATACCCTGCCTATCAGTAGTGTGCCTAAAAATACCTGTCGATCGAAAATGACCTGGGCCTATAAAAAGGAGGGCTTGACCTCATTGCAGGGGAGACAAGATCGAAAATCCATCACTCTCAGCGAACTCAGAAAACCTCTCTCGAAATCAGCGTGATTTTCACATCCAAATCCCTTTCCAAGCTTCACCTTTCAATATCTTTTTCATCAAACTTGTTGAATTAACTACCCTCCATCAACATCCAAGTGCAAGGGGTGCTCTCCAACATCCAAGATCAAGCTCAAGATCTTCAAGAAGGTCCATCTTTCTCAACTCTCTCTTCAAATTCTCCTAAATTCGCATTAACTTATTTTATTACTTAGCACTTTTATTCTCTCTCACATATCCTAAAATACTTTTTATTTAGTATTATTTCACATCTCTTATTTTCATATAAGTAAAACCCAAAAAAATAAGAAAAAGAGGTTTTGCTAATAAATTCCAAACAGAAATTCTCGCACTTCTCTCACACTTTTCTCACAACTAAGACACCTTTTTACACACACACACATATAAGAGAAGTACCTGGTTGGATTTATGGGATAAATCCCACCCCTCATTTTGCATACGAACTACGTGAACTTTGATGCTTCTATAGGATACGTAGCCGTCTCGGGGTAAAACCCGAGACTCGAGTCCTATTCCTACTTTTTTCCCTATTTTCTATTTTTTTAATTCTCCTAAAATCTATATGATTACATATACATATATTTGTTCTCTGTGGCGTATTATTTCGTATGCGTTATCGTTCCATTATAATGATCAACGCTAGGATAATCGCGTAAATCCTATTTTCTGATATTACTTTTAGGAACATTCCTACGGATGACTCGCTTTATCTCTCCCATGATATAAGTTGATGATTCCTATCTCGACTACATATACACATGCACACATATCACAGGGAAATAAAGGAAAATAGCAACAATCCATGAGAGACTGCAAGGGCGGAATGGGTGTCTAACACCTTTCCATTTCGTAACTTAGCCTCAGGACCCTTTTTGAATCATTTTGGTTTCGTTTGTATCAGTATGCCTTTGGATGCTGTCCTTCGGGATAGCTCCCTTTTCTTTTGTCTGTTTTAAGTAAAATAGACTGACGACTCCATCTCTCTATATTTTTCACCTCATTACCGACGTCGGCGAAGTGCTCCAGAGAGGGATGCACGGGACCAAGATCCTCTCGACATGAAGATACCCTCTTCTTCATCCCTTCAGTCGCGAGGATCGGGGATGACCACACTCGGCATATACCAAAAGTTTTGACCCGTGCACTTTTTTCCACGATGTGCACTTCTAGACTCTTTATACCTTATTGGCATCATCATTCTATTTATGTGCAAGTCACTCACAACATTTGACTGGGTGGAACTATGCTCCAAATTGTCCATAATAGTTAAATATTTGTCTTCTCAAGGGATACCCTTTTTTAAATGGCTTCCCACTGCCTTTCAACTAAGTTTGGGTGTGCTACTCTGATTGCACATGAATATATGGATTATCGTGCTTCTCTCACGACGTTTAATCCACTCAACCACTTCCATTTTGTTATTTTAGTCCCACAAGCATATATTTCACACATCTATTTCTACGTCTCTCTTTTCCCAGCGATTATGACATCAGCAAATCAGGGTATCCACACACCCTATAAAGCGTGCATACTGGTTTAAACATCATATATGCTTCATACATGCACCTAATTCTTTATTGCCCCTGTATTCACAACGTGGTTATACCACTTGGGCATTCTCAATCGCCCCAGGATTTGAAATTCTAAATCCTCCTTAACATCATTCCATCATTCCACCCGTCGTGATAAAATAAAATTTTCAATACTTCCTCACCACACAACTGGCTATACTGGCCTTATATTGTAATTTAACTTTTAACTTACAGTTATAACTACGTACTTCCATAACGACCGAGGTACCGGACACATGGACGAATGGTCAAACATCTCCCTACTCCCAACCTTTCGCTAAGTTTCATGCGTGGGATGTGTCGCAAAGCGAAATCCAAACAAGGAACCCCCCGATACACTACTACCTAGCATTGTCGGTCATCGAAATCCGTTAGGCCCTCGGTCTATAACATGTACCCCTATATTCCTGTCTATTGACACAAAAGTTACATCTTATTTCGCAATTACACTTAAACATGGAACTTCCTCTGAAAGACACTGTCACTTAACATTGGTGGTAGTCACATTCTATAAACATCGTGTACATATAATCGGGGATCTTGAAATCCTGTCCCCAGACATACAACTATGAGTCTTAACTCCCACGTTTCTAAAGGGGTGATATGACAATACACTCTTCCTATTACCAAGTCCTGAGCGTTAAGCATAATAACAAGATAAATCTTTTCGCTGAACAGTAAAACCAATACATTTCGAATCATAACAATGAAGTCCCTATACACACGGGGATCAAATCTCTCGATAAAACTATACCCTTCGAAGTCTCTATAATATAAGTATAAATATAAATGCGAGCCCGACACTCTCGTGGGTGAGGTTTTGCCAGAATAAAACATCCTGCACTAAAGCAACAACCCCGATAGACTTGCGATATCCGGCCACTATCGATCTAATCATTACTATAAACCATAATCAGGATCATATCATACGCGTATAACATATCACAAAAATGAATAATCTCAAGTCTATGTATATACCACTATTATTACACCCATTCATCCTCCGTGAGTAGCTCTAAAGGTAACCCCGTTATACCAAGGAAAACATTTACATAATAATAACGTAGTCGATATATACACTAAACTCGTCTCACATGCGAATATAATAGTGATCAAAATGTAGTGACTCGTTCGTGTCACATAAGATATGCCTCATCGTCTAAGGGTGAAACTCATACTTCTACCTTGCTAATTGCCATGGCTGTTTAAATAATTCTTGGACATAACACGCCTGTTCGAACCAAACCCAAAATTACAATAACTATTGCCCTTGCTAGACCACATACCCTTATCCCTTTACTAACTTCGAGAAAATTTAACACATGGGGTTTTACTCTCCCTAAAATGCCTCTACACATAATCCACTTATCTTCGGTCATACTGACCATGTTAGGGTTGTCATTCTCTCGGACTTTGGTAGTCTCGACTCTGATGGCTGCCTCCGTTGTTCCCTTAGCTTTGATGGCCCTAAGGAACTTGTTACTGGCTTCAACAACCCTTACTGAATTCACCATCTCTCGGTAAAAATTCAGCGATCTGAATCATTTAAATGGGTCCCCTGATGGGTCTTCCCCTTGTGGTTCTTCTCTAACACCGTTTCACCCAGTCTTACTCTCTGACTAAATTCTTCGATTCTTGTAGCTCCCCGCACAAGGAAACTGTGACACCCCGACTAATTAAATACCAGGTAGCTACTCCTTTATTAAATTAATACAAAATGCCAAGTTGGTTCAGTTAATAGCATCACTGTCGAAAACATTTTAATGATTACTAACCACCTAGTATTTAAAAAGTAAGATGTCAAATTTTAAATTAAATCTGATTAACATGCAATAAATGAATTATAAAAGAATAACATAACCATTCACAATAAAGTCCCAATAGTGTAATCAACAAGTAATAAAGAGTCTAGAGGAAATACTCCTCACAACAATCCCAATATGGAAATAAATAAAACAAGTCTGCATCCTGAATTAATTACAAACCAAAGTTTGAATAACTGAAATATAAAATGTCTCTAAAGAAATGGGCGACATGCCCTACAATGATGAAATTGAATATGGAGTCAAGACTAGAAAAGAGGCGTCTACTGTCAAAGCCCTGTAACTTCCACAACAGCTACAGCTCGTCACCTGAATGGAAATACTATGCATGGTGTCCTTGTGGATGGGCACCTAAAAGGTTTTTACAAAAAAATAGATTTGAAAGCAAACGGGTCAGAGCCCGAAAGTGGAGAGTATTTTAAAAACAACAAGTGCTTTAATAACATTTAAAACAATGAATGCAAGATACATGTTAGGACGTGCTCTCACATGAAATACTCACCTCTCGTCTAACTGTGCACTCCTAACGTTCCTGTACCCATTCATGTGTTAGTTATATCTAACTAAACCGTCATAAGTTCTAACCCAACTACTCGATTCACAATATCAATTCCCAATGTTATTACTTAAATAGATAGCTTTACTTAAACTAGGATTCTCAATTGTTAACATTACAATTCTCGGCATGTTATCCCTTTTTAACTTCTCAAAGAGTCACTATAAATTATTCTCGCAATTTAAACATAACAAATTCCTTTTCATTGAACCGTATATTATTCACATCATAAATATACAATATAAGCACCCCGAGGCTAAGCTGCGGTGCACACATACTCTGTTATCCATCCCGGTACATCACGTACATAAGGATTACAAATTCCGAATCTCTCAGGAATTGTTAGAATAAGCACAACACACAAAGATAGAGGCGAACACAATTCAACATATCCATGGGTCACGTACATACCTACGCTCCATAGTCAGCTGACTTAATAACTCACAATTAAGTCATTCCCTTGAACTATGTCCTCTAGGTACCAAACTAAATCCGGGCACAGAAGGACTAGATGGCCCTAAGCGAACGTAAACCTCCCGTGATAGCAAGTATGGTAGGTATGTCATACACAAAATTCATATACTAAGCATTCACACATCTTAGATGTCTCGTTATTAATAAAGGTACATTCTACATACTTATACCATTATTCTAATTTTATACATTTTAAGTCTTCCGATAATATAAAATGTAGACTGTCGACACATCTCACGTCATAGTTTCTTGTACTTAAAACCTATCTCAAAGGGACTATTAAGTTTCCTATTATTCCCACATATAACATCATTATTCTTAAGGTCCTTACTTCTGCCCCAAACCTCATTTCATCAAATTATTCAAATTTACTCTTTTAACTCTAACATTATCTCACTCATCGGATTTCATTAGATTTTAGAATAATTCCTCAATTTGAATTCTAATTAAGGTCTAAATTTTATAACCATACCTATTGGTCTTCCTTAAGTCTAAGGATATCCATAAAGTCTCCAATAATAATTTCTAAGGTTTAACTTCATTAAAATTTAATTAGGAAAATTTTACTCTTTCTGGGAAGGTCGATCGATCGACCTTGAACCTCGATCGATCGATGGTGGTCGATCGATCGACTGATGAATGTCGATCGATCGATCGCACCAGGTAGGCTACGGACTGCTTCATTTTGCAGTCCCCAAAACGTCCCAAAACTCCATTATAAAGCATGAAACTCTAATATAATGTTATAATATCATCATACAACCATCCTACAATATTGTTAACGTTCTAAAACCAATAATTCAACAACCAAGGGCTTTATTTGGATCAAAACTTCATCAAGAACTCTAGTTTTCTATTTCTTTCAAGAACATTAATAAAACTCTTCTTAAATCCGTTTTTAGATCATCAAGGGTTATATTTTGAATTCATAATTCGTCCAGAATGTTTCTACATGCAATACCTAACATAGTTCATAGTTTTAATCTTCAAATTCATGGGTCTATATCAATCTTCCAAGATAAATTCGATAATTTCCCCAAGCATGGAAAAGCATAACATTGAATCAATTGTAATTAAATCACTTTCCTCTAATCTTTCTCTGAATTTGATGTTGAATCTTGAAGGTTGAATTATTCTCTCTCTCTCTGCAGAATTCTCTTTTCTCTCTCTCTCTACAAGTTCTTCTCTAAAGATGACGACAATGGAGGTTTAGAGGTTGCCTTAGGAACTTCTTTCTATTTCTTCCAATAACTCCCGTAGCCCATTAAGTCATTTAGTGTAGTTAGTGGGTTTAGTGGATAGAGAATAAGTAAGATTTTATTTCTAATTTTCGTGGGTTTTAATTCCCAAATTTCCGAAATTACCAAAATGCCCTTTTAAGTTACCGGTATGGCCCAATAATGCCCCGGGACCCAAACTTAACCCCCGGCTAGTGTTTTCTGACTATTTCGACCCTTCCGGACACGTTGACGCACTCAAAATGACCATACGGTTGATCAAAATAAATTTCACTTTTTAATTAAAAATTATATTCCTCATGCGACTGTCACGCGCGTCGCAAGAAAATTTCCCAAATTGCCGTATTCCAATCTCGCGACAATTTCAATAGTTTCAATATTCATATATTTCCATATATACACATTATAATCAAATACCAACTCACATCTCGTTAGTATTTTATCCGGATTAATTCTCAATTAATTCACATTTAATTTAATTAATCCCATAAATAAATATCCATAAAAGTACGGGGTATTACAGAAACGTTAACATCTATATTGACAAAATGCGGCATTGTTACCATCAGCATTGACCGTCCAAGCAGAATTCCCCATAAATGCTAGCGATTCTTCTTATGAATTAATTTCCCACTTTAAAATCCTCTTCTCCATTGTACCTACTTCATCCGGTGTAAGGTTCGCCAATGAATTAAATTCCTTTTCACAAAGTGACCTCTGTCCGACCCTCTTGTGTGAGTTCAGAATAACGTTCGCATCCTATTATGAACATCTGATGCAGGAACTTGTGGTCAAACCATAACTATGCGTCTTCCCTTGATAGAACGTTCCACTTCTGAGTGTGGTGGTTGCCTCTCACCATTGTAACTCTGCTCTTACGAGCCAAGAAAAAATTTACCCTAAATTTTCACTCCCGATTAATTCACACTCCACCATATACCCAAGCCTTTGGATATTTAACCTTCGTTGGCTAATACACACCATTTTCGTATTTCTAGAATTTCCACTATTGGTCTTCTTTAATGTTTCGTCTGAATCTCTCCCAATCCAACCACGTTGGGTGAGTCTAATTTGACTCCACTTTCTACTATAGCGGTACCTGGAAGTCATATATTGTGCCCTAGCCGTCTTTGCTGTCCTAGTTTTTTGTGACATAATAGGGGTGACCTTAACTACGGTCATCATTCTTGAATATACCCTATAACCTCAACTGAGCTCTACCTCCTACTATCCGTTCAACTGTCCTTGCCTGACATACTGCATTGTCAGCACGCGAACACACCGGAATGCAAATAAGATTCACTAATACATGGACTATAGTAGGAGAACAAAATCTCACCAAAGAAATCAACAATCCTAAGCATAGGGCTCTATATCAAAGAAAGCTATGTTGGAAGCATAATAAGCCTCATAGATCCTAAAGGACACTAGAACCTGATGCTCTGATACCACATGTGACACCCCCCGACTAATTAAATACCGGGTAACTACTCCTTTATTAAATTAATACAGAATATCAATTTGGTTCAATCTTAGCATCAATGTCGAAAAACCTTTAGTTACTTACTAGCTACCTAATATTTAAAATAGAGAGATGCCAAATTTTAATAATTAAATTGACAATTAACCAAGTAATTAAAGCATCCTTCATCAATCTCATAAACAATCTCATATGAATAACCGACGTAATGAAATAAACTGAGTCTGGAGTAAACCCTCCAATAATAAAACTAGAGTAAAATAAACTCTCAATACAAGAGTTTGAATAAATAACCCAACATCTGAGATAATGAAAGTCTGTATCTAAAATCTCTAAATAAGAATGGACATCATGCCCTAACTGATCTGAATGACTCTGAAGGAACAAATAATAAATCTGGAGGCGTCTAATACCGAGATCCCGTAGCTTCCACAGCAGCTACAGTACGTCATCATAATGGAACTCCTATGCTTGGCGTCCTGGTGGCTGGGCACCTAAAAGGTTTTTATAAAACAAAATAGATTTGGAGGAAAACGGTTCAGAGCTCGAGGTGAAAAAAGTTTAAAAGCAGCAAGTATTTAATTGCATTAAACAGTAAATATTATATACATGTTAGTTGCATACTCTCACATGAGTTTATCGCCCATCCACTAATGTGCACGCCTAATGTATACCCTTAACCCATCCTAGTTATGCCACTATCTAACCAGTCCGTACTAACTCCTACTTTCACATTCTAATATAGGGTGCCTACTTGTATTACCCAAACAAGTCATATTTATATCCCACATTCATATCCATTAAATTACTTATCTCAAGTGTTATTTAAATGTTACATTTTAACCCATTTAAATATCTTAGTTATTCGCATCAACTAAGCAACAGTGAACCAGTCACAAGTACATATATAAATCACTCTATGTACATATATACATACATGGATCCCCTAGTCTAAGCTATGGTGCACGCATACTCTGCTATCGAATCCAAGTACATCATGTACATAAGGATCATGCATTCTGAATCGCTCAGGAACTGTCTCAACACGAATCACACATATTGGAGGCGAACATAGTTCACATACCCATGGGTAATGCACATACCTACGCTCCCATGGTCAGCTGACTTATCAACTCGCAAATAAGTCATTAACAATCCTATGTCCTTAAGGTACCAATCTAAATCCCCCCGAAGGCACACAAAGATAAGATGGTCCTTTTCCCGAAAATCATTCTCACGTGATAGCTAGTATGGTAGGTATGTCATACACATAATAGGTAATCACCCGACCTAAGTATTTATCAACATTAATATAGGTATTCTCTATCCTATATTACAAGTCACATACGCATTTTAATTCCATCCCAGATATTCTACGTAATATGTTTAGCGCGACAAATCTCTCGTCGTATAAATTCGAATATTTAAACCTATCTCAAAAGGTTACTAAGTCACCCACTTGCCTCTTAGGTTATTTCAGTAATTCAAATTCTCTCTTCTCCTGTCCCTAACCTTAAATTAACATTCATCCAATTTCAATCCCAATTTTTATAAAATTTTTAACCTTACCTCACTCGGTAAACACTCGTAAGTATCACATTCAATCCCAAAAGGTATAACATTTTCTGGGCACAAACTACAACCCTATTGGCCTTAACCAAGTCCCCCAGTATTCTATTAACCCCCCTACGAGTTCTTACAAGCTTGGGATTTTTCAAATCTTATAGGGAAATAATCTACAAAAATCAGGAGGAGTCGATCGATCGACATTCATAGTGATAAGCACCCAAAATTGTACAATTTATACCCCAAATAGATGTACTTTAGTTGCTGATTCTCGACAATATGGTCTTATGTGCTTAAATGTTAATTATGCAGGCTTAATTGTGCGTTGCAGAGTTCAAGAGTTTAAATCAAGGCAATTGTGCATTTTATGGAGCTAAATACCATTGTCCCGTATCCTAGCCTACCAAAACCGAGCCTAAACCTAGCCTAAACCGTGTGTGTGTTGAGTTTGTGCCCTTTTATCAATTTTTAGATTTTTAGCTTGCGTCATTTTAATTTTAGGTTTATTTTAGAATTTTTAGATTTTATTTTCTATTTTATTTTTATTAATATAATTTTATTTTATATTGATTTTTATTAGTTTTTAGTCTTATTTTATCTTATTTTATTAGGATTAGATTTTTTAGGATTTATTTATTTTTAGTTTATTTTGATTTTACATTTTCTTTTTAGGATCTTAGCTTTAGTTTAATGAATTTCTATTTTTTATTTTCATTTCTTTTTAGTTATTTGAGTCTTTATTTTATTTTAGAATTAGATTTTATTAGGTTTTTATTTTATTTTATTTTATTAATTTTATTTTATTAAGGGTCCAAATTAAACACACACATAAACACACACACATCACCCATAACCCCTACACGCAAACACATCCTGTCCAACACACCCACTTATCATACACCCTCACCCTATATCCCATACACCCTCACACACCAAATACACCCACTAATCCATCTTCTTCCCCAAATACCATTTTTCTCTCTCCTCACACCTACCTCCATTAACACTATTCCATACCTCTCTCTCTCTCTCTCTCTCTCTCTCATCTTACAACAACTAACCCAACATCAACCCTTTAACCCCAACCCAAACCAACCCCAATCCCTTACAACTTCCCACCTTCCATCGCCGACGATGTCCCCCACTCCGGCAACTCCCGGTTCCAGCCCCTACCAAACTCTCTCTCTCTCTCTCCCCGATCCACTGTTCAGCTACACCCCCTCTCTAGCCCGGCGGCTACTCCCTCCGATCCCGTCGCCGACCCCCGCTTGCGACGATACCCCTCGCCCAGCCGGCGATCTCTCCGGCGCGATGTCAAGCCCAGCGTCCAACCCGCGAACCCCTCTGCCGACGACCTCCAAAACCTCCGACGCCGCCGTCAGCGCCAGCGACCCAAACGCCAACTCCGGCGATTGCTGACCCAAAAACCGGCGAACCCCTGCTCCAACACCCATCCAACCCAAACCCATATCACCCATTACTCCTTTCCGATCCAACCTCAACTCCAAGAACCATATCCCATTTCAAACCATACAAAAACCCATTTCATCCAAAATCGTGACTTGCCAATACAAAGCCAAAACCAAACAAAGAAATGCCAACAAATGTCACATGTGTTTAAAACCCACTTAAACCCCTTTTCCCAATATACCCTTAAATACCCCCAACTACCTAACTTTAAGTCATTTCCAAAAATACCCATAAATCATATCAGATTTTTATTCCCCAATTCCCTCACCCATTTATCATCACACCTCACTATTCCCATAACACACCCAAACCACATGCACACTTAAACCAATTACCCAAATTAACCCCCCATGCTCCATGCCTTGTATAAAATGAAGATGAAGACCCATTTTCAAGAGGATCTCAAAATTAGTTTTAAGCTTGGTGTGATAAAATTCTCTCCACCCCTCTATGTTGGGTATTTGAATTTTTAGCAAATACCTCAATATAGAGGTGTGTAGTGAAAATTATCTCTAGGATAAATTTCACCCCACCCCTCTATTATAAATTATTGCATTTTTAGCAATTAATTCAAAATAGATTGTTGTAGTGAAATTTATCCCTTATGGGAGGTAAATTATAATTCATTCCTTTATGTTGAGATTTTTCATTTTTAGCAATAATCTCAATATAAAGTTATGATTTAGAATTTATTTCTTTGGGTGAATTCTAATGTACAATTTTATAATTTAGGATTTTCATTTTTAGCAAATCTCTTTTATTATTTAATTGTCCATTATGAATTCATCCACTATCCTTTTTATTTTTATTTTGTAATTTTTAGTTTAGATTCAATAAATACATGAGTGAGGAATTGTAATTGAGAGATTGATGATGTAATTGAAGATTTCATGTCAATTCAAGGCTTAAATGAGTTTGATCTATTCCTCTCTTATTACTTTTAGTTTAATCTTCTTTTGATTTTATTTGTTTATCATATATTTGTGGATGATGATTATTGAGGGCTAATCTCCCATTAATGGGATGAAATTTTGAAGCTCTCATGAGTCCAATTTAGTTAGTTTACTTTTTAGCACAATTTTATTTACCTCATTTTTTATTAGCTTTTACATCTTAGTAGTACTTTAAAAATTAGTATATAGTTAGTTAATTAATATTCCCTTGAAAATTCCATAAAAAATAGAAAAATATAATAAAATGCAAATGAATCTATATATATGTCCTCTCCAATTTTGTGTTTCACCCTTAGATGTGGATTGACTCCCTTACTTACCCTCTACACTAGTTTTGTTATAATTTTGTAGGTTCAAGGGAAATTTTGATGGATAGAGAAGTTGCACAACGACAAATCTAAATTAAAAGCAATTTTTCTATTTATCACATGGTTCGATTGATCCATACATCCATCAAGTATTGCAATTCTGCATAATTTTACCTATGGGTTTCATCAAACTTAATCCTCAAATCCTCTACTATAATTTACCAAAACTCCCAAATATTTATTCCTAACATCATATCAACATAAATACATAAGTTCTAACGTTTTAGAATCATTAAATCATAATGGGAAATCAATTTCTGGGATCAAATCATATAATTTTCACAAAACCCTGGTTCTCCTATTTTGTTCAAGAACATTATATAACTCAATAAAAAATTCATAATTCTCTACACATGGATCATAATTTCGTGGCTCCTATATTCCCAGAAGATAAACTACATGCAAAAACCTACCCAGATTACGATATTAATTCTTCAAATCCATTCATTCATTATTTTTCAAGGTTATTCTTCAATTCTAAACTAACATGGATGATATATGCACTGAATTATTGCAAGTTAATCGCCTGCCTAGAAATCGAAGTTATGATCCTTTGGAGAAGACGATATGGGAGTAATCCTCTCTTCTCGATCTACCCGGTGGTGGTGACGGTGGTGCAAAAGCCTCTAACTGGTGGTTTTCCTTTGGGAACTTCCTTATCTTCCTCTCTAATGGCCGTTTGTGATTTTTGGTTGTGAAAACCCTAGGGGACTAAGTGTTGGCTGATATAATTACTCTAAAATTTGTGGGTTACTATTACTCAAAAAGTCAAAATGACTAAAATACCCTAATGGGTTGCCGGTTAGGCCTAAAATGTCCCGGGACCCAAACAAAACCTCCGACTAGTGTTTTGTGACTAGCTAGACCCTTCTGGACACATTGGCGCACTCAAAATTATCATACAGATGATATAAAAAATAATTTACTTTTAAATCCATCAAATTAGTTCCTGACACGGCTGACACACGCGTCTCAACTTAATTACCGAAATAACTGTATTTTCAACTCGCGACAGTTTTTAATAAATTCAATAATCATATATTACCATATTCACTAAGTAATATTCAACATTATCATCACAATCAAATACTGACTCTCGTCTTGCTAGTTATTTAAATCCAAATTATTTTTTAATTAATTATCCCACATTAATTTAATTAATCCCATAATTAAAAGCAATTTCATTCAATTAATCTCATATATATATATATATATATATATATATATATATATATATATATTTGTGTGCTTAATAAATATTGGTGTGATTAATATTTATAGTAATATATACACTGTAGTGCTATCGAGTGAGGTTGCGCGATGTGGGTGAATCCCCTAGCTTGAGGAGTCGGGTGAGTATATCCCCAGGTCATAGCGTCCAATTACAAAGGTGAGGCATTGAGATAAATGTCCTCATTACTCAGGAAAAATATGACCGCCTCTATTACGTTTATTATTTATGCTCTGATTCGACGGGCCATAGTCGTTACGAAAATTCAGGTTGGAGGGAGTAGACCTGGGATGATAGCACTTTAGAGAATACATCCAGTGATGTATTACTCGGGAGGATGAATTATATATATATTCAACATATGCATGAATGTTGTAATATGGTTTTACGTATATAATGGGATAAATAGTTATATATGGGTAGTTAAATACATGAAGTGAATTGTATTAATTGTATAACAGGTGTGAATGTTATATGGATTTAAAAAGGAAAAATGATTAACTAAGTTAATGTGATTAACAACTTATAAATCATATCTGAAGCATACTCGGGTTTGAGTAGGGTGGTTGAAAGAAGTTACATCAATTATCTAGTTATGGGGTAGATGACCAGGGGGATATAAAGAAAGCGTTAGGTGTGCACATTAGTTAAGGGGTGAGTCTGTCCTCAAGGGAGTGCGACACTATATTAAATATGAAGAGCATTCATGTATTTTAAATTTTTGCAATTTAACCACTTGCTAAATATTTTCAAAACGTTTTGGGTTCTAACCCTTGCTATAAAATATTTTCAAAACCTTTTAGGTGTCCAGCCACAGGGATGACATGCTTGAATTCACTCCAGGGACTCACAGCTGCAGCATGTGTGGATGTTGCAGGATTTGGATAGACGCATCTATTTTTCTATTCCTAGTGTAGGGATTCATATCAGTCCATCTTGAGCATGTCGCTCACAGTTTTATTTAGTTTCTTTTCAGATTGTATTGGATTTATTACTCTCTGTTAATTTTCTTTGGTTTGGTTTTGGATTTAGCCGGTGGTTTATTCGGCAAGACTTTTATTATTATATGTGATGATTTATTCTATCAGCATTGGATATTTTATTTTAATTTCGCACTTATTTTTGTCTTTGATTAATAAAGATAAATTTTGGCCCCATCTTTTTGAATACTAGGTGGTTAGTAAGTTTTAAAAGTTTTCGACAGTGATGCTAAGAATGAACCAAATGAGATTCCTGTTTTAATTTGATACAGGAATGATCACTCGGTATTTTATTGGGCGGGGTGTTATAAGGATCCCTCATAAAGATCAAACTTAATCGAGAAATATGAAAATGCACTTTATAATAGGGATAATGATGTACTTATATTAAGTTTTCCTTGTAAATATTAAGTTTACTTTGTAATGTTTGTGAGGTTGATCGGTACCCTTGAGGGACCATGTTTGACAGGGCATGGGGGAGCTCACATCCTTTATCGAGCAACCTCATCTTGGGTACCTCGTAGGGATTTGGTTTAGAGGATTGGGAACAAGGCAACGTTAGTAATACCAACCCCTTTAGAGTACTTAGGCAAAACGTTAGTTTGTAAAAACATAGCTAAATAGATGCTTAAGCTACCATCTACCGGGGAACCTCCTTGAGGGACCTCACTCCTAACAATTATCCAAAAGTTGGCCTTTGATCATGACATACAGTTCACAAGTTGCTCGAGCGATCATCGGTTGAGCAACCTTTGTTCGATTAATCACCTTTTTAAGTGATGTGACAACACATCTTTTACAAACTAATGTTTATCAATCCTATGACGTCATGACATCTGACATTTAGGAACTTGAGTGAGTTTATTCCTAGGATGGAAAGTTTATGTCTATCACATCCCATCCTATTTTATGTTGTTATACCTCTGATAGGCTAAACAATGTTTCCCACAAAATATCACATCATGTGCATTTAATGCACCATCTTTGGCATTTATTAATGTGCACTGTTGGCATTAAATGCGCTCAGATGAATTTAATGCAGGCAAGGTCACTCGAGTGACCTTGACCCCATATAAATACTCCAAAGTTGTGTCTTTTATGGGTATTGCAATTATAACCTAGAATTGCTGCTAAAATCTTCATAAACAAGAGAACTTACTGTAAGGCCATTTATTGTGTGACCACCCTCTTCACTCCATTGATACCATTATTGAGCATTTATTGCATTTACAATTATTGCCTTGCCTTCATTGTGCTAAAGGTGCTTGTTCCTTCTCCCTCCAATCAAGTTACCTACGGGGTCCATTCTATTTATTGCATTCCCAGAGCATTTATGTTGTAAAGACTCATTTAATATAGGAGTTTGGATATTGAATATTGTTGATCCTTGACTTACATTTATTGTCATTTATAATCGTTCTTTGACACTAATCATCATCTTGATAAGGTGTTACGCCTCACTTAATACTAACTACATTTCAAGAACCCACATCTTATATTTGGCGACTCCACTGGGGAGGTATTCTATTTTGAGAGATGGGTAACGATAACGTGGCAAAGAATATTGATTTTGATGCTCTGCAATGTGAGGAGGAAGGTGACCTCACAATTTTACCGGACGGAGAGCGAGCAGAGCGCATAGAGGCTACCTTATTGACTGCTAATGTTGCGACCGACATAGGTCCGACGCAAATGGTGTAAGGACATAAATTTCTAATTGAGTCCTTTGTTAGTTTGGCTCAATTCCGAACAAAAACGTTTGAGTCATATGATAGAGTTCTTGACCATCCTTCAAGCCTATGACATACTAAAGTTGAAGACGTAGTGGCCAGATTTGTAAAGCTTTATTGTTGTCGATTTACATGTGTCTCGTTTCTTGTCATCAACATAGTTTCAATTTCTCCTAAGGTATGAATGCATTACATATATATATATATATATATATATATATATATATATATATATATATATATATATATATATACAGGAGCTTGGAACAATTTGTATTAGGAGTAATTTTATTTTAAACTGATGTTTATTTTCAGAAAGTTTCTTTAAAACTTTAAAATAAAGTTTCTGGGCTAAAAATCGAATTTCGAACATTTTGGAACTTCGTTCTATATTGTTGTTCCGTTTGAACAAGAATGTCGTTCGAACGAGTTTGCCAACGAGATTTCCCCATATTCCTCTGCAACCTCGTTAGAAGTGTCGTTCGAACGAGACTTCATTCGAACGCAAATCTCATTCGAACGAGATTTCAGGCAAAAAAATTTTCTGGCAGTTTTAAGCAGTTTTTCCCATGTTCCCACTTACCCTTACCCACTAACTCTTGACATAAGTTATATGTACGGGAACCAAGTTTGAAAAACGAAATTTTGACATTTCCTAAACACCTTTTTGAGAGAAAATTTTTAGAGAGAAATTTCTTAGTTCAAAAGTTTATGTTTTAAGTGTTTGCATTTTAAGAACATTATTCTTAAACACTTTTGTTTACACCCATAGTTTGTGTGTTCCAAACTATCATATATATATATATATATATCTTGCGTGGAGTATTTGGCACCGATTTTTACTCTACCAAATTGAAGAGTTCCTTTGGGTTTGCCTCTACATCCCTTAAAGAAGAATTTTCGTTTTTGGCTGCGGCATTCTCACATGGTGAAAGGCACCATGCGTGGTTGACGGTTGCTCTTAAAGACTCATTGGTGGATTCCAAGGTTCCGATGGAGTCCGGGATTGTCAACTAAGCGGAGGTTGGTACAAGAAGACGCATCAGGGGCTTGAAGGGAGTCGAGTCGAGTTGAGTAAGTCATTTGTCTTGTACTTGTAAAAATACCATACTTAGTGGACTTGAGGTTAGGGTCATTCGAGGTTTTTTTCCGTTGTGGGTTTTTCCTCGTACATCGCGGCGTTGTGGTTTGCGATTTATTTTATCTTGCTTTATCACCTAGATGCATGCTTAGGACTAAAAAGATAAAATATGGTTTAAATCACTTCTCATGATTAAGTTGGTGCTAAAATTAATTTGGGTAATGTTTAATTAATTTAGTTCAAGTCATTAATTTTATTTGATAAAATTTTATTTGGCCTAATTTGCAAAAATGAAATAATTAATTGTTAGGCAAATTTCTAGGACTTGGGTTAAATTGGATTAAGTGAATATTTTTGTGTTGTCTAATTTAAAATTCACGTTGTGTTTTGTTTATTTTAATTTGAAAGAAATTAAAATTAGTTGTTTGTGTGTGTTGTGTTGAGTCATCCTCATTCCGCATCTTTAAAAGAAAATTATTTAGTTTGTAATATTTAAAATTAGGGGCCTCATCATTCCCAACAAGTGGTATCAGAGCCAAAATAATAATTTACTTCGTTAAGATCCTTTTAAATATTTTTGGCTGAAATGGAATTTTTCCCATTTTTAAAATTTCCTATTTTCGATGGTTCTAACTACGCGCATTGAAAAGTGTGGATGAAATTGGCACTAAAATCTATCGACGAGAGAGTTTGGTTGTCTGTCGTTAACGGGTGGTCCCCACCTACTCATTTAGTAGATAATGAGCGTGTTCTCAAACCCTCCGATAGATGGTGTGATAATGAATTTAAACTTGCCAATTTTAATTCCCGTGGTTTAAATGCCTTGTTTAACGCGGTCACACCGAATGAATTTCAACGCATTATTACATGTGAAACCGCTAAATAAGCTTGGGATATTTTGCAACTCACTCATGAAGGAAATAGTGTCATTAAGACTTCTAAATTCTAAAACCTCACCACTCAATTTGAAACCATCAAAATGTATGAAAAAAAAACTTTTGATGAATTTTATGCTAGACTTTCTGATATAGTTAATTCATCTTTTAATTTGGGAGAGAAAATACCCGACAACCGAGTAGTAAAGAAAATTTTAAGGTCCCTACCCGATAGATTTATTCTTAAGGCGACCGTGTTAAATTATTTACCCACTTTAGCCTCTACGAAATTAGAAGAGCTCGTAGGTGATTTACAAATCTATGAACTAGACATGTTTCCCTCTAAAACTGAAAAGAAAATAGATAAGGGTGTTGTTTTGAAAGCCCCAAAGGAGGAAAAATAAGTAGTAGAGAGTGAAAGTGAGAGTGACTCGGAAGATATGGATATGTTTTCTAGGAAGTTTTGAAAATTTCTTAAATTTAACAAAGATAAATTTAAAAATTCTAAGCATGACAAAGACGAAAAGGTCCCTAAAACTCTTAAAGAAAATTTAAATAAGGACGAGTCAAATAGGTGTTTTGGTTGTGAAGGGTATGGCCATAGGGCTTTTGAGTGCCCCACTAAACTAAGGAGAGATGGTAAGCAACTAATTTCCTACAATGCAACCCTTAGTGATAGTGATAAGGAAGAGGGACCCGATTCCCCCATTGAGCGTAACTTTATCGCGCTCATTGCTACTTATGTTAATAATAGTGAGAAATCATCCAATGATAACAACTTAATACATAACACTTCCGAGACCTTTGTTTGTGAAGCTATAAAAGATGATGGTAGTGAGAGTGGAGAAGAAAGAGAGAGTGAAAATGAAGAAGAGGTTGATGTGAGTGAACTTCAATTTGCATTTCAAGAATTATATGAAGAATCTATTAAATTAAAAAGAGCAAATTTGAAGTTAGAAGCTAATTTAAGAGAGCGTGTTGTGGTCATTAATGAGAGTGTTTTAGTGGAAGACCTTAGGACACGAGAGAGAGCTCTTCGAGAGAAGCTTGAGTATTTAGAAGGCGAGAGAGATAGCCTTAAGGGATTAATGGAATCTTTGAAAAAGGAGCTTCTCACGTTTGAAGAGAGCAATATTTTATTAGAGTCTCACATTGTAGATTTAGAAAATAAACTAAAAGACTCTAGTAAAGTCAAATTTGATTTTGGAGTGTCGTTCGACAAAAATAGATAAAATATTAGGAACGGTTTAAATTAAAAATGACACGTGTGGTTTAGGCTTCGATACTTGTAATGAGTCAACTCATAAAGCCAAAACCAATGTTTTAGGAGAATGTTCTAGGAACAATGGTATAGATCATTCCTTAGGTAATTCTTTTCGCCGAGTCTTTAGGTGCTCACATTGTGGTCGAAAAGGTCATCTTAGGAAATTTTGTTTTTATCTTAAACGAGGTCCTAGAAAATCCCAACGTAAGGCAACCAAGGTAGCCAAGATTCCTACACCCCGAGATCGTCATTCATCATTAGTTTGGGTTAGGAGATCCGACTTGGTAGCTTTACAAGATAGGATTTTTTATTCTCATTTACTTTCACACGATACCTCCCTTGCTAAATCTAAAGGTTGAATGTGTTAGTTGGTTGCATACTTTAGATTTTATAGTTCATGCTACTCTATCATGCTAATGCTTCTTAATCATTGTTCTAGTTTATACTTCATGCTTTACCACATGCTAGAATTATGATTGTTGTTTGTATTTTGTATTATAGTTGTTTCATTTTAGTTTGCATTAAATGAAAAATACAAAAAGATTTTTGTTTATCATTTGTGTTTTACCTTTTTAGTAATTTAAGATTAATTAAAAATTCAAATGATTTTTGTTTGTCTTTTGAGTAAATATTTTTATTTTGGTTAAAAATTTCAAAAACTCAAAAATATTTGTTTTTGTGTGTATTTTATTTGACACACTCAATGTGGCATATATTTTTATTAGAATCCCTTCTTTTTCGCTTCCATGTGGCTAGAACTTTTGGTTTAGATTGTCAATCTTTACTATGTTCTTTACCATGCTTACATCGAGTAAGTTGGATTTTGTGTTGACATAATGGATTCTATGTTTATATGCCTCAATTCACACATGCACGAGCTCTCTTGAAATCTTAACTTCACATGTATATTTGAGCTTTGTGAGGTGTTCTCCTACCAATCTTGTCATATACATATTATATGATCTAGGAGGACTAGTGAATGTTAAAATCCGTTACAAGTGAGATTTGTGTTAGATATACAAATGTTGTATATAAATGTGCACGGGGAAAGGCTCCGAAAGGAAATATCATCCTTTGTGAGTAAGCCACCGTTAGGAATGGACCTAAAAAAAATACGTGGTCCAAAGGCCTAAAAGAATAAAATATGGCATTAAAAAGAAAAATAATTACCAAGTCCTAGTTTTTATTGATATATTCATTCAAAAATAATATATGCTTATTGAGGGAGTTTCCATGGTATATCAACGGTTTGCACAATGTCCGTTTATCCTAGTCGAACTTTCAATGTCATGACTCTATTGGTTTGTAGAATCATCAACACTCTAGGCTTGTATGCATTGTGTATGTTTGTTCATTGAGTTCAATTTATATTGTCACATAAGGTTATATTCAAATGTGATGAAGTTTGCAATCAATTGAGAACTCCGTGAACATGTTTTAAGTGATTGGGTCTAAATCTAATTATTTCTAGTTCACACCCCCACACCTCCGTTTCCATATGACACATTTTTGCCATACGAGTGTGAAAATCTTTTTGTATTTTGTGTCATTTGTGTGTTTATATCTATATATATATGTGCGTGTGCATCCTTGGTATATCTAGAGTATGTATATATATGATATTTTTTTGTCTTTGCCTTGCTTTCTAGTCCATCTATGCTTCTACTTCATGATTGGTATCTATCTTGTTGCATTCTTTGTTGATATCACATGCTTAATACTTTATGTATCTTATTGGTATCATTTTCTTGCATCTTAGTTGGTATCCTAGTTCTTTGTATGAATTAGTTATGCTTTTGTTGCCTATATTCTTTCATGTTCTATGCTTTGTATGCACTTTTGTTTTATCAATTCTATCACCTTTGTCTCAACCTGAACAAAAAGGGGGATAATGAATGGGGGAGATTGGTATCTAATCCTATTGTAATTTTATCTAAGTTTAGGAGATTTAACTTAGGGGGAGAGCGCTATCTTCTTAGGTTGATCATAGTTGATAAAGGGGAGAATGAATTTTTGTGGAGTATTTATTTTATGCATTTAATATTCTTGGTATTCCCTATGCGTTTGATAGTTTGCTTAAGTGTGCAAGAATTCTTCTAAATGGTAACTTTCATTTTCGGCAAAGATATTGATCATTGGGTTGTGAGTCAAGCTATTGTATTTTTATTTTGGGTGGGACATTTTTTTTAAGTCTAGTAGAGTTTGACGGCCCTTTAGGATTTTGTTTTGATTTTTGTCCGGGAATAACCGAAGGGGGAGATTTGTAAGGACACAAATTTCCAATTGAGTCCTTTGTTGTTTTGGCTCAATTTTGGAAAAAAATGTTTGAGTCATAGGATAGAGTTATTGACCATCCTTCAAGCCTATGACATACTAAAGTTGATGATATAGCTAGCAGATTTGTAAAGCTTCATCATTGCCGGTTTACACGTGTCTCGGTTCTCGTCATCAACGTAGTTCCAATTTCTCCTAAGGTATGAATGCATTACATATATATATATATATATAGGAGATTGGAACAATTTATATTGGGTGTAATTTTATTTTAAACTGATGTTTATTTTTAGAAAGTTTCATTAAAACTTTGAAATAAAGTTTCTGGGATAAAAATTGAATTTTGAACATTCTGGAACTTCGTTCGAACGAGTTTTAACGTTCGAACGAGAATGTCGTTCAAACTAGTTTTCCAACGAGATTTCCCCATATGCGTCTGCAACTTTGTTAGAAGTGTCGTTCGAACAAAAATCTCGTTCGAATGAGATTTCAGGCGGGAAATTTTTCTGGCATTTTTAAGCAGTTTTTCCCATGTTCCCACTTACCCTTACCCACGAAATCTTGACAGAAGTTATATGTGCAGGAACCAAGTTTGAAAAAAGAACTTTTGACATTTCCTAAACACCTTTTTGAGAGAAAATTTTTAGAGAGAAATTCCTTAGTTCAAAAGTTCATGTTTTAAGTGTTTGCATTTTCAAGAACATTATTCTTAAACACTTTTGTTTACACCCATAGTGTGTGTGTTCCAAGCTATCATATATATATATATATATATATATATATATATGTATATATATATATATGTATATATATATATACATATATATATATATATATGTATATATATATATTTTTTTTTTTTTTCTTTTTCTTTTCTATATCTTGCTTGGAGTATTTGGCACCAGTTTTTACTCTACCAAATTGGAGAGTTCGTTTGGGTTTGCTTCTACATCCTTCAAAGAAGAAGTCTCATTTTTGGCTGTGGCATTCTCACATGGTGAAAGGCACCATGCGTGGTTGATGGTTGCTCTTAAAGTCTCATTGGTGGATTCCAAGGTTCTGGTGGAGTCCGGAATTGTCAACTAAGCGGAGGTTGGTACAAGAAGACGCATCAGGGGCTTGAAGGGAGTCGAGTGGAGTTGAGTAAGTCATTTGTCTTGTACTTGTAAAAATACCATACTTTGTGGACTTAAGGCTAGGTCCGTCCGAGATTTTTTCCCGTTGTGGGTTTTTCCTCGTACATTGCGGCGTAGTGGTTTGTGATTTGTTTTATCTTTCTTTATCACCTAGATGCATGCTTAGGACTAAAAAGATAAAAGATGGTTTAAATCACTTCTCATGATTAAGTTGGTGATAAAATTAATTTGGGTAATGTTTAATTGATTTAGTTCAAGTCATTAATTCTATTTGATAAAATTTTGTTTGGCCTAATTTGCAAAAATGAAATAATTAATTGTTACGCAAATTTCTAGGACTTGGGTTAAATTGGATTACGTGAATATTTTTGTGTTGTCTAATTTAAAATTCACGTTGTGTTTTGTTTATTTTAATTTGAAAGAAATTAAAATTAGTTGTTTGTGTGTGTTGTGTTGAGTCATCCTTATTTCTCATCTTTAAAAGGAAATTAATTACTTTGTAATATTTAAAATTGAGGGCCTCATCATTCCCAACAAGTGCCATGGTCGATGAGCTTTTTTTCGGAGTTTATTAAGATTCCGGGTGCTCAAGCAGTATTTAGGGTCACAGGGGGGCTTAATTCCTTCATAACACCACCAGCAGTACTACGAGCTCCCTTTATCTCCGGGGGGGGGGGGGGGGTTGTAATACCCCATAATTTTAGAATATAATATTTCGACTAATTATAATTCGCTAATTTAATATTAATTTCGAAATAAATTTATATTGGATGAATTTAAATTTAGATGAGTAAAATTTAAATTTAAAATAAACATCTATTCATGGTTATATAATTACAAAGCCCAATTTAACATAATGGGCATGTGAGTGAAAAATAAATAACACATAAATAAATTTACGGGCACATGTCGTTGTAACATATTAAAATGTCTAAGTGAAATAAAATAATTGGGGAGCATTTTGGGAAGCGTAAGAGACTCGATTTAGTTTTTTAAATATTTAGAAATAGTCCCGGGTCATAGGTATATAAGTTCGGGAACTTTGGGGCTAGTTGTGGTACGAATTCGAGTCCATTTGGGGATCCAAAAGTTGGGCTTTAGTCTCAACTCGAGATTAACACTAAGTAATCGTTTAAGTGGGGGTAAACCACTCCCCCACTACCATTAGAGAAAACCTAGATTTGTAGGCACGAGAGAGAAAAGGGAGAAACACCAAAGAAGGAAAAAAAGGCAATAATAAAGGGGAATTCAAGGGAGTTTTCAAAAAGCTTCTCCTCTACAAAATTAAAGGCAAGAATTTTCTTGTTTAAATTTATACTTTAAAATTTATTTCTTGATGCATATAATTATTCCTTATAAATTTCTGGGATTTAGTTTTGAACATGTTTGAGTTAATGACGAACCACATCTGTCGACGAATGATTTATATCTAGGAATGGTCCCAGAAATTAGGTATCGAAAATCTGGTTATTGAGGTTAGATTTCCTTTAGTTTTGATAGGTAAAGTAAATAATCAATGTAGAGACTGCTGTGTTAATTAAGGGACTGAAATCTTGTAGTAAATCCCTATACGAATACCCTTTATTATTGAGATTAAACAACATTGAAAACTAAAAAGATTTCTATTAACTATAAACCTTAACTGATGAAATTCAGTGGATCTGAATACAAAAGTGTTGGATTAATTTTCTAAACGTTGTCATAACTATTGTTGGGTGTATGACAATTTTTTGGGTTTTAAAACTGTTATGGGGAAGCAGGTATGGAGGATGGGGTTTGGGGAAAATGACGCAAGGTCGTTCAAACGAGGTGGGACCTCGTTCGAACGACACGTTATGTTGTGCGAAGGGGGGACCCAGTCATTCGAGCGATGTGGTGGGATATCTGACACCTTATTTCTTTTACGCTGGGATTTGGAATGGGTTCAGTTGATTTGGAATGGGTTTCGTTGATTGAGGTTAGAGTTTACTAAATAAATAAAGAAGGAGATGTTAAATGGGAAAATTGTTAACTAGTTGAATAAAGTCATGTCCACATTTAATTAATAATAATTACACATAAATAGTGGTTAAGTAATTATTTATGGTGTCAGTTTTATAATTTATTTAATGAGGGTATTGGGCCTAGGATTTTGGGGGTGAGTATTTTTATGAGTCCAAGTGAGTGAGTGGAATCGGGCCTGGGAAAATAAAGAATTTTATTAAGATACGGTTATGATCACATTAAAGAGGGAAAATTACAAATTACTAATAGGTTACGTAATTATTTTATGGGGTGGAATAAATAATTTATTAGATGATAAATTATTAATAAAAGGAAAGATGTTGTGTTCCTTGATTTGGACTTTTATGGTAATTATGAAATAATTACCTATACGTATTATATGGGATAATAATATGTACTATTATATATTTGTGTGCGGTCATACCAGTGTACCGTCCTATCAGCTCGGGGGTTCGGGCGTCAGGCCCCGTACCACACGCCGGCACAGGTGGGCTTGATGATGTGTAGGCCATATAGGTGCTACGTGGAGGCTCCACCCACAAGAGGTAGGATTGGTGCTGATCGTTTCGGTATCACCGCTGGGCATGGTCCGTGTACACAAGTGCCCTGCATAGTGACCGTTCCTGTATCACCACTTGGTAGGGCCGTGTACACAGGTGCCCTGGGAAATTATGAAAATTACAAATTAAGTGTAGTGTGTGCATTGGAATCATTGTTGCAGCTATTATTTGGGGATTTTTGGGATGCGAGACTACCACACTTAGATGAGGGGTGAGGTGTTTTATGCATGTGAGTGACAAAGGGGGAATAGTTGTTATGCATTGACTGTATTATTGCATCATAAATTAAATAAGTTAATTCTTGCCCACCTCGGGCTCTGACCTAAATTATAAATGTTTTCCACCCCCAAGTTGTATCTAGACAGGGATAGCAAGATTGTTTCTATATCAACCTTGCGATCTCTCAGTGCCTTGGCAACTTTCCAGATATTTGACTCTAGCCTGGGTGCTTTTCTGCTAGAGTTTAGTTATTTTTTTGGGGAAACATTGTAAGGTCATAAGCCAAGGATTTATTTATTTGTTTACTTTATGTTGGAGTGGTGATATTTACTTATGGTTAAATTTATTATTTAGTTGATATTGGTTGAGTTTAAATTATTGTCATTGAAATATTCATAAAGTTTCAACTTTCGGCCTTTTTAACTAATAATATTTATATTACGCTGTGCTGAGAATGGTATTAATTAATCGACAAGCTCCATCTTCGACGTATCGTGCCGGGACAACCTTTATGTGGGAAAATGGGGGTTGTTATAGTCAATATTAGAGAACGGTTCTAGTGTCCTTAGTACTGTGTTTAAGGTCGTTACGTTATGCATTGTGTTCTTTGATGTAGAGACCTATGTTTAGGAATCATTGTATTCTTTATGATCAGTTACTAATTCGAATCTTATTTTCTTTCAGATGGAAAATGGACCTAGGGGCAGAACGAGGCGAGTGGTTCCACCGGTTAAGGAGGAGGAGGCTCACCCGGAGCCACCACAGGCCCCACAGCTTATTACCCACGATAAGATAGCCACCATCATATCTCAGGCGGTCTCTATGACTATAACAGCCATGCTCCATCACTTTCCACCGCCATAGGAACCTCAGCAGCCACCACCACAGCAAGTGGCCATACTAGCACATACACCAAGTTATATGTGGGACAGAGCGCGGGAGGCCTTCGCTAAAGGCCAACTGCCAGAGTTTGCGGGCAGTTCAGATATTCTAGTGGCAAGTAGGTGGCAGAGGGATATTCAACAAAAATTAAGGATGGCAGAGTGTACACCCGTGCAGAAGCAGGTGTTAGCGTCATTCCAATTGGTGATGGCCGCACTATAATGGTGGGAAACGATTACGATGATAGCCGAGAGGGACAGTTTTATCGTAGATGAGTTTTGGGAGAGATTTGAGAGGAACTACTATCCTCGAGCAATGCAATCAGAGATGCATAAGAAGTTCATAGACCTTAAGCAGGGGAGTCTTACTGTGGCAGAATACGAGGAAGAGTTTACCGCTCTTTCCTATTTTGCTAACGAGGATGTGAGTACAGAACAGAGGAAGATAGATAAGTTTATGTCAGAGATGGCTTGTCACATCAGACAGTCACTGTTAGGGAATCTAACTTTCACTACATATAACCAGGTAGTGAATGTTGCTTTACTTCATTGCCGAGATTATAGGGCTTTTCAGAAAGATAAGGGGGAAAAGAGACACCACTTCAAGACGTCCAACCAACAGAATAAGGCGAATGGGAGTAACAGTTAGGAGGCCCCATAATCTTGGTCCCATCAACCTTCAGAGTAGTACAAGAGATATAGGGGTTCCGATGGGAACATATAGGGCCAACAGCAAAGAGGCCATCAGGTCCAAGGGAATCAAAATCAAGGCCAACAGAGGCTACATCCAGACAGGCACCAGTTCCAGGGAAATTGCTATGTTTGTAGTGAGAAGAGCCACTTTGCCAAGAGGCGTCCTCAGGATAATCGAGCGAAACAGGAGTTAGGGGGACAACGGGGACACTAGGCACCCCAGGGGGAGGGCTGACCACTGCAGGTACAACCAGTGGCGATAGTGCCGGACACGCTAGTACTATTGGCTCCACCTCGGGGACAGCAGCCGCAGCTGCAGTACGGGCGCGTGTATCACCTCGCATCAGGAGAGGGACTAGTGCCAATATAGACAGTGATTGTATGATCCCTAATTCTTTTATTTTGTAGGACATGATTAGTTTAGTACTAGTGCACCTCCTTAGTAGATGATATCTTATTTGCATATTGGGGAGGATATACTCCGTTTTGTTTAACCGCTTTATATTATTTTACCCGCGAGTTGAGGGACAAGCACCTATGATGCCTCTTGTGTTGGGGTATGGGAATTTACCTCAGGGGAACCTAAACCAGAGGGTTTACGTTGATATTTAAAGAAATAATTAAAATTTACAGTCGGATGTTGTGTGACTAGTTGATATTAATATTTATTTTCACGACGAAAAATACTAAGGAAATTATGACATCTTGAGTTCAAAAATGGTTAACTGTGCGACTATAAGGCCTGGAGAGCCTTATAAAATTTATCGAGCACATTATAGACATGGATTCTGGACTGACGGATCTCTGCGACCGACAATGCTAAATAGTAGTGTATCGGGAGGGTTCCTTATTTGAATTTCGCTTGCGAGACATCACACCCATGAAAATATCAAAGGTCGAGATCTGGGAGATGTTAGACCCTAGGAAATTTTGGATGATTGATTTTAGTATAATTAAATGGGTAAATTTATTGGAATTTAGTGTATCCCTTTGGCGATATGAGACTAGTTGACAATGGGTAAAAGTTAAAATATATATTATTACTGCACACATTCATGTTTATTTCCTTTTCTTTTAATATTAGGTTGATGGATCTCAATAACTGACTAAGCCATACAATAGTGTATCATGAGGTTTCCTTGTTTGGATTTCTCTTGCGAGACGTCCCGCGCACGAAATTGGAAAAAGTCGGATACTGAGGTCATTATTTTTATTTCTCATGTACATATATGGTGGTATATTTGGCATATGAATATGCTTAGTATGAATGGTACAAATTAGATGTTTATGTGACGTCTATCTTTGTTAATGTTATGTAAGTGTACATATAATGTGGAATATATGAACACCCCAGTAATGTTATGATAGGCATGGGTGAGACTTTTCTTTTATCTCATGGGATATGAGTGTGGAATAATTGAGCATAAACCTTGGGTTATAATGCGGATAAAAACATAAGGTTGGGCTTTAGAAAATTCGGAGGATGAAATTCTGTTATAAGGGGAGGAAAATATAATACCCCGTTATTTTAGAATTAAATATTTCGACTAATTTAAATTCGTTAATTAATATTAATTTGGGGGTAAATTTAAATTGGATGAATTTAAATTTAGATGAGTAAAAATTTAAATTTAAAATAAACATCTATTCATGGTTATATAATTACAAAACCCAATTTAACATAATGGGCTTGTGAGTGAAAAATAAATAGCACATAAATAAATTTACGGGCACGTGTTATTGGAACATATTAAAATGTCTAAGTGAAATAAAATAATTGGGGCGCATTTTGAGAATCGTCAGAGACTCAGTTTAGTGTTTTAAATATTTAGAAATTGTCCCCATTCATAGGAATATAAATTGGGGAACTTTTGGGCTAGTTGGGTTATGGATTCGGGGGGGGGGGGGGGTTCCAAAAGTTGGGCTTTTGGCCGAACTCGGGATTAATACTAATTAAGTGTTTAAGTGGGGGTAAACCACTCCCCCACTACCATTAGAGAAAACCTAGATTAGCCTCCACAGGAGAGAAAAGGGAGAAACACGAAAGAAGGAAAAAAGGGCAAGAACAAAGGGGAATTCAATGGATTTTCAGAGGGCTTCTCCTCTACAAAATTAAAGGCAGGAATTTTCTTGTTTAAATTTATGCTTTACAATTTATATCTTGATGCGTATAATTATTCCTTCTAAATTTCTAGGATTTATTTTTGAACATGTTTGAGTTGTTGATGAACCACACTCGTAGAGGAATGATTTATATATAGGAATGGTCCCAGAAAGTAGGTATCGAAAACCTGATTATTGAGGTTAGATTTCCTTAAGTTTTGATAGGTATTTTGGGAAAAAGTGAATAATCAATGTAGAGACTGCTGTGTTAATTAAGGGACTGAAATTTTGTTTTACATCCCTATACGAATACCCTTTATTGCTGAGATTAAACAACGTTGAAAACTAAAAAGATGTCTCTTTAGTATAAGCCCTTAACTGATGAAATTCAGTGGATTTGAATACACAATTGTTGGATAAATATTCTAAACGTTCTCATAACTATTGCTGTGTGTATGAAGATTTTTTGGGTTTTAAAATTTTCCTGGCGAAGAAGGTATGGAGGATGAGGTTCGGGGAAAATGACGCAAGGTCGTTAAAACGAGGTGGGACCTCGTTCGAACGACATGCTATGCCCCGCGAACGAGGGACCCAGTTGTTCGAGCGATGCGCTGGGATATCTGACACCTTCTTATAAGGACACACATTTCCAATTGACTCTTAATGTAGTGTTAGCTCAATTCTGGACAAAATATTTGAGTCATAGGATAGTGTTCAAGTGTATCCATCCAAGCCTATGACATGTTAGTTGAAGACGTAGCGGCTAAGTTAAAGCTTCATCAAATGCTGAGTTTGTTGTGCCTCGTTTCTATGTCTACAACATGTGTTCCGTTTACTCCTAAGTTATGAATGCATTACATATTTATATACGAGCTTGGAACAATTTTAATTGGGTGTAAGTTTTGTTTAAACTGTTGTTTATTTTCAGAAAGTTTCGTTAAAACTTTAAAACAAAGTTTCTGGGCTAAAATTGAATTTTGAACATTCTGGAAAGTCGTTCGATATTGTCGTTCGAACGAGATTTTCGTTCGAACGAGAATATCGTTCGAACGAGAATATTGTTCGAACGAGGTTTGCCAACGACCTGCCTATGGAACTTCGTTAGAAGTATCGTTCGAGTGAGATTTCAGGCGGGAAATTTTTCTGGCAGTTTTGAGCAGTTTTTCCCATGTTTCCACTTACGTTTACCCACTAACTTTTGGCAGAAGTTATATGTGCGGGAACCAAGTTTGAAAAACTAACTTTTGACATTTTCTAAACACCTTTTTAGAGAGAAATTTTTGAGAGAAAATTCCTAAGTTCAAAAGTTTGTGTTTAAGTGTTTGTAGTTCAAGAACATTATTTGAAAAACACTTTCTTACACCCTTAGTTGTTTATTCCAAGTTTCCATATAAATATCTTGCTTGGAGTGTTTGGCACCGGTTTATCTCTACACCTTAAAGAAGAGAAGTTTGGGTTTACTTCTACATCCCTCAAAGAAGAAGTCTCGTTGTTTTGCTGTGGCATTCTCACATGGTGAAAGGCACCATGTGTGGTTGACAGTGTTTCGAAAGTCTCATTGGTGATTCCAGGGTTCCGGTGGCGTTTCGGGATTATTGACTAGGCGAAGGTGTTTATAAGAAGACACGTCAAGGCTTGGAAGGAGTCAAGTTGAAGAAGTAAGTCATCTGTCTTGTAATTGTAAAACCATACCTAGTGGACTTAAGGCCAGGTCCGTCCAAGGTTTTTTCTCGTTGTGGGTTTTTCCTCGTACATCGCGGCGTAGTGATTTATTTGTTCATTTTATCTTTTTTAAAATTCACCTTAGATGCATGCTTCGGTAAAAAGATAAAATTTGGTTTAAATAATTACTTACTTAAATTGGTGCTAATTTAAATTTGGGTATATGTTAATTTAATTTAAGTCATCATTTAATTGGTTAAAATTGGTTTGGCCTAATTTGGTAATATTGAAAATATGATGTAGGCAAATTTCTAGGACTTGGGTTCAATTGGTTTAAGTGAAAAATGTATTTGTTGTCTAATTTAATTTCACTTTGAACTTGTTTAATTTTAATTTGAAAGAAATTAAAATTTGGTGTTTGTGTGTGTTTAATTGAGCCATCTCGCTTCCGTATCTCAAAAATGAAATTGTAATTACTTTTTGTAAAATCTGTAAAATTGGGGGCCTTGTGTTCAAACACTTCTTCCTTTTATGCTTGGATCTGGAATGGGTTCAGTTGATTTGGAATGGGTTTCGTTGATTGATTTTAGGGTCTATTGAATAAATAAAGAGGAAGACGTTAAAGGGGAAATTGTTAACTAGTTAAATAAAGTCATGCCCACATTTAATTAATAGTAATTACACATAACAAGTTGTTAAGTAATTATTTATGGGGTGAGATTTATAATTTATTTGATGAGGGTATTGGGCCTAGGATTTTGGGTGTGAGTATTTTTATGAGTCCAAGTGAGTGAGTGGAACTGGATTTGGGAAAATAAAGAATTTTATTAAGATATGGTTATGCTCACATTAAACATGAAAAATTACAAATTACTAGTTGGATACGTAATTATTTTATAGGGTGGAATTAATAATTTATTAGATGATAAATTATTAATAAATGGAAAGATGTTATGGACCTTGATCTGGGCTTTTATGGTAATTATGGAATAATTAGCTATATATATTATATGAGATAATAATATGTACTATTATATATTTGTGTGTGGACATACCAGTGGACCGTCCTATCGACTCGGGGGTTCGCACGTTGGGCCGCATACCACACATTGTCACAGGTGCGCTTGACGATGTGTAGGCCATATAGGTACTACGTGGAGGCTCCACCCACTTGAGGTAGGGCTGGAGTTGACCGTTCCTGTATCACAGCTGGGTATGGGCCGTGTACAGGTGTCCTGTGTGGGGACCGCCCCCAACTTTTGTGTGTTTTGTGATGTTCGCTTAGGATAAAGGATTCCCCTGGACTTGCCGATAGAGCACAAAATAGACGCCCACGATAGATGCCCTTGTGTGCCATATATATATAAAGGATATTTATATAATCACCCAGACTTTATATGAGATAAATTGAAATGTCTAAGAATGTGTACATAAATTAAAATTGTGACCCTTTATTGCATAATAGATGTTAATGCTTCTTATGTGGAAATTATGAAACTGGGAAATTATGAAAATTAAAAATTAAGTGTAGTCGGTACATTGGAATCATTTATCCATTTTATTAAAATGACTCATAGTCCTAGTTATTATTTGGGGACTTTTGGGATGCGAGACTTATCACACTTAGATAAGGGGTGGGGTATTTTATGCATGTGAGTGACGAAGGGGGAAAAGTTATTTTGCATTGATCGTATTCTTGCATCATAAATTAAATAAGTTAATTCTTGCACACCTCGGGCTCTGACCCAAATTATAAATGTTTCCCCCAAGTTGTTTGTAGACAGGGATAATAGAACTGTTGCTGTACTAGCCTTGCGATCTCTCGATGCTTTGCAGCTTTCCAGATATTTTTCTCTAGCCTAGGTGCTTTTCTGCTAGAGTTTAGTTATTTTATTTGGGAAACGTTGTAAGGGAATAAGCCCAAGATTTATTTATTTATTTACTTTATGCTCGAGTGGTGATATTTACTTGTTGTTAAATTTATTATTTAGTTGGTGTTGATTGAGTTTAAATTATTGACATTGAAATATTCATAAAGTTTCAAGTATCGGCCTTTTAACTAACAATATTTATATTACGTTGTGCTGAGAGGTATTAATTGATCGACAAGCCCCATCTTCGGCGTATCGTGCCTGACCTACCTTTACGTGAGAAAATGGGGGTTGTTACTGGGGGTGCTCAAACGACGATTAACAATGTTGTTCCACCAACACCGCCACTAAATGCCCCACCCTTTGCTATGGGAGGAGCTGCTCATAATGCTGATATTACGCAAGCTATAACTTTTGTTACATGTCTAGACAGTGGCACGCCAATCACGCTACCCATCGCGGTTCCAATGGTGGTTGCTCTTATGCAGTTTAGCCCTCCCCCCTTAGTATGGAGTAAATGAAGAAGTAACTTTAAAGGAAGATGGTAGCTTCTAAGGTTGGAGGATAATATTCCTTGATATATGAAGATTTTCGCACTCCGTACCCAGAGGAGTAAAATAATGAACCCTATCCAGTGGAGTATATCCCACCATTATTCGAAAAGTATACTAGAAAAGGGTGAATCCCAAGGAGTATGTTAAAAGGTTCATTGAAACCTTGGGGCCCACGGCAATAATAAGAAGCTAAGGTTGAGAGAGTTCTTAAAATCTCTAACTGAGAAGAATTACACGTGGTATTCCAGTCTAGCGCCAGATAACATGGCCACTTAGGAAGATCTCCATGTCCAATTTCTACAAAAGTTCTTCTTGGCAGAGGATGAATTTACACTTACACAACTAGCGCGAGAAAAATAGAGCCCGATGAGGATGTTATGGCATACATCGGGAGGTTCCGCGAGAGAGGAAACAAGGGAGAATAAACTCTTAAATTTTTTTGCAAGGGGTTTGTTACCCGAATATATATGCCATTTGATAAATGAAACTTGAGAAGGAACATTCGCTGCATTTTTAAATTTTGCGCTGGACATTGCCTTGATCGTAAAGCCACTTCCAACACCATTAGCCTTATCGAGTTTGTTGCTGAAACCATTAGGTAGCTCGGGGGGAGGGCTACCCCCTCGTGTAAACTACACTGACGATGAAGATGGAAGACAGGGAGATGGAAATTGCGGCTAAAGAGGAAGAGATAGAGGTAATAAGAGGAAGTTCGATAAAAAAAGATGATCCCTTGGAGCTACCTTTCACAGTTGAACAAGATGTTGAGGCCTATGATCTCATGGTATGTGATAAAATGTGCTGGATCGTTGTGTCCAGCATGACACTTACCAAGCGAGAGGACAGAGAAAGCCTAAAGTTCTGAGTGATCTACAATAAGTTAGGACACCCAACAGGCAAGTATTTTGCGCTATGAAGACTTTGAAAAGCACGTTAAGGAATGAGACATTCAGTTGTCGCAAATAGATGTAAATAACAACCCTTTGCTAGTACACGGGGAAAATATGGCCAGCGCTTTTAATGAGTAGGCAAAATGTCTGAGAGAGCAGAATTGGCTTCGCGAGGAAGATTTTGAAGAGTCCATGGAAGAATGTCTGTTTCAGATGTCTCAATTGATGCAGGATGATTAAATAGAAGGTTAGTGGAGTCCGATCAATGATCTAAGTAGGCAGATGAAAGCTTTCTCCCTAATGGCAGTGAACGCTATGATATCGTATAATTAGTCCACATACATATACGTTGCAAAGATTTATGAGTTGGAGGAAGAATAAGTAGCTTCATGGGTGGAATGTGCTGCGATTGCATGATCACAAAAATTTGGTTGGTTTCTTGACCAAGTGGGGTTGCCCAAGAGTTTTCGACTGGAGGTCACGCGAGCAATATTAAAAATCGCTAAGAAAAACATGTCTCCAAACCTGCGATGAAGGGGCCCAATGGCTAAGCTAGTGAGAAAATTCCTCTCGAAGGTTACATTCTCGGAGGCTGACAGATCAGTTAGATATCCCCAAAATAGGCTGCTCAATATGACCATAAGCATCAAGGAGTGTAGTTTCAACTATGTCTTAATGGATGGGGGAGCCTCCATTAATATCATGCCCATGGGGTCCTTTTATGCCTACAACATATTTGAGATAAGGATTGTGCAAAATCCTTTGTCAATCTCTCGGTATGATAATCAGTCCTCCAAGTCAATTGGCTTTTTTTAACGTGGGAATCAAGAAGGGTAATATCACTTCCCATATTAAATTTAATTTTATGGGACCATGAGCCATTCTATTAGTTGCTCGTAGGAAGGATGTGGATGCATAACCATGGGATGGTGCTTTCCACACATCACCAATATGCTAAGGTAAATATCAAAGCGAAAGAAGTAATCATTCGGTCTTTTAAGAAGCCTTTCGCTCGAGATGAAGTTCACTTAGTGGATGTTACCTTTCATACAGAGTTGGCTGAGGAAGCTGCCGTACTCACTTGATATAATGAAGATTTAGGATTCCCAACACTAAGAAAAGGCACGTGTACCAGCTCGCTAGATAGTGGCCTATGAGGAAAAGGAAGTTATTTGCAAGGCAGTTAAGCCTCCTAGTCTGTCTAGACAGCTGCGTGATAAGATGAAGCCAATTATTGTTCCCATTGAGCATCAAGTACAATAGTAAAATGTGCTTAATAGATTCTCATCAAGAGAATTGGAAGAAAATAGCCGCAAAAGAGCCCACCAGGAGGAGAACTCTAGCCAATGCGAAAGGGTGGTGTTAGCTAATGGTAAAATCATCTACAAACTCTGAAGATGTGAGCGAGTAGCTGAAAGCCAAGATGATGAGGCTAACCCGGTCTATGAATGTTTTTTGGTGGATGACTTGGGCCAGTGCTTGGCGATTGAAAAATTTAATATCCAAGAATTTATTGAGGAGGTTAAGGATGAAGCCGAATGCATAAAAGACAAGCTAAAGCCCCAAATACAAGAGTTAGAACAGATAGGCTTAGCAAGAGAAGGTGATGATCTTAGGACAATGTTTATCTTGAAGGATCTTGATTATATAGCCAAGGGTGGTCCAGTGGAGCTACTATAAGATTTCAAGGACATCTTTGCGGGGAAGTATACTGAGATTTCGAGGTAGATAAAGAGGTGAGTTACCATAAGCTGAATGTGATACCATCGGCAATCCCAATAAAATAGGCCACTTGAACGTATATGGAAGAGCTGAATCTGAAGATAAAGGATGAAGTACAGAGGTTGGTCGCTACGAGCTTCATTATGCCTATCCAACATTCTATTTGGTTGTTTAGTATTATGCTAGTATGGAAGAAAGACAATAACCAAATTAGGATCTGTGTGGATTTCAGGGATTTGAACTCGGCCCATCCAAATGATGAGTTCCGGTTGCCTTTTATTGACATCTTGATAAATGCAATAGTGGGGCATAAGGTGTATAGCTTTGTGGAAGGCTATATGGGATACAACCCGATCAAGATGGTTCCGGAGGATGCTGAGAAGACTATCTTCCGTACTACGTTATGTAACTTCATATATACAATTATACATTTTCGACTAAAGAATACAGGTGCTACTTATAAAAGAACCATGTTGGCTATATTCTATAATCTCTTTCATGAGATTGTAGAGTTTTATTTTGAGGATCTGGTCATAAATTCTAAGAGGGAGACTGCTCACTTGGCAGACTTGAGGAGGATGTCCATGAGATGCATAAAGTACAAACTAAAGATGAACCTATTAAAATGTGCTTTGGGGTAATGAGTGACAAATTCCTAAGGTTTGTTGTGAACAGGTACGGAGTGTAAATTGACCTTGACAAGCAAAAGGGAATCCTCAAAGTGCCAAGGCCCAAGTCTGCGAAGGAGTTGTAAAGTTTCTTGGGGAAGGTCTACTACCTAAGGAGGTTTGTGCCTTGGCTTGATGAGGTCACTCACCCACTAATGCAGTTTCTGTGGGCAAAGAACAAATTTTTATGGGAGCAACCACATCAGGAGGCTCTGGACCTATTGAAGAGGCCTCCAAAAATAGGCATTTCTCTATAGCTCTATCTCGCATCTACTAGAATATTTATTGGAGCATTGTTGGATCAAGAGGTAGAGGGTGTAGAGAAACCTGTGTGTTACTTGAGCCGAATCATACATAGGCCGGAGTCTTGGTATACTGGTACTAAGAGGCATTATTTGGCTTTTATATTTGTTGCATAAAAGTTTAGGCATTACATGTTGTCTTTTATGGTTCACATTATAACTGGATGTGACCACATAAAGTTTTTACTTGCTAAAATTGTGCTAATGGAAGGACATCCATATGGTTTCTAATACTTTCAGAATATGATCTTAAATGCATGGTTCCTCGAGCCATCAAGAGCCAAGCTTATGCAAACTTGTTGGCCATTTTCCTATCTGGAACCTTCGAGCCACCAATCGAATAACTTCCAAGAGATGTTCTCCCAGCCAATTATCTAGAAGGCGATTTTGAAGAATGGAGTATGGAGTTTGATGGTTCCTCGACTGCAAATAAAGAAGGAGCATGAGTGATTCTGAGCAAAGGGGGAGAGGAAGTTCGATTGTGCTTTAAGTTGAACTTCAGTTGCTCAAATAATGAATCTGAATATGAGGCCATGGTGTTGGGGCTATTAGAAGCCTTGCGAAGGGGTATCCAGATACTCACAATAAAGGGATATTCTTACTTGGTGATGAAGCAGGGGAATGGCGAGTATGCTCTAAAGAATATGAGTCTGGCACCCTACCGAATAATTATACAAAGGATACTCGACCAGTTTCATGAAGTAAAAATTAAGAGACACCCCAAGATAATGAACAAACATGATGATGCCTACGCTATGATTGCCTGAAAAATTACCTGCGAAGGAGACTAAATAACCATTCGAATCACTAAGAGGACAACTTCCTCAACTGTAATCGATATGCTACCCACTAATGATAGCAATGATTGGAGAGGTAAGATAAAAAATAAGCTGGAAATAGAGGGAGGACCACTAAGTTTGGTTGATCTCATACAATACTTTACCATTGCCGGTAGTTTGTACTATAAGAACGAGGGAGATTGGTTGTCCAGGTGTGTGGACCATGAGGAAGCTGAGAAAAAGTTAATAAAAATGCATAGAGAAAGCTGTGAAACCACATAAATGACTTTGCACCGAAGGATCCAAAGAAAAAGCTACTTTTAGCCTACGATGAGGCAGGATGTTGCGATACTGTAAAGAGATTGTAGGAAGTCCCGATTGTATTATCAGGCTACTGAATGCAATTTTATAGACCAACCATCTAACTAGAGGCAACCATATATTGACATGTTAGCAGATGGAATTGTGCTCTTAGAAAAAGATGATGCTGCAAGGGTGAAGCGACGAATACCTAGATACTACGTTCAAGAGGTGTAACTATATCGAAGAGGTTAGCATGACAGGCCTCTAATGTGCATTAGGTTGAAAGAAGCAGAGGAGGTAACGTATGAGATAGGTCACATTGGGGAACAAAATTCTACGATCAATTAATAACTTAGAGTTATTTTTGGCCTACTATGGAGAAAGACTGTGCAGAGTTCGTTTGGAAATGCAAGTCATGCCAACTCGATGGGAATATGATTCATGCCCCTTCGGTGGACCTACACTCTCTCTACTCCTTTCCCATTCCACACATGTGCGTTCGATCTAATAGGGGTAATAAACCCCTCCTCAAGGGGTAAGATCTGGATACTTGTTACTACATAATGTTTTCACCAAATGGGAAAAGGCTATACCACTAAGGAAAGCCACAGTTGGGGTGGTTGCACGATTTATGAAGGAGTATGACATTTGTTGATTTGGCATCCCAAAGGTGTTCCTATCAGATAATAACACCCCATTTATGAATAGCGATGTGAGATTGCTCACTAAAAAATACTCTATCATTCATCATAAGTTAACTGTGGCATGCCCAAAGTGCAATGGGCAGGGAGATGCTACTAACAAGATGCTGGTGAACATCCTCTTAAATATTCTAGAAGATTTTCCAGGAACTTGGGATGACAAAATATCGGAGGTCTTGCGGGCATACAGAACAACTAAGAGGAAACCTTTAGACTACACTCATTTCCTTTCAGTAGAGGTAGAGGTACCTCATACACGATACAACCTGTGAAGCGCAATGCTTCCCCACAACAGGCATGTATAACTTGAAGCACTTGAAGAGCACATAGACAATGCAAAGAGTCACTTCGAGATGTATAAAAAACAGCGGTCTAGATCCTACGATTAATTAGTGAACCCAAGAAAGATCCAGGAAGGGGACTTAATATTGAAGGCTTTCACAGGGCACATTCGGGGTCTCTCACTACGTAAGTTTAAAGTAAATTGGGAAGGCCCATATGTTGTTCGAAAGGCACGTGACTCAGGTTATTGTGAGGTGATAGACAGGGTTTCCCCGCGGTGTCGTGTCATCGACGCTAGTCGTTTGTTATATTCGGCTCACCACTCTATACAAAAACCTATACTATGTATACACTCTTTTAAGGGAGTATAGCGGCTAGTCCGGGTATCGAATCCACAAAGATAAGTTGCTAGAATTTAATTGGTTTAATATTCCTAAAATAAAAGTGTAAAAGATAATTTCTAACAAAAAGGAAAAGATAACAAAAGGAAAATATTAAACTGGGCGAATGTATTTAAACTAAATTAACAAAGCGAATAAAAACTATAGGTCGAATATCCCTCACCCCCAGTTAATTAGTATAAAATGGTTACATGGGTCGACGAGTTATTAAGGTTGCGTCTCGTTTCGTCAATTAATTAAATCAAGAGTTGTCACACTCCTAAATTCGCGTAAAAGACTAATAAGATTTTAGCGTCAACAAATACCCCGAAAATTACACACGAAAGGTCGTAAATACGGAGCATACATGATATACACCGTTAAATATCCTAGGCATAATAACTAGTACAATACACTCGAAATAAATACGTAAACCCCATCAACAAAGCAAAGCAACCAAACAACCCAAAGTAAGTTCAATTCGACACAATCTAATTTAAATTAGCCGCTAAACATATTAAATGACATTAAATAAATTAACTAATTAATTAAAGCATAATAATTAAATTAACACTAATTAAATTAAACTAGGCTAGAATAAATGAAAAAGCATGAAAAATAAGGAACAAAGCTTAAATAAGAGAAGAAGAAGATGAATAATGTCCACTTACATAAATGGGTGTCAAACCACCAAGAAATGGAGGAGAGGGGTTTATCTCCACAAAATCCCCCCCCCCCCCCCAAAAGTCTAAACCATAAAACAAATGAAAATGGGACTAAAACTAAGAATTTACATGATCCCTACAAAAATAAACCAAGTCTCCTATTTATACTAAGTTGGAATTAACAAAGAAAAGAAAAGAAATAAGAAAAGAAAAAGGGAGACAAGTCTCCAAATTAATTAACAAAAGAAAAAGGAAAAAGAAAAATAGAAAGAAAGAAAGAAAGCTACAACAAAAATCGGACCAAAATACAGAGTACTGGTCAAATGGGTGTCGTGACCGGTTGACCGCGCGTAATTGGGGTGCCCACTATCTCCAACCCACGGCAAAAATGGAAAACGCGGTCGACCACCGGTGATCGGCCAGTCGATCGGCGCTGCTAGAAACTTCCAATTCAGCTCATAACTTCGCATAACCCACTCCCATGGTTAAATATGGAGAAAAAGATCCATGCCCATTGATGGTTGCAAACACCAAATCAAGACCCATTTCCAAAAAATGCCAACAAAACCCCAACTCCATATATGACCAAAGCCATTCTTGGAAGCCAAAATTGCAACCAACTTGTGTTCCACCATTAAAATGCCAAAACCCACTTCCAAGCTCCATAACCTTCATAACCATAAATGGTCAAAGCTCAAGCTCCATAAAAGTGGCTAAAGAGACCCATTTGCGTGTGTGGTCCCAAATCAAGCTCCAATTTCGGACGAAAGGCTCGAATTTCGGATGAAACCAAAACTCGAGCCTAGGGCCAAATCGCCATTTCTTTTGATGCAAAAAAAAGTGTTGCGGACATAGGTCGAATTTATGGAATTGTTATTAAAGAAGAAAGGGGACATGAAAGGAATTATTTAAATTGTTATTTTTCTTATAATTCTTCCTCCGATTAAATGTCCGTGTTTCCTTCGTTCGGAATCTGATTCAAGCACCGTTCACGGCCACGCGAAGCTTAGCCCGAGGAATGAAACTTTCATAAAGACCTCGGGCAAAAATCCCAAAGTGTAAAATTACCGAAATGCTCCCGAACGTGCGAATCACGACGAAACTTAACCAGAACGTGCTCAAACTTCATACTAAGCATCGTAACACCTATAAAAGCTTAATGATATCTCAAATAACATGTTACCATATAAAACAAAGGTTGTCTGATTATCGAGCATAATTATAGCAATTACGGTACCCGAGGGCGCTAAAATGCATTGGTTCGATGCAATATTCGATACGAATCATGAGGTCTCTAATGTTGAAGATGACGTTACTTTCAAACTTAATAACAAGTGGATCAAAATTTATCATGTTTAGAAGCACTTGGAATTATTAGTCTATTCTTCTTTAGACTTATTTATTATTTCAAATCTTAAAGTTTGTAGAGAGGCTGTTCTCACAACTTAGCAAATAAAAAATATATGAAAATTTGTTTATATAATATGAGAATATTGTGTGATGAAATAAGGCAGTGTAATTTTTTATGGCACAAAGATAACTAGTATGCAATGAAGAAATAGGAAACACTTTCATTGAATTCATTCAAAGTCAAGAAAATAATAGCATTAAAAAAAAGAGGAACTACTACCTCAGGGTACATATCCAAAAAAGCGCAAAACAACAACAATAAAATCCTAATAATCACCCGGGTCGTCTATGACAAACCACAAGTTGGAAGAATCTAGTAGTCTATGGTAATGGCGAGGCAGCGTAAAGGCCAAAGAAGACTGCTCACTCATTAATTCTGCCATATCTTCCTGGTGACGAACCATCACCTACTGTAGTTGGTTTACCTTTGCCTCAACTTTGTCTAAGGCCTTTCGAATAGCAAGAACTTCCTTCTCAGCCTTGGCAATCTCATCACTCAAACTTATCATTTTTTAGTAATCGCATCTTGTAAGCGGTTTGCAGATTGAAGTTTGGAATAGAAGGTAAGCAAGTAAGCTTTCTTGAAAGCCTTTAGCATGTCAGTCAACCACCTCATGAAAAACCCATCACCAACAAGAACATTGGTTTTCCCCAATAACTCTTTGATCTTTGATGTAATAAAGGATTATAAAAGGGTGTGTAATACGTCGCTTAAGACCGTAAAAAATACCAATAACTTGCAAGCCATTATAACAGGCAAAACTTGGACACAATGAGAGGTCAAAATAGAAGGATGTCGATCCAACAATCGTTCGATCAGCTCCCGGTATGGCATTGTTAAAATATGGTGAAAATCAACCAAAATTTGCTTCTCAACTTTGACAGGGGAAACCTCAGGAGAATGTACGCTAAAAGCACTATCATTCGCAGAAAAAAAATTTGTATTAGAAACCCTATCACCTCTTGTAAAACTAGAGTGGTGGCTCGGGCAGTCTCCTCAACATTTTGTCCAACAAGGGGCAGAACAGCTTGGTCCATAAGGCCCCCAACTACCACATCACCCTCCGCAACCTCCTCATAGGTAGCCTCTGGAGCCACTTTTTTAATAATGGTAGCAAGTTCCTCCATAATGACTGTGTGGTCAACTTTAACCTGAAAGAAGTGAAGAGGAAATGAAAGTTAAAAAAAGGCAAAACTCAGGCATAACGGATGTTCAAAAGTACAAGCTTACTTAAAAGGCCGTTATGGTGGATTGACTAAGTAAATTAAGCATTCCTAAAGCCCTAGTTTATCTAAAGGACCTTTATAACTACTCAACTAGGTACATTGAGAACGCTTAAAAGTCCCAATTTACTTAAAGGACCATTGTGGTTGCTCGACTATGTAAATTGGGCATTCCTAAAACCCTAATGTAATTAAAGGACCTTTATGGTTGCTTGACTAGGTATATTGAGGGCGCTTAAAAGTCCCAATTTACTTAAAGGACCTTTATGGTTGCTCGACTAAGTAAATTGAGCATTCACTAAAAAAAAGTGGCTTTTGAGATGGTGGCCTAACAGTCCCAAAAGACGGTTTATCCGTCTCAAATAATTTTTGGGATGGCTAAGGGGGGGTCTTTTTGATAGGGGGTTATAAATGTTTTTTGTGATGCCACAGTCGTCTCAAAAAAAGGTTTTTGAGACAGGAATAGATCCGTCTCAAAATCTCATCATTTTATATGACCCTTTTGAGACGGCAAGAGAGTTGTCCCAAAAGAATGTTTTTGAGACAGGAATTATTCCGTCTCAAAATGTTACTATTTTACAAGAACTTTTTGAGAAGGAAAGATAGCCGTCTTTAATATATTTTTGGGATAGTTTTAACCATCCCCAAAGAGGTGGAGATCTTAAAATATTTGTGCCAATATATTATGGACAATACAATCTATCACTAAAGTTTAATATGGCATTGATTGCATTTGAGATAATTTATTAAAGCATCGCCGAATGATTAAAAAAAATATAATACATAAGATGATTTTCAACCAACACAACGAACGCATCATTTTCATTCAACAATAGTTTTACCTACAAGCGTCTCTAAATATTCATCAAAACAAAAATTATAACACTTAGTTCAAATATTCGACTTGATAACAAAATTACATTAATTTCTTATAGTCCAAAACATGAAATGATTTTATCTGAGTAATCCCGCAATCTTAAAGCGTACGACCTCCAAAATCACTGATTAGCATTGCATGTTCTACAAAAGTTTCCACCTGCAAAAACAAAATTATTGAGTTACATCAAAATTATTATCCCACTCATCAAGAATACAAGGTGCAATGAATCAATATAATATATTCTCATCACAAACAATATAAATTTTAAAGTATGATATCCTTTTAATAGATATCTAACTACTATGATTTTTAAAAAAATTCCACGGAGTCTCGTTCATTTATTCATGAAAACCACAAGTAGCCAACCTGTTTTAAATATTAAAATTGATTCTAAGAATGCTATACACCAACCAAGAGCAAAATGTCACCACCACCATAACAAATTCTCACCACGACCATAGCAAATTTTCACCACCACCATTGAAAATTTAACTTTAAAATAGAGAATTTTCCACCCCCAAATCTCTCATTATATATAAGTTATTATAAGAGATAATACCTTCTTCACAGGGGGACTTCCTGGTAGTGATTTTGAGAAACTTACCGGCATTCTGACAGGTCCGTTGGCCCTCAATTTCTTGTCCTTGGCACCACGAACCAAATCTGCACATAGTGTCATTTATCATGCATTTATTGGAGAACAAATTAATAGGTGTATAAAATGAAGTTACAACTTATTAATTTATATACATTATTAATAATAGAAACCACATTCAAGAATCACCAAGATAGGAATAATCGTTTCATTAAAAGTGAAGTGATCTAATTATTAGAAAACAAACTGAAACTACAGTTCTGTTGAAGAAATAATAATAAATGAAAAATCAAAACGAACCATTTTTAGCTCAGCAAGATAAATTGAAACTACAAACTGATAATTATTTAAAATATACAATAAAAGTTCATAGGTTACAAATAAAATCAATTGTTGTTCCCAATTATTGCACATCACTATACTGTTGATAACGATCAAAGTTAAAATAACAAGAAAACAATGCACTGAGAATATGTTTGTCTTAGCACAAACATATTCTAGTGAATTATGCAACCCTTTGCATAGTTCAGCTCTAATGTCAGTTTGGTGATTGCGGATCCATCTCAATTTTTGTGTTTCTATCTTCACATAATTATCCACCATATATTGTTGAAACAGACGCCCTCCCCGGAGAAGAAGGCTTTGGTCACCATGCCAAATATTTTTATTAAAATAAGTTGTCAGTAACTTATAGAATTTGAAATTTGTATTTAGCATTATAAAAAAGGAAATTTATGAATAAGATCACCTGCAACATATATGCATAATAGTCGCGACATGTAACACGCCTTTCACTTTTGGTGCATCTATCTTGATGAACTCGTCCATTTTTGTACCGATCGTCAATATCACTACTCGAAACAGTGTTCTCTTCTGCATAAAAAATGTCAGTAGGCAGTCATTTTTTTTCCTTTAAGTTTATTAATATGGGTAATTAATTCACCTTCTCTAGATGATTCTTATGTGGTTGATGTTGTGGCATTCGCACCTTGTAAAACTGTTAATTATGTTTAAAATTTATGTGGTGTAGTCCTTTAAATATTTATACAAGTAATTTATATAAGTTATACAATGAACCAAATCATCCAGGATGAACAAAACGAGTAGGCTTCCCATTGCAAATGACTATAGTGGCAACATTATTTTAATAACAATAAGGAGTTCATTACAATTAAGAACCGGAATAAATTATAAAATGGGTAGAAAATTATAAGAGTCGTAGTTTCTTTTCTATTATTTTCTCTAATTTGAGATGTCAAAACAATAAACTTGTTTTACTATCCTCAATTTTTGTGGGCCATCGACTCCTAACATCCAATTGTGCATTACACATGCAACACTAGACTGGTGAATATGTTTAAGTCTCTTAATTGAAATTTTGTATAATATAGTTGTTTTCAATTAGGTGGTCAAAAGTAGATTGGAAATTTGGGACCGCAAAACTTTAATATTAAAACCAACTCGTGGAATGTTTAAAGACACTCTTTCTTCTAGTCAATAGCAACTCAAATACCTGTATTGAGTTAACAATTCTTTGTAAACCAACGCAAACCCTCGGGTATGTTTGGGGTTGGTGTTCCCACCATGATTTCGCTAGAATATGTGTAATAGCTGGGAGATGACCTGCACAAACACCAAAGACACAAGAAAATAATCAAAGTCTAGCAAGTTTCAAACCACGGAAAAATTTATCGTACACGCATACAAAATGGTTCACAAGTTTTTAACATTTTTTTTCGTATTTATGATATTATATCATCATCGCTATGACCTATCCCCGCTGTGATGCACTGCACCCTTTGAGTGCATACCCATTGATCATGTTCAATAAATCAAATTCATATCAAATGTGTTAAAATTCTTAAAATACACCAAAATAACATTGTCTTGTATGTAGTAAACAAATTAAACAATATCAGTAATAACATTGTCTTCTTGCTAAAAAAATTAAACAAGCATAAAGGAAAGAAATAACAAAGCATATATGCCCAACAGTCTATGCCCCTGTATAATATATTTACAACATACAAATATAATTGTTCCTTCAGAAATATAAAAAAGAATTATAGAGATACCCACACATGATATATAGAGGTTATTCTACTCAACATCTATATGCAACCCACAAAAAATGTTATTGGATAATGAAAAAAAAGTTAGGGGAGTCCTTGGCATAGATTTATTCATTAAAGGAAAATGATGTCACCATTGGTCATAACTATTCTAGTGCCATTGGTCATATCTCTTAGAGGAAAATGAGTCACCAATTTAACTTATAGTTACCCGGAAGAATCCCGGTAACTATCTAATTTCAATTTTTGAATTTTTAAACTTCACTTTGCTCCACCTAGACAGGGCTGCCTTGGTATTATAAGTTTTAGGAACCAACTTATATATATCTTAACCAGAAACAAGCATAGTTCACCCTTTTTTAACGACATCAAGACACTCCTTATCCTCTAACCAAAATATCTCAAATTTGAAACAACGTCCTTTCCTACAAATGATAGGATATGATTGGATTCCACTATAACAACGTCCTTTCTTACACTGGTTTTTGAATACATTCTCTGAACTAGTTGCTTGGTTCAGAGCTCGAGTTGCTTATGCACACACTACAATAGTTTGGTCATATAGTGGGACTTGGAGATCGACATGGTGAAAATATTATTTTCGATTCAGCCACTGGTGACTGTGTTCATGTTGATTTCAGTTGCTTATTTGATAAAGGCTTCAATTAGAAAAACCTTATCTGGTGCCTTTCAGGATGACATAAAACATGATTGATGGCCTTGGCATTACCGGATACGAGGGGATCTTTTTTTGAGTGTGCCAGGTCACATTTTCAGTCTAAGGGCACACAGAGAGACTCTAATGAGTATTCTTAAAACTTTTATTCACGATTCTCTAGTGGAGTGGACTAAAACTCACAAGTCTAGCGGGGTAGAACCCCCATGCGCAGCGAGCCATCAGTAATATTGAAGCGCGTTTGCAAGGAGTTGTTGTCGGTGTTAGAGCAACACCATCTTTGCTTCTTGATGTAGAAGGGCAGGCTGGTCACTTAATTACGAAGGCAGTTTCACCAAAAAACCTTGAGAAGATATATATATGGTGTATGCCTTGGTTTTAAAAGGATCAGAGTAATTTTCACTATATGTCATAAGATATAGTTTAATTGTATCCTGTCCTTGAGATTGCGGTGAGGGTCAGAGAGGTCGTACAGCTGTTGAAGTGAAAAATTAATGGTTCATAAATGTTATTAACCACTAGATGGTGGAGAGGAGAGCCAATATGAGTTTGTATTGGGAAGAGAAGATTTTGTACCTTGACTTCACTTTCTTGTTCCTTTTTCTTTTTAAACTCTAGATGGGGATAATTTCCCAATGGATTCATAATTATTTTATAAAATAGGCTAGCCTTATCCATTTCAAACCAAAAAAAAAAAAATTCCAAATTACTTAACCCCATATCCAACTTTTCTTTAACATTGCCCCCTGCTTCTCTGTTGCTATTCCAAGTTAGTTTACATCCTTTTGAAACAATCTCAAAAAGTTTTTAGCTAATTACCACGTTGTTAAAGAAATTCACTTATCTCTTAGGTTTAAAAAGAAAACCTTCTTTTTCATTTTGAGACAAAATATCATTAAAATCCAAAGGGATATTTATGTGTGCAACATCAAAATGAGCATGTTCCATTGAGCTTTCCTAATATCAAAATCAGGATTGCCATAAATGAAAGTAACTTTAATAGCTTCATCAACATTAATGACAGGGTTGACACAAATATCCATAAAGTATTTTTATTCTTCCACAAAATGTATTGAAACATTCCTATTCCAGAGTAGGCAAATAGCATCAGAAAAACCAATAGGGTCAACCCAAGAAACTTCATCAAATTTGAGTAATTTTTGAACCAACAAAATTATCGGGTCCTTAACTTTTGTTTCAAAAGACAAACAACATCAGGTCTCTTCAAAACACATAGGTTTTGAAGAGATTTAATTGTCAAGGAATTACAAAGACCTTGACAATTCTAAGATAGGATTATAATTGTCCTGGAGGGGTCCACAAAGTGAATCCCGTAGATAAGTTACTATCAGATTTTTTACACTCAATTATTTCAATATTAACAAGATTCTATTAAATGTATTCAATATAATCCTTCTATATTACTGTTTGTTTTCTAATTCTTCTTTTTTTATTATTTCCCAATATAGCAGCACTCGCCAAAGGAGCTTGATTATAATCCATCTCATATAACATCGCTAAATCAAGTTGTTTTGCATCCCCTAAAACTCTTTAGGATGACCTAAATTTTTTCTTGGAGTTTCAAGGTAAAATAAATGACTGAGGTACCTTCCTTTTATGTATGATAATATTTTTAAAAACCGAGGCTAGCTTGCATCCTCCAGCCTCTTCCACGTAAGTCTGATATGTTAACTATTGTTGTTCACTTCAATGGAGTACCTCCATCAAAATTTATTTTACTTTTTCCATTGACGCTTGAGTAGAAAGAAAAGTTTAGCTAGCTGGATGTTCAACGGTTGAATGTTGAGGGATTGGCTTAAGTAACTGGAGTTGTGTCCATTCGGGATTTGACGGGAGGTTTTCCCCGAGTGAGAGAAATGTATATAATATGCGGGGATCAAGGAAAAAAATCCTCTTTTCTCACTCGCGTGATGCTCACGGGCTCCCACAGACATAATTGTCCACCGACAAGTAAATGTGAACCGTAAGGCAAAGTTATGCATGGTATGAACTGATAGAAAATGTATTCAAAGCACTATGAAAGTTATTCCAGTTACCCTTGTTTCCGAGAGTTGACTAGAGTCAAACGGAGCTCGAAAGCATCTAGTCGCCTCTAGATTAGGATTCCGAAGTAAAAAGGCATGTAAGTACGAATTATAAAGCAGATTCACACATGGTATGGATCGTTAGAAAGGTGATTCAGATCCCTATAAATGTTCATTTATTTACCCTTGGCTCCGAGAATTTACTGGAGTTAAACAAAGATCGAAAGCATCTGGTGGCCTCTAGATTAGGATTTTAGAGTAAAAAGGCAGTAAATGTGAAATGTAAGGCAAATATGCGCATGGTATGGACCGTTAGAAAGGTTATTCAGAGTCCTATAAAAGTTCAATCAGTTAACCTTGGTTTCAAGAGTTGACCAGAGTCAAACGGAGCTCGAAAGCATCCTGTGGCCTCTAGATTAACAAAACACAATTTGTAATCAATATAGCAACTTAGGTGTGACCTTCTTCCAACTTAGCTTATAATATCAATGAAGATTGTGTGTCCTTAGGCATACTTGAATGAAGAGCTTCCATAAAATGCACCAAAAAATCAGTAAAATGACTTCTTCACACAATTAATTCATATTAAACATGAGTCCCTTGAATAAGTTTGTCTCATTATCATCACCAAACCAAACTATATAGTACTAAAAATGTGTATTGCATTCAAATTAAAGTAGAAATTGGTGTGTGTTCACAACTATGTATACCCAAATAGTCAATATATATAATGTAAACACACTAAAACCCCCATATAAAGTCATATAAAAACCATAGCCATGAAATATAGCCATAAAAACATGGCCATGTCAACATATAAACCAATACATTAAATAAATCCATATAAAGTCAACACATAAAATGTAAACACAACCATGTACACCCAAAAACCATTATTTTGACAATCCTATTAAAACCAACAACACCCATATCAACAACATTGCGCTTTCATATAATTTTCTTTATGTGTAACAACTATACTATTGAAACTTGAATCCCTACATTAGAATGCTATCTTGTACATTTTCTGCAATGCCAAGATAAATTAATGTAATGAAAATGGGGTTCACATATACGTGTAGAGATATGTGACTATAATCACGAAGTTTCAAATTGTGAAAGCATGCAGCTAAGTCGTCGACTTAAGAAACCGATATAAATATATGGTAACAATTTCATTAACTAAATATGCATCAAGAAAAATAAAGTACAAAGCCCATTTCATATTTCTCTAGCCTACACTCATCATGATTGTATACGTTAGTTATTATTATATGGCAATACAAACTAGCCTTCTAATTTCTAATGCCATTTACCTCGATCGAGTAGCCAAAAGTCCTCACGAAATAGCAACATAGCTTAAATTCCATGAAATTATAACCATTTGCACTCATACCACTTGTCAAATTTGACAAACAAAAAACATGATTAATAAGTTGTCCAGTTCACACACTTCACCAAACTATGTGAAGGATAGTTCCAAATGTGGCCCAAAACCACAAATAGTTGCTCCTACGCTAGCAAAACCAACTCAAATACTCAGAATTGGTTCAAAATCTAACTAAAGTAAGGCTCAAATACTGATAACTATAAAAAAAATGAGTAATTTATTGCTCAGTTCAAACACTTCAACAAAACTATGTGAAGAATGGTTCCAAATGTGGCCCAAACCCACAAACAGTTTCTCCTACATTAGCAAACCAACTCAAATAGTGATAATAGGTTCAAAATTTAACTAAAGTAAGGCTAAAATACTGATAACCATTAAGCACCTAGAATTAGGACAAATAAAAGAATAATAATCAAATACTAAAAGTATTTAGCTCAATTCTCATTGCAAAAATTTTAAGGGGCCTATAGCATATAGTCCCTCAAACATTCTTTAATACACTTTTAGTCCAAACCTTTTTATTTTGTTCCAAAAAGTCCCTCAAACACTCAATTAATCAATATTGATTAAATGAGTGTCTGAGGGACTTTTTGGAACAAAATAAAAAGGCTTGTACTAAATGTGTATTAAAAAATATTTGAGGGACTTTTTGATAATTGATCCTAATTTTAACGCCCCAATCAAAGTTGGGCGAGTACAACCCAATAAAGAATTGTAAAAAGGCGCAATAAAAAAAATTAGGAAAGAAAACATCAATAAAACAATTATAGAGTTTTTTGACGGTATCAAACATATTGCAGATAATTATAAAAATCTTGCATTTTATATAATAGATTAAATGAAAATTTGGTTTTTTATACAATAAATTGATTTTAATTACATTTTCCTAATAATTATATCAATAATCGATTTTTCAAAGTTAGGGTGAAAATTAAAATAAAAACCCTAAATTTGAAGATTGTATTCGTTATGTAAATATCCCACACAAAATTAAATTGGAAACCCTAACTTTGAAGATTTGCGTTCATGTGTATGTGTGTGTGCGTGGGTGCGTGTGGGTTCGTGAGAGAGAACAAACCTGAGATCGATGATAGAGGAAACTCTTGGTAGTGACTCGGTGATTGAGGGTGTGGCAGCTGATCAAGGTTTGGCTGATTGGGTTCGTGAGAGAGAGAGAGAGAGGAGGTGAGGACCAAATGATGTCTTTCTAATTTTTTCTATTTTTTTTTTTTGGGGGGGGGGGGGGGGGGTAAAGTAAGGCAGGAGATGAAAAGTTTATGTAGGGAACATAGATTTTTTAACCGTCTTATTTGATACACCTTTTGAGACAACAAACATTTTGCAGTCTCATATGATTTACTTTATAAGACGAGAATAATTAACCGTCTCAAAAAGTGACTCTTTTGAGACGGATATAATTAGTAGTATTAAAAAATAATAGTTTTTGATATGGCGATTTATACTCGTTTCAAAAAATATGTTTTAAAGACTATATTTTGTCTATCTAAAAAAATAGGGTTTAAATTTTTTTTTATAGTGATTCCTAAAGCCCCAGTATACCTAAAGGACCTTTATCGACTAGGTATATTGAGGACCCTTAAAGTACCATTTTATTTAAAGGACCTTTATGGTTGCTTGACTAAGTAAATTGGGCATTCTAAACTCCAGTGTACCCAAAGGACCTTTATGGTTGCTCGACTAGGTACTTTAAAGACGCTTAAAGTCCCAGTTTACTTAAAGGACCTTTATGGTTGCTCGTTTTAGTAAATTAGGCATTCTTAAAAGCCCTAGTTGACCTAAAGGACCTAAATCGTCGCTCGACTAGCTACATTGGGCATTGAGGCATTAACACTTAGCTACAAAATATATATACAATGGAAAATGTAGAAGAAAAACTTACCTCTTCTGGAGAAGCTTCCATAATGTTTGCCTATTCAGCTGCCACCAACTTCCTCCTCTGGGGCATCTACTCTACTTTTCAAAATAGTAGGACCAAACAATCCCACTAAAAGTTGCTCATTAATGGTGGGATTGGGGGGAATAACCATAAGGGTCCTACAGGTATTAGAGGGAGTGTCCCCGGGGGGAAAAATCTCGAGCATAAAGGAGTAAAAAGGAAAAAGGTAGTTCATAAAAAATAGTGGAGTAAAGACACAAGAGGAATTCACTAAGAAACAACAAATACTCACCATAGAGACTGGTTCAGCAGCTATAGTCTGCCTTACTTCACCAACTACTATGTCCTCAGTAATAATAGGCAAAGAAGGAGTTGGGTCTAAAATAAGGGCAATGTGCTCCTCTAGGTGTGGGGATGATGAATGAAGATCAGGAGGAGTTTTTTGAGAGGTGTGTTGTTCGGCACTTGGTGTTTCTAGCTCCTCATTTTGTTCATGTTCAATAACAATTTCATCCAAAATAGTATAGTCCACAAGAGGAGGCTGGTTTCTCAGTCAAATACATTCGACATAACCTCCGCGATGGAGGGAATAATGGAACATCCTCTTGGTCCTCTTATTATTCCTTATCAACTTCTTCACAACTTTCTCAACATCTACTTCAACATATTCAGTAGCCTGAAGAACCTTTGTGCTTGACCTAGATATGTTTTGGCCGCTAATACTAGTAGGAGGAGTAAAATAAATGCCCTTCGTTGCCATTTGTTGTGCCAAAGTTTCTCTGATGGCCGAAGAACCTTGATCCCATTATCTTAATAATGTCTCAATTATACCAGAGCACTAACTGGATAGTTGAGGATCAACTTAGGAATTATATGGGGATGCTTGCAAGGGACTTGGGGGAATAACCTTTTTCTTTTTAGTGGGGACTTTCTTTTTGGCTTTGGCAACTGCGACGCTTAAGGAGCCATTGGGTGTCTCCTCCTCAGTAGTAGCTCGATCAGGGGAAGGTAGATCCTTAGCCTCCTCAACATGTTGGGAGGTTGAAGCCTCTTTCTTTTTCTTCAAAATGGCTTCACTCATAGGTGCCAAGGGAGGTAACTCTGGGGGCATGGTATCATTTGCTTCGTACAAAGGAAAGTTGGATTGATTAATGGAACATGTTCTCAATCCCAACTCCGTTAATGTAAAACTTTCAACTACGGGATATATGGGCTCTCGCTCAACAACTTTGAGGAATTTTCCTAGATGATTATGCCAAATTACACTAAGGTAAGCGAAGAACCTACCACCCCGAGCACGTTTGGAAGGTATAACCATTTTTCCTTAAAGTTGATTGGACAAAGTTGCTACTATTTTGGTAAGAAAATATCCACAGGCCATGAAAAAATTAGTGGGCTTCTTGGTGGTATTATGGCTTAGAAGGGGAACCTTCTAGTTAAAGCCAAATTGCATGGGCACACGATGGGGTGAGTAAGCTGTACAATAGTTATCCCACTTAGTATATGAGGGAAGGTAGGAAGTATTAAGAACTAAAAGAACGTTGGAAGGAGGGAAATTAAGGGCATAAGACTGCTCGACCGCTGTAAAAGGCCGAGAGGCGTCATCAAACAAGTTGTAAAAAATTGGTCAATGATAGAATAAGGACAAAACTTAAAACACTTAACATTATCAATAAAAGAATGAAAAGGCTTCCTTGTTTGTTTGCAGTTACAAGAAAGGATGCGAGGAACCTTTATATCATGTTTGGTGGGGAGAAAATCGGCAGGAGCATAATCGGGGAAGCTAGCATTTGTGAATGCTGTAAGAAGGACGTGGATGGAAAAATTTGACACATCAAATATACCAATAGACCTAGCAAAGTGAGAATGTATCCTGTCAAGCCAAGTATACAAGGATCCAAGTGTAATGTTAGCTAGGGGAACCTTCACCTCAACAGATAGTCGAATTATAAGGTTGATGAGGTCCCTCGTCGAATAGTCGTGAGGCTTTCCAGGGATGAAGATCCTCCATAAGATAATCCTAATATAACTGCAAGATCAATGTTGGTTTCATAACCTTCTCCAGTAGGAGGCATCACGAACACATGTTAGTAATTGGGATCATATTTGGCTGCCTATCGGGCTTCGGCACTACCCTTGTCCTCTATGTAGTAAAAGTACCAAATAATCTCTGAAAAGGTTCACTCATTATAAGTCTTCATACACTTCTTGATCACCCTTTAACTCTTTGCGAGCAGTTACCCCGAGATGACTTCCTCGAGGAACCTATCTGTGCCAGCCATCGCTTTAATTCCTAAGAGTTCGCACACGTCCTCCAATGTAATTGTAAACTCTCCCACCTAGCAGTAAAAGTGTGATTCTGGTGGCTCCAGTGAGAGACCAACGTCCTTAGAGTGTTGTTATTCTTCGCCAAAATGGGATTACTAGACCACAAAGTGGAGGACAGACCAACCAGGGATAGTTGTGCAGCGTATTTGCTATGGATATAGTATGTAGACACTGCCAAAGATTCGTATTAGCCCCCAGCAGACTCAAACTTCATGTTGGAATAAGGATAATCTCCCATCTCAAACCTAAACTTGGTAACAGTAGAACCAAGTATGTACGCCTAATTCTCAATAACTTCGTCCTCACCCACAAGAAGATTCGTATCTTCTTTCTTATAAGTAAGGGAACCAGGGAATTGATTCGCCACCTCCTATAATTGATCTACGGGCCCAAAGTAGGAAGCATGGTGATATTTTCTCCATTGAAGTTGATGATCAACAGTTTCAGAAGAGGCTTCCCTAGCAAAAATAGTTTTCTTAGGTGCCATTTCAAGGAAATAGAAGATATAGATGAAAATAAGGGAATTTGAACAGTTATCTCATAAAAGCACTGCTTGCTCTCTCGCTCTCTCTGCTAAAAAAACAGTATTGCCCAAAATCGTAACGGTAAAGAATGTTTGGCGGTGGAAGAAACCTTTTTTATAAGGGTCAAATTTTAATAATAAAATAAGCCTCTTTAGTACACATGCGCGCGTGGATAGAAGGATAATGATCGCATTAGAATTGCGATACCTGAGGTTCCTCGCATGGAATGCATGCGCACGCCTTAGCCTGCCACGTATATGGCTGGGGGAATGTATGTCAATTTCATTTAAAGCGAAGCGATGCAACAATGAGGATAAAAAATGGAAAATTCATAAAATGTTTGGATGGATCTCTTATACACTTAGGCAAGTAAAATGGTTTTAGGGGAAAATATTTGAAAGCCATTATAATTACCTAAGTAAAATTAATAATATCTACACACAAGTTTAACACATTAAAAAAACTCTGAGCAAAAACTCCATGACTAAAGCTTTAACGATCATTCGAACATAAGATCATTAGAGTGAATTTTTTTATGGTCCCTTACGTACAATACAAACTGTTGCCTCTATATTTTAATTGCCTATCTATTTAAAATAACACATTCATACACGTTGCTCGAGAAATGATGTTGATATTTCGTACATATATTTCTTCATAGGCAAACAAATATCTCTACGAAGGGGAAAATATAGAGGGAGGTCCAAGCTCACAGATGATTAGCGAACTAACATTGGAAAACGCACTTTGTAATAGGGAGGTCCAAGCTCATGAATGATAAATGGAAGATCAAATATTCTCATTCGTATAAAACTGAGGTTGCTCGAAGGATCCCCTATATAGATCAAGCTCAATTGAGAAATATGGAAAACGCACTTTGTAATAGGGATAATGATGTACTTGTATTGAATTTTCCTTGTAAATATTAAGTTTACTTTGTAATGTTTGTGAAATTGATTGGTACCCTCGAGGGACCATATCTGTAGGGCATGGGAGAGATCACATGCTGTATTAAGCAACCTCATCATGGGTTCCTCAAAGGGATTTAGTTTGGAGGATTGAGATTAAGGCAACGTTGGAAATACCAACCCCTTTAGAGTACTTAAGAAAAACCTTGGTTTGTACAAACATAGCTTAATGGATGCTCGAGATACCATTTAATAGGGAATATCCTCGAGGAACCGCAGTCCTAATAGTTATCCAAAAGCTAGCCTTTGATCATCACATACAGTTCACAAGTTGTTCGTGCAATCATCAACTGAGAAACCTTCATTCGATTAATTACCTTTCTAAGTGTGTGGCAACACCTCTTTTACAGACTACTGCTTATCAACCCTATAACGTCGTAGCATTTGACATATAGGAACTTGAGTAAATATCACTCAAGTGAGTTTATTCCTAGGATGGTAAGTTTATGGCTATCACATCCCATCCCATTTGATGTCGTCATACCTCTGATAGGCTAAATAGTATTCCCCCCAAAATATCACATCTTGTGCATTTAATGCACTATCTTTGGCATTTATAGATGTGCCCTGTTGGCATTAAATGAGGCCAGACACATTTAATACAAGCAAGGTCATTCGAGTGACCTTGCCCACATATAAATACTCCAAAGTTGTGTCTTTTCTAGGTATCGCAATTCGTACATAGAATTGCTGCCAAAATCCTCCTAAATAAGAGAGCATACTCTTAGGCCATTTATTGTGTGACCACCCTTTGTACTCCATTAATACTATTGTTGAGAATTCATTGCTTTTACGGTTACTGCCTTACCTTTATTGCTCTAAAGGTGCTTATTCCTTCTCCCTCCAATCAAGTTACCTGTGGGGTCCCTTCTATTTATTGCATTCCTAGAGCATTTATGTTGTAAAGAATCATTTAATTCAGGAGTTTGGATGTTGAAGATTGTTGATCCTTGCCAGCATTTATTATCCCTTATAATCGTCGTTTGGCACAAATCATCATTTTGATAAGGGGTTATGCCTCACTTGTTACTAACTGTATTTCAAGAACCCACATCTTACAATGTGTTAGAAATTTTAGCGCGCCCGAATATGTGCAAGATCAATAGAACGGTTGGTTATCTATAGTGGTGTCACACCAAGAAGATAATTAAATAATATAAATTAAATTAAATTAAAGGATTAAGATCTAATTAAATGTTGAAATAAATATAATTGGACTTCGGTAATGGGGTGGATTAGTTTATATGAGTAGTTAGTATGGTTTTTACTTTACTTGTATCTCATTATATTTATTCTTAATTTCAAATACTATAATGTGATATATATCTCTTAGGATGCTTATGATAGATTCACGGATCTTATTTTAGAGAAGTGGTTGGTATTCTTGCGATGGGCTCTGACCTTCGTTGTTGACTAATATTTCTGGTTAGGTTATTGGGTAACTGCATAGTATTTGGATATTGAGGACTTGCAGCTAGAATTACTTGTAACGTCCCACAACCTATCCTATTCGACCGTGGACGTTAGGTCACTTTTGATCATGGGAATTTAAAACTTAAATGATATAGGAAAATTCTTATACTATTGTGGCCTGTAAGAGGCATCAACTTCTACATCCGAGTTGAAGATTTCATAGTTTATCACAGTATAATATTACACCATATGAGAAGAAGAATCAACTAAACCTTTCAAATTTCATTAATGTCATAATAGTCTCTAATACATGCCATAAAACAAGACTTTCCTCGTACAATATGAAACATAAAACTATTAAGCTGAATAAGTACAACTAAGCGTGAAATCTAGAAAAGATAATATATCTTAATAGAGCTCTATACAAAGTTATCTTTGCGACCTCTATGTACTCCTCCTCCACTAAGGTCCTCAGATCCTATCTGGAGGAAACAAAGAATATAAAAAAGGGTGAGCTCTAATAGCTCAGCAAAGGTTAACTCTTGACAATATTAGTATTTATAAAGGCAACATATATACTAGTAATGATAAGTAGGAACAATAGATCTGCAATATAAGTAATAAGTAAAGGAAATAATAGTATTTCCCAACTACTCGGATTTTTCCAATGGCCTATGGCTCGATCTCCTAAAGGTCTCAACTCCTCATCTTGCCGCATGGCTCAATCTCCCATGGTTCACCCTCATAGTGAGTGACATAAGTTTTTGTAACCTTGGACTTCTCAAACTCCCTTATTCTAGGTATATTTGGCCTATTCATGCCACAGGCCTTGGCCTCTTGTTTTGCCCAATTCCTGGATGAGCGATCCATGGTTTATTTTTAACTCCATCTTGGTTGATCTCTGCTGTGGTGTTAAGCCCCATTTTTAGCTTATGCTTAAACTCCATAGAATGATCATATTGACCTCAAGAACTGAGTAAGAGGTACTCAATAGACATTATGCCTCAACTTGACTAATGAATACCTCGAACTTAGTACCGGAATCCCATAAACTCCCTAAGCACAATGTAATATTGCCTCCTAACTCCACGATCTCTACTAATAGGTCGCGACACGAAAATAGTTAGAACTCGTTTTTGTGGAACATCAAGGGCATTATAGTGACAAAGATATTTTAAAATCTTAATTTATTCCCAAATTAAATCTCTAAAGATCAAAGGCAAAACCCTAAAATAAGTCTCATAAGATCATTAAGAACATCTTTTAAACCCTCACTCTCTGACTCTGAAATCTCACCTCAAAATCCTTATAGAAAACTTCTAAAATCATAGATATCCTCAATAAATAATGACAGGCCTAGGTCTCCAATTCGCCATGATCAGTGAGACTCCCTGTCCTTTAAACCTTAATGAACAGTAGATGCCAATAGACTATGTGTGGCCATTTGTGTCGGTCTTCTCCGGTGCGAGCCCGACCCTAAAATCGAGACGAGGGTAGAAGGCGAAAAATAAAGGGTCCCCCTTCTCACTTTCCATTTTTGCCATGCGAACCTAAATATGTAGCGATCGATTCTGCGGGTTGAGGTTAATTCTGTAGACCTAAAGATGTTGCGATCGATTCAGTGGACGAGGTCAATTCTGTAGACCTAAATATTTGGTGACCAATTCTGTGGACCTAAAGATGTAGCACGACCGATTCTGCTGGTTGAGGTCAATTTTACGCACCTAAAGATATATCGATCGATTCTGTGGATCGAGGTCAATTATGTGAATTCAAAGATGTAGCGATCGATTTTGCGAGTTGAGGTGAATTATGCGGATCTAAAGATGTAGTTTACGAGGAGTGGCTTTGCTTGGGAAAGTGTAGAGTATTTTGGTGTAGGCATACCTTGGATTCCGCTGGGGAGCATGTTGATGATGAAAGTGAGTGCCGATGGCCATGTTGGGGATTTTAAGAGTTTGTAATTGGTTTGATGCTCCAACAAGGGATTTTCCTTGGAGAAAAATGTTCTTGACTTTGTGTTCGATTTCCTGGAAATTTTTGTGAATTTTTTGAGCATTTTTTTTCATTTTTGTGACGAAATTTTCAGGGGATTTCCGACAGGCAGATCTAGGGAAGTTCCTATCGTCATAGAGCACAGCCGATAGGTGGGATAGGGGACTGTCGATCGACATACCACTTATCCTTCTATAAAAAAGGGGGCGACCCCTCCTCATTTTTCATACCTCCAAGTAATTGATTCTCTTACTATCTCTTTCTGAAAGTCATTTTCGAGTCCATTTCTCGCAAGATCTCAAATGGCAGGTACTTCTAGCAACACCAACAATTAATGTGTGCCCATTAATGATTGGACAAATTTGGAGTGGAAATCTACGGTGCCGCTTGCTTTGGGCATTGAGTCCTTTGAGTCAGTAACTGATGATCGGATTTTATTGCACGAGCCTGCGCACCACTATTCGGTGAGGGTGAAGAATCCTAATGATTATGTGAGTATTTGTCCTTTGGTTTTTCATTAGGCATAAATTCTTCCAAATTTACCCCTTAATTTAGAGGCTTTTATTACCTCGAACAACGTAAAATAAATTAGTTTATCTCATATCTTTGCTAACGGCTTCGTCTAACAAGTATCCCGAGTTTCGTGTATTTCTTATTAATTTTACAGGTATATAGTAGATAAAATAAAGAAAGAAATCGGAAGAAGCATGATAAAAGAAAGAGGATGAATCAGAAGGGCAAAAGAGTAATTTCCACCAAGAATCCGGTTGAGGACCAAAAATAAAATTCAAAGATCTCCAGTTTATGAACACGTAGGAAGAAACGGGGTCCCAGTCTATGTTCTGGATTAGAAGTTATGAAGACCCGAAGAGGTGAGATAATCAAGAGATTTTAAAGAGATATTGTAACACCCCGCCCGCCCGGGGAGAGCGAACGGAGCGCTAATGCGATAAAATAAATCTAAATCCACAATACACAAGGTATAGAGCATCTAAATAAACCCATAATCATATAAATCCACTAATCTCAAATCTCTTCAAATACAATACAACAAATCTCTCGAATTAAATACAACATCTAACTCGAAATAAAATAAATTCCAATGCTCTATACATCAAAATAAATAAATACAAGTCTTCTCAAATGTATTAAAAATTCTTCCCAAAATATCCAAGATAAAATCAATCTCCAATAATTCATAGTGCCCAAATCCACGCTAACCTGCCACTAAAAGAAAATACGGGGAAGTACATAATACGACAAGAAAGATGTTCAACAAATATATGTTAGCGATGAATAAAACGTAACAACACGAGTACAAATATTCAAATCAAAATGCAAACTTCAAAGCATTTATCAATATAATTCTCAACAACACTTTAACCGGGTCACCAGGCCTCACCACATCCATATATGCTTTATCAAGCCATAGCCCGGGAAACAAGAATTTTGGCGGGTGCTCAACATCCGTGCCATATTAAAATCTCATGACAACGTGATCAACAAGAATATAGTGATACCACATGAATCAAAATAATTTCAACAATTATTTTCCAGATTTCAATGAATTTAACAATTCAAATATGAGTTCAATTAACAAGAATTCAAAGAGAATGACACTCACGAGATTTAAGGAGCATATTGTGTAAAACCCCATACCTCAAACCATGATGAGAAACCAACAATCACATCCTCAATATTAACACAAAAGATCTACAAAATATCCTCTAAGAACCTCCAACAAAATAGCCCCAAGAACACCTCTAATCTAAGGTTGGAACTCACAAATCTCAAGGGCCAAAGTATAATTAAAAAGAAGAGGAATATAAAATATATTTGCTGCCAAAATTTGTGCCAAAAGTATATTAAAAAGGTTGCCCACGACTTCCTTTTATAATGCAAAGAAATGAAGTGTTGGAATCCAAAAGACTCCTTTAAATAAGGCAAAGAAATGAAGAGTTGAAAGTTAAAACAACTCCAAGAGTTAAAAACATTTAAAAATCATTTTAAAATCCGTATTAACTCCGTTTTCGAAACCGTTTGAAATTCTCGCCTTTAAAAATAATAACCAACATATTTGAGCAATAAAAATAATTTTATCAAAAACTTTATTTTCCTCCATTTTCTAGAAATTAATTAAAATAGTCCAAAATTACGCGGTTGTTATAGATATTCAAGAGAAATTGAGAATCCAATCCGGTTTACTTAAAAAATGGATCAATCCGGGTACTCAAAATCACTGCATGAAAATACGTTTACCGGACCAATCCGGTATTCCAAAAAAACGGATCGATCCGGCCCCAAATTTCACTGCAAAGAGACCTGTCTAGTGGACTAATCTGGGTGTTTAGAAAAATGGACCAATGTGTCTAGTGTGCGTGCTATTTAAGCTCAAGTGCAAGCCTATCGCTCAAGTAATAATACGATAAGTCGGGTATCGATCCTCAGGGAAACAGGACGACGAAGTCGTAACGACGTTGAAAAGACGAAGGTAACCTAACTTTGATTCTAAGAAGAAGGAAAAGGTGATCTGGATTGTGAAATTACTACACCTAGATGCAAATATGAAACTGAGTAACTAATGAAATTATGACTAAATTAAATGCAATTACTCTAATTAACTAAAGGACTAATGATGATTTACTAAAACTTTAACTATGAAATGAGAAAGATACGTTGGGTTACAATCCCCCACACCATAGTAATTCATTTCGTAGGATACTAGATTCAAAATTAAAACTTTCAATGAATCCGACTTCTTAATGCTCCTAAGTATTACATATATGAGGGATTGTAGCCCGCACAGTATGTAAGCAAATGATGAATCAAAACCCGGTCTTTAACGCTCCTAAGTATTACATATATGAGGGATCGTAGCCCGCACAGTATGTAAACAAAGGATGAATTAAAAAAGTATCGTATAAACTACGATACAATTCATATATGATTTTAATTCCAACTTCTAGTTCCACTATCATGAATTATATCGGGTGGGGTTCATGCACCCCAACCCTTGAAAATCTAGCCTAACATGGCGAAATTTGTGAAAACTACGTTATCTATGTTGCATGAACTCATAATTTCTTGGAAATAGAGATTAAATATGAGAAATAATAATAAAAGTGCTGGAAATAAAACTTACCAAAATGGAAGAACAAGACCATGCAAGAAGAAATCAAAGGTTGAAGAAATACTGGAAAAGCTCTTGAATTAAAGGTGAAGAATATGTAAATTATTCTCCTAGATGTTCCTACTTATTATGGATATTTTACATCAATGAAATCTAAATAAAAAAGAGGCCTAATGACTAAATATATAGGCTTGAGGTCGTTTAGAAGATTCCCCAAACCATAAAACTCTTTTGGCTAAAAGATGAGGAAAAATAAAAATCCCGTATATGCTAATTTGTCACGCTTAAAAAGCGTGACTAATTTTGTAATGGGTCTGGAGCGTGATTGATGGCCGAATCGATCCCCTAAATGTTTCTAATGCAGTGAATTCTAGAGGCCGGATTGATCCTTTTATTTTGGAAAACGGATTGGTCCGTTTTTCCCGACTCAACTTCTTTTCATTTTCTCCTTAACTTCAAATGACCATAACTTCTTCACCGTAGCTCCGATTGAGGTACTGTTTTTTCCAGTATTCTTGTATTTGAAATATATTCAACTTTCCAGTTGGCCCCACCTCCGGGATATGGCTGAAAAATTACGAAAATGCCCTTCAACTCCCCGATTCTTGGTTTCTTTCACTGTTTTGAGTTCTTTTTCGCACTTTCTTGCATGAAATACCAGTAAAACAGATGAGCAATACACAAAACATGAAATAATTGCCAAAAGGGGTTAGTAGCATAAATACGAGATAAATCCAAGCCATTTACAATGCACGGGATCATAAAAATACCGAAATTAAGGGAATAAATGTGAAGAATTTATGCGTAATCAAACCCCCCTAACTTAAAACTTTGCGTGTCCCGAGCAATGTAAAAGAATGAGAGTATGAGTTAAGGACCCTTCAAAAAAATTTATTATGATAGTTGAGTGGAAAAACGGTGCCATTTTGACCAAGTGGAAAAATCGAGCGTCCGTGTAAATACGCTAGTCGTTGTTATCGACTTCCGACCCAATACAAAAAAACCTAAACTTTAACTATACTCTTGCGGAGTATAGTGGCTAGTCTGGGTATCAAATCCTCAGGAAACTAGGATGAGTGAACGTGACGACAAAGGTAAGACTAATAACCCTAACTTGACTCTAAAAAGAAATAAAAAGATGATTGAGATGGGAAATAACTAGTTAACTAAATGCACACTAAATTAAACTACTGCATTAACTATGTGAGCAAACCAAGAATGACTTAATAAGAATTAAGGGAAAATAGGTTGGGAATACAATTCCCCAAACCCTAGTGTGTTGCTTAGTACAAAACTAGTCGTAAATTAATTAATTGATCAAACCCGGTCTTTAGTACTCCGAAGTATTACACATATGAGGGATCGTAGCCCGTACAATATGTAAGCAAAGGATGAATTAAAGCAGTAGCGTATTAACTACGATACAATTCACCTAAGATTTTAATTCCAACTTCTATTTTCACTATCATGAATTACATCGGGTGGGGTTCATGCACCCCAACCCTTGAAAATCTAGTCTAATATGGCGAAATTAGTGAAAACTACGTTATCTACATCGCATGAGCTCATAATTGCTTGGAAAGAGAGATTAAACATGAGAAATAATAATAAACGTTCCGGAAATAAAAGTTTTCAAAATTGAAGAACAAGACCATGCAAGAAGAAATCAAAGGTTGAAGAAATACTGGAAAAGCTCTTGAATTAAAGGTGTAGAATATGTAAATTATTCTCCTAGATGTTCCTACTTATTATGGATATTTTACATCAATGAAATATAAATAAAAAGAGTCCTAATGACTAAATATATAGGCTTGAGGCCGTTTAGAAGATTCCCAAACCATAAAACTCTTTTGGCTAAAAGATAAGGACAAAATAAAAATCCCCTATCTGCCAACAATTGAAGGTGTTTTGAATGAAAGAACATATTTTTACTAACAATTGAAGGTGAAGAAGAGTGAAATTACTACTAAAGAATTAACTACTGCAATAATGAAAACAAGAATTGGAATAAAATTACTTGAATTGCAGAACAGGAATCAAAGATATAAAAACTAGGGTTCTTGTTATTTTCTCTTCTAAGCTAATTACAAAGCTTCTCTACACGGATTAAAAGCCTCCTTTAATGTATGAGAGGTATTTTAAATTAATAACCGACGAAAATTACAAGAGTCGAATTCATAAAAAACTCTATCAAGAAGAAGATCATCCCAAATCTCGAACCCCAGATCGATCTTGTCAGGACATAACGGACCAATCCGATTGTTACCCTGACCAGTCTGATATGTACTGACATAATGTATAATGCCGGTCAGTTCCACTTTCGCAATGGGATAATCCAGATTCTCCCTATGTTTCACGGCATGGATTCGGAGAAACCATACCTGCATATCTGTGAGTTCGAAGAGGCGTGTGACACATTTAGTGATCAATCTTGCACGCATGATACCATTTGCCTAAAGCCTTTTCCTTTTTCCTTAATAGATAAAGCCAAGACCTGGCTATGGTGTTTACCCCCGAACTCCGTCACTTCTTGGAGAGATATGCAATCCAAGTTTATCTCAAAATTCTATCCACAACACAAGACCAACTCTGCCAAAACTCAAATCCAAGCTTTTCGACAACACGATAATGAGTCTTTTGACAGGTGTTGGGAATGTTTCCAAGAGTTAATAAGCGCATGCCCCCATCATGGTTTTGACAAAAACCTAGTGATATCTTTCTTCCATAATGGGTTGACAGTAGCTTCCAAACAATTTGTGCAAACAATGTGTGAAAGACCCTTTTGGGATTTAAACTTTTGTGATGCTGAGGCCCATCTTAAGTATGTCACAGAGACTACTTAAGCATGGGACATATCTGATCCCAACCAAGCTCGACCTAGAAAACCATCTATCAATCAGACTGCATCCGGTCTATACCATTTGGATAGCAATACCTTAATAGACCGTCGATTCGATCTGTTTCAGAGAGATGTGAAATAGTGGTTTGTTGGTCGGTTGAGAAATATGTCCGGATCCAACCATGGTTCGAAAGAAAAAGGGAGTGCTATCTGTGAGGTGGGACACTCCACAAAGGCATGCCTGACGATTTTCGCCTACAAGTCCATGCACACCGAGCAGGTGGATGCTAAAAAAAAGTACTTTCCACGACATATGTTTTACGACACTTTGTAAAAATGTGTTGTGAAAAGTAGATAAAGACGACACCTTATAAAAATATGTCGTGAAAAATAGATAAAGACAACATAATTTTGAAAAGTGTCATAAATAATTCAATTATAATAAAGATCACGACATTTAAAATAAATACGTCGTCCTCTTTTTTAAAGACGACACGTTGTTAGGTGTCGTCAATTTCTTTCCACGACTTTTTGAGAGACGTGTCGTGATTGTTAAAAAAAATTTGCCGCCACTTTTGGAGCTAAAAGTTTTAGTCCTCCAATTAAAAAAAATGAAAAAAAAGAGTTTGGGCTAGAAGAAAGGAACGATTTTTAGTCGTATATGAAAAAAAAAGAAAAACAAATTAGGATAATATCTCAACCAACTCTCCGCACGATCCCAACTCCCCCTAGTCCCATTCATCAAACTCTCCACCTCCACCCTGTATACAAAACCTCTCCATCCTCCATTGACATAGCCGCATGAACTCCATTGACATACCTCTCCTCTATGGAAACAGAGCTGCACCAGGTGCATTAATATAAGGTAATCTCTCTCTTGCAAGAAATATTTAAATAAAATATCTAAGTGTTTATATGAATCAAGATTTCACCATTTTTTTCTTTTTTATCTTTTTCAATTCATTCTACTCTCTTCAAATCCAACTATCTTCTTGGGTCGCACAGGGCAAGTGGTCTCGAATTGGGTTTGGAGGGAGTAATCTGGTTTTGTGCGTGAGTATTTTTATAGGTGGGTGGTGTGGTGAGGGTAGCTATGGTTTTTAGGTGCTGAATGTGGTGGGTGTTGCAAGGTTGTGTGGGTTTTGGATTTGGGATAGGAGCAGGGGATAAGGGATTGTAGGGAGGTCACGTAATGGACGGACCGGGTTTGGTCCGGGTAAGCCCGTTTCTTTTTTCAAACCATAAAATGTTCTCAGTAATTAGAAGTTGATTTAGATGGACATTGACTATAAAGAATTTTCAATGGCTTATGCAAAAAAGGATACCATCAATTTTAATCCTTTATTACTGAGTTGCTAAAAGTTGAAAACCACAAATTTCAAATTTCCCCCCCTTTATTATTAGGTTGTTTGAATCATTAAAAACATTAAGCCCACACATTGAAAGCCTTTAACTTTTAAGTTGAAAGATAATTAAGAGTGGAGGGGAAGATAAGTTCAATATTTTAATTGTTGGTTAATGGATCATTACTTTTAATTTTATCGCTGGAAGTGACTTCTTTAATTATGCAATCAATTTCAACAATCTTTATCTTTTGATTAAAGTATTGGAGACGCTATGTAACAATAAAAAAAAGAACTTAGGACAATTGGAAAGCTTGGGAAAAGATAATTTATTTTTAAGTCAGTATTATCATATTCTCTGAATTAATAGTAATTTTTTCCTACGTACTCATCCCAAATTAATAACTGTGTTTCAAGTAAGCTAGAGTTGTATTCGGAATTTAGGAGCTTTAAAAAAATTAAGGGATAAATTTTCTAATCATGGATAATTAGTTTAACACACCTTTATGGAAATCAAATTTTCTAATCGTGGATATTAAATTATCCATTGCTACCCACATTTGGGAGATGGAAATCACATTTGGTTAGAGAACATTAATGCTTGCGATGGGCATGGGTGAAATCAAATTGGGTGGGAATGCGTAATTTAATTATTGGTGTTGATTATTCGGGATGGGTAATTTGATTTCTTTGTTGCTTTGGACTAAATTGTTATTGGTTTAATTGTTGTTGTTGATTATTTGAGATCAAATAAACAAATGCATCTAACATATGCACACAAGAACAAGGTTGGATGCTAATATATAAGGCATACTTGATTGGAAAAAGGTTCATAATCTATTTAGAATTGAACATATCATGATTGTGTATAAGTTTTTTATTTTTTTTAAAAAACAACTTTTTCACTCTATGACATTGGTTATATAGTGTGAAATCTGGCAACTTGTGTGTTATTCTTCTTTTCTTTCTTAACTGGGCTATGTGAGTTTTATTTATTTTATCGACATTTGGGTTTATTCTTTTTTTTTCGGGCAAACTCATTAATACTTAATCTGATGTTTTCATTTGCAATATTTCATTGTTCTATTTTGCAGGTGATTATTTTGGGCAGTATTTAGATACTACAAACCATATTCAATATAGGTATATTTATCTTACTTCATTTGTATATTTCCTACTTTGAAATTATTAAGTGTATATACCCACATTAATATTTCTGAACATATGTATATTACAATAAGTCAACTTGATTTAGGTGTATGAATATGTATTGTTGAGTGTGGATGTTTATATTACTTCTATGCTTAAGGAAATCATGAATAAGACAAAAATATCTATAGTCCATTCGTGTTAATTTGTATCCTCGATAATCTAACTACATATCTATTTTAATCTACCTTTGTAGATAGTTAATAATCTAACGTTCTTTAGTAGAATGTGACTAAATTTGAGATTATGTAGAATGTAAATATATTTGAAAAGAACATGACATTTTATCCGTTAATTGTTGACATTTTACGTCTTTTTCAATATTAATGTTTGCTGGTGTAAACAGACTAGAAACTAGCGAGTGGGCAACCCAAGATGGAAAAAGATTGGTTGAGATTTCCAAGTTTTATTATTATTACACGCATGCATATACGTTTACATATATTAGAAAAACCTAAAGTATTTTTCTGAATGAACACTGTTCAAAAATTGGGAAGTGATTATGATTTCATGCTTTTTTTTTATTATCTGTAGACATACCTAGGAGCACCAAGATGGCGTGTAAAAATTTATTGAATCTGAAAAGAAAACTACTAGAAATCCTAATATGATAATATGTCCCTGTAGAAAATGTAAAAACCTTTGCCAACAAGATCAGGAAGAACTATTTGAACACCTAGTCATTCATGGCTTTGATCCTACGTACAAGAAGTGGGTATTTCAACGGAGAACATTCGACTTCTTCGTACTCTAATGATATTGATATTGAATTGTCAGATTTACATAGGATGTATAGAGATGCTTATGTTCAAGATGCAGTTTTTGCTGATGATAGTTTTGAAAGCGGCGATGAAAGTTTTAAACAAAAGTTAAAAGATTCCGAGACTCCTTTATATCCCGAGTGTACAAAGTATATAAAGATGTCAACAATTACATTTTTATACAAGCATAAAGCTACACACGGACTATCTGATAAAGGATTCAATGAACTTCTTGAGTCTCTACATGAAATATTGCCTAGGGATAACGTTATTCCTAAGTCTTTGTATGCAACGAAGAAGTTTATAAAGGAATTTGATCTTGGTTATGAGAAGATATATGCATTCAGTAATGATTGTTGTTTATTTAGAAAAGAGTATGCACATTTGGATAAATGCACTAAATGTATATCCTCGTGGTGGAAAGTCGATAAACGCACAAAGAAGGTTAAGAAGGGAGTATCTGCAAAAGTATTGCGGTAATTTTCAATAATCCCAAGATTTCAAAGGATGTTTTATCATCAGATAGAGAAAATCAGTTGCAGTGGCACTCAACTCACATAAGCAATGATGGCAAGATGCGACATCCAGTTGATTCATTAGCATGGGACACGATTAATAAAAAGTGGTTTCATTTCGCATCCGATCCAAGAAATCTTAGGCTTGGACTTGCAGTGGATGGATTTAATCCCTTTAATAATCTTAGCTCGAGCTATAGTTGTTGGCCTGTAATTTTAACTGTGTACAATCTTCCCCCATAGTTATTCATGCTATAGGAAAATTTGATGTTGACTTTGCTTATACCGGGACCAATGCAATCGGGAAATGACATAGATGTATATCTGCAACCACTTATAAATGACTTAATCGAGTTATAGAATAATGGGGTGGAGATGTACGATGCATCTAGCCAATCTAATTTTAATTTGAAAGATATTTTGATGTGGACAATAAATGACTTTCCCGGATATGGTAATTTAGCCGGATGTACCACAAAAGGGGAACTTGTATGTCCAGTTTGTGGTCCTAACATCCTCACTACGATTATCAAAGAGTATGAAATCGGTGTATATGGGCAATAGACGTTTTCTTCGAATGAACCATCCATGGAGGGTTACCAAGAAAAGTTGGTTTAACTGATATGAAGAATTGAGGAGGCCACCAAAACCTTTGAATGAAGAAGAAATTTTAGATGCTCTGAAGGGTGTTGAAAATGATTTCGGTAAAGGGAAGAAGCGTAAGAAGAAGAAAGTGTTCTTGAAAAAGAAGTCAATATTTTTTTATTTACTGTATTGGCATGTAAGTATATTTTTACTCATAATCTAAGCCACTAACTTACTTCCATTCTATTAAAAGTTTTAGGACATTTATTTTTCATATTAATCCTCCCTCATTTTTTTCCTCCAGGAATTTAATTTGCATAATAATTTGGACGTGATGCACATCGGAAGAATATAAGTGATAGCCTCATTTCCACATTGTTAGATGTAAAGGGACAATCAAAAGATGGCCTCGAGTCTCGTGAAGATTTACAAGAATTGGGCATTATAAAGGAATTGCATCCTTAACCAAAAGGGAATAAATTTTTCCTGCTGGCAACACCTTACACACTCTCAAAGAAAGAAAAGAAAGTTTTTTGTCAAAGACTATATGATTTAAAGTTACCTGATGGTTATAGCTCCAACATCAGTCATTGTGTTTCAGTGGAAGAATGTAAGTTATTGGGATTGAAATCCTATGATTATCATGTTTTAATGCAATAATTGTTGTCAGTTGCTATACGGGGACTGCTACCAAAGGGGCCAAGACAAGCGATTTTTCACTTATCTTCATTTTTTAATGAGTTATGTCAAAGTGCGATCGATAAAAGGAGAATGGAAAATATTGAGGAAGATATCGTAGAGATTATATGCATATTGGAGAGGTACTTTCCTCCCTCTTTTTTTTGACATTATGGTTCACTTGCCAATTCACTTAGCTCGAGAAGCTCGATTATGTGGGCCCGTACAATTTCGAAGGATGTACCCATTTGAGAGGTAATTTAGAATTATTTAACTTTTTTCTTATTAACAAGTTAAATATGTAGTAAATAGATGTTATATTCGTATTATTTTGCTATTATTTGTCATTAGGTTTATGAAGGTACTCAAGGGCTATGTTAGGAACCGTGCGCGACCTGAAGGATGCATAGCAGAAAATTATTTTGCTGATGAGTGTGTAAGGTTTTGTAGCATGTATCTAAAAAAAAAGTAAAAATAGGTGTTCCGCAATCTCGAAATGAAGAGTTCGAAGATGAGATAATACTAGCAGGTCGACCTATCTCTAAGGGGAAGCCAATAACATTGTGTGATGACATGTTAAAAATTGCCCATTGTTATGTGCTATTTAACAATCCCGAAGTTGAGCCATATATAGAGTGAGTAAAATGATGCTCGTTATATAAAATTTATAACTTCTGTTATCATTAATATTGTTATTAAAATTCCTCTATGTTCATATTAGAATGCATTTGAGCGAGCTAAAGCATTCCAATCGAAGGTTATCCAAGATGAGACTACGCTACAAAAAAGACATATCGAGACATTCGCTTCGTGGTTTATGAAAAAGGTAGGCTAATTTTTACATTGTGTATTGTAAGAGTCTAATGATGTTATGCATATAAAAATTCATATAATTTCATTTATGATCTTTTAAATAGATTAAGGTTCAAGCAAACACAACTGAAGTATCAACAATCCTAAAGTGGCTAGCGGTTAAGCCACGACATTATGCTATGTCATATTCAGGTTACATAATAAATGGCAGACGATTTCACACATCAATGGTTGAAAAGTCCACCCAAGATAGTGGAGTTTTTTTCGAGGCAGAGATTATTTGTAGATCTAGTGCAAGGGATACCACACACATTATTGCTAATGTTTCATATTATGGGATTATACGGGATATAATTTTGTTGGACTTTCACAAATTTTGAATGCCTGTCTTTCAATGTGATTGGGCCAACATTTTGAATGGTGTTAAATTTGACGTTGGATTCACTTTGGTTAACCTCCAGCAAGGACAAAATCAACTAAAAAAAGAACCTTTTGTTCTAGCATCATAAGCAAGATAAGTATTTTATTCGAGAGAAAGTGGAACATCAAATTGGTATGTGGTTCTCAAGGCACCACCGCGAGGCTTTCATGATATGGAGTTGTATGATGAGAGTGCTTACACATCATATTCGTCGATTGATGTTTCAAAACTTGACAATAACGAGAAAAATAATGATGAGCCTCTTATGAGGATAAATTGTGAGGGTGTTATTGTGTGATTATTATTTATTTTAGCATGTAGACATTAAGTTTGTTTGATGAATATATACATTAGCATGCTTATGGTAAATTCATCTTTATTTACAAAGTTTGTGCATAGTGATGTAAACTTAGATGAATGAACTGTTCTTTTTGTTTATAGCAAATGGAACAATCTCTATAGGTGTACTTTATGTCAATAATCGTAGTAGTAGATGCCCGTGCTTATGGAACCCGGTGCGTCAACAGTATGCCCGTGCTTATTGCTAATGTTAGATATGCCCCCTTTAAATTTAATTCATGTTAAAAAATCAACTATATTTGTCTCATCAATTTTCGGTTCTTGAAGTGCCATAACACCAATATTATGATGAGAGTTCTTACACAACATATTCGCCAATTGATGTTTCAAAACTTGACAATAATGAGATAATTGACGATGAGCCTTTTGTGAGGATAAATTGTGAGGGTATTATTGTGTGATTGTTATTTATTTTAGCATATAGAAATTAAGTTTGTTTGATGAATATATACGTTAGTATGCTTATGGTAAATTCATTTTTAGTTATAAATTGGTGCATGGTGATGTAAACAAGAAATCATTGATAAGACTACGTAATAGGTCAACATTATGTTATGACCAAGTTACAACGCTCTAATCAGTATGAATATCTACAAATAGGGAACGCAAACTTTTTTTGCATAATTTCGCTAAATCTAATTCTTGTTAGCTCAACATAGAACCAACTGGCATTTTTCAACGTATGTTCTATTTTTTGACTGAATATGGATTAATTATCATTCTATCTGTTATGTTTTCTTCCTATCAATAATATAAATGACTAACTTGGTCATTAAGCATACATTGTCTTTTGATTAAGATTAAACTTAGATGAATGAACTGTTGTTTTTGTTTAGAGCAAATAGAACAATCTCTACAGGTGTACTTCATGTCAATAACCACAGTAATAGATGCCCGTGCTTACGGAACAAATAAATACCTTTGGACTTCATGTAATGGTCTCATATCAAGAGACTTAATGATATTCATAGAGTGGAAAGTGGCAGTAGTTTCATAAACTTTGGAAAGACTTAGTCATGCTCTATTTTATTTCTGTTAAACTAATTTGATACCTCAATCATGTATTAATTTGGTATATAGAAGATAGTAAGGTAGTTAAGAAGCCACTAATATCCAATAATGAAGATTATTTTTCCTTCTCGAAGACAAGGACACGTTTGTTCTGGTTACTTGATGGTGGAAGTCTATTTAAATTAGAAACATTTTGCTTTTTATTTTTTACTGATCATATGTATAGGTCACTGTCAGTCTGTCATGGCCAAGAATCATGCTCACCTTTTATTTTTTCCACTACCTATGTTGTATTTGGTGTTTTAAATGCTAATCCATATCATATTGATGTTTATGTATCTCTTTCCATTACAAAGGTATTTGTTTGTTTGCTATCCGTTATTATTACAACAAGAAAACAAAGCAATATAGCTGGGAGAAGCCATTGGAATTGATGACACCTTTGGAGGTGAGTCATGTTGCTGACTGATTATTCCTCTTAAAGTTTATATATCATCTCCTAGCATATGTGAAGCGTGTTTTGAATGCTCTGGAATTCGTATAATATTTATTTCGTTTTATGGATGCTGACAGTTGAGCCATACTTAAATTAATCCAAAATTGTTTCATGCGTATTCTCCTTTTCTTTGCATGTTTCATTGGCTTGTAGCTTGTGGTGACATTTTCTTAAATACATTTGTTGTAACCATGGAAGTAATGGGATTGCCTGGTATAACAACTTGAATTAGCAATACATGATCCTTTTGAATTTTTTTGATGGTGTTATGCATTGCTTGAATCGTACAATTCTAAAAATGATTTAGGTATGGACATAAATTATTTCGATAAATGGACTGGATTTACACGATATCCGTAACGTTCCCTCTTTAGCTCATGTGATAAACCTTTGATGATTCCATTAGTAGATTGTAGTGGTGAAAAAACCAGAACAATTATCAGGGTAAATGTCAATTTCGAAACTCATATGCTGGATTTGATATTAGTGTCGGGGTGTACTGCACTTCTGCTAGGGGGATCGTATGGGGGTAGGGTCATAATTTTGTGTCTATAACGATAAATGTTACGGTTTCTTCTAACAGTTATGTAAGGCTTAAATTATATCAAGAAGAGGTCCTCCTACATCTCACCTTCTAATCGTAGATGACTCTATATTCTTTGCAAAGACCAATAACTGATTCATATGAATTTTAGTGTAAATAAAGCATAAAAAATTATGATTATTCCCATTCTATCTTATTCCATTGAAGATATCCCTATATGGTCGCGTTCTAACAGTGGAAATTACTTAGTCAAAAGCGAGTACGAAGATTTCTTGACCCACCTTTCAGTAAAAGTTTCCTCCGAAGCTCGTAGCTTATTTTCCCCTTAAAAAGAGATTTGGCAATTTATCTGGGGAACCATTCCAAAGGTGAAAAGTTTTGTTTGGAAGGCTTGCATTGGAGCCCCATCGGTTAATTTCTGTTGGTATTTAGAGAAGATTACTACCGCCGCCATATGTAGAAGGTTGAAATTAGATCCCAAAGCAGTAGAGCACTGCTTGCTCCTCTGTCTCTTTGCTATACAATATCTAGCTTTCAAATCGTGTATCGTTTGTGTATTGTACTGTACGATATGCTGCGAAACGTAAAACAATATAGTAAAAAATAAGTAATCTGTAGAGAATTCATTATAATAAGCAACAAAACATATTATAGTTTAAAACCAATATAATGACATGATAACATTCTAAGAGAAGAACAATTATAAGAGATATGGCTAGCAAAGTAAATACGCTGATGAACCAAGAACAACCAGAAAATGGACATAATATGACCTTTTCCAAAAATAGGAAGGATGCACCAACACAAAAATCTTCATACTCCAATGTTTTTAGGTGCAACCTAGGCCTGGAATAATAAGCTAGGCTAGTGGCTGAAAAGACTACACAACAATTGCTGTCTCATCACACTTTAGTTCACTTGTACTTGAATTGTCTTCCGATCAGAAAATAGCTCTGTTGATCCTATTTAGTAATAACAAAAAAAAATAGAAATAATGTTCTTGTTATACGTGAAACTCAAAAAACTTGCAGCACTTCTAAAAAGTACACGATAAATAGTTTCTTTAAACATACAGCACTTCTCCGGATTCCTCTTGGATCAAAGAAAGCAATTGGATATGAAACTGGACTACTGTTTAATATTTCCCTCGTCTCCCAATTCTTCCATGTATCAATTCTTGAAGTACATATTCATAGTGTCCTTTCTTGACATCAAGAATCGTTCCAAAAGTGGCACAAAATTCTAAAAATTGCAAGGCGCTGCCAATATCTTCTTCTTCCACATCAATGCCAGATATGGTGGTCAACTGATTACCCTCTGGCAATGGCTCAGCATCAAGATTTTTAATTTGTAAATCCAAAGAATTAATTGTAGCATTTGCAAGTTCCTGCATATGTTATAATTGCACACGCCTTTGCACCTAGGACAATTCCAATCCCCTAAAGCTTCCACCTCTTGTTCCTTCTCTCCATACCTGATACAAGGTTAGGTTAATGCATTAAATAAAATAACATACTAGCATTGTTTAAGAAACAACCGATACCATTATGTATAAAAATATGCAACAATTCGTCTTTTTCATCTTCACAAATTCATTACAAATCACATTCACAGATTTATCAATGAAGAAATACGACAAACACCCAAGTCCCAACTGTTTCACCCTTACTCGTTGAAGTGGTGTTGGGTTGTTTATTTACCCCAGAGGTTGCGTACGTACTTCCATCAAGCTATAAATCTGTTCACTATGGAAATATATCTCGAACCATCGGGAGGTTTCTTATATGAAGGATCATGTCATATATAGTTCTTGTCACTGAAAAACTTATTTTGTTAACTTTTAACATTTTTAGGCATATTAATTCTTGAGATGATTTACATTACTTAGCTTTACCAATTCCATTGCATTGAGGTGTGCCTTATTGACTCTATGACTTCTTATAGAATGTGGTCTTATTCCCAGACCCCTTGGTATTTGACTCTTTTGTTAAATCCCACACAGATGCATTTGTGATAACCATTCATAATAACGAGCTAGTAGTCTACATTCATCCAGCAATACCAATTCATTTTGTGTGTTTTGACCCCATATTTAAATAAACATTATATCCACACCATGGTTCAAATTGAAAATATCAATTAGGAAAGGGCTTCAATTACCACATATTTATGATCCGACAATTCACATGAGAAAGTTATATTTTTCATTGGACATATTAAACGAAAGGAAACCTGTTAAAGAGGCAGGTGTGACAAAACTTCATGGTGCAGGACTTGTTATGTTTCTGATTCTTGCAAGAAGCTGTGAAGTCCATGGTCTTTTGATGACACTGATGATAGGTCTTGCCCTTATAAGAATCATAAATTCGACCATGGAGGACACGAACACATGGGGACTTTGTGCATTTGGCCGACGATGGACATCCATTAGCATCAGTTACAGTTAGTTTCTGAGGCTTCTTCTTTTGCTTTTGTTCAGTCGTGGCACTAGCTTTGATTCGAAATTATTGATCGTGGGAAGATTTTGACCCTTCCAATAGCATCAGTTACAGTTAGTTTCTGAGGCTTCTTTTGGGCCTCATTTTGATCTCATTTTCTTCTCCTCTTTCACGAGCCTCATTCTGCCTCTTTAAGTATTCTCTCATGATCTTCCCTCTTATAAGTTTTTTTAAATATCCTAACATTTTTAACATTCGTATATCCTTTGAAATCTTAAAAATAAAGGATAGAATAAGACCAATAACATTGATTCTAGCTGAGATGTTCAATCGCATGTCTACTTATAGTTATCAAGAAAAAATATTTCATCAGGGAAGCCCGTTCCTTTTGTACATGTCTTTCTCAAAACAATGAGACCGATCGAATATTATTTTTCCTCCAATTACTAATCATCTTATTTTGTATCACTTGAGACAATTATACACTCTTTGAAAATTAAGGAGAGTGGGTGTATTAGTTATTTGACTTTACTCATTCTTATATTCAATGGTTCCTTCTACATTGGGTGACTGCATCACATTACAGTGGGTGATTGCATCACAGTGGGCGACTGCAACACACTACAATGGTTCCTTCTACACTCTTTGAAAATTAAGGAGAGTGGGTGTATTAGTTATTTGACTTTGCTCATTTCTATATTCAATGGTTTCGTCTACAGTGGGTGACTGCATCACATTACAGTGGGTGACTGCATCACAGTAGGTGACTACATCACACTACAATGGTTCCTTCTACACTCTTTGAAAATTAAGGAGAATGGGTGCATTAGTTATTTGACTTTGCTATTCCTATATTTAATGGTTCCTTCTAAGACTCATCTATTAGAGGAGTACCATTAGTGGTTGTGTGAGAGTGTCAAGGTTTTTTAGCTTTAAGGGATACAAGTCTTTGTTAGTTATTAGAAATGAATTCCCATGGGTCAGAGGAGGTCCATTATATCTTGAAAATAGAGCGCCTAAAGGTTAACATTTTTAAATAAGTACGGGCATAATGAGTAGTAGCGGACACGAGTAACGATTAAAAGGACATGATCTTCTCAGAGGAGATTAAGTTCAATTCAATAGGGAATATAAACATCAATATGCTTTGAATTTACTTGTGTGTTCATGAAGGTTTTTATTTGATAATGATGAATGTACTTTTATCGTGTTTTGTTAATGAAAGTTTTTATTGAATTAAGAGTGAGTATGCCTGTAGGTTCCAAACTATTTTCTTTCATCTAGTGGACCTGTGAATAGTTTGTTATTATCCTAAAATGGGATATAATGAAAGAAAAGATTACTCGTTGAAGTGGTGGTTGTTGATTTTACCCCAGAGGTTGCGTACGTACCTCCATCAAGCTATAAATCTGTTCAAAATGGAAATATGTCTCGAACCATCAGGAGGTTTCTGATATGAAGGATCATGTCATATATAGTTCTTGTCACTGAAAAAATTATTTTCTTAACTTTTAACATTTTTAGGCATATTTCTTCTTGAGATGATTTACATTACTTAGCTTAACCAATTCCATTGAATTGAGGTGTGCCTTATTGACTCTATGAATTCTTATAGAATGTGGTCTTATTCCCAGACCCCTTGGTATTTGTATCTTTTGTTAAATCCCACACAGATGCATTTGTGATATCCATTCATAATAGCGAGCTAGTAGTCTACATTCATCGAGCAATACCAATTCATTTTATCATATTTTCATCCATTAAAGTTCTGCAATATTATTCTCGGTAACATCACCCTTGGAGTAGATATTCCCAATTATAATTTCTAATAAAACTTCCATTCCATAGATGAGGGAGTATAAGGTGTCCCTAGTAGATGTTTTGTTATAGGTTTGATATCCCTATAGTGTGTATGGAATTCTATCAGCCCATTCACGGTATCCTTCAATCATCTTAGTCAGGATAACCTTCAGATTCTTATTAGAAGATATGATGTTTATATTAGATTATGAATGGCAAGAGGAATATTTTTGCCTCTGGAATTTATATTCTTTGACAAATTTTATGCCTTTTTCTTCAAAATTCATCCTATTGTATGGGATTAATTCAAAAGGAACCCCATATATCTACTGATGTTTTTTCATATTAATCGGGCTACCTTTTTGGCTTTTAATACAACATATTACTCAACCTCAACCCATTTATTAAAAAAGTTGATGTCTACCAAGATGAATTCATGGCTGTTACAGTGTTTCAGTGTGACGTTACTAATGATGTTTATTCCCTTGGATGAAAGCGAATCCAGGAATAACTTGTAAGCGATTTATGTGTGTTGTCCCATTTGACACATTTTCCTTTCCCTTTGGATTAGCCTTATGGTATGATACATTGAACTGTGTAGTGCTATCAAATGGCTGATGATGATCTCCATTTGATAGGCATTGTTTCATTTCTGAACATGTAGAAGGATCTGATTCATCAAACAAGATTTCGCCCTTGTTCTTAGTGTATACATCTCTAACCATATTTGGACCTGCACTTGGGGCTGATTTATGATTTGTTTCTGCTTTGGCATATAGTATAGGACAATACTAAACTGCAAACATAAATATCTAATTACATAGTATATTTATTACAAACCATCTTGCAAGATTAAAAAGAAACACGTAAATAAAACTAGAACAAAATTATTGCCCACATGATTTATAAGGTGTCTGGCCTGTACAATAATACGAGCGCTGCTACTCACTTACTTAATGGTACATTGTAGATCTTATGTTTTTTGTATATACTGATTTACTTATTGAGTCCGCATCCAATCTTTTAGCCCCGATAATGTCACCCCTTGCTATCATTTAGAATTGAAAAGTACATTTCTCAGTCATGCTTTTATTTTCTTCAAAATGAAGGCAGAAGAAACTAGTTCGCTGTAGCAAATTATAGGTTATGTGTAAGAGAAGTCGAGAGCAAACAAATATGTCAACCTTCATGTACATCTTATAAATTATGAAATATAAAAACTTTATAAATTAATGTATATCTTACTAGTAATGTTACTCTGTTTGGACTGAGTTATACTAACTTGTCTAATTTTTTGCTTGTCAAGTTGAAAGGGCGGCAGTTGGATTTCCGGGTTTGAAATAATAATCTCAAATTAAAATATTTAATTTCCTTTTTGAACAAATGCGGAAGCGTATAATAAGAGATGGTTCAACAAAATAACAAGGTCGGGTTTTAATATCTTAAGAAACAAATTAAAACAACATAATTCAAGTCCTAGAATTTGCCTAAGTCATGATTATTCATTTAAACAAAGTTAGGCAACACCAATATTAGCAACTGACTTGAATAAAACAAATTAACCCAATATTTAATTTAAGTCCCAAATTAAATGCATGTGATTGTAAAACCAAATTTTATCTTGAAATTAATCTAGCATGCGTTCTAAGTGATATAGAGCAAGATAAAATAAACAGTCACACTACACCGCGATATACGAGGAAAAACCCACTAACGGGAAAAAAACCTCGGGACGGCCCTAGCCTCAAATCCACTAAAAACGGTATTACAAAATACAAGACAAAAGACTTACTTCCTAAACTCGAACCCTCTCAAGCCGTGATGCTCCTTCTTGTATCAACCTCCAATTAGCGGATAACCAACGGAGCTCCACCGTGGTCTCGGAATACACCGATAGGACTTTAAACGGTCACCGTCACCCGAACATGGAGCCTTTCTCCAAACGGGTAGAATCTCAACAAAGGTCTTCTTTGTGATGGGGTGTAGAAGCAAACCCGAAACGTCTCTTGAATTCGGTAGAGAAAACCGGTGCCAAAAACTCCAAGTAAGGATATGTATATATAGAACTTGGAATAAACAACAATGGGTGTAAACTAGAGTGTGTATGAATTTTCCATTAAAGATTAACACTCAAAAACATGAACATTTTCCCTAATTAAATTTGCTCTCAAACTCTCTCTAAGAGTTGGATATGGAATGGAAAAGTTTGCTTGGAAAATGTGTTTCCCACACATAATATTGCATGAAAAATGTTGGTTGAAAACCAAGTGGAGGAGTGGGGAAAAACTGCAAAAAACTGCCAAATAACTGTTCCCACTGGAAGTTCGTTCGAACGAACGAGATTCTCGTTCGAACGAGATTCTCGTTCGAACGAGACTTCTAACGAGTGACTAGCCTGGGCTCGTTAGAAGTTCGTTAGATACCTCGTTAGAACGACCATTCGTTCGAACGACATATCGAACGATTGTCCAGTTAGGGTCGTTGGCAAAACTCGTTCGAACGAACCTGGTTCGAACGAAAAAACTCGTTCGAACGAAATCTGGTTCGAACGAAAAAACTCGTTCGAACGACATTTCAAACGAACAAACAGAAAGATTGAAAAATTCGATTTTGGCCCAGAAACTTTTATAAACTTTTATATACTTATTTTTTAAGTTTCTAATTGATTCTTTCTGAAAAATAAACTGCAGTTTTAATTCACCTAACACCCAATACAAATTGTTCCAAGCTCCTATATACATATAAATACATTCATACCTTGGGAGCATGGAACCTAAGTTGATGACGTACAAACGAGGCACATAAACTACGGCATGTTGATGATGCTTTATACTCTTTGCCGCTACATCTTCAACAAACACTTCATAGGTCTTGAATGTTACAATTAAATAAAATCCTATGAATAAATGTTTTTGTCCGGAATTGAGCCAAAACTATAAGAGGACTCAATTGGAAATTTGTGTCCTTACAAATCTCCCCCTTTGGCTATTCCGGGACAAAAACCAAACAAAAATCCTAAAGGGCCGTCAAGCTCTACTAGACTCAAAACATAACCCGCCCAATCTTGACTCAACCCAAGGATTAAACTCTTTGCCATAGAAAGATGCCGCTATAGAATAATTCCTGCACACTTAAGCAAACTCATCAAATGCATAGGGAATATCAAAATATTAAATGCAATTTTGAATTAATTACTCCCCCTAAATTAATTCTCCCTTTAAACACATGACCTACTTAGAAAGACGTCTCCCCCTAAGATAAATCTCCCCCAAACGAAGATACGATAATAATAGGATTAGATACCATTTCTCCCCCTATCATCATTCTCCCCCTTTTTGTTCGGGAATAGGCAAAGGATAAAGAACTAAGAAACAGCAAGTGAAAGCTTAAAGTGATAAGACATGAAAGCATATGGGCAATTAAAAACAAGGCAAAGACATACAAATATCATATATATATATACTAGAAATATATCAATGAACCACTTGCATATATATATAGATATAAACACACACATGACACAAAATACAATAAGTTTGCACACTCGTATGGCAAAAATGTGTCATATGGAAACGGAAGTGTAGGGGTGTGAACAAGCAACAATTAAATTTAGACCCAAACACTTAAGAAACGTTCACGGAGTTCTCATTTGATTGCAAACTTCATCACAGTTAAATATAACCTCATGTGACAATATAAAGATTGAACTCAATGAACAAACATACACAATGCATACAAGCCTAGCATGATGATGATTCTACAAACCAAATAGAGTCATGACATTAAAGACAACTAGGATAAACGGACATTGTGCAAACCGTTGATATACCATCCAATTCTTCCTCAATAAGCATATATATTCTTTTGTTTTTGAATTAATATATCAAACAAACATAGGCCTTGGCAATTGCTTTCTTTGAATGCCAAATATTCTGTTTTTAGGCCTTTGGATCACGTATTTCTTTTAGATCCAATCAACGGTGGCTTACAATCGCAAAGGATTTAATTCATCCTTTCGGAGCCCTTCCCCTTGCATATATTAATTTATCATGTTTTCATTTTTCTCACAAATCTCACATGCAACGGATTTTGACATGCACTAGTCCTCCTAGGTCATAGATATGTAGATGACTAGATTGATAGGAGAACATCTCAAAAAGCTCAAATATAACATGTGACATTAAGATTTCAAAAGAGCTCGTGCATGTGTGAATAGAGGCATATAGAAATAGAATCCATTTAAACAATACAAAATCCAATTACTCCATATAAAACATGGTAAATAACATTTTAAGGATTGAAAATCTAAACCAAAAGTTCTAGCCACATGGGAGCGTAAAAGATAGGATTCAAACACAAATATATGCCACATAAAGTGTGTCAAACAAAAATACACACGAAACAAAATCTTTTTGAGTTTTTAACATATGTCAAAAATAAATATTTACTCAAAAGGACAAACAAAAATCATTTGTATTTTTCATTAAGCTTAAATGAAATAAATAAAACACAAATGATAAACAAAAAAAATCTTTTTATATTATGCAGTTAAATCAAACACAAAATATAATACAAAAAGATAAACAAGTCATGATTTCAAGCATGAGATATGAAAATAGGCAATGACTAGAAAATGACTAAACAAGCATACATTTAGCATATGAATATAGCATGAATTACAAACGCTAAAGTATGCAAACACTAACACATTTATCCTTTAGATTTAGCAAGGGAGGAGGCATGTGTAAGTAAATGAGAATCAAAATCCCTATTTTGTAAGGCAACCAAGTCGGATTTCCTAACCCAAATTAATGAAGAATTACTATCTTGGGGTGTAGGAACGTTAGCTATCGTGGTTACTTTACTATGGGATTTTCTAGGAATTCGTTTAAGATCTAAACAAAATTTCCTAAGATGACCTTGTCGACCACAATGTGTACAAGTAAGAGCATGTCGAAAAGATTTATCTAAGGAGTGATCATTAAATGCATTCCTAGAAGATTCTCCTAAAACATTGGTTTTGACTTTAGGGTTAAAATCATTACAAGAATTGAAGCCTAAACCAAAAGTGTCATTTTTAATTTGGACCGTTCCTAACATTTTATCTAGTTTTTTCGAACGACACTCCAAATCAAATTTGACATTACTAGAATCTTTTAATTTATTTTCCAATTCTAAAATGTTAGATTCTAGTAAAACATTTCGCTCTTCAAAAGCAAGAAGCTCCTTTTTTAAGGATTCCATTAAACCCCTAAGGCTATCTCTCTAGCCTTCTATATAGTTAAGCTTCTCTTGAAGAGTCCTCTCATGTGTCCTAAGGTCTTCTATTAGGGCACTTTCATCAATGACCTTGACACTCTCTCTTAAACTCGCTTCTAACTTCAAATTAGCTCTTTTCAATTTAATAGATTCTTTATATAATTCATGAAAAGCATTTTGAAGTTCACTCATATCAACCTCTTCTTCATTTTCACTCTCTTCTTCTTCTTCACTCTTACTATCATAAAAAATAAGAGAATCATGTACAATGACCTTGGAAGTGGCATGTGCTATAATTTCATCATCCGATGAGTTTTCATTATCACTCACATGTGCCATAAAAGCCACAAAATTTTTCTTAGTGGGGGATTCGGGCTTCTCTTCCTTATCACTATCACTAAGGGTCGCATTATATGAAATGGGTCGTTTACCCTCTTTCCTTAGTTTAGCGGGGCACTCAAAAGCCCTATGGCCATAACCTTCACAACCAAAACATTTATTAGACTCGTCCCTATCAATATTTTCATTACTAGGTTTAGGGATCTTATCGGCTTTAGAAATCTTCTCGTTTTTATCATGTTTAGAAGATTCAAATTTCTTAAAATCATTTTTAACTTTATCTTTGTTAAATTTAAGAAATTTTCTAAATTTACGAGCAAACAAAGCCATATCTTCCGAGTCACTATCACTATCGCTCTCTACTACTTGTTTGACCTCTTTTCGGGCTTTTAAAGCAACGCCCTTTTCAATTTTCTTTTCAGTTTTAGAGGGAAACATATCTAGTTCATAGGTTTGTAAATCACCTACAAGCTCTTCTAATTTCGTAGAGGCTAAAGTGGGGAAAGAATTTAAAACGGTCACCTTTGGAATAAATCTATCGGGTAGTGACCTCAAAATTTTCTTTACAACACGGTCGTCAGGTATTTTCTCTCCCAAGTTAAAGGATGAATTAAAAATATCAGATAGTCTAGCATAGAATTTATCAAAAGTTTCTTTTTCATACATTTTGATAGTTTCAAATTGAGTAGTGAGGTTTTGGAGTTTAGAAGCTTTAACGACACTCGTTCCTTCATGAGTTAATTGTAAAATATCCCAAGCTTCTTTAGCGGTTTCACACGTCATAATACGTCGGAATTCATCCGGTGCGACAGCGCTAAACAAGGCATTTAAACCTCGGGAATTAAAGTTTGCTAGCTTAAACTCATTTTCAGTCCATCTATCAACGGGTTTGGGAACATGTACATTTTCAATTAAATGTGTTGGTGGGGTCCAACCGTTAACAACAGACATCCAAACACGTTCATCGATAGATTTAAGTGCCGATTTTATTCGCGCTTTCCAATACGCGTAGTTAGAACCATCAAAAATAGGAAATTTTGAAAATGGGGAAAAATCCATATTTAGCCAAAAAGTAAAGGATCTTTAACGAAATAATTTATCGTTTTTGGCTCTGATACCAATTTGAAAGGGCGGAAGTTGGATTCCCGGGTTTGAAATAATAATCTCAAATTAAAATATTTAATTTCCTTTTTGAACAAATGCGGAAGCGTATAATAAGAGATGGTTCAACAAAATAACAAGGCCGGGTTTTAATATCTTAAGAAACAAATTAAAACAACATAATTCAAGTCCTAGAATTTGCCTAAGTCATGATTATTCATTTAAACAAAGTTAGGCAACACCAATATTAGCAACTGACTTGAATAAAACAAATTAACCCAATATTTAATTTAAGTCCCAAATTAAATGCATGTGATTGTAAAACCAAATTTTATCTTGAAATTAATCTAGCATGCGTTCTAAGTGATATAGAGCAAGATAAAATAAACAGTCACACTACACCGCGATATACGAGGAAAAACCCACTAACGGGAAAAAAACCTCGGGACGGCCCTAGCCTCAAATCCACTAAAAACGGTATTACAAAATACAAGACAAAAGACTTACTTCCTAAACTCGAACCCTCTCAAGCCGTGAAGCTCCTTCTTGTATCAACCTCCAATTAGCGGATAACCAACGGAGCTCCACCGTGGTCTCGGAATACACCGATAGGACTTTAAACGGTCACCGTCACCCGAACATGGAGCCTTTCTCCAAACGGGTAGAATCTCAACAAAGGTCTTCTTTGTGATGGGGTGTAGAAGCAAACCCGAAACGTCTCTTGAATTCGGTAGAGAAAACCGGTGCCAAAAACTCCAAGTAAGGATATGTATATATAGAACTTGGAATAAACAACAATGGGTGTAAACTAGAGTGTGTATGAATTTTCCATTAAAGATTAACACTCAAAAACATGAACATTTTCCCTAATTAAATTTTCTCTCAAACTCTCTCTAAGAGTTGGATATGGAATGGAAAAGTTCGCTTGGAAAATGTGTTTCCCGCACATAATATTGCATGAAAAATGTTGGTTGAAAACCAAGTGGAGGAGTGGGGAAAAACTGCAAAAAACTGCCAAATAACTATTCCCGCTGGAAGTTCGTTCGAACGAACGAGATTCTCGTTCGAATGAGACTTCTAACGAGTGACCAGCCTGGGCTCGTTAGAAGTTCGTTAGATACCTCGTTAGAACGACCATTCGTTCGAACGACATATCGAACGACATATCGAACGACTGTCCAGTTAGGGTCGTTGGCAAAACTCGTTCGAACGAACCTGGTTCGAACGTTCGTTCGAACGACAAAACTCGTTCGAACGAAATCTGGTTCGAACGAAAAAACTCGTTCGAACGACATTTCAAACGAACAAACAGAAAGATTGAAAAATTCGATTTTGGCCCAGAAACTTTTATAAACTTTTATATACTTATTTTTTAAGTTTCTAATTGATTCTTTCTGAAAAATAAACTGCAGTTTTAATTCACCTAACACCCAATACAAATTGTTCCAAGCTCCTATATACATATAAATACATTCATACCTTGGGAGCGTGGAACCTAAGTTGATGACGTACAAACGAGGCACATAAACTACGGCATGTTGATGATGCTTTATACTCTTTGCCGCTACGTCTTCAACAAACACTTCATAGGTCTTGAATGTTACAATTAAATAAAATCCTATGAATAAATGTTTTTGTCCGGAATTGAGCCAAAACTATAAGAGGACTCAATTGGAAATTTGTGTCCTTACACAAGTAGAGTGAGTAAAAAAAAATTCTGTCTTTTGAGAATATGGCGGATATGTTTAAAGAGGTGAGCTATGTGTTCATTATCTCTTCAATTTAAACTTTGCAATAAATGTTATTGAAGTCCATATATTTACACTACATTCCATCTGTATTGCGTGTATCCAAAACAGATTGTTAGGGGTAAGAGATCAAAATGAACTACATCCAATTAGAATAGGGGTGCAAGAATATCATGTGAAGTCTCTAACTCACATACGGTAGAAGAAATTTATGTGGATGAAGTACCCAACATTGAATCTTTTGATAAGGGTAAAAAAAAGAAGCGGGGCTATCAAAATTGAATGTAATTGCAACTGGGATAAAATACCGTAAAGAGGTAGAATTCAATGAGTTTGGGCAACCAATTGGACTTAATTCCATCCAGGTTGGTTCTATGATTGGGATTTTAGCACGAGAATGCGTACTAGTAACACATAAAGGTTGGGATAAGGTGACAAGTGACATCAAGGATCAAATATGGGAGTTTGTTACTGTGAGTATTTTATTTCTCTACCCTTTGCACAATTATGTAACATTTTGAATGTAACTTTGTACATATTTAATTGTAACTAATATAGTGTATTTGTTTTGTATGATGCGTAAAAAATATAACCATGAAGAATGTCGAAAGGCCATTATTTTGGGTCAGAAGGGAAGAGCTTGGAAAGATTATAAGTCAAAATTATCAACACAGATATGAGAAGAAGCTAAAGGACCAAATTCCACTCGCCATCTTACATTACTCAAGCCCCCTGAAATGAAGTCAAATTAATGGGATGCATTTGTTAAATCTCGGTTGTCACCTGGATTTGATTATTTATTTTTTATTATTATTAATAGAATAAAGTCCACTTTTAGTATTCTTGTATTTCTCTCAATTATATATGAGTTCTCTTATTTTAATAGGAAACAAGTGAAAAGCATAAGGAGGCTAAAGCAAAGCAAATCCATCCACACACAACTAGCCGTAGAGGCTATGCAAGACTTAAGGAAAACATGGTAGGTTTCCCCTTTAAAGTTATATACTTCATAAATTGCTTACATTATTTTGTAATTCTATCTTTTAAAATTTTGTAGAAAGCCGAAGACCCAAATAAAACTATATGCCGTGTTGATGTTTGGATAAGGGGACATAGGAGAGAAAATGGCAATCCGGTTAATCAAGTTGTTGGTGAAGCGATAGTAGCGACTTAAACACTTACACAACACTTTACAATTTTTTTAAAAGCTATAATGTATTTATTATATTTTTTTAATATGTTGAATTCTTGTATTTATTTTAGGAAAAGATGGAAAAAATTCCATCTCATGATTCAACATCGTTGAGAGATGATGCAATAGTAAAGGTGCTCGGTCCTGAACGTCCGGGTCATGTCCGAGGTCTTAGATTTGGGGTGACGCCGACGAAGGTAGATGCGTCGTTACATAGTAATGCAAAGGTAACGACTCTTGAAACTCAAATTCAACAACTTTTGGAATGGAAGATGCACATGGAAAATTGAATGACACAAAGAAATGAACGAAATGTGGTATTTTTTAAAATTAAATATGATTCAATACATATAGTTTTCCCTTGCTTTGTTTTTATATACTTCACCTGCATTTTCTATAGGGTCAACAAGAGGGTAGTGGGGATGACATGCATAATCACGCACATACTCTACAGGTTATTGTTAATGAATTATCAAAGTCTAAATTATTTTACTAATTGCATTTATAATTATTTTTTAATTATTTTCTTTGTACTATTTATTAGTGTAATCGAGAAAGTTCATTCGCACAAAATGCTCCACAAAGAAATTCTCCTTGCAAATTGTTACATTGGTTGGGGTCCGGAGAAGAAGTGGCAAGCGCATAACTTGATTCTACAGACCCGAAGTCACTAGTGCACCACCAAATCCTTGGGCCTGATTGCTATAAAGTATGGGTTGTTGAAATTTTAGTGCCCAAAGTGCTAATTTTTCGATACTCGGATGCATTTTCCATACTTGATGATGCAAAAGGAAGTACCATAGCATGGGCGCATCGATACATTCGTTTTTACTAATAATGCAAAAGGAAGTACCATATGCTATTAGTTATTTTTTGAAGGAAGATTTCATTTTAACTTGTTAGGTTAATGCTCGTTTCATTATAATCCCATGTTTTTATGTGGCTTGTAACACCCAAATATTTATTCATTCTACTGTTTTGGGCATGAATTTGATATTATGGTTATGAGTACATATTATGAGTTCCTCTTAATTATATAAGTCTGGTTTAAATTTCAGGAATTGTGGAATTGCTAATTGTGATGCTATCATATATGTGGTGGATATGTTAATGTTAGTATAAGCAACATGCATTTGAGAAGTTGATTTTTATAAAAAAAATTATACACTTTTAACGACATATTTTATACATCATAAAATGATAATAACGACGCTATTTAATCGTGTACAATATTAACGACACGTACGTTCAGTCATAAAATAACATTCACGACACATAATAAGTAGTCGTGGAAGGTTTTTTTAGGTAATGACTTTTACGACTAGTAACTAGGTGTCGTGGATATTTGTTTCAACGACAATTGGCAGGTGTCGTGAAATAGTTTTATGACACCACAAAGGTGTTGTGGCTATTTACGACTAGTAACTAGGTTTCATGGATATTTGTTTCAGCGACACTTTACAGGTGTCGTGAAAAAAATTTACGACACCACAAATGTGTCGATATATAAGGTAACTTTCTACGACACCCCCTTCAACGACTACATAAAATGTGTCGTGAAAATAGTTTCACGACACATATCAGGTGTTGTGGAAAGTAATTTTTCTTGTTGTGTATAGGAGGATTCAAGGGGAATTTGAATGCCCCGCAAGGGAACTCGTACAACCCATCGTGGAGAAACTATCCTGGTTTCAACTATGGAATACCACAAGCTGCAATGAACCCACATTCACAGGTTGTCCCACCTCCACCACCTCCTCAATACCAATAAGCACCACCACCTCCAGCTCCATATGTAGCTCCACCGCGGAGGAGGCTCGAGGATACAATGAACTAATTCATAAATTCTCAATGTGCAAACAATGCTCGATATGAATGCATGTTCACCAAAATAAATGCAAACATCTCCAAGATGCAATTCGCATTAAGCATCCAAGATGAGGTCAAGTTTTCGGCCCAAGGCCAAAGACCTCCCCATGGTCAACCTAGTGTTAGCTCAACTTCTACAGAATATCAGGAGCACTGCGAAGTTGTAACCACTCTTCGTAGTGGGAGAGTTGTTGACTTGTCACCTCTCCCACATGACATTTCAAAAGATAAGGAGAATTCGCCCGACACGAAAGAGGCTGAAGATATCTCCTTGAACGAGATTGAAAAGGAGAACACTAATGAGCCCGAGGTAGTTGTGAAACCACCCTCCGCTACACCATTTCCTCAAATATTGGTTCCTGCCCATAAAAGGACCATAAGTGAAGAAGTACTAGAGGTGCTTAAGAATGTGAAGCTGAACTTACCTTTACTCGATGCAATAAGGTAAATCCCATCCTATGCAAAAGCCATAAAAGAATTATTGATAGTCAATAAGAGGATGAAGGTAAAGAAGAACGTGTTTCTAGCACAAAATATGAGCTCAGTCCTTCCAAATGATCTCCCACCTAAATATAAAGATCCCGGCGCACCCACTATTTCCTACACCATTGGAGAGAACAAATTCAAAAAAGCCTTACTCGATTTGGGATCAAGTGTTAACATCCTCCCCTATTCGATTTATAGGAAACTTGATCTGGGTGATCTTAAGCCCACAAGGATCACTCTCCAATTAGTGGATCGAACTGTGAATATGCCAAGGGGTATAGTTGAGGACGTGATAGTCCAAGTAGACACTTTTTACTTCCCGGTAGATTTTATCATTTAGGACACGGATCCCTCATGTGCCTCGAAAAATCATGTTCCCATCATCCTTGGATGCCCATTCTTAGCTACGGCTAACACAATGATAAATACTAGAAATGGACAGATGCAACTCACTTTTTGTAAAATGAATTTAGAAATAAGCATCTTCAACATAGCCCAACAAGCAGGGGAAGAAGATGATCTTCACGCGGTGAGCTTAATTGAGGAGATCGTAGAAGAACACTTTGAGGAAAATTACTATGGAGACGCCTTAGAAGCTTGCCTTGCTTTTAGTCATGAGAGTGAGGGAGCTTACACCGAGTTTGAGAGGGAGATAGAGGGGTTGAGAGGCTTACACTATGAGAGAGTGTCGAACGAGGACGCGAGAGATGTTAATTGGTTTTCTCGATTCGAAGAGTTACCGCCAAGAAAAGCACGTATATTGCCCTCTAGAGACACATTCCTGACTCTCGAGTTGAAGAAACTACCCTCCAATGTTAACTATGCTTTCCTAGGTGAAAATGAGACATTTCCTATTATTGTCTCCTCTAGCTTAGATGAAGAGCAGGAGGGTAAGCTATTGAAGATTTTGAGGAAGCACCAAAGTGATTTTGGTTGGTGTATAGATGCTTTAAAGGGGATAAGCCCTCTAATTTTCACCCATAAGATTCACCTCGAGGAGGACGTTAAGCCTTCGAGAGAAATGAAAAGACGGTTAAATCCCACAATGAAAGATGTGGGGAGGGCAGAAATTATAAAATTGTTAGATGCCGGGATTATTTAACGAATCTCAGATAGCAATTGGGTGAGCCCCATTCAAGTTGTTTCGAAGAAGTCGGGCATTAATGTAATTGAAAATGACAAGGGAGAGCTACCTCCCCAACGTACCACCACTGGATGGCGCGTCTGCATTGTTTACCGGAAACTCAATGCGGGAACTAGGAAAGACCATTTTCCCTTACCATTTATTGATCAAATGCTTGAAAGAGTAGTGGGACACCCTTATTATTTCTTCCAAGATGGTTATTCCAAATATAACCAAATTGAGGTAGATAAACTTGATCAAGAGAAAACAACCTTCACTTGACCCTTTGGAACGTTTGCCTACAAACGTATGCCATTTGGTTTGTGTAATGCACCGACGACCTTTCAAAGGTGTATGTTGAGCTTATTCAGTGACATGGTTGAGAGAGGACTAGAGGTATTTATGGACGAATTTAGTATTTTTGGCACCTCCTTCGACCTCTATTTAGCCAATCTTGAGAAAGTACTAGCCCGATGTGTGGAAAAGAACTTAGTGATAAATTGGAAAAAATGCCATTTCATGGTAACCGAGGTTATAGTTCTTGACCACATCGTGTCATCCAAAGGGATCGAGGTTGATAGAGGAAAAATAGATGTCATAGCTGACCTACCCCCGCCTATATCGCTGAAAGACGTGCGCTCCTTTTTAAGCCACATGGGGTTTTATAGAAGGTTCATTAAGGACTTTAGGGCCATCGCTAGACCCTTAAGCAATCTTCTCATGAAGGATACCCCATTTGAGTGGACGAAAGCATGCCAAAGTGCATTTGGAAAACTAAAAAGCGTGCTTTTTCATCAACCGATACCCCATTCGAGCTTATGTGTGATGCTAGAGATTATGCAATAGGGGCTATTTTGGGACAAAGAAAAGACAATAAGGCTCATGTCATCTACTACGCTAGCTGGACCCTTATCGGACCACAACTCAATTACTCCACCATGGAGAAGGAGTTTCTAGCGGTATTATATGCTCTTAACAAATTTTGGTCCTATCTTATCGGTTCTCCCATCACCTGTTTCACCGACTACGTGACTTTAAAATATCTATTTGCAAAGAAAGACGTAAAGCCGCGGCTCATAAGGTGGATCCTACTCCTACAAGAGTTTAATCTCTCCATTAAAGACAAAAAAGGAGTAGAAAACATCGTTGTCGATCACTTATCATGACTTTAGTCCAACGTACCTAGTAATCCAACACCCATAGACGAGTATTTTCCGAATGAGCAACTCTTTGCCACCTCTTTTTTGTCCTAGTTTGCGGATATAGTGAACTATCTTGTCACGGGAGTCATCCTTCCCGATTGGACACCGCAAGATAAGAAGAGATTCATCACTTGGTCATGCATGTTTTTCTACGATGACCTATTCCTTTTTAAATGTTGCACCGATCAAATCGTTCGACAATGCGCACCAGATGACAAAATTTTAAAAGTCATCCAATTCTGTCATTCAGAAGCATGTGGAGGCCACTTTTTCGTGAAAAGACAGCCTCTAAAATTCTCCAAAGCGGTACAATCACTAAAATTCTCCAAAGCATTCTGTACTGGCCCATAATGTTTTGGGATGTTAACAATTGTTGTAAATCTTGCGACAAGTATCAACAGATGGGAGCGATTACCCGATGAGACATGATACCATTACCCCCGATTCTCATCATTGAGATTATCGATAACTGGGGTATTGACTTCATGGGCCCTTTTCCCCCGTCCTTTGGATACCTATACATCCTAGTCGCGGTAGACTATGTTTCTAAATGGGTGGAAGCCATAGCTACCAAGACTAATGACAATAAAGTGGTGATAAAGTTCCTGCACGAACACATACTTTCTCGCTTCGGTGCACCTAAAGCGATAATCAGTGATAACGACACACACTTTGGCAACAAGCCATTTGAAAGACTTATGAAAAAGTATGGTGTTATTCATAAGGTTGGAATGACATATCACCCAAAAAATAAATGGCAGACCGAGTTGGCTAATCATGAAATCAAGCACATACTAGAGAAGACCGTCAATCCCGATCGGAAAGATTGGTCCCTTCGATTAAATGATTCGCTATGGGCCTACTGTACCGCATACAAAAACCCACTCGAAATGTCCCCATTCCACTTTGTGTATGGCAAATCTTGCCATCTTCCCGTTGATTTAGAGCACAAAGCGTATTGGTAAATTAAGAGGTTAAATTATGATATGGACAAAGTCGGTGAAGCTCGCAAGCTTCAACTAAATGAGTTAGAGGAGATATGCAATGATGCGTATGAGAATGCCAAGATTTCCAAATCTCGGATGAAACTAGCACATGATAAGATTATTCGACGAAAAGAGTTTCAACTAGGATAAAAGGTACTCCTCTATAACTCCCGACTTCATCTATTTTCGGGTGAATTGCGGTCCCGATGGACTGGCCCATTCGTTGTGAAAAGCGTATTCCCCCACGGAGCTATAGAATTGGAAGATCCAAAGGGGGGAACGCGTTCATAGTCAATGGACAGCGCTGATGATACGAGAAATTGGCCACGAGGCCTTTTCGTACCAGCAAGTCAAGAGTCAAGTGTGTAATAAACAAGTGAAGAAAATAAATAAAGAGAAGACAAGATATAGAGTGGTTCGACCCCCAAAATGGGCCTACGTACACTGTGTTGCTCCATTCTCATTATGTGCGTTGCATTGTACAATATAATCATGCTTAAAGAGGTGTACAAGTATGAGAATAAGGGTGAATACATGGCAGTATTGGAGATTTCGGTGAGCCCGGGAGGTGGCTGTGATGTAGATTGTGTCTCCAAGAGGTATGTTGAGGTTGTGTAGAGAGAATCTGTATTGTAGAGCCTGCCCCGGATGGGTATGGAATCGATCCCCCTTCCCTTCTAGGTGTGGTCCTCTATTTATGAGGAAATGCGTTGAGTCACATGCCCTGAGCACGTGGCGTATACCAAGTCTGCAGCAGTTGTGGATGAGGGGGTGCCGCACACCATATGGTGGAGTGCCGCGGCCTATAATGGACAGGGCCGCACCCTGTGCCATCTGGTCCTGAAAGGATCATGCCGAGTGAGTTCTGGCCGCGCCCTGAGTGAGGTTTGGCTGCGGCCTGTATGACCTAAGGCCTGCGAACTGAGAAGAGTACATGCCGCAGCAGGGTGCTATATTTGTACTATCAATAAGCCCCCAAGACTTAGTGCCAAGGGAGATCAATTGGAACTGCGGAGTAGCCTAGGTGCCGTGGTGCTTCCAAAGCGACGATTCGTCTTCCGCGCCCCCTTATATAAATTGTTTCTGGCCGTGGACTTCATTACGTTTACAAAACTTTTGAGAGCACATCGAGAGGGAAACTCTGCACTTTCTCTCTTGCATATTCCGGCAACCTTCCGAGGCGGTGTGCGGCGGTTCAAGGTGGTCTGAAGATGATCATTGCAAGATTCTCATTTCCAGGTGACTTTTCAACCACCATACTCTCGTAAAAGCCTTTGAAATTTATAGTTTTCTTCCCTTTTGATATGATTTTGCTTTTTCAGATTCATTTGCTAGAAATCTAGGGTTTTGTTTGTGCATTTTGTCCTTTCCCACGTATGCTACATATGAAATACATACATCTGTTCTTGGTGTTCATAATCGAACTCTTCGTATTCTGTGAGTTTGATCCTAAAAATGATTAGAATTTAGATAATCAACTGTTTAGGATAGGGGCTGCGGCATGGTAGGATTTCAATAATCATTCCCGTGAACTGGTACAATCTTTCTGCGTCATACAGTGCCAAATAGCCGCGGTCCCTCAAATTATCATCCGCAGCATCAAATCACCACCCTTGGTAGTCTCGAACAACCTTAAAATTTCCATGGACCCAAGACATATCCATGTTAAATAACTGTTGTTACTACTAGAGCTCATCGAATTGACTCTGAAAAATTAGGAATGGTCGTGGCCAGGAACGCCTTAAAGCAATTCTATCTTATTACCGCGGCATCTTATGTTCCTCTGGTGATATGGAGGTCGCCGCGGCTAGTTGGGACAGTACGATCCCATAAGTAATAGAGTTTGCCCATTAATAATTGTGTTAGGCAAATAATTCCAAAGACGTTTTTAATACTTAAAAATTCCCTTCTGCGGCTTCTTGAAGTCTTACAAACCATATTGGCTGCGGCGCCTAACTGCGAACTCTGCTTTTCAGGTACTGCTGCAGCCATATGAGCTTTGACCCAGACGAGTTCCTGAGAGGCTTTTGGGCAAAGCATTTTGGGACCTCTCCCCCCGAGCTTACTTTCGTGCCCTTCTAAGATCAATAGGGCCTTGCAAACTAAAAGATTGCCCAAACTACGTGATAATTGACTCAGACTCCGCGGACTTTGCATCTGTGAAGGATTTCTAATCTCCGCCGATGGAAGAGGAAGCCAACTCAAGTACTCATCCAATGGGTGTAGGAGACAGTGCCGCGGCTGTTAGAAATAACCCAGGAGGTATATCTGGGAGGGCTGAGAGACCCTTGGCCGCACTCGATATCCGCGGCTCGATGACCCAAGAATGGGTTGAGCAGGTGGCTGAGGCCTTCGAATTTCTAGAAAATTTGACGTGCTCATCCCCTGTCGCAAACCAACGACCATGCACGGTTCTATCCGATAATGGAATTTACTTCCCTCTGCACGCCTTCATTTACGGGCTGCGACTGCCTGTTCCAGTTCCTATCTGCCGCCTTTTTCAGGCAATGAACCTGGCCCTAGCACAGTTGGACCTTAATGGCTGGAGAGCCATTCTCGCCGCAGTTGTCCTTTGGGAAAACTTATTCAAAAAGGACATCACACCCGTGGAGTTCTTTCACTTCTACAGTCCAAAGGAGAACTCAGTGAAATTCGCGGGATACTACTACCTCTCTAGCCGTGGCAGGGACGAGACCCTTTACACTGAGATACCGACCAGTGTGAAAAACTGGAAGGGGAAATATTTTTACATCTCCGGCGAAGGCTGGGAGATGCACCCCGATGAGAATGAAAGAGAAAAGACATATAGAATGCCGCGGCAGTGGGGGTCCCCCTCAAAATTAGGTATAAGACTATAGCCCCGTCCTTTTATTTCACATGTAACTTCCACTAACGTTTGAATTGCCTTTTCTTTCTGCAACCATTGATAATTTGCACTTGAACAAGCGGCAAGAAAAAAGAGTTGCTGAGGCCGCAGAAGTTCCTGCTGAACACAAGAAGTTCAACACACTTGTAACATCAACAACAATATTTGAAGCGGGATTTTTCCCAAACAAATCCATTCCTCAACAAATGGGCGCGGAAGGTAATTAACTACGCCATGACTTTTACTCCACGGACATTTATTCTCTTGAACTCGAACTCATGCTATTCCTTTTCTCGTGAAGAAGTTGACAGGGAACTGCTAGCGGCGCAACTAGAGGAGATGGATGAGGACGCAATTGTCCTAAATAATATGGCACGGAGCAGAAAGAGGAAGAGGTCCAAGGCCAAGGGGCCTGCCGCGGCCCCCTCCGGCGAAAATAATGTTTCCCCTGTCGTGGCCCCTAGCGAAAACACTACTGAACCTGCATCGGATCAAATGGTTAATGAGAACCTTTCGCATGACCATTTTGATGATGACATAGGGAAAAACCTATCCGCGGAGGGCTTAATGTCAACCGATGTGCCTCTTCAGTAATCCTCCCCTCCGCCGCCCAATGTTTTGGCGGTTAATGCGAACTTGCCACCTCCTCAATTCCGCAGAGAGTCTGGGCCTGATGGTAGACCAAGGCCCCAATTGAGTTAGCCTGACCCCAATTCTTCTTGGGACACTACCGCAAAGGTTGCGCAGAGAATGAAGCGAGCCTTGGATGCCACGGACCTTGACAGGCTAGTGGGAGAAGATTATGAAGATTTGGAGGACTGTGGACTCCATAGCCTTCTGAGGGTATGTACCAGTTGTAATTTAACTTTTGCATCTCATATTTTTCCATGTTTTTTTCTAACGTCTTTTATTTCAGGCCGCGGATGTGATTGTGGTCCAGAAGAGGAAGTACGAGGCCTTGTACAGGTTGAAGGAGGCCGAGAAGAGTGACCACACTGCGGACTTGCAAGCTACACGGACTTCTTCTTTTGAGGCAGGGAAGAAGTCTGCTGCCACGGCTCTTCAGGCAGCCTACATGGACCTTGAGAAAGCAACTAAGGCCAGAGAGGAAGCGGAGGAGAATTTTAAGCAAGTCGCGGAATCTCTGAAATCCTCCCAGGCCCAGACTGCCGAAGCCGCCCGTGTCACGAAGATTTCAAATGCCAAGCTTACCCTACTCCAGCAGAAATATGAAGAGATGGAAGCCAAGTCCGCCCAAAAAGATGAAGATCATGCCGCGGCAGTGAAAAAGTTGGAAGTTGATCACGGTGACGCCCTCCAGCTAGCCATAGATCATGCCGTGGAGTCATTCAAAGGCTACAAGGACTTCTTCCGATAGTCGATGCACATGCGGACTTTTCCTCCCCACTTCGGCATAAGTATGATATTTTCAAGCCATATAGGTTATTTAACTACGCAAATAAAACCCACGTTCAACTATTTGATTACTTCTTCTTTGACCTTAAGGGACCATTCTTGTCGGTTCTTCCTAAGTTTTCGTTTGATAGGTTTTCTTTCTGAGAATGTGGGGATCTCATACCGAGATATGTCTAGATTAATACCGAGCATATGATCGTAGGACCATGCGAATACATCTATAAACTCTTTCAGAAGCTCCTCGAATTGCGATCTCTCATGCTCGTTGAGGGTGAACCCTATCCTAATCTCGCACATATGGCTACTGGAGCCGAGATTAATAAAAATAGTCTCATCATCATTGGTTTGAATGAGGTTATGCTGTTTATTTTTTTTCCTTATTGAGATCATGAGTTAAGAATTATTCATTTATAAAATCATCATCATCATCAAAAGTTTGATTAGAATCAATGCAATTAATATAAGGCATAATAAGATACTAAAAATATTCATTTATTTCATTATCAGTGAATACATCATTGAGAACCTCATCAAAAGAGGCCTCAAGTACGCTGATATCAGAAATAGGAGAAACAGTGACAAGTTCAGGGGTTTCTTAAATAAAGTGAATAATGGGGTTTAGCTGGGCTTGGGTAGGATGGACCGGAACGGCACACAAGTTAAGGAGAGGTGCTTCAGTAGTCATAATCTTTGCGGGCGGGTCTGATGATGCATCTTTTCATAAATCATGCAGAGACTTAGCCCTAGTGTTTATAGGTCCAATGACTCTTTTTAGTGATTTCCTTAGTCTTATCGGCCAGAGCCTTCACATTTTGCCCCTATTCCTCACCTCAGGTGTTGTCATATTGAAAGAAGTTCTCCATTTCTGGATTTATTTTTTTATCAACGGGGTAGTTTAGAGAATTTACAAAAGAGGAAGTCTTTGCCCTCTTTGAGAAACCTTACATTCAGAGAATCTCCCAAAACGATATTTCCATATTCCAAGCTTATTTTTTGACGTGGTTGTTGGACTGCTTTGAGTTCGACTAGGGATTGTTAGTAGCCCAGACCATATGGAAAAAGACTTTCTTTAGGACTATTGGCTCAACAATCCCTTGCTGGTGTCGTCCTGGCCCATTCCGAACATAAAATGCATACTCTTGAACATCTGGATTACATTGACATTTCCATAAGGGTTGCCATTCTTTGAAATTGTCTCTCGCTGAGATAGGGAGTGGATCGATTTTAAAGCTGAAGAGGAACATGTCATTGGTCCCATATTGAATTTCCAACACTGGGTTGCTGGTGCTGGCACTGTCTGAACTGTCGTCATCTTTAAGGATAATGATGATCTGACCTTTAGCGAAGAACTTCAATTTCTGATGGAAAGAGGAAGGTAATCCTCAGATGCTGTGGAGCCATGGGCGGACAAGGAGCAGATTGAAATAGGCAGCTATAATGATAACCTGGAACTCTATAAAAGGGTTGACTGGGCCGACCCCTAGTGTATATTTTATATAACCCATTACTTCCCGATGGATGTTGTCCTAGGTGCGTACGATGACTGATGTGGGAGTGAGATCACTGACTTTCAAGCCTAGGTAGTTGAATGTTCTGAGTGAACAAACGTTGAGAGAGAATCTATTATCTATAATTGATAACAGGATTATCTTTCCCAAAACTTTAATGTAGATTTTGAGGATCAAGACCAAATTTGGGGATTTCTTCTTAAAAAAAAGAGAGGATTATGGCAAAGCTTAAGGATCCAACCGTATTTATTTCTTCTTCGGGAGTGGTAGAGGGAGAAACTGTGGATCCTGTGAGGAGCTTTATCAGACCATTTAATTGCAGCTTGGAGGACATGAAGAGTCCCCACAAAGTGATGCTGGTTTGGGTTTTCTTGAATTAGTCGAGAACTTTACTTTCTTCAATGGTCATCTGTAGAATTTGGAGCTCTTCGAAAACTCCCATTACTTTATCTATTTCGGTTGCATGGGGAATCGAATCTTTATAATATCGGTCAAATCGGGTCATATAGTTAATAGAGGCATGGAAGAATAAGAATCCCGTGGCTTTATCTACTTCGACCTAGATAGATACTTGGTTTATTTCCCCTAATAATTCTTTGAAAGAGATCTGTCAACATAAGTTGGAAACTAAACTGGCTTCTCTACGATTAGGTTCATCATTTGAGCTATCAAAGTCATCCCCCCATCCATTGGCGATGACATCCTCTTGCCAAGAGTAATCGATGCACTCAACAACCTCTATGGCTTCATCAAATAGGTATTCCCACTCAACGGGGAAGTGCAGTATTAAAGGGACCAGACGTCCTTAGAGTTTCAAGGCCGTGAGAAACTCAGAGATGTTGCATACTTCTCTTTTTTGTCAAAACATATCCGACAGGTTTGCACGACATCATCTGGGCTGATTTCTTCTATCGGTATCACCCATTCGTCTGATTCTTGAGTCAACTTTCGGGGTGTCATAAATAGGAAACTAAAACTTTCATAGTCGATGGTCATCTCTGTGGGCAGTCCCAGCCCAAATCTTTAGAAAATATCTAATATTGCAGTTAGTTCCATGCCTTCCCCTTCTATTGGGTGCGAACGATAATACAGGCTCATATGGGGAGTGACAGAGCTTGATCATTAAAGCTTATGGGGTATAGGAGGAAAGATGGATAAACTTTGAGGGCTTTGGGTGAGATTATAGAGGTGTCTGGTATTTTGATAGTTATAGTTTGGGCAGAAGGGTAAAATTCAGGGTTGACAGTCTTAGTACTGCACGGAGCTAGGATAACCATAAAATCTGATTGAACATTTGGCGCGTAGTCTGCATTATCCATGTACAACTTGCGGAGGTGGATCTCAAATTTAGTCAAAGTAGCAGAGGAAGCATTTGAGATTTAGCATTGTTTGACGAAAGATCGAAGCCAATAGGGAGCCAGGACAAAGTTGGGTATGCAATCAACCTGAGGGGAAAATATAATTTTGGTTTGTTTTTGAAGGAAAGAGGAAGAACTTTTGGTACTTGGAAAAAAGGGAAAAAATGTTTTTAGTATATTTATTTTTGAACCGAGGGAAAGAAAATGATTATTATTATTTGGTTTTAATTGTATTATGTTTTCCCAAATGCAAAGAAAATGCTAGACAAAACTCGAGCCTGGGGAAAAGATAAGGTATAAGATATAAGACACAATATGACTTATTTCTAGGCTCACGGACAGGGTCCTCTTTTAAAAATGGGCGAAATAGCGTGAAAATTCGGGAAGTACGGTGACCCAAAATTTTGGTAGAGTTTCGTATAGTAATGGCAAACTAATTATGAGTTTCCAAAAGTTGACGCCTATATGAGGTTTATGCATTTGGTGGGTTAGTGAACGAGTTCCCCCCTCTGGCATGACTTCCACGATATACCTCTTGCTTATAAGGGTAATCATTCATCGGTACGTGTGGTTAAGCCATTTTATATACTTGAGTGTACATGAATTGCCTCACGATATACCTCGTGGTAAAAGTACGTATGAGAGCGAATTCGATATACTCATCGTACGTGAACGAGTTCCTTTCTATATATCTCCCGTCATGAGTTCGGTAAAAAGGTACGATGCTGGGGAACCGTTTGATATACGTTAAAAGTACGAGGATAATGGAAGTTGAGAATCATATACCTTAGGTTAACTGCGCCTTACAAGATCTACACCCATCATGAAGTGAGCCTCCAGTACGGGAATTTTTTTGGTCAATATTGCCATGTTCTGTAGTGTGTAAAAATGCATAAGTCTTAATTATTATCTTATGGATATTTTCTTTGTGTGCTAAGTAAAGGGAGTACGACCACTATGATGGAGAATATACAAATAGCATGAGATGAAAAGTAAATCTAGCAAGTATATACATGGAGCATGGGAACTATACAAAATATGGTGACATAGTATGAAGCATATGGATATACAAGATAGTGAGATATGTGTAGAGAAAGATATATGTGCAAAGTGAGAGAGTGGCATGGGAATAGTGTGAGTGGAACTACATGTGAATAAATACAAGTGAAAGTGCGTGCTACTGAGACTAAGCATGGTTAAACTACAAGAAGTGTGTGGAGCACGTAAGTAAAAGTGAGACTATATATGAGTGTGAGTGTACGACGTGAGCATGGAGAATATGTACAAGTGGGTGTAAGGAAAAGCATGGTGAGCATGAACAAGTGAGTGAATATATATATATATATATATATATATATATATATGAGGAGAGAGCATGAGATAAATATACAAGAAGTAAGTATAGGAGTAAGGAAAACATCCGAGTGGAGATATATTTACGCATGTAAAAAAGGAAGAGAATAAAGAAGTAACACCTATGTAGAAAATAGAGTCTAGTCCTTTAGAAAGTCCCCAGCAGAGTCATTAATGTGGATATCTGGGTCGGATTCCTCCAGCGCAAGCCCGACTCCGAAGTCGGGACGAGGGGAGAAGGTGAAAAAGAAAGGATCCACCTCCTCTCTCTTTCCCTTTTTACCATGCATATGTGGGTGTTTCGAGGATATATAGGTACTCTTTTCTCCATTTGTGTCGGCATCTTCGTGATTTGCCTAGGATATATAAAATTGGCCGTCATCAAATGGGGATAACACGAAGGGATGGAGTCGCCACCTATTTTTCTCAAAAGAGGGAAAAGAATGTAGCCTCCTCGAGATAACGACATCAAGGTCATACTGATGCATACGAAACCAAGTGATTCAAAGGTCTAAGGACTAAGTTACGAAATAGAAAGGTGTTAGGCAACCATTCCTCCCTTTCAATCTCTCATGGACTATTTTGATCTTCTCCTTTTTTCTTCGTGATGTGTGTGTACATGTGTATAATATGAATAACTTGAGAATGGAATTATCCTACTCGCGTCATCGAATGGACGAAACAGACTCATCTATAGAAGTGTACTAGAAAATAATAATAAATATATGATATAAGTGTTCTCCGAATCACGAATCGGTATGAAAGAGCGAATGTGCATGTCAGATGAGACACAAATATGTAGGAGTCCAAGACTCACAAAATAAATATAATAGAATATAAAAGACATGAAATAAAAAGGAAGGACTCGAATTTTGGGATTGACCGAAGATGCCTACGTAGCGCAGGGGCATCAAAGTCTATGTAGTTTGAAAATAAGATAGGGTTGGGGTTTAAACCATAAATCCAAATGTATGACTCCTTTTAGAGTATTTTTTAAGGAGAATGTGTTCAAGTGTAAAAGTGTGAGAAAAAAGAAGTCTTACTTTTGGAATTTATGAGTAAACCCTCTTTTTGTCTTTTTTGGGGTTTTATAAAAATAAGTTGTGTTCAATAGTAATAATAAAAATGAAGATTAGTTAATGTGAGATAATGAAACAAAACTAGAAGATATCACAAAATGAGAATAAAATAAATAGTAACACTTAAATGATTGAACTAGAAAAAGGGATGAGGAATGGACCTCCATGTAGATCTTTGTTGTTAAATTTAGAATGTATGTAGGTTGTTTTTTATAGTGGTATAAATGTAATATGATAAGGTGAAGTGGATGACTAAGTGTAGTATGAAAGTGAGGTGGCGGAATATTGGAAAATGTTTTTTTAGTAATGAGTAGGCTCTGATTTCGAGAGAATGTTTGTTGACTGCTGAAAGGGACCTCCTCCAAGGGTAAGGTCATGATCCCTTTATATAGTTCTATTTAGGGTTAGGGGTGTCGATCGGCATGGACCCTAGACCGCCTATTAACACAGTACCTTCTTAAATGGGCAAAGAAATTACACCCTACCAACAGGTAGGGGGTCTGGGGTGCCTGTAAGTAGTCCAGAACAAACTTTTTTTAGAATAATGAACATAAAGTACAAACTGTAAGTTCGAATTCTGCATAGCTGAGACCGTTGAAAAGTGAATACAAAGACCTTTAAATATCCATTGAGCCACTTCTGGGTTTGGGAGTTGACCGAATTCAAACGGGGATTGAATGCGCCCAATGGTCTCTAGATGGGGTTTTTAAGAGGAAAACGGATCATTTGGGCAAACCATAAGGACGATTCACGCAAAGACGAACCATTGGAAAGGGAAATTTAGAACCCTTCGATATTTCATTGAGCTTTGCTCGGTTTGGAGAGTTTACTAAGGCCCAAAGGGTCCATACATCATTCGATGGTTCTTCTGAGTAAAACGGATCGTTTGTACGAACTGTGATAGCACATATATTGCACCCCCATTGTCGTGGACTCATGTTGCGGAGTAAGTTCAACTGTCACATCTATCATTCTCTATTATATTATTTCATGCCTTTTATACCAGCCACAACCCTTGAGATTTAAGCGTCAACCCCTTTATATGATATATGCCGCGATTATGAGTGTCATCTAGCCAGCCGCAGCATCCCCATGATACAACAACATCACACCTATATATATAGAGGTTCACACCTAGAGATATGGGGGATTCATGATTTCGAATCCGGGGTCATTTCCTATACTGATACATAGCTCAGAGCTGATCTCTCTCTCTACCTCGTTGGGGGTTTTCACTCAACCATCTCATCCATAAATTCGGTATCCCGAAATCATTGATATCATGTATTCTCCTTTATTCTCATACTTGTACGCCTCTTTAGGCTTAATTATATTATACTACGCAATGCATATAATGAGAATGCAGCAACACAGTGGACGTAGTCCCATTTTTATAGCTGGACCACTCTATAACTTGTCTTTTATCTCTCTTTACTCGATTTATCTCCTCATTACATATCTTACACTTGACTTGCTGGTATGAGAATGATAAGTGGACGATTTCTCGTATCATCAATTTGGCACCGTCTGTGGGAAACGAGGTATTTCAATCTTATTTACCTATGTTTTGAGTTCTTAAACACCTTATTTTATTCATGGGAATCCTTTGGATCATCATCACATGAGTGAATTTTGGTTAATAAGCTCTATTTTATATTTACACCCTTAAATGGGTATTTTATATATTCAGTTCTGCTCTTGGGTCTTCATATTATGACCTTAGATATATTTTACATACCCCTGTGATATCATTTTATCTAGATAATGCTGAAAAACATGATGGGATTTAGCCCCATAAAGATGAGTGATTAGGGAAGGATTATATTTACTCCCTTTTTGCTGCTTTTTGCCTATGATCTAGGGTTTATCATTAGAATCGTTCTGTGCACCCTGATGATATTCTCTCATTGATAGACCCTAGTAGGTATTCTCTCCACATGTTGCGGGAGAAAAACTCAGTTTCTAGGTTTCAATTTTGGGATTATTCCCCACTGCCTAGAAAGGGATGCATCCTGGTAGTTCAACCACCTTTCTTATCGTGACCTCTACTAGTGCAGATGGATTAAAACAGCTTCAAATCATCAGGCAATTATCTTAGGTGGTCTCCTCCTCAACCTTGGTGAATATCATTCAAAGGCCACAGCAGTACACCTATATGCTTCACTGGCCGCGGCCTCAGCAGTAGTATCATGGAGCAGTGCAAACGCTGCATCCCAACTTCCTACTTGGTTAATCCTTTATTTCTGTGATTACTCACTTCTGCTAGTTTTGTCTCAGATTATATATTTTTTAAAGACTAACAGAGCAGCAAATGGAAGGAGAATCTAGCCAGAGCACAGACAAAGATGAGATTGTGCAATTGCACAATCACCTCAACCATCTCTACGATAATCATTCTTCACTCTAAAATCAGGTCAACTATTTGACCCAGAGGGTCCTCATGCTAGAGGCCACATCCTCATCCAATGTGGGTGCGACACCCAGAATCATTGCCTCATCAACCTTCGCTGCCGCGGCAGTACCAGAAGTTTCGTCCGCAGAAGAAGCATGCAAGAACCAGAAAAGGAAAGTTGAGCAAGCAGATAAGGCAGAAGAGAGTAAGAGTTCTTGGGTCTACACTCCATTGGACTTCCCAATTGAAGACATCTTTAAGTTTATTAAGGAGGACAAACTGCTGAGGTGGCCAGAGAAGTTGAGGGCTCCACCCCACAAAAGGGACAAAGCTAGGTGGTGAAAATTCCACTAGGATCACAACCACGCCACTGAGAAATGCTATGCTCTGAAAGATAAAAGTGAGAGGCTCATAAGGCAGGGGATGCTGCAGCGCTTCCTCAAGGATACCTAGGGGACGCAGCTTAATTTGACAGTCCACACTCCTTTTTTTTATGCCCATATTTATACTTCATCTATTTCTATGCTTAGTAAAAAATCTTTTGAATAGTTCCATGTTAACTTTGTATTGTCCTAACAAAGTCATGAATATATGAATAGATATATGAAATTAAGTTCACTTTATATTTCGTCTATTTCCAACTGCCATATTTCGATTTCTCGAATTTATTAAAGGTTATCTTATAAAAGACTCTTTATCTTAAACAGATTTCGAATCGAGACAATATGTTATATCGGGAATAATAATATCTAAATGGGCCCACAACGCCCATAGTGACGCCTGATTGTCTGAAGGCAAGTGATAATTGAAAATGGCAAAAACAACTGTTGAGAGCAGCTATCTGAATTGGTCTGCAACATCACTCATAGGGACTATATTCCATCATCTTATGGCTACATTCTTGAAAGCATTTACCAGAATGCGTTATTAGCCTTGAGGGTTTACAATGCCCGTTCTTAGCTTTTGGGATGCATCATTAGCTTAAGGGCTTCAAATTCCCGTTCTTAGCTTTCGTGATGCATTATTAGCTGCAAGGGATTTCAATGCCCGTTCTTAGCTTTCGAGATGCGTTATTAGCCGATTTAGGGTTTAGGTTTTAGGATTTAGGAGCTCATAATACCTAGCCAGGGATGGCTTTATATATATCGACAACTATGGGTGGCTTAATAATATAACCCAACCTAGGGAGGCTTAAAAGTGTCCTGCATATTAGCTTGGGGAAGCTTCATAATACCTATCCCAGGAAGGACTAATAATAACCCACAGGGGCCGAAGACTTAATTGTCTATGGATAATCCTATATTTAAAGGGGTCGGATACTTAATTGTCTACGGGTAGTCCTATATTTGAAGAGATCGAAGACTTAATTATCTGCGGATAATCCTATTATAGCCTGAGAAGGATTTATATATATCCACACAGCTTGGGGAAGCTTTATAATACCTATCCTGGGGGCATCATAATAACACAATCGAAGAGACTAAAGGAAAGCCATGAAAGGCAATCGAAGTGACTAAAAGATGCTGTGACACTGACATAACGAAGCATGCCAAAGCTACAGAAGGATGGCCTCAACCCAACATGCTGTTAGGGATTGAAAGAGGCCGTGACCCTATTAATATTGCCACAGCATTCAAAGAGAGAATTCACTTAGAGTGGATGCATCAGAAAAGATACATTATTGAATTGCTAAAATACCGCAGGTAGGTTGCAAACTAGCCGCAACCACTTAACTACAATATCTAGACTTGGAAAAATGGTGGAAAAATTTATTATTGTCAAGAAGCATCCCCAAAGCCATCTTTCTTTGGCACCGCGGCTCGGGGGAAGATAGCCAGAGACGGGGGAAAAATTTGAAGTCTTCCAAGGCAAAATACAAGTAGAAAGTCTAGGGCAAAGAACAACATGCCGCAACCTGTTTGGATAAACAATTTATATAGTGATGCCGCGACCTTATGTCCAATGTATTTCCTGTTGAATATTTACAAGCTCATTCAGAAAAAAAAAATAAACATCAAATCCAAGACTTAATGGTCCGCGGCAAGGGACTTGTTCCCCAGTATTCATTATTGCTAGCAAGGGTACAAATGCATTCAACCTTATTCGTATTCTCTAGTTAAGTTTGAGTAAGTGCATTATTGAAGTGGAAACTCTAGTGCATTCAAGCAAGCAATTCAAATATCAAAGCAGAGAATAAAAAGAGAGAGTAAAGGAACAATTAAGACAAATGGAAAGATAAAAGGTTTAAGCCTTGGCAAAAAATTAAAGTATGTCATACAGACAAGAGGTCGCAACCGGGGTAATGAAGTTTAATGTTTAGAGGGCCGTAGCCCTAAGAATATATCAACAAAAGTACAAATGTAAAGAGGGACACAACTCAATTTTCAATAATTATTAGAAGCCTAAGTCGTTGCATCATCATCATCATCATCATCATCATCATCATCATCATCATCATCATCTCCCTCTTCTCCATCTGCAACTGTCATGGACTCCTCCTCAGCTACCGCAACCTCAGCCTCGGCCCTTAACCTGGATCTCTCTTTAGCTGGAGCCCTGATCTCAACCACACATTATTCATGCTCAGTATCACCCAATTTCTATGACATGATTAGCTCCTTGAACTCAGGGAAATTTTTTATGACCCTGTGCCTCAATTCCTGGAAGCCACGGAGGTAGGCTTTATTATTGATGAGCTAGAAGTCTTTGGAATATTTGAATGACTCCACAGTGCTATCAATGGCCAATTGGAGGGCTGCAGCATGATCTTCATCCTTTTTCTGAATGTCGATCCTCCTCTATTTTCTTTATGGCCGCAGCATGATCCTCGTCCATCTTCTTTAGCACCGCGGTATGACCCTCGATATCATTAGCAGCCTTGGCCTCCAACTCCTCGTACTTCTGAAGAAGTTCAAGCTTGTTTTTTACAAACTTCGCGGCCTTGGCAACTTCCGCAGTCTGAGATTGGGAAACCTTGAGGGACTCTGCAGCCTGCCTAAAATTCTCCTCAGCATCTTGCTTGGCCTTTTTCGCAGCCTCAATGGCGGTAGCTGCATTCATCTTGCATAACTCCAGTGCCGCGGCAGAAGACTTCTTTCCAGCTTCAATATATTCATCTCTTGACTTTACCAAATCATCACTGTGAACACGCTCTGCGGCCTCCTTAAGTCTATATAGACCTTCATACTTGAGTTTTTGGGGCACCACAGCTTCTGCAGCCTGTAAATGTATTAAAAGTTAGAAAATAAAATTGAAGCTACAAAGAATAATTATTAGAAAATTGAAATTACTCACTCTCAACAGACTATGGAGAGCATAAGACTCAGCGTCCTCATGGTCCTCATCCATCAACTGATCTAGGTCGGCTCCATCCATCACCTTTTTTATCCTATGGATGGCATGGGCAGTTGTGTCCCTTGAAGACTAGGATCTGGCCTGTGCAGTTGTGGCGTGGAAGACTACTTTGTGAAGGTGCCAGATTTGCATTAACAACAATTATTGATGGATGGGGATGAGAATTTCTCTCATTGATAGGTGAAGTGCCGCGACCACCTTGGTCCGAGAGAGATGACATTAGACCCGTCGCGTCCAAGTGAGCTCCAATGTCACCGTCAAAGTTACCCTCATGCCTTTCATGAGAGGTCTCCTCCTTAACTTGGATTTGAGGCGCGACAATAATTTTATGATCCACATCCCGATTTAGGGGCGCGGCCGTAGTAGTATGACCCTCAGGCTGGTTGGAGGGAACGACAAGATTATTCCGATCCACAGACTGCATAGTTGGCATGACAAGCTCAACTTGGTCACTAGAAGTGACTACGACGGGAGATTTGGACTTGGTCCTTTTCTTTTTCCTCTGTCTAGCAGTGTTATTGAGGACAACCGCGTCCACATTCATCTCAGTAAGTTGAGATTCTAATAGAGATCTATCAATCTCCTCACCTGAGAATAAATAAAGCAAGGACAATATCCAAAGATTGAAGATAATTGTTGTGGAATAAAAAAACTAAAGGGAACAGTATTACCTTCAGCACCCATCTATTTAGGAATAGATTTGTTAGGAAAGAAGCCTCCCTTATAGATTAAAGCAGAGGTTACAAGAGTGCTGAACTTCTTCTTGTCAGAAGGAACAACCGCGTCCTCAATGACCCTCTTCTCTTGCCACTCACTTAGTTGTAAATCGTCAAAAGCTGCAGAAAAATGCAAAGGTTAGTACAAAAGAAAAACATGGAGAATTATATGCAACTGTAAAAAAGGGATGCAACCGTTATTAAAAAATGTTTACCAAGATTAGAGGGACATCCCCACAGCCGCAGCATCCTAAAGGCTCTCTCCCTCTCAGTCTCTTGTGGGTGGATCTCCCACCCTCCTCCAGAAATGAAAAAATATTTACCCTTCCAGTTCTTTACACTGGTAGGCCTACCAGAATAAAGGGTCTCATCTCTGTCGTAGACAGAAAAGTAATAGTACCCCGTAAATTTAACGGAGGTTTCCTTCGAGAGATAGAAGTGGAAAAACTCCACAGGAGTAATGTATCTCTTGCATATGTTCTTCCACAACACTATGGCTGCAAAAGTTTCCCTCCATCCATTGGGATCTAATTGGGCTGGGGCTAAATTCATCGTCTGGAAAATTCTTCTAACTGGAACGGGGATAGGAAGCCACAACCCATAAGTGAAAGCGTGAAGTAGGAAGCAAACCCCATCATCAGCAAGTGCCGTGCATGGACTTTGTTCCGCGATAGGTGCTGAGCACATCAAAGTTTCAGGAAATTTAAAGGCTTCAGCAACCTGATCCACCCACTCTTGGGTCATAGTGTTGCGGACACTAAGTGCAACAAGAGGTCTCTCAACCCTCCCAGATGTGCCAGTAAGTGCATCCCTAACCTCAAATGTACCCACTGCTGCGACATTCTCATCTATGTCCATTGGGTGGTTGCTAGAATTGGCCTCTTCCTCCATGGCCACAGAGTCTGGGTTTGAATCTGAATCTAGTGCCACACAGTTGGAGCAATCTTTTAGTTAGAAAGGTCCAATGGATTTCAAATGGCACACGGAGGGAAGTTCGGGAGGAGACGCTCCAAAATGTTTGTTCTAAAATCCTTTCAGAAATTCATCTGGGTCAAAGTTTATATGGTTGCAGAGAGTCCGCAGTTAGGTGTCCGCAGTTAGGTGTCACAACCAATATAGTCCTAAAAGACCTCTCAAAATCCTCAACAGGAATAATTATAGAGATTTATAGACTAAACAGAAATGATTAGCAAAATTGGCTAAGTATACCAAGTGTTGGGTTCTAAAGCCCTAGAACTTAATTATCGCCGCGGCATATTTTTTAGGGGGAAGGAGGTACGTTGTATTCTTATATGCCGTAGTCATTAAACTATGGGCTAAATGCCGCGGACTCTAATCTGAGAACCTAAGGAAAAAGGAATATTCTATCAAATAAGTGTTGCTACAGGCCGCAACCAAATATTTACATGCCGTAACCTTTAATGTCCTATATGCCGCAGCCTTTAACTACTACAATCCCACAGATGGTTATTAAACCAATTGAAGGTTGTATTGATTCAGGACAAACTTAATTTACTAAAGGGACATTTTATCGTGCTGCAACCGCTCACTCAAACAGGTCAGTATTTAATCTAGGTTAATTCAAAGATCAAAGGCCCCAGAATACGAAGGGTCCCTCTCAAGAACATAAAAAACAAAGGCAGAAACCTAAAAGTCTACATTTGGCCAACAAATTTCATCTACAGAAGCCTATTTATATCATATGAAGATCGATTCAAAGGACAAGAGTAATTATTTACTACAATCGTATTAAAGAGCAATTATTGCAGCAATTATTTTACAATTGAAGTGATAATGAGTAATCACTTAAGCAAGCTCAATTCATGGAGAAATTGACAGGTATGAATTTAATTCTTGGAGAAGTCACAGTTATTTTGTAAAGACATGAGTGTGTATCAATAAAAAACCTAAAGTTCCTATCAATCAAGTGGGAGTTCTCTAAGAAAATCATGTGATAGAAAATGAATTCCAAAAAGTTTCCATCAAATTCAATAGCAGATTCGAAGCAGATACGCAAAAGTGTAAAAAATAGTTGGGGAATTACCTGGGATTAAGAAACCACCTTCGACCGCTCTAGAACCACCACTCGCAGCTGTTAGAGATTTCCAGAAAATTCAAGGAGACAAACGTGCAGAAATTTGCTCTCGATATGCTTTCAAAGATTTAGGAAAAGTGACGAAGTTCATGGCCAGAACAATTTATATAAGAGGGCACATGAAGACAAAGCGTCGCTTTGGGAACATGCCGCGGTACTAACAGAATCAAGACGCAACACCAATTCCTTGGCACTATGCCTTGGGGGCTTATTAATAGCACATATATTGCACCCTTATTGCCGCGGACACATGCTGTAGAGTAGGTTCAACTGCCGCAACTATCATTATCTATTGTCTTGTTACATGCCTTGTAACCAGCTGCAACCCTTGAGATTTAGGCTACGGCCCCTTTATATGATATATGCCGCGGCTATGATTATCATCCATCCAGTCGCAACATCTCCATGATACAGCAATAAGACACCTATATATATATAGAGAGGTTCACACCTCGAGATATGGGGGATTCATGATTCCGAATCCAGGGTCATTTCCTATACCGATACATAGCTCAGAGCTAATCTCTCTCTCTCTGCCTCGCTGGGGGCTTTCACTCAAGCATCTCAGCTGTAGCTCCGACATCCCGAAATCATTGATATCATGTATTCTCCTTTATTCTCATACTTGTACGCCTCTTTAGGCTTAATTATATTGTATTACGCAACGTATATAATGAGAATGGAGCGACAAAGTGGATGTAGGCCCATTTTTATGGCTGAACCACTCTATATCTTGTCCTTTATCTCTCTTTACTTGCTTTATCTGCTCATTACATATCTTATACTCAACTTGCTGGTACGAGAATGACAAGTGGACGATTGATCGTATCATCGAACCATGAGGCCAATTCGCGCCCATAATGGACCTTTGGAAAGGGAATTCAGAGCCCTTTGAGGTCTCATTGAGCTTTTCTCAGGTTGGAGAGTTAACCGGAGTTAAACGCAGCCCTGAACCACCCGATGGCCTCTATTTTAGTACTCAAAGTAAAACAGATCATTCGTGCGAACCATGAGACTGATTCAGGCACGGGAAAGTCCATTAGAAAGGAGATTCAAAGCCTTTTGAGGTTTAATAAATGAGGTTTGGGAGCACCTGGTGACCTCCATATCAATACTAAAAGTATGATCAAGGGTTTATAGTGAGTGTATGAGTGTTAAGGACCTAAGGAAGGACTTTGGGGAGTATTAGGATGGGGTGTCTACACTATGAAACCTAGAATATCATATAAATAGTATATAACTCCATGAACATTTATAGATTTCACAGAATGGTGTGTATCAATCAATAAAGATGGAAAACTAGGATTTTAATAAGGAAAGAGAGGACGAGGATAGATCCCTTACCATATTGGATTAATTAAAGGAACATTAACCTTCCGTCTTCTTTAGTGCTTCCTTCTTCTTCTTTGAATAATAACCTTTCGCTGCCTCACTCCGACAATACTCCTTTCTTTACACATAAAGCTTACTTTCTCTCTCTAGAATGTATTTAAGGGTTTATATTGGTCTTGGTAAGTGTGCTAAGGTGGGTATTTATAGTTTTATTAGGGAACCTAGTATTTTTTTCTTTTGGACGCTATTTTCCATAATTAATCCTTTTAAAAAGGCTTTTAGAATCCTCTAAGCTTGCTCCTGATGTCATGACATAATAAGGCCAAATCATCACCCTACTTGCTGCTCGATTGGTACAAGGCTCCGTAATCATCACCTTTGGTCGTGTCCTAGTAGGCCGTATCCTCTGGACTTTAAGTCTGCGGACATTGACCTTTTACCAGGTCTCTTACAGGATTTCACTACAAACACTCACTATAATCACGACCTCTTAAGTTTTTTGGGTCGTTACCACTTCTTCAACTTAGGAAATTATGTCCTTAGAATTTAATGATATAAAAGCATAATTTAATTCATACATTGGAATAATTATCGAGTACTTTGCTTTAATGATGGACTCTAGCTCTCAAATGGCCTCTTTCGTAGCCTAATGTTCCCAAGGCACCTTGATTAGGAAGATTGTCTTTGACCTCAATTTCTTTTTTTCTTTCTAAGATCTCTATTAGAGTCTCATCATAACTTAAGTGTCTACGGATCTTAGTGAGCTCCTAGTTAATTATATGATTAGGGTCTCTAATGTAATTTTTTAATATTATAACATAGAATAGATTGTGTATATGGGAAATTTTGGAGGCAGAGCGAGCCTTAAGGAAGTCTTCTCTGCCTTCTCAAGAGCCTGAAATGGTCTAATAGACCATGGGTTTAATTTTCTCTTTTTTCCAAACCTCATAACTCCCTTCCATGGGGAAATTGTACGAAAGGCATGACTCCCCTACTCTAAGTACACATCCCTTCTTCTGACATCAATCCAACTCTTCTGTCTGCCCTAAACACTCCACACCCTCTCTTGAATCACCCTAATCTTGGTCACGACCTCTTTTACTAACTCAGCCCCTACTAGTTATCTTTCTCCCACTTTCTCCTAATATAAAGGGCTGCGACATCTTCTCCCATACAAGGCAGTGCATGGGGCCATCTTAGTACTCTTAGTAACTATTATTGTACACAAATTCTACTAAGCGTAGGTGGTTTTCCCATTTTTTGTTGAAGTTTAATGCACATGACATCAACATATCCTTAACGGTTTGATTGGTTCTATCCGTTTGTCTATATGTTTATGAATGAAAAGTTTTACTAAAGTCTAACCGTGGACCTAATGATATTTTAAATCTCTTCCAAAATATCGAGCTAAATCTAAGGTTCCATTTAGATACTATGGTCGTTGGGACTCTGTCGAGTCTTACAATATCCTTGATGCAATTTTTGGCCAAATGATCCATATTGGTCATAGCCTTAACAAACAAAAAGTTCCCGAGCTTGTTTAATCAATCCATGATAACCCAAATGGAATCCATCCCCCTCTGATTCCACAGAAGACAAATTATAATGTCCATGGATATATTTTACCACTCCCACTATGGGATAGGCTAGAGTTGCACCAGTCCTCCTGGTCTTTAGTGCTCGACCTTAACTTGCTATAACACTAAACACTTGGCCACAAACCCCATAGCCTCTCTCTTTATTTTAGGCCACTAAAAATTCTCCTTCAAGTTTTGGTATATCTTGGTGCTTTCAGGGTGAATTGAAAAAGGTGAGGAATGTCCCCCCTCTAACACCACAGACTTAATCTCGTCATTTCAGGGCGCACAAAATATTTCCCCAAATCATAAGGTTCCGCAGTCATCTATTCTAAAGGTTGAGTTTTCTCCTTTCTCTACAAGTCCATGGATCTTATGAAAGGTAGGGTCTGCGGCTTGCACCACCCTTATCATGTTAATTAATTTGGGTTCAACTATTAACTCCCTAAGACATCCATGACCTCCGTAGTTTATAACCTCAATCCCCATTTCCTCCAAGTCTCTCAAAATGTGTCATTGGCTAGTAATCCTGAGAGAGCAAAATTATCTAATGGCGTAAACTTATTAAATTTATATAACAATCCACACCAAAATTTAATCCTTTAATCTTAGAACATTTAACTATGTGTTTCAAAACATAAACAAAACTAAACATGTAATAAAAACAGAGTTTCAGGAAAAATCCCCTTAGAGTTTCAGGAAAACTCCCCTGAGGGTAAAACCTTTTATTCACTTTAATAAATTTATAAATCGTAACTTACAAATTCTATAAAGGAGTATATAATGATCCTCTCAAGAACCACACAGCTGCAACCTTCCTTTAGTAATGTTTCTCGTAAGAATCACAAGAACTGTAGTCCTCCATTTTCAGCAGTGAATACCCTCGGGTAACACAAGTCAGCCATTGAGATGCCTTCTCCATAAAGATTGTGTATCAAAGGATACAAACTATAGGGTTTAAACTTGATTCACTCAAATATATCTTGAGAATTATTTGTGAATCAAAAAGGGGTTTACAAACTTAAAAGGTTGAAAACTTTTGCTAATGATATGCAGAATCAGTTCTGGCAAAAGTCTCAGCGAAATCAAACACGAAACATGTATTTATAAGAAAAACACAAAGTTTGAGGTGGCGAAACTTGTTCGAACGAAATCACAGGCTCGCTTGAATGAGAAAATAACCTCACTTGAATGACAACAATGTCGTTTGAATGACATCTGATAAATAGAAAATTGCTTCTATTATGTATTTGCCGTTGTGCAATCCCTCTATCCATCAAAAATCTTCACAAACCTATAAAAGTAGAACAAAACTAGAATATAGCGTTAAGTGAGGTATCAATCCACATCTAAGGGTGAAACACAAAATTGGAGAGGATATATATAAATTCATTTGCATTGTATTATATATTTTTGTATTTTTGCTTTTTATATTTTTTTTGGATTTTTCAAGGGATTTTTTGAACTAACTAACTATACTAATTTTTATAACTACTAATTAAGAAGTAAAAGCTAATTTAAGAAAAGTGAGATAAACAAAATTGTCCTAATAAGTAAACTAACAAAATTGGACTCATGAGGGCTTCAAAATTTCATCCCATAAATGGGAGATTAGCCCTCAATAATCATTATCCAAAAATATAAGATAAACAATTGAAAGCATGTGAAGATTAAAATAAAAGTAAAAGAGAGTAATAGATCAAACCCATTTAAGCCTTGAATTGGAATGGAATCTTCAATTACATCAACACTCTCTCAATTATACATCAAAATTCTCTCAATCTCAATCACTCATGTATTTATTTAATCTAAACTAAAAATTACAAAATAAAAATAAAAGGATAGTGGATGAATTCATAATGGACAATTAAATAATAAACGAGATTTGCTAAAATGCAAATCCTAACATTATAAAATTGTACATTAGAACTTACCCAAAGAAATAAATTCTACATCATTACTTTATATTGAGATAATTGCTAAAAATGCAAAATCTCAATATAAAGGAATGGATTAGAATTTACCTCCCATAAGGGATGAATTCAACTACATCAATCTATTATGAATTAATTTCTAAAAATGCAAAAATTCATAATAGAGAGGTGGGGTTGAATTTATCCTAGAGATAAATTTTACTAAACACCTTTATAGGCCTGTAAATCGGGTTGGGTGAGCCGGGCGTTGGATAGCTCATGCTCGGCCCGAAACTTCTTAGTCATTTCCCAAGCTCGGGCTCAACCCGAATTGAAATGAGAACCATAGGCTCAGGCTCGGCTCACCAAACTCACGGGCTTCGTGCCCGTTTTTGGACAGGTCCGTTTTGAAATATGAAAAACGTTTTAATTTGGAAAATATTTTAATTTAAGAAAATCAGCACATTCTTTTAGTTTAAAAATATTGATAAAAATCAGCACACTTTTTTAGTTTAAAAAAATCAGCACACTTTTAGTTTAAAAAGGTTAAAAAACAACACACTTTTTTAGTTTAAATTAGCACACTTTTAGCATACACACATAATATAAATCAGCACACTTTTTAAGTTTAAATCAGCACACTTTTTAAGTTTAAATCAGCACACTTTTAGCACATACATAATATAAATCAACACACTTTTTTAGTTAAAATCAGCACACTTTTAACACATACATAATATAAATCAGCACCATTTTAGCTTGAATCAGCACACTTTTTTTAGTTGAAATCATCACACTTTTAGCACCTACATAATATAAATCAGCACACTTTTAGCTTGCATCACAAAATAGTTGACAAAAAGTGGGGAAAATGGACAAAACAGTCCTTACATCGCTAAAACAATACCGTGTCCAAAACAGTGGACAAAAAGTGAAAAAAAAATCAGCACTTTAGACAACAAAATATCAAGTCTTGTGTCCAAAACACATCTAAATCAGTACACATAAATCAGCAGAAACTACCCAGCTCCTCACCACACGAATCATTCCTTCGAGAAGGTAAAATATGAAAATGAATAAAAAAATAGTTTTCAATAAACAAAGAAGAAGTTAAAGCATAACAATTAATAAAAAAATAGTAATCAATTAAAAATAATAAGTTCAAATATATGTACCGAATCACAAAAGTACCAAAAAATGCAGAATCAACTTCCTCCTCAAATTCAGTTTGCACGGGTGCATTTTGAATCCAATCTTGAGTGCAAATCAATGCTTCAATCGTAGAAGGAAGTAAAGAACTATGAAATGGGCTAAGAACACGACCCCCGGTGCTAAAGGCACTCTCAGATGCAACAGAAGATACGGGAATAGCTAGAATATCACGTGCCATCCTCGATAAAATAGGAAACTTGGAAGAACTATGCTTCCACCATTGTAAAACATTACATTCATCATTTATATTTTTTCTAGGGTGAAGCTTTTCTTCCAAATAGACATCCAACTCCGACTTACTATGTGACATATCTTCCTCGTCACTAAACTTGTAAAACTCTTCCATAAAATCCATTTTTTTGAAAGTGTAGATGAGATACAACTAGACATATCATTCCTTTCTTTGTCATTTTCATTCATCTCTTCCAAATGAATGAAAGTTTCATATGAAGCCTTGTACTCATAAAAAAGATCTCTAAAAACAATATCGATACGAGCCATCAAACTATCAACCGTCGAAGAACCATAAATCCTACTATAGCAAAACTGCAAATACTTATCTTTAAATCTTGGGTCAAGGATAAGAGCAATGGAAAGTAAAATGTTTGGTTCTTTTTCTGCCCAATATTTCTCAAATTTTACAATCATGTTTAAAGCCATTCGTCCAAGTAAAGAGTTTAAATCCAAATAAGTTTCACGCAACAATATTAAAATTCGATAGAACTTGCGAAAAAAGAGATTTGCAGTTCAAGAATTAATTGACGAAAACACTTTTGTCACAATAAAAAAAGCCTCCAAAAATTGATGAACAATTTCAGCTTTCTCCCAATCCTCCGCATTTGGTGGATTTTTAAAATGCGGGTCACGTGTTTTCATACGATCATATGCTTTTTTATAATGCAATGCAGCCCCAAGCATCAAGTATGTTGAATTCCATCGCGTGGGCACATCAATAACCAACATCTTACCCCGAGGAATACGTTCTTGGTCGGCATATTTCAGGAATTCAAGTTTCCTTCTACCGGACCCTTTAACATATTTAACTTTATTCGGACTCTACGAATGGAATCTTTAATCTCATTTAATCCATCTTGAACACACAAATTTAAAACATGCGCCCAACAATGTACTTGAATATGTGCACCACCAAGCAATAATAATCCTCGAGAAGAATAATGATCCGCAAGATTTCTAGCAATAACATCATTAGCAGTATGATTTTCCACTGTAATGGTGCATATCTTTTCAATATTCCACTCAAGCAAGCAACTTATGATGACATCGACAAGGTTTTCGCCACTTGCTTGCATAGGCACCATTACAAAGTTTACAATTCTCTTATGCAATTTCCACCCATTATTAATGAAATGAGCTGTTAGTTCCAAAAAGGGTAAATCTTGACGAGATGTCCAAGTGTCGGTTGTTAGACAAATTGGTGGACATTTGCTTGATTGCAACATACCCGTCAAAATGTCTTTTTCCTGTTTATAACGTTTCATGCTATCACTCCTCACCGTGGCTCGAGAATTAAATTGATACTTGAGGTATATACCTCAAATATAATTTTGAAAAGCAGGGTGTTCTACAAAACTAAAGGATAGTTCCGCGCATATGACAAGCTCACTCAAGTCTTTCCTGGAACGTTCTTGGTCAAATTTCCATGGGACAAGAGTACAATCTTCACCCGATTTCCCTTTTTCAAGCTTGAGAACACTTTGGGACGTATCTCCTTCAATGGGATTTAATTTGTTATAACTATGACACAATCTATTATCAATATGGTTAAGCAAATGGGTGGTTCCACCCTTGCTTGGATGAGAAAATAATTTATTACAATAATTGCACCTACATTCTTCACGTTCGCCCGGCTTAGAGGGAACCTTTGAGAAATGCAACCACACTTAAGATCTTGTCTTCACTTCTCTTTTTCGCTTATCACCCATACTTGAATCAGGTGGATCGCTAGTAGGATTGGTATTAGAATTATTTGCATCGACTTCATTGTTTGCATTCGACATCTACAAAATTGAGTATATATAACAAGATAATTAGAATTTATACCATAAAAATTATACAAAATTGAGTATATATAACAAGAGTAATTCATACCTCAGAATTTTTGTTTTGAACTCTACGAATATTAAGTTTTGCTAATAATGATCCCTATCTAAATTGTAATGAAAGTTGCAATTATAATCTGCAAAACACAAAACCATATATGTTAAAAAATAACTATAAATAAATTTTTAAAAGAGAAACTAAATAATTGTCATCTCAAAAAGATATTGATACACATTGACTTCTAGTTGGTGTAAAGACCCTTTCCCTTTTAACAATCCAAATGAACAAAAACATCCTTCAACGATTTAATTTTATAAATAATCGTAAAATCTTTCAAAATCATACTAAATTTGCATTACTAGAGAGATTTTTATAAAATTTGTTGAAATTTTTATATTTGTAATTTCATTTCAATTCAATGCAAGGTAATGCAAAACCTGTCTTGAGAATTTCTGTATCAAACATTTAACAAATTCAACATATGTGTTTACATATTTCAAAGCACTCAAAAGATGATACAAATATCTTCAAATTTTATCACTTTTGGCCGGAATAGTATAAACTAAAGACCACTCAATAAATGAAGTTGGAATTGCATAAAGTTTTTTTTTATGTTGTTTTGGGGATTTTCCAACTTGAGTACAAATGGTTGATTTTCAACAATGAAGATGAGTTAAATCACACTCCGTCTAATTAATGCTATTGGTTACTTCTATAATTTAGAGGCAAAGTGAAAAGAACCTACATTAACAAATCACATAAATTTATAGCAGGAAACAAAAAAAAAACAGAATTCACATTTAGATTCATAAGATCCACTAATCCAATACCCAACATGTACTAGACATAAAAGTACCGATAGACAATATAAACCAAAAATCAAAAACTAAAAGAAAAAAAAAGGTGTTGAACTGTCCTACGTTTCAGTACAATTTTTTACCAAATGTGTAGATCAACACAGCAGCCGCGATTAAGAAACGTGTAGATCAGCACAACAGCGGCGGTGGCGGATCAGTAGCGGCGGTTAGGAAACGTGTAGATCAGCACAACAGCGGCGGTGGCTGATCAGCAGCGGCGGTGGCTGATCAGTAGCGGTGGCGGCAGATCAGTAGAGTCGGCAGCGGTTAAGATCTAGGGTTTGTAAAATGAGATGGGGCTTTTCTCCACCAGAACGAGAGAAAGAGAGAGAGTTACAAATTAATGTGTTGTTTAGTGGTGTAAATGAAAATGAGAGTGTTTATATATATATATATATATATATATATATATATATATATATATATATATATATATATATATGAGTTCGGGCCGGGCCGGGCCCAAATCGGGCTTTACCCCGCTATGCTCAAGCTCGACCCGAATTTCAAACGGGCTTCAAAATTTGGCTCAAGCTCAGCTCGACCCAAACTCACTTAAAGCTCAACCCGAATTTAACGGGCGGGCTTCGGGATTTCTTGGCTCAATTTACAGGCCTACACCTCTATATTGAGATATTTGCTAAAAATGCAAATACTCAACATAGAGGGGTAGAGAGAATTTTATCACACAAAGTGTAAAAACTAATTTGGAGATCCCTTTTCAATGGCACCAAGTCTTCAATTTATATGGTGCACATGAAGGCTAGGGATAAATTGGGTAGAACAAAGTTGCACATGAGGTGTGTGAGGTGATAAAATCTGATTTGGTCATAGATTTTGAAAGGTGCAAGTTGAGTGGTTTGTTTCGGGGTATTTTAGGAATAAAGGGTAGAAGTGAGTTTATTAGGCACATGTGGGATTTTGTCTTTGGTGTTAGCTTTGGTTTGGTAACTGATAGAAACACGATTTGGGTTAAGTTAGGAGTTTGGCTTGAGGGTTAAAATGGGTGAAATGGGTTAGTGGCTTTGGAAGAGGATGTCATTTTTGGTTTGTTGGCAGGTGATAAAAATTGGGTAACACAATGGGAGTTCAAATGGATTTTGTGTAAAAAAAAAGGAATTGGATTTGAAGATGGATTTTCTGGGTTTTCATGAAACCGGGTTTGGGGAAATGGGGTTGGATCGGGGTTCATTTTGGTTTGAAACTGCCGGAGGAACTGGATGGGTGTCGCCGACCGGAGGTGGTCTCGGCGCTGGCTGGGGTCGGTGACGACGGGGTTAAAGAGGGGTCAAGACATGGATCTCGCCGGCGGAGGTTGGGGTTTTGTTTTCGGCGCCGGAGGTGACGGGTTTGGGTTGAAGTCGGGCTAGGTGGTTGCGCCGACGGTTTGGGATGGTGCGCTGGCAATTTGGGATGGTGCGCCGGGGTTGTCGCCGATGGCTGGCCGAAAATGGGTCTATGAGGTGGCGGGTAAAGGGTGGTAGGTTCGTTGATGGGTATAGTTAAATGGAAAGATGATGATGGTCGTGGGTTTGATATGGTGGGGATGATTGGTGGGTATGTTGGTTTAGGGTAGGAGATTGGGTGATAATGGAGGAGAGAGAAAGGGTGTGTGTTGAAAGGTTGAAGATGGGTTGGGTGAGGTTAGTGTGTGGGTGAGGTGCATGGTGTTAAGGTGAGGGTGAAGGTTTTGGTTGTGTGTAGGATAGTCTGTAGGTAAGTGGGTGTGAGTGGTTGTATGGGTTGTGTGTGTGTGTTTAATTTGGACACCTAAAAAAATATAATACTAACTAATTAAAAAATAAAAGTAAAAAAATAAAATCTAACTAAAAATAAAACAAACTAAAAGCAATAAAAATATCAAAACTAAAAAATAAAATCCTAAGCTTATATAAAAACTAAAATAAAACAAAAGAAATAAAAACTCAAAATATAAATGAAAATTAAAGTCCTAAAAAATATAAAATATAATAAACTAAAAATAAACTCCTAAAAACTAATCCTAATAAAACTAAAAACTAATAAAAATCAAAATAAAATAAAATTACACTAATAAAAAAATAAAACCTAGAAAATACTAAATAAATAAAAAATAAATCTTAAAAATAAAAATGACTCAAACTAAAAATCTAAAAAAATATAAAAAGACACAAACTAAACACACACAGGCTTGGGGTGATTCTTTGGGCTAGGTTTAGGCTCAGGTTTTGTTACGGGAGAGGGAATTAACTCCATTTTAACTGCAAATTTCCTTGAAATATAACTTTTGACACCCACAACTGCAATTAAGCCTACAAGATAAATATTTAAGCACATAAGACCCATATTGTCGAGAATTAGCAACAAAAGTATGTTTATTCGGGGTATAAAATGTACAGTTTTGGGTACTTATCAACATCCAAATCTTGTTTGAACGATCTTCAAATGATGTAAAATGGTACACCATCATGAGATGTTCGATCGAAGAAATCTTCAAATGACCACTTCCAATGAGAATCCAATCTCATTTGAATGAGATTCCCATTTCGTTTGAATGAGATACAAGCACTTAAAAAATTTTAAATAAAGAAAAACTTCCTCGATTTTTTAAGAAAAAATCTTGTTTCAAGTTTAAAAAAAAATGAACATCCTAAAAGAAATTCAAGGAAAAAATTTAAACTAAATAACATTATAACTTCATCAAATGGAGATTCTTGAAACTTGGAGATGTTGAATCTTCGGACATTGACTAGGCTCTAATCAAACGCTAGCGAGATATGCCAAAAATTTATGTAAGCCTAAGCTATTTAAGGCTATTTAATCAATGTGAGAAAATATGCTCTTACAAATCATTCCCTTTTTGGCTATTCTGGTATAAACATAAAATCAAAATTCAAATTACAAAATAATCCCCTAACAAAAATACAATATCCTAATACCCTCATAAACCCTAAAATGGATAGGTACAAGATTGAGTTGTCTTCAAAGTAAAGTCTTCGAATCTCCACTTCTTTTTGTATTCTCTTGGGTTTTTTGTCATCATTGAGTGTAATCCAAATATGATCTTCAAAATGCTAACACATATGAAACAAAGAAAATACCTTGTGATGCATCGAATTTAAAATATATCAAATAAAATACATAAAGGTATGAAAATTTTCCTAAAAAATAAAACTCCCTCGTAATTTTTTCTCCCCCTTTTATTTTGTCCGAAATAGACAAGGAGTAAAACTAATCAAGGAAATAGGGATTACCACCAAGAATAAAAAGATATTATCACTACAAGATTTGAATGAATAATAATGCAATGATAATCTCAAAAGACATGACAAACTATTTTGATTTTTTTAGATTTTTACCAAGTAAAACAAAATTTTAACAAAAATAATACACCATGAAGAAAGACAAAAATAACAGAATCATGAAAACGAAATGTAGGGGTGTGAACACATTCTATAGGTTAATCAGTGTTGAAAAACATAACATATGTGCATGGAGGAATGAAACACCACTAACGTAAGATCTCAAAGTCTACCTTAGATGTAAAATTGGTGAACTCAAGTGAAATCGACTTTACTTATTCAACTAATCAAGATCGTGAGTGATTTTCACACCAATAGCGCTAAAAACTATGGAGTGCTTTTTTCTGAATTTTTCATGATGTGCAAACCCATTGATCTTCGACTAAACTCCCTAAAAATTTACCTATTGAATTTTTTATCTCAAATATTTTTGTTTTGAAGAAATCAATGTTTATATATGGCGAAGCATCAATGTTCTTTGAATTTGACTTGTCACTTTTTTATTTTATTTTATTTTATTTATGTGCCTTTAATATTTTTGGCTCCTTTTTTTTTATAAATGGTGGCTATTCACGTAAATCTACATGTTTTTCGCATACAAATTTCGTTGCTTTAAATATAATAAATTTACTGGAGATATCAATTTTTCCAATCCGGGTAATGGTTCTTACAAGCTCTACTTTCATTATCTCGTTTTTTTGCATTTGGTTCGTTTTAAAAGCAGGATTGAGATGAAAACACTACAACCGACATGTGAAAGGTAAGTGCAATACTCAAATAAGTCCGTACTTATGGGCATTAAAGGTGATAAGGAGTCAAATATGTATCAAGTAGTCATCATATCACATCTTAATAACTCCACACATTATCAAGCATAAAAAGGAAATGATTTCACGTCTCAAAACACTGCAAAATAGTCATATGGATATGGAATGAATGGTGACTCGAACATCTTTAACGTTCATCCACATATGGTGTAAAAAAATATAAAACTCTTTTCGGATTTGTCAAAATCTCTATCAAAAATAAAATATTTTAGGCCTTTTCAGTTTTTCTTAAAAAGAAATCGAAAATCTTTTTTGTATTTACCCAAAATTTTTCAAGAAAACAAAACTCTTTTGGATTTTTTTGAAAAATATATCAAAATAAAAAATAAGTACAATGATAGTACAATCTAGCAATAGATATGAGAGATATGAACATAAAATGCATCCTATGCTAGAAAACAAGTCTCAAGCTCAGTGATTAGGCCCAGAGGAGTTCTCTAAAGGAGAAAATCCTATGAAAAACATCCATCAAATCTTGTGAAGTTTTGACCAAATACTCTACTTTCTCTCGAAAACTCTCAAAATATCTCATGTGATGTGTGGGAGCATGCATAGTAACATATATGGGAGTGAGTGTGGGAACACGTGTAGTAGCGTATCGTAGAAGATACCTATAAGACACTCTCCCTAAATTAAAGCAAAATTACCTAATGTGACCTCTTTGCTTGCAATGGAAACAAACATACACGAGCTTATGACCACCTCTATCAAAACGTCTAGGATGCTCTCTCCTAAGTGGAATCGAACGCCTAGGTGGGTTAGGTCGAGCACCATACGAATCTAACACAAACTTGAAAATCGGCTCGAGTGCAACATGAGAAGTGGGCGCACCATCATGACCTATTCCCAACCTCTCAATATTACGTAAAGTGGGACCTAAAAGCATCTTTTCAACCTTCTTAAATGTGTTCTCTAAAGTAACCTTGACCTCCAGGGCTCGTTCGAGATCTCTATCGATTTGGGATACATGGGCTTTAATTTTCTCGCAAGTCTTTAATGAAGATTGAAGATCTCTCGTAAGACTAGACACAATGTTGGTCAAAGCACTCTTTTTTCGGCCTAAGACGATTAACTGCTCACACAAAAAACTTTCACATTCTCGAGTTTACTCGCATCCGCCTGACACACCCTCAAAACTTTAACCTCTCTCTCCAAATATAACACCCTAAGAGACAATTCTTCAATCAAATTTTTATTTTTGATCGTCTCGATGTAAAAATCACTAAAAGATTTTTGGAGATCCCCTTTTCCCTCACTTGGAATCTCATCCCCACACTCACTAGAATGTCTTGAAACGTCATCGAGGCTCTGATGTATACATGTATCCTCATCGTCATGGGACAAACTAGAAGTACTGACGTGACTAGTTATGAAAGCAATGCACTTTTTATGTGGTGATTCTCCCCTTGTATCAACCGACTCGATGTCACTATTGCTAAGAGTGGATTTATTTACAATCTCTTGCCCTTTCTCTTTCGCATAGTGAAATACTCATATGACTTGTGCCCTTTACCTTCACACTCAAAACATCTTATCTCTTCCTCTTTCCCCCTGGTATCCTTGACGTCATCTTTATTTTTATTTTTCTCAAAAATCTTTTTATTGGAAGAATTCTTTTTCGAAAATTTGAGAAAATTTTTACAAAATTTCTCAGATTCAGACTCGCAAAATTTCTCCTTTTTCTTCTTCTTAGCTTGAGTCTTTAAAGCTACCCCTATATCCTTAGGCTTGATGGTTTTAAGTAACATATCTATCTCACAAGTCTGAAGGTCTCCTACGAGTTCTTCAAACCTCAGTGTCTAAAATCCCTAAAGAGTTAAGCATGATGACCTTAGGAATAAATCGGGAAGGGTGTGACCTCAAAATATTTTTAATGACATTTGTCTCAACAATTATCTCACTCAAATTAAAACTAGTGTTTACGATGTTCGGCAACTTAGCAAAAAGTTCATCAAAACTCTCAGATTCTAACACAGTGGTGGTCTTAAATTGGGTGGTCAAATTTTGAATCTTAGACGCCTTGACAACGTTAGTAGTCTCACGTGTCATATGGAGGATATCCCATGCTTCCTTATACGTAGTGCACATCATGATGTGATGGAACGCGTCAGGGTTGGTGTCTCCAGGGATAACACTAAGGCCGTGGGAGTTGAAAGTACTCCACTTAAGCTCATCATCAGTATAAGAAGAGACGGGTTTAGGATTTGTGACATTATCAACAGTGATCGTGGGAGAAGTACACCCTCTTTCACATACTAAGCACACTCGTTCATCTATGGATTTTATAGTGGATCTCATACGTCCTTTCCAATGGGCTTAGTTCAATCCATCAAAAATTGGCATCCTATTATATAAGTTCCCCATCAGAAAATTTGCGATTTTTCAAAATAATTGATATAACATAAATTTTTGTGAAAAATCAGGAGCTCACTTTAATTTAATGAAACTTTCTCTGATACCAATTTGATAGTGCACAATTACTTAATAGCGTAAACTTATTCAATCCAGATGACAATGCACACCAATTTTTAATCCTTTAACCCTGTAACATGAAACTATTTGATTTAAGACATAAACCAAACCAAACATGTAGTGAAAACAGAGTTTTAGGATAAATACCCTCAGGGCCAAACCTTTTATTCAATTTCTATTAAGGAATTTACAATGATCGTCGCAAGAACCAAAAGAATTGCAGTCTTTCGTCTTCAGCAGTGAATACCCTCAAGTATCAGAAATTAGCCATGGAGATGCCTTTTTCCATAAAGGTTATGAAAGGATACAAACTATATAGTTTAGACTTGATTCACTCAAATATATCTTGGGAATTATTTGTGAATCAAAAAAGGTTTTTCAAACTCAAAAGATTAAAAACTTTTGCTAAAGATATGCAGAATCAGTTCTAGTAAAGGTCTCAGCGAAATCATACCCGAAATAGGTCTTCATAAGATGAACAAAAATTTTGAGGCCGCAACACTCGTTCGAACACAATCACGGTCTCGTTTGAATAAGAAAAGAACCTCATTTGAATGACAATAAGGTCGTTTGAATGACATCCAAATCTCATTTGAATGAGCTTCAAGTGATGTAAAAGAGTACGTCCTCACAGACGTTCGATCGAAAAAACCTTTAAACGACCATTTCTAACTAGAATCCAATCTAGTTTGAACGAGATTCCCATATCATTTGAACGAGATACAAGTACTTAAAATAATTTAAATAAAGAAAAACTGCCTTGATTTTTAAAGGGAAAAAAAATCTTATTTCTAGTTTTAATAAAAATGAACATCCCAAAATAAATTCAAACTAAATAGCATTATACTTTCATAGAATGGAGATACTTAAAACTTGGAGATGTTATATTTTTGAACTTTGATTAGGCCCAAATCAAACAATGGTGGGATATGCCAAAAACATATGTAAGCCTAATCTGTTTGAGTAATGAGAGAAAATATGCTCTCACAAATCCTCACAATGCTAAGGGTACATTTTTCTGCTCAAGGCATAACCACCACATTGGATTTTTTCGGGTGATATTTTATTGAAAAATAATAATCTTTGATTAATTCTAACCACATTCGTTGCCTCATGTTCATCTATCTTTGAGTAAAAATGTAAGTCAAACTCTTATGATCCATGAATATCTCACAACTCTCTCCATATAAATAATATCTCCAAATTTTCAAAGTAAACATTACTGCGGCTAACTCTAAGTCATGGTTGAGGTAGTTCTTCTCATGTGTCCTCAGTTGTTTGGAGGCATAAACAATCATCTTTCCATTATGCATGAGCACACAACCAAGGTTGCGGTCTGAAGCATCACTATAATTCATACAGCCTCCCCCTTCATTGCATAAGGCGAAGACAGGCTCAACCACTAATTTTTCCTTCAACTCTTAAAAACTCTCTTCATACTCTGCGAACCATAAAAATTTCTTATCCTTGTATGTTAAATTTTTTAAGGGCATGGATATTTTCGAAAGTCCTTCCACAAACCTTCTGTAGTAGCCTATTGAGATGAGGAAGCTTCTAACATCAATAAGTATAGATGGTCTATCCCGATCAATGACGTCCACACTTTTTAGGGGTCCATGACCAATCCTTCTTTGTTTACGACGTGGTTGAGGAAGGCAATCTCCTCCATCCAGAATTCACACTTAGAAAACTTCGCATACAATTTTTGTTTCCTAAGAACCTCAAACACTCCACGAAGATGTTCCTCACACTTCTTTGTCGACTTAGAATAAATCAGTATATTATCAATGAAATCAATCACAAATTTATCCAAGAATGGTCTAGACATCCTATTCACCAAATTCATAAAAATCCACCATGACATTGGTTAACCCGAACGACATAACCACACATTCATAATGACCATACCTAGTTCTAAAGGTTATTTTATGGACGTTCTGATTCCTCATTTTAAGTTGGTGATATCCTGATCTCAGATTAATCTTAGAGAAATTTCTAACATCCTTTAATTGATTAAAAAGATCATTAGTCTTCACCGTCATCTTGTTCAATTACCTATAATCTATGCCCATACTCATAGATCCATCCTTTTTCTTTACAAATAGCTCTGGGGTATCCGAAGGAGAAGTACTAGAACTAATAAAGTCATGACTTAGTAAGTCCTCTAATTTATATTTTAACTCATTCAACTCCGCGGGGGCAATTATGTGGGGGGCCTTAGAACTGGGTGCGACCTCTGTCACAAGATCAATGGTAAACATAATTTCTCTATTCGGGGGTAGAATTGGCAATTATTTCAGGAAAATGTCGCTGTAGTACTCGACTATAAGGACATTTGCTAAAGTGGCCATGGTATTCTCAATATCCTTGACATACGCTAAGTATCCTTGACACCCTCCCGTAATCACCTTTATAGAACTTAAGGATGATATTAACAAAGGCTTTCTCTATGATTTAGCCCCCTTAAAACTATCTTCGGTCTCCATAGGTTTACGTAAGGTAATATCCTTTATAGCATAATTAATCCTAGAAAAATGGGTGGTTAACCAATCCATTCCTAAGATCACATCAAAGTCTTCTGCTTCTAAGGGGATTTGGCTAACCCCAAAATACTGCTCCCTAATCTCTACATCACATCCCCCAAATATTATCGTGGCCTCATACAATACTCAATCCAGTGTGTTAATTACTTAATGAGGGTAAGGTCTACAACCTATCCTTCATTTTTCTTAAAAAAATTGTGGAAACAATCGAGTGTGTGGATCTAGAATAAAAAAGTACATAGGCATCTCTATTATCAATGGTAACATTACATGATATCATGTCCTTGATCTTCTCATCTTCTTTTTGGCATTATGGGCAAAAAATCTGGATGGAGCTTGCGGTATCTTTCTGCGACAGTCTCCAGTGTTTGGCCTTGTATCCTGGTTTGCCACAGTTGTAGCAGCTCATCCCCAGAGGGCAGGCCTTAGAAAATTTCCCCTCACACTACAATTAAAGAAAGTAAAATTTATGATGTACTTTTTCTCTTACTGCTTTCATTTCATAGTTAAGTGGTTTTTCCACAGCTTCTATGTCTGAAACTGTGACTTTTCATCCTTATTTCCCTCATCCCTACCCTTTATCTTCTCTCTCTTGGCCTTTAGACCATCTTTAATATACTTTTCCATGATCTGATCTACCTCCTCCAGTTCAATGTAAGTTCATAGCCTCATCCCCACCACCTTGTTACAGACTCCTCTCTTCACACCCCCTTCAAATGTGCTTTCTTATCTTAAGTATCAGTAAGACAAAGGGAAAAGTGTGATAATTATGCAAATTTTATTTCGTGTTGTACCAAAAATTTGTTTTCTTATGTTAGCTCCATAAACTTAATTTTTAGTTTATCCCTTGACATGTTTGGGAATTATTTCTCTAAGAAACTATCTTTGAACGTATCCTAATGAATGGTTGAGACCTCTTTTCCTAGTTAATTCATTTTGACCATAGACCCCCACTGATTTTCCTCGCCCTTAAACATAAAGGAGGCAAAAGATACCTTCTGCTCTTCATTATAGTTTAATATCTTAAATTTTTTCTTTATCTTCCTTATCCAAACACCGACTTTTATCAGATCACGATATCCATTCAAAGGCTCGAGCCCTAATATATTAAAGTGCTCCACAATGCTGCCTACCGACCTGACTTCAAATATCCTTACGGCCATAACCCTATTAAGGGATTCCACAAAACTAACTACCATCTCAGGCTCCATGTTGGGAAAACTAAATTTTGTGGCCTCATTATTGGGCATGGCTCCTCGATCTCTTTTACCATTACATCTTGGCATTAATTGTTCACAATAATTGCACACGTATAAGTCTAATATCCTATAACTAGGTCTATTAGTTAAATTTAACCAAACCATATTATATATAACACTCCTAAAATATTCCTAGGTCCAACGCTCTGATACCATTTATAAAGTCCCATAGCCTGACCTATTCGGTTACGAATGTTGTTCCACTTTTGCTCGCGAGAAGTTCAAAATTTAATGATATAGGGAAATTATTATACTATCGCGGCCTGTAAGCGGCCTCGGCTTCTACATCAGAATTGGCAGATTTAATAGTTCATCGCAGTATATTATATTACACTATATGAGAATGATCATCGATTAAACCTTTCAAATTTTATTGATGTCATAATGGTCTCTAATATATGACATATAATAAGTCTTTCCTCGTACGATATTCAAAATAAAACTGTAAAGCTGAATAAGTATAACTAAGAGTGAAATCTCTATAAAAACTCCTAAAGGAGCTCTATACTAAGGTACCTTCGTGACCTCTTGTACTTCGCGGCCTCTACTAAGGCTTTCGACTCCTATATTGAGGAAACAAAGAATATAAAAGGGGGCAAGATCTAATATCTTAACAAGGGTCAACTCAAAGGTCCTCAGGCACCCGCCAATGTTAATATTTATAAAGGAAACATATACAAATAATGATAATTAGGAAACAATAGATTTTTAAATATAAGTAATAAGGAAAGGAAAGAATAATATTTCCCAACCCCTTAGATTTCTCTAATGACTTATGGCTCAATCTCCCAAAGGTCTCAACTCCCTAGCTTCCCCAATATCTCAATCCCCCCTCGTTCGCCCTCATAGTCCGTGACATATATTTTATAGCCTTGGACTTGTCGAACTCTGCGACCTTATTCTAGGTGTTTTTGCCTGGTCATGCCATAGTCCGTGACCTCTCCCCCTGCACAAATTCAGGATGGGAGATCCACGGTCTGCGGTTAACTGTCCATCTTGGCCAAGTTCTATCTTGGTGTTAAGTTTCATAGTTAGCCCAGACACAATCTCCCTACATTAGCCATTTTGACCTCAAGCATTCAATATGAGGCCCTTAATATTCATGATGCCTTGACCTGGCAAACGAATGTCGCGACCTTAGCACTAGAATCCCCTGAACTCCCTAGATACAATATAATACTGCCTCCGAATTCCACGATCTCTACTAGCATGCCATACCTCAAAGAAATAGTTATAACTCTTGATTTGTAACAGTAAGGTCATTATAGTAAAAATGACGGGTATGAGAAAAAATTATGATTGCTTATAATTAATTTATTTAGCATATCCCGTTACACAAATACGATACCGTCATAACTTCTTCTTACTCGAAGGCATTGTTGAAAACCGTTAAAGATTGTAAGATTTGGTAATCTCAACAAACATGGAATAAGTATGTGATCACGAGTGGTGAAAGGTCCTTTATATTTTTTGGTGTTTTACTGTGGGGACCAAATTTTGTTCTTAGCCCACCACAGCTGTCGACCTAGCCTAACATATTTATTGTGCACCCTGACCTCACATCATGAAAGGAAGCAACATGCGTGTGCAGTCCAAACTACCCCTAAATTAAGTCAATCCCCTATAATCTCATGGAGATATTAAAGGGATTCATGGATCATTATGGGCATCATGGAATTACTTGAAGACGTAGGATTCTACATCCATAAATTGTAACCCCTTACCTAGGGCATAGTGGCATATAGCAGAGTATATTGAGAGTTACTTAATAAAATAGTATACCTCTCTGTGGACATATGTAAGTTACCGAACCACGTACATAGTTGTGTTGTGTGTGATTTTATACTTTCCTTGTTGATTATGAGTATTCTTCGTAAAACCTCTATTGTGATATTTTTTGATACCACAATTGGCACCGTCTGTGGGAACGAATGTTATTCCTACGAGAACACTCACTAATTGAAAGACCTCAATGTCTCACCACATTAGTAACATCCCTGAAGCCAACGATGTGTAGGAAAAGAGGAAGAGCCTGCCCCTTCCAGTGTAAGGTCTGAAATTTGCCAGCCAAATCCAAGACTTCGCCAACAAAGGTGGACTTCTGAAGAGAGTTACGGACCATCAAGGTCCACACATATTTCCAGGTTGGTCGATGCATGTGAGGTCAGACTTCGAGGATAAGAAGAAGCCACTTGTCGCCAAGAAGAGGAGAATGCTCACCTAAAAAGGAGACTGGAAAAAATAGAGAGGGATCTCCATAGAAATACAAGACGATGCTATGATCGATCTCTTAGTCCTCAGGTGAGTAAGTCTCACATTTGAGGAAGAAGCCCCAGGCATGACCAAGGAAAAATTAAGAGGAATAGGTCAGAGGATGGTTGATCAGAACGACTACATCCAGTTTGACGTCATGGGAGTCCTGGTTGACAAAATGATGAGATCAGGAGCTTGGTCCGTAGGGAGATGGATCAACACCCGAGCAACTGGGGGGACATATTCACACGAGAACTAGATAGAAGAGCTCTTAACACCCAGATGAAGTCCTTTTTTTAAGGGAAATAGAAGAAGAATATCCCCCCAAGAAATTTTCATTCCCTAGATTCAAGATCTATGATGGAAAAACTTCCCCTATCGATCATGTCCGGCAGTACATGCAGACCATGACCTTATGGATCCACAACAATGCATTAATGCATCACATCTTCCCTTCTAGCCTTCACGACGTGGCTAAAAAATGGCTCAAGAGGCATCCACATAGGTCTATAAAGAGCTTTAAGTCTCTGGCCGAATTATTTATAGCTCGTTTCAAAACAGCAGCTCCCACCCCAAGCGGATGGATGCATTACTCACAATAAAGAAAAAGTCACAAGAGAACCTCAGGGAGTATGCCAAGTGGTAGATTTTTAATGAGATCGAAGACTGCTTGGAGTAGGTTGCCGCAACGTCCTTCAAAATTGTCCTGCCAAGCTTCCTTACTGCACCAATCCCTAACTAAGAAGGAGGCTAATTCCATTGACGACCTAATGGCCCGTATTGAAAAATATGCCAACGTCGAAGATATAATCCATCTTAATTTAGGGGACAATGGTCACACGAAGACGAATAAAGGGACAGAGAAGAATGATTCCCAGAAGAAGAAAAAAAAGAATGGGGGCAAGAATGACACCAAAAATGGCAACAATTAACACAGTCTTCAAGGAATCGATATAAAAAAATCCTCGCTAAGATCGAAGAATATCCATTTGTCAAATGGCCCAAGAAGATGGGAGGAGATCGAACGAAGTGCAATAATGCACTGAGGTGTGCGTTCCACAAAGAGGGAGGTCACATGACTGAACACTGCAAAGCACTTAAATCTTATCTTGACGAGTTGGCCCAGGCTAGTCATCTCAATGAGTTCATAGAAAAGAAGGCAGATAAAGTCATAGCCAATGACAACCAGAGTCCAGACAACGTCCTTAAGGACAACATCGACCACAATTTTGTAGTAATTCATGGGGCATTAAACCTCAAGCAAGTACAGGGATACACTGTTTGGATGGAAGTTAAGAAGCTAACTGCCATTATGCAAGCCTTTTAAATAGACTCCACCAAGATTCAGTCTAGGAAACGTTGGCAACTAGAAGATGTTGATTACACTAAACACATTGTGTTTATTGAAGATGACTTAGTTGGGGGTAATAACCCCTCATCAGGACGCACTGGTCATCAAACTTAAGATAGATAATTGGGACATTGACAGGCTGATCGTCGACCAAGGTAGCTCTTCCGAAGTGATGTACCTAGAATTATTCCATAAGTTAAAGTTGAATATCGCCGACCTCAAAGAGGCCACCATTTTGCTTGTCGACTTTATAGGAAAGATAACCATGCCACTAAGAAAGATAGTCATGCTAGTCTGGGAAGGAAGTATTTCAAAGGTGATCGAGTATTTGGTGGCAGATATCGAATTCCCCTATCACACTATTCTGGGTACCGGCTGGCTTCATGCCATAAAGGCCGTTACATACTCATATCATCAAAAACTCAAGTGCATAACAAGTCGGGGGGTGGTTGAGATCCGTAGCGACCAAGCTTTGGCCCGAAAATGCTTCATTGCAACTATCCTCCCCAAGCACGAGAATAAGAAAGATGATAGGAAAGTCTAGGAGGAGGCCCAAGAAGCGTGTCACCTTCAAAATAAAAATTACGGTACGGTCAACCAGGGGAGGAGGGAACCAGGGTCCACCTCGCAGATAGGGTCGTCGAAGACTTGGAAGAAATTATAGTTAAAGTCAACTTACCTGAAAGGAGATTTTTGATCAGAGCCTCTCTTACCAACCAAGAAAAGAAGGAGCTCACCATGTTCTTACGGAGCAATCTGAATGTTTTTGCTTGGGAACTATATGAGCTTCCTGGGATAGATCCCACAGTTGTATGCCATAGACTGCACGTAGCCCCTGCATTCAAACCAGTCACTCCGAAGGCTCAATGAAAATCCCCAGAAAAGGCGAAGGCAGTAGAGAAATAGGTGGGAAAACTACTGGCTGCAGGTTCCGTTCGGGAAGTTCAATTACCCAAATGGATTCGAACCCAGTCGTTGTACCAAAAAAAATGAAAAATGGAGAGTATGCATTGACTTTACTGACCTCACATGGCATGTCTATAGATAGATCAGTTGGTCAACACCATAACAACGCATGAAAGAATGAGCTTTATGGATGCTTACTTAGGATACCACCTGATCCCACTTTATGAGCCAGATCAAGATAAAACCTCCTCTATAAAGCCTAATAGGTTATATTATTACAAAGTCATGCTGTTCGACCTCAAGAAAGCAAGGGAGACTTATCAGCAACTGGTCACTAAGATGTTCAATAAAGAGATGGTAGAAATAATGTAAGTATACATTAACAAAATGTTCGCCAAAAGTAAACTCAAGGGAGACCATCTCTCAGATCTAGCAGGAATCTTTGAGATCCTCAGGAAATACAGGATGAAACTTAATGCTAGCAAGTGTTCATTCGACATCCAGTCAGGAAAGTTCCTAGGATACCTGGTCAACAAAAGAAGGATTGATGCAAATCCTGATTAGATCGATTCCATCAGAAAAGTCTAGCCTCCTCAGATGATCAGAGATGTTCAAAAGCTTACCGGCATGCTCACCGCACTCAACCGCTTCATCTCTAAGTCTTCGGAGCACTGTGGACCATTCTTTCAACTATTAAAGAAGAAAAAGGTATTAGTATGGAACGATGACTGCTCCAAAGCCCTGGAAAAGGTCTAGTCTTACCTGAGCAAGCCACCCTTACTGGTGACCCCAAGTGAAGGTGACCCCTTATATCTCTATATTTCCATGTCAGACTATACTGTGAGCTCCGCCTTGGTATGCAAAAATAAAGGAGGCCAATACCCTATTTATTACGTGAACAAGACGCTCCTAGACGCAGAGCAACATTATTTACCCCTAGAAAAGCTCGTCTATGCCTTAGTGATAGTCTAGAGGAAGCTGAAGCATTACTTTGAGGCTCATTCCATCATTGTGATCACTTTACACCCCCTCAAAGCTATTAGAAGTAAAGCTGACCTCTTCGTCCGACTGTCAAAGTCGTCAGTAGAGCATGGAAGATTCGATATCCATTTTTAACCAAGAACAACAATTAAGGGGTAAATTCTAGAAGATTTTATCATTGAGTTAACGGGAAAGAAGCCCACTGCCAAGTTAGAAATTGAGCAAACAATAGAAAAGGAAGAAAATTAGACCCTTACATTAACGAAGCCTCTAACTCCAGGGGACAGGAGTAGGCATTGTATTGGTTACCCGAGAGAAGACTGTGCTCGAACAAGGGCCAGGCTAGGATTTGAAACCTCTAACAACGAAGCAAAATATGTAGCCTTGATCACCATCCTGCGCAAAGCATAATTTCTAGGGGAAAAATGCCTTCGGGTATTTAGTGATTCAAAGCTAGTGTCCAAGGTGATAAGTGGAGATTTCAGTGCCAAGGATGAGAGGTGGAATTTTACCTTACTGTTGTAAGGGGACTTATGGCAAAGTTTGATAGAGTCTATGTTCAATAATTCCCTAGGGGAAGAACAGTGACGCCGACGCCCTAGCAGCTCTAAGCTCTGTCATTGACTCAGATTTAAGGAGAACCATTCAGATAGAATTCCTCGCGTAACCAAACATCAACCAGACAGTCGTAGAGAAAGTCCTCCACAATAGAAAATGCACCCAATTGGATGCATCCCATCACAACTTATCTATAGAGCGATACACTCCCAAGCGACTATAGATCAACATAACGGATAAGAGTTAAGGCTGCTCACTTTTACTTATCTCCTGAAGGAAAACTCTACAAAAAGTCTTCCATTGGATCGTACCTCCAGTACGTTCACCCAGAAGATGTCAAGCAAGTTCTTAGCAAGCTTCATGAAGGCATGTGTGAGAGTCATGTAGGAGGGAGATCATTGGCTTTCCAAAGGATCAAGGAAGGATATTGGTGGTTGTACATGAAGAAGGATGCTGGAGTTAATGTTCAAAAATCTGATAAGTTCTAGAAGCACTCCCCTATGGTCCACCAACCAGCTAGCGAATCAAGTCACTAACCCGCCCATGGATGTTCTCCAAGTGGGGATTGGATATTGTAAGGCCTCTACCTACCACATCTGGAAATCGCAAGTATCTGTTGGTCGATGATGATGCTGGAAATAGCACCACCCTTCAAGGTGTTTGTAAGCTCAATTCAATGTTAACAATGGAAGCATAAAGGCATATAGTAGAAGGAGGTGAGGAGAAGAGGAAGATCACCAGAATATAAGTGGTTCAGCCAATCAGGCCTACGTCCACCGTGCAAGTGTATGATTAATATCACTTTATGAGGGCTCTAATGGCCATAGATACAAACTCTCAAGCTTTCTCTCTTTACTGTGTATTTGAATAGAGTTTCAGCTAGGGTTGCTAACTTTGGATCCTTTGTAAGGTAGAGGATGACCTCTATATATTGTACCTGGGGGGTGTAATGTACCCCCCATGCATGCAATGAGCATGTGTGTGTATTGATCCAGCCAATATGAAGAAGACATCTGTCACTGTCACATGTAGAGAATGATGATGAAATATTCTCCCCACGTGCGAGGAATAATTTGTTATAACTGACTTGTGTCAACGTGTCCTTATCCAAATGTCATTAGGTGCTCGGCCATCGTGCTTGGTCATGACCTCGACCTGGGAGAAGCCAAGGATGATAAAGTCTAGTTGCTCGTTAGAACTGAGATAGACCATGAAGGTCTCGGCTTAAGTTAAGCAGAGACAAGGGATCGGGGTCAGCCAAAGCCGAGGTTGAGCTGGATCCTGCCTGAAACATCGATTGATTTGCTGATGAGGTCGACCTTGGTAGAGGTATGCCTCCCTGCTACCTCGACCTACCCATGGCCGAGGTTATCATTCCCAGGTGAGCTGAAGAGCTGCCGACCCTTGTGATATGTGCATCTCCCTCTTGATGAGATTTGTAATTGTGTCGGCCTGGGCCAACTCGTCTATGACCGAGGCTGTTGATCATCGATCAAAGCTCTTCCAACGTCGAACCTGTCCTCGGTCGAGGTTGGTGTCTCGGAGCCGAGGTGACACTTGGGACATATCAATCACTCCCCAGCCCTCAGTTACATGCGAGAGCAGGTGACTGGGGGATCTCTACACCTTCGAGGTCTTTCTCCCATGTGCCAATGTTCATTCGACACTTGTCCATTGCTGAAGTGTGGCTTGCCTGACACGCGCGTGTTGTTAGCCGTCCTTTGGGGCTCCCAAGGCAATGATGGGCCTTGGGAGATGTGACCCCATATTTAAGGGTTTAAGCCCCCCTTTTCTCTTTCTTCTCCAGTCCCCTCATTTCTTGGCACAATTCATTTTTACAGCTCTCTCTCTAGAAAACTTTGGTTCGAGGTGTTTTGGTTGGTGATTCCTCGCAATTTCTTCATTCCCTCCTACTTATTCTTCCTCAGGTATCCTCTGCCATCCTTTTTCCTTCATTTTCCCTGTATTCCTCTTACTTTTGTGTTTTCCGGTGAGTTTGAGGGTTTTCAGGCGAGGTTTCCATACTTTCAGGTGAACTATTCTTGGTGTTCTCGATAGTAGGCCTTTGAATTTTTATAGTTTGATCTTTAGGTGAATCATTCCATTAGCTAGTCTTATTTGTAGTTTAGAAGCTCCTCAAGTGTAGTGTCTGCCTCTGATGCTTAGGCCCCTCTACCAACTTTTTGAGGAGTTCCTTTCTCTTAGAGAGATGACTTTAGAAAAAATTAGGCAAATAGAAAGAGCATAGGAGGAGGCTCGTAGGTCACAAGAATTCCCTCTGACCCATCTTTCCACCACCTCTGAAGGTGATATACCCTGATCCATTGGAACCATTTAGCTAAGCAGAAGTCCCTGCCGAACCAGTACCGATGTCTGAGTCTGAGTCTTCCACCTCAGACCCTATGTCTGTGGATTCCTTCCAGGAGGCCATGAACTTCACAACTCGGCAAGATCAGGCCCCTGATCAAGCCGAGGTCTCTAGCCGGGCCTCTTCCCATAATAATTCAATCACCTCATCCTCTTCCTCAGAGGTTGAGGTTGTTGAGCCGAGTGTACCTATTCCACCCATTCTTGATGCCATTCCCCTGTCGGCCGTGACCGGGGCTGAGTTCGCTCAGAGGTTCCCCAGTAATTCGTCAACGTCTGCTCAGGTCGATGTTGAGTTAGACAATGACGATGATGTCGATGTTGAAAGTGATGTCGACGTCTCTGAGGCAATCGAGATCGTGAGTACCGTTACTGAGGTAGACCTTCTTTGCTTCAGATATCTATACTCCATTAGCCCCTCCATAATGCTTAGGAGACCTCTGAGGGAAGAGAGGGTCTACCATGGCCGAGATGGTGAGATCTACTTGTACAAGCAGATGTTCAAGTTGGGATTTCGTTTGCCCATTCATCCCATTATTAGGTCCATCCCTGCCTACATCAATTTGGCCCCTTCCTAATTATCCCCTAATGCTTGGAGGGTCATAATAGGGGCCATAGTCTTATGGAGGGCTATCCACCACTCAGACCTTCCAATTCAGGTCTTTGTTGGTTGCTATGTCTCCTCCTCTGCCAAGAATCATCCGAGCTACTATCATTTTGTAGCTCGAAAGCCAGAGAAAAAGATGCTTCAGATAACTCAGACTTCCAACCACAACTGGAAGCCTCGATACTTATTCGCTTCAGGGCCATGGGAATTTAATCCATGTGTTCCCTCTTCCTTGCTAGAGCCGAGGATGCCCCTAAGATGGGGTAAGGTAACAATGTCTGCGAAGGCCGACCCTGGTCTGAGCCTGCAGAACCTTCAGAAGGTGAAAGTCCTTCAAGATTAGGGGATGCATGGTCTTCTCGTTAAATTCGAACACTTGATGACCCCCACTATCTTTATGAGACTGTTCTAGGTGGAAGTCCTATTGCTGAGCTTGGTAAGCATTTTTTATTCCAAGTTGAACCTCTGAGTTTACGCATGTCTGATTCTCTAACTCAGACCTTTTAATTTTACAGAGCGCCCGAAGGACATCTCAGACGAGCTTTGGGAAATGGCTGCGCCGAGTTTGATAAAGCTCGTGAGGGCGGCTGTCAAGGAGAAGGAGGCTGGAAGTTTGAAGGCCTCTGATTTCATAGGCCTCGGCTTTGCCAATCCTCAGCTTACCCAAGCCCTTCAGGAGGTAGAAGAGGAGGTTGCTGCGCCTGTAGAGACTGCAACACTGGACGACACAGAGGTAGCGGCCGACCACATAGAATATGGGGCCGAGGTGATAAACATGGCCAAAGAAAATCAGGCCGAGGATGCTAGCACTCTTCCTTCTGATCCTTAGGCTTTGTGAAGCTTTATTTTGTAACCCCTGAATGTTTGTACTTTTTGAACAACATGGTTGACTCTTATATTTTGAATCTTAATACTTTATGGCGACCTCTGAGGAGGATCTTTAACTTCATTTATTTGTTGAATGCTTCTATCTTTATGATGTTTTAACTCTGAAGTTTGGTTGCAATGATGTCTTGTTTAAACTCAATCAATAGTCTGACCTTAGACCTTGTCATCACTGAGTGATGTTATAAGGGTCTGAGGTCATCACCTAAGATGTTATCCTCATAATTAATCTCACCAAACTAATGATGTTAAGGGTCTGAGGTCATCTCATTATGGTGTTTGACCTCAGACCTTGTCATCACTGAGTGATGTTATAAGGGTCTGAGGTTATCACCTAAGATGTTATCCTCACAATCTCACCAAACTAATGATGTTAAGGGTCTGAGGTCATCTCCTTATAGTGTCTGACCTCAGACCTTGTCATCACTGAGTGATGTTATAAGGATCTGAGGTCATCACCTAAGATGTTATCCTCACAATTAATCTCACCATACTAATGATGTTAAGGGTCTGAGGTCATCTCATTATGGTGCTGACCTCAGACCTTGTCACCACTGAGTGATGTTATAAGGGTCTGAGGTCATCACTTAAGATGTTATCCTCACAATTAATCTCACCAAACTAATGATGTTAAGGGTCTGAGGTTATCTTATTATGGTGTCTGACCTCAGACCTTGTCACCAGTGAGTGATGTTATAAGGGTATGAGGTCATCACCTAAGGTGTTATCCTCACAATTAATCTCACCAAACTAATGAATGTTAAGGGTCTGAGGTCATCTCATTATGGTGTCTGACCTCAGACCTTGTCACCACTGAGTTTATAAGGGTCTGAGGTCATCACCTAAGGTGTTATCCTCACAATTAATCTCACCAAACTAATGATGTTAAGGGTCTGAGGTCATCTCATTATGGTGTCTGACCTCAGACCTTGTCACCACTGAATGATGTTATAAGGGTCTGAGGTCATCACCTAAGGTGTTGTCCTCATAATTAATCTCACCAAACTAATGATGTTAAGGGTCTGAGGTCATCTCATTATGGTGTCTGACCTCGGACCTTGTCACCACTGAGTGATTTTATAAGGGTTTGAGGTCATCTCATTATGGTGTCTGACCTCAGACCTTGTCACCACTGAGTGATGTTATAAGGGTCTGAGGTCATCACCTAAGGTGATATCCTCATAATTAATAGCACCAAACTAATGATGTTAAGGGTCTGAGGTCATCTCATTATTGTGTCTGACCTCAGACCTTGTCACCACTGAATGATGTTATAAGGGTCTGAGGTCATCACCTAAGATGTTACCCTCATAATTAATCTCACCAAACTAATGATGTTACGGGTCTGAGGTCATCTCATTATGGTGTCTGACCTCAGACCTTGTCACAACTGAGTGGTGTTATAAGGGTCTGAGGTCATCACCTAAGATGTTACCCTCATAATTTCTGACATTAGAGCACAGTGAAGGAAGAGCCATCATGGAAACCAATCTTTCATTAATAACCTCTTCATAATAAGATGGTACATTTACATAAACTTTTTGTAACATCATATGTAATATTTTTTTAGGTGATCAGCATTCCGTGGGTTAGCGAAAGGCTCCCCTTCTAGGTTTTCTAGCTTATAGGTACCAGGCACAACCTCTTCTGTTATATTGTAGGGACCATGCCAGTTTGGGTGGAGTTTGTTTGTCTTCTGTAAGGTCTTCTTTAGCACTAGGTCTCCCACGACGATGGGTCTTGACTTCACCCTCTGATTGTAGAATTTCGCTGCCCTCTGCTGGTAAGCTGCTTGTCTGATCTCTGCGTCTTCTCTTCTCTCTTCAATCAGATCTAAGTCTAGCCTCCTTTCTTCCCCATTTTTGTCAGGGTCATAAGTCTGAACCCTGTGAGTAGGGAGTCCCAACTCTGTTGGTATGACGGCCTCCGAGCCATGTGCTAGCATGAACGGGGTTTCTCCTGTAGGCGTCCTTGCCGTAGTTCTATAGGCCCATAACACAGCGTAGACCTCTTCGGTCCATCTTCCCTTCACTTCTTCTAACCTCTTCTTGATTCCATCGAGGATTGTTCTGTTCGTGACTTCGGTCTGACCATTTGCCTGAGGTTGGTCAGGAGATGAGAAGAACTTCTTTATCCCAACTCTTACGCAATATTTCTCTAAAGAGGAGTTCTTGAACTGGGTCCCATTATCCAAGATGAGAGTGTTTGGGAGTCTGTGTCTGCATATGATGTTCCTCCAAATAAATTGGAAGGTCTTATGCTCTGTGATCATTATCATCGGCTCTGCCACCACCCACTTTGAGAAGTAGTCAATGGCAACTATCAGGAACCGATAACTGTTGGCAGCTCTTGGTAGAGGTCCTACTAAGTCAATCTCCCATACTGCAAATAGCCATTGAAAGGTTATTGACGTCATAGGTTGATGAGGTTGATGTGGAATAGTGGCGAATCTCTGACATTTATCACACCTCTTTACGTAAGCTGCAGCATCTTTAGCCAAGGTTGGCCACCAGTATCCCTGTGTAATGATTCTCTTGGCCAAGGGTCTTCATCCTATGTGATTGGAGCAAGAACCCTCATGAACTTCTTGTAAGACCCGAGGAACTTCGGTGGGATGCACACATCTGAGGAGAGGTAACAAAAATCCCTTCTTGTACAGGACATCTCCTATTATCGAGAACTTGGCAGCCCTGTATCTCAATTTCCCCCTCTCTAACTTGGATTCGGGTAGCTCTCCCTCTCTGATATACCTGACGAGGGGGTCCATCCATGAGTCTCCTATGTTTAAATTGAGACAAGGGTTACATACCTCTTCTTCCTCAATGGTCGCTTTTTCTAAGACCTCGAACGAAACTATCCTTTTGACGTCTGTCTTCGTCACCGAGGCCAACCTTGCCAACGCGTCTGCGTGGCTGTTACTTTGTCGAGGTACTCTCTTCAATTTTTTCTCTTCGAAATATTCTAACATCGTTCTCACCTTCTTCAGATACTTGGTAATCCTTTCATCTTTGGCCTCATAGACTCCCAATACTTGATTGACAACCAACCTTGAGTCTCTATGAAGTAGGAGTCATTTTACACCCATAGTCTTTGCCAATGAGAGACTTACTATCATAGCTTCATATTCCAACTCGTTGTTAGATGCCTTGAAATTGAACCTCAATGCGTATTCAATGTTGGTAGCATCTGGGGATGAAAGTATCAACCCTGCACCTCTTTCGCTATCGCACGAGGAACCATTAATGAAGAGGTTCCAAATATCTGTATCCGATGAGAAAGCCCCCTCCGACATGACTTCCTGCCTGAAGAGGTACCAATCCTCCTCGTTCTCCGCTACTCTGTTCCTGATCTTTTTGGACGCGACCTCTTCCCGATCTCGGAACACATTGGGTGTCGTCTCTTCCTGGTCCTAGAAGACACTGCTAATTGACCCTTCAACACCCTCTAGGTCATTCTTAGCCTCAGCCTCTTCCTAAGTGAATTCAGCAACAAAGTTCGCGAGGGCCTGCCCCTTGATGGCTGTCCTGGGTTGGTAGGTAAGGTCATACTCCCCCAACTCAATGGCCCAAGTCATCAACCTTCCAAATTTCTCAGGTTTATGCAGGACCTGTCTTAGTGGTGAGTCGGTAAGGACAACCATGGAGTGGGCTTGGAAGTAGGGCTTCATCTTCCTTGAAGCATGTATCAGGGCGTAAGATAACTTTTCCATACGAGGGTAATTTTGTTCAGATCCTTGAAGGGCCTTACTGTTGAAATACACAGGCCTTTGGATCCCATCGTCTTCTCGCACTATGGCTGCGCTGATGGTCGATTCGGAGTCTGCCATATACACATACAATTTCTCTCATATTATGGGCCGAGATAGTAGCAAGGGAGACCTAAGGTAATACTTGAGTTGGTTGAATTCTTCTTCGCACTTTTCATCCCACTGGAAGGCCTTTCTAAGCAGTGTAAAGAACATAAGACACTTATTCATTACCCTGGAAACAAATCTGTTAAGTGCATCCACTCTCCCCGTGAGTCTTTGGACGACTTTGATACTCCTTGGTGTATTCATATCAAGCAAAGCCTTGATTTTCTTAGGGTTTGCTTCAATTCCTCTTTGATTGACAATTAATCCCATGAACTTCCCAGCTCCTACCCCGAAGACACACTTCACTGGGTTAAGCTTCATACTGTATAAGTCCATAGTATCGAAGGTCTTTTCGAGGTCTGCCACATGAGTGCAAGCTTTTAAGCTTTTCGTTAGAATATCGTCTACATACACCTCCATAGTCTTGCCTATTTGATACTCGAACATCTTATTCACAAGACATTGGTACGTTGCCCCCGTATTTTTCAGAACGAAGCGCATCACTTTGTAACAGTACGTCCCTTTATCGGTAATGAAGGCTGTCTTCTATGCATCTTCTGCATCCATCAAGATCTGGTTATAGCTTGAATATGCATCCATGAAGCTCATGAGCTCATGTCCTGCAGTAGCATCCACCATGTGATCTATCCGAGGTAAGGGATAGCTGTCTTTTGGACAAGACCCGTTCAAATCCGTGAAATCAACACACATACTCCACTTCCCATTGGCTTTAGGCACGATGACTGCATTCGATAACCACTCCGGATATATGACTTCTCTTATAAACTCAGCCTCTTCTAATTTTTTGACCTCTTCCCGGATGACGTCGTACTTCTCCCTGGAGTAAACTCGTTGTCTCTGTTTGATTGTCCTGGCATCTTTGGTCACATTGAGCTTGTGACTCATAACCTCGGGGTTGATGCTAGGCATGTTTACGTGACTCCAAGCGAAGACACTCTGCCTCTTCCTGAGGAAGTTATCAGCTCTTTCTTGATTTCTGCCTTCAGGGCTTTACCGACCTGGACGGTTTTTTTCGGCTCGTCCTCATTGAGGACGATAGATTCTACGTCTTCCGCGACCTCTCCTTTCTTCAACTTTTTTTCATCCCTTTGGGTCCAATCTATCAATGCTGTAGGTGGTGATTGCCCTCTTATAGGTCTCTCTCTCTTTGACCGAGTTGAAGTAACATTCTCTCTCTATGGTCTGGTCACCTTGCACTTCCCCTACCCCATAGGGGGTCGGTAATTTTAGCATCTGGTGGACCATCGACGGCACAGCTTCAAACTCCTTAAGGGCCACTCTTCCTATGATGAGGTTATAGGCCGAGAAGACGTTCTCGTCCATCATGAAAAAATTTATCTTTCGGGTCAACCTCTTAGGCCACTCATCACCCATCCGAATGTTCATCTCATACATGCCCAATGGGTGGACCTTTTCACCGCTGAAGCCCATTAAAGGATGATGATAAGATACCATCCTAGCTCTGCTAAGACCTAGGCTCTTAAAGCAAGGCCAAAACATCACGTCTGCTGAGCTCCCCTCGTCCACGAGGATCCTCTGCACCTCGCACCCATGCACCCTTGTTGTTATTACAAAAGGGTCATCATGGGGGGCTAAGGTACCTTTAAAGTCGAGTCGGGAGAACTCAACTACAAGGTTGTCCATGTCCACCTTCTTTCTCTTCTGCACTGCATCGAAAGACGTTAGATTGACGACCTCATGTTTGGCCGCTGACTTGGCCTCTACCACATGAGCTTTCTTGTCAGCCACTTCAGAGCCACCTCCTGCAAGTCCTCCGCATATGGTGCCAACACCAAAGGAAATCATGCCAACCCTCTTCACTGGGATGTTGTCATCTTTCGGAGGGAGGTACGGATCGTCTTCATCATCACCTTCTGAATCATTGTCTCTTCTAGCTGGGACATCGTCACGGCATCTGCCGTTTCGCCTCTTTCTAGGGTCATCTCTTCCCCCTTTAGGTGTCTTACCATCAACATACTTCCTCAATTTTTGGGATTTTAGCATTTTTTCAATTTCATCCTTCAAGGCAAAGCATCTATCTGTGATATGGCCATGGTCCTGATGGAACTCACACCATAAGTTTTTGTTCCTCTTATGTGGCGGAGCCTTCAATTTTTTTGGCCACTTCAGAGTCTTGTCATTCTTGATCTCGTTAAGGATATGCTCATAACTCACATTGAAATGAGTATAGTGAGCGAACTTGTCATCGGCTGACCTCTTCTTTCCAACTTTCTTTCTTTGGGACTTCCCGTTACTATCGCGGTTCTCATCCTCATACTTGGCGGCCATTGCCTCTTCGTCATTCACGAATTTTCCTGCAACTACCAATAGCTCTGCCATAGACCTTGGAGGGTCTTCCGTGAGTTTCCACAACAGCTTCCCTTTCTGAAGACCTCCTATGAGGGCGGTCATAGCTATATTCTCTTCATAATCTTCAACCTCCAGTTTCTCTTTGTTGAACCTGGCGATGTAGTCTCTTAGGCTCTCATCCTTGCCCTGCTTGACATACATCATGTGAGTGGTCTTCTATTGAGGTCTCACCCCAAAGCAGAAGTTATGGATAAACCGTTCAGCCAAGCCTTTGAAGTTCTCAATTGAGTTCTTTGGAAGAGAAGTAAACCAACTGTGTGCTGCTCCTGTCAAGGTCCCAGGGAAGTCCCTACACTTCATCTCATCAGGTATTGAGTAGATGTCTGCTCCCGACTGATACATCTCGATGTGATGTACATGATTGGTTCTGCCATCATACTTGGGAGACACCACAAGAGGCTTGAACTTAGCGGGAGTTGGGAAGCTCACTATCCTAGCCACAAATGGAGAGCCCTCTGAGTAACCCGTTTGCAACGGGTCCCTACTTTTGATGAGGTCTCCTATTTTCTCCTCAAGGCGTTGGATAGAGTCATTCCACGGTCTCCTACCATCGGCCCGGCCGAGGTTGTCCCCAGCCACCTTTAAGGGATGGACTGAGGGTTGCCCTTCCGCAGCACAACGTCGGCTATTGACCTCTTCCTGGTCTATGTCCCTTCTTTTACGGGGTTGGCCTTAGTCTGGCCGATCTGGTCTGTCCCCTCTTTGCGAGCAGCACTTCTTGACCTCGATAACCTCTGACTTAGGTCATTCATAGGGCCTAACCTCTCAAAGGCTGACCCTCTGCTCAATCGATCAAAAGCGAATCCTCACTGTTGGGCCTGTTCAGCTCTTCGGCCAGCACATCCTCGGCTCTGCTGAAGAGGACGAACCGTATTATTCGAAACCTCATATGGCTCCCAACAATCTTTCGGTACCTCTTCCGCCTCTATATCGTCATACCTGTCCTCTGGGCAAGGGTTTCCATGCCTCCCCAGGCATAAGCGCTTAGGGTCAGCAACGTCCTTCCTCCGCTGGGGTGCAGGCTGGTCCTTCATTGGTGCCTGGGGTGGTCCCCTGGCGTCAGGATGAGGCTGGACAGTCGCCGAAGTGATCATATCCGGTGAGACTCGAGGTGGCCTCATCATAGTTCGGCTGAGCTGTGCAAACTGTTCCTGCATAGCTTGTTGCGTTACAGCCAAATACCTCAAAGCTGCGGCCACCTCTGTCATTTCAGACTGAGGCGGTGCCTGGCTGGAACTGGGCCCTCCCCCACTAGGCGGCGGAAGAGGCGGTGGCAACTCCGGTTCCATGTGTTAACAATAAAGATCTTGAGTAGAAGATGAGCTTAATACCTTACATGACCTCTTTTAATGGTGAAACAGCTCCACGCAAGGGGTGGTGCCTGGTTCACCACCAGAGTCTCCGGTGAGGTTGAACGAATAAAGACGAAGATATAGTTTCTCTTCCCACAGACGGTGCCAAAATGATGATGCTGGAAATAGCACCACCCTTCAAGGTGTTTGTAAACTCAATTCAATGTTAATAATGGCAACATAAAGGCATATAGTAGAAGGAGGTGAGGAGAAGAGGAAGATCACCACAATATAAGTGGTTCAGCCAATCAGGCCTACGTCCACCGTGCAAGTGTGTGATTAATATCACTGTATGAGGGCTCTAATGGCCATAGATACAAACTCTCAAGATTTCTCTCTCTACTGTGTATTTGAATAGAGTTTCATCTAGGGTTGCTAACTTTGGATCCTTTGTAAGGTAGAGGATGACCTCTATATATAGTACATGGGGGGGTGTAATGTACCCCCCCTGCATGCAATGAGCATGTGCGTGTATTGATCCAGCCAATATGAAGAAGACATCTGTCACTGTCACATGTAGAGAATGATGATGAAATATTCTCCCCACGTGTGGGGAATGATTTGTTATAACTGACTTGTGTCCACGTGTCCTTATCCAAATGTCATTAGGTGCTCGACCATCGTGCTTGGTCATGACCTCGGCCTGGGAGAAGTCGAGGTTGATAAAGTCTAGTTGCTCGTTCAAACTGAGATAGACCATGAAGGTCTCGGCTTAAGTTAAGCCGAGACAAGGGATTGGGGTCGGTCAAAGCCGAGGTTGAGATGGATCCTGCCTGGAACATCGACTGATTTGCTGATGAGGTCGACCTTGGTAGAGGTATGCCTCCCTGCTACCTCGACCTACCCATGGACGAGGTTGTCATTCCCAGGTGAGCTGAAGAGCTGTTGACCCTTGTGATACGTGCATCTCCCTCTTGATGAGGTTTGTAATTGTGTTGACCTGGGCCAACCCTTCTATGACCGAGGCTGTTGATCATCGATCAAGGCTCTTCTAACGCCGGCCCTGTCCTCGGTCGAGGTTGGTGTCTCGGAGCCGAGGTGACACTTAGGACATATCAGTCGATATTGACTACTTCACCAAATGGGTAGAGGGAGAATCACTAGCAAACATCATAGACTCTGATATGGCGAGGTTCATATTGAAGAACATCATCACCCGCTTTGGGATGCCAAGGACGATCATTACTGACAACGGCACGGAGTTTGAAATTGGCATCTTTCAAGGCTTTTGCAACGAGCATGGCATCAAGCACCACTTTAGTTCTATAGTATATCCATAGAGAAATGGGCAAGATAAAGCTTCCAATAAGATAATGATCGACAAAATAAATAAATGACTAGAAAGAGCCAATGGTGCCTGGGTAGACGAGCTACCTCACATTTTTTGGGCGTATTGTATAACTCCTACGAGAGAAACGGGAGAAACACCCTTCGCGCTCACCTATTTAATGGAGGCAGTTATCCCATTAGAAGCAGGACTCCCTACTATGACGACCACCTTGGTCGATCAACGCCTCAATGATGAAGCATTACTCACTGAACTTGACTTAGATAATGAGCGACGAGAACTGAAAATAGTTAAGTTTCCATCTAACCAACAACAACTGGACAAACAATACAATCAAAAAGTCAATTTGAGGAAATATCTAATAGGGGACTACGTCCTAAAAAAAGTCCTTGACAGTGCTGTTAGACCATCAGACGGCAAATTGGGACCAAATTGGGAAGAATCTTTCAAGATAATAAGAGACGACTTATAGAGGGTTATCACTTACAAACACTGGAGGGAAGGGAGATACCAAGGGCCTGGAATGAAACCAACCTTAAGAAGTTTAACTTATAGACTTCCATATCTTTTATTTTCAGCACCATTAGTTTAAGTAAATTTTCACTTACAAACTGATATTGCCTTTTATTTATCATTTTAATCAATAAAGGTCGACTGACCCATGCATTCTGAACATCTTGTTTGTCTAATGTCTCGAGATGAAACTTCAAAGTTCGGGGATTACAACTGGTTGATCAACTTGCTCTAGTCAAGGAATAAAGCCCCTATGGTTGAAACAATGTGCCATACTTATTGTATCCAAAATTAAAACATATATAAAATAAGGTTTACGATTAACCTCCCTCAGTTCTTTATTGAAAACACAATTAGACTCTTGAGTTGCTCCGACAACAATAAAAGACCCTTAGGAAATAAATACAACTCAAGGTTGGTCGCCAACATAGGTTGGTTGAAAACTCCTATTCGGACGGATGACCCATTAACCAGGTACATTCTCGCCATCGCCCTACTTACATCTAAGTAAGTGTGACGACAAAACCTAAAAGGTAAAATGGACGGAATGATATGGATAAAGCATATTGGACCGTGAGAATTTTCAAACACAAGATAACAAAAACTCAACATCATTTAGTCGGTCAAAAGGCCCAAAATGATTGACAAGTTTTTTTCATACTATTATCGAACTTATCAAGTAATTTTTTTAGTCAAACACTAATGACGAGAAACTAACAAGAAAGGATAACACATGTTTAGTCTGCGAATGCTCAAAATATAAATTATCAGCTTATTAAAAATCACATGGTTACATTTACATCAAAAGACCAAAGAATACTCAAAGACCTACGATGGCCCAACACGATGAGCAGGTAGTCTGCTACTCGAGCTCTCCGACCACCATCAGGATGAGGAAATAAGTCTTCTTCAACATCCTCTAGGTGTGGCTCTGATTAGCACCCAAAACTTTACATTTTATACCTCGAATAGACGTACTTTAGTTGCTAATTCTCAACAATATGGGTCTTATGTTCTTAACTCTTTATCTTGTAGGTCAAATGCACGTTGCGGTGTTTAAACGCGTATTTCAAGGCAATTGTGCAGATTATGGAGCTAATTGCCAATCCCTACCCTAGCCTACCCTAAGCTGACCTAAACCTGTACCAAATTATATGTGTTTAGTTTGTCCCATTTTATTTTACTTATGTCATTTTATTTTTAGGGCTTTATTATTTTATTTTATTGAGTCATTATATATTTTTAGGATTTTTATATTTTTTTAGCGCTCCGTGTATTAGTTTTATATTTTCTTTTATTTTTGTATCTTTTAGTTAGTTTATTATTATTTCATTTTTATTTTTAATTTTATTAGTTTTTATTTTTATAGTTTTTATTTTACTTGTGTTTTTTTAGAGTTTGTTTAGTGTGTCATGTTGTGTCATTTTTATTTTTTTTAGTTTAGTTAATATTTTATTTTTTTTTATTTTATGTTTTTGTTTTAAGGTCATAAGTTAAACACACACAACACCCCAAACAACACACTCACCCTATACCCATACACACCCTTACACCTAACTAAAACCCTCACCCTCATACTACCACCCTCACCCTCAAACACCATATCCCACTATTCATCATCATCTTTTCCACACCATCTCTCTCTCCTAAACATTTCTCTCTCTTCCCCCATAACCAAAACACTCATCTCACTCATCCATTACCACCAAACCCAACCAAACCATTACCCCAAACTCGCTGCTCTCCCTGCTGTTATCCTAAGCCCGCTAGAACCCGAATCCGGATCCATCGCAACCCTCCCTGTGTGATCTCATGAGCCCAAATCGAAACTAACCCTCAACCCGATTTCGGCGGCACCCTACAGCGAACTTCCGGCCACCACCTTCTGGTGGTGGGCCAACTCAACCCCTACCCGACCATCTCTACTACACCCCATCCAACACCGCCGGAGCCCTTTGCGACTGCGGGAATCCAGGCGCTGACCCTTACACCCGGCCGATGCCGTCGTCAGCATCAACCCCTTGCCTCCGGCGAACCCGCGATCCAATCCGAAACCGAACCCCACTTATGACCTCCCTCAACCCATTCCAATCCGAATTCAGTTAGACCCGCGACTATCCAAACCCTTATCAGCTACAATCCATTGCCCATCTTCAAACCAAAAATCCCATGTCACCCATTTCCCACATTTAACACCCAAACCCATTTCCTTTTCTCCTATTGCGCAACACGATTTCATCTCAGCAAGCTAAGACAAAACAATACAAAGCCAAACCAAAAAGAAAAACAAAACCCCACATGCCTATTAAACCTTTTTTACCCCACTTCCCATTATTCCCCCCATCTTATCCCCACTCTCTCATAACCTCACCATCCACATGTACCTTCTATTAATTCCTAAATTAACCCTCACCCAACACCTTACACACCTCATGCAAATCAAACCTTCCCAAAAATACCCCTTTAGCTCCATGTTTGCCATGTATAAATAGAAGACTCAAGACCCCATTTGAGGGGGACTTATATCATCAAATAGAGAGAGAATTAGATAGAGAAATGCCATTTTTATTTTTTTAGTAGCTTAGTTTTTTTTAGATTTGAGAAAAAAATCAATAAATTGAGTCTTGTAATTAATTCAGATGAATGAAGAATTAACGCAATTGAAGGCAATTTTGGTTTGATTATTCCTCTCTAATTTTCATTTTATGCTCTTATTTGATTCTAATTTTTATTGGATGATGATTATGGAGGGCTAATCGTCCCATTCAAAGGATGAATTGAAACCCTCATGAATTCAATTTGGTTTAATTGTCAATTATAATTTTGTTAGTTTCCTTTGATTAGTGAATTTAATTCCTAATTATTTTCACATTGAGAAATGAAAAATCATCCTTGAGAAAGGATTGAAAATTTTATTATCATTTGATCATTTGATTCAAACTAGAGATAGGCTTATCACTTAATTTAAATGTTAGTATAATTTTCATCTACTCTTGTTTTTACTTTGTCTAATTAAAATTAGTTTGGTGAATCGATCCTAGCGGGTGATTCATTTAATTAATTTTAATTCATTTAGAATAGTGCCTGTGGGGATTAAACTTACTTTTCTAAAAGAATATTCAATTAATTCATTAGTGTAGTGAGAATTATCTTTTGAATTAAACGAATATTTTGGAAATTGATGAAATTAAAATTGTGCAAGTTAGATAAATTTGTGTGAATTGAGGGTGGATTTTCCGTCCCTTGAATATTTTCTCTCATTTAGTTGCACTCCACTCACTTTTATCACACACTTGTTTATATTTTTCACATTTTACTTTTAGTTTGATTACCCCTTTTTATTTAGTTTAGTTTAGTATTATTTCACCTCACCTCACCTCACCCAATTGTTTTAATATTGAAAAAGCTAAAAAAAAATTAAAAAAGTGAAAAAGCACAAAAAGAAAATAAAAAGTGAATTACAATTGTGTTCCCTTTGCTTTACCCCCTTGGAAGTGGATTGATACCCTTACTTACCGCTAGACTTGAGTTTGTTTTATTTGTAGGTAATTGAGGTTTTGATTAACTTGACTTTCAAACAACGACACACAAAAAGTAAATTTATCAAATGGCGCCGTTGCCGGGGATACTAAAACGCAAAAGTCAAAGTTATCAAATGGCGCCATTGCCATTCTTGGGATCGTGAAGCTCAGAGCGGATTTCATTTTGTATTTCATTAATTTATCGCATTTTTTTATTACCATTTTTCTTTATTTTAGAAGGCTTGTATTTAGGATTATTTTATTCTTGGTTTGTATTGCGGTGCATTGAGACACCATTTATTTTTCATTTTTACAATTGTAATAATCGAAGACAAGCGTGATAGGGAAATCGGAAAAGGTAGAGAGAGGGCGTCAAAAGGCGATGGTTTAGATGCCTCTTTATCTTGGGTCGGTAGGACTCCCGGGGACGACTGAGATTGGCGTGTTCTCTTCCCGATCGACTCAAATTTTTGGTACCCCACGGCCTTAAAACCGTGGGAGGTACATTTCTCAAACACACGCGCCTCTCGTATTAGCGAGTCAATTCTTTTGTGTGATTTGTGTGCTCTTACTTGATTTTATTATCGCATTTATTTTCGAATGGTGTGATGATTTAATTGACTAAGACCTACACCCGGTCACTCACGAGAAGGGATTTCATCACCGACTCACTCGCTTACCAATTGTGTGTTACCCTAGCCATCACTAAATTTAAAATCAATTAACTAGGTATCCCAATAGGAGAACATTTTGCAAAGGCGATCACAAAGATTTCCGTGAATTTTTATCGACCACGGACGTAATTAAAATTTGACTACCCTCTCACCTAAAATTCAAAGATAAAAATTGGCTATGTGGTAAGTAGGAAATTTTCTTGACTTGTGTGTGTGTCCAATTCATTTTTTGGTAGTCGGTTTTAGTTGGTTCGTCCAAATCAAAGAGTCCACATATTTTTTCCCACCTTTTCTTCCCAAAAAATCCAAAAATATTCTCTTTCTTTCATTTTAGAAAAATCCAAAAATATTTTCTTCATTTATTTTTAGAAAATCCAAAAATATTTTCTTTCCTTTTGAAAAATTTAAAAACTCCAAAAAAAATATATTTGCCCACATGGCCGAAGAACGTCCCTTACGGGACTACTTTGATCATTTTCCATTGACACGTGACACGTGTGGGAGTGATCCCGAGCCGTCTCTTTATGATATTTTTAATGGCTTCACCTCTCTCACGAGTCCCGTTGATATTCTTGACCCGTCCATGCACGCACCTCCTATTCCATCACCCTCGGTGTCAAGTGTCAATGTGTCTCCTCCTTTGTTGTGCATGCACTGTTATTATGCTGATCCCATGTCCCATGAGTGCCCTTACATTCCATATCCATCTGAACCCACCATGGAACATGTGTATCCATATGACACTGTTTCGGAACTCAACTCGGCCTACTATCTCGATACACCCAATCTCGAGTTGTGTGAGTACCCGAGTTATTCGTGGAGGCCTGATCACCCTCCCACCCAATACGAATCCCAACCCGATGTTGTGGATCCTCACACGTTCCAACAGTTGTCATGGCAACCTTGTACACCCATTCACGGTCAGTTCCCTCACTACGCACCCCATGAGTATCAACCATTTGTCCATCACGAAAGCGATCCTTTTGTGTATGATAAACTTGGCCCCACTCCACCCACTTCATTTGAGTATTCTCTATATAGTCATGATCATAGCGAGTTGTGTCCACCTCACCCACCTCTATCGCCCATCACTCCACCACCTTCATCCACATTCGCTCTCGAAACCCTCTTGCAAAAGTTCATACTCGAGCAAGAGCAAGCCACTCAAATTCAAACTCAAGCTCTTTAAAGGCTTGAGCAAAGTTTAAATGAATTGGAGTGTGAGTGAGAGTCGGACATTCCCATGCATCCACCCATCGTTGCACCCGAGTGTGATGATGATGTGTCCTCTTGTGATACGAATTTTGAGTGTGACCAACCCTACCACCCCGAGAATCTTAAAGTTGAGACCATTCCATGTTGCGGGCCCCAAGTCGACAATTGTACTGACTTACCTTTCGATAATGAGCCTGATCCAATCCCACCATGTCCACATGAATCCACACTTGAGGTTCCCACTCCCTAGATATCCAAAAATTTTCCAGAACTATTACCTTATGCCCCAATTGCCTATGTCTCTGACATGACCATATCTTTTAGGTTCGCTCCGACTACGAGTGCTCACTATTGTACCGAGATAGCGTCAGAGATGGTTCCCACCTCTCTTGATATGGATCCTACCCCATCATATTTGGCTCCCCTTTAGCCGAATATTAATGTTGATTCATCTATCTCGGATCTTAATGCTTCGTTAGGCCCTTTCACCACATCGGATGGCGACATAATGGTGGATAAGTTGATCTCTCACTCGTTTATTTCCACACTTCCTCCTGCGAGTTCCCTTGTGGATCACTCAGCGCCTCATGAGGAGTGTGTGTCTACCACTCTTGAGTTGGATCATCTTCCCCCACCATTTATCCCACTCGATCCACCGTTTATCCCACCCTTTACCCCACCCATTATTCCTTCCAACCTACCACATGGTTTGGATCTTGATTTTACACATTTCAAGTTTCCATATATAGTTTTAGATCCTCACCTGAAACCATCCCCCACCCATGAGAGTATATGTGTTGCTATTCTACACTTTCATGATACCGAGCTTGTTACCCCATGCCCGCCACTCTCTTGTGGTGTTGATTTCTTCCCGAGACAGCTCCCTGGCGTGTTACGGTGCGACCGATATCATCGCCTATTTTTAGAATGGTCGTGTGATTTATATGATCCCCTCCCCATCACTATTGCCAAACCCTTTTGCCTTCCCATCCAACATGAGCACCATTCTTATAGGGCCTTAGTTTCCCTCACCTTTAAGCTCAACAAGGCCCGTGATCGATGCTTAATCACCCATGCCGTTTTCACCATTTCCCTGATCCCCACCCACCCATGGTCCACCGATGCTTTGCATCGCGTGATGCATTTTTCTATACAAGTACATTGACCCCTTTAGCCTTTATCCAATAAGACTGACGCTTCAGTCTTGTTTGGGGGTGATTCTCATCACCCAATTTTTTTGCCTCCCCGCGCTTTCATATCCTTAGGGTGAGATCCCTTCAGTCTGGCTGAAGATATTAAACTTAGTGCTACCGGGAGGCAGCCCGCGTGTCTTGTACTAGTCTCATCCTGTTTGAGGGTAGTGTTTCGCATCACCCAATGCTTGATCATGCTTATAGACTTGTACACATTTTTTCTCTTATAATTTATTCAGGTTTATTATTGGCCACATCTTTCCACTTCATTAGCGGTTGATTCTGGTACACTCTTTCCTACCTTATTCTCTCCATTTTAAAAATCATTTTACTTAACATCGAGGACGATTTTCCTTTTTGTTTTGGGGGTGGGGAATTTTATCAAAATCGTACATCTTTTGGATTTTTTTTTGAATTTTAAACCTGATTTTTAAAATTTTTAAAATTTTGTGCAGTTTATTTTATCTCACTCATTGACGTGAATTTTCAATCATCCATCTTCTAAGTCTAGGAATCAAGCTAGAGAATATTTTTTCTAAATAGCTTATGTAATACGTCCCAAGGCATGTTGCACCATGAATTTCTAGACTCAACAAAAATTTGCGCACTTATCAAGTCACTACGGTTAGAGTTGAGGAGTACTACAATTCTCAAGAGAACCTTAAGGATCACTAGTAGAGACTTTATCTTGTGAGATTTGTGCCTTTCACCCTTTTTGAGTGTTTTACGCAATCTCTGAGTCACAAGTTGATTCAACTTCCTGTGGGTCCGCATTTAATTTGTTGTATGATCTCATTTTTCTTCTTTAAAATTTTGGCTTGATCATTGAGAATGACATCTTTTTCGAGTTATAAGAAATGCATGTCTTGAAATTAATCCCGATCACTAGGATTTTCATCCATACACCTACCATTTACCATTCACTTCACCCATTACCTTCCCATTTATTTCCCTCATCATCCATACACACTCCCCACTCCATTCATATATCATCCATCATCATTTTGAGAAAAAGAGTGTTGATTCCAAATGTTAAATGTCTTCATTTTTGGTTTGAAAAGAGAGAGAAAAACAAAAAAAAAAAATTAAAAAATAGCAAAAATAGGAAAAAAAGAAAAAAAAGAGAAAAAGAGAGAAAAAATAGATAGTTTTATAGTTAGTTCTGTTGTAATAAAGACATTTGTTCTTCAAGTGCTATACACTCTTCTCAATCTTATCGCATATCCATCCATTTTACATCCATCATTTCACAAATCCATTTTATCCTACCTAACCTCATATCCCATCCTTCTTATTCCATTTACCCCTCACCCATATACATACATATTTCCCCTAAGTGTTCGGGAAAATGAAAGTCAACGTGGTGAATAACTCGACGTTCTCACTATAGTGATTATCATTCTTTCATCAGATCATTTTTATTCTATATGTTCTTTCTTTCTTAGATGTGCATGAGACGTTTGAACTTGCTTACATTTACTCCCCTCCTCACACACAAGAGCGATACACTTACCCAAATCTCGAGAGTTCGATTGAGAGAGTTATATCCAGTGAGATTTTGAAGTTGAAGCGTTGACTACGAAAAGGCAATCTAGGAATTACTCTTATGATACTCGACCCGTTTTGACTGATTCACACCACACACGTTGAGTTCTAGGAAGGATTTGCCTTGTGTATTCACTTAGCTAAACTTTTTACGCTTCTAGCTTGTATTTCTGAAATCATTTATCTCATTATGGATTGTGCGATTATTCTATGTCTAGTAAGAGATTGACTGCCTTTCAATAAATTTTGCAAATAAGAATTTTGTGGGTATATTCCCTGCAAACCCTCATGAGACACAACTCGTCCTGTAGGGCAACCTATAGGTTTAAAGGCTTGTTGCACATGTTAAGTGCAATCGCAAGTGCCCGCGAAAGTGGTACACTTTTGGTTACTTATCTTTCTCTTTCTCTCTATCTTATTGCCCGAGGACTAGTAACGCTCTGTTTGGGGGTGGTGTGATAAGCACCCAAAACTGTACATTTTATACCCCGAATAGACGTACTTTAGTTGCTAATTCTCGACAATATGGGTCTAATGTTCTTAAATGTTTATCTTGTAGGTCAAATTCATGTTGCAGTGTTCAAACGCGTATTTCAAGGCAATTGTGCAGATTATAAAGCTAATTGCCAATCCCTAGCCTAGCCTAGCCTAAGCCTACCTAAACCTGTCCCGAACTATGTGTATTTAGTTTGTCCCATTTTATTTTATTTGTATCATTTTATTTTTAAGGTTTTATTATTTTATTATTTTATTTTATTGAGTCATTATATATTTTTAGGATTTTTATATTTTTTTAGCACTTCTTGTATTAGTTTTTATATTTTCTTTTATTTTCGTAGCTTTTAGTTAGTTTATTATTATTTCATTTTTTATTTTATTTTTATTTTTTATTTTATTAGTTTTTATTTTTATAGTTTTTATTTTAGTTGTGTTTTTTTTAGAGTTTGTTTAGTGTGTCATGTTGTGTCATTTTTATTTTAGTTAATTCTCATTTTAATTTTTTTTAGTTTAGTTAATATTTTTTTTTGTTTTATTTTATTTTTTTGTTTTAGGATCATAAGTTAAACACACACACAACACCCCAAACAACACACTCACTCACACCCTATACCCATACACACCCCTACACCTAATTAAAACCCTCACCCTCATACTACCACCCTACACCCTCAAACACCATATCCCATTATTCATCATCATCATCTTTTCCACACCATCTCTCTCCCCTAAACATTTCTCTCTCTTTCCCCATAACCAAAACACTCACCAACTCTCTCATCCATTACCACCAAACCCAACCAAACCATTACCCCAAACCCGCTGTTCTCCTTGCTGTTATCCTAAGCCCGCCAGAACTCGAATCCGGATCCATCGCAGCCACCCCGTGTGACCTCATGAGCCCAAACCGAAACTAACCCTCAACCCGATTCCGGCGGCACCCTGCAGCAAACTTCCGACCACCACCTTCTGGTTGTGGGCTAACTCAACCCCTGCCAGGCCATCCCTACTACACCCTATCCAACACCGTCGGAACCCCTTGCGACTGTCGTAATCCAGGCGCCGACCCTTACACCCTGTCTACGCCGCCATCAGCGTCAACCCCCTGCCTCCGGCGAACCCGCGATCCAAACCGAAACCGGACCCCACTTAGGACCTCCCTCAACCCATTCCAACCCGTATCCAGTTAGATCTGCCACTATCCTGACCCTTATCAGTTACAATCCATTGCCCATCTTCAAACCAAAAATCCCATGTCACCCATTTCCCACATTTAACACCCAAACCCATTTCCTTTTCTCCTATTGCCCAACGTGATTTCATCTCAGCAAGCCAAGACAAAATAATACGAAGCCAAACCAAAAATAAAAACAAAACTCCACATGCCTATTAAACCTCGTTTACCCCACTTCCCATTATGCCCCCATCTTATCCCCACTATCTCATAACCTCACCATCCACATGCACCTTCTATTAATTCCTAAATTAACCGTCACCCAACACCTTACACACCTCATGCACATTAAACCTTCCCCAAAATACCCCTTTAGCTCTATGTTTGCCATTTATAAATAGAAGACTCAAGACCCCATTTGAGGGGGACTTATATAATCAAATAGAGAGAGAATAAGATAGAGAAACACTATTTTTTTTTTTTTTGTAGATTAGTTTTTTTTAGATTACAGAAAAAAAATCAATAAATTGAGTGTTGTAATTAATTGAGATGAATGAAGAATTAATGCAATTGAAGGCAATTTTGGTTTGATTACTCCTCTCTAATTTTCATTTTATGCTCTTTTTTTATTCTAATTTTTATTGGATGTTGATTATGGAGGGCTAATCATCCCATTCACGGGATGAATTGAAACCTTCATGAATCCAATTTGGTTTAACCGTCAATTATAATTTTGTTAGTTTCCTTTGATTAGTGAATTTAATTCCTAATTATTTTCACATTGAGAAATGGAAAATCATCCTTGAGAAAGGATTGAAAATTTTATTATCATTTGATCAGTTGATTCGAACTAGAGATAGGCTTATCACTTGATTTAAATGTTAGTATAATTTTCATCTACTCTTGTTTTTACTTCGTCTAATTAAAATTAGTTTGGAGAATCGATCCTAGCGGGTGATTCATTTAATTGATTTTAATTCATTTAGAATAGTGCATGTGGGGATTACACTCACTTTTATCACACACTTGTTTATATTTTTCACATTTTACTTTTAGTTTGATTACCCCCTTTTATTTAGTTTAGTTTAGTTTAGTACTATTTCACCTTACCTCACCCAATTGTTTTAATATTGAAAAAGCTAAAAAAAAATTAGAAAAGTGAAAAAGCACAAAAAGAAAATAAAAAGTGAATTACAATTGTGTTCCCTTTGCTTTACCCCCTTGGAAGTGGATTGATACCCTTACTTACCTCTACACTTGAGTTTGTTTTATTTGTAGGTGATTGAGGTTTTGATTAACTTGGCTTTCAAACAACGACACACAAAAAGTATAGTTATCAAATGGCGTCATTGCCGGGGATACTAAAACGCAAAAGTCAAAATTATCAGGCTCTATAATCTTCATTGGAATAACATCTATTAGGATCAAACGATCATCCCTCGAGAAGGGATTTGGTAGAATAGGTGAGAATACGGTCTGATATTTGTACCACAGGGCAAATTCCTTTGGAAATGTCAATTTCTTAAGAACGTTCAGCCATCCCCTTGCCAAAGGAAGTTATTCAGCCTCTTTCAGTCTTACTGGGGCATCTGTATATCCCTGGTCATAACCGTCAGCCCAAACCTGCTAAGGACCCTTTCAGAATAACTGTCTCAATCCTGTGGCATCCTTTTGAAGACTAGAAGCAATCACATAGACTTGACGAACATCTTCTTTCAGCTCGACAATCTCTCTCTTGGAAGTTTGATTATCAGTGTGAGCAACTATATCAGATGATGAGGAGCCTCGCAAAACCAAAGGAGGACCAGATGGAGTATTTTCTTTAAGGCAAGTGATTTTTCTCCTCAAAGCATTATTTTCTCTTTGTAATAACTCCCTCAACTGGTTGATTTTAGACGCATCCAGAAGCTTTGCTTTCAAGGCGTCCATCTCCTCCTGCATAGAGGCACCAATTCCCTCCATCTCCTCAATCCTATCCTTTAGCTTGGCGACCACCTCAGATTGGTCTTTATAGTCTTGGTTTCTCTCCCTCTTGTATTTATGAATCCTTATAAAAGCTTAGAGTGCTTGAGCTCTTATGTTCTGACCAAGAATATGGCCTAGACGGGAGTTTGAAGGGATTTTTTCATCTAAATTAATGAGGGACATCTAACCAAATAAGCAACAAAAGTAGTAAGAATTCAGTAATGAAACAAAATTTTTGCTTTTTCATTAAATCAAAGGGCATAAGCCAGTACAACGAATGGAAGAAGCAAAAATATAACAGATGGGCAAAAATAAGAGCAAAGCCTAAAATTCCTAAGAGGCCTCAACCTTGTCAGATGTGGAGAGCCCCTTCCTTTTGTCAGCATCTTGGTCGACATAACCTCACCTTCACAAGCACTAGGCGTAGCTCCTCCAGTTGGGACAATAACCCCTTCTAGATTTACCAATGCAACCCCAATAGCAGGAGTAATGGGCTCTATGCTGTAATACCCCGTATTTTTATGTATTCAAGATTTAATTAATTCAAAAATTAATTAAGAAAAATACGTTTTATTTAAATTATGCAAGTGAAGTAATTTAATGTGATTTAATAATAACCGTGATTATTGAATATTAATATAGAGATAGATACTAATTGATATTATGAAATGAATTTTACTAAGTGTAAATAGTAAATAGTTAATTATTATCAAATTACGTGATAGCGAGTGATATGGGGGTAACAGAGTTATCTCATTGGGAGTCGCGTGTAGACTATTTAGAGGTAAGAAATGAGAAATATATTTTAAGTAACCCAGATGATAATTTAGAGGTCACAAATGATTCCGAAAGGGTCAAATTAGTCAAAATAGTATACTCGGGGATGTCAATTGAGTCATGGGGTAATTTTAGACAAAAACGAGACCATATGAGGGTATTTTGGTCATTTTATACTAAGGGGTTAGGAGACCTACGAATTTTCAAACTTTATAGGAGCTTGTAAGGGTTGGAGACTAGGGCTTAGAGGTAAGAAAACTCAAAAAATCCATTAGAGAAGGAAATGAGAGAGTTTTTGAAGATTCTTGGGAGAATTTTTGGAGCTTTCATCATATTCTTGCACACAAACAACCTAAGAAGCAGGATTGAGGGAGAAATCAATCAACCCAACACCTAAGTCATGAAATAAGACCCTACAACCAAGAGGCAAGTAGCTTGTTGCAATATTCATGAAGTTATAGTACCCATGTGTAAGGTTTTAAGATTTGTTTTTGTTAAATCAATGTTCTTGGGAGAAAAAAATGATTTTATGCATGTTGGGATAGGAACTGGATGTAAAATGATTTAACATATGTAAAGGATCAATAATCAGAGGTGACTTGATCATTAATACAAATTAAATCTGTGTTTTGATGAATATTAGAGGAAGAACATGAAAACCTATGATTTTTGAGGATTATAGGTTTAAATCCATTCTTGAATAACTTGTAATGTTTCGACCCAAAAGTTATGGTAGAAATCGTTCTTATACATGAGGGAAAGGTTTGGGACAATTAGTTTAGAGTTTGGTGGGAGAATATGGAAGATTAAGGTGCATTAACTGTGGAAAATGCACCTGCTCTAACTGCAGAAACGAGTTACCAAAAAATGAACTGGTCCGGTTCAAAGAGGTGCAGTTCGGTTCGGTCTTTACAGAACAGCGGACCAATTCAGTCTTCGGAAGTCGGATCGGTTCGGTTCCCCTAAATTAATATGAAATTTACTTTTTGGGCCTACTGTTCCAAAATCGATGTTGTGGAAATCTTAAGGACTTTGTAAAAATTATAATAAGATATTTATTATATTATGGTAGGCCTATTATAGAGGTATGTAGTAGTCTTATTGAGAGGTTTAAGATGAGATTTAATTTGAGATGAATGACATCGTAATTAATTTGAGATACGAATAAAGAATTACGAGAATCGAATAAATTAATGTACCGACCAGTAGGGTAAGTTTGACTTATATATCGAATTTAGAAAAGGGGTAACGAGGACCCTTAGAGTTGTGTTAATACTCATATAAATACGATAACGAGATAAATCGTAAAATAAAATGTATGGTAAGTATTAGAGAGATATACACTACATATCACTGTGAATCATTAGGTTGTGTAAATACCTATAGTATAAGTACTTAGGTTGTGTGAAGACCGAAAGTATATTAATAAGTATTGGGGTTGATGACTATTCGGACCAATACATGAAAGTTCAACTTTTGGGTCGATGATTATCCGGACCAAATAAAATATAAATAATATTGGGGTCGATGGAAAATTTGGACCAATATACATATGCATAACATTTACATTGGGGTTGAGGGATATCCGAACCAATGTAAATGATAGGATAATTGGGGTCGATGGTTATCCGGACCAATAATCCTTATAGTATATATTATGTGTGAAATATATATACCTTATGATGTCCTACTGGGTGCGATAATAGACTTGTAGATGATCTATATATAGATGTACATGTAAAAGATAAATTAAGAACAAAAGCTTAATCATAAAGATTGAAAGATAGATAGTAATATCTATTAGAATAAATTAAGTAGCGACACTTAATTATATGATTTTAATCATAACATATGTAAGTGTTGCATGAGAAATAAATTATATATGGGATGCTAATGAAAATAATGTACTGTATAGGCCGTACGAGGAACTTAGCGAATAGATAAGTTCAGATAATACTATAGTCTAGTTATCTTGGGTAGTATAGCTAGGTGGGATAAGTATCAAACGTTAGGCGTGCATAAAAGATGAGAGGGGAATAAACTTAAGAGAGTGTAAGATAACCTAACATGTGTAATCAATAACCGATTTGAGATTTGTGATAAATGCTTGCTAAATATTTTCAAAGTGTTTTAAGTACTAACTCTTGCTATAAAATATTTTCATAACCTTTTAGGTGTCCAACCACAGGGGCACCAGACTTGATTATTCATTCCCGGGACACGTAGCTGTAACGCTGTGGAGGCTTGCAGGAGTTGATTAGATGTATCCATATTTCATTCAGATCTACTGTAGTATATTTTATCAGTTTTCTATGTATGGACATGTTGTCCATTTACATTATTTCGGTTATTTCTATTTCAGACTAGTGTTGGGTTATTTAATTGGATTGGGATTTTAGCCGATGGTTTATTTCAGAAAGACTTTATTCATTCATATATTGTGATGGTTTGGATTCTAGTATATTGTGAATGCTTAATTTAGTTTTCCGCATTGTTTTATTATTTGTTTAATTAAAATAAAATTTGGCACCGATTTAATTGACTATTAGGTGGCTAGTAATTACTTTAGTTTTTGACTGTGATGCTAAGAATGAACCATATGAGAAACCCATTTTAGTTTAATAAAGGCCTGATCACCCGATATTTAATTAGGCGAGGTGTCACACATGCCATCATGAACATTAGGTTCTAGTATCCTTAGGATCTCTATGACTTACTACATTTTCAGCGCATTGTTATTAGATATAGAGCCCTATTATTAGGATCGTCGTTTTATCTTTGCGTGCTTTGAGATATTGTGCTTATGCTATTAGATTTTTTATAAACTTTGTACTTATATGATTCGGTCTATTTCAATATGCCACTGAGGAGAGAACGAGTCGTGAAGGAAGTAGCCAGAGGCAAGGTTAGGGAGGACCCTCAAGAGCAGCAGGGACCACCACCATAACTAGAGATTATTTCTACTACTCAGGTGGCAGCAATAGTGTCACATGCCATGGAGATAGTCTTAGGGCCATGGCAGCACACGTCCCTCTGCCTCAAGCACATCATCCCGCAACACCAGCTATTCAAGCCCAACAAGGTAAACCCACTTGACATAGCATCAGCGAGACCTTCCAGAAGGGCCACCCACTTGAGTTTCAGGGAGGTACAGATGTAGTGGCAACATGCGAATGGAAGAAGAACATTCAACGTCATTGGCGTATGTTAGACTGCAGTGAGGTACAGAGACAGATGTTAGCCACCTTAAGACTAACAGGGGAAACCCTATAGTGGTGGGAGTCAGTGACCACCGCTGAGGAGAGGGAAGATTTATGAGTTTTTGGTACGATTTGACTGTAAGTACTTCCCGCCTGCAGTGGAGTCAGAGACGTGGAAGAAATTTGGGGAGGTATGCCAGGGTAACTGCTTAGTTGCCAATTATGAGGAAGAGTTCACCTATCTAGCAAACTTTTTTCTAGAAAAGGTGAGCAATAAAGAAAGGAAAAAGTCAAAGCTCATGGATAGTTTGGCCTGGAGGATCAGACAACATTTGATTGGTAACCCTGCATTGATGACTTACACAATTCTTGTTAACACCGCACTAGTACACTATCAGGATTACAACTTTTACGGGAAGGGAAGCAAGAGGGGAGGAGAGCTTAACAGGTAGGGCAAGGCCGTGGGGATAAGTATTAGTGGGTCACCACCCCAGTAGTAGCATATGGTGGGTACACAGGGGCAGAACTCCCTTCATGAGAATTCTTCCAAGAGGTTCATATTTGGTGGACACTGATCAGATAGGTAGGGCCAATAAGGTTACCAGCAGCAGCAGGTTCTTCAGGGCCGTCAGGGCCAAGAGAACCAGGGGGTGGCTAGCAGGGTCAGGGCCACCAGGGCTAACATTAGGGACAGGGGCGGAGACAGTTCCAAGGTCAGTGTTTTAAATGTGGCCAGCAAGGTCATAAGAGTAGAGCTTGTCCACAGCCAAATGGGGCGCAACATTAGGGTGCCCAACAAGGGCAACAAACTCCAATAGCTCCAGCACCGACCCCACATCAGCAACAACAATAGGGTCAAATGCACTATGTGCGTGTGTATAACGTCTGGGATATACCGATGCCTCCAGCACCACATGCGCCACCAGCAATAGAGGGTACATTTTCTATCCATGGATCTAAGGGTAAAGTACTTTTTGATACTGAAGCATCTCATTCATTTACTAAGACTAGATTTGCATGAGCTACTGAGTTATTAAAGATAGGCAACAGTCTCCTTATGTGTGTAGAGTCATCGATGGGTAGTGGTTCTTTATACATTCGATCTGTAGGGGATTCGATATTATTATTGCGAGAATGAGTCTAGCGGCAGACCTTCTAGTGTTAAACATGGAGGGGTATGAAGTGATTCTAGGTATGGATTGGTTAGCAGGCTATAGAGCGACGGTAGATTGTTATGAGAGGACTATTGTGTTTTTTATTTTGAGACAAGAGATGTTCCTTTTAGCGTTGCCCCTTCCCGAGGGAGGATCGCATACTCATTTATATTACATCAAGGATGAGACCTCGCAGGAGGTGGTTAATCCCTTAGATTCGATTCCTGTAGTGAGGGATTTTGAGGATGTGTTCCAGGAGATACCTCGGTTGCCACCGAGCTAGGAAATAGAGTTTGTCTATAAAAACGTGACTGTGTGATAATGATTAAATTCACAAATTTCTAAATTGACACACTTATTTAATTAGAGTTTATTTTTAAACAAACTTAATTCAGCCCCTACACATGCATCTAAACATCATATATAATTCAACCCATGCATGAAAAATAAAGACGACCGTTTCAGGAAAAAAAACCTTTCGGGTAAAACCTTTTATAAACACCTTGAAGAATTCACAAGAGCTTTGACTTACATACGACAGGATAATCGCCCACAAGCGTGTAATGCACGGTGCCTTCAGCAAATCTTCAAAGATACGAGAGATAGCGAAATACCCTCCAAGCGTCAGTTCGTCGTCTTCGACTCGTCCACACGCAGAATGACTACGCTCGGTATCCAACGATCAAATATCGAGATCCCTTCTCCACAAAGGTTGAACAAAAGTAAAGTTGTGTTCTTGACACACCAAAACAATTCACTAAAGAAAATAGGAGTTTTGTGAATTGAAAATAAAAATGGAATTAAACCCTAAAAGGAAGAAGCCTACAGAGTTCTGCTTTCGCACTTTTTCTGTTCTGTAAAATGCTGGGACTTATTAATGAACATGAAACCAAAGAATGAGATTTTGTAGAAAACCGCACCTCCTCGAACATAGAGCTCGTTCGAACGAGATTAACACGTGGCTCGAACGAAGGACATCTATCGTTCGAACGAGATCGCGCGACATGCTATCTCGCGTGAACGACATGCTATGTCGCTCGAACGACTGTTGCGAAAAAATTATTATTTTAATGTCCGCTTCAACACTTAGAAAAAATACTCATTCTCAAGTTTTGACTAAAAATTCCGCTCCAACACTTAGAAAATATTTTGTAAAAATATCCCAAAAGCTATAAGTGAAAAGTTAAGGTATTAAAAACATAACTTTACCAAAGTAAACTTCGTGGAGTCTTGAATGATGAAGAACTTGAGTAATTCGAATCCGTCTTTGATGTAGATGTCTCTTGAATGCTCTTTGACGGTGTAGCGGTATATGACATAATAAATTGATAACGGACCTATGCAAATATGTCCTTTCAAATCTCCCCCTATGTCTATGCCGATACATACATAAAAAAATTGAATTATCAAAAACCAAAATGCCTATAAAAATCTACCCTCCCATGAATAGATTTGCAAGATCTCAAAACTATTCTTCAATCATCTTCGTCAAATCTCAAAACTTTTCTCATCAGGGTGTGCATCATAATGATCTTCAATCTTCGCACCTACACACATGAGATAAAGCAAAATACCTTTGTGATGCATCGAGTTTGAAATGATATAAGAATAAATCATAATGCAAAAAACTCCCCCATAACATGATAATTCTTTCTCCCCCTTTTTACGATGTCCCCAAATAGATAGATAAGAATAAACAATCAAAACATGGAGTGTCACGATAAAATGCATGGAAAACTAGAATCAAGCTACGCGCATGCAAAGGAGTATCTCTCAAATTTCACATACTATTTTTAAATTTTCAATTTTTTCATACAAAAATAAGATATTTAAAATCACACAATGGATTTAAACTAAAACAACCAAGCCATGGATACAGAATGTATGGATGTGAACACATTCGATAGGAAAATCAACCCAATCAATCATATGTGCACGATGCATAAAGTACTCCTAACGAAAGAACATCAAAATTATCCTTAGCTATAAAAATTGTTGAATTTAGTTGACATCGTCTTATGCAAATCAACAAATCAAAGTCAAATGATTTTCACACCAATAACGTCCAAAACTATTTAGCGCTTTTTCAAGATTTTCAAGGACGTGCAAACCCGTTGTAAAATCTCCAACCAAACTCCCTCATATATATTTTCTTTTATAGGTGGTAAACTAAATTCTCAAACTTTGGAGAATTGTTGCAAAACCTAAATGGCCCATATTTGACATGAATTTCTTTTTATTGCCTTTAAATTTTTTCCGGCTCTTTTAAACCTCTTTGGACCCCGGATGATAAAATTCCTCAATTTTCTAGGTCCAATTTAAACGGATACTTAATCACAAAGGATAAAAAATCTTTCGAAGCCCCTCACAGTTTTTAAATAAAGCACACAAACTCACAAAATGGTTCTTACATGCACATCTTTCTTATCAAGTTTTATCGCGCTTGGTTCATTTTAAGGACATGATTGAACTGAAAACACCCAACAACATGTGATAAGACAAGCACAATAATCAAACAAATTCGTGTATGTGTGCAATAAAGGAAAACATGAGTCAAACATGTAGGTAGTAACATTTAATTACATCTTAATGACGCCAAACATTATAAAACACATGGATGAATTGACCTATTGTCTCAAAACACTATCAAATAGTCAAATGAAAAATGGAATGATGTTGTGACTTGGTCATCCTAAGTGTCCATCCATAAACAGTGCAAACAAAATACAAAACTCTTTTTCGATTTTTCAAAAATTTTATCAAAATAAAATCTTTTTGTATTTTTTAAATTTTTTCCAAAAACAAAAATTTATACAAAAAGTACACATGTCATAACACTAGCAAACAAGTATAAATCATGAAACCACAACTAGTGTATGACAAACATGTAAACACAATCATCTATATGATGTGGCAAGAGAAAAATCATGTGCAATCAAACGAGAATCAACTATTCTAAAATCTAGCGTATACAAAAGTCATTTCCCAACGAAAGCAGATGTAACACGTCGACACGGGGTTTTGGGAACCAACCAACCACTAGATTTCGAATTCCTAGGACTTCTTCCAAGATTAAAAAAAAATCTCCTAAGGTGACCTTTCCTACCACAATATGAACATGTGTAAACAGAAGGAACGACACCTAAAGTGTGATCTTTTCTAACATCCTTGGAATTAGTTGACCTTCTAAAACAAATAATGGTTTTGGCTTTAGCATTAGAAGCATGAGAACATGATGAGCCATTACCATCACTATCAACCCTACTTGAATCATTTAAATCATTTTTCAACTTCAAAATATTTGATTCAAGCAACGAATTAGACTCTTCTAAAGATAGGGATTTCTTTTTCAAATCACCAATTAAACTTAGCAGTTTATCACGCTCACCCTCAATTAAAACAAATTCAATTAAAACAAACTTATCCTTAAGAGTCTTTTCACGTGTCGTAAAATCACCGATTAATTTTTTATCGTCGACGGCACAAACGGGAACCCTAGAATTTTTTGAGTCCTCTAATTCCTTCTCTAAAACAAGAACTCTCTCATCACTCTTCTTTTTGGCAATTTTCAAAGAATCAAAATCAATACACAAATTACCAAAATGCTCATGACAAATATTACTTTGAGTTTGAAACACTTGCAAATATTCAATCTTACAATTAAAGAGAGAATTTTCTTTTTCCAAAACTTTAATTCTTTTGCAAAGTTTCAAATTCAAAATTTTTAATTTTTCAGCACGTTCGTGATCTTTTTCAAAAATAGGCACCTCATTGGAAAAATTGTGATTTTTCAAAAAAAATCAATATCACACAATTTTTCGAAAAATAGGAATACACGATAAATTAGTGCAACCTGCTCTGATACCAAATTGATGACGTGAGAAGTCAAATTGTATAAAAAAAATCCTTGAAAAAAAAACCAAGATCACACGACCCGCTCTGATACCAATTTGTAAAAACGTGACTGTGTGATAATGATTAAATTCGCAAATTTTTAAACTGGCACACTTATTTAATTAGTGTCTATTTTTAAGCAAACTTAATTCATCCCCTACACATGCATTTAAACATCATAAATAATTTAACCCATGCATGAAAAATAAAGACGACCGCTTTAGAAAAAAAAACCTTGCGGGTAAAACCTTTTATAAACACTTTGAAGAATTCACAAAACCTTTGACTTACATACAACCTGATAATCGCGCACAAGTGTGTAATGCACGGTGCCTTCAGCAAATCTTCAAAGATACGAGAGACATCGAAATACCCTCCAGGCATCGATTCGTCGTCTTCGGCTCGTCCACACGCAGAATGATTACGCTCGGTATTCACCGATCAAATATGGTGATCCCTTCTCCACAAAGGTTGAAAAAAAGAAAAGTTGTGTTCTTGAAACACAAAAACAATTCAATAAAGAAAATGGGAGTTTTGTGAATTGAAAACAAAAATAGAATTAAACCCCAAAAGGAAGAAGCCTAAAGAATTTTGCTTTCGCAGTTTTTCTGTTCTGTAAAACGCTGGGACTTCTTAATGAAAACGAAACCAGAGAATGAGATTTTATAGAAAATCATGCCGCCTAAAAAATGGAGCTCGTTCGAACGAGATCAACATGTCGCTCGAACGAGATCGCGCGACATGCTATATCGCGCGAACGACCTGCTATGTCACTCGAACGACTGTTGTGAAAAAAATTATTATTTTAATCTCCACTTCAACACTTAGAAAAAATACTCATTCTCAAATTTTGATGTAAAAGTCCGCTCCAACACTTAGAAAATATTTTGTAAAAATATCCCAAAGGCTCTAAGTGAAAAGTTAAGGTATTAAAAACATAACCTTACCAAAGTAAACTTTGGGGAGTCTTGAATGATGAAGAACTTGAGTAGTTCGGATCCGTATTTGATGTAGATGTCTCTTGAATGCTCTTCGACGGTGTAGCGGTATATGACATAATAAATTGATAATGAACCTATGAAAATATGTCCTTACATTGTCATCGACTTAACACCAGGGACGAGACCGATGTTTAGAGCACTTTATTGCATGGCTCCTTCAGAAATACGAGAGGTGAGAGAGTAGATTTTGCAGCTCTTGGGTCAAGGTTTCATTAAGTAGAGTACATCACCTTGGGTAATCCAGTGTCGTTTGTGAAGAAAAGGGATGGTTCGCTGCGCTTGTGCGTGGATTACTGGGAGTTGAACATGGTGATGATATGGAATAAGTATCCATTTCCTAGGATTCATGATTTATTTGATCAGTTGAGAGGGGCTATGTACTTCTCCAAGATCGATTTGAGGTCAGGTTATCACCAGTTATGTATTCCGGAGGAGGATGTTCCTCAGACTGCTTTCCTGCCACGGTATGGATCATACGAGTTCGGGGTGATGCCATTTGGGCTCACCAATGAGCCTGCAGTGTTCATGGACCTCATGAACAGGGTATTTCTGGGAGTTTCTGGATCAGTTTGTGATAGTATTCATCGATGACATCCTAGTTTAGTCACAGGCGGAGGAGGAGCACGCCGAGCATTTATATATGGTTCTACAGACATTACGGGGCCATCAGCTGTACGCCAAATTTAATATGTGTGGGTTCTTGCTTTGAGAGGTTCAGTTTATTGGACACGTTGTGTTCGACAGGGGCATAGATGTTGATCTAAGTAAAGTATCGGCGGTGAGGGAATGGGGGTAGCGCACGATGCTGACCGATATTCGCTGCTTTTTAGGGTTGGTCGAATATTACCGTCGCTTCATCAAGGGGTTCTCAAAGTTTACTAGGCGTTTGACAAAATTAACTCGTAAGGGAGTACCATTTGGGTGGAGTGACCTATGTCAGTTGTCTTTCGATGAGAAAAAGGATAGATTGACAACAGCACCCATACTTGCATTGCCTAGGAGTGGGGTGGAGTATTGAGTCTATATGGATGCATCCTCACATGGACTTGGGGGTGCGTTGTAGTAGGAGGAGAGGGCGATAGCTTATGCGTCTCGAAAGATAAATCTTCACAAGAAGAATTACCCCACCCATGACCTATGGTTAACAGTGGTCATTTTTGCGTTGAGGATATAGAGATATTACTTATTGGGGGAGCAGTTTACATTGTTCACGAATGATAAGCCACTTCAGTATCTCTTCACATCGAAGGATCTGAACACAAGGCATATGCGGTGGCTAGAATTCGTGAAGGACTACCAGTCTGATATACAGTATCATCCTGGTAAGGTTAACGTGGTGGCAGACGCATTGAGCCGATGACATACTATGGATTTAACGGAGGTATGGAAAGTGAAGTGGAGTGAGCTCCAATAATAGGATGATGTTGCCAGAGCGTACATGGCAGTTATGACTATCACCTTTGAGATCGTTATGAGGGTAGTGAAAGCACATACAGAGGACCTGTTCTGTTAGGACAGGGTACAACAGTTATTAGCGGAGGGTGCAGATTTTTATTCAGTTAGCTCGGAAGGAGGCTTGCACTTTAATGGGAAATTAGTAGTGCCCGAGGATGAGGATTTGAGACAAGCAGTTATGACTGAGTCTCAAGGATAAAGATTTGCGATACATCCCTGTGGGGATAATATGTACTAGGATATGAGGAGACATTACTGGTGGGCCGACATAAAAAGGGACATAGTAGAGTTTGTGTCAAAGTGTGTTACTTGTCAGCTTATAAAACTTGATCATTAGAGGCCTTCAGGGATGTTGCAGCCACTTGATATTCCCGTGTGGAAGCGGGAGAGTATCTCAATGGATTTTATTACTAGGCTACCTACGTCTCAGCGGGATTACTATCCTATATGGGTGATAGTGGATCGGCTGACTAACAGAAGAGGGGCAAGTTGAGGAGTAGCAGCCACCGAGGCTCCCTCAATAGCAATAACATAAGGCACTATCGAGGCCTTTGAGGGTTGTGCTCTTCTTTTTTCTCCTTCCCTCTTATTCTCTTCTTCTCTCTTTCTTTCTATCGCTTTTCCTCTTATTCTATCTTCTTTCTCTCCACCTCATTCTCCCGAGCCACCTCCTTGGAACGGCCAATAGAGTCTCCTGCCTTCTGCTTGAGGAACTTCATCCCGTTGGATAGCATATCACCATTATCCTGGGTTAAGATTCTTCTCCTCGGAGGGGCCATCTCTTCCTCACTATACTCCCCTTCGCTGGACTCTTCCTTTCCACTCTCGCCTTCACCACTCCTTTCCTCACTGCCTTCTACCTGATCCTCCTTCGAGATGTTTTTTTCCTCATCCTCTACCTCAATGGGTTCAGAGGTACCACCAAATGCTTTTCCTGGAACCTCATGTCCACCGAACGAGCAATAAAACTGGAAATAGCATTCCTATATTCCAGTAAAAATGCAGTAGACCTATGATGTTCCCCTTCAATAATAATATCTCTTATCCTTCAGGCTTTCAGAAGCTCAGCAACTCAAATCTCACCAGGTGCATGATCTTGATTCTAGGCCTTGGCTGTAAAAGAAAAAGAAGGAAATGTTAGAAAAAAGGGTACAAAGAAGAAGACAAATAAACACAAAAAGAAGAGATGTAAATAACAACCTATGTACTCCTCCCCAAAGGTAGGGATCCGAGGTCCCCTGTACCTTACGCCCCATGATTGGGGAGGATATTGCCAATTTCTAACAATAAAACCTTCAGACCAATAGTCTTTATGGGAATCAGGTAGATTTACTACCAATACCCTATCAAGACTTCTTGCCTTCAGGTATAGAAGACCCCCACTGGTGCTGGAGAAAGTATAACAATATGAAATTTTAGCTTACCCTAGGTTGGTAACACATAGCTGATTTATTGTATGAACTCTGTAGACACCCCATTCCATTACCCCAACTCTCCTTAGGTACTTAGTACCTCCTTTAATCACTATAAATCCATGTCATGTCCCGAGTACTGACCTAGAAGACATCGGGCACTCCCCGACTCAGTTTGACCAAAAAGTTAAACTCTTCATCTCGACTGAGGCTAGATGAATCTTCAAAGGGCACTGAATACCCTTTTCAACGGTCCATCCCGTGTACGATTCCGACTTTCCATGCGGACGAACGATCAGTTTAACTCCAAGAGGTCACCAAACACTTCCAGGGCCCGGTTAACCAAAGTCAACTCCCCAAATCGGGTCAAACTTTTTGGAATGTCGAATTACATCTCCTAACCTTTCCAATGGTTTGCCCCATATGCAATTTGGACTTACCATGCGGATGAACGATCCGTTTGCGTCCGAATGATTACCCGTCCAATGGACCGACAAACGCTTCTGAGCCATATTTGACCCAAAGTCAACTCTCGAACCCGAGAGCAATCCGAAGTACTTTTGAAGGTATCTAAATTACCTTTCCAATGATCTACCCCATGCGCGATTCTGACCAACGGTTTTCCCTCGAAAGCCAATTTCCCGAAAAGGCCTGAAACACACTGCCAAATGGTAAGTTCCAGACCCTGCCTATCGACAGGTGCCGATAGGCAGGATCAGGTCTATGCCGATCGGCAGTGACCTGAGCCTATAAAAGGAGGACTTCACCTTATTTTTAGGGAGAGACGAGATCTGATAAAATTCACTCTCAACGAATCCCAGAAACCTCTCTCGAAGGCAGCGTGATTTCAACCTCCAAATCCCTTTTTACTTCCACTTTTCATCATCCTTTTCATAAAAATTGGTGAATTAGCCACTCTCCATCATCATCCAAGTGCAAGGGTTTCTCTCCAACATTTAAGATCAAGCTCAAGATCTTCAAGAAGGTCTAACTTTCTCAAACTCTCTATTAAATCCTCTTAAATTCCCAATAACTTGTTTTCTTACTTAGGACTTTTATTATCTCTTCTCTTACACCCTAATATACTTTTTATTTAGTATTATTGCATATATCTTATTTTCATATAAATAAAAATCCAAAAAAGAAAAGAAAAAGTGGGTTTGCTCACAAATTCCAAATAGGGATTCTCACACTTTTCTCACCACTAAAACACTTTTTTCTACATGCACACGCACTCACAAATAAAAGATCCCCCATTTGGATTTATGGGATAAACCCCACCCCTCGTTTTGTATGCGAACTACGTGAACTTTGATGCCTTTTATAGGCTACGTAGGCGTCTCGGGGTAAAACCCGAGACTCGAGTCCTTGTCTCAGTTTTTCTCTTATTTTCCTATTTTCTCTAAATCTAATCTTCTTATATTCTGTACACTTGCCTTTAGTGGCGTATTACTCCATATGTGTTGCCGTTCCATTATAGCGATCAACGTAGGGGTAATCGCGTAAATTTTATTTTTTGAATATTATTCTTATATCTTCCTACGGATGACTCGCTTTATCTTTTTCATGATACAAGTCGAGGATTCCTACCTCCATTATATATATACACATGCACACATATCACGGGGGAAAATATAAAGGAAAATAGCAAATATCCATGAGATACCGAAAGGGCGGAATGGGTTCCTAACAACTTCCCATTTCATAACTTAGCCTCCGAACCCTTCTCGAATCATTTTGGTTTCGCATGCACCAGTATGTCTTTGGCTTCCATCCTTCGGGATGGCTTCCCCTTCTTCTTTTCTCTATTTTGAGTAAATAGACTGGCGACTCTGAATCTCTCTATATTTTTACACCTCATCTCAAATGACGCCGGTCGAAGTGCTCCCGAGAGGGATGCGCGGGACTCGAGGATACTTTCCCTTCGCGCGCCCGCCCGCGCGATGAGGATCGGGGATGGCCATAGTGGCGACTCTGCTGGGGATTTGTGTATTTTGAGGGCTTGATTCTATTTGCATGGATGCTATATTTGTTTATATTTCTCCCCATATCTGTATGTTCCCCCTTTTCCATGTGTATCCCATGCTTATGCTTATGTTCACACACTTGTAGAAAATTCTCCATGTACACTTCGCACCACGTGTACCTCGGATCACATATATCCACATGTTGCACGCATCACCTATCCATACTTTGTGTACCTTGGGTACTCGTACTTTGCTCCCTGTTTGGCATAATCAAGAAAGGCATTATCATCATAAGATACTAATAAGAGAATCATGTATTATTCACATGACATCACCAAAGAGCATTGTTATTGACCAAATTTTACCCAGTAATTGGAGGGTCACTTCGTGATGGGCGCTGGTCTGGAAGGTCGCAGTTAGCCTAAGCGATATGACTCTCACCTTCCACTGGCTAAGTACCTTCGAGGTATATTGAATTGTTCCCCCGCATCGTATCGCTTGACCGAAGTCATGACAGGAGGTATATCGCAGGGAACTCGTTCACGTACGCCTCGTTCTCACACGTATCGTCCCCACGAGGTATATAATGAGGCAATTCATGTACACTCAGGTATATCAAATGGCTTGTCCACACGTACCGATTGCCTGCAAGGGCAAAACGTATATCGTGAAAGTCACGCCAAAGGGGGGAACCCATGCCGATTCACCCAACCAACTGCTTACCCGCATATAGGTGTCAAACCTAGGACACGCACTTTAGATTGCCGGTTTCAAACCGATACTCTGCAGAAATTTCGGGTCGATATGCCGCCCAATTTTCGTGCATTTTTAAAACGGGACCCTGTCCGCGAGCCTGGTTACAAGTCCAAATCGTAGCTTTGCATATATTAAAACCCCCACTTTTCCAGGCTCGGGTCCCGTCCGACATTGCATTTAGAAGAATTAAATACAAGTGAGAACATAATAATCATAATAATCATGTTGAGTTCCGTCTCCAAAAACATTTATCCCTTCTTTATAAAAAATCTAAAAACATTTCTCCCTTCTTTATCAAAAATCCAAAAATATTTCTCTTTTCTTTATAAAAAAAAAAGGACGAAAAATAGTTTCTTCCCTTTTTCTAAAAAATAAATCTCATCCTACGCCTTCTCAGGTTGATTGCAAGCCCTTGGCCTGGCTCCCTATTGGCTTCGGTCTTCAGTCAAATCATCCCGGAGTTTCGTCCCTACTACTTCTTCCAAGTTCGAAATCCATTCACTTTCCATGGAGAATAAAGATCAAGCACCAGTCATACAACTGGATCTGACGACAGTCCTAGCTCAGCTCGTGTCCAAGATTGACAATCTCCAAACCGAGGTCTGAGACATGTAACGAAACCAGGTTCTAATTCCTCAAGAGCCCTAGGCCCTATTCCCTCGTGCTAGGGGTCCACCCAAGCCTATCTGGGTTCCTGAAGAATATAAGCACGCTCCACATGTCCCTTCCTTCAATGGGCTGTCGCCTACCCATCTTCCTATGCTAAACATTACCCAGCCCATGGCTAACCTACCTGTGGTCGTTGATCCGAAGAAGGAGATGAATAAAGTCAAAGAGGATCTCAAGATGCTCACCAAGAAGTTTGACCAAGTCAGGATCTTTGGAAATTACATGGACTACACCCACATGTCTCCTTATCCTAAAGCGAGGTTTCCCAAGAAGTTCAAGATGCCAAATATCGAGAAGTTCGGAGGGAGTGGACCCCCAATTGTTCATCTTCGCCGTTATCATCGTTCTATGACTCTACTAGAGGCTTCTGAAGAAGTGATGGCCCAATTGTTTCAGCAAACTTTGAAGGATAGTGCCCTCCGATGGTTTTTATCCCTTAAGGAATCCAGAATCCGTAGTTGGGAGGATGTAGCCTGAGAATTCATGTCGCAATATAAATACAACGAAGAGCTTGAGGTCACCCGTCATGATTTAGAGCTACTCAAATAGAATCCAGGAGAATTAGTCAGTAACTTCATAACCCGATGGAGGGAGCAGACAGCTACCTTGACTAATCGACCATCCTAGGAAGAGCAGGTCAACATAGTGAATAAGAACTTCTTTCCCCATGTCCGAGCGACGATGGGAGGACAATACTATCCCCACTTCCTAGCTCCTAGATAGGCTGGAGTGAAAATCGAGGAAATCCTCATTAAAACAGAGGTTGAACCAAAGAAGGTGTCTGGACAATTCACCCCTAGAAAGTATGACAAGTATGCCAGTGCTACAGTCTCAACCATCAACAACATCTCTCAACCAACCACATTATGGGCACCAGAAAGCCGCCCTGCCCCCATCCGAAGGGAATACACTGAGCTCCATGCTTCCCTATCCAAAGTTTACCAAGCCTTATTAAGTCGAAACCTCATCAAACCCTTGGATCCACATCCATTGCCAAATACACTCCCAAGAAACTTCAAGGCCGATGCTGATTACACCTTTCACCAAACTGTCGGCCATACCATCGACCAATGCTTTCACCTTTGAAACATAATCCAAGATCTCATTGACCGGGGTACCATCGCCCCACCAGCCAATCCTAAGCCAAACACTACTCATAATCCACTTCTAAATCATGCCAATGCCCTCTTCTTAGAAGAAAATCCAGATTTCGATCCATCAACTCAAATCACACTCATATACTCTCCTAAACCTCTTCAAATTTGCCCATATTTCCTCCTACACCCTACTAGCCTTGCTGATCAGGCACTGTCACTCCTTACCAGAGCATGCATCGTTGTCCGTACCCATTCTGAAAATGGAAATATGGAATTATCAGAGGTGTTGAACCAACTCCTAGAGTTCGGGCTAAAATTTCCCTCACAGATGGTCATCGATTGCCAGAGGTTCAGCACACTGTTCTTAGAAGCACGAAAGTTGGCCCGAGATTCAGACAAGTGGGTGGTACCAACTGATGAAGTCAGCCTAGATGATATTGTCTAGATTATGGCAGAATTATTTGGGCAAACCAATAACATTTGTAGTATCACCGGGTTACTTGACATTTTGAAGCTACAAGGGCACTTGGTCCCTTCAACCATACATATCCCTGCAGAATGGGAAGACCTGTATGAAGAAGCCATTGAAGTTGTGGAATGCATTGACTTTACATAGAAAGACAGAATTGTTACCACTGGATGGGGGGAAGAATTCGAAGGTTCGAGTGAAGAACAAGCTTAAGGAAGAGCTGGCCCAGTAGATGACATATGTGGGATGATATCATTTGAAGAACTACTCGGATAAATAAACAGGGTGGCAGAACAACCTGAGATTGATGAGGAAACGGGATTCATGTTCTTTCCTTCTTCAATAAATCACATGACCAGATCAGGGAGACATTACCAGGTTCCAAGATCACTACCAGCAAATGACAAAGGGAAGGGTGTTGAAAACCTTCTTATGCCAGAGATGACCATTGAGGAGAGCAAGATCCTCGATCAACTAAAGAAAACTCAAGCTAACATTACTCTATGGGGACTTTCATGTCTTCCCAGCTACACATAAATGCTTTGATCAAATTACTCACTGGACCCACAGTTCCTCCCTCTACCTCACCAGAAGAAGCAGTAAATCTGGTCGAATCCTTGACCTCTACCCGAATGCCATCATTTTCTGAAGAAGAAATCCCTAAAATTGGGACAAATCACAATCATGCACTCAATATCTCCGTCGAAGTTATGGGGAAGGTCGTGCCACTCTCCCTTGTTGATAACGGATCCGCCTTGAATGTTTGCCCTTAGAGAACCTTCTAGTGTTTAGGCCTGAAAGAAAATGACCTCGCTCCAGCCTTCGCCGCTGTACGTGCCTATGATAGTACCCGCCGTGAGGTGATGGGATCCATAAAACTTATAATAGGGGTTGGCCCTATAAACCCTGTCGTTGAATTCCAAGTCATAAACTTCCCAGCTTATTTCAACCTGTTGCTCAGATGACCCTGGCTCCACAATATCAAGGGCGTGTCTTCCTCACTCCATCAGAAATTAAAGTTCTTCTCCGATGAGCGAGTCATCAGCATTTTGGGCAATGACGAAAATGTCGAGGGTGCAACCACCAGCAGTCCAATTCTTGAGATACAACACGGGTCAAATGATATGCTCCTATCAGGATTCTGAGTTGAGCCAGTCCTACTATTGACAGGGGATAATTTCAAAGAAAGGGTTTGTCCAGAATATAACCCTCATGGCTATGTCAATGTGATTCAGATGTTTAGAAACATGCACTTCTTGACCGGAATGGGGCTAGGGCAAAGGCAGCGAGGGATACTTGAGCCCATCGAACTGAAGAAAGCTTTCCCTCCTTATGGCTTGGGGTACCAACCATCAGAACAAGAGCTCAGAATAATCCACCAGTCTCGACCAAAGAGAAGATTAGACTACATCCCAACTATCTCATGAGACTCCTTCAATGGACGATTCATCAAAGAAGGCGAAGATTTCCCCTTTTGCGGTTTTCCAGAACCATGGTATGACCACACAGACAAGAAGATGAAGCCGGGAATGGAGATATTTTTCCAAGATAGCTACCCATGGGCCGAAATCTCCAACACCACGTTCAACCGCTCATCAAAGGTATCAAAGAGACTGAGGAAAGTGATTCCGAAGAATTTTTCAACTTACAGACACTAGGGCTGACACTCTGCATGGTTCATTCAGGCACTACATCAATGGATCCATCCCGTCTGATTAAAGCTGCTGATACACCTCTCCTCAACTGGCATGATGCGCCAGTTCTACCTCTTGAAACCCCCCTAACCCCAATGTTTACCTTATTTCTTCTTCTACTGTCTATCTTAGTTCAAATATAATTGAGACCTCTTTTGATAAGGTTCTCAATGCTGTTTTTCCTATCAATGAAATAAACGAAGAATTTGAGTATCTTGTTGTGCCTTACATTAACTTCTTGGATTCTAATCAAACTTTTGATGATGATGATTTTGCGAATGAATAATTCTTAACTGATATAAATAAGGTTAATAATAAACAACAAAACTACGTTCAAGTGTTTGCTTTTTATCTCTGCATTTTTCTCATGTGTCGTACCATTTTCAGGTCGTCCTGTCGGTGTATCAGACTCTCTCTGGGAAATGACTGCTCCCAGTTTGCTATTAGGCCTGGAAAAGAAGAAGGGTAAGGAGTCTCAACAGGCTCCAAGGAAGACGAAGGCTGTGGGGCCAACGGTTGTTGAGCCGACAACCGATAGCCACAAAAGAAAATGGCCTGAGATTCCTGTTGACCCTCGGCCAGATTCTCGGACGAGGGCCAGGGTCGAAGCATCTGAAGGGACTGCTTCTTCGTCCAGCATGGGGGCCTTTTGGTCCCAGAACTTAGCACATCTGAGGGCCGAGCCCTCATCACTTATCGCAAATTTGAGGGCAACCAAGGCCTCAATGTTTTCTGCTCCCTCGGCTGTTGATTACGACTTCTTGTCAAAGATGCCTCCAGTCAAAGTGTATGACTATGGTCTGCACGCTCTAGCCCAGGTATCGGTCTTGATTCATTTCTTTTAATTGCATTTTTTTGATAACTCTTTCCTCGGCCTCTTGACATCTGTTAATGTTTTCTGTGCAGTCTGTATGCGCCTTTACCTCGGCAACTAAATGGATGGCTGAGAATCAGGAGAAATTCCATGAGGCCGACAGGGCCATCCAGCATGAGCCCGACCTGCAGGCTGACTTAGATACTGCCAAGGCTGAGCTAGAGAGTGCCAGATCTGAACATGCACGAATTATAGACGAGATGACGAGGCAGCATGATGAGGACCTGAGGGCCAAAGACTTGCTTCTAAAGGAGAAGGATGAATCCATGACCCATCGGGCGGCCCAGTTTAAGATTGAGCTGTCTGAGGCTGTGAAAAAAGCCGAGGCTGACACTGTGGAAGCATATAAACTCTCAGATGAGTTCCAAGGTTTCATCCTTGAGTACTTGGAGAGAGGGATAAGGACGGATTGTCGGTGGGTCGTCCTCAAGTTTGGTGATGTCGTCTCTTCCGTTCGTCCTTCTCTGGAGGCCGTTCAACTGGACGACCCCCTGATTGCCGAGGCTCTAACCCAAGTGGAATCCCAAGTGAAAGTCGAGGGGGTTGGCACATCTGAAGATCATCCAGTTGTGGTAATTGAGGAGACCCCTCTTGTAGATGTTGAGGCCCTGCCCTCTGATGCTGTTCCATAGGGTGGCTGTCTGTAGCCCATACCCTCTTGATGTAATAAATATTTTTGTACTCTACTTGCAGAACACTTGATATTTCATTAATAGTATCGTCTCCTTTGCTGTCTTCTATATTTGCTTCTTGTACTATTTGTGTTGTCTTTGTTAATGCCACTAACCTCTCCCTCGTCTTTCTTGAGGGTGAACGAGGGGTCATCCCCTGCGTTGGCCCTCATTATAGCCGAGGATTAACCACCAAATTAACGGTTTTAAACAAAGTATTCCCTCGTCTTTCTTGAGGTCAGTGGTGGGGTCGTCCCCTCCACTGGCCCTCATCAGAGCCGAGGGTTCAACTTACCAAATTAATGGTTTTTAACAAAGTTTTCCTTCGTCTTTCTTGAGGACAGTGGTGGGGTCGTCCCCACCACTGACCCTCATTATAGCCGAGGGTTCAACTTACCAAATTAATGGTTTTTAACAAAGTTTTCCCTCGTCTTTCTTGAGGATAGTGGTGGGGTCGTCCCCTCCACTGGCCCTCATTATAGCCGAGGGTTAGACTTACCAAATTAATGGTTTTTAACAAAGTTTTACCTCATCTTTCTTGAGGACAGTGGTGGGGTAGTCCCCTCCACTGGCCCTCATTATAGCCGAGGGTTCAACTTACCAAATTAATGGTTTTTAACAAAGTTTTCCCTCGTCTTTCTTGAGGACAGTGGTGGGGTCGTCCCCTCCACTGGCCCTCATTATAGCCGATGGTTCAACTTACCAAATTAATGGTTTTTAATAAAGTTTTCCCTCGTCTTTCTTGAGGACAGTGGTGGGGTCGTCCCCTCCACTAGCCCTCATTATATCCGAGGGTTCAACATACCAAATTATTTGTTTTTAACAAAGTTTTCCCTCGTCTTTCTTGAGGACAGTGGTGGGGTCGTCCCCTCCACTGGCCCTCATTATAGCCGATGGTTCCACTTACCAAATTAATGATTTTTAACAAAGTTTTCCCTCGTCCTTCTTGAGGACAGTGGTGGGGTCGTCCCCTCCACTGGCCCTCATTATAGCCGAGGGTTCAACTTACCAAATTAATGGTTTTTAACAAAGTTTTCCCTCGTCTTTCTTGAGGACAGTGGTGGGGTCGTCCCCTCCACTGGCCCTCATTATAGCCGAGGGTTCAACTTACCAAATTAATGGTTTTTAACAAAGTTTTCCCTCATCTTTCTTGAGGACAGTGGTGGGGTCGTCCCCTCCACTGACCCTCATTATAGCCGAGGGTTCAAATTACCAAATTAATGGTTTTTAACAAATTTTTCCCTCGTCTTTCTTGAGGACAGTGGTGGGGTCATCCCCTCCACTGGCCCTCATTATAGCTGAGGGTGGTTCTCTGTAGATGTTTCCATGCGTACTAGAACTGATAACCACAGGATGAGGGGAAGCACTGATATTTCTCATTAATTTTTCAAGTGTTCTGTTGGAGCAACTCTTATTACAATTATGGTCTATCAAGACCTTACAACACTACTGATAGTATTTCTTCAAATGATCTGCATTCCAGGGGTTGGAAAAAGGTTCCCCTTCTAGGTTTTCTAGTCTATAGGTCCCAGGGATGACTTCATCGATGACCCTATATGGGCCATGCCAATTAGGATGGAGCTTGTTGGGCTTTTGACAAGTCTTCTTGAGGACCAAGTCCCCCACTGCGATTGGCCTCTGTTTCACCCTCTGATTATAAAACCTTGCGGTCCTCTCCTGGTAGGCGGCCTGCCTTATCTCAGCGTCCTTTCTCCTTTCCTCAATCAGGTCTAAGTCGAGTCTCCTCTCTTCTGTATTGCTCTGGGGGTCATACATTTGGACCCTATGAGTAGGAAACTCAATTTCGGTGGGGATGACGGCTTCTGAGCCATAAGCTAGCATGAATGGGGTCTCTCCGGTAGAGGTCCTCACTGTCGTCCTGTATGCCCACAGCACGGCATATAACTCCTCGACCCATCTTACTTTTGCCTCCTCAAGCCTCTTCTTGATTCCATCTAGGATTGTCCTGTTTGTAACTTCTGTTTGCCCATTGGCCTTTGGTCGGCCTGGGGTGGAGAAAAAATGTTTGATACTCACCCTTTCACAGTACTTCTGTAGAGAGGTATTCTTGAACTGAGTCCCGTTATCCGAGATGAGGGTGTTGGGGAGACCATATATGCATATAACATTTTTCCAAATGAACTAGAAGGTCTTCTACTCTGTTATCGTGACCATCGGTTTGGCCTCCACCCATTTTGAGAAATAGTCAATAGCTATGATGAGGAACCGATAGTTATTGACTGCTCTTGGTAAGGGTCCTACGAGGTCGATCCCCCACACTGCAAATGGCCATGGGGATGTGATGGAGGTAAGAGGCTGATGGGGTTGGTGAGGGATGGTGGCAAATCTCTGGCATTTATCGCACTTTTTTACATATGCTGTGGCATCCTTCCCCAAGGTCGGCCACCAGTACCCTTGAGTGATCACCCTCTTCGCTAGGGATCTGCCCCCGATGTGGCTTGAGAACGATCCTTCGTGCACATCTTGCAAAATGGAAGGGACTTCTGAGGGATGCAAACACCTAAGTAAGGAGAGCAAAAACCCCTTTTTGTACAAAGTGTCTCCCACGACAGCAAATTTTGCAGCGCTGTACCTCAGCTTCTTCCTTTCTTGCCTTGCTTCTGGCATCTCACCCTCTTTAATATATCTGATCAGAGGGTCCATCCATGAAGCTTCTTGAGAAACATTTAGGCAATTGCTAAGTGTTCCCTCAGCGTCTTCGATAGTTGGCCGAAGCAAAATTTCTACTGGGACCGTCCTCCTGATGTCTGTCCTTGTTGCCGAGGCCAACCTAGAAAGGGCAGCAGCACGGCCATTGTCGAGCCTAGGTATCCTCTTTAATTTCACTTCTCTGAAGCCCTTCAGTAACGACCTCACCTTCTCAAGGTACCTAGCCGTCCTCTCATCCTTGGACTCGTAGGCTCCTAGTATCTGATTCACTACTAGCCTCGAATCACTGTGAGCCAAAATCTGGCCGACACTAAGTGATCTGGCAAAGGAGAGGCCTGCTATCAAGGCCTCATACTTGGCCTCGTTGTTGGAGGCCTTAAAATTGAACCTCAGGGCATACTCAATGTCTGTGCCGTCGGGTGCTGATACTATTAACCCAGCTTCGCTCCCGCTTTCGCAAGAGGACCCGTCGACGAAGAGACTCCACACGGTGCTTTCTTCTGAGAAACTTCCCTCGGTGAGTGACCCCTGTCTAAAGAGATATCTTCCCTCTTCGTTTTCAACCACTTTCCTTCTAGCGGTGCTCGTATCAGCCTTATCTGTAGGCGTGTCGGTGAGCTCACCCTGTCGGGTATCTATCCTCCCGAGGCCCTCATCCTCGGCTTCATCATCTTCCCAAGTAAACTCAGCCACGAAGTCTGCCAATGCTTGCCCCTTAATGGCCATCCTAGGCTGATACACAATGTCAAACTCCCCCAACTCTATATCCCAGGCCATTAACCTACCTAATTTTTCTGGCTTGTGTAGGACCTGCCTAAGAGGAGAGTCGGTAAGGATGACCATTGTATGGGATTGGAAGTACGGCTTCATCTTCCTTGAGGCATGGATCAAGGTGTAGGATAACTTCTCCATCCTTGGATATCTTTGCTCTGCCCCTTGGAGTGCCTTGCTGTTAAAATACACAGGCTTCTATATTCCGTCTTCGTCTCTCACAATGGCTGCACTGATGTCCGACTCTGAGATGGCGAGGTACACATAAAGTCGTTCACCATGTACGGGTCGCGACAGCAGCAAGGGAGACCCTAAGTATGACTTTAGATCCCTGAAAGCCTCATCACACTCTTCACTCCATTCGAAGACCTTCCTAAGGATCTTAAAGAATGGCAAACACTTGTCTGTGGCCCTAGACACGAACCTGTTCAAGGCAGCAACTCTCCATGTGAGTCTCTGAACGTCTTTAATGGACTTGGGGGTCTTCTTCTCAACAAGGGCCTTTATCTTTTTAGGATTGGGCTCGATGCCTCTTTGTTTGAAAATGAACCCCAAGAACTTCCCTTCTCCGACCCCGAAGACACACTTAGCCGGGTTGAGCTTCATCTAGTATTTGTCCATCGTATTAAAGGTCCTTTCCAGGTCTGCCACATGATCCTCTGCCTTCAAACTCTTAGTTAGCATGTCATCTACATAGACCTCCATAGACTTCCCAATTTGGTCTTCAAACATTTTATTTACCAGGCGTTGGTACATTGCCCCCGCATTTTTTAGGCCAAAGGACATGACCCTATAGCATTATGTCCCCTTGTCAGTGATGAAGGCTGTCTTCTCTGAGTCTTCAGGGTTCATAAAGATCTGGTTATACCCTGAATAGGCATTCATGAAGCCCATGAGCTCATGGCCTGCAGTAGCATCTACCATCTGGTTAATGCGGGGGAGAGGGAAGCTGTCTTTGGGACAGTGCTTCTTGAGGTCTGTGAAGTCCACACAAATTCTCCACTTCCTGTTGGCCTTTGGGATAATGACTGCATTGGACAGCCATTCAGGGTAGATGACCTCTCTGATAAATTCAGCGTCTTCTAATTTTTTGACCTCGTCCCTGATGACCTCATACTTTTCTCTAGAGTAAATTCTCATCTTCTGCTTTACCGGCTTCACTCCATCTACCACATTAAGCTTGTGGCACATGATTTCAGGGTCAATCCCCGACATATCTACATGACTCCATGCGAAGACGCTTCGTCTTCTCCTCAACAGTTTAATGAGGTCTTCCTTAATATTGGGCTTTAGAGACTTGCCGATTTGAACATTTTTTCCGGGTCATCCTTATCGAGGATGATGGATTCTACCTCTTCCGCAGCCTCTCCTTTCTTGAGCTTCGTCTCATCCCTGGGGTCCAGGGTATCAATATTGTAAGTGGTCGTAGCCCTATTGTGTACCTCCCTTTCTTCAGCGGAGTTGTAGTAACATTCTCGCGCTGTCGTCTGGTCTCCCTGAACTTCCCCCACCCCGTAAGGGTTAGGAAATTTGATCATCTGATGGACCGTAGACGGCACAGCTTCAAACCCCTTGAGGGCCACACGCCCCAGTATGATGTTGTAGGCCGAAAACACATGCTCATCCATCACAAAGAAACTGACCTTCTTGGTGAGCCATCTCGGCCATTCGTCCCCTATCCTGACATCAGCCTCATACACTCCAAGGGGATTAACCTTTTCCCCACTGAACCCAATCAATGGATGATGGTACGGGACAAGTCTATCATGACTGAGACCTAAGGATTTGAAGCACGGCCAAAACATCACGTCTGCAGATGAGCCCCCATCTACTAGGATCCTCGGCACCTCGCACCCGTGCACCCTGGTAGTGATGACGAGAGGGTCATCATGTGGGGCTAGGAGGCCTTTGAAGTCCATTATTAAAAATCCCACTATCAGAGTGTCCATATCAACCTTCTTCCTCTTTTTTGACTTGACCTCCAGAGAGGTCGAGTGTACCGTCTTCGTCACTGCCTTGGCCTCAGCCACATGGGCCTTCCTGTCGGCGACCTCAGACCCTCCTCCTACTAGACCTCCGAAGATCATTCCCACTCCGAGCGAGATCATATTAAGCCTCTTGACAGGACCGTGGTCGTCTCTCGGCGGGAGGTCAGGGTCGTCCTCATCATCAGAAGGGTCGTCCCCTCTTTTTTGAGGACCTTCTCTACATGCATCGCCTCGCTTCTTTCTGGGGTCATCCCCTCGTCCCCTCTTGAAGGCACCTTTTTCGACGTACTTTCTGAGCTTCCCTTCTTTCAGCATCTTCTCAATCTCATCTTTCAGAGCAAAGCATTTGTCTATTACGTGGTTGTGGTCTTGGTGAAATTCACACCACAGGTTCTTATTCCTCTTGCCGGGGGCTGCCCTCAGCTTCTCAGGCCACTTCAGGGACCGATCACTCTTTATCTCATTGAGAATCTGTTCACAGCTGACCATTAGAGGGGTGTAACCATCGAACTTCTCATTCATGAACCTCTTCTTCCCCTCTTTGTTCTTCTTAGGGTATTTACCCCCTCTAGCACCTCCTTTTTTGTCTTCATATTTTGCGGCCATCGCCTCTTCGGCGTTCCTCACCTTTCCTGCTGTCGACAACAATTCATCCATCATCTTCGGAGGGTCTTCAGCAAGCTTCCATAACAGCTTCCCCTTTTGGAGTCCTCCAATCAGGGCTGTCATAGCTATGCTCTCCTCATAGTCTTCCACCTCCAGCTTCTCTTTATTGAATCTGGCTATGTAGTCCCTCAGACTTTCATTCTTCCCCTGATTAACATAGAGCAAGTGGGTGGTCTTCTTCTGTGGCCTCACCCCAAAGCAAAAGTTGTGGATGAACAGGTCTGCCAACTGCTTAAAGTTTTCAATGGAATTTTTTGGAAGAGACGTGTACTAGACATGTGCAACCCCTGTCAGGGTACCAGAAAAGGCACGACACCTCATCTCATCTAAGATAGAGTATATGTCTGCTGCTGATTGATACATCTCAACATGGTGGACAGGGTTGGTGCTCCCGTCGTATCTTGGGGTGACCACAGGTGGCTTGAACCTTGATGGCGTAGGGAAGTTGAATATCTTCGCTACAAAGGGTGAGCCTATGGTGTATCCCTTCTGAAGAGGGTCCCGGCTCTTCAGTATATCACCTATCTTATCCTCTAGTCGCTGGATTGAGTCATTCCAGGGCCTCACAGGGTCGGCCTGACCGATGTTATCCCCTGCCGCCTCTTTAAGGTGGACGGAGGGTTCTACTGCGGCAGGCCTGTGTCGGCTGTTTACTTCCCTTTGGCCGTCATCCCGTCCTTGGGGTCGGACATCTGCTGCCTCCCTCCTGGACCTCGCAGCACTTCTTGTTCTGGACAATTTTTCTCGCAGGTCATTTACTGGGCCCAGCCTCTCAAAGGCTGACCCCCTGCTCAAGCGATCAAAAGCAGAGCCTCTCGGGCGATTATTAGGATTTGGTCTCTCTCACTTTGCTCCACTATCCTGGAGAGGTCGTACAGTATTGTTGGAGACCTCATACGGTTCCCAGCATTCTATAGGGGCCTCCTCTCCCTCTAGATCGTCATACCTGTCCTTAGGGCAAGGGTTTCCTTGCCTCCCCAGGCATAGACACCGAGGGTCAGCAACATCCCTACGCCGCTGAGGGGGTGAAAGGTCTTTGCGTGGTGCCTGGGGTGGTCCCCTGGCCTCATGCTGTCCTGGAGCTGCTGCCGGAGTAATCATCTCAGGTGAAACCCCTGGTGGTCTTAGTATGTTCTGGCTTAGAGCTGTGAACTGCTCCTGCATCATCCGCTGGCTTACTGCCAGAGACTTTAAGGCTGCCGCCACATCAGCTATCTCAGATTGAGGCGACAACTGACTGGAACTGGGTTTTCCCTCATCATTCGGCGGGGGAAGTGGTGGTGGTGGCATCTCGGGTGCCATGTGTTTGAGCTATGAAAAGCTGAACTGAAGAAAAGAATGGTGAGCTTGAGAACCTTAGTGGGTCTCTTTCAATGGTGAAACATCTCCTCTCAGGGAGAGTGCTGGCTCACCACCAGAGTGCCCAGTGAGATCAAGCTGTACAAAGGAAGAGATGTCTTCTCGTTCCCACAGACGACACCAAACTGATGATGCTAAGATTTAGCACCACCGGATAAGTGATAATGAGCTCAAATAGTAGTAACCATGGCAGCCATAGAGATGTATAAGTGTATAAGTATGTAGAAGGGGATGAGTATAAGAGGAAATAACACAATGATGTATAGTGGTTCAGCCAATTTGGCCTACATCCACTGTAAGTGTGTGATCCACTAAGTATGGGCACTAATGGCCTTGGATACAATGCACATAAGCTCACTTTCTCTCTCTACAGTGTGTACAAGCAAAGTTTTAGCTAGGGTTACAATATCATTGATTCATCCCCTGTAAGGTTGTAGGTGACAAGTATATATAGGTCTTGGGGGGTGTAGTGTACCCCCCAAGTATGCATGGTGCATGTGAATGATGATCTAGCTAATCCCCTGTTGACACCTGTAGATGCCAAATGACGACATAATATTCCCTCATGTGAGGGTGTGATTTTGTTATAACGGTCTTCCATGTGCCATGTGAGCCTCACGCGCAGTGTTCCACACGTCTCCCAAACCACGCACTGTGATGATGTCACCCTCGGCCTATGAGCCGAGGCCGAGGGAAAAGTTCCTTCATGTGGTGAGTCTGGCCTAATTCTGGCCTCGTACTGTCATACCCTCGGAGGGTCGTCCGGAGACTGCCATAGGGTCGGCCCCCTGAGGGGTCGTCCGGAGCCTGCTGAATGGTCGGCCTCTCGAGGGGTCGTCCGGAGCCTGATGAAGGGTCGGCCCCTCGAGGGGTCATTCGGAGCCTGATGAAGGGTCGGCCCCCTAAGGGGTTGTCCGGAACCCGATGAAGGGTTGGACCCCTTAGGGGACGTCCAGATCCAGATGAAGGGTCGTCCCCTCGAGGGTCGTCCGGAGCCTGATGAAGGGTCGGCCCCTTGAGGGGTCGTCCGGAGCCTAATGAAGGGTCGGCCTCCTTCGGGGTCGTCCGGAGCTTGATGAAGTGCAGGGCGCCCTCAGCGTGGCCGAGGATATATATGGGTATATCATTCAATACCTACCTCCGCGAGAATTATTCAACATGACCTCTCCCTGGCCGTTCTCCACCTGGGGTGTCGACATCATAGGGAAGGTTACACTAAAGGCTTCAAACGGACATGAGGTCATCCTAGTCGCCATTGAATACTTCACCAAATGGGTCGAAGCTGAGTCATACGTAGTGTTGAACGCCAATAAAATGGTGAAATTCATCAAGAAGAATATCATCTGTCGATATGGGGTCCCGCACGAGCTAGTGTCAGATAACGGGTTGCATTTCAAAGCCGAAGTCACAGAAGTAGTCAACGAGTATGGGATTCAGAGACACAAATCTTCTTTTTACCAACCTCAGACCTATGGTGCAGTTGAAGCCGCCAACAAGAACCTCAAAGTTATCATCAGTAAGATGATCGAAAGTTATAGGGATTGGGCCGACCTGATCCCTTCGCCCTCTGGGGCTATCGAACCTCTACTGGGGCTACCCCTTACTCCCTGGTCTACAACATGGAAGCAGTCCTACCTATGGAGATGGAAATACGCTCGCTACACATCATGCTCGAAAACAAAGTTAGCGAAGAAGACTGGTGCTGAAGCCGTCTTGATGAGCTAGCCCTCCTAGATGAAAGAAGATTAAAAGCTATTTATCACATACATGGGTACCATCGCTGAATTATGCGATCATTCAACAAGAGAGTTAAGGACCGCGGTGTCCGGTAGGGGGACTTAGCCCTCAAAGAGATAATAGAACCCATCTGGGACCCCATAGGGAAATTCAAGCCCAATTGGAGTGGACCCTACATTGTGAAGAAAATCTTATCCGGTGGTGCCGCCATGCTCACTGACCTAGATAGAAAAGAGATGGCTCATCCAGTCAACCTGGACTGTCTCAAGAAATTTTACCCCTAGTCCAAAATCTCGGTGCGCTATGACTCTTCTCATCCCCCTTATATTCTAAAAAAATAACTCTTCATTTCCCTCTACCCAGAACTACGTAGGCCTGATCCTCTGCAAAAAATATTTTCAAACAGAAAAAAAAACTTTTCAAAAACCCCCAGAGGTACGTAGGCAGCTCATACACCTCACATGAGTTCGGCCCTTTCTTTTTCACAAAATACTATTCTTTTCTTACCTCCGAGAACGACGGTTCATTCTAAAAAAATACTTGAACAAAAGGATTATGTATGCCTTAGCGATCATTATAGATAATTCAAAATACAAAACTCATCGAAAGGCACAGCTGGATGATCAGAAACTTGTTTATTTCATTAATAAGAATTACAGCACGGATTACATAAGAAAGGAAATGAATAACTCCTTTCCCCCTACTACCATAAAAAGCCAAATAAAATCCCCGCATCTATTATGCAAATAAACTCTCCAAGAGTCCTACCCATAGCTACCAGAGAAGCCTGCACCCTCATCATCTACATCCCGAGGTCCCCAAGTTTCCCCTACTTGAATAGAGTGCCGTAAACACTCCATGCATCGATAAGCCCGAACCATCTTAGAAAAGACCACAACACCCCCTTCCATGGTGTTAAATAAAATAAACCATCTTTGACCAGTCTCCACTGCCAACATCTTGCTGACTACTTTCCTCCACAACCAGTTTATATAATCTTTTGGGACATGCCAAACTTTCCTGACAAATTGGGAGGGACGGGTCGACGGACGCTGATTTTCCCACAGAGATCCAAGCAACAGACGCAGGCGCTCAGTCAAATCTTTTACCATAAAGAAATTTGAGGTCCGAGGTGGCACGACCTGTGCCCAACCAAATTGGCGCAGAAGACACTAAGGGAAATAAAAGGAGGTATGCCTGAGACCTACCAACCGCACATATGAATACACTCCTAGCTCCAGAACAGGCTACACTTGCCCCCACCAAGGCACTGACCAATACATACCACGAACCCCATGCTCCACAAGACAATGCTCACAGTTCTCAACATACAGACCAACACTGATGAAGTAGCGTGAAAAGAAGTTAGGTACGATCGACAAGGGATATTCCGGAGGGGTCGCCAAGCGGAATCTTTCAGACAACCACATGAACAACATCAGAGGGCTACCCCTAAAAAAGTCAGAATGACCTTCTCTCCAGGTATCCAGGCCATTCAGGGTCTCCGCTAGTATCATCGCGGCAAGATCGCGACGGTAAGGCATCTATGAAGTAATGGCTTCAAATTGCGGGTCCACCTGCAGTTCTCCAGTCACCAGCAACAATTTTGAAACCAGACCTAGAACAATGGCTCCAGCATAGCCAGCATCACCTACTTCCAGCAAATTCACATACTGCAGCACTGTCGGGAGGGAGGTCATTCCTCCAACAACCAATTATCTGGCTGCTCATGGCGAAATGCGAAGAAGCCCGGCCAATAAATCCCTGGGAGAACGGGAAAATTCGAGCAAAGCTGCAGCAACACTAGGATTTACACCCAGCATGGCAGAAAATTCCTCGTAGGTAGGATAAACTTCATCCAACCCAAAGCGAAATACGTGGTCTTTGGGGTACCAGAATTGTACCGCCGCCATCAGCACGTTTCACTCAAGAGGCCAATTGCGCCACAGGGAAACTCGACGCATGTTAAAAGCATCATAGTCGACATTATAAGAGCACATTACTTGCAAGGCTAAGAAATAATGGTGAAAATGCAAAGGTATGATGAAAACACTCCACCCTTACCCTTTTTTTATACTTGAGAACCCTCACAAGAGACATAATCCCTGCAGAAATAGGAGGGAATCCTACCCCACAAGGTACCAAAGGCTAAAAGGGTACCAATCAAAGCTTTGAATTGATGGGATTCGACTGAACTGCCGATAGGCTGGACAAGGTGCTTGCCGATCGGCAACCCCCCCATTTTTAAAAATTTCCTTTTTTTCCTCTTTTGTCAAAACAGAAAACTCAATAAAAAAATTGATATTCTCAACAGAATTTCAAAAATCCCTTTTCCTCCTTATATAATTTCCCCTTTTAATAAAAAAACTTTCCTTCAAAAATTCCAAAAATACTCCTTTTTACGGTCTCAGCAGCAAAGTAAAAAGCGCATATGCATGCATTCATTCATCATTAATAAGAATAATAAAAAACTCCATTGCATTGTATCTATCTGTAATCTGTGTTACATCATTTTTGCAGGAAATAAAAAGAAAAAAAGCAAAAACAACGGGACTCAGCCCGAACCCACATTCTCTCTCTCTCTCTCTCTCTCTCTCTTTCTCTCTCTCTCACTAAGAGCTTCCACCCCTGCGACGTGCTCTCTTTCCCCTACGGCGAGACGATGTACCACCATTACCCGAGCCAGAGTCCTCTCCAGAAGAAAGATGAAGGCACCAAGAAAGAAGGATCAGGAACCGCGTCTCGAATATGGGCAGTCGCCGAAGATATCCAGTCTTTGATGTCCCTTATCCAAGTGGTCGACACCCGAACTTGCTGCAAGAAAAGGTGAAATCAATATCAAAATAGAGATGACCAAAACAGAAAAGAAAGAAAGAGAGGAACATAAAGGTATACCACAGGTCGGAGGAACTCCTCTGTCAAACCCAACTCCTTCGGATCCATCGCATGAGGATGGTGCATCATAGGCACCATACCTCCATCAGCCTGCCTAATATTGTACGGAGGGGTATGAAACCGCACAAAAGGAACCTCTGAATTCGTCGCCGCTGCAGATGCCGTCGGACCACCGCCGCTGTGGGAAGATCCCACCGCCCGACTCGAACCTGTAGGAGGGAAAGGCAGGGCATCATATATGATGGGAGCCATCAACCAGCTCGTCACAAAGTCTATATAGTCATACGGCTCAGTCGTATCGGTATACAATAAATAGGACTCGCCGATCATCATCGCAATCCTCTCATCCTCTGACAGCAGTCGCTCCCGCCTCACTGACGTAGGAGGCTACGCAGGTGGCACCACCACCTCCTCCTCAGCAATCTGACGAACCACCCGCTCCCCGAGGTACCAGGAATGGATGAACTCATACTCCAGCAAATGCCTCATCTGTGCATTCACCCCAGTCGCCCCCGTATCCTGAATGGTTGTCCCCCAGGGATAAAAGGTCACCTGAAAATCTCAAAGCAAGCATAAATCAATACAAGATCAGAAGGTGCAAAAAAAACCAAGACTGAAATGGACAGAGCCTTACCCTAACACTGGTCAAGTCATTCAAGACCTGACGCACCGCCTCCAGAGAGAGAGATCTGTCGACTGTCGATTGGCCTTACGCCATCGATACAATCGACATAAGTCCCTAACAGTGTCGTCCTTCAAAGCGATCAACGGGGTAGAACCACATCTAAATTCACAAAACAAAAAGAGACGCATAAGGAAAATGCGAATGCATGAAAGGAAAATGCTGATGCATGAAAAGAAATGCGCAAACCAAAGAATACCTCAAGAAGGTATGTGGCCCCAGTAAAGGTCTGTCGGCAGCACCGACTAAATTCATCCAGAGAAGAGTAAAGGGTCACCAAAGTCAGGCTCCCCTAATCATAGAAAGGGATGTTGGAAAACATCCTCAGGTACGACAAAGAACCAAAAATGGACGACGTCGCCGCTCGACGCCACCATGAAACCTCCCAACACCCGCAAAATGAATAATCAGGCTATCTGCCTCACTTGTAGCCCATCCTCCACATCAATCACCCTTCTCAGCAGAACATCCTTCAATAGGGACAGCAGGATAGAATCCCCAGAAACTATCCTCCCTACATCACCAAGTTTCGCACGTACTGCCTCCGGTCTCACCCGTAAAGAGCGATCCACCTTTATCTGCTCTCCATCACAATCCAGCCCCAATAGCTACTGCACGTCTCTGGGAGTCACAGTCATCTCCCCGAAGCCGAAATGGAAGGTGTGAGTAGTATCCCACCACCTCTCTCCCAAAGCGCACAAGATCGCTGTCGAACGAGGCGTCTCATCCAGCAACGATGCTAACCTCCCAAAACCCGCTGATGATACCACCCAACGCACCACATGTGGGAGATTCTCCCACACATCCCTGAGCCCTGTCGTCCCGTGGGCGCGCATGTTCTTCAAAGAAATATCAGATTGACAAAAAAGGAAAAATCTCATCAGAGGTCAAGAAAGAAAGAAAAATCACCAAAAAGAAAAGAATCTCAAAGGTCAAGTTACTTACATAACCGTCGGGACTCAGTCTCGAAGAGCGATGACGCGATGGCTCCCGCAGCAAGGTCCGCTCGTCCACAACAGGCTTAAATGCATCAAAGGAGTTCTCACTCCCGAAAGCAAGAGGCCCCCTGGACCTCTAATCCACATTTTCCCAATCATCAATGGTCAACCACTCCCGATGGACTACAGTGCTCACAAAAGTAGCCATTTCTTGAGGATCGGAATGCTATAACGATTTGCAGAGAAATCTCAGAAAGAGAGAAGGCGAAGAAGATGTGAAAAAATGAAGGGATTCTCCCCCTTTATATAGGATGCCAAGCGCCATGCCGATCGACACTTCCTCCCACCATACCAATCGGCACTGACTCCTTACCTTCCCGCGGTAGCCCAAAAGTCCGTGCCACTGCCGAATGACACCCTTCATACCATGCCAACCGGCACTCCCTTAAATTTTGTACAGAAATTCCCAGAAAATACCATAAAGCCTCAAAAAATCCTCGAAAAATTCCTAAAAATCCCAGGAAGGATTTAGAACATTTTCACCAAGAAAATTTCGCATACCCTAGAGCGTAACCCCTCTTTCCCAGCGGAATCCTAAAAAACCAAGTGAATCTCCTCCCGGCAAAGCACCAGAGGATTGCTAAGGATCGCCTGATCACTTCCCCAACGTATTTTTTACAGCACCAAAATAGGTTGTTCCCCCCTCCCCCACGAGGTCTCCTAGAGAAACAAAAACTTCCCCAACTATCAGCTCCCCATCTCAAATCAAAAGGCACTTTCTCTGGAGAAATCAAAATCCAATATTTATCCACTTTTAGGTCAGAATTGACCTTGGTCTTGGATCGTCACCTTAGTTGGGTCAGAATTGACCTCGGTCCTTGGTCGTCACCACTCTTAGGTCAGAATTGACCTCGGTCTTGGATCGTCACCTGAGTTGAGTCAGAATTGACCCCAATCCTCGGTCGTCACCACTCTTAGGTCAGAATTGACCTCGGTCTTGGATCGTCACCTAATTTGGGTTAGAATATAACCCGGTCCTCGGTCGTCACCACTCTTAGGTCAGAATTGACCTCGATCTTGGATTTTCACCTAAATTGGGTCAGAATTGACCTCGGTCCTTGGTCGTCACCACTTTTAGGTCAGAATTGACCTCGATCTTGGATCGTCACCTGAGTTGGGTAAGAATTGACCTCGGTCCTTGGTCGTCACCACTCTTAGGTCATAATTGACCTCGGTCTTGGATCGTCACTTGAGTTGGGTCAGAATTGACCCCGATCCTCGGTCGTCACCACTCTTAGGTCAAAATTGACCTCGGTCTTGGATCATCACCTGAGTTGGGTCAGAATTGACCCCGGTCCTCGGTCGTCACCACTCTTAGGTTATAATTGACCTCGGTCTTGGATCGTCACCTGAGTTGGGTTAGAATTATCCCCGATCCTCAGTCGTCACCACTTTTAGGTCAAAATTGACCTCGATCTTAGATTATCACCTGATTTGGGTTAAAATTGATCCTGATCATCGGTCGTCACAACTCTTAGGTCAGAATTAACCTCGGTTTTGGATCGTCACCTGAGTTGGGTCAAAATTGACCGTGATCCTCGGTCGTCACCACTCTTAGGTCAGAATTGACCTGAGTTATTAGATCTTCACCCTAAGCCCGTCAATTTGGCTTTGACCCGCAGAATTGGTCATCCTTCAACACCACTTCAGGTCCTCATAATCGACCTAAACCTTTGATCGTCATTCCATCCCCAGCACACTCCTTAGGTTCTCAAAATCGGCCTCGACCCTCTGAATCGGTCATACTCCCTAAAAAGCATCATGTGGTGTCTATTCGATGGTCATCATTTATTCCAAACTCACCCATAGAGGGGTTCTGTAGAACCCCATTCCATTACCCCCCAACTCTCCTTAAGTCCCTAGTACCTCCCTTCATCACTACAAACCCAGGTCATATCCTGAGTACTGACCTAGAAGCCATCGGGAACTCCCCGACTCAGTTTGACCAAAATGTCAAACTCTTTATCTCTAGTGAGGCTAAATGAATCCTTGAAGGGCACTGAATACCCTTTCCAACGGTACGTCCCGTGCGTAATTCCAATTTACCATGCGGACGAACGATCCGTTTAACTCCAAGAGGTCACTAAACGCTTCCAGGGCTCGGTTGACAAAAGTCAACTCCCCAACTCGGGTCAAACTCTTTGGAATATCGAAGTACATATCCTAACCTTTCCAACGGTCTGCCCCGTGCATGATATGGACTTACCATGCGGACGAACGATTCCCCGTCTAATGGACCAACAAACACTTTCGAGCCATATTTGACCCAAAGTCAGCTCCCAAACCCAGAAGTGATCCAAAGGACTTTCGAAGGTCTCTGAATTAGCTTTTCAGCGGTCTACCCCGTGCATGATTCTGACCAACGGTTTGCCCTCGGCAGCTAATTTCCTGAAAAGGCCTGAAACACACTACCAAATACCAGGTTTTAGACCCTGCCTATCGGCAGGATCAGGTCTATGGCGATCGGTAGTGACCTGAGATTATAAAAGGATGCCTTCACCTCATTTGCAGGGAGAGCCGAGATCTGATAAAATTCACTCTCAACGAATCCCAGAAACCTCTCTCGAAGGCAGCGTGATTTCGACCTCCAAATCCCTTTTTTACTTCCACTTTTCATCATCCTTTTCATCAAACTTGGTGAATTAGTCACTCTCCATCATCATCCAAGTGCAAGGGTTGCTCTCCAACATTCAAGATCAAGATCTTCGGCCTCATTCGTTCTAGGCGAAACCTCCTTGTCTTTAGGTGTGTCATGTGGGGGAGGAGATAAATCAACGACTCACCCACTACGTTGAGTGGCGATGTCTTGACATTTATCTTATTGATCATGGTAGGTATAGCTAACATTAGCTTGACCTTGAGGAGGTCTTTGGCCTTGAGCCGAAAAATTTCCCTTCTCTTGGCTATTTAAAGCGCTTTTAAACCTAGAAATACTAGTGTTGATTTCAGTGAACATTAACTCATGAATAGCGTTGGTTGCATTTTGAGATTGGATGAATTGATTTAAACTATCCTCGAGAGTCCTCCGTGGTGGGGTGATGTATGGTGAGGGAGGTGGTGCTTGCATATGTATTTGCATCTATAGAGCATATTGGAAATGTGAAGGTAGAGGAGGGAAAACATGTGAATTAGGATTCAATGCAGACCGTTGTTGCCCATAGCTAAAACTAGGAGTGTTGAATGAGATCCCATGCAGGGCATTTAAATTTCCTTAAATCCCCTAATCACTTTCACTTGCTCATCAAGCATGACTTTGTAGGTGGGTATTATCGGAGATTCCTTTATTGAATGGCCCACCTCATAAATAGCACACACCTGCTCTTTCATGGCTAGGGTGGATCCTGTAGTTTCTTTTGAGTGGGATTCATAGACATCCTATATTTGCTTAGGAAGTCGATTAAACTTGTAATTCCACTCAGCATCCTTGTCTAAATTATAGATTCCGGATGTGTAAGGAGTAATAGACGTCTGTCGGACCCAGTTTTTATCATTGGGGTCAGATGTATCCCATGTTTGAGTAGTCTTGACGACACATACTTAAGATGAGCATTAATGACGCTTGAAATAGCACCACCAGGTCAAAGTGATAAAGAGCTCAAATAGGTATAGAAATGGTAAAAAGGAATAAGTAATATAGCAGTATGAGAATGAGATGAAGCAAAGAGAAGATGAGATAACAATTTAAGTGGTTCAGCCAATCAGGCCTACATCAACTATGAGTGTGTGTGTGTGTGTGTGTGTGTGTGTGTGTGTGTGTGTGTGTGTGTGATCCACTAGATAAGGGCACTAATGGCCATGAATGCAATCACTTAAGCGTTATCTCTATACTCTAGACGATTGGATAAAGTTCTGTTAGGGTTATCCATTTTGGATCCCTTCTCATGGAGAAGACATAGTGTATATATAGGGCTTGGTGGTGTAATGTACCCCCATGTAATCAGCATGTGCATGATGAAACTCCCAATAAGATGTAGACACTATCTTTAGCACATGGGCACAATAATGATGTAGTATTTCCTCACGTGAAGGGATTATCTTGCTATAACAGAATTGTCCACATGAGTATAGATCTTCTATACTTACATATGCTAGTTTTCCTAAGCATCATCCGCTGCAACATTAACCTGATAGGGTGTGAGGTTGCTAATTCATGTAGGATGGTCCCACACTACAAGAAAAAATATCATTTATGTCAGTTTAAAAATGAACGTTATGTCAGAAAAATGAAAATTGACATGAATAATATTCATTTATGCCAATTTTACTTTGAAAGTAAATTTTTATTTCAATTTAAATAAAATTGACTTAAAAAATAAATCATTTATCTTATATTTATATATAGATGACAAAAATATATATGAGTTATTTCGCCTTTGGAGTAAAAACTGAGATAAATGGAAAAAAAAGTGGGGTTAGTTTTTTCATTCCCCGCTCCAAAAATTTGGAGCCTCAAAATTCGCCTCTCTCTCTCTCTCGTACATCATCTACTGCGTCCCTCTCTCCCTCTCTGGGTCGCACGCCGACTCTCCCTCTCTCTGGGTCGCACACTCGCGCAACTCTCTCTCTCTGGCTCGCTTGCGCAACTCTCTCTCTCTGGCTCGTTCGCACGACTCTTCCTCATATCTCACAGCACCTTCGGCTCTCTCACGTCTCATCACCTCCGGAGCCGGTGAGATTTAATCAATCAGGTACAAAAAGCTCTAATATGGATTTTCAAGGGTTTGTGTATATGCGATTTGTTCTTGATATGTGTGTGTGAGATGTCTTGATTTGTGTGTGTGATTTGTGTATATGCGATTTGTTCTTGATTTTTGTATAAGTGTTTGTAATATTTTTGTTTGAAAACCTAATTGATTTCTCTTCCTTTTTATTGTGTCTTTTATCAGACTTGCGTACGTTGCTTTACCAACTCTTTTTACATTAGTAAATAGTTATGTTTGTGCCAAGCATTGTTCAAGGCTTTATTTTTTTAGATTAGTTACAACTATTAGCAATAATACTCTTTAAAGAATTGTGTCTATTATAAATTCAGTTTATATATTGTCATTTTTAAAAAAAAATACACATTAAAGAAATAGTTAAGTGTCATTAGTTTCAAGCGTAATTTTATTTTCTTTTCAGTTTATATGTTCAATGTTTAATAATTTTGGTTAATGACTTGTTGCAAAAAATAGTAGGGTCATTCGAAGAAAAGTTCCTCGACAAGTTTATAATTAATATATAGTCCAAACTTTTTAATTTTGTTCCAAAAGATACCTCGGCGCATAAAACAATTACAAACTTTTTTTTATCTTATCCTAAACTTTAAGAAATAATTATCAAAAAAGTAAACAGGGGAGTTTTTGCAAAATTAAAAAATAAGATGGACTAAATCTAAAATATACTTAGCTCCTAGTGACTAAACATTAATTGTCCCGATTGATTTAAAATATTTAAGTTAAATGTAAAATATCTAGTTTTTGACGTAATGTAAAATGTTATGCTTAATGTATAGTATTTAGAGATTTAGAAATTTAGGGTCAATTCATTTAGTGCTTAGTACTTGAATTTTTGTTAAGATTTTTAGTTCCTAATATGTAATTGTGCAGTATCTCTTTTGTGTCCTTCAATATTCGAGTTTCTTTTGAGTCAGACCTGTCATATTCGAGTTTCTTTCGATTCGGACTCGTTAATTTTAACATGTTAAATGATGTTTTGCCTGAGTTGTGAAAAAAAATTCAGTCTTACAGTTCCGACCGTCCTGAATTAAAATCCTAGATCCGTCATTGTGTGTGTATCAGCCTTGATGTGTTCTAGATTGCAATTAATTTTAGTGTGTGATGTTTTAGATTGCAATTAATTTCAATGTGTATGGGTGTGTTTGTGTATCAGGGTGGAATTATGAGTTGATTTTTTTTTGGATTACCTTGAAATGTTTAAATATCATTTGATTATTAGTTAGTACTTGGTTAAATTTCCCTCATTTGATTCTCATTTGAAATGGGGTTATTGCATGTTTGTGGTAATATATTATCAAATCATGTGGTGTTCTTTATGAAATTCCTATTTTTTAAAATATGATTAAACAAGTGTTTGTTAATAAAATCATTATATGGATTCTTGAATATTTTTATACACTCAATGACTATTGTGTTTTTTGATCCAGTGTTTTTGTGATTAGACATTTGGATCGGTGATTTCATCTTTTTTAACATTTTTAGCAAAGATGAGATAAATGATATACAATTTATGTTAGATTATATAAAAGTGTGATGTATATATCCCCTACTCTTTATTGTTTAACAAAGTGTGATATCAATCCAACTACATCCCGTATTTCATTGTAATTGATCATTCATTAAGAATTGTTGTAAATTAATTGATTCATTAATGTGTTTCCATGATTAAAAGAGACATTTGATTTCGGGCAGATGAAACTTATTCGAAAAGTTTACAATGATTTTAGTACCATATGATGGTCAGAGCATTTTCTTTAGCTCCAACTTTATGTTAGTGTTTGCTTGTCTCAATGATTTCAGTATCATAGGGTGCGTTACGATATGTTAGTTTGCTTTTGAAGTTTCATTGTCATGTTTTAGTATGTATATCATATACTCGCTAATGCCTCACTTGTGTGCTTTTATTAATTTTTAGCATTGCATGTCCCATGATTATACTATGTGCTTTCATTAATTGCTTCATTATATTATAAGTATATAATCGCTATTGGTTGTTACTGTTATGTATAATATGTATAACAATTGTTTTTATACATATTATATACAACACCATATTATATATAACATTATAGTATAATATGTATAATAATTTTGTGAATTGAAGTTCTTCAATGTTTAAAATTGGTTTTGGTTGTATAGTGTTTGGTGGTGTGTAAGTGTTCTTGAGTTGGTTAGTTATGGTTGATTGAGTCTTATTACTATTAGGTGTTGGTGTCTTTGGTAGTTGTTGTGATAGTTTTAGAGGGATATTATACTTTCTATGATATTTTCTAATGGTGTGAATGTATTATGTTGTATGATATTGGATTATTTTTAACAATTACATATCTTTTATTGCTTATATCTCACTCGTGGTGGTTTACATACTTAGGCCAGAATGGACAGGTTTTGGATGAGCAAGGACAGATTATCAAAAGAAAACATAAAAGGTGTTGATAATTTTCTTAGGGTTGCTCAAAACGCCTCCTTGGATGAGAACTTCATACGATGCCTTTGTAATCAATGTGGGAATAGATTAAAAATGGGTGTTAAAGAAATCAGACAACATTTGTATAGTTCGGGTATCGATCTGAATTATACTGTATGGAAATGGCACGGAGAGGAGGAACATCATGGAACACTGCCGTATGTTAATACAGGCGATCCTATCTGTGACGATCTTAATATGGATACCATGGAGGATGTTGATTAGGCATAAATTCTTCCTAATTTATCCATTGATTTAGTTACTTTTAGCACCTCGAACAACGTAATTGAGTTAACTTTATCTCATAATCTTACTAGTTACTGATCCTAATGAGTACACCAAGTTTCTGGTATTTTGTAGTTATTTTACAGGTATTTGATGTCAAGAAACGGAAGAAGGAAAGTCAAAAGGGAAAATATGTAATTTCAACTCGGAATTCGTATGAGGTACCTAAAGAGAAGTTGAAGAGATCTCATTAACGAGCACATAGGAAGAAACGACACCTCAATCGGAGTCCCGGAACAGAAGATATGAGCCGTCAAAGTTGAGCTAAAAAGTCAAATAGGCAGATCGGTACGCCCCTACCCCGGACCGGTCCGCTTTGCCAAACCCCAGAAGACCCCGGATCACAAGAAAACCGAAGAAGGCAAAAATAAAAAGAACCGGTCCGACCCCGGACCGATTCGCCCCAAAATAAAAAGAACCAATCCTCTTTAGAGGCAGACCGGTCCGCCTAAGGCCCGGACCGGTCCGGGTATCGAGATTTGCAAATCTAATCTTCTCCCAAAGAATCCTAATGCAGCTAAAATTCCTTAATTCATGGAGGGTTGTAGGAGGGTAGTGAGACTGGGGTCTATGAATAACTGGAAAGGGTGAGGCGTGACCCACTCCAATGGACGCTGCCTGCAAGGTCTTCAAGGTCTCCTGGTGCAACTTCTGAAGAAAACTTCTCCTTCTGGTAACAATGGAACTCAAGCTTCAACTCACTCCCTGCAAGAAGATGAACTTTCACAGCAAAAATAGTAATTTTCTCAATGGAAACACCTGAGAGTGATGGCTGTCAGTGGGGAGTGAAGGAACAAGGCACTCAGCACTATGAGAATGAGCAGGGAGAGAATACTTAGGTAGGGCTGGTGATATTTTGGCAGAGTAACCGTGCAATTTCTATTGTCCATCTTTTTCCGTATATGACCTTGCCCAAGGGTCCTATTTATACATGGGCACTAAGGATGGGTTGGCACTTTTGGCGCCAAAACTTAGAGGGTTGGTGAGGGACAAAGTCTGCAGTGTATTATTTATCCCTACCTGCAGGCAGGTCTGCCTGTCCCCTCTGGCAGATGCCCCCTGGTGCCGACCAAAGTTCAAAAGCAAATATGTCTTCTAATGGAGACAAAATATCTGATTTGCTAAATATCTTTTGAAATGGTAACTTTGATACAAACTTTGTAAACTTGAGGGGGGGTCTCGAGGACCACCTCCTCTAAAATATTTACAAGCTTGAGGGGGGTCTCGAGGACCCCCTTCAAAAATAATTTTTCTTGAGAGGGGTTAAGAGGACCCTCTCCTCTAAAATTATTTTATAAACAGTTCGAGCAGCCATCCCTTTGGCTGCTCACTTCACTTGTGACTAAGTGTGAGGTGTGTGAGGTATGGGTGACCCTAGGGTCTCCTACTAGTATTCTCTCAATCCTATAGTGCTAAGTGGTTGAGCTTGCTCAACATACCTTGTCCCTCAGCCGCCAAGCCAAAACTCCCGGGAGGTCCCAACGTGCCTGTTCGAGCCCTGCTTGCTCGACTAGGCAACCTGTACAAGAAAGTAAAGTGTTAGTGATGTTGTTTATTTAGAGACTGATGTTTCATGATGAGGAGTTTCTTGTGATAGCTACTCCCTCAATATGAGTTTCTGCCGAAACCCTTGTAGCGGCACTTCTCGAATAACATTTCTATAGTGACCCTTGCTGTAGTGGCGCTGACGCCTTGCAGTAGAGCTGACCCTGGTGGCGCTGACACTTGCAGTGGCGCGGACACTTGCGGGGGCGCTGAGACTCGCGACGGCGTTGGCATGAAAAACGATGCTAGCACTTGAAATGGCGCCGATCCTTGCGGCGGCGCGGACACTTGCAGCGACGCTGGTACTTGAAGTGGTGCCGACACTTGCAGTGGCGCCGACACTTGAAGCGGTGGCGCTGACGCTTGAAGTGGCGCTGATACTTGAAGCGGCGCTGATACTTGAGGCAGCGCCGGCCTTTGTCGCGGCGCCGACACTTGAGGCGGCGCCGACACTTGAAGCGGCGCTGGCGCTTGAAGTGGCGCTGATACTTGAAGCGGTGCTTACACTTGATGCGGCGCTGATACTTGAAGTGGCGCTGACGCTTGCAACGGCGTTGATGCTTGAGGCGGCGCCGACGCTCGAAGCGGTGCCGACACTCGTAGCGGTGCTGACGCTTGAAGTGGCGCTGATACTTGGAGCGGTCGCTGATACCTGAGGCAGAGCCGACTCTTGTTGCGGCGCCGACACTTGAAGCGGCGCTGACGCTTAAGGCGACGCGGACGCTCAAAGCGGCGCTGACGCTTGAAGTGGCGCTGATACTTGAGGTAGCGCTGATGCTTAAAGCGGCGCTGACACTTGAAGCGGTCGCTGATACCTGAGGCGACGCCGACCCTTGTCACGGTGTCGACCCTAGTCACGGCGTCGACACTTGAAGCGACGCCGACGCTTGAAGAGGCGGTGATGCTTGAAGCGACGCTGATGCTTGAGGCGGCGCCGATCCTTATCGCGGCGTCGATGCTCGAAGCAGCGCCGACGCTTGGAGTGGCGCTGATACTTGAGGTAGCGCTGACTCTTGAAGTGGCGCTGACACTTGAAGCGGTCGCTGATACCTGAGACGGCGCCGACCCTTGTCGCGGTGCCGACACTTGAAGCGACGCCGACGCTTGTAGCGGCGCTGATGCTTGAAGCAGCGCTGACGCTTGAGGCGGCGCCGACCCTTGTCGCGACGCCGAGGCTCGAAGCAGCGCTGACGCTTGGAGTGGCGCTGACCCTTGTCGCGGCATCGACGCTCGAAGCGGCACCGACGCTTGAAGCGGCGCTGACGCTTGGAGTGGAGCTGATACTTTGCAATGGCTTTTGGGCTTCTTGGTGACCCTCGTGGGTACCTCTCGGGTGTCATTAATAAGCACCCTTCTGCCTGTCCCAGCCAGAGGGGACAGGCAGAAGGGTGCTATCAATAGAAAAAGCAAACAAAATAAAAAAATACTCTCTTATTAATGACACCCGAGAGGTACCCGCGAGGGTCACCAAGAAGCCCAAAAGCCATTGCGAAGTATCAGCGCCACTCCAAGCGTCATCACCGCTTCAAGTGTCGGCACCGCTTCGAGCATCGGCACCGCAACAAGGGTCGGCGCCGCCTCAAGCGTCAGCGCCGCTTCAAGCATTAGTGTCGCTGCAAGCGTCGGCATCGCTTCAAGTGTCGGCGCCGCGACAAGGGTCGGCGCCGTCTCAGGTATCAGCGACCGCTTCAAGTGTCAGCGCCAGTTCAAGTGTCAGCGCTACCTCAAGTATCAACGCCACTCCAAGCGTCGGCGCCGCGACAAGGGTCGGCGCCGCTTCAAGCGTCGGTGTAGCTTCAAGTGTCGGCGCCGCGACAAGGGTCGGCACCGCGATAAGGGTCGGTGTCGCCTCAGGTATCAGCGACCGCTTCAAGTGCTAACACCGCTTCAAGCATCAACGCTACCTCAAGTATCAGCGCCACTTCAAGCGTCAGCGCCGCTTCGAGCGTCGGTGCCGCTTCGAGCATCAGCGCCGCTTCGAGCGTCCACGCCGCGACAAGGGTCGACACCGCCTCAAGCGTCAGCGCCGCTTCAAGCGTCAGTGACGCTTCAAGTGTCGGCGCCATAACAAGGGTCGGCGCCGCCTCAGGTATCAGCGACCGCTCCATGTATCAGTGCCACTTCAAGCATCGGCGCCGCTACGAGCGTCGGCGCCGCTACGAGCGTCGGTGCCGCTTCGAGCGTCGGCGCCGCGAAAAGGGTCGGTGCCGCCTCAAGCATCAACGCCGTTGCAAGTGTCAGCGTCACTTCAAGTATCAGCGCCGCTTCAAGCGTAAGCGCCACTTCAAGCGCTAGCGCCGCTTCAAGTGTTGGCGCCGCCTCAAGTGTCGGCACCGCGACAAGGGGCGGCGCCGCCTCAAGTATCAGCGCCGCTTCAAGGGTCAGCGCCACTTCAAGCGTCAGCGCCACCGCTTCAAGTGTCGGCGCCACTACAAGTGTCGGCACCGCTTCAAGTACCAGCGCCGCTGCAAGTGTCCGCGCCACCGCAAGGATCGGCGCTGTTTCAAGTGCCAGCGCCGTTTTTCATGCCAACGCCGCCGCGAGTGTCAGTGCCGCCGAAAGTGTCCGCGCCACTGCAAGTGTCGACGCCACTTCAAGGCTCAGCGCCACTGCAAGGGTCACTGAAGAAATGTTATTCGAGAAGTGCTGCTACAGGGGTTTTTGACAGAAAATCATATTGAGGGAGTAGCTATCGCGAACAACTCCCCATCATGAAACATCAGTCTCTAAATGAACAACAACACAAACACTTTACTTTCTTGTACAAGTTGCCTAGTCGAGCAAGCAGGGCTCGAACAGGCGCATTGGGACCTCCTGGGAGTTATGGCTTGGCGGCTGAGGGACAAGGTATGTTGAGCATGCTCAACCACTTAGCACTATAGGATTGAGAGAATACTACTAGGAAGACCCAGAAGTCACTCGAGACTACGCACACTACACACTTGGTCACAAGTGAAGTGAGCAGCCAAAGAGATGGCTACTCACAAGAAATAAACTCTTTACAAGAAAATGACTTTTCTAGAAGAGGGGGTCCTCGAGGTCCCTCTCAAGAAAAATAACACTTTTTAGAGGAGATGAGTCCTTAAGGTCTCCTCTCTCAAGATTTGCAAAATTGCACCACAAGTTACCGTTTCAAAAGATAACTACCAAATCTGATATTTTGTCTCCATTAGGGAACATATGTGCTTTTTGAGTTTTGGTCGGCGCCAGGTGGCGCCTGCAGAGGGGACAGGCAGGCTGCCTACAGGTAGGGACAAATGGTACACTTCAGACATTGTTCCCCACCAACTCTCTCAATTTTGGCGCCCAAAAATGCCAGCTCACCCTTAATGCACATGTATAAATAGACCTCTGGGCAAGGTCATAGACGGAAAAAGATGGACAATAGAAATTGCACGGTTACTCTGCCAAAATATCACCAGCCCTACCTAAGTATTCTCTCCCTGTTCATTCTCATAGTGTTGAGTGCCTTGTTCCTTCACTCCCCACTGACAGCCATCACTCTCAGGTGTTTCCCTTGAGAAAATTACTATTTTTGCTGTGAAAGTTCATCTTCTTGCAGGGAGTGAGTTGAATCTTGAGTTTCATTATTACCAGAAGGAGAAGTTTTCTTCAGAAGTTACACCAGGAGACCTTGCAGGCAACGTCCATTGTAGTGGGTCACGCCTCACCCTTTCCAGTTATTCATAGACCCCAGTATCACTACCCTCCTACAAGGGTATAAAAACCCATTTTATTGTTATTATTGGTACGAAGATTTTAGGGAGAATAATAGATTTTTCCTTTCTTTTCCAGCAAACCCTAGTTTAGATACAATTTCCACTTTAATTCCAAGATTGAAGCTTTATTCAGAATTTATTTGATTACCAGTTCTATTCATTGCTGTTGTTACTGCCTTGGTAAGAATTAGTGAGTAATTCTCTCTTTTCAATTCTATTCTACATCAATTCATAAGTTTTCTTTAGATTAATCATGAATTCCTGCACATCAAACATTGTTTTCATAAACTTCAGCATGTTAGGCTAGGTTTTCTAAGGCTGGGATACATGAACCCATCCTGATGTGTTAATTGCACGTGTATAACATTAATCCTCTGAATTTAGTGATTGATTACAACCGTATTGCGTAGAAACATAACAATTGTAGGTCTTTATATCTCGTTTGCCTCTGGGTAATCGTGATGATTTAGAATGCAATTCGAGTGTTACTATCGCGATACCGATTTACTCGTCCTCAGATTAAGTATGAACCTTGTATACGTAATGCTTGGGAGTACAAAATTCCGGGTCAAATTAATCAGTTAAATTTACGATTAGTATTATAACTGCAATACACTAGGGTTGGGGGATTGTATTCCCGTCCTATTTTTCCCATCACTTAGGTTAAAAGTTTCAATTCATCTTTCAATCATATTTTAGGTAACTTAGTCTAATTGCATCTTTTTATAATTTCATACTTGAATTTAGTTGTAATCAATTCCCAAAACCAAATCATTTTCCCTTTCTTTTTAGAGTATTCCTTCATCTTTTCCCGTCGTCACAACTTCGTTGTCCTTTTTCCCTGAGGATCCATACCCGACTTACTGGGATTATTACTTGAGCGACAGGCTTGCACTTGAGCCTAGAGAGAACGCATTTCTGAGACACATTTTCAGTCGCGTCAAGTTTTTGGCGCCGTGGACGGGGGATTAGGTAGACTTAGGATTAAATCGAGTCAATCCAAAACTTTGACCAAAAATCTCCAAAAATCCAAAAACATAAAAAAAAAAATTAAAAAGCACAAAAAGATTCACAATCATCTCTCCTAAGATTTAATGCAAATTTTTGAACTCACTCCCACACCCCATAATACTCTAACCAGCATCCACGAAAATCCAATCGTTGAGTATAATCTCGATAGTCCACACACTCCAAACGCCCCACAGCTCTGGATCCCATCTCCCACACCGTCGTACTCAATATCCAATAACACTCTGTTTTCCTTCGTAGGACACACTCCGAGCACACCAAATGAGAGCACCGAGTCGTTAAGTAAGGAAGAGATGTCACAACATGGCAGTGCACCTTCCGGTGAGGAAGAGCCCCCATACCGCCCGCTGAGAGAGTTTTTATATCCCGAGCGTACTGTCACTCCGGGATGCATTATACTCTCGTATAATGCTGAGCAATTCCGTTTCAAAAATGGGATGATCCATATGCTACCGCATTACCACGGTATGGATTCTGAAAATCCATACGTCCATATTAGGGAATTTGAGGACGTGTGTGATACTCTTAATGATCAAATCTGCACACAAGAGGTGATCCGCCTTAAACTCTTCCCTTTCTCGCTCAAATATAAAGCTAAGACCTGGCTATGGTCTTTACCTCCGAGCTCGATTCCATCATGGAATGAGATGAAATCGAGATTTCTCAAGAAATTCTTCCCAACACATCGAACAATCTCCATAAAGGCTCAAATTCAAGCGTTCAGACAAGCTGAAAATGAGCCATTTCATCGATGTTATGAGCATTTTAATGAGTTAGTTACTTCATGCCTCCATCAAGGATTTTATTCAGCGCAAATCATCTCTTTTATCTATAATGGGCTGAATCTTAACTCCAAGCAATTTTTTGAAACCATGGGAAGTGGTCCGTTCGTCGATTTAGATGCCCACGATGCTGAGCTTCACCTGAGGTATGTCGCCGAGACTACCCAATCCTGGGATACTTCTGATCCTAACTCTCAAAATTGAAATCAACAAGTGAGCACCGCTCCGTCAGCATCCGGCCTATTCCACTTAGATAAGAATTCTATGATGGACAGTCGATTGGACACCCTTGAGAAAGGATTTCGAGACCTATGCGAGATATATGGAAAAGGACCAGCTGGATTCGTACCAAACCCCATCGAAAAGGTGTCTGCTATTTGTGAGGCGGGCCATTCAACTAAGGAATGTCCGACTATACCCGCCTACAAAGTAATACTTCAGGAAAAATCTAGTGGTATAGGAGGTTTTAAGGGTAATTTCGGTGCCCCGCACGGGAATTCATACAACCCTTTATGGAAAAATCATCCCGGTTTTAGCTATGGACAACAACGTGCCGCAATGAACCCTCCTTCACATGTTGCCCCTCCCCCACCACAACACTTTCAACAAGCTCCCCACATGCAAAGACATGTGAAGCACCACCACATCAAGGATTTATATCCCTCCACCGCGAAGAACTCTCGAGGATACAATGAATCAATTCATCGCAAGCCAGACCGCAACCAATGCCAAATATGATCGTCTGATTGGAGACATAAATGTGAGTCTGTCAAAGATACAATCGTCGTTGAGTGTTCAAGAGAAGGGCAAGTTTCCTGCCGAAAGCCAAAGACCTCCCCAAGGTCAAACTAGTGTTAGCTCCACCTCCACTGAACATCAGGAGCAATGTCAATCTGTGACCACTCTTCATAGTGGGAGAGTTGTTGATTTATCACCTCCTCCACATAACACAACGAAAGACAAGGATATTTTTCCCAACACAAAAGAGGTCGAAGATGTCACCTTGAACGAGAGTGACAAAGAAGACGCTAGTGAGCCAGAGGTGGTAGTGAAACCACCCTCCACGGCCCTGTTTCCTCAAAGGTTGATTCCCTTCCATAAAGGAAACCCACGTGAAGACGTGCTAGAAGTGCTAAAGCAAGTGAAGCTGAATTTACCTTTCCTTGATGCCATTAAGCAAATTGCAGCTTATGCTAAAGTTATCAAAGACTTTTTAACGGTAAAGATAAAGATGAAGGTAAAGAAGAACGTCTTTCTAGCACAAAACGTGAGCTCCATTCTACTAAACGATCTCCTGCCTAAATTCAAATATCCCGGTGCACCCACCATATCCTGCATCATTGGAGAGAATAAAATTGAAAAAGCCTTACTTGACTTGGGGGCAAGCGTAAATATCCTCCCATACTCCATCCATAGGAAACATGACTTGGGCGACCTCAAGCCCACAAAGGTCACTCTCCAATTAGCGGATCGAACAGTGAAGATCCCACGAGGCATAGTCAAGGACGTGATCGTCTAAGTTGACACTTTCTACTTCCCGGTAGATTTTTTCATTTGGGATACGTATCCCTCCTTCAACTCGAGCAACCATGTTCCCATCATCCTTGGGCGTCCATTCTTAGCTACGGCTAACGCAATTATCAATACTCGGAATGGGCGAATGCAACTCACCTTTGGGAACATGACCTTGGAAACCAACATCTTCCACATAGCCCAACACACGGGGGAGGAAGATGATCTTCACGCGATGAGACTCATAGATGAGATAGTAGAGGAGTATTTTGAGGAGACTTATTGCGGCGACGCCTTAGAGTCCTGTTTAGCGGAAACATACGAGAGTGAGGGGACGTACACCGACTTCGAGAGGGAGGTTGGGGAGTTGAGAGAGTTACTCGATGAGAGCACATCGGACGAGGACGTGAGACATGTTAGCTGGGTTTCTAGATTTGAGGAGTTACCTCTGAGGGATACACGCATGGTTCCCTCCAGTGAAAAATTTCCAACCCTTGAATTAAAGAAACTCCCCTCCCACATTAAATATCCATACCTAGGAGAGGATGAGACATTTCCTGTTGTTGTCTCCTCTAGCCTAGACGAGGCGCAGGAGGGTAAATTGTTGAAAATTCTGAGGAAGCACCAAAGTGCTTTTGGTTGGTGCATCGCTGATTTAAAGGGGATAAGTCCATTAATTTTCACTCACAAGATCCATCTCGAAGAGGATGTCAAGCCCTCTAGAGAAATACAAAGAAGACTGAATCCCAACATGAAAGAAGTTGTGAGAATCGAGATTATCAAATTATTAGATGCAGGGATTATCTACCCAATCTCGGATAGCAAGTGGGTGAGACCTATTCAAGTCGTCCCGAAAAAGTCGGGTATGACTATGATTGAGAATGCCAAGGGAGAGCTAGTCCCCCAACGTACCACCACCGGGTGGCGCGTTTGCATTGATTATCGGAAACTCAATGTGGGAACTAGGAAAGACTATTTCCCCTTACCATTTATTGATCAAATGCTTGAGCGAGTAGCGGGCCACCCCTACTATTTCTTCCTTCATGGTTATTCCGGATATAACCAAATTGAGGTGGATGTACTTGACCAGGAGAAGACGACCTTCACTTGGCCTTTTGGTATGTTTGCTTACAAACGTATGCCATTTGGCTTGTGTAATGCACCCGCGACCTTTCAAAAGTTCATGTTGAGCTTATTTAGCGACATGGTTGAGAGAGGACTCGAAGTGTTCATGGACGATTTCAGCGTTTTTGGCACCTCTTTCGATCATTGTTTAGAAAAGATGGAAAAAGTACTTGCCCGGTGTGTGGAAAAGAACTTAGTACTGAATTGGGAGAAATGCCATTTCATGGTCACCGAGGGAATAGTTCTTGGCCACATAGTATCATCCAAAGGAATAGAAGTTGATAGGGCAAAGATAGATGTCATGGCTGATCTACCCCCACCAAAATCACTGAAGGATGTGCTCTCATTATTGGGCCACGCGGGGTTTTATCGAAGGTTCATTAAGGACTTTAGCGCCATCTCTAGACCCTCAAGCAACCTACTCATGAAGGACACCCCATTCTAGTGGACGGAAGCATGCCAAATCTCTTTTGAAAAACTAAAAACCATGCTTGTGTCCACTCCCATAATGCAAGTTCCGGATTGGTCCTTACCATTCGAACTTATGTGTGATGCAAGCGATTATGCGATCGGGGCTGTTTTGGGTCAAAGAAAAGATAAGCAAGCTCATGTCATCTACTACGCTAGCCGAACCCTTACCAGACCTCAACTCAACTACTCTACCACGGAGAAGGAGTTGCTAGCGGTAGTCTTTGCCCTTAATAAATTCCGGGCATATCTCATTGGTTCTCCCATCACTTGTTTCACCGACCACGCGACATTAAAATACCTACTTTCCAAGAAAGATGCCAAGCCACGCCTCATAAGGTGGATCCTACTCCTACAAGAGTTTAATCTCTCAATCAAAGATGAAAAAGGAGTAAAAAACGTCGTTGTCGACCACTTATCACGGCTTTCGACCGACGTACCTAGTGATCCCGTACCCATAGATGAATACTTTCCGGATGAAATACTTTTTGCCACCTCTCCTTTACCTTGGTTTGCGGATATAGTGAACTACCTTGTCACGAGAGTCGTCCCTCTCGATTGGACACCGCAAGATAAGAAGAGGTTTATTACTTGGTCGCGCATGTTCTTTTACGATGATCCCTTCCTTTTTAAATATTGCGCCGACCAAATCATCCGACGATGCGTACCGGATGACGAGATCCCGAAAGTCATCCAATTTTGTCATTCGGAAGCTTGTGGAGGCCACTTTTCAACGAAAAAGACGGCCGCTAAAATTCTGCAATGCAGCCTCTATTGGCCCACAATATTCCGAGATGCAAACGATGCTTGCAAATCTTGCAATAGGTGCCAACGGATGGGAGCCATTACTCGACGAGACATGATGCCTCTTACCCCCATACTCATCATTGAGATCTTCGACTGTTGGGGTATTGACTTCATGGGTCCCTTCCCCCCATCCTTTGGTTTCCTATACATCCTTGTCACGGTAGACTATGTTTCTAAATGGGTGGAAGCTATAGCTACCAAGACGAATGACAAAAAATGGTGATAAAGTTCCTGCAGGAACACATACTTTCCAGCTTCGGTGCTTCGAAGGCGATAATTAGTGATAATGGCACGCACTTTTGCAACAGGCCATTCGCGAAGCTCATGAGAAAGTATGGCATCGTTCACAAGGTTGGAACGACTTATCACCCACAAACGAATGGGCAGGCCGAACTAGCGAATCGCGAAATCAAGAACATTCTTGAAAAGTCCGTCAATCCTACCCGGAAAGATTGGTCCCTTAGATTGAACGATTCGCTATGGGCCTATCGTACCGCATATAAGAATCAACTCATCATGTCCTCTTTTCGCTTTGTGTATGGCAAACCTTTCCATCTTCCCATTGAGCTCAAACACAAGGCATATTGGGCGATTAACCAATTAAATTATGCCATGGACAAGGCCGATGAAGCCCGTAAGAGTTAGAAGAACTACGCAATGATGCGTATGAGAATGCTAAAATTTCAAAATAAAGGATGAAACTCTCTCATGATAGCATCATTCGAGGAAAAGAGTTTCTTCCCGGGCAAAAAGTTCTTCTCTACAACTCTCGACTTCATCTCTTTTCGGATAAGTTGCGGTTACGATGGTCTGGACCGTTCGTCATGAGGAATGTTTTCCCCCATGGAGCTGTTGAATTAGACGATTTAAAAGGGGGAAATACATTCAAAGTGAATGGACAATGCCTAAAGCCATATCTAGAGGTGTGTGCGGAAGAAGTCGACATCGTCTGGTTGTCGGACCCCGTTTACGGGGTAAAGTGAGCTATTGTTGCGAGGTCGTCGCACCCCTGACACGTATGGGGTGAGAGTCATGTGTGTTGAGAGTCATAGTGGGAGAGTAGATAGAACTAGGTTTCATTCGGGAAAAGCATTCGTGTGTTTCGAGAATTTTGAGTCAATGGGCGTTGACCAGCGAAATCGAGAGGGTTTTAATCCAGATTGATAGGGAGTATGTTGCGAAAGTGAAAATTTTCGGAGAAGAGAGATCGAAACTAAGTGCAGAAAAATCCAGCCCAAAAGCCCTGGGGCCAGACCGATTCCTTTAAAGGCCGGACCGGTCTTCCCTCGGACCGGTTCCTTTAATTTTAAAAAGGACCGATCCGCTAGACGGATTTTTGAAAAGTCAAAGACTCGGACCGGTCCGCCCCTACCCCGGACCGGTTCGCCTTCTGCAATTCTGAATTCTTTCCTTCCCAAGATTCACCCCCTTTCCCCCCAATCCCATTCATTCCCTCCAATCCGTTTTCCCTCCTCCCAACCCCAACCTTTCCCTCCCAAATCCACCCCCTTTTCCCTCCAAACCCTTTCCCTCTAATTCTAACCCCTCCCCTCACGCCTTCCCCTATAAATACACCCCAATCCCTCCCTTTATCTTCACACCTCCAACACAAATCCTCTCTTCTCCTTCTCTAGTTTTTCCTAGCAAAAATACTTCTTGTTTCAATGGCTCCCCGTGTTTCCCCCACCAAATATGACTCCACCGAGATCCAACCCTCCGTTCACGGCGAGTTTCGCTCCCGCCAAGAGGAGCGATGGTGCAATCAATTTTTCAGTTTAGGCCACAAACTCCATATGGAGCGCGCTGTCCAATGGGAAGGGCTGCCCAACTCCGTCACTGCCCTATTCATGGCTCGGGGCTGGTGCCGATTCCTCAACCAACCCTCGAAGTGGTTTGGGCAACCGAAGTCTGCTCCTTCTATGGCACCTTAGTTCGGAAGAGCCAATTCGAGGCCCAAGCTTACGTGGATGGGGTTGTCATCCCGTTTTCTTTGGCCCGTCTCATGGCCAAGTTGGCCGAATATTATGTCCCAGATATTCAAGAATTCACATATCCCCGTAACATCCCCCCGGTTGATAAGGATATTATCATGGCCCGCATTGCACCGAACGTGGCTTGGACGGGCAAATCGTCACTGTTGGATGCCTTAACAAGAAGGCACGCCTCACATTTAAGATTGTGTGCGCCAACATATTACAAACGTCCAACGACTCTGCCATGCGGCCCCGGAAAGACACTTTGACGTATCACCTCTTCGACCCCCACACTTCCATCCATTTGGGCCAAACTTTATACGCGGATATCATTAACACGTCCTTGGATGAGAAGGGCACCACCCCACTTCCCTATGCCCGTTTGATCACTTCCATCCTTAAGGATGCTGGCATAGCGGCGCCGATCGACCATACTCGCATCCCCGGTCCTTTCGGACAAGGGATCCGCACTAAGAGTGCCAAACAGCTAGCTGTCCTACAGGCTAGGAGGGGAGGTGATAGTGACGAAGAGGCTGCCCCAAGCGAGAGCGAGGAAGAACAAGAGACAGCTGACGAGGATGTCGAGGTGGGGGATATCGGTTCGGATGAGGAGGACGACCCAGATTTTGAGTGGGCGGGAAGCGACCTATCCGATCGAATGTCGGCGCTTGAAATGAACTTCAACACCTTTAAGACCAACTACGAGCGCGACATGGACTTAGTTCTCCGCTTCCAAGCGGACATCTATCGCCGCAAAGGGGATCCTAATGAGCCACTGCCTTCCTACTACCATAACCCCTACGATCCCAACGCGCCTGGTTCCTCCCATCCCCCACCCCGGTGAAGCATTATATGGTGTTGGGAGCTTTTTACTTGTTTTTTTCCTGTTCACAGTTGTATGCTTTTCCTTGTACTTGTAACACAATCCTGTTTGTAATAAAAAAAACTGCATTTTTCTCCATTTGTTTGTTTTATTTCTCGCACTTATTATTTTGCCTTATTTAGATTTTAGTCCTTTTTGTTTGAGGACAATGCAAAAGTCTAAGTTAGGGGGGGGGGGGGGTCACAAGTGCGTATTTCTAAAACTTCACAAATTTTCAAAAATGCCCAGAAATTTCCAAAAAAAATTTAAATCATAAAATTTTGAAAAAATAAAAAATATTTTTGTTCAAAATAAATAAAAATTGGAATTCAAAATTTTCAAAAATATCATTAAAAATCGGTTTAAAGTCTCAAGTTGTAAAATTCAAATACACAAAGCCGAAATTGATCAAAGATGGAAATTGAGCGAACATTGACGACTTAACGAATAAGTGTGGAGATTAACAAACCCGGTGAGATTCGAGCCTATCACTTTTTGCGAGTTTTTAAATCAATCCGAGTTAATTGTTCACTCAAAGTTCTTTTCAGCGGCTAAAAAGTCATCGAGGATCTCAATCCTTTTATTTTGATCGGTTACGAAAAACGTGTGTGATTTTGCTTTGAAAAACGTACCAAAAGTGATCTCTAAACTTAAATTCATCCCGAAACGCATATAGTAACGCAATTGGCATTTTGGACAATGAAGTAGGCCATCGTTTGTCACCCAAAAATATTGACCATAAAAAGTCATGAAAAATCACCCCTTTTGCAACCCAAATTGAGCCGAATAGATTTTCCCTTTCATTTGACAACCCGAAAAACCCAAATAGCCCGGAATTGTGAAAAATAGAAAAAAATTCAGAATTTCAGTCCGGAAAGTGCATAAAAAGGGGCAAGAAAAAAAAATAGATATGCTCAACAAAAATAGCAAGAAAAGAAAAGAAGTGAAAAACAGAAAAATAGAGAAAAAGAAGAAAAAATGAGCAATAGCCTGAAAAAAGCACAAATGGACATCATATATTACTTTTCCAGTTCCAACCTTCCCTACCTCTTTCATTTTACCCAATATACCTTAAAACCCGAAAAAGTCCTAACCGAGTCTAAATTGCGAAATTGGTTACCGCGTGGAGAGCTAATATACCAAAAGATAATAAAAGGAGATTAAGTGCGCGGAAAAAGAGGCAATGTTCCCATTTTTAAAATCGTAATCCGTTGATGAGATCCTTTCACCATGAAATTTCCGTCTTTCTACTTATATGTGTGACTTTGCATCCATTACATTTACTCTTTATATCATGCATACCGAGAGAATAGCCATAATCTGAGAGATTCGTTTGTGAGAGCATTTCATGAGAATTTGAAATCAAAATGAATTTTCGGATAAGTAACGTAATGATCACTTAGTGAAAATTGGCGGTTATATTTCCAGCTTCGCACACACACACACTACGGTTTGAGACTTGTAAATATGACTTGATGATGACTATTTTCTGAAAAAGTTTGAATTGCATAATTTTTGCGTATTTTGAATTTTCTTTGAGTCGAATTTTGTGGGTATATTCTCTCTAAATCCTCACGAGACACAACTCGTCCTACTAGGGTGACTTAGGGGTTTAAAGGCTTGTTGTATACGCTAAATGCAATCGCTTGCCCGCGAAAAAGGTATTCTATCCCAATAAAATGTTTTCAAGAATTAAGTCTTGCTAGGATTCTTTTACATTGCTCGGGACGTGCAAAGTTCTAAGTTAGGGGGTTTGATTAGGCATAAATTATTCCTAATTTATCCCTTGATTTAGTTACTTTTAGCACCTCGAATAATGTAATTGAGTTGACTTTATCTCATAATCTTACTACTGACTGATCCTAACGAGTACACCGAGTTCTGGTATTTCATAGTGATTTCACAGGTATTTGATGTCAAGAAACGGAAAAAAGAAACCGGAAGAATCAAGAAAGAAAGAAGGAAAGTCAAAAGGGCAAAAGTGTAAATTCCATCCGAAATTCGAATGAGGTACCTAAAGAGAAGTTGAAGAGATCTCATCAACAAACACATAGGAATAAACAGAACCTCAATCGGAGTCCCGGAGCAGAAGATATAAGCAGTCAAAGTTGAGCCAAAAAGTCAAATAGGTGGACCGGTCCGCTTTGCCAAACTCCAGAAGACCCCGGATCACAAGCAAACCGAAGAAGACAAAAATAAAAAGAACCGGTCCGACCCCAGACTGGTTCGCCCCAAAATAAAAAGAATCGATCCGCTTCAGAGGCAGACCAGTCTGCCTAAGGCCCAGACCGGTCCGGGTATCGAGATTTGCAAATCTAATCTTCTCCCAAAGAATCCTAGTGCAGATGAAATTCCTAAATTCATAGAGGGTATAAAAACCCATTTTATTGTTATTATTGGTACAGGGATTTTAGGGAGAATAATAGATTTTTCCTTTCTTTTCCAGCAAACCCTAGTTTAGATACAATTTCCATTTTAATTCCAAGATTGAAGCTTTATTCAGAATTTATTTGATTACCAATTTTATTCATTGCTGTTGTTACTGCCTTGGTAAGAATTAGTGAGTAATTCTCTCTTTTCAATTCTATTCTACATCAATTCATAAGTTTTCTTTAGATTAATCATGAATTCCTTCACATCAAACATTGTTTTCATAAACTTCAGCATGCTAGGCTAGGTTTTCTAAGACCGGGATACATGAACCCAGCCTGATGTGTTAATTGCACGTGTATAACATTAATCCTCTGAATTTAGTGATTGATTACAACCGTATTGCGTAGCAACATAACATTTGTAGGTTTTTATATCTCGTTTGCCTCTGGGTAATCGTTATGATTTAGAATGCAATTCGAGTGTTACTATCGCGATACCGATTTACTCGTCCTCAGATTAAGTATGAACCTCGTATACGTAATGCTTGGGAGTACAAAATTTCGGGTCAAATTAATCAGTTAAATTTACGATTAGTATTATAACTTCAATACACTAGGGTTGGGGGATTGTATTCCCGTCCTATTTTTCCCATCACTTAGGTTAAAAGTTTTAATTCATCTTTCAATCATATTTTAGGTAACTTAGTCTAATTGCATCTTTTTATAATTTCATACTTGCATTTAGTTGTAATCAATTCCCAAAACCAAATCATTTTCCCTTTCTTTTTAGAGTCAAAGTTAGGATTCCTTCGTCTTTTCCCTTCGTCACAACTTCGTTGTCCTTTTTCCCTGAGGATCCATACCTGACTTACTGGGATTATTACTTGAGTGACAGGCTTGCACTTGAGCCTAGAGGGAACACATTTCTGAGACACATTTTCAGTCGTGTCAGATGTTGAAGAGTTGATTGACATGGTGGAGGCTATAAAAGAAGCCTTCACAGGAAATGCATATATTTTTCATAAGTCGCTTTTAGATGCGGAGAAGCCATTGTATGAAAGATGTAAAAAGTATACAAAGTTATCCGCTATCGTCAAGCTATTCAATCTTAAAGTGAAGAGTGGGATGTCCGATAAATGCTTTTCAAATATGCTGTCAATCGTTGCCGACATGCTTCGGGATGATAATGTATTTCCTTCATCCAATAATGAGGCAAAACGTTGCTTATCGATATACGGAATGAACTTTCAGAAGATACACGCATGCCCTAATGACTGTATACTCTATAGAAAAGAGTATAAAGAAGTTGTTGAATGCCCCACTTGTGGAACATCCAGGTTCAAACATAAGAAGAATTTGAAAGAACAAAAAAGGGAAGAGGGGAAACAAGGTGTTCATGTGAAAGTGTTATGGAACTTTTTACCCATTTCGAGATTCAAAAGGTGGTTTCAATCTAAAGAGACCGCTAAGTCTCTGACATGGCATGCAGATGATAGAATTGTTGATGGTTTGTTGCGTCACCCAGCAGACTCACCAACTTGGAAATTAGTTGATGAAAAGTGGCCCGATTTTGTAGCAGAACCAAGAAATCTTCAATTAGAACTATCATCGGACGGAATTAATCCTCATAGTTCCCTTAGTAGTAGTTACAGTTGTTGGCCGGTCATGTTGAACACATATAACTTTAAATCGGAATTGTGTATGAAAAGAAAGTTTACAATATTGACTATATTGATATCGGGTCCAAAATAACTGGGAAATAATATAGATGTTTATTTGGCTCCATTAATAGAAGATCTGAATTCCTTGTGGCATGAATGAGTTAAAGCCTACGACGCCTTTCGACAAGAATCTTTTACTTTGAGGGCAATACTATTTTGGACAATTAATGATTTTCCAGCCTATGGATATTTATATGGAAGTGTTATTCAAGGCTATAATGCTTATCCAATATGTAGTGAAAAAATGTATTCCATCAGATTACAACACTGTGGCAAGTGCGTTTATATGGGACATAGGAGATACCTTCCATAAAGCCATCCATTTCGAAGACAAAAAAAGGCTTTTAGTGGTGAGCAAGAGTTCCAAGCCTTCCCTGAACCTTTAAGTGGCGAACAAATATTGATGAAAGTTGAGAGACTTAAGGTTGCATGGGGAAAGAAGGCAAAAAAGGTGAGGGCGGTTAAATTGAAGAAATCATTAAAGCGTAAGAGACCGAGGAGGGTAGCTAATGGGGTTGAAAAAGGCGGTCCTAGTAACAATAGGGTTGAAAATTTTTGGAAGAAGAAATCGATATTTTTTTAACTATCTTACTGGAAGGATTTTCCTATTCGACATAACTTAGATGTCATGCACATTGAAAAGAATGTCTGTGATAGTATCATTGGAACCTTGCTTAATATTCCAAGAAAAACAAAAGACGGGGTGAAGTGTCGCCTCGACCTTGAAAAATGGGCTTAAGAAGTGAGTTAGCACCGCAGGTTAATGAAAAAAGGACATACCTATCGTCAACATGTTATACGTTATCGAGAGAGGAAAGAAAAATGTTCTGCCAAACTTTGAATTACCTTAAGGTCCCGAATGGGTAATCTTCTAATTTTAGAAGCCATGTCTCTATGGAAGATTTGAAATTGTATGTCTTAAAGTCTCATGATTGTCATATTCTAATGCAACAACTTCTTCCAATTGCAATTCGATCGGTGTTGCCAAACATGAGAGATATGCGATCATGAGAGTATGTTTTTTCTTCAATGCCCTTTGTGCCAAAGTAGTCGACTTACAAAAACTAAAAGAAATTCAGAATGAAATTGTGATCACATTGTGTTTGCTGGAAAAATACTTTCCACCATCCTTCTTTGACATTATGGTGCATTTAATGGTGCATCTTGTGAGGGAGGTCGAACTTTGCGGTCCTATTATCTTTCGATGGATGTACCCAATTGAAAGGTTAGGTCAATTTACTTTACTATTATGTATTAATATAAGTAAATAAGTGTATCGATTTAGTTTTCTTTTTAATGTGTTAGGTACATGAAAGTATTAAAGGGTTATATGAGAAATCGTAATCACCCAGAAGGTTGTATTGCTCAATGTTATATAGCAGAAGAAGCTATTGAGTTTTGTTCTGAGTTCTTATCGAAATTAGATTCAATTGGAATTACGGCTAGGAAGGATGATGATAAACCGATAAGAGGTTCGGATGTCATTGAAGTTGATCGCATGCCCTTGGAGCAAGCACATCTTCATGTGTTACATAACACGAATGACGTTCAACGTTATATAGAGTATAACTTTCCTAACTTCCCATTAATATGAAGTTAGTTCCTCACATACTTATATATATATATATATATATATATATATATATATATATATATATTAATAACTACTGTTGCGTTACTCATTAATACCATGTTAAGGAGCATGAGCAGTACTTGAAAGAAACCCATCCTCGAAAAGGGAAAAATAAGAAGTGGCTTGTAGAGCAGCACAACCGCCCATTTATCCATTGGTTAAGTAAAAGGGTATGATTTAGGGACATGTTGACTTAACCACCACTTTAATTTTCATTACATTTTACCCATTATTTAGTTTTCTTTTAAACAATGCAACTGTTTTTTTATTTATTAGTTGCAAATCTTAGTGAAAAACAATTTCGAAGTCTAATACCAACTACTGGAAAATAGTGGTAGAGTGTAAAGTAAAACTAAATAGTTGGTGAGGTCTAATATTAAAAACTAAAGTGGGAATAAAGACGAAATATCCCCTTACTTTAATATGTTAATTTGAATTTTTTTTGTAAGTAACTAAAATTCTTATATTAATCGGTTGCTCTCGAAGAAGAACTCCCAAACAACAATATCTCAGATGACTTAAAATGGATTGCTCGTGGACCTCGTCGAGACGTCATTAAAATTCACGAATATGTCATTAATGGTGTTCGTTACCTAACAAAGGATTGCGATGATGCACGAGTAACCCAAAACAGTGGAGTAAGCCTAGTTACTAAGATTTTGAAGATAGCTAGTGCAAAGGACAAAAATCCAGTTCGTACCGATATGGTTTTCTACGGTGTCATAAGGGAGATATGGATACTTGACTATTTTTCAATTCAGATTCCTTTATTCAAGTGTGATTGGGTTGACAAAAAAAACGAAATTAACATAGACGAGCTTGGTTTTACATCTGTTGATCTTGATAGAGTTGGTTATAAATCCGATTCTTTCATCTTAGCCTCTCAAGCAAAACAAGTTTTCTATGTTCCGGACCAAATGAATCCTAAATATTCAATTGTATTGTCAACTCCTAAAAGGGATTACTATGATAAAGATGATGAAGATGATCTCAATGATGGATGTCTCGGGGATGATATTTGCACTATAGTTTTGCCAACTATTGAATCCTTTGACGTGGTTGAGGAATCTTTCGAAACTTATATGCGTGAAGATTGTGAGGGGACATGGATAGATAATACACCAACATAATTGTGTTAGACGATGTTATGGTGCTTAATGTTTAAATTGTTCTTTATTATTAGTTATAGTTGCTTAAAATGTTAGCTTGTTTGGTGACGTTGTCCAACTTTTTAGTCTTTTTTGTGTGGAAGCTACAACAGTTGATTATTGGAAATTGAATATATGGAATATGGGCTATGTGATATTTATTCTAGACTATGGATTATTATTTTCTGCTTAATATTTTGACAATTGTGCTCTTGTACATTTAAATTAACATAGGATAAAATGGTGAATTTTAATTTGTGGTACATTTCAATAATTGTATTGTTTGAGTATTTACGACTTGTATTGATGACATCTATATTATTGCTCTTTTTTTTGTTTTAACAACTCGATTTCTTTAACTTGAAATGGAAGACATTGATCTCGAACCCGTGGATAAACCTTCACAATATAGTAGTAAAGGTAGAGGTGCGGCGAAGCTAAAGCGATTGACTAAAATAAAGAGCAGTGAAGAACATATAAGAGTTTTACATAATGATCTTGGGCAACCAATAAGTACTAGAAAAAAAAGAATTATCAAGTTATGGGGGTTTGATGGTGAAGTGCTTTGTGCCGATAACTTATCCAAGTTGGCCTAAAGTGCCAATCAAATTGAAGAGTGATTTGTGGGAGGCAATACATGTATATATATATATATATATATATATATATATAGTTGTTATATATATTTGTGGGGATCATGATGATAATTCACGGATCCAACCCTCATTCATTCCTACAAGAACAAAACAGTTCATGGACTGATTTTTAATACACTGTGGTCAGTCTAAAATTTCAAAAAATAAACAAACAAAAACAAAATATAAGCATGCATCTTGAATAAAATGCATCTCAGAAGCATACATATTTTGATGAAAGAGTGGTCATAAAGGAGAAATTTACCAGATATGTACAAACCATAAAATACATTTCATTTTACAAACAAATAAATATATAGATATTATGGTTTCCTATCAAAAGTTGATTGTATGATCAGGTGAAGAAACCAATTTGGTTAGGTTAGACAGTTCGAAAAGTACGCCAGATCAACGAAGAAAAAGAGAAACATTTTAAATTCATTTTTGGCATTGTAGGTATATTTTCATTGTCCATTGGTAACATACACCCCCTAACAGCTCCACCAAAACCTGTCTTCACACCCCCCACCCCCCGTAACAAAAAAGACAACGAGTGATTTCTGACCAAGCTATCCTCGAACTTCGCAACTTGTTTATCCCAAAAAATCATAACTCCCCTCCCCTGATGAACCACATAAGTCAAATGTACACCACTAACGTGCCCCCCCCACCCCCCACCCCACACACACACAAGAAAAGAAAAAAAAATTGGGTCACCACCTTACTCATCCTACTAATCTTGGTCTCTTGCAAACACAAGACATATGATCTCCATAAAGAAATCTCCCTCCTAACAATAGTATGATTGTCAAGGTCATATAACTCCATGACATTCCACAAAATAATTGTAATACCCCATACTTTTATGGCTAATTCCCTAATTACGAGGATGATCCTCCCAAAAACCCCTAATCCAATTAATACTTGGTCGAAATATTTTGCCAGTGTACTCATGAATAATACAACCCAAGAACCTGATCTTAAGAAACCCATTACATTCAAGGTAGAGCCTGTTATAATCTTTTCCAATGAAGATATTTTTGCCCTAACTTAACCATTCAAACACTCGATTGTTGGCAAATTTTAACATGGTAGGCCATCAATTGAGATCATTCGCAAAACCTTTGAAGCCTTTTCTTGTAAAACCTGCCTATACAATTGGATTAATAGATTCAAAACACATATTGATCCGATTCGAGTGTGAAGAAGACCATGTTCGACTTTGGTTATAGGATCAATGGTTTATAGGAAAATCTCTTATGCGTACATTTAAATGGTCAGCTGACTTTAAACAAGGGGAGAAAAGTCCTATTGTGCCTGTGTGGATAAACCTACCTAAATTACCCATACAGTTATATGAGAAATCTTCCCTATACTCTATTGCACAATTAATAGGAAAATCATTGAAATTGGATGCATCTACTGTATCAATTTCTAGGCCAATCATGAAAATTATGTGTAGAAATAAATCTCCTCAAAGAAAGAATTCACGGGATTTGGATAGGATGTGGTAAAAAAGGATTCTAGAAAAAAATACCTTATGAAAATATTCCTTCCTTTTGTAAATATTGTAAGAAAAAGGTCCATCACGAAGAAAAATGTATGATTAAGTATCCTAATACCCAAAATCCCCTAAAAAAATTCACAAAAATTCAAGACACAGGGATGACAGTAACATCAAATCCTATTTCTAATTCCAAGAATTAGTAAGATCCTGAACTGAACCTACAAATTCCAAATAATTCAGTTACTTCAATTACTAATAGTGGCAGTAAAGAAAACCATATTGAAGTTATCCAGAAGTCTCCATTAAATTATGAAGAAGATGAAAAAGAAACATCGGACTATGAAATCCCAAAAGACCAAGCATATGATAAAGTTCAACATACAGAATACTCATCAGAAGAAACTTTAAAAGTAGATCAATATAACTTTCTCCAAAAGGTTCTGATCTCCCCAAGTATGATACAAATTTAACAGGTCGAAAAGGCTACCATTCAAAGAATAGACCTAGTTTAGAACGAGTATGTGTGGAAGTGGACTTAACAAAGAAGAGCCCTAGGAGAATTTGGATAGGTAGTGGGGAGAATGTCTTCTGGTAACAGGTAATAGTGTAGAATATGCTAAAATATTGTACATGCTTCTTTACAAAAGGACGTGAAGAAACTTCGTGTATATTTAATTTAAATGTTCAGTCAGTAGGAGGTTCCTGGAAAGGATATGAGCAATCATCAAGGCAGGTGAAAAGTCATCAAGTATACAAGGCAATACTGGACAAAAGTAAGATAGTTGTGCCAGAAATTGAAGAAGTCAATAAGGTTGGCGAGAATCAGGAAAAATACTCAAAAGAAAGTTTAGACCTTCAAATTCTAAAGCCTGTTTAATCCAAGAAAGTATTTATAATGGTGAACGACCAGAATAAAGTAGGTTAAGATCAATTCATTGAAATTTTAGAGTTCAAATCAGTAGAAGATGTAGAAGAAGGAGAAATGTTAGAAGATCAACTGATTCCTCAAAGTGATTAAGAAGATGTATAAGAAGGTAAAGATTTAATTCATCAAAGGGTCTTGATAATCTTAAATTAGATTTTATTACAGGAATGCAGTCACCATAATAGGTATTCAAGAACATATAAAAAAAAATCAGCATTGTGATATCATTATTGAAGAGGTTATGGTGTTTGATAACTATAACATATCCCCTAGAGGAACTGAATTATCGGATTATGAAAAGCACAAAGAAAGCTTTAAATAGTATCACTTAGACATTGAAGAAGACTCAAACAATCAGCTTAAAGTGGAAGATATAAAAAAAAATTGGGTCAATTTTGATGAGAAGTGGAAGAAGGTCATTAACAAGAAAGCTACAAAAAAAGAGGATAATTTACATGGGAATCAACTTCCTATTTTTTATCTGCCTAACAGAGGTAAACCAAAAATCAATCTAGCATCAAGGCTTTTGATCCGATTTTCAAAAGGATTACCAGTTCTAGTGGAAAGGTTAAATCATTAGCTTATTATCAAATCTCTTAAAATAAAATTTTCATTTGCTTGAATGCTAGGGGAGTTGCAAACAAGGCAAAAAATAGAAGAATAAAAAAGTTAATCAGATCTTACTCTCTGCTAGAAATAGATTTGTTAGAACCTAAGGTACGCTCTACAAAAGTTCTTAAATATCAACAAAAATGGAGATTTGAACATAGTAACTACAACTAATATAATAAAATCAAGTTTATGTGGTCAGTGAATTCAACATTTTTATGATTAAAGATGACGATCAGGTGTTATGTCTACAAATTGATTGGTCATCGCTAAATAAACAATCTATATTCTTTAGTCTATGCAAAGTGTTCAGCAGAAGGTAGAAAATATCTTTGGGATCTCCTTGAAGATATTTACCAACAATGTCTAGCCCATCCCCTTCTAGTGATTGGTGATTTTAACGTAGTGTGCAATGTTGGATAAAAAGTGGGAGGAAATGAAGTTGATTTTAATGTTTCTCGGGAATCTAGTGATATGATCGCAAGCTGTGATTTGAATGATCTAGTATATGAGTGATCCAGATATACCTGGTCTAATAACAGAGTAGTTGGAACTATTTCTTGTAGACTTGATAGAGGCCTTTCCAATAGCCCATGGATCCTTGAATTCTCTAACACTCATATCTCCCATCTATATAAGAACTGTTCAGAATATTGTCCACTCTTGTTGTTAATCAAAACTCCCGTTGATGATTGCCCAAAACCTTTTAAATTTTTAAATATGTGGTGTTTAGACAACAACTTAAATAGTGTAGTAGAGGAATCATGGAACATCCCTGTAGAATCAGGCCCTATGAAGTGCTTTGCTCTAAATCTTAAAAGGCTTAACGAGAAGCTTAAAGAGTGGAATGACACTCATATCAAAAACATCTTTCAAAATGTAAAGGAGTTAGAGGATGAAATGTTGATTAGGGAGTATTCTTTTGAAAATAATAATTCTGTGAAAATAATAAGTGAAACCCAAGAATGCAAAGACAAATTAAATCAAGCTTTGATGATGGAGGATATATTTTGGCAGAAAAATCTAATCTTAAATGACTTAAGGAGGGTGATGTGATTCAAAATTGTTCCATACTTCTGTCAAGGCTAAGAGAAAAATGCAGTTGATAAACCAAAATACAGGATATCAATGGTAATGTGGAGGTTTCTAAATAAGGTATAGTTAACGTTTTCATTAAACACTTCCAAGATCAATGGTCTGCATAATTTATTAAGTTTAATAAAGCTAGACTCTAAGATGATCTCAACTACAAAGAATGAAGCTTTGGCAGCCATTTCACAAGAGGGAGAAATCTTCAAAGCAGTTCAGAATCTCAATGACGATAGTGCCCCTAGGCCAGATGGATATAGAGGCAAATTTTTTGTCAAATTATGGGATATAATCAAATTAGACTTCACAAAGGCCATTCAAGCTTTATTTCTTGAGGCTAAAATGCTAAAAAATTGGTATAGCACTATCATTATGCTCATACTAAAGGTATCTCATCCCAAAACCTGTGTTAATATCAGACCTATTAGTCTCTGTAACTTTTCTAACAAAGTACTTCGTTAGAAATTATGCAGTGCACTCTAAAATTCCTCGCTTTATTTTAATACATTGCTAAATTTTTATGTGATTATTTTTCATAATTTAGGTTAGAGAATGTAGGTTGGCTATTGGCAATAAAACTAACATCGTTGCCGAGGGGATCGTATTCGATAGGAATGGACCGAACGAGAAAATTCATAATATAGCGCTGGGATAAAATAATGTTCGGGTTTACATTTATAAAGTTATTTCTTCTTGTGCCATCCTCCCGATACATGTTCCAAGTGAAATGTATTTTGTGAAAGAGGCTATTGGGTCATATGTTGCTTGGCCTAAAGAGTTAGTGCTGTTGGGATTTGAGGTAAACCATTGGTTCTTATGTTTATCTATAAGTTTATGTTTGTACTATGAATGACATTGCTTTCTGACATTTTACATGATTAAATGTAGAATGAAATGGAAGTTGGGAAAAAGCAGGCCATGAGAAAGAGAAGGATATCTTCGGTGAAAGTAGATGTGATATAGTAAACAAGAATATTGATTGCGATTTGATAACCGCCTTCACCCATAATTTATTTATAATGAAGACGAATCAAATAACGATTCCACTGGAGAAAGAGATATTTGGAGAAGATAAGGATCAATGCTATGTTTTTAAAAACGATTTGTTGGACTTTTGTGCATTGAAGCCTTTATATGTAACGTGCATTGTTGCATACATGATGTATAACTTGATTTAATCGTGTTATTTAAAATGCGTAGTGACTAATTTAGTTACTTACTTTTACAGGTTCTTGTATGATAAGTTTCAGTGCTCCCGAGAAGAGTTTCAATTCTTCAATCCCGAGTCTTTCAATGGTACAAAAAAATTTGGTTTAACTCGACTTATTGGAAAAAGGTTGGGGAATGCAAAAAAAAGTCAGATTTGTTTCATTCCTTACAATCTCGAAGATATGTAAGTAGTTAAATTAATTTTTTCCACATGAATAAATAAATCTTTATTATATTATGTACTATATAATTATGACAAAATTCATTTTACAGGTTCCATTGGGTATTGATTGTCATTGATTTGTCCACAAGAACTATTTAGTGGTTGGATTCATTGAATAAGGTACCGAGTGACAAAGATAAGATGTATATCACTACGTGAGTATAATATAATTTTTAATTTTGTTTGACATGCATTATGAGTACATTATTCTTGCGATATCCTAATACACGTCTTTGAATTCTCTTTACATGTAGTGGGATTAACACATTGAACATCGATGGGAAAAGGCATAACGCATCATGGAGTTGTATTAAGGTAAATTTATCATATAGTTGTTGTTATATAACATGTATAACTAACATACAGTTTTCCATTGAAGATATAGAAGCCCTTGCATTAACTTTCAAATATCCCATCATTGGGGAAGTTATCACATGGTAGACCCCCTCTAAAAGTGATCCGAAAAATCTTTCTCTCTTTCTCCCTAAAGGCTTCTTAGTCTATAGGTGTTCTTAATGGGAAACACATTCTTATAGGAATGAATTATGAAGAGGATTTCATTCATAATTTATGGTTGAGAGACCAATGGTTCATTCATAAATAACCAATGAAAACATTTAATTAGTCCCCAAACATCAAAGTCGATGAAGAGATTCCTATTGTTCCAGTTTGAACAAGATTTATAAATCTTCCTATCCACTTATTCGTAACATTCTCTATTTATTCAATCGCTAATATCTGTATCTAGTAAAGATCAAAGAACCATATCTAAAGCCCTGGGGGGTCATTGTACCCTTTAGGCCACAAAGTATTATCTAAACCCTTTAGGCATGACACATTATTAAGCTTACAACAACAATTGAGAAAATATTCATCGTAGAAGAATTTAAGATTGCGGATGTTACAAGGCAAGCCTCTAGCAAACCTCAAAGTCCTTGACAACTATCAAGTCTAGCAGTAAATTAAGTGCATAAGATAACAATAACTGAAACTATAAGAAATTAAGCTACAATTCAATTAATGCTACGAAGTAGCATCCTAGTCAATATCTCCATCTTCGTCCAGGCTTGTCTCAGTCTCGTCGTCCTTTAAAGAAGTAGCTACTGTGTCCTCTTCCATTTGTTTCCTATCCAGTTTTGCAACCTCTTTCATAGGGATTTTCGGATGGTACCTTAATAAGCGCACTCCATTTGAATATGACAAACAAATTAAATATTCGGATCAACTATTTACTCTCTCTGCACTTTTTTGTATTCCATGACAAACAAATTGGTTATCTCTTATGTGTGTGACATAAGCTATTAGAGCAGGGTTATCTCTTGTTCAACTTCCAGATGCGACGTTCCTCTGGGAAATGTCAATCCTCATTCTTTCTTCTTCTTTATACAATAGTTGGCGATGAATTCGATACTTTTAGTTAATGTGATCATCAAACCTAAGCCTTTAATCCCTTTTAGTCATTTGTATTGGAGAGATAAGATATCGAGGTGTCCAAATTACGAGTTATTATGTCTAACGACCGATAGAGGTGGATCTCCCACTATTTTCCAAAGAGTTAATTAAGAACATGTTTGAAGTAGAGGGTGAAAGGGGCCTATTATTAGTTCCTGAATCTATGAGAGAAAATAGACGTGCCTTAGAGATCAAACCTCCCCACTAGATGACTAAATTAGTACCACAAGGGTGATATGATCGGTTTGTTGGAGGGCCTCATCTTATTTCTCTTCACATTCTACTGGATGATCTATTTTCTCTATAACAGGAGTAAGGATCCTTGGCTCTTTTAAGAGAATGAACTCCATGACTATGAAAGTTCAAGATACAATAGTTAGTTTATAAGAAGTGTATGGCCATGACGAATAATGTGATGTCATCAATGGTGATCATAGTTTCAGCGATGATTTTTATGACAGGTGATGACATGTATAGGGGGTTGCTGTTTAAAAGTGTGAGTGTGTACTCATCCTCGGTTTGGGATGATTGAGGACTATTAAGGTGGATATGTCAATGTTTGGGGTTGGAGTGTTTAATGAGGCTCCGAGCGCCAACGATGTCTTGAAAATCTGCATATATGCTTGCATATATTCTGCATATATGCAGATATATGCAAGCATATATGCAGATATATGCAAGCATATATGCAGATATATGCATATATGCAATCATATATGCATATATATGCATAGGAATCAAGAATTAGTGAACTTGCTTATATGTTGCATATATGCAGATATATGCATATATGCTGCATATATGCAATCATATATGCATAGGAATCAAGAATTGTGGACTCGCTTCCCCATTGGTGAAGAACAATGAGAAGGAGATGGCGCCTGCTCATTCGCTTCCATCCGGTTCAGGGAGAACATAACTCATTATCAACGGAATGGATGGGTATTTCGGGTCTAGGGAGGCGTAATCGAGAGATCGATATGAAGAGCTTTCATGCATTAACACATATGTAACAGCGATTGGAATCAAGTGTTTTTTAGTAGGCTAATGATTGGTTTTTTCCTCTGCTTCTTATATCCGTCCCCCCTTATCCGCTCTTGTATAGTAAGGGGGATCAACAAGGGACTTAGAGACCAAACTAACTCCTGCTTCAGTCTATGTCTCCACCACACCTCTTCCCTAATCTTCTCCGATTCCCTGCACAGGAACATTCTTTGATGGAATACTTGGACTTGTATTGGAAAAGGTGAGAGGGAGATCATGAAACAAGGCATAAGATCTTTCGAACTTTCCCACGCTCATCCAAACAGGCCTCAAAAAGCGATCGAAAAGCGAAGCCCTTCCTTCCAATCCAAGCCGGCGAAGCCGCCCCTATATCTAACCACCGCTCACCCCGATCACAACTATGACGTCATTCCTTGCGGCAACCATTGGAATATTACAGAACGATCTAAAGAGGGTCATAGTTTATTCAACTTGCAGTTAATTAGTCTATATGATCTTTTCTTACGGCATCTCTAACTATTCGGTTAGCGTCTTCACTTAATGAATCATGCATTTTTCAAAGCATTACTATTCCTGAGTGCAGGTTCGGGTGATTCATGCCATGTCGGATGAGCCTCTTTGTGTTGGCCATGGAAGCACATAGAGATTGAGCATAGTGAGCTGAAGGCCTAATGAAAAACGTCGCTAATGCCGTTTAACACAAGGTTAAACTGTATAAGCAACTCCGAATGTTTGTTGGAGAAACCCTTTTCTTTTGAAAATAAAAATTATAAACAAGATTTGTTTACAAAGAAACTTATGTACGAGAGTAATTAAGATTGTATAATCAGTTTTTAAAACTAAGGCAGTTTCAAAAATTCAGCACACTTATAGAATGAGATGAGTAGATGAAGATAATCAACACAATGATTTTAACGTGGTAAAACCTCTCCCAACAGAGGAAACATCCACGGTGACTTCTAAGTCACAAAAGAAAAAATCCACTAATAACAAAAATCAGTTACAGACAATACAACATGCAAGCACACAAATCAACCTATTCTAAGTTTAGGAATATACCCCCTTTGGTGTCCTTCTAACTTCTCATAGATCTAATTTGTTGATGATGTTCCTCCAGTTTGCTAACTTTCTTTGCTTTAGCTTCTTTACGTCGACTCAATGATTTCAGATCTTAAACACAACACTTCCAGTGTAGTAGTGTGTTAAGTGTTAGTGTAGTGATTCCTATTCACATGCATGAACTCACACACACTTAGATTTACAAACAGTCCTAGTAAATTACATATAAAGTCAATATGCAGTGATTTTAATTTATTTCTTTCTCGCAGAACTCAAATCCTTTTTGACCTTTAAAGATAACCCAGATTCCACGGAGATCTTGCTTTAGAAATCGGTCAAGACCTTAATCAATCTCTTTTGAAAACATTTATGAGATTGAAAACCCTCTAAGTGCGAATCCAACTAGGTCGGGATTAAGTTTCGTAAGAAAAGAAACTAGAAAACATTTTAAAACCAAATCAGTAAGATTTTCTTAAATCAAGTATAAAAAATGCAGATCTAGTGAAAATGTAACATATAGTATGTAGATCTAACGTTTCTATGAAAGAGAAACTAGATCTTCACACGAATGTTTAAGTTGTGTACAAGATCTAAAGATCAAGAGGTTACAGCAACACAAGAACAAACCACTCTCTCTCACAAACACTCAAGGTTGTGTTTGGGGTTGAATGTACGAAGGTTTGTTTCTGAGAAGATGAACTGTTTAGAGTTAGGGTTAGGGTTTGGCTAATAGGTTCCCCTTTCTCTCTCTTCTCTCTTTTCTTTTCTGTCTTCTCTCTCTCTTCTCTCTTATTTTTTTTCTCAGAAAGACGAATGCCCAAAAGTTCTCTAAGGCTGAGAAGTGGAGGGTATATATAGGGCTGAGGGAAGGTTCTGGATGCTCGAGGCAAATCAAGGGCTGAGATCAAGTCATGCCAGCTTTGACTTGATCCAAAGGTTATAAAACAGCGGTGGTTTAAAAGAACTGTGATTGGTTGAAATGCATAGCACCGGGATTAACCAAGAACACATGCAGACCCTAGATAAGGAATGATCCAACGATCAACAATCATCCATCCAACCCTCTCACATAACAAACACAAATACATTCACCCGGGGGATGACAAGTGTTGGCTTGTTAGAGGCTCTCACACGCGCATCAAAATAATTACAAAACATCACCCTGAAGTCTCTAGCGCTTTGAGATCGTACCCAACCAAACATTTCAGTGAAAAATGAAGTTTCTAAAATAGGATATTAACCCCACAAACTATATTAACCCATTTTATTAATAAAAACATTTATTAAAAAAATGTTTAAAAAAGTTTAAAAAGGTTTAAAAAATATTTAAAAATTCCCAAAAAATTATTAAAGCTCCAATTCAAGGGGAATTAAACACACACTCAATTTTAAGGAATATGAACACATGTATGCACTTCTAATTGTGTGTAGTGTGATTCATTTTATACCATCATGGATCATTGAAGAGGATTAGAGAGATAGGTTCTGAGGCTTTTTGGATTCTAGGATAGACAACCAATTTTATCAATATGTCCAAATTAGTTGAGTACTTATACAATGTTGACTTAAGCAAGTCAAAGATATAAGGTGCTTCAATCTCCCCCTTTGGAAATATGAGACAAAATCTCCTTTGAGTTAGCTTAAAACTCGTAGGGAACAAAACAAAAAATAAAACCTAGTCCTATACAAAAGATACTATCTACCCAATTCCTAGAAAGTCAAAAATTACATAACTCAACTATTTACAAATTTTTACCCTAGAAACGGTAGACAATCAGTAGAAGAGATTCCTGCAAATATGCACACTAAGATCAAGCAGTTTAGATGAAATGTGAACAAAAAAATGAACTCATAAAACTCAAATTTCTCCCTCATTTTGTCTCAAATGGACAAAGGGTAAAACTTAAAGTCTTGAGAGTTTAATCAGTGCATACCATGCCTATAGAATTACGCAAATATAGAAATCTGTAATAGTCCAAAGGTTTAGTGAACATGTCTGCAAGTTGCAGATCAGTGGGAAGGTAATGAATTTCTAATTCCTTAGTTTCAACATGTTCGCGTATAAAATGATGCCTTATTTTAATATGCTTAGTTCGCGAGTGTTGAACCGGGTTTTTAGATATGTTAATGGCGCTTTGATTGTCACAATACAATTGTAATTGGTCTTCTTTAATCCCATAATCACTTAACATCTGTTTTATCCATAATAATTGGGCACAGCAACTTCCAGCTGCTATATATTCGGACTCAACCGTAGATAAAGATGTGCAATTCTGTTTTTTGCTACTCCAACCAACTAAATTATTACCGACATAATAACAGGCACCTGAAGTACTTTTACTATCATCAGTACAACTGACCCAATCAACATCAGTATACCCTATGATGGTGCTACAGGTATCCTTAGTGTACCTAAGTCCAAGATTAAGAGTGCCTTTTATGTACTTTATTATACGTTTTACACTCGATAAATGACTCTCTTTAGGGTTATTCTGGTAACGAGCACATAGACATACAACATACATTATGTCTGGTCGTGAGGCAGTTAGATAGAGTAGGCTACCAATCATACTACGATAGAGTGTGGAATCAACTGACTTTCCAGTTTCATCTTTACATAATTTAACAGTAGTACTCATAGGCGTTTTGGCGACTTTAGCATTATCTAAACCAAATTTCTTAACCAGGTCTAAGGCATACTTGGTTTGAGAGACAAAAAGTCCATCAGAATTCTGTTTCACTTGAAATCCTAAGAAAAGTTGTAGCTCCCCCATAAGGGATATGTGAAATTCCTTATGCATACAAGCAAAAAAGGATTTAACTTCAGATGGTGAAGTAGACCCAAAGATGATGTCGTCTACATAGACTTGGGCTATAATAATATTATTGTCAAAATGTTTGACAAAGAGAGTCTGGTCATTTCCTCCTCTCTTAAAACCCTTATCCAACAAAAAGTTGGAAAAGGCGTTCATACCAAGCTCTAGGAGCTTATTTTAAGCCATACAAAGCCTTTTTTAGACGAAAGACATGATTAGGGTATTTAGGATCAATGAACCCTTTGGGTTGTTCTACATATGTCTCTTCGGACAGAATTCCATTTAGGAAGGCAGATTTGACGTCCATTTGATAAAGTGTGAATTTTAAGTAACACGCTATGGCGAAAAGAAGTCGAACATATTCAAGACGAGTGACAGGGGCAAATGTCTCGCTGAAATCTATTCCTTCTATTTGAGAGTAGCCTTGAGCAACAAGTCTAGCTTTGTTTCTAAGGATTACCCCATTTTCATCAGATTTGTTCTTGAAAATCCAACGTGTTCCAATAACATTTTTATTTTGAGGCCGAGGTACAAGATACCAGACATCGTGAATGACAAATTGTAAAAGTTCTTCCTACATAGCAGAAATCCAGTGTGTGTCATTCAATGCTTCATTAACATTTTTCGGTTCCACAAGGGAGACGAAACATGCATAATTAGCATAATTTCTTAACTGGGATCTAGTACGAACTGGCTCATTAAGATTACCGACCACGTTGTCAATGGGATGATCTTTAGATACCCATCCAGGTACTTCTGGACTCTCAATAGGTAATGAGTCATCTATTTCTGGTGAATCAGTTTTGAAATCATTTTCAGATTCAACCACAATAGGTGATTCAGATATCTTATTTTCGACAATAGTGTCACTTACAATTACATTTATCGATTCCATAAGGGCCTTAGTACGCAGATTGTATATACGATAAGCACGACTATTTGGAGAGTATCCTAAGAAGATGGCTTTATCACCACGAGTTTCGAATTTAGACAGATGCTCTCTATCTTTACAGACATAACACTGACTTCCAAAGGTTCTTAGGTATTTCAGATTAGGCTTCTTACCGTACCACAACTCATAAGGGGTTTGTTTAGAGTTTTTCCTAAGATAGACCCTATTAGTGATGTGACAGGCAGTTCTAATAGATTCTACCCAAAAGTATTTAGGTAGGGATTTGGCATGCAACATGACACGTGCCATCTCTTGAAGAGTTCAGTTTTTCCTTTCAGCAATGCCATTCTGCTGAGGAGTTTTAGGGGCACTAAATTCATGTTTGTAACCATTGTAGTCACAATATTCAACTATTCCTGTGTCTATGAACTCTCCCCCTCTATCACTACGAATGCGATTGACTTGTGTGTCCTTCTCATTTTCAATTCTTAGAAGAATTTTCAAAAAATTCTGAAACGTGTCAGATTTATGTTTTAAGAAGGCAACCCAAGTGAATCGTGTGAAATCATCAACTATGACAAGGATATAACTGTGTCCACAAAGACTAACAGTTCTAGAAGGACCAATAAGGTCCATATGGATGAGATCTAAAGGTCTAGAGGTGAGAATGTCTTTAACCTTTTTATGCGAAGTCTTAACTATTTTTCCTTCCTGGCAATGACCACAGACAACACTTGAAATAGGTTTAATTTTAGGAATTCCTCTAAAAATCTCTTGACTATACAATCTTCCAAGGATATCATAACTTAAGTGACCCATACGATTATGCCAGATTTCATTGTCATCCATTCTGACAATGTTACAGGTTTCAGAACTAGTCTTGACAGTATAACAATTGTCAGGTGTTCTAAATCCTGTAATAATGCATTCACCTTTATCATTTAGAATTTTACAATTATTCTTTGAAAAGGTGACAGTATGGTCAGAGTCACAAAATTGTGATATGCTTAGGAGGTTGGCTTTAAGGCCTTTAACTAATAGTACATTTTCAAGAACAGGCATTCCTTCTTCTTTTAGGGTTCCTTTACCTATGATTTGAGATGAAACACCATCACCAAAAACTACTTTCCCACCAGCAAATCTGGTTTTGTTTAAAAGTTTGGTTTCATCTCCTGTCATATGTTTGGAACATCCTGAATCTAAATACCAACTAGATGAAGTGTGTTCAGCTTTTAAGGCAGTGATAACAATGTTACACTTCATTTGTGGTAAAAGATCATCTTTTCTAACCCAAATAGCTCTAGTTTTAATTTTGCGCAAGTTTGCCCTCATTTGATAAAATTTTCGAGACACAGTTTTTTGTCGAAAAACATTTGGAGCAGCAAACTGATTGTTGTGAAAAAGTTGAGCTTTTGGTTTAGGAAAGTTTCTGGGAGCCTTTCTCTTAAATGAACTCTTAGTTTTGGTCTTTCTATTTCTGTAGTTAGAGTTCTTATCAGGTTGTCTTGGAAGGACATAATTGTTACGACTTTGCCTAGAATAATTAAAGTTCTTGTAGACAGAAGTGTTGTAAACAGGGGTTTTTAGACGCCTAGCATAACAACCTTCAAAGGAGTGACCATAAATGTCACAGTAGGAGCAATATTGATTTCTCAAGGGATGAATTTCCTTAGGAAAACTTCTAAAGATAGGTTTGACAGCATTCTGTTCAGAAGTGTTATTCCTAGGAGGTATGGTCTTATAGGTAGAATCAGCCTTTCTGATTAAAGGACAGACGTATTTAGTCTTAATTGTAGTGTCAGCCTTAGAGTTACTAGACTCTCCAATGTCTTTCTGTTGTTATTTTTGATCAAATTCCTTTTTAATAACATGAAAGTCTGGACATGTTTCAATTGGTCTTTTGCCCCCAGACACAAACTTAATAGGTTCAAGTTTAGTAGTTTGTGGTTTGTTCTTAGGGCAAAATCCAATACCGGTTCTATCATCAGAATTGGTCTTGGAGTCAACAACAAAGTCAGTAAAACAATTTGAATTGTTTTCAAACTTACAATTTTTTTTAAAAACAGTAGCTGTCTTTGTTTTTGCTTCCTCCAATTCTAATAATGTTCCCTTGTATTTCATTTCCAGGCTTTCATTAATTTTGGTCAAATCTTTTAATTTTTGATCAAAAGTTTCAATTTCAGATTGATGAGTCAGACACTGGTTAGTGTACTCTTCAGCATTCAACTTCACTATAAGACTTAGATCATCTAATTTCTTAGTCAGGTCTCTAACAGTCTTCTCCAATCTAGTGCTTTTTTTAAGAGTTTTAGCATACAAAGTATGGATATCAGGGAGGTCATCTGTGTTTGAGTCGCTAAGTGAAGTGTGTGTAGTGACCCCTAACGATTCAGTTTTAGTACTCATGCACCCATTTTCATCATCATTATCGAGATCACTTTGACTCACACACACGGAACTAGAACTAGCAACATTTTCAGACAATAAAGCATCTAGGCCAATCAAAGGAGTATTCACACAAGCAAGAGTAGGAGCATCATTATTACACACATGCATATCATCATTGTAAATGATCTTAGCATAAAAAGACATGCAAGGTTCCAGTACATTAGATGACTCAAGTTCCTCTTCATCAGAGTCACTTGAATCATTCCAAGTTTTACAGACATTGGCTCTATTGTGTGTGTTGGCTTTATTCAGATTAACTCTCCAATCGTGAGCAATGTGACCTAGTTTCCCACATCTAAAACATTCAATCTTTTTAAGGTCTCTGGTGAGTCTGGAATTGTTATCCTTAGGATGTTTGTCAAGTCCTCTCTCATGAGGTTTGGAATTAGACAGAGTAGGATAATTAGGCTTGTCTTGTTTAGATGCCTGTTTGTTTCGAAATTTGACAATTTTCTTAAATTGTTTAGACATTAAGGCAATCTGATTATCTAGTTTGTCTATATCACACTCCTCATCAGAGTCAGAGTTGGTCAAATTAGACTCAAGTTTGGGTATCTTAGAGGCAAAACTCAAGTTAGAGTTGGGCTATTTTCTCTGTGAATGATTTAATTGTTTCTTAAAGTCTAATTCCATTTCCACAGTTCTGAGTTTGCTACTGAGTAACTCAGGGGTAAGGTTTTGATCATTCATTTCCTCAATAGCATACCTCTTACTGTCAAACTTTTGTGGTAATGACCTTAGGATTTTAGAAACAATTTCATTTCTATCATAGGTAATACCATTAGCATGCAACTTAGTAACTATATCAGTTAAGTTCATGTAAAAATCATCAAAAGACTTAGAGTCAGACATGATCAAAGAGTTGTACTGCTGGATAAGCATTTGAGTTTTAGCAGCTTTAACTCTTGAGTCTCCTTCATGGGCAGTGACTAATGTGTCCCAAGCTTCCTTAGAAGTGGCACAAGATGAGATTCGTTTGAACTCATACTCATTAATAGACATAAAAATGGCATTCTTGCTTTTATTGTTATTTCGAGAAATGGTTTTCTCTTCTTGGGTAAATTCACTTAAGATTTTCTTTACCCTCTCATCACTTCCTTCAGTGGCTGGTTTAGTAGGATAAGTGTATCAATTTTCGATAATGTCCCAGACATCATCTCCTAAAGTCCCTTGGATGAAGGCAACCATTCTTACTTTCCAGTAAGCAAAGTTGTTTCCATCAAAGAGTGGAGGTCTGGACAGATTACCAAACCTTTCATTCTTCTCGTCCATAGTTAGATTTTTCAGAAAACGATTTCAGAAACACAAGATCTTTCGAAATAAAAGTTAACAGGGCTCTGATACTAATTGAAAAACGTCGCTAATGCCGTTTAACACAAGGTTAAACTGTATAAGAAACTCCGAATGATTGTTGGAGAAACCCTTTTCTTTTGAAAATAAAAATTATAAACAAGATTTGTTTACAAAGAAACTTATGTACGAGAGTAATTAAGATTATATAATCAGTTTTTAAAACTAAGGCAGTTTCAAAAATTCAGCACACTTATAGAATGAGATGAGTAGATGAAGATAATCAACACAATGATTTTAACGTGGTAAAACCTCTCCCAACAGAGGAAACATCCACGGTGACTTCTAAGTCACAAAAGAAAAAATCCACTAATAACAAAAATCAGTTACAAGCAATACAACATGCAAGCACACAAATCAACCTATTCTAAGTTTAGGAATATACCCCCTTTGGTGTCCTTCTAACTTCTCATAGATCTGATTTGTTGATGATGTTCCTCCAGTTTGCTAACTTTCTTTGCTTTAGCTTCTTTACGTCGACTCAATAATTTCAGATCTTAAACACAACACTTCCAGTGTAGTAGTGTGTTAAGTGTTAGTGTAGTGATTCCTATTACCATGCATGAACTCACAAACACTTAGATTTACAAACAGTCCTAGTAAATTACATATAAAGTCTATATGCAGTGATTTTAATTTATTTATTTCTCACAGAACTCAAATCCTTTTTGACCTTTAAAGATAACCCAGATTCCACGGAGATCTTGCTTTAGAAATCGGTCAAGACCTTAATCAATCTCTTTTGAAAACATTTATGAGATTGAAAACCCTCCAAGTGTGAATCCAACTAGGTCAGGATTAAGTTTCGTAAGAAAAGAAACCAGAAAACATTTTAAAACCAAATCAGTAAGATTTTCTTAAATCAAGTATAAAAAATGCAGATCTAGTCAAAATGTAACATATAGTATGTAGATCTAACGTTTCTATGAAAGAGAAACTAGATCTTCACACGAATGTTTAAGTTGTGTACAAGATCTAAAGATCAAGAGGGTACAGCAACACAAGAACAAACCACTCTCTCTCATAAACATTCAAGGTTGTGTTTGGGGTTGAATGTACGAAGGTTTGTTTCTGAGAAGATGAACTGTTTAGGGTTAGGGTTAGGGTTTGGCTAACAGGTTTCCCTTTCTCTCTCTTCTCTCTTTTCTTTTCTCTCTTCTCTCTCTCTTCTCTCTTCTCTCTTATTTTTTTTTCTCAGAAAGATGAATGCCCAAAAGATCTCTAAGGCTGAGAAGTGGAGGGTATATATAGGGCTGAGGGAAGGTTCTGGATGCTCGAGGCAAATCAAGGGCTGAGATCAAGTCATGCCAGCTTTGACTTGATCCAAAGGTTATAAAACAGCGGTGGTTTAAAAGAACTGTGATTGGTTGAAATGGATAGCACCGGGATTAACCAAGAACACATGCAGACCCTAGATAAGGAATGATCCAATGATCAACAATCATCCATCCAACCCTCTCACATAACAAACACAAATACATTCACCCAGGGGATGACAAGTGTTGGCTTGTTAGAGGCGCTCACACGCGCATCAAAATAATTACAAAACATCACCCTGAAGTGTCTAGCGCTTTGAGATCGTACCCAACCAAACATTTCAGTGAAAAATGAAGTTTCTAAAATAGGATATTAACCCCACAAACTATATTAACCCATTTTATTAATAAAAACATTTATTAAAAAAATGTTTAAAAAAGTTTAAAAAGGTTTAAAAAATATTTAAAAATTCCCAAAAAATTATTAAAGCTCCAATTCAAGGGGAATTAAACACACACTCAATTTTAAGGAATATGAACACATGTATGCACTTCTAATTGTGTGTAGTGTGATTCATTTTATAACATCATGGATCATTGAAGAGGATTAGAGAGATAGGTTCTGAGGCTTTTTGGATTCTAGGATAGACAACCAATTTTGTCAATATTTCCAAATTAGTTGAGCACTTATACAATGTAGACTTAAACAAGTCAAAGGTATAAGGTGCTTCACCTAATTGCTCCTATTCGATCGTTTACTAAAGAGAAATTCCCAATAAATGAGAGGTAAGGGCCCGCAACGTAACGCCAGTCCCCCCAATATAGAGGAATCTTGCTCTAATGAGATGACTTTCCTACTGACTGAATCGCTTGAATTAGTTGAAGGAAAGGAGGCTTCTGGCCCTAACCACTGGAGAGGATCGTTTTGACTGCGAGGGAGGCATCGAAAGCATTAGTCGGGTAGTTACTGCCGGAGAAAGGAGGTTACTTGGGACTGGAAGGGAAGGAATTGGCCAGGTATTTATGGGCTAGCTTCCATCCCTATCGGTCTCGAGGTCGGAACCCAAACAATCGGTTTCTCTCCCCTTCGATTTATGCCAGCGAAGAAAAAAGGGAAAAGATTATTAGCTGAGGGAAATGAGCCATGATCATGAAGTGAAAAGCACGCGGTAACCAAATCGAATGAGAAGCTACAGTTTCGATTAGCTAATCGAAACCTAGCGCATCATGTTCTCGAGTCGCTAGGTGTTTATTCTCTGGGAAGCAAGCCAACTCTACGGTTATATAATAGTTACTTTTATAATACTGTTATATATATGTAATATCTGTTATAATACTATTATATATTACAGTATTATAACAGATATAACATATATATAACAGTAACTATTATATATATATAATAGTAACAGCATTAACAACACATATATGTTGTTGTATATATATATATACACACAAAACAGCTATATGTATAAAAAACAAAACACATATATATATATACAAAACAGCTATATATAAAATAACTATATATATACAAAACAAAACAGCTATATATATACAAAGCAGCTATATATATACAAAACAACTATATATATACAAAACAAAACAGCTATATATATATATATATATATAAATAAAAAATAAAGGAGGAGGGACTTTTTGTCCTCCCAACTCTTGGTTGCGATCAAAAGTTGACAAATTTGATGTTTATCCAGGCTGAGATTAATTCTTATGGATCGAAATCTAAGAAGATTATTTGGTCAAAGTGGTCATTTAGACCTCATCAAATCACATGACTCAAGTCATTTCACACGAGCACAAGGCTCGAGAGAGTTATGACATCTCTTTCTCGATCACTCATTTGAACTCCCCTTTCTCATCTCTCCACATTCCTGTTAATGCATAAGCTTTCATTATGTGCACTATTAATGCACAAGCTTTCATTTATAAGCATTATACGGTAATTAAAACTTTATTTTTGTATTCGTTATTGGTTATATTCATTATTGGGTCTTTCATTTATAAGCAAAAGCTTTCATTTACGCATTTGGGGCTCTCTATAACTCATTTTTGTATTCATTATTTGTGCAGAAGCTTTCATTTACAAGCTTTCATTTACGCATTTGGACTTTCTACTCTTAGAAAACATTTTGGATAGTAACTTTGAAAGAATGGAAATGTAATCAGATCTATGAAATCTGAAATCGTCACTGCATGTTTAGTTACGTACAGGTATGAAATTTGTTCAGATCTATGCTTAGAAAACATTTATGAAATTTTGGGGGTTCAAATTTTTTATTTATGAAATCTGAAATTGGCACTGCATGAGAGGGATGTTCATGAAATCTATTCAGATCTATGCTTAGAAAACATGACGATTTACTATTTGGGTCGCTGGCTTTTTGAGTTAAACGGTGGGGGCATGACAGGGTTGTGTTTGGTTTCATCATTTGTAATTTTTGTATCTGCTTATACTTTCTTACTTTCATCAACGTCCGCCCACGATATGGATAGAAACGGATCATCTTGGGATATTTTTGTAATTTTTGTTAGTATTTGATATTTGGATTTTATAACAGAATAGTGCCTCCATGTATGAATTTTTGTTGTCAATATGTGTCTGTGTTATTAAAACTTTGAACACCTTGATGATTTTGCTTTGAACATCTTGATGATGTTGCTTTGATGATGTTGCTTTAAACATGTACCATTAAAAAGAAAGCATGATTTTTCATATCTCAGCTTGGATCCATTAAAAAGGAAGTTACAGATATCAGGTTCTTTATCCTCTCTATGTTTTTTTTTTCTTTTAGGTCTATACTTCTAACGATTTTTTTTACTTTACTATTGAGAACAATTGATTCTGTGAAATTTTTTGTTTAATTGAGTTGGGTGGAGGATTTTGAAATGATTTTGAAAATATTAACCTGAGGATGTACTGTGATTTTTTGTACCACTGAGGGTAGGCAGAAAAATCTTTAGTTTCCAAGTTATGGTTGGTTTTATAATTGATAAAGTATGATATTTTTCATTTTATCCTTGCTACACTGCATTCTCCTTGGTACACTGAGTTAAGTCAAGTCAAATGTCTTGAGTAGATCACCTATAAAAGCTAGGGCCAACATGGTTTTAGGCGGCAAAATCTGGAAGGAAAGTGGTACCCACTGTCATGCCTTAAAATATGAAAGTGTCTTCTTGAGCCAGACCTCTACTCAGTAATGATACAAGTGCATAATGACTGATGGGGCAAGGGATATGAATTGAATTTTAAGTGTTAAATTTTTTTAAATTTTACATTGAAGATTTTTGGGGTCTATGAATTGATGTTCCTTGACTTTTAGGTGCAAGGATTTCTCAAAAGGAAGGAATGTGAAATTGCTTGAAATAATAAACTATAGATGTACAACAATTAAAAGTATTTAGACAAGTGGATTCTTTCTAACTAATGTGTGTGCATATGTGATTTGTATATATGAATGGACTTAAAAGTAACACATAGATAAGTTAATTAAAATATTATTGTTTATTTAAAATTTAATTTTATTGGTAAAAATTGTTTTTTCATTTTCAATCTAATTCAATTTTGTCATAAATATTTATGACTTTTATTTAATACGTAAAAATGTTTTTAAATTTTTTTGTTAAGATAAATTATTTTTAAGAGTTTTTTTAGCAAGTTGCCTTTTATTTTAAATTGTCTATAATAATTTTTTTTACATAATTTTTTTATTTTTAATTTTATGCAATAACTTTTTCAATTTTATAAGAGAGTCTTTTATATTTTATAATTTTTTCTAATATTATCATTTTCGATATACTATGAGTGAGTGAGATTAGCACTAGAAAATAGGTAGATAAAGGATAAAAAGTAATCAAAGTTCTCACCCCACCTTTTATTCTATTTTCGGTCTTGAACAACATCAAATCAAAAGTCTACTCATAACAAAAAGAAATTTACATACCAAAAAGTAATGTACACACTAATTAAATGTCTAACGTAGTGGTGCACTATAACATCACAATATTGTTTTGGGAGTAAAAGCAACACAACCCAATAATTTTTAATTAAAAATTAAATTCATTAAAAATAATAAGACAATAAATATTACAACATTGACATAGAATAATATTTTTTATCAGTCGCGATCATTATCTAAGTGAAAGTGGGACACAATAAAATATTTTTTTTAACAAAAAAAATCCAAATGCTTTTTTAACCGAAAACAAAATTGATCAAAATAAACATGACACAATATGACATAACATGCTATTAGATAATTTATTTTACCAATCACGAACACTTTCTAAATAAATTTTGTTAACCAAAAATAACCTGACTGAAATAAACATGATAACATGAAATATTTTTTTTTTCTTATTTTTGAACACGACTCAACTATAAGTGGCACAATACAAAATATATTTTTTAACCATAAACGATCCCAACTAAAGTACACATGACACGTCACAATACGACATAGAATGTGATATTATTTTTTTACTTATCTCGAACATGATTCTAGCAAATATGAATTTTTTTAGTTTGAACGGACTCTAAACATGTTGGTTTGGATTTTTTGAATTATGACCTATTTTTGGGGTGATGGAATGGAAGCAAATCATCATTTTTTGAGATGTTTAGCATGTCACACTTCATTATTTTGTAATCAATTTTAAATATATCTTGTTGATAGAAAATTAACTTATGGGAGTGTAAGTGTTCTATAACCATATATATAACAGCTATTATATATATATATATATATATATATATATATAACTGTCAATGCTTCAATCGATAATCAACTTAATTTTTAGACTCTCAGCAACTCACATGTCTTTAATGATACAATATCCAAGAGTTTTTTTTTTTGTAAGGAATAGACAATTGTTCAATTTTGCTATCATAGAGAATGAGGTAGTTGGCATATGGCCATGTGAATTTGGAATTTCGAAATTTAGTTTTTGAGTACAATGATTTTCAGCTAGATGGATGAGGTGAACTTGATAGTTTTGTTGTTGGAGTATTTTATATTTTTTGAATCGGGTGGATAGTCCTGTAAAGAGTGGAAATTTTGCCCAAAATTATTATAGTTTTTACAATTATTTGTGTTGAATAAAAAATATTTTAGACTTATACTCTTTAATTATTTGTTCAGTAATAATGTTTTGTGTTAACTAGTGCCCAATGCAAGGAAATGGTACTCTTTATTGTGGATATTTTGTGTTGAAGTTCATGAAGTACTTCATGGAGGATCCTTCCATACCTTTTGAAACAAAGGTATGTTACCAATGTTCTCTTTTTGTCCTATTATATAAAATATTGTTTAGTTATTAACTATTATATACCGTAATAATAAATTCAATTCTATCTTCAATTTTTTAGATGAGAAGATTGTCCGATAAAGTGACATACACGTTGAATGAACTAAATGAAGTTCAAATGGAGTTCATTACGGATTATATATCTTAGGTATTTCCGAGTAATTGTATTCTGTTATGTTGTAATGACAATGTGTTGAGATGATTGTGTTTTGATGAAAACTATGTTGATTATATTTGATTGCAGGGTTACTCATTCTGGGTTGGATAGCGTCGAGAACAAATTGGATCGAATATTACGTTCGACAACGTCCTAGCTTGAGTATTATTTTGGATTGTGGTTCTTATGATGTAATTCGCAATGCTAGTTTTTGGATATTGTGATGTATCATCATTATTTTTAGGATATTATCGCGTAAATAACTAGACGTTAGCTAGTTTTTGGATAGCTAGTTTTTGGATATGATGTAACTTCACATCAATTTGATTCTAAATATCTTGATGTATATCAAGTTAGTGATAGTTATGACCTTGGTTATTATCTATTTACAATGGTTGATTTGACTTCAAATAATAGTTGTTTATTGATGGATTAAGAATTTTTTTTTAATTTTTTATATTAACATTTATGTCAGTTTTGAAAAAACTCTCATAAAATTATTAAAACTGACATAATATTTATGTCAGTTTTTTATGAAAATGTGATTAAAAGCATGTTGAATGTCGTAGTTTTTATGTGTGTTCTTAAAAATTGAGATAAATGTTATCTTATTTATGTCAGTTTTACGAACATTTATGTCAGGACTTTATATGTCAATTTTGAAAATTTCTAAAACTGACATAAATGGTCATTTATGTCAGTTTTTTACTGACATAAATGACCATTTTTCTTGCAGTGCCATGATGTCATAAGTATGATCTCGGCTGAATAGATCAGGCTGAGGTTGGATTAACTGTTCACTCCTATCATTGGTTGTAGCAAAGTACAAAGATGGTGGTTATCTGAATAGGTGATGCTCTTTCTGTCTCGGCTTTACATATAGCCGAGGCTAGTTGAGGCGAGGTCGATCCTGATCGTGATGACCCCACCAACGATATGTGGGGATCTAATGACAACTCGGCCATGAGATGTCATGCCACTCATCCTAAGAGACAGTACACTTTGGTCATATCAATCACCCATGCCCCTTAGCCGTCTGTGTGAATAGGAGGTTGAGGGGTATAAGGTATTGAGGGCATGATGAGGCGTCTCTTACGTGTTGGATGCATAGGTCTTGGTACATAAGTGGGTGATACATCTCATTGTTCTGATTCAGTGGCATCTGTCCCAAGTAAGGTTTGGTGGCTGCACGCTTGAAGTCTTGTCCCCTCCATGATGACATAATTGGGGAGTGTGCATAATTATTAAAGGGTATAAAAGCCCAAAAAATACTTCATATCTCTTTCTTCCCCAAAATGTTCTTCGTTCTTCTTATTCTTCTGTAGAAAAAAACATCCATAGCTCCCTACTTATGCAAAGCTTGAAAGCCTTCCATTCCAAGTCCCTTCCTGCCATTAGCTCTATTTCTAGAGTTTGAGTTTACTCAGGTAACCCTCTTCATTTCAACCTCTTCATTTGTAGTAGATCTAATCATTGCATTAATTTTTCCATCAGCATTTTTGTTGTCCGGTGGTTGTTCTTCCACTGTTAGGGAATCTTTTAGACTTGAGAGAGGGTTTTGTCGGTGGTCTGTGTTTAAGGGAATATGAAGAGTTTTTAGGGTGGTTGGTAATTTTTAGGTTTTCAGGCATCCTTCGGTCACCATCTCTGGTGGCCAAGGTTAGGCTTATTCTTGGTGTTCTTGGGGAAAACCTTTCGAATTCCCAAGGTTTGATCCTTAAGTCAAACTGTAGTCAAACCTTTAAGTTGTTTGCCCTTTCCTATTTCACCCATTTCACCCAAGTGTATCCTCGTCCTTCGGATGCTACGACCCTTGTATAAATTAGTAGTGAACTTCCCTAATCTAAGAGAGAAGTGCTTTGATAAGATTAGGCAGATAGAGGAAGCTTAAGACGAGAGTCGAAAGACTGAGGCTTTTCCATTCCAACCTATCTTTCCACTACACTTGGTTGTAGTATACCCCCAAGTCGCTTAGACTTATGAACCAATGTCTAAGTCTTTCACAGCCGACCCCATGTCTAACTCTTAATAAGCTGAGAGTGTTGATTCACATGAGGAGGCTATAGATTGCTCCCCTGATCAAAATGAAGGGTTTGACGTTGAAGAGGTTTCTTCTCATAACTCATCTTCCAGAGGAGCCAAGTCATCGCATGACTCTGACTCTATAGAAATATTAGAACCCAACGTCGCATTCCCCTCTAATAAATACCATTCCACTATCGACCGCTACTGGGGCTAAGTTTGTTGAGAGGTTCCCTAGTGGTGACCCAGGTAATCCCCAGGCAAAGGTCCCAGTTGGTAGTGATGTGGAGAGCGAAGTTGATACCTCCATCGCTGCTGAATATGAGAGTATTGTGTTTTAGGCTGACCTCTTAGTGTTCAGACACCTATGGGGAATAGATCTCGTTATTTCTATAAGGGTACCTCTTGAGAATGAGAGAGCCTTTGATTATCGGGATGATGAGATATGCGTCTATGAGCAGATGCTCAAGTTATGTTTTCGTCTACCCATTCATCCCATACTCTGACCCATCCTTGCCCATATAAACCTTGCCCCTTCTCAAATGTCCCCGAATGCGTGGAGAGTGATGATTAGGTCCATCGTCCTTTGAAAGGTTATACATCAAACCGACCTTCCAATTCACGTATTTCTTGGTTACTATATGCCATCGTTTTCCAAGACTCATCCAGGCTATTACCACTTTGTAGACAGGAAGTCTGAGAAGAAAATCCTGTTGGTAACCCAGACCTCCAACTATAACTGGGAACCCTAATATTTCTTTGTTTTAGGTGATTGGGAGTTCATCCCCAACTAAGCATGCGGTACTTCTACGCTTAGGATTCTTCAGAGGTGGGCCAAGGTTCCCATATAGGCCAAAACTGACCCGAGCTTAAGCCTTGAGGCCTATGAGAAGATAAAAAATCTCCGTAGCCAAGGTGACAAGGTCGTCTTATGAGGTTTGAGAATCTGATGACCCTATATTACCTTGCTCAGGACAGGTCTGCGGGGTTGGCTCCCTGACTGAACTTCGTAAGTTATTTTGCTATTATTGCATTTTATTATTATTACCTCATACTTTTGTCTAGCCGATACACTAACTCTAAGACTTTTCTTTTGCAGAGCGTCTAGAAGTAATTTTGGAAGATCTTTGGAATATATCCTCCCTCAAACTAAGTAAGAATATTGACAGACCTAGTAAAAAAATCTGTTCCTCCAACTACCCAACCGAAGAAGAACATCGGCTCCAGCAGGACCGATGGTACTGGAAAAAAGAGAAAGGTTCCACCGACTAACCCAACTTCCACTCGGCCTTCCAAAACACCGTGTTCCAATCGTGCCATCCCCATTTCTATAGACGATGCTCTCGCTGCTCATCTTTCGCAGTTAAAAATAAGTGACGATAGCGTCAAAACCCATAGTCCGAAGGCTGTCAACGCTCTTGGTTCCATGATCTTAAAGGATGATAAACATTTCCTCCAGTCTATAGACATCCCTTTGCTGGCCAAATTTTCCTTTTGCCGAACTGTCCAGGTAACTTCAAGAATTTTTACAAGTGTTATCTCTTCATTTTCTATGACTTTTTTGCTTCTTGTGTTGCAGGGTGCGATCTCTCTTCATCGTTGGCCAACTGGACCCTGAAGAGGCTGCCCTTGATCCAAAAAGGCCAAGATGCTGAGAAATCCTAGAAGGCTAATCTTGAGAAGGTCAAGGGTGACCTGAAGAAGGATAGGAACCCGATCGTCAATCTGAAGGTCGACCATGAGAAGACTCTCAAGGTTAAAGATGAGAGAATAAAGGCCAACATTGATGCCGCTGTTAAAGCCACCCTAACCGAGGCTAAAGATAAAATCTTTATCAACTAAAAAGTGTTCGATAAATTTATGGACTTCGTCTTTGATTATCTAGAGAGAGGAATTAAGGCTGCTAGATGATGGGTTGCCCTTCAACATGCTGAGATCGGAAGCCGATCACCTGACAACTTCATCGGCCTTAGTTTTACTGATCCTCTTCTCGATGCTGCTTTAGCCGAGGTTAAAAATTCTATTATTGCCCCTACTGAGACCAACCCTCTAGAGGTGATAAAAAATAATGAGGAGCTTGCTAACCATAATGATGGAGTTGGGGTCACCAACGTCGGGGTTAATGAGACTGCTCATGCTGGTGATTGGTCGGCCCTGACTGAAGGAGGGGTTCAGCTCTGAAGGCTTAAGGGTAGTTAGCCTTTTGTATTTGTATTTCTGTATTTGCATTTCTGAATTTCTTGAATTCTGTTATTTGTAACCTCGATATTGCCAACTTATGACTGTTTGTTCTACATATATTTCCCATTATTTTTCTATCTTGTGCTTGCTATCTTTTGAAATACGATACCACCAATTATTGATGTTTGGGATCATATTAAAATCACACATATCACCACATGTTTAAGGTCAGAGATCACCAAACTAATGATGTTTCATCTCGTACTCACTGAATTAATGATGTTTAAGGTCTCAGATCACCAAACTAATGATGTTTCATCTTATACTCACCAAGTTAATGATGTTTAAGTAAAGAACCACACCCAAATGATTTTATTTTCGGGCTCACCAAATTATGGTGTTATGACATACCCCCTATCGTCGTTTTAGGAGTGCATAGTTGAGCATCGCCTTGTCCATGCACCGTCATCTCGGACGATAGAGGTTTTTTCACCAATTATTCACCCAATTAATGATGTTTAAGGTCTGAGATCACCAAACTAATGATGTTTCATCTCATATTCACTAAATTAATGATGTTTAAGGTTTGAGATCACCAAACTAATGGTGTTTCATTTCATATCCACCAAATTAATGATGTTTAAGGTCTGAGATCACCAAATTAATGGTGTTTCATCTCATAATCACCAAATTGATGATGTTTAAGTTGACCCTTCTTGGTGTTATTGAAAGCCCATGGATGGGGTCAGCCCCCTTTCCAGGTTATCCTTTCACCAAGGTTGGGTTGTTGCTATCTCACCACGAATGATGTTTTATAGCTTTTAAGGATACTTGAAATAAATTACTCAAAACAAAGTATATAAGATATGAGGGAACAAACCATTTTCACTTTTCTCATTCATAATAAGACCTTTTTACAATGATTCATAACGAAAAGCTTTTATACAATAATCTATTGGTAGTACTTTTTAAGTGGTTGGCGTTCCATGGGTTGGAGAATGGTTCCCCCTTTAGGTTCTCCAGCCAATAGGTGTCTGGGACTACCTCATCAATAAACCTGTAAGGACCATGCAAATTGGCATGAAGCTTATTCAATTTTTGCCAAGTCTTCTTCAGAATATGATCTCCCACTACTATCGTCATCGGTTTTATCCTCTTGTTATAAAACTTGGTCGTCCGTTGCTGATAGGATGACACTCTGACCTCAGTATCCTCTCTTCTTTCTTCAATAAGATCCAGGTCAAGTCTTCTCTCTGTCATATTTCTCTCACAATCATACGTCTGAACTATGTGGGTGGGAACACAACACCTTCTGATCCATAGGCCAACATGAAAGGGGTTTCCCCTGTCGACGTTTTCACCGTCGTTCGGTAATCCCATATTACAGCATATACCTCTTCAGTCCATTTCCTCTTAGCCTTTTCCAACCTTTTATTTATTCCATTAAGAATAGTTCTATTGTTAACCTCAGTCTGACCATTGGCCTGGGGTCGGCCAGGTGACGAGAAGAACTTTTTGATGCCTACCCTTTTACAATACTTTTCTAGGGAAATGTTTAGAACTGGGTACCATTGTTTGAGATGAGTGCATTACAAAAGCCATAACTGCAAATGATGTTCTTCCACATGAACTGAAAGGTCTTCCTTTTCGTGATCGTGATCATATCCTCGACCTCTACCCACTTTAAAAAGTAGTCTATTACCACATACAAATTTTGTAGTTTCCCATGGCCCTTAGCAGTGGTCCAACTAAATCAATCCCCCATACTGCAGATGGCCATGGTGAGTGATAAACGTCAGAGGTTGATGGGGCTTGTGAGGGATGGTGGAAAACCGTTGGCATTTGTCACACTTCTTTATGTATTCAGCCGAGTCCTTGACCAGGGTCGGCCACCAATATCCTTAAGTGAAAATCCTCTTTTCCAATGACCTACCCTCAATATGGCTTGAGTAAGATCCTTCGTGAACATCCTTTAAAATATAGTCCACCTTGGAAGAGTGGAAACATCTGAGCACAGGTAAAAAAAAACCTTCTTGTATAACACATACCCTAGGATAGAGAACTTTGTGCCTTGTATATAAACTTCCTTCTTTCAGCCTTAGACTCCGACAAGCTACCCTCTTTAATATACTCAACAAGGGGATCCATCCAAGAAGAACCTAGATTTAAATTGAAGAAAAAATTTAGGTTCGCGTCATCTTCCTCTATTGTCGGTCGAGAAAGGATTTTTATTGGCACTATTCTCTTAGTCTATGTCCGTGTTGCCAAGGCTAACCTTGCTAGAGCATCGGCTCGGCTATTATTCAGCCGAGGCACCCTTTTGATTTTGACCTCACCAAAGTCCTTCATCATCTTTCTCACTTTTTCTAGGTATCTTATCATTCTATCATCTTTGGCTTCATAAATCCCCAGGACCTGATTAACCACGAGCTGAGAGTTGTTATGGACTAAGAGTTGGTTGACGTTGAGAGCTCTGGTGAGGGAGATTCCATCTATGAGGGCCTCATACTCTAACTCGTTGTTGGAAGCCTTAAAATTGAACCTCAATGCATACTCTTTATATATTCCATCGGGGGCCAACACAATTAGATCGTCCCCACTCTCATTTTCATAGGATGAACCAACAATGATCAAGTTCCATGCTGCCCCTTTAGAAAATTGCACCTCTTTAATAACTCTATTTCTTATCAAAAGCTTGTAAGTCTTGGCCGTTGGATGTCTAGCTATGCTTGTTCGGCCTTTTCTAGTTTGGTATGGGTTTCAGATGACCTTTCAAGGTTATTTTCTTTTTTATTATCGGCCTCGGCCCAGGTGAACTCGGTCACAAAGTCTGTTAGGGATTGCCTCTTGATTTTCACCCTCGACTGATAGATTATGTCATATTCCCCTAGCTCAATGGTTCAGGTCATCAATCTACCTGATTTCTCTGGTTTATGGATGACTTTCCTGAGGGGAGAGTTCATCAAGACAATAATTGTATGAGCTTGAAAATAAGGCTTCATCTTTCTTGAAGCATGGATTAGGGCATAGGCCAGTTTTTCCATTTTAGGATATCTCTGTTCATCCCCCTAAAGGGCCTTGCTGTTGAATTACACCAGTCTTTGTATACCCTCATCATCTCGTACTATCGTCGTTCTAATAGCCGACTCAGACACAGCCAAGTAAAGGTAAAGTTTCTCTCCTTGGATAGGACGTGACGGTAAAAGTGGAGAGCCGAGGTAGGACTTTAGCTCTATAAAATATTTATCCCATTCCTCGTCCCACTTAAAAGATTTTCTAAGAATCTTAAAAAATGGAAGACATTTATCAGTGGCTCTTAAGACAAACCTATTTAATGCGGCTACTCGTACGATCAACAAATGGACTTCCTTGATGTTCCTTGGTGTCTTCATCTCTAGCAGGGCCTTTATCTTATTTAGATTGGCTTCTATACCCCTCTAATTGACAATAAATCCCAAGAACTTGCCGGCTTTAATTCCAAAGACAAACTTGGCTGGATTGAGCTTCATCTTATACTCGTCTATGGTGTTGAAAGTTTTTTCAAGGTCGGCCACATGAGTGTCGACCTTCAAACTCTTAGTCCACATATCATCAACATAAACCTCCATACTCTTTCCAATATGGTCTTGAAGCATCTTGTTCACCAACCGCTAATATGGTTCCCCGACATTCTTCAAGTCGAAGGGCATAGCCTTATAACAATACGTCCCCTTCTCAATGATAAAGGTTGTCTTCTCTGTATCGTTTGATTCCATGAAAATTTAGTTGTAGCCGGAGTATGCATCCATGAAACTCATCAATTCATGCCCTGTTATAGCATCTACCATCTGATCGATTCGAGGGAGTGGGAAGCTATCTTTAGGAAAAGGCTTGTTCAAGTCAGTGAAGTCCATGCACATTCTCTATTTGTGTTAGCTTTAGGTACTATGAAGGCATTTGAAAGCCATTCAGGGTATATCACTTATCTAACGAACTCTGCCTTTTCCAGATTTTTGACCTTGCCCCTGATAACCTTATACTTATACCTCGAGCAGATTATCCTTCTCTATTATATCGATTTGGCACCATCAACAACGTTTAACTTTTGAGACATTACCTTTGGGTCAATTTCAGGCAGGTCATTGTGACTCCACGCAAAGATGCTTTGTCCCTTCCTCAAAAATTTAATAAGATCATCCTTGATCTCTTATATTAGGGTTTTACCAACTTGGATGGGTTTTTTTGGCTCATCCTCATTGAGGATGATGGATTCTACCTCTTTCGCGACCTTTCTTTCTTAAGTTTTGTCTCGTCTCTCGGATTAAGGGTGTCAAAGTTGTACGTGGTGGTTGCTTTCTTGTGTGCTTCTTTCTCCTTTGCTGAATTAAAGCAGCATTATTGCACTGACGTTTGGTTATCTTGAACTTCCCTTACCCCATATGGAGTCGATAATTTTATCATTTGGTGGACCGTTAATGGCAAGGCCTCAAACTGTTTGAGAGGTACTCGTACCAGTATGAGGTTATAAGAAGAGAAGACGTTCTCATCCATTACAAAGAAGTTAATCCTATTGATTAGCATCTTCGGCCCCTCGTTTCCTGTTATAACATCCATTTCATACATCCCCAAAGGTGAACCTTTTCTCCACTTAATCCAATCAGAGGATGATGGTATGGGACGATCCTGTCCCAGCTAAGTTATAAGACTTTGAAGCACGGACAGAACATGACATCTGCAGAGCTTCCTCCATCAACTAAGATTCTCAACACCTCACACCCATATACTCTGGTGGTAATAACGAGTGGGTCATAATGAGTATCTAGGATACCCTTGAAATCTAGTCTTGAGAAGCTAACTATGAGCGTTTCCATGTCCACTTTCTTCCTCTTTTTGGGCTTAACATCAATATAAGTTGAGTTTATAACCCTGGCGTTGGTTATTGCCTTAGCCTAAAAAATGTGCACATTTCGGTCGGCCACCTCAGAGCCTCTTCCTGCTAGTCCTCGAAAAATCATTCCCGCATCAAATGAGATCATATTAGGCCTCTTCATGGGGACATTATCATCCTTTGGTGGGAGATACAGATCATTACTGTCATCATTCGACGGGTCATTCCGCTTGGTTAGAGAGTCCTCTCTGCACCTATTATTTCTCCTTTTTCTGGGGTCATCTCGGCCTTTGACGTCTCGACCTCGGCCTGAACCGTACTTATTAACATATTTCCTCAAGTTACCAGATTTTAACATTTTTTCTCTCTCATCTTTGAGGGCGAAGCATTTATCGGTGATGTGCCCATGATCCTGGTGAAATTCGCAACAAAGATTTCTATTTCTCTTGTGAGGATTTGTCTTTAGCTTTTTTGGCCACCTAAGAGACTGGTCATTTTTTTATCTCATTTAGAGTGTGCTCGTAGCTAACTATTAGAGGTGTATAGTTCGTAAACTTATCATCTATTGGCCTTTTCTTTCTATCCTTCCCCTTAAACTTCTGACCCTTTCCATCACCGTGGGCTCTTTTTTCTTCATCTTCTTTTGTGGCCATTGCCTCTTCTGCATTCATTACTCTCTTGGCTGTATCCAGGAGTTCAACCATGGACTTTAGAGGGTCCTCGACCAACATCCATAGTGGCTTTCCTTTCTGAAGACCTCCTATAAGGGTTGTCATCGCGATACTTTCTTCATAGTCTTCGACTTCCAGGTTCTCCTTGTTAAAACGGGCTATCTATTCCCTCAGAGTCTATTCCTTCCCCTATTTGATGTACAACAAATGGGTCATCTTCTTCCTAGGTTTTACCCAAAGAAGAAGTTATGGATAAAGCTATTGACCAACTGCTTAAAACTTCTTATAGAGTTCTTAGTAAGGGAGGTGAACCATACGTGGACTGCCCTTGTCAACGTGCTTGGGAATGCTCAACATATCATTTCATCTGATAATGAATTAATATCAGATGCCAACTAATACATATCCAAGTGATGCACCACATTCACGCTCCCATCATACTTCGATGTAACTACCGGTGGTTTGAACTTGACCGCGTTTGGATAGTTCAGTATCTTTAACATGAATGGGGATCCCTTAGCATATCCCTTATTTAAGGGACCTCGGCTTTTTGTAATAACTCTTATTTTATTCTCCAACCTTTATAAGGATTCATTCTAAGGTTTGCCTGCTACAACGTTAGCTTTTGCAGGGATAGCATTTTCCCCAGCCCCTTCTCTTTCGTCTGGCCTAACTAATCTTTCTCTCTTACCTAGACGGGCCGAGAGTACTCTCTTCGAACATTTAGGTCGGTTGCTGACCTCTTTTTTCCCCTCTCGATCTTTTGGAGGTCTGCAGTCGTCTCTCCTCTTATTTCTTCTTAAACTAGAAACACTTCTTGACTTGGACAGACGGTTCCTCAGATCTCCCTGAGGGCTGAGCCTATCAAAGGCCAACCCTCCACTTAGCCTGTCCAAGGCTGATCGCCTTGGTCCACAGTCTCGGTTGGGCCTGCGCTCTGGGATGGGCCTCTATCCTTTGTCCCTACTTTGTAAAATAGGATTCACAGTTCCTTTAGATATTTCATGAGGTTCCCAACATTTGAACTCTCCCTCTTCGTCGTCAAGGTCGTCCCTAACTAAATCATTATAGAGTTCTTGACCTTACCTCTCGAGGCGTAAACACCTAGGGTTGGCAACGCCTATTTGTCTCTAATACGATGAAAGGACTTTTCTAGAGCCTGGGGTGGTCCCCTGGCTTGCTGACCTAGTTCACCTGCCCTGGCAATCGGAGTTACAAACTCTGATCCAGCGCCGCCAGTTCTGGCCACAAAATTCTAGCTAAACATAGCAAACTGGTTTTGCATTTTCTATTGGCTAGATATGAGGGAGCGGAGTGCAATCACCACTTCAACCATCTTTGACTGGGGTGGTGCTTGGATAGAGCTTTCACCACCTTCATGTGTTGGTGCCAGTTGATTCTCGAGTGGAGGAGGTCGATCCATTACCATTGGTGTTAGCTGTTTGAGCTATGAACTAGAGAAGGAGAGCTTAAATGCTCAACAAGATCTCCTTCAATGGTGAAATAACTCCACAAAGAGGGAGTATGGGTTCACCATTAGAGACTCTGATGAGTATAAGCTAAAAATAGGGATGAAATGGCTATCCTCATTCCCACAAACGGTGTCAGACTAATGATGCTTGAAATAGCACCACCAGGTCAAAGTGATAAAGAAATCAAACAGGTATAGCAATGGAAAAAAGGAACAAGCAATATAATAGTAAGAGAATGAGATGAGGCAAATAGAATATGAGATAACAATTTAAGTGGTTCAGCCAATCAGGCCAACATCAACTCTGTGTGTGTGTGTGTGTGTATGTGTGTGTGTGTGTGATCTACTAGATAAGAGCACTAATGGCTATGAATGCAATCTCTCAAGCTTTCTCTCTCTTCTCTAGACAATTGGACAGAGTTTTAGTAGGGTTGTCCATTTTACATCCCTTCTCATGGAGAAGATGTAGTATATATATAAGGCTTGGGTTGTGTAATGTGCCCCCTTAGCATGTAATTAGTATGTGCATGAGAAAACTCCCAATAAGATGTAGACACCTCTCTTTGGCACATGGGCACAATAATCATGTAATATTCCCTCACGTGAAGGAATGACTTTGTTATAACAGAATTGTTCATGCAAGTATAGCTCTTCTATACTCACATATGCTTGTACTGCTGGGCATCGTTCGCTGCAACATCATCCTGATAGGGTACGAGGTTGCTAATTCCTATAGGATGGTCCCATGATGTCATAAGTATAACCTCGACAGAATAAATCAGGTCAAGGTTGGATTAAATGGTCACTCCTATCATCGGTTGTGGCAGAGTAAAAAGATGGTGCTTATCAAAATAGGTGATGCTCTTTCTGTCTCAGCTTTCTATATAGCTTAGACTAGTTGAGGTGAGGCCGACCCTTATCGGGATGACCCCATTAATGATGTGTGGGGATCTAATGACAACTTGTCCATAAGATGTGATTCCACTTGTCCTAAGAGATGAGGGTACACTTTGGTCATATCAGGCATCAGCATCGTTAGCATCTAGCTCCCAAAACGGTCTTTCACACATAGTTTGTACGAGTTGCTTAGACGCTATAGTTAGCCCATGATGGAAGAAAGAGATAAATAATGATTTTTGAATCCATGATGTGGGCAAGCGCTAACTAATTCTTGGAATCGTTCCCAACACTGATCAAATGATTCATTATCTTGTTGTCTAAAAGCTTGAATTTGAGCCTTGAGGAGTTGGTTCTATGTTGGGGGAAGAACTTCAAAAGAAACTTGGATTGCATATCCTTCTAAGATGTAATTGAGTTCGACAATAAAGACCATAACCAGGTTTTAGCTTTATCCTTTAAGGAAAAAGGAAAAACTTTTAGGCGAACGATGTCTTACGTGCAAACTTGATCACTAAACGTGTCGCAGGCCTCTTCGAATTCATAGATGTGGAGGTATGGTTTCTCCGAATCCATGCATGAAATATGGGAAGAATTTGTATCATCCCATTACGAAAGTGGAACTGTGTTACATTGTATGGAAGTAGAATGCACCCAAGGGTGACAGTTCGCACGGGATATAAGAGTTCTTTCATAGGACGATACAGTAGGTCTCCCTCAACCGTACCAAACTAGCATTATCAGACATATCTCTCCCTCTTAGTGACTCAAAATCCTCACTCGTTGTCCTAGAAGTGTGACTCGATGTGGAACTTGCGATAGAGTTAGGTAGTGTAGGATCTGGAAACCCAAAAAGCGGTACGTTAGGAGTGTGTGGGCTATTAGTGTCGTACTCAACTATTGTATTCTCATGAATGCATGTGGGAGTAGATTGAGGGGTTTGTTGCGGATTTTGCAAGGCTATGAGAGATGTTGTATTTCTTTGCTTTTCAATTTCTTGGAATTTTTTTTTGGATTTTGGATTTTATGATTTTTTTTTGGATTTTTAAGTTTTAGAATCAACTTTCAGATCAAATAGAACTAACCTAACAATCTACCTAATTCCCTAGCAACGGTGCCAAAAACTTGATGCGACTGAAAAATGTGTCTCTCATGCCTGCTTATATCAGTTCAAGTGCAAACTGATCGTATAACTAATAAACTCGATAAGACGAGGTCAAATCCTCAAGGAAATATGACGCAGGACGTGACGACGTAGGAAAAATTACTAACCCTAAACTGACTCTGAAAAAGAAACGAAAAGGTGATTAGTTTGGAGATTGATTTCTACTAACTAAATGAAATTAAATTAAACTTACCAACTAAATTAAGTGAGTAGACTTAAAGCTACTGGAATGGATTAAATATGAATGATGAAAATAGGTTCGAATACACTCCCCCGAACCCTAGTATGTTTACCAGATATAAAACTAGTTTCTGAATTATATAATTGATTAAACCTAGCCTTCATTAATCTCAAGCATTACATATATGAGGGTACTAGCCCTCATCATACATAATCAAAAGTAAGAATAAAGTGGTGTCAAAATAGCTAACACGCACGTTGTACTCTTAAACACCCCGGTTACCTAGGGCAAACGAGGTTAGAAGACCTACGACGGTTGTGATCACTAAACAACACGATTCAATCATTATTTAATTCATAGAGCTAATTTTCTATTCGTGCAAGCCATATCGGGTTGGGTTCATACATCTCAACCTTTAGAAATCTAGCCTAGCATAGTGCAATTAACTAAAATTATCTTTTCTACTGTGCAGGAAATCAAAACCATCATGAAATTGAACTTAGATGAGAAAGAGAATCTATGAACTATTAGAAACAAATAAACTATGCACTTATTAATGAATTCAAACGAAGAAGAAGAAGAAGAAGAAGAAGAAGAAGAAGAAGAAGAAGAAGAAGAAGAAGAAGAAGAAGAAGAAGAAGAAGAAGAAGAAGAAGAAGAAGAAGAAGAAGAAGAAGAAGAAGAAGAAGAAGAAACAAACTTTAATGCAGAAACCTGAATTGAAAATCAATAAGTTGTAAACTTTTAGCTCCTAGGGTTCTTGACTTATTTCTTTCTCTAAACTATGCTAAAAGAAACTCTATAAGAACTCCCTCAAGTTTGAGAATATGTTGAAATAAAAATAAAATAAAAAGAATATGTTTTTACAAGAGTTTCAACCATGTACAAGTCTAGTTTTGAAAGTGGATAATAATGGAATTTGAGAGCCAAAACCAATCCTGGTTCAGATACATCAGTTCGGTTTGTTTATTACAGAAAGTTTCTTCACTACCGGGCTGGTTCATTTTTCTCTCTATTAGCTCAGTTTTATCTTCACAGAAAGTTTAGCCAGCATCTAGATCGATTCTTTTTATCCTCCATGGGTTCGAGCTAGCTTATTCAAAACTTTCCCCTTCTTTGCTTCTTCTGTTTTCTTTCTTTCTTCTCGTGCACTAAATACCTAGAAAATCTACGAGAAATACATAAAACTCGGCGTATTCATTAGAAAACATCAGTAGCAATAATATGAGATAAATTAACTCAAATTACATCACACGGAATGCTAAAAGACTCTAAATTATGGGGATAAAAATGAAGAATTTATACCTAATCACGAACCTTGACCCGCTAGGGGCTAATCTGCCAATTCTTGTGGACCCTAAAGAAAAGAGCTAAATAAGGTCAAAAAGACCTCAAACTACTATCCAAAAAGTTTGACCAAGTTAATATCTTTGAAAAATACGTGGATTACACCCACATGTCTCCCTATCCTAAGGCCATATTTCCAGAAAAGTTTAAGATGCCAAACATCAAGAAGTTCAGCGGCAGCGAGTCCCCAGTTGTGCTTCTACACAGCTACCACCAAACCATGACCCTCTTTGGAACTTCGAAAGAAATAATAGCCAAGATGTTTCAACAATCTTTGAGAGAAATTTTTTTATGGTTATTGCGAAGAATTTAGAATCTGTAGCTAGGAGGGTGTAGCCAGGGAGTTCATGTCCCAGTACGAATACAACGAAAAACTGACGATCATGTGTAGAGACCTAGAGTTGCTCAAGAGAAACCTTGGGGAATCTGTTAGTAGTTTCATTAGGATATGGAGAGGCAAAGTTGCCACTATGACTAACAGGTCCTGAGAGGAAGAACAATGAGAATTATAAAGATGAACCCCATGCCTCATATCCGAGCATCTATGGGAGGATAATACTACACGAACTTTAGAGCCCTTCGAGAGGCTGGTGTGGAAATTAAATAAGGGGTTACCAACGTAGAGTTTGAACTGAAAAAGTTGACCAAATAGTTTACATTATGGAAATATCACAAGCCCAACAATGCCTCAGTCTCAACCATCAATAGCATATCCCAACCTGCCACTTATTAGGCACCTAAAAGTCGCCCCAATCCCGTAAAAAAAAAGAATACACTGAGCTCCATGCTCGCCTATCGAATGTATACTAGGATTTGCTAGCCAGAAACCTCATTAAACTATTGGAACCTAGACCATTACTAAACCACCTTCCTAAAACTTCAGATATGATATCCACTGCGACTTTCATCAAATTGTAGGACACACCACCGAACAATGCTTTCACCTTAGAAGGGTAATCCAAGGCCTTATAGATAAGGGCATCATAGCTCCACCAGCTAATCGCAAACCCAACACCACTCACAACCCTCTCTCAACATGTGGAATCAGAGAAAATACAATCTTTCTAGAACATAAGCCCGAATTTGACCCATTTAACCAAATTGTGCTTATCAAAATACTTAATTCTTCTAAAATCTCACCAAAACCTCCCAAAGTCTACCCATCCTTTCTCCTGCATCCTACAAGCTTTACTGACCATGCTTTGTCGCTTCTCACACGAGCATGTATTATCATCCGCGCCTAATCAGAGATGGTAGACATGGAACTACCTACAGTACTAGATCAAGTCCAAAGTTTTGGGATGAAACTACACACAAACATCACCATCGACTATGAGAGGTTCAGTAAAATCTTTATGAAAATTCAAAAGTGGTATCGATAATTAGAGGACTGGATGGTAACCATAAAAATAATCATCATATATAATGTCGTGCAGGTCATGTCCGATATGTTTCACCAAAAAGGAGAGATATGTAACATCCCTGAGTTGCTCATGGCCTTAAAACTCTAGGTATGGATAGTACCTTCACTCCTTCACTTCCCTGGTGAGTCAGAAAACCTGTTTGATGATGTCATGGAGATTATTGAATGCATCGACTATTCTTGGAAAGAGGACACCATCGTTATTGGTTGGGGTGATGACTTTGAAAGCTCAAATGATGAATCTGACGACAAAGACTTCCCGTTTTATGGATTATCCGAACCGTGGTATGATCCCGTAGGAAAAAATATGAAATTAGAGCTAGATATCTTTTTATAAGATGAAAAAACCTACGATAAAGAATGAAAGCATGAGGTAGAACGTCTAACCGAGGAAACCATGGAAATCACTAAGAACTCTAAGAGTAACGTCTCTAGGGAATCCTTCAACATGCAGACACTAGGGTTGAGTGTCTACATGATTCACCACGATGCTTCGCCACCAGACTCATCTGCCAAGATTTCAACTGATTAAGCACCTCTCCTGAATTGGCATGCCATCTCGATCCAGCCCGCTCAATCCCAGCCAAACCCTGTTGTTTACTCCATTCAAAAAACCTATGCACTTGTTTTATTTCTCTTATTTATATTATCAATGTAAATGAGGACTATTTTGATGAGGTTCTTAATGTTGTATTCTCTGAGAATGAAATAAAATAAAATTTAAATATCTTGTTGTTCCTTATTTTAATTACATTGATTCTAATCGAACTTTTGACGATGATGATTTTGTAAATGAACAATTCTTAGCTGGTCTCAATAAGAAAATAATAAACAACATAACCGTATTTGGAAAAATGATGATGATAATGTTTTATTAATGTTGGTTCTAGTAAACACATGCGCGAGATTAGTAAAGGGTCCACCCTCAACAAGCATGAGCGAGCGCTATTCGAAGAGTTGTTAAAGGAGTTCATTAACTTCTTTGCATGTTCCTACGACGACATACATGACATTGATCCAGAGATAGCTCAGCACGAGATACCCACATTTCCTAAATGAAAATCGGCGAAGAATAAATTTAAGAAGCTCTAAATGAAATGGTCCCTTAAAGTCAAAGAATATGTAATCAAATAGCTAAATGTGGGTTTCATTTGCGTATTTGAATACCCAACATGGCTTACAAATATTATCTTTATGAAAAAATCGGGAGGAAAAGTCTGCATATTCATCTACTATTGGTATCTGAACAAAGTATCCCCAAAAGAGGATTACCTTTTTCCCAACATTGACATGATCGTGGATAACATGGCAAGCCACGTCCTCAAGAGAAAACTGCCATCATCACCCCATTGGGAACTTTCTACTGCACCGTCACGTTGTTTAGGCTAAAAAATACTGGGGCAACCTACCAAAGGACTGCTATAACCAACCTTCACGACCTCATTCACAGAGAAGTCGAGGTCTATGTTGATGAAATGATCATCAAGTGCTTGGATTTATGGTTAATGAGAAAATAATTGTAGAGAACCTCGCCAAACTAAAAGTTATACTCAAAAAGCCACCACCTCGAATGGATAAAGAAGTACGAGTATTCGTGGGTAAATTACAATATATCAGTTGGTTGATCATCTAACTATGTGAACCCATTTTCAAACTTCTCTATAAGGATTCAACCAATGTTTGGAACGAGACTTGCAAGAAGCCTTTGATAAAATGAAGTGATACGTCACCTGACCTCTGGTGATCAGGCCCCATAACTAGATCTCGCTTTTCTTTAGTACTTGACCATCACTGATACTGCAACAAGGGCTTTGTTAGCCTAATACATTGAAGAATCCTGTAAGGAAAGATCCATCAACTATGTTATCGAAAGTTAAGTAGATATGAAGTCAACTACACTACCTTGGAGAAAGCGTGTGTCGCCCTGGTCTGGGTTACACAAAAACTACAGCATGATGTTTTTATTTTCCCCATCAGACTATATACCCAATGGATCTCATTAAATACCTTCTATAGGACCTGCTCTATGAAGACAAATGTCCCAATAACGCCCCGACCCGAATTTAAGGGTTAATAAAGGATCAACCCGATCCGGTTCGAATGTTAATTGTGAAGTGCAATAAAATGACCTAAATAATGTTTCTAGTCTAGATTTATTATTATTATTTAATGTTACTCTTGTTAGCATGCTATTCCAATTTTCATAAACTACATGATAGGACCCAAGGTAATTGCCCCCAAGTCCAAGTAAATAGAGACACAAATCATAAATGCAAATAACTACTTACTTGTATAATGCTCTCAAAATACGGATCATCATAAAACATCTCATAACAAAAGGAGGGATGTAAGTCAAATGCTCAGTGGGAACATATACAAATGTAGCATAGAAACGAACGGTTGAAAGAATACTCACACGCTACAATCACATGAATGTGAAAATACGTATATATCTAGAAATATACTTTTGGAAATACATTTCCGAATGCATTAAACCATTTTATTTTGAAAACGTTATTTGATACAATTTTTCCTCCTTGTCTTTATAATATAATCATTTTGTATCTTATACGTAAAACTAGCATATTGTTCCCATCAACTCACCCAATTAAACGATTTAAAATTGTTGGGAAAAACTTTTCATTCACTTTCAAATGTTTATTACTCAACGTTCATTAACGAATGTCGAGTTATTAATCTCTACTTAAGACTTCTTTTAACCCACATAAACATCATGTTTAGAAAAATACTCATTTTCCTTGAAAAGGCTTATATAACTTACGCTTGTGTTCATTATGATTAAAAACTCATTAGGTAGCTTAAACATCATCAATTCATCTTATTTAACCATTCCATATTACCACATGAATCTTAAACCTTTAATGCATAATTCATGCATTAGTAAATCATGTTACCACATAATCCCATTTGTGCCTCTTTCATGAATATTCAATTCATCACTTAGTATTTTCTTTAGGGATTTCGCCGACACACACACCCGTCACAACATACGCACACCCACGGTTCCACAGAATTTCACTGTCCGACACCGAGAACCAAGTAAACTGCAGTTGGTTTGGGGTCTTTCACTACTAGAGAAAGCATATAACTGCTTAATTATTTAATCCTACATTATTCAATGTTTTATCTTCCCAACGTGTTCAATATTTTCATAATTTTCAAATTAATTTTCCTTTTTAGGGCCGAAGCCAAAGCCTTGGACTTAACTGTCCATTTTTTTCGTTACACTTGGGAAATTATTACTTTCTCCTTTAAGTCCTTTATTCACACACACGTTGATTTTATATAAAAAATTATTCACATTTTAGGACGTAATTCAATTATACCCATAATAGTCTAAAAACATTCTCCAACATTTTTAATTCATAAAAATGTTTCACTTCGAGTAAATTACCAATTTACTCTTTTTATTGTCAAACTTGTAATTTAGTCCTTTTGTCATTTTCAAAAGTAGTTTAACTTTTCGATTCAACACTTAAACACATTTGTCCATTAAAAGCACTTACTTTACTAGCACACTTTACCCAACTTTCACATTTTCCACTTTCCACCTCTTTAATATATAAACTCATTCATTGTATATATTAAAACCTCATTTTCTACTCACTTGATAAACACTCTTTGTTTATGAGTTTTAACACTAAAAATCCCTTTTAGTCAATATTTACACATTAAGCCCTCTTTATTTCCCCTATGAGTTTTACCCACTTAACTAACCCATTAAAGTGAAAGTTTCCCTTTAAACATATCTTCATTATTCAAGTAGAAAGTCACGTTTTAATCTCAAAAAAATTCTAAAACATGCCCACTGCACTTCTTTGCATAAAATCACATTTTTTTGTCTTTAAAACATCATACTAGCACATTTTGTTTCACAAATGGCCCATGAATAATATTCTAAAAATTTACATAGCTTTAAAACCAAATTAAACTTTCCTTTAAATGCCCCTTTTTATTCAAAAACACTAAGGATGAAATTTATATACCCATCAATACATCATAACCATTTTATTACATTCTTTCACCAAAATATATAAAAGAGTAATTTGGAATTTTTACCCATTTCAAAACTCATTTTAAAGTACCTTTTGAAATCCATTTACCCATAAAATCATGAAAAATCCACTAATTAATCTCATGGATCCAAACTATTCACAAATCCTACATATATTAAGCCTAATATATGCAAATTACTAACTGAAATTTATAGTCATCAATAAGCATAAACCAAGGTCAGTAAATCCCACCTCAAAGACTCCAAAAATGGTGGTGGTAGTGTAGAAGATGGGTGACTCCCCACCCACAAACGTGTCCTTAAAGGGAGTCACAAAATCCCTACTTCCAAGCTCGAATGAAAGCTCCAATAACACTCCAACAAATGATTCTTACCCCTCTAAGATAACCCTCTTCAAACCTTCACCCAACTTCAAGATTCACATCTTCTTCAACACAATGTTCTGGTTGGGGTTTTATATGTACATCTAAGGTGTTTTGAGGCTTTAGAATGGTGGTTTCATTGTGGAAATGATGGTGTTTAGTGGTGGTCTATGGTGGTGGGATGGATAAAATGGTGGAAGAGGCCACTCATCCACTATCTCTAACTCTTCTTCCTCTTTCTCCCAACAAATGAGCCCAGCCAAACCCTAAATAAGCACCTTCGAACCCCCAATCTCCAATCTGGCTCAAAATATCAATCGTCCAAAATGTGCCAACTCATCAATCCAAGTCAAATAAAAGTTATGGCAGGATGTCATTTTAATGACGTGAGATGTCATTTGAAAGACCATTTCTTCTCGTTCGAAGTATGGATCTCGCGAAATTTGCGCGACATGGTATTATATTACAGTAACATCTCGTTCGAAGCTCATTTGAATAGGGCTTCTCATGACACTAGCATCTCGTTATAATGACATTCATATGTCGTTCGAATGACCCTATTTTTTCTTTAATCCTCTTCTCTTCATAATCCACATCATAATTTATCCCATTACAATTCATACAACTAATTGGACCCAAATATGTTTATATGCTTATCATTCTTTTGATTCTCCAATTGTATTCCTTGACAATTACTAAATTTATCATTCGTCACTTATTTTCTATGGTGAGGTATTGCATTCTTCCCTCCTTAGAGAATTTCATCCTCGAAATTTCTAGTCATCAACCTTTGACACTAATCATATTCGATAAGTTTCCAATCCTAGAGTCTTCTCAACACTTTGGTCTAGATGCAAAGATTTTATTTTCATCAATTACATTACCAACCCAATCATGGAGAACCTTAATGCCTTAATACTAACCACAAGCATGTCTAACTCATCTATTTAAACAAAACCTTAAGACAATCGACACTCACCAAATATCATACTATCACCAATGAACTCACTATCATGAATCATTCCTATGCTTGGGTTCATAACCTATGTTTCTTCGAGCAACCTTGGATCACGCCTACCTAGGATGTGACATCCTCGACATCACTATTAGTCACATCACTAATCATAAGATGTCATCTAGTCCTATTGTTATACCAAACTGATATCTCCTACAAGATCCCTACACTAACTTAGGGTCATCCTAAGTGTCACAACACACATATGTATGATCGATTTCATCATTAATTCGCACACTTCCAAATAAATCAAAACACTAACATCTAATATTGTGTCAAGTTATAATACTCACAACATTCTCAAGTCACAACCTCTAGATACACGACCAAGTCATAACTATTTATACTGAAACATGTTATCTTAAAGAAAAGCAACACATGAAGCTACATGCAACAAATGCGAGAAGTCGTGAACACATGACTAGGGTAGAATAAAGGTGCTTCCGAAGAAGAGAACGTCACACCTAGCTTTACCCGTATTACTACTGAGCTTATGCAGTGCTACACTCGAACCACATCTGATCAACAACTTCCTATTATCAGGATCAAAGAAGACATAAGGAATGTGACAAATAAAGTGACCGTCATGCCAAAAGAAAACAATCAGTTTTTGGAAAATAATTGTACCACACTAAGTACAAACCCACAACGTACCCTCAAAGTCTATAACCCTCACCGACATCCGCTAAATTATTAGGCTTGCCACATACCCTGATTTGACCCATTAACCCTGATAAATCCTAAACATGAATCATCAATCCTTTCCAGACAAACGGATCATAAAGTCAATTCCTTGGGAAAGCCGATATATTAGTATTACCTACTTAGGAGCAATATTAGTTTCTCCATCATCAGTTTGCATAGCTATCCCAATTCAAGGCGAAGTTAAATCTCTCGAGCTTATGACCAATTACTTAACCAGCGTACCTAAGCCTCCATAATTTCAGCACGTGATAGCTAACTTCAATCTTTGAGATCACTTTCATCAAATGAAATGCAATGCTCACATGGCTTTAAACATTCAACTCACTAACCACTACTACAACTCTTAGCAACATACTTCATGATTCTGAATCGTAACTATTTTAAGGACATCTCAAATTTTCAAGTATTATCCACGAGTAGACCTAATGATTTCCTTCACTAGTGTCATACCAAATCGCACAGGTAGCACACGTAGGTGTTGTAATCAATCTTAACACCTCATTCCATGTGTTATCTCCAAAACCACGATGACCATCAACGTGTTCTAAGTCTCCCAGGTGCATTATCTATCCTTTATTAATCTACTTTTGACATTATCCTCAAAGATCATATACTGACAAATGCTTATAAGCCAAGATCGTGGTACTAACTTAAAATTACTCCCATGATTCAACATGACTTAAACATATTATAATTATTAATGATTTATCGTTATCACATAATCCTTGAAGCTACAATGATTCCTGACTGCTTCTTGGGTGATGGCCATCAAACTCAGCCATCTCTTTAATAACTTGCACATTTATTATAAGAAATCAAAGTCTCATCTTAGCCTATGCTGCATAACCTCGAATTCATTACTGCAAAATTTATATGACCTCATTAACCTCGATGCAACAATAATTCTTCCAAATGTTTCACGAAAAAGACACCAATTTAATCATTCTCCAAAGTGGACATATGCATCCATGTGTAAGAATTGTTATAGCGATATCCTATATGTAAGAATTGTTATAGCGATATCCTATATGACAACTGGTCATTATCACCAACTCGTAACCTCAGAGCATCAATCATAGACGCTATGTGTTACACCAACTGAAAGGTTATACCCTCATCACCACAAAGAATCACAAAGGTTCAGGAAGAAATATCATCGTCATCATGATACACGGTACTCAACCTTAAGCTTACTATTACTAAGGAATGTCTACCAATGCGTTAACATTTTCTAGATAAACCTTAGTATATACGTCCAAAGAATTATTAATATTGATTTACATGTCTAGTTAACTTTATCAAACCACCTTAGTACTTATTTCCAAAGAGCATCTAATGCAACTTAAGTACTTACCCAAAATGTCAACCCGTAGTTAAATTCACTAGACCACATCATTTTATACCCAATGAGTGCTCAATAACGACAACTAAATTGTCTTTCTAAGTCTACACCATGATAATGTGCTAATCTAGAAACTAACACAACTCTACATTTGGTAGTATACGAGTCGGGTATTGCTTAAAACACTAAGGCTTATACCATGGACACCATAATGGATCCAATTCCTCGATACCACACTATCATCTCTAAAACTATGAATTAATACTACCAGAGTTTTGGTAAGACATGGGATATTGGGTTTTTCCTAAAAGGGTGACAACCTGAGTGGTGCCACAAGAGGTCCTATTCTAGAACGTCACAAGCTAATTCTTAACACTAAGTCACCAAGAATTATCTATTTGCTTCTAAGTTACTTCAAATGATTATGATTATCTAAACCCACATTATAGCCAAAAAGCACTTAAGGAAAAGTCCTCAACCAAGGGACCTAATATGTTATCACCATAAAATCAGCACTTATGAACATTACTCAGTCACCTAATCTCCATATATGAAATATATAACCTTTATAGCGAAGTCTCACTGAACAGTACACGACATTGCCATTAGTACTAAGGCTACTCTTAATACTAAAGTTGCCATAATACGTTTCACACAATAGATCACGATGTTTCCACTATCCGCTTACCTCGATACCCATGAATTACCAACACATCTATATAAGAAATGTCGTGGAACATAATAGGACTACTAACATAGCCATTCACCATCTCATAAAAAATTTCACATCGTGCTAATTTCCTTGACTTCACTATCCAGAAATACGAACAGAAATAATCACTAATCCTACGTGACCAGCCTGAACCAATATTGACATCGAGAAGATCTGATACCATCCTCACCGCATCACACCCGAAAGGAACATTAAACCTAAAGCTCTGATATTAAGTTATAATTCCCCTACCCGAATTTAAAGGTTAATAAAGGATCAACCTGATCCGATTCGAAAGTTAATTATGAAGTGCAATGAAATAAGCTAAATAATGTTTCTAGTCTAGATTTATTATTATTTAACGTTAATATTATTAGCATTCGATTCCAATATTCATCAACTACGTGATAGGACCCAAGGGAAGTGCCCCAAAGGCCAAGTAAACAGAGATACTAATAGCAAATGAAAGTAACTACTTAACTGTATAACACTCTCAAAGTAAGGAATAATATACAACCTGCCGTAACAAAATAAGGTATGTGTGGCCATCCTAATCAAGATGTACGCCCTTCTCTCCTCTTCTTCCCAGAGGAGATGGAGAAGAAATGGGATTGGAAGGTCTCATGCCCTACTTAGTAATACTTCGACTGTCATCGGTATGGGGTAAATTTAAAGAGATGGAGTCTCCAACCTATTTTGCAAAAAATAGGCAAAAAAATAAGTTGTTTCCTCGAGAGATCGGCATCGAAGATAAACTGATGCATACAAAACCTATATTCGAAGGGTTCGGGGACTAAGTTATGGAATGGGAAGGTGTTAGGCACCCATCCCGCCTTTTCGATCTCTCATGGGCTTATGTTATTATTTTCCATTATTTCGCCGTGAAGGGTGTGTGCGCGTATATATAATGGATATCGAAATCGCCCAATTTATACCAAAAAAAAGATAGAGTGAAGTCATTTATTTGAATTCTCCCAAGATAATATATAGAAAATATGAATTATGTGTTTATCGCGATATTGATTGTTATGATGAAACAATAATGTGTTGGATGAAATGGTAATAATAATCACAAACATAATATGTATAATAATGCGAGAAAATGATAGATATGAAAATAGAGAATTTGGGAAAATTGACAAAATCAAAAATTGGAAAATTGGACTCGAGTCTCGAGTTTTAATTCGAGATGCCTAGGTAGCCTATAAAGTCATCAAAGTCCACGTAGTTCGCATGCAGAATAAAGCCAATAGGATTTTATTATAGGTGTGTGTGTAGAAAATGTGTTTTTTGTTTTGAAAAAAAATGTAATGGACAATCCCGTTCGAAATTTATAGGTGTAACCTTCTTTTTGTTTATTTTGAGTTTTTTTTATTGAAAATAGAGTTTGTGAATTATACCAATAAAAATTTAGATATTAATGTGTATGAACTCAAGTAAGAACTAGATTATGAATCTAATTTATTTAATGTAAATATAAGAAATTTATAGAAAGAGGAAAGGATTTGTACATTCTTTGAAGCTTGATCTTTGATATTGGATGAACTCCCTTGAATGTGAGATGAATATTGGATGAAATAGAATGTGATTTTTGCCAAATTGGTATGAAAAGGATAGGAATTTAAGCTTGAATGGAAATTCACATGGAGGAACTTCGCTGATTCCGAGAGAATGCTGTTGAGATCAGTGATGCTGTTGGATCTGAGGTGTGTCCTGGAAGTGAGTTCATGCCCTCTATTTATAAGGTGATGGGTGATTCCGATCAACATAATCCTAGTCCTACCTATCGGTAGGTAACCCTTGACACACTGCTGATAAGCAGGGAAATGGACCTGCCAATTGGCAATCTCGTGCAAATTTTCTCCAAAAAACGGTCGTAGAACGCAATCCATTGATCCAAATCACGCACGGGGCATGCCGTTATAAAGGTAATTTAAATACCTTCAAGATTCCTTAGGACCTATCCCGATTCTAGGAGTTGACTTTGGGTCAAATGTGTCTCGAAAGCGCAGTCCGTCCTTTAAACGGGAGATCGTGTGACGAAAACGGATCCTTCGTCTCAACGATAAGTTAGAATCGTGCACAGGGTGGAACATTGTAAAGTTTAAGTGATTTACTTCGATATTCCAAAGAGATTCACTTGGTTTGGAAAGTTAACCTTGTTCAATAGGGTCTCGGAAGCACCCGGTGACCTCTCGAAGTAAAACGGATCATTCGTTCGCACCGTAAGTCAAAATCGCACACGGGCAGATCGTTGAAAAGGGTATTTAGTACTCTTCGGAGATTCATTAAGTCTTATTCGAGATGAAAAGTCACTAAACCAAAAAGGCTAAATTGGCACCCTTCAGGAGGCTACCCTTGTCACGTTAATGACCGTGACAAAAAACACGCATTTTTTTCACAATCAATGACCATGACAAGTACGTGATAAAGTCTTTTCACGGTCATTGACCGTGATAATATTATAAAATTATCATGGTCAATGACCGTGACAGGGACGTGACAAATTTATTAGTAAAAAAACCTCCCCCTCCTTTTTTTTCACACCATTTTGGTTTCCCTCCCTCTTTCTCTCCCTAAACGACTACACTCTCTCTCTCTAAGCGATTTTCAAGTTTTTCCTCTCTTTCTCTTTCCTTTGTATATATGTGTGTGTATTAGTGTGTATGTGGTGGGGGTGGGGTGAGGGAGGTGTGTGTGTGTGTGTGTGTGTTGATTAATGTGTAAAGACCCAAATATATGTTGTACCCTTAAGTATAAATACCCAAATATATGTTGAGATTTTTCTCACGGAATAGTCATAATAGGAATTGAAATTGGAATTGGGACTTATAATTATTATTGTTAATTTAATTATGACTTTCATTGGTTAAAAATGAGTTAGGATCCTTTATTAATTGTTGATTTTGAATTAGTAAGTAGTTAGTTTGAATTGATGTTTAGGATTTTTAGTAATTGTACATACTAGATGTTGTTGTTTTGAAATTCAGAATTAAGTTGTTAAACATTAATATTACACAATGAAAGTTGAAACGGACAAATTAATTAATAAAATATAGCTTTAATTATAGCTTTAATTGTATATCTTTAATTGTATAGCTTTAATGATGATATATTTATAAGACATAATGAAATGAATTCATTGAGAAGATGAATTACAAGGAGTATGGGATACACATTTGTTGGTTTGTTGTTGCTATTTCTGTTGGATTATAGTAGACCGATGTTGGGTTAGTTAATTTTGGAAGTGGCATGACCACTGGATTATTGTCCAAATGGGGGGGGGGGGGGGGGGGAGTTTTCAACTTCTTTCTAAAATTAGGTGTCACGAACAATATATTATTAATTCATATATATAGTATGCTTCATTTATGATAATTAAATTAAATATACTTGATATTACATATAGTGCTCATAGATACTAGCCTTCTAGTTCTTATGCATACGCATTCAATAGCCGTTAGAACCCTTCAAGAGTCATTACCGTTGTAATGAGATCTCTCGAATTGTCCCACTTAGACAGTTTGGGACTGCATAATTTCTGTATAATAATATTCTTAGTGGATTAAACTTGCTTCTTTTGGAGGAAATTATGTACTCGTATCCTAAGATTCTCTGGGTACATAGTAGATTGGCAAGTGTGAGTGTTATTTCAATTGATAAATTAAAATAACAATCACACTTGCGAATCTACGTCGTGTACTTGGAGAACTATGGGGATATGCTGCCGAATTTTTCTTAAATCGTAACAATGTGTGTGAGATGTTAATTATATTACAGAAATATGCGATCTTGAATGGTATAGGACCACTCATCCTTTAGAGGAGATGGAGGAAATTGGAATTAACATTATAAATTGAATTTGAATTTGAAATTTAAAAATCGAATATAAATAAGACATACTTAAATTAAACATACTATAAATCTAAGTTTTGTTTAAAATAATCCACGAATATATGCTTCTTACCTTTAATAGGTGTTTATTTGTAGTAGCTGTGATGGGATATCCTATATACAAAGAGTGGATGGGTGAGACAAATAGAATGGGGGATGTGTTTCACAGAGGTGCCAATGAATTTGTGAAATACAAAAAGAGATGTCATAATGATGAAGAGTTTCCATGTCTGTGTACTAGGTGTGAGAATGGTAAGATGTTTTAGTGGAAAAGAGTTGAACTACATTTGCTAAGATGGGGTATGCAAGATAATTATCGACTTTAGAGTTTTTACGAGGAATTAAAAGCTCCTTTTGTCCCCGTGAAACCTTCACAACAACCTTCAACAAGTAGGAGAGATGTAGAATGGGATTGCGTAGATCATAATATGTTAGAGGATTTAATTGATGATGCGTATGAATTTTATGAAGTGGAAGAGAATGAATTCACTGACGATGTACAAGGTTCAGGTGCTCATGAAGATATCAGGATAAACCTTGACGATGAGTACCAAAGTTTAAAATTAAAGGTGACCTAACCGTTATACTTTGGTTGTGAGAAAGATCAAACAACTTTACATACCATGGTTGGTTTGCATTGTTTGAAGACCTAATACGGTTTTTCTGGCAATAGCATGACAGGAATTCTGAATTGGGTGAAGGGCTTGCTACCTAAGGAGAATACACTTACAAATATCTATCATGTTATGAAGAACAGTTTGAAAGGTTTGGGGATGAAGTATAAATTGATTCATGCTTGTGTGTATGACTTCATACTATACCGAAAGGAGTATGAAAATCTCAATCGGTGTTCGGTATGCGATGAACCTAGATAAGCCCAATCTACTGGGAAGGAAGGCACAAGCTAAAAAGTGCCTCAAAAAGTGTTGAAATATTTTCTCGTTGGGCCTAGATTAAAGCTATTTTTCATAATACCATGGATAGAAGAGGCAATGACATTCATACTAGGGCAGAAGTAGGGGATAATCTCATGCGTCATCCTATTAATTCTACTGCTTGGAGGAGGATGAGTTATGAGTATCCCAATTTTTCTCGAGAACTATGTAACATTCGTTTGTCTATATCAACAGATGGTTTCAATCCATTTAGAAGTCTAAGCACCAATCAGAGTGTATGGCCAGTGATACTAGCCCTACTCAATCTCCCTCATTCACAGTGTATGAGACATGAATTTTTGATGTTATCTTTATTGATACCCGAGCCAAAGGCAACAAGTGATAACATTGATATCTACATGCCTCCTTTGGTAGAAGAATTAAATGAGTCATGAAAAGAGGGAGTGCAAGCATTTGACTCTTTTAGAAAAAGAAGAGTTTACGCTGAAAGTTATGTTGATGTGGGAAATTCATGATTTTCCAGTTTATGGGACATTATCCGGTTATGTAGTACATGGTTATTTGGGGTGTCCTATATGTGGATAGGAAACTAAATCTCTTCATCTCCCCCTAGCTCAAAAAATGTATACCATTGCCATAGGAGGTTTTTACCCCCCGCTCATAGTTTCTGATTTGAGAAAGGTACCCATTTTTTATCAGGCGGGGTTGAACATAGGGTACCTACGAGAAAAACTTTGAAGTTCAGAAATTAAAAGTAAATCTTCTAATTTTGACCCTAATCTGCCAAGTAAGAATCATAAATTTAAGAATGTCAAGCATAAGAAGACCCCAACTGGGAATGAAACTGAGACAAGAGAGGCATGGTCTAGGAAGTCAATTTTATTTTACTTTCCTTATTAGAAGAATAACTTGGTGCGTCATGTATTGGATGTGATGCATGTAGATAAGAACATTGATGAACATATTGTGGGCACATGCCTTGGGGGGAGTCATTCGAAGGATGGAGAAAGTGCGCGAAAAGACCTTAAATCGTTGAAACTTAAGCCATAACTATAGTTGAAAGAAGATAGTAGGGGAAGGACAATAATTCCCCCTGGTGCGTTTACTTTGACGAGTGGTGAAAGGAAGGTGATTTTAGACACAATATATAATTTGAAGGTTCCATCTAATTTTTGGTCCAACTTGCAAAGGATTGTGAATTATGCTACCCATGATTTACATAAGTGTAAGTCCCATGATTGGCATGTGATCATGCCATTGGTTCCTTTATTGTTTAAGCACTATTTCTCCAAGAAAAAGTATTTGTCTAGGGCTATTATGCAAATTAGTATCTACTTCCCACTTTTGTGTGAGAAGGTAGTCAACCGAGAACACATAGTGGCCGCAAAATTGGTGGTGACCGAAGTAATTTGTGTGTTGGAGAAGTACTTTCCCCCATCATTCTTTAACATAAGTGTTCACTTTTTTGTACACCTATGCGACGAGGAACTTCTTTGCGGTCCAGTTAGATATCGGTGGATATATCCATTTGAAAGATTGATGAAAGTTTCCAATGATTACGTCAAGAATACACGATACATTGTGGGATCAATTGCAGAGGAATACATCAACATGGAGTCATCAATCTATACTCCAGAATATATACCTAATTTGAGCAACGTTGATGACATTGATGAGTTCGTCAATGAGGGTGGTCATATGACGGGCAAACGAGCGAAATTAACGAGTGTACAACATGAACAAGTAGCTCGTTATCTATTTGACACACATGAAGATGTCAAAGAATGGAAAATTTAAGTTTAAATTATTGTAAGTTTTATATTATTGTAGATTATTTTATACATGATTAATTTTGTAATATGCTCGTCACATTAAATTTATGCAGAAAATATGAAGCCTGTGAGAACAATAAAAGATGAAAAGCAAAGGCACAATCAGACAGTCAATTTAGGTTGTGGTTGTCCCACGAAGTAAATATAATGAAAATGGTTGTTATATAATGTTACATTACAATAAAACTTTACAACTAAGCTAATTAATTTATCTTTTGTTTCAGCTCTTAAAGACGGGTGATGCGACATCAAGGCTTGCTCATCTAGCCACCGGACCCTTGTTCATGGCACAAGAGTACAAAAATTATCGATTGAACGGTTACGTATTTGCCACGAGGGTGTACGAGAAAAGTACAAATGTACAGAACTCGATCATTTCATAAAGGGCTTTTACTTTCTTTTGAGCGAGCGCAAAAGATAAATACCTCGTTGAAGCTGAAATGACTTACTATGGTGTAATTCAAAATATATTTGAATTGGACTATGTAAGCTTCAAAGATGTTGTATTTTATTGTGATTGGGTAAGAGTTGTGGATAAAAATGCTTGTAAAGTTCATCCTGGCACCAATTTGATCATGATTAACATGTCCAAGTTGAAGAGCAATGAACACGTGAGCGATGAGCCGTTTGTTTGTGCATTTCAAAAGGTCAAGCAAGTGTTTTACTTGGAGTATATAAAAAACGAGCCGTGGTAAATCTCCCTACATGAGCTAAAGCATCTAAACAGTAGTGTGGATGACTTGGCTGGTCCTACCAAATATCAATCCATTTTTTATGATAACCCGAATTTGAAATAAGTTTTTGATTTGTAATAAGTATTCGATTTATCGGACAATAGTTTAATGCTTTTATCGGACATCAGTTTACTGCTTTTAATTCATGTGTACTTGATCATTTTTTCTCTCTCTCTCTTTCCTTTGTATATGTGTGTGTGTGTGTGTGTGTGTGCAGGTGTGGGGGGAATGGCCGTTGAGAACAAGACGGGCTTATTGACTAGATCTCGTGAGCTAGTAAAGACGATTATTGGTCCGGGGTACACCAGTTGGAGGGAGGTGGCAAATGAGAAAAAGTTATCTATTTGGACGACACTGCACGTAATGTATTTATATTTCTATTGCAAGTTCAATTTCAATTTCTATTTATATTTATTCGGGACTAACAATTACATTGTTTTTGTTTTGTAGTTGTTTGATAGAAACAATTAATCCTACCCCCAGAACTCTGTGATTCTGTGTTGGAGCAGTTGAGGGAGAAACACAAGCCATGGAAGAAGAATTTGTAGTCCCGATAATTTGGGAAGATCCCGGAGTCTATTATCAGAATTCGAGAGTCCATCCTGTCGAAGGAGCCGATCGTATTGGTACAGTGGAAAAAGTTCATTGACAATGAGATCGAGGAGAGACAATTGGGATCTAGGCAATAGGGGAGGGAAAACAAGGGGGAAAAATACGGACATGCACTACTCCGTCCAGACGTCTTACGATGAGGTGGAGCACAGGATGATAAGTTTTTATTTTTTTATAATTATAGAAATACGTTATTATGCATTATTTTACTTTGCGTTACTTACTAATTTTACATTATTTTATTTCAGGAGATGGGGAGTGGCCCTGGGGGTAGGCCACATAGGCTCGATGCCTATATGTCAATTCGGACAAAGAAGGGAAAGGATAATGGGGTGTCCACGAGCATCGCAGCCATGATTGTAAGTAATCCGACGATTTAATTTTTATGAATTACATTATAATTTTTTATTTACTTATTTAACTAATCGTGTGCTTTTTACAGTTTCAGGCAAAGCTTAAGAAAGTGCATGAGTCGCAGTCTGATACCGACAAGGTATCTTTGTCCACAGACGCACTCAACCAAGTGCTTGGCGTTGATCGTAAGGGGAAGACTAGGGGTGAGCTTACGGGTGGGAAAATCTAGGATCACCAGAATAAAGACGAGTAACACCGGGTTGGCTAGTCAGGTGGACACGCATGACACAAATCTATCAAGGTTGGAGCCGACGGTCCTAGATATGGACGCATTAATGAAGTGTTAGTTGGGTGGAAAGGGCAAGGGCAAAGGGAATAAGAAGGTGGTGGAGAGGGAGGTGGAGGAGGATGAGGATGTGGACATCGCTTTTTCATAGTCGATATGCGCGGACTCACCACTTGATGATAAACTCCCTTACTTGGCTCCCGTCAAGCAGCCTATATCAACAATCGACTGGCCGAGCGTGTTTTTACGCAACATATGTGATGTCCAGTGGATAGCGAGGGGGTTGAGGGACCCAAATACCATCGAGGGTATGTCGGTTCATGGATGTAACCTTCAAAACATCGAGGCCAAGGTGCTCGTCACGCATGTGCTACCCACAAAGGAGAACTTTGCATTGTGGTTGTGCAGATAATGCGGCATGACACATATTGAGGGGTGTCTCAATGCGTTTATCGTGTGGCCATACTTCCTCCTCGAACCTTCCCCAAACACTATATCATGACATTATTTGTATCTATTTTTATTTGGACACTTGGATTATATTTGATTTATTTTGATTTTGGACATTTGGATATGGAAATATATATGCAATGAATTAGTGCACTATTTTTATTTTATTTTTATATATGCTATTTGAACAGGTATAATTTTGCTATAACAGATACAAATATACTGCTAGGCAGTGGTAGTATCCAAGTTGCCCAGCAGATTTTTTTTTTAAATTCTGTCCAGATTTGTCAGGGTCATTGACCGTGACAAATTCGTGACAAAGAAAACTTCCCACAGAATTGTCACGGTCAATGATCATGATGATTTTTTAAAGGTTTCCACTGGTTTGTCATGGTCTTTAACTGTGATAAATCTTGTCAAGGTCAAAGACTCTAACAAGTCTAATGAACTTGTCACGGTCATTGACCGTGATAAGTCCGTGATAACAAGAGTTGTCACCCCCAGAATTGTCACGGTCATTGACCTTGAAAAGTTGTACTTATCACGATCAATGATCATGAAAATCTGACAGATTTGGTGTAGTAAGTTTACCTAGGTCAAACAGAGCTCGGGATCACCTGGTGGCCTCTAGATCGATTTTTAGGGGAAAAATAATCATTCGTCCAAACGATTATGTCGTCTCATGCACGGGGTGGATTTTTAGAAAGAAGTTTCAATGAACTTCAAATATTCAAAGGGATTTCACTCTAAAGAAGAAGTTGATTGGGGTCAAATCGGGGCCCAGGAGTGCCTGGTGACCTCTATATTGATTTTCGATAGTAAAATGGTTCATTCGTCCAAATCGTTAAGCCGATTTGCACATGGGATAGACTGTTGGAAAGGGGATTCATAGCCTTTTAAATATTCAATGAGATTTTGTTCTAACAATAGAGTTAACGGGATTCAAACGGGGCCTAGGAGCGCCCAATGGCCTCTAGATCGGTACTCGGAGTATGGCGTAAGGTTTGTAGTGACATGGGGGCGTACTAGGGATCTAAGGAGAGACTTAGGGGGTCCTATAATGTGGTTTATAAAGATCCCCTCAACGGGTGGGTTTATACAGATCCCCACATTATGTTTTAGAAAAAGGTTATTTCTACGGACCCAAGGGACGATGATGATCGATTCTGGGGGTCAAGGCCAATTCTGAGGACCTAAAGAGGATACTGGGGATGGCTGATTCCACGGTTTGAGGTTTATTCTGAGGACCTAGGTAGAGGTGACCAATTCTTAAGGTTGAAGCCAATTTTGAGGGCTTAAGTTCAGGTGACCAATTCTGATGGTCGAAGCCAATAAGTAGAAGGAAATAATTCTATAGGTTGAAGACAATTCTGAGGGCTTAGGTAGGGATGACCAATTATATGGGTCAAGGTCCATTCTGAGGACCTTAGTAAAGACTCTACTGGGGATATCTATCTTGCATTTTTCTCCATCCCCTGGGGAAGAGGAAATAATCCGAGGGTCGAATGTTTCTTAGCTAGGGAATATTTCTTTTTTACAGTGTCCTTTGGAGATGTTACTGGGAGGATAACCAATTGGTTTTGGGAAATCCACTGGGGATATAAGAGTTCTTATGGGGAAATGAGTGTAGTAAAAAATGTTTTTCTTGGTGAAAAAGGTTCTAAAATTCATTTGGTAATTTTAGGAATTGTTTGGGGATTTTTCTAGCATTTTTGGGGATTTTTTGTACAAAATTTTTGGAAGGGTACTGATCGGCATGGTTTGAGGGGTGCCAAACGGTAGTGGAATAGTATTTTGGTGTGCCTCGAGCAGGTTGAGGGATAGTTTCGATCGGTGGGTGGTAAGGAGGTTCCGATCGACAGGCCCCTCAGCCTAATATAAAAAGGGGGCAGGTTATCCTCATTTTCCCAGCTTTCTGACTTGTTTTCTTCTATAATAACCTTCTGCAAAGCATTTTAGCTTTTGAGAATCAAAATATGGTTGATTTCTCAAGAAGCGCAACACATATGGCATGGCTCAATATTGACGATTGGGCAAACTTGGAATGGAGGACTAGGGAGCCCTTTGCATTAGGCAGCAAAAATTCCTTTGACTCATTCGAGCCAGTTGCGGATGAGCGGACCATCTTGCGTGAGTTGACGTGTCATCGTTCTCCTAGGATGGTGATCCCTGGTGCCTATGTAAGTATTAATGACTTTTGTTATTCATATCTTCCTTCTTGGCGCTTTTTCCTTTTTTCTTTGATTTTAATATGGATATTTTCTTTTTTTTTACAATCTGATGTCTCTATGTCGACTCTGCGTGCTTAATGGATGATGGGGCTTAGGGATATTTGGGAGCGACTTTCGCCTGTGATGCGTTGGATGGTGTCATCAGTCAATTTTAGGAAACAAGCGTCTGCACTCGATGATAGGCCTCGTTCTACGGATGTTCTTTATGCTTTGGGGGAGAGGTGGTTGGACACCACCCATAACATTCATTTCAATTTTGAGTAAATTTCGTTGACGTCAATAGATGTGCATCAACTTCTGGGGCTGGACTACGATGGGATGAAGATTGAGTTGGACAGGACCTTGTGGGTGATGCCGGAGGCGGTGATGCCTGTGTTAGGTGATGTGGAGAGGATAGTCTCTGGGGACTCTCTTCATTTGTCTCTTTTAAGGGATTTATTGTTGAGTTGGAGGATTAACGATAATGATGGGCGAAAAGCATGAAAGATGGCCCATTTGGTTATTCTGCTGATAGTGGGAGGGTTCTTAGTGGCGACGTCGTCCACTTATGGTTTTTGCCATTTCTAAGGGTGTTTTCGAATGTCCCTCTTTATGAGTGTGGAGCCTGAACTTAGTGACCCTTTATTCTTCTCTTGATGCGTTTAGCCGGTGCTGTTGGCAAATGTTTATTGGAGCCATGTATATTCTTGAGGTATTCTTTATTTTGTGCATTTTCCTTTATGCATTCTCACTTTCCTTTATGCATTTTATTCTTGGTTTCTTGATTGCTGACCTTTTTCCCTTTTTAGACATGGTTCTATGAGGTGATTGGATTTAACACCCAATTAATAGCTTTAAAGGACGAGTCTGTTGGGAACTTCAACCGGATGTATCGATGGCGAAGGTCCAACCGTCAGTTAAAGAAGTCTCTCTCTCTGGAGACAGTGCGTCGAGTTTTGAATGGCCTGACAAGCGAGCGAGTAAATCTTCTTTCTTTTCTAAGAAAATTTTTCTTTTATCATCTTTTATTATATTGATCTTCTCTACTCTAGCTGGGGAAATTTCAGGTGACCTTTTATCCCTGGGGGATGGCCATCCAGCATATGGGGTTGACTGAGGGGAATGCCCAGATGCGGCGTCTGTTGGTGCATGAGTTACGCTACTCCTAGTAGCTCTGGTAGAGAGTAGTTTTGACAGGTTGTGGAGTAAAAGGTGATTGTGACACCTACGAGGTTCTAGTATATATGAGGCGAGTGCAGGATATGGCGAATGATGAGCGAATAGCGGCATTGATGGGCGAGCCTTACTCGTTATCCACCAACACGGTGGTAATATTTGATTATTTGGACTATATGTCGATCTGGTTGATACCTCCCACCATATATAACATTATTCCTCTCCCCTATGCAAGTTCGAGTCGTCTAGTGGGGTCCCCCCACAATGCAGGTGGTGCGTTGACATCGGCGGCGGTGACGACCTCGGAGGTTCCTTTTGTGAGGTTGGCCTATCCTTCTTATAATATTCGGTGGGCTTAAGGGAGGTCAATGAATTTGTTACACCGTTCTAATGCGATCGATTCGGAGGAGCTGGGCTTGACAGAGGAGGTTCTCCAACCACCGGTATACTTTTCATCTCTTTGTCATCTAATTTCTTGATTTTTTTTCCTTGGACTGACTGATTTGCTTTTTCTTTTCTTTTTTTCTAACAGCATATTCGATTATCAACCACCTAGCAGAAGGATATTCAGGATTGGACAGCTTCGGAGACTTCCCACATTCGGGATGCGATTTCGGTTCCTTATTTCTTGATGTCGTCTTCCTCATCTGAGGAAGGGTCTGGCTCGGGGGATGGAGGTACGTCATCTTATCATTGGGGGAAGAGTGCATACTATAGGGAAGGAAGATCCTAGAGAGAAAGAGATAGATGTTGTAAGTGAAGGTAGATGAGAGAGAGAGAGAGAGAGAGAGAGGGAGAGAGAGAGAGAGAGAGAGAGATCCATTGTATTTTTATTTCCTATAAAATCAATGTAACACGGCAATATCTATGCAAATAAAATCAAGTTTTTGTTAATTTTTTATTTTAGTGACTTAATGCACATGCTTTTTTTACTTTGCGCTAAGTCCTTAAAAAGAATTAAAAACAAGTAAAAAATACAAGGAGAAGAAAATTCAGAATTCTTTGAGAATAAAAATATTTTTATTAAGTTTTTTGGTTTTGAAAACAAAGGAAAAAGTGAAATTTCTAAAAATAGGGGGTTGCCGATCGACATGCCCCGTGTCCTGCCTATCGGCATTTCAGTTCAGTCCAATCAAACCAAAGCTTTGATTGCACTTTCTTCAATTATTTGGTACTTGGTGGGGTAAGTTTTTATCCGATTTTTGCAGGGTTCCTTGTCTTTGTTTGAGGGTTTTCAAGTATAGGTAATGTGGTGGGTGGATAATTTTCCCCGCACCTTCATATTCATTCTCTTTTACATCCTTCTTTGATTATTTTGTGAAATGTCTCTCCTAAAAGTGTTGAGTTTGGAAACTACCTCGAAACCTTGGAAGCGATGTGCTCCTTCAATGTTGACTATGACACTTTTAACATGTGTCGAGTCTCTTTATGGAATAATCGGCCCATAAAGTGGAATATGTTGATGACAGCGGAGAAGTTCTGGTATCCTGAAGACTATGCCTTTCGCTTTGGGTTGGACGAAATTTATTCGACCTATGAAGAGTTCTCAGACATGTTGGGGATAAATCCTAATGTTGCGATGACTATGCTTGAGTTTTACTGGTCCTCTAGGCAGTTGTTAGCGGGACTCTTTCATATATCGCCTTTGGCGACTAGATCACTAGTTATGAGAGGAATGATTTCTCTTCCTGCGGTGCTGCATTCTATGCATTTGCAGGATGTCGGTGATGCTGGTTATGCTGGAGCTATCATTCTGGGCTTGGTTTAAAAATTATTATTGGTAATTGGCGAACTGTTGGTGGACCCATAACTCGCATCCATTACGTCATGGATGTCGTACCATCACAATCCTGTGACGGTGATACTAGCGAATACTTTGAACGGTCTGGAGGCCTAGCGGGAAGGTCATTCTAACTTTCTGATGGGCGGCCCCATAATGTTGTTCATGTGGTTGTCAAAGAGGTTCCGTATGGCGATCCCACCTGAGTAACACAAGCTTCTTTTCATGCTACTTTATCAGTGTAGGACTGGACATTGAGAGCTGAGAAAATTGGTTCGTGGAGAATGGGGCTTGAGGCCTACATTGGTCAGTGCCTCGGTAGGGGGAACTGCTGCCCATTATGGAATTGGGGGAGTACCAGGTATGTTAGGTTGGATGGCATCAGGTAGACCTCTTTCCACTTTCCCTGGAATCTTCTACGCCAATTTTTCTGGGAACATATTGTTCCACCGCGGACACTGGATTTCTTTCCTGTTTAGGACATGATAGAGCATAAGCTCGTGCGGTTAGGTACATTGTGGGAGAATCCCCGACCATCGACCCGTCTATTCCAGTCTATTGGAAGAGTCTGACATATTTCAAAGGACTAAATAAAGTGGTTGTAGATAAAATTAGTTGCCAAGATGGGTAGCTATGGAGGTTGGGGGAAGGTGGTTTGCCATATCTGATACCGTGGAGGGAGGTGTTATGGATTTTCCTAGGCTGAACATGGCTTATCATTTTATGAAGCGTCTGTGGCACTCTATTCGGGAAGGTGAAGTTTAGGGACCCCAAGATGTGGGTGATGATGGGGCTCGCTCTTCTGGAAGCTATGCGTAGGCTTCCTGGGGGATTTATTTGTGAAGATTTTGTAATGGTTGTTTAGATATGTATTTGGTTATTCTATGGGAATATTTCTAGAAGGGTTGTTTTTGGGAGTAGTTGGTTTCTGTTTTTATTTGGAAGGATGGTTTTAGGTGTAGTGGGGCATTTTTATTTGGTTTTTAGGAGGGTAGGATTAGGTTGGCAAGAGAAGTTGTTTGACTCCTTATACTGATGTAATTGTAATGAAAATTGCTTAAAAGTGAAATAAAAAAGGTTTTGATTATTTAGTTGTGCCTCTTAATGAGCTTTGCATTTTAATTATCTATACCAATTGCTAAGGCAAACATAATCCTTTTGTTCATGTACATGTTACAATGAACTGCCGTTCTTGGGAATAAGAAAGGAAAAGCAATTTGTGAGAAATATGGGGGGCGTGATCATGTAAAGCATATGAGCTGCTTACGTACCTCTGGGGGTTTTGAAAATTTTAAGAGTTTCATTTTTGAAAGTAAAAGGTATTTTTAGAGGATCAAGACCCACGTAGTTCTGAATGATGAATTTTTTTTAAGAATAGAAGGGAGATGAGAAGAATCATAACGCGTCGAGACTTCGGACTAGGGGTAAAATTTCTTGAGACGGTCCAAATTGACATGACGGACCATCTCTTCTCCTTCAAGGCCAGTGAGCATAGCGACGCTGCCTGATAGGATCTTCTTCACCATGTAGGGGCCGCTCCAATTGGGCTTGAATTTCCCTCTAGGGTCCCAGATGCGCTCTAGTATTCCCTTAAATGCTAATTCCCCTTCTTAGACATCACGGTCATTGACTCTCTTATTGAATGATAGAGCTATCCAGCGAGGGTACCCTTGTATATGATATAGGGCTTTCAGCCTCCTTTCACCCAAGAGTGACATCTCGTGAAGACGGCTCTGATGCCAGTCTTCCTCGTTGACTTTTCTTTCAAGCAGGATGCATAGGGAAGGGATTTATAGTTTTTCATGTAGGACTACTTCCATGACGTACACTAGAGAGTAAGGGGTGGCCCCAGTAAAGGTTCGAACTAAAGTACGGTAGCCCCAAATGGTGTAAGGGATCTCGTTGTCCTAATCTCGATGACTCTCGATCATCTTACTAATGATGGATTTGAAATTATTATTAGTAGCTTCAACTTCTTCGTTGGTTTAAGGTCGGTAAGGGGAAGATTTATGTCATTAAATCCCATGTTCGTTGACCACTTATGTGACTTCTTCTTCAAAATTCCACTCGTTATCCTATAATAACTTATGTGGGACCCCATATCGATATATAATATTTTTATTGATGAACATAGCCATATTTTTGGCATTCAGAAATGCGTATGACTCACCTTCGACCCATTTAGTGAATTAGTCAATGGAAACTAGGATGAACTCATGCTCGTTGGACGCCTTGGGTGTAATTCTTCCCTATTATGTCAATACTTCATGTGGAGAACAGCCAGGGAGAAGTCATGTTGTATAATTACCATGGAGGCAAGTGTTAAAGGCTGGAAAACTACTGGCATTTGAGACATCTCCGAACATAGGCGGTGCAATCATGAGCAATGGTAGTCCAATAAAAACCCTGTCGGGTGATTTTCTTAGCAAGGATATGGCCATTCATGTGGGGTCTGCACTCCCCACTATGGATTATTTGCACCATCTCTTTAATGTCAGCCCTTGCGATGCAGTGTAAATGGATCCCTTCGAAGTTTTTTTGAATAGTTCTTTGTCTCAAACAATGTACTAGGTAGCTAGTTTGCAAAGGGTTGCTCGGTCTTTCTTGTTAAGGACTTAGGGATATCTACCATGCTTGAAGAGGGGCCAGATATCATAGAACTAGCATTCGATCATATCAGGATCTTCTTCTTTAATGAGATCAATATAGTACTAGTGGGTTAGTTTATCTTGCTTTTGGAATAGGAAGGGGTCCATTGCTATTCCTTCGGCACATCAATCATGGAGGCTAAGATAGCAAGCGCATCGGCTAGGCTGTTCTTTGCTCAGGGTAGGTAGTAGAAGGTAATTTCTTGGAACTGAGAGGCTAGATTTTTTAAGGACACAAATTTCCCATTGAGTCCATTGAAGTTTTGGCTCAATTTCGGACAAAAGCATTTGAGTCATAGGATAGTGTTAATGTGTATCCTTCAAGCCTATGATAAGTTTGAGTTTAAGACGTATCGGCCTAGTTCAATGTGAAGACATCACACTTGCTGAGTTTCAAGTGCCTCGTGTTGCGTCCTCAACAATTCATCATATTTTAAGTCTCCAATAAGGTATGAATGCTATATATATATTTATAGAGACTTGGAAAAAAATTTAATGGGTGTAATTTTACTTAAAATAAATTTTTATGAGCTTAAAATGAAAAATGCATATTCTGCCTTTTCGTTCGAACGAGTTTTGCCAATGAGTTTCCCTTTTGAAAACTGAATTTTTGTTATAAAGATCGTTCGAATGAAATGTCGTTCGAACGAAAGAGACGTTCGAACGAGATTTCAGGCGGGAACAGTTTTTCGGCAGTTTTTGACATTTTCCCACTATTTTATCCCACTACTTTTTGACATTTCTTATTAACTTCGGGACCAAATTTTTCACAAGTACTTTTGAACATACTTAGAGAGATTTTGAGAGAAAATTCTTCCAACCAAAAGTTCATGTTTTCATGTGTTAAATTTCAATAGAAAATTTTCTTCAAACATATGTTTATATACCCATAGTTTAGTTTGATTAATCCAAGTATCTCTACATACATATATTTTTCTTTGAATTATTTGGCACTGGGTTCTACTCTACCATTTGAAGAGTTGTTTGGGTTTACTTCTACATCCCTTAAATAAGAAGACTTGTTTATTGCTGCGACATTCCCACTCGGAGAAACGCTTTGGGTGCGGGTTGACGGTTGTCCAAAAGCCTCATTGGTGGATTCCAAGATTCCGGTAGAATATAGGATTATTGACTAAGTAGAGGTTGGTAAAAGAAGATGCATCAGGGGATTGAAGGGAGTCGAGTAGAGTTGTGTAAGTCATCTGTCTTGTATTTGTAAAATTCCGTACTTAGTGGACTTAAGGCTAGGGTCGTCCGAGGTTTTTCCCATTTGGTTTTTTCTCGTACATCGCAACGTAGTGTGTTGTGAATTCATTTTATCTTGTAAATCACCTAGAATGCATGCTTAGGATAAAAAGATAAAATATGGTTTAATTCACTACTCTTGTTTAATTTGGTGCAAAAATTAATTTGGGTGAAATTTTGGATTAATTTAATTCAAGTCATTAATATAATTTGGTAAAACCTAGTTTGCAAAATTGAATTAATTTGTGTAGGAAAATGTTAGGACTTGTATTGAGTTAATTTGTTTAAAGTGAATATTTGTTAGTTGATCATTTTGATGTCACTTTTTATTTAGTTTAATTTTAATTTGTAAGAAATTAAAATTTGTAAGTTGTTTATGTGTTTGAAGCATCCTATTTTGCACTTAAAGGAAATTCTTATTTAAAAATTTAAAATTAGGGATCTACGTTTCCAACAATTGGTATCAGAGCCGGAGAGCTAATTTATTGTGTTAAGGTCCTATATTGAGTTTTGCTTAAAAAAATGGAATTTTCCCTAGTTTCAAAATTTCCTATTTTCGATGGTGCCAATTACGCATTTTGGAAACCGCGTATGAAATTGCCATTAAAGTCCATAGACGAGAAGGTTTGGTTGTCAGCTGCACATGTTTAATAGAAAATGAGGGTGTCCCAACCCAATAGATAGATGGAGTGAGAATGAATATAAAATTGCTAATTTTAACTCCCGAGGATTAAATACTTTGTTTAGTGCGATCACACCTGATGAATTCCGTCATATCATGACTTGTGAAACCACTAAAGAAATTTTGGAATATTTTATAACTCACTCACGAAGAAACCAGTGTCGTTGAGGCTTCAAAACTCCAAAACCTCATCACTCAATTTGAAACCATTAAAATGCTTCAGAATGAAACATTTGATGAATTTTATGATAGACTTTTCGATATAGTTAATTCATCATTTAATTTGGGAGAGAAAATACCCAACGACCGAGTAGTAAAGAAAATTTTAAGGTCCATACTCGAGAGATTTATTCCTAAAATGACTGTTTTAAATTCTTTACCCACCTTGCACTCTACCAAACTTGAGGAGCTACTAGGTGATTTGCAAACCTATGAGATAGATATGTTTCCCTCTAAAAATGAAAAGAAAATAGATAAGGGCATTACTTTAAAAGCTTGAAAGGAGGAAAAAACAACTTGTGATTGATGAGAGTTATAGTGACTCGGCAGATAAGGCTATGTTTGCTAGGAAATTTTAAAAATTTCTTAAATTTAATAAAGATAAGTTTAAAAATCATTTTTAGAAATTTGAAAATTCTAAGCATGACAAGGCCAAAAATATCCCTAAATAATATAATGAAAATCTTAATAGGGACGAGTCAAATAGGTGCTATGGTTGTGAGGGTTTTGGCCATAGGGCGAGAGAGTGCCCCTCTAAACTAAGGAGAGAAGGAAAACATCCAATTTCCTATAATGCCACCCTTAGTGATGAAAGTGAAAAGGAAGAGGGACCCGATTCCCCCATTGATCAAAACTTTACCACGTTCATGGCAAGTCTTGTGTCCACCGATAATTAATCTTTCCATGAAGATATACATTTGCATGACTCTTCCGAGGCCTTTGTTTGTGAATCCAAAAAAGATGATGGTAGTGAGAGTGGAGAAAAGAGAGAGAGAGTGAAAGTGATGAAGAGGTTGATGAGAGTGAACTTTAATTTTCATTTAGAGAATTATATGAAGAATCTATTAAATTAAAAAGAGCAAATTTAAAGTTAGAATCTAGTTTAAGAGAGCGTGCCAACGTCATTAATGAGAGTGCATTAGTTGGAGACCTTAGGACATGTGAGAGAGATCTTCAAGGGAAGATTGAATATATAGAAGGCGAGAGAGATAGCCTTAGAGGGTTAATGGAATCATTGAAAAAGGAGCTTCTTATGTTTTAAGAGAGAAGTGGTTTTTTAGAGTCTAGAATTTTAGAATTAGAAAAAAAATTGAGAGACTCTAGTAAGGTCAAATTTGATTTAAAGTGTAGGTCCAAAAAAACTCGATAAAATCTTAGGCACGGTCCAAATAAAAAATGACACTTGTGGTCTAGGCTTCGATTCTTGTAACAATTCCACTAATAAAGTCAAAACCAATGTTTTGAGAGAATCACCCAGGAACACTTCTAGAGGTCAATCCTTAGGGACTACTTTTCAACGAGTCTTTACTTGCTCACACTGTGGTCGAAAAGGTCATCTTAGGAAGTTTTGTTTTGATCTTAAAAGAATTTCTAGGAAATCCAAAGGTAAGGTAACCGAGGTAGCTAAGATCCCAAAATCCTGAGAATATCAATCTTCATTAGTTTGGGTTAGGAGATCCGACTTGGTTGCTTTACAAAATAGGATTTTTGATTCTCATTTGCTTTCACATGCTTCGTCCATTGCAAAATCTAAAGGTTGAATATGTTAGCTTTATTTTCCATACTCTAGATTTTGTGCATCTTGATACACTTTTTTACTAGTTGTATGCTTTGTTTGTCATTTTCTAATATATACTCCATGCTTACTCACATGCTAGAATTATGATTTGAATATATTTTTTGCATTATATTATTTTCATTTTAGTTCTCATTAAACGAAAAACACAAAAAGATTTTGTTTATCATTTGTTTTTTACCTTTCTAGTTATTTAGGCTTAATGAAAAATACAAATGATTTTTATTTGTCCTATGAGCAAATACTTTTGTGTGTTCGGTTAAAAAGTTTCAAAAACTCAAAAAGATTTTTTTTTGTGTGTATTTTAGTTTGACACACTTTATGTGGCATATACTTGTGTTTGAATCCTTTCCATTTCGCTTACATGTGGCTAGAACTTTTGGTTAAGATTGTCTATCCTTAAAATGTTGTTTGTCATGTATGCACAGAGTAGTTGGATTTTGTGTTGCTTAATGGATTCTATTTTTATATGCCTCAATTACACATGCACGAGCTCACTTGAAATTTAATCGTCATATGTATATTTGAGCTAAGTGAGATGTTCTCTTATCAATTTAGTCATTTACATTTTCTATGACTATGGAGGATTTGTGCCTGTAATAATCGTTTCCCGAATTTTAAAAAAATAAAAAAATATGTTTATCCGATGTAGTTGTTTATCAATGGATTCGGTCTACGAAAGACAAAATCACTTTGTGTGAAAAGCCACCATTGAATTTTTAGGCCTTAAAACATATGGAATTAAAAAGAATATTTGTCAAGGCAAAAAATAGTTTAGTTAATATGTTTAAAAGAAAAAGAAAAAGAAAAATTATGTGGAGTTTGGTTGGATGTATTAACGGGTTCGCACAATGACTTTGAATCCTAGTTAAGCTTTTATTATCATGACTCTATTGGTTTGTAGAAAAATCAAAATTCTAGGCTTGTGTGCATTGTGTATGTTCGTTCATTGAGTTCAGTTTATTTTGTCACATGAGGCAATATCTAAATGTGGTAAATTTTTGCAATCAAATGAGAACTCCGTGAAAATGTTTTAAGTGATTGGGTCGAAATTTAATTGTTACTAGTTCACACCCCTACACTTTTGTTTACCACATTCTTTGGGAAACATATTTGTTTTACGAGTGTGAAAATCTTAATGTATTTTGTGTCGTGTGTGGTAATTATACCTATATATATTTGTGTGGGCGTTAGTGATATTCATTGTGTATACATATATATGGTATTTTTTTGGTTTTTGAGTATTTGCCTTGTTTGCTAGTCCATTTATGCTTCTAATTCATAACTTCTATCTATTTTGTTGCGTATTTTGGTTGATATCACATGCTTAGTATCTTATTTGACAAATTGGTATCATTTTTTTTCGCTCCATAAGTTGGTATCTATTTATCCTTGTTCTGGATTAGTTCTTGTTATTATTGCCCATATGCTTTCATGTTCTTATCTCTTTATGTACCATCATGTTTTACTTGTTTTTATCATACTTGATATTCCCTCATGTAGTTTTAAGGGGGAGAAGTAGTATATGCTCTAATTTTCTTTAATTGGGGGGAGAAATTAGTATTGTTTTAATTCTTTAACATTTGCCTATTCCTAAACAAAAAGGGGGAGCAGTGGTATCTAAACCTTTAGTTTAGGAGATTTAACTTTGGGGGAGACATCTTTATAAGTAGGTCATTGTTAGATAAAAAGGGAAGAATTAATTTAGGGGGGTATTTACTCTCATTGCATTTGATATTTTGATATTCCCTATGCGTTTAATGTTTCTCTTAAGTGTGCAGGAATTTTTTTTTGAGTCACTCTTGGGTTTTGAGTCAAGCTTGTATTCCTTATTTTGGGTGGGATGTTTTTTAGTCTAGTTGAGCTTAACGGTCCTGTAGGATTTTTGTTTGGTTTTTATCTCGGAATAGCCAAAAGGGGAGATTCATAAGGACACAAATTTTTAATTGAGTCTTTTGTAGTTTTGGCTCAATTCTGGAAAAAAATATTTGAGTCATAGGATAGTGTTCATGTGTATCCTTCAAGCCTATGATAAGTTTGAGTTGAAGACGTATCGCCTTAGTTCAATGTGATGACATCACACTTGTCGAGTTTCAAGTGCCTTGTGTTGCGTCCTCAATAATTCATCATATTTCATCTCTCCAATAAGGTATGAATGCTATATATATATTTGTAAAGACTTGAAATAATTTTTAATGGGTGTAATTTTATTTAAAATAAATTTTTATAAGCTTAAAATGAAAAATGCATATTATGTCCTTTCGTTCGAAATTGTCGTTCGAACGAGAATGTCGCTCTAACGAGTTTTGCCAATAAGTTTCTACTTTGAACACTGACTTTTTATTAGAAAGGTCGTTCGAACGAGATTTTAGGCGGGAATAATGATAATACGCAAATACTGCGTATTTCATCCTCCGAACGGACGCATTTTAGCCCCCTCGGGTATCTTATTCCCTACATTTATGCTCGTTAACCAAACAACCTCGGATTTCTACGTTAACAAGTTTTGCATGGGTTAATTGAGTTTTTATAGGTAATTGGATGCTACGTATGAAGTTCGGACGCATTCCGGTGAAGTTCCGTACATAATCGCACGTTCAAGGTCATTTTAGTCTTTTCACAGCTTGGGTACCTGGATCGACATCTCATGGAAGTTGTATCCCTCCTCGCTAGCTTCGAGTGGCCGTGAACGGTACGCGATTCCGATTCATAACGAAGAAGTTACGACGATTTCAACAGAGGGAAAAACAATGATTCAAAAGAGGAGAGGAAAAGAGGAAGAAAAGATGCAGTAAGTTGTTGCTGCTGCATTCTTCCCTCCTTGATCGATCGATCGATCGATCATTTGTGTCTATCGATCGACCAGTCTGAATTGTCAAATTTTTTCCTTGATCGATCGATCGACCAAAGGGGCCGATCGATCGATGTTGTGTTTTCTGCAGATATTTTCATTTCTTTTCTTTCTTCTTTTCTTTTATTCCCACTTACAATCAATACCATTTTTGTTGTAATAAAAACATATAGCAGTAGATACATGATTTTATCTTAGGTTAGCTTAGGGTTTGAGGGTTTTGAAGAGTTCTTCTTCATTTATACTTGGTTTGACACCCCATTTGTTATGTAAGTTAACTATTCATCATCCTCTTCCATTAATATAGTTTGTATTTCTTCATTTCTTTCTTTCTAGATAATTTACAAGATTTCTAATTTAGGTTTACATGCTTTAGTTACATGCTTTGATTTACACGCTTTTTAGCATAGATTTACCGCATCCATTTACCGCTTTCCATTTACCGCGTTTTTAACATGCTTTCTAGGTAATTTAAATTAGGTTGTGCTTGAATTGAACTCACTCAGGTTGACGCATTGCTTTGCTTTGGTGATGGTGTTTACGGGTTTATTTCGGGTGCGTTGTCCTAGTTACTACGCCTAGGGGATTTGACGGGGCATATCATGTATGTCCCGTGCTTACGACCTTTCGCGCGTAATTATTGGGATGTTTGTTGAAGCCAAAATCTTATTAGGCTTTTATGATGATTAAGGGCGTAACAACCCTTGATTTAATTAACTGTCGAAATGACACGCATTTGTAATAACTCGTCGACCCATGTAACCATTTTATACTACTTAACTCCGGTGAGGGATATTCGACGCAACCTATAGTTTTACTCGCTTTCATAATCTAGTTCAATACCACTGCCTAGATTAATCTTTCCCTTTATGCATCTTTTCCTTTTTAGTTTGTAATCATCTTTTACACTTTTATTTCGGATTATTAGATCACTTAAATTCTAGCATCTCGTCTCTGTGGATTTTGGATACCCGACTTACCGATGTGCTTGCCTCGCAAGTGTAGTAGTAACTTAGGTTTTTGTATTGAGTTGACGAAACGAAAACAACGATTAGCGTCTTTACACGCGCTAATTTTTGCACCTCAATCAAAATGGCGCCGTTGTTGGGGACTAGTTTGTTTTAGACTTTATTTGATTTAGTATTTCATAGTATTTTCTTTCTATATGTATTATTTGCTAATATTTTTCAGGACTTCCACATTTGAGCACTTGGAAACGCTCAAATTTTTCCCGCGCGCAACTACTTTGTGGAATCTGCCACTTGAGCCATTTTTGGAGTAAGCATGTCTTATTCCAATTCTTTCGGTAATCATTGTTGTAGTTCTCAAAATTCTCGCAAACCTATGACTTTCGGTGAATACTTAGAGTCCCAAAAAGTTTCAAATTCAAATATTACTTTGGGTGGGTATAACGAAAGTCAAAACTTAGGTTATTGGAATTTTGATGATGATGATAATGATTTTGGGCCTTTACCTCCTTATAATAGGAATTTTGAAACGAATTCGAATAGTTTTCAAAATTCCTATATTAATGAGTTTTCGTTTAAGTCCGATGGTAATTTTCAAAGTTCTCATTTTCATGCATCCGCACCTCGACCTATGACATTCGGTGAGGGTTTGCGTATGTATGAAAATAAGAAAATTGAAACTCATTATCAGGAAGAAAATCGTTCGTGGGAACATGAGTTGGATTTATTATTTGAGCCCGACGACGATTTTGCTTCTGAGACTTTCGAGGTCGAGGAATGTTTTGAACCAAATGAGGAACTTGTGCCTACTTTGGAACAAGCCATTCTAGACTTTGCCCATTGCATAATAGATATTGAAAGTGAGGATGATAATGACATAATATCTATTTGCAATGAAATGATTTCTTCTTTGGCCCCCAAAGAAGAACAATTCATTGAAAATGATATTATTTCCTTTGAAATTCCAACTTCATGCGATGATGATTCATCTCATGAGTTTGAATTTCTTTCATCCCCATTTTCATTCTCTACTACCACACCGGAATAAGTACTCGATGATTCGGTTTCAAACTTTAATGTTTTAAACCCTATCACCGATGAGGAGTACTTGCTCGAGTCTCCCTCCACGATCGCATCTTTGCCTTTGTGTGCGCCACCTCCTATTCCAACTTCAAAATCTTTGGGAGGATTTTTGACTTTTCTCGGTCCCCACTTGTTTTTGTCACCCGTTCAATCCAAACCCCCCATCGTCCCACCAAAACTTTTAATTGGCGATGGTTCATTTCTTCCGCCTTACACTTGCCTTCCGTTATTATAACGGAAGCCATATTTTTCGGAGGGCATGCTTGTATGTGAGGGTACACCGGTTATCCTCCAAAGTCAAATCATTTTTATCGTGGACCCTCACCTATTTAGACTTCTAGTGTACAGTTAGTGTGGAGTCTAAATAGTAGGTTGTACATAGTTAGCTTTTTATTCTTTCTTTATTTTTAATTTAGTCTAGTGTACTTAGTTAACTTTTTGTTATTTGTTTTTGCTATGCTCGGTACTAACTTGTTTTGTAGATTCTTTGGACTTGTTCTTATGGGAATCGCTCCACTTTTGGGTAATATTGCTATTTTCCTCTCTTTGACTTTGTTCTTAATTTACATTGAGAACAATGTCAAGTTTTAAGTTAAGGGGTGTGGGATCTTCTATCCATTTATTATTTTAGTCCATGTTTTTTCTCACATGTTAGTTACTTAGTATGCTTTTCTTAGAAAAATTCAAAAATTTCAAAAAGATTTTCTTTCTTTTTTCTCCTTTTTTGGGCATATTGCCTTTGCTTCATATGATAAATTTTAATAATTGTCCGATTCAATAGACAGCCCAACGATGCATGTTCTCGATTTTAGAAGTTATTAGACTTTAGTCTCGATTATTGATATTATGAATAACTTCATGAATTAAACTTTAATCCCATGAGCACATGCACTTTTATTGTTCTATTGATTTGGTTTAAGATTTTTATAACTCGGTAATCTTTTGTTGCATTGTATATACTTACACCGAGTAAGGTTTGTACCTTTCGTCGTTTGAGAGTGTTATACACTATTCTTTCCTCTTTGAAAACGTTGAATTCGTCGGTAATCTCACTATCCTTTTATTTTACCGTTCATTAATTGAGTTCATACTTGAAATGTGTTACTTGATCATGATTTTCATATATTGTTTTGATTCGAGAATTGCGTAAAATTTTTGAAATGATCATAGGCATTCTTTGTTATATCACCCATATTAGCCTTGACCTCACCCTTATATGTTTACCCTCGTTAACCCCTTTGAGCCTAAATATAGGCTTTCGTTTCATAACCCCATTCCCATAACCAACTCTAAATTGGAGTTTTAGCCCATATATACACTTTTCATACCTTTGTTTGGAATGTCACTTGGGATTGAATGATGTTGTTGTGATGTCGGTTGCAATTTAGGCATATGAGAGTTTGATAAGTAAAGAAAAGAAAGTAGTGAAAAAAGTGAAGAAAAAGAGAAAGCAAAAAACAAAAGAAAACATAAGAAAAAGAAGAAAAGAAAGAGAAAGAGAAAGTTATAAATGATGTGTATAGTGTTTAATAATCTTTGATTACTCTCCCCGATGATATATGTAATGCCGTTTTGGAACTTGTTTTCCAATTTTGATATTGCCCGCATTTTTCCATTATCCCGAGTTTTCATCCCGAACACTTTGAATCCATACATACACTCCTTTCATTTCATACCCTAGCCATGCCTACATTATAACCCTATTAAAGTCCTATGTGATCTTAGGTTGATGTAATTTAAAAGTCATAATAGTTGCGATAATCTGTGAAAATGCATTTCGCCTCATTTAGTGTGAGGTATCTTTCATTGAGATTATAAGTTTTTATTTCCTATATAGCGTTCTTCATTGTGACATGTGTGCGGCCTAGTTTCCATTTCCATTTACTCTTTAGCCCGCATGTTCCGTGTGTTACCCCCTGTTTCAGGTGAATTCGCTTGGTGAGTGTAATGCCCGTGAGGATTGAATATATGCTTGCTTTAATGTTTATCCGATTTATATAAGTTTTTCATCAAATCATACTTTGCATGTGCTCGCTCCCCTCCCACATTTTAAGGTTTTAATTATATGAGGTGCATTCTATAATGTTAATGATTTAGACTTTTGTTTGAATTCATTCACTTTGCTAATAATGCATATGAAATCATTTTCGCTATTGTTGGGCTTGTTGCATGTTGGGTTGGTCATATTTTGAGGAAACTATGTGATGTTTGTGAGTACCATCTCTGAAAACCCTCATGAGACGACACTCGTCCACTAGGGTGACCTAGGGGTTTAACGGCTTATTGCATACGCTAAATGCAATCGAATCGCCCGTGAAAGTGGCCTTATCTTTCTTTTGCTTTTATACCATACTTTTGTACTATCTCCTATTTTTGGTTTACTTGTAGTTCTTGTTCCATCCTATTTCATTGCTAGGGACTAGCAATGTGTAAGTTAGGGGGTGTGATAATACGCAAATGCTGCGTATTTCATCCTCCGAACGGACGCATTTTAGCCCCCTCGGGTATCTTATTCTCTATATTTATGCTCGTTAACCAGACAACCTCGGATTTTTACGTTAACATGTTTTGCAAGGGTTAATTGAGTTTTTGTAGGTAATTGGATGCTAAGTATGAAGTTCGGACGCATTCCGGTGAAGTTCCGTACACAATCGCACGTTCAAGGTCATTTTAGTCTTTTCACAGCTTGGGTACCTGGATCGACATCTCATGGAAGTTGTAGCCCTCCTCGCTAGCTTCGAGTGGCCGCGAACGGTATGCGATTCCGATTCATAACGAAGAAGTTACGGCGATTTCAACGGAGGGAAAAACAATGATTCAAAAGAGGAGAGGAAAAGAGGAAGAAAAGATGCAGTAAGTTGTTGCTGCTGCATTCTGCCCTGCTTGATCGATCGATCGATCATTTGTGTCGATCGATCGACCAGTCTGAATTGTCAAATTTTTGCCTTGATCGATCGATCGACCAAAGGGGTCGATCGATTGATGTTGTGTTTTCTGCAGATATTTTCATTTCTTTTCTTTCTTATTTTCTTTTATTCCCACTTACTATAAATACAATTTTTGTTGTAATAAAAACATATAGCAGTAGATACACGATTTTAGCTTAGGTTAGCTTAGGGTTTGAGGGTTTTGAAGAGTTCTTCTTCATTTATACTTGGTTTGACACCCCATTTGTTGTGTAAGTTGACTATTCATCATCCTCTTCCATTAATATAGTTTGTATTTCTTCATTTCTTGCTTTCTAGTTAATTTACAAGCGTTCTAATTTAGGTTTACATGCTTTAGTTACATGCTTTGATTTACACGCTTTCTAGTATAGATTTACCGCGTCCATTTACCGTTTTCCATTTACCGCGTTTTTAACATGCTTTCTAGGTAATTTAAATTAGGTTGTGCTTGAATTGAACTCACTCGGTTTGACACGTTTCTTTGCTTTGGGGATGGTGTTTACGGGTCTATTTCGGGTGCGTTGTCGTATTTATTACGCCTAGGGGATTTGACGGGGAATATCATGTATGTCCCGTGCTTACAACCTTTCGCGCGTAATTTTCGGAATATTTGTTGATGCCAAAATATTATTAGGCTTTTATGATGATTAAGGGCGTAACAACCCTTGATTTAATTAACTGTCGAAACGACACGCATTTGTAATAACTCGTCGACCCATGTAACCATTTTATACTACTTAACTCGGGTGAGGGATATTCGACGCAACCTATAGTTTTACTCGCTTTCATAATCTAGTTTCAATACCATTGCCTAGATTAATCTTTCCCTTTATGCATCTTTTCCTTTTTAGTTTGTAATCATCTTTTACACTTTTATTCCGGATTATTAGATCACTTAAATTCTAGCATATCGTCTCTATGGATTTTCGATAACCAACTTACCGATGTGCTTGCCTCGCAAGTGTAGTAGTAACTTAGGTTTTTGTATTGAGTTGGCGAAACGAAAACAACGATTAGCGTCTTTACACGCGCTATTTTTCGCACCTCAATCAAATAGTTTTTTGGTAGTTTTTGACATTTTTCCACTATTTTGTCCCATTACTTTTTGACAGTTTTTATCAACTTCGGGACCAGATTTTTCACAAGGAATTTTGAACATACTTAGAGATTTTGCAAGAAAATTCCTCCAACCAAAAGTCCATGTTATGTTAAATTTCAATAGAAAATTTTCTTCAAACACATGTTTATACACCCATAGCTTAGTTTGATTAATCCAAGTATCTTTACATACATATATTTTTCTTGGAATTGTTTGGCACCGGGTTCTACTCTACATTTGAATATTTGTTTGGGTTTACTTCTACATCCCTTAAAGAAGAAGACTTGTTTGTTCCTGCGGCATTTCCACTTGGAGAAAGGCTTTGGGTGTGGGTTGACGGTTGTCCAAAAGCCTCATTGGTGGATTCCAAGGTTCTGGTGGAGTCCAAGATTGTCGACTAAGTAGAGGTTGGTTCAAGAAGATGCGTTAGGGACTTAAAGGGAGTCGAGTCGAGTTGTGTAAGTCATTTGATTAGTATTTGTAAAATTTTGTACTTAGTGGACTTAAGGCTAAGGCCATCCGAGGTTTTTCCCATTTGGGTTTTCCTCATACATTGCGGCGTAGTGTGTTGTGAATTCATTTTATCTTGTAAATCACCTAGAACACATGCTTAGGACTAAAAGATAAAATGTGGTTTAATTTACTACTCTTATTTACTTTGGTCCTCCAAAAATTAATTTAGGTAAAATTTTGGATTAATTTAATTCAAGTTATTAATATAATTTGGTAAATTTTGGTTTGGCCTAGTTTGCAAAAATGAATTAATTTGTGTAGGCAAATTTTAGGACTTGTATTGAGTTAATTTGTTTAAAGTGAATATTTGTTAACTAATCATTTTGATGTCACTTTTAGTTTAGTTTAATTTTAATTTGTAAGAAATTAAAATTTATAAGTTGTTTATGTGTTTGAACCATCCTATTCCGCACTTAAAAGGAAATTCTTAGTTAAAAATTTAAAATTTGGGGTCTACGTTACCAACAACTTTTCTAGTTGGGCATGGAAGGGTAAGAGTTTTTTTTCCTTGGCTTTCCATCTTCTGAGTACTTTAACAATGATGAGAGTTTAATCCCCATAGACATATAGGTATCGAATTGTTTTCTTAAGAGCATCTTTGAGGCCAACTGTTCAAGCCTCATATTCAGTCATATTGTTAGTGCTGGAAAAATCCATCTGAAGGGAAATTGGAGTGTGAGAGTCATCAGGGGAAATTAGGTGTATCCCAATGCCATACACTTTCTTATTAGCGGTGCCATCAAAGAACATTTTCCAACGGAGGTCTTCTTGGGAGGTACAAAGGACATTCTTAGTCGAGAATTCGAAAATGTAGACAACGGCTTCTTCTATAGGGTGGTCTGCGAGGTAGTCGGAGATGGATCTTCCTTTATAATTTTTTGTGTGACATACACGATTCAAAATCGACTAAAATTATCAACCATCGAGACATTCAACTGGACAGGGCAGGTAGTAGGTATTTGATGGGATCCATTCGGGACACAATTTTGATTGAAAAGGCAAGCATGTAGTGCCACAAATTTTGGGTGGCCCAGACAAGGGAGACACATGATTTCTCCAAAGCCATGTAGTTAAATTCATACCTCACCAGCTTGTGACTAACGTAGTAGATGGCTCTTTATTTTAGGGATTCTTCAAGATCCTGGGCTAATAAAGCCTCAGCTGTAGTGTCATTTACGATTATGTATAAGAGTAGGGGAAGACTAAGCACCAATGGCATGAGTACCATAGGTGGGGTTAGGTATTGCTTTATTTTATCAAAGGCTTCTTGACAAGCTTAATTCTAAACCTTGGTGGAATCCTTTCGAAGGAGTTTGAAGATCGGTTTGCATATGGAAGTCAATTGGATGATGAATCGGCTGATATACTGTAATTTTTCAAGGAATTCGAGGACTTCCTTCTCCATTCGGAGTGATGGCATCTCAAGTATGGCTTTCAAACTGGCAGGGTATTCTTATATCCCTTTCTCACTAACCATAAATCCCTGAAGATTCTCTTTTGTAACACCGACGACACATTTTTGTGGGTTAAGGCGCATCTGGTATTGTTATAGTCGCTCGAAGAACTTCTGGAGAGAGGGAACATGACCCTCTCTAGTCTTAGACTTGATAATTATATCATCCACGCAGACCTCGACTTACTTGTGTACCAGATTGTGTAAGATTATTATGGCATCCCTCTGGTAGGCAAATCTTGCACTTTTAAGACTAAATGACATAACGGCGTATCGAAAGGTTCCCCAAGGGGTGATAAATATGGTCTTTAGGGAACCCATTTATAAAATCCCGAGTAAGATCAAAGATGATCCATTCATCACGTGGTCTAAAAATATGGATGGTTATCCAACCGAAAGACATAATGCGCCGAGAAGCGCATTTCACAAGGAGGACGATCATATAATCGATAATTGTAAGTCTATGAAGTCACCCTTGGAGGAGGTGGCCCAAGCAGGGCACTTCAATGATTACATTAAGAAGAAAGCAGAAAAGGTCACATATAATATTGGATAGAATCCAGACAATGTCCTTGATGATGATACAGGGAACGAGTTTGCAGTAATCTAAGGGGCATCAAATCTTAAGCATATCGAGGGGAACGTTGTTCGAATGGAGATTAAAAAGGTAACCATCATTATGGAGGCTTTTCAAATAGACCCCACCAAAACCCAGGCTAGTAAATGTCGGTGGTCAGAAGACGTTAACTACACCAAGCATATCATTTTTATAGAGGAGGATTTGGTTAGGGTCAAGACACCATATCATGATGCATTGGTGATTAGCCTTTGAATTATAAATTGGGACGTTGACAAGCTGCTCATTAACCAAGGGAGCTCGTCAGATGTAATGTACTTGGAGCTGTTCCATTAATTGAAAAACATCATAGACATAAAGGAAGATATAGTTCCACTGGTCAACTTCACAGAAAGGATCACTATGCCACTGGGAAAGATAGTCCTTCCAGTTAGAGTAGGCAACATCTTGAAGTTAATCGAAATTCTTATAGTGGACATGGAGTCTCCCTATCACCCCATTTTAGGCAGAGGTTGCTTTCATGCAATGAAGGTCATGCCATCCGCTGAACATCAGAAGATGAAGTGTGTTACTGACCGGGGAGTGGTCAAAATTCGCGGCGATTAGGCCACAGCTCAAAAGTGCTTTATCGCAACCATTCACCCTAGGAAGGAAAAAAAGAAGGAGGTAAAGGATGCTCAAGGGGAAGACCAGGAGGGGGTTGTATCTTCAAAAGAGGAAATACGGTATAACCAACCAAGGGTGGAAGAGAATAGGGTCCACCCTATAAATAGGGTTGTCAAAGACCTAGAAGAAGTTGGGGCCTGCGATAACTTTCTAGAGAAGAAATTTCTGATTGGAGCCACACTCATCGATCAAAAGAAGAAAGAGTTTCTTGCATTTCTCAAATGAAATCTGGAAGATTTTTCTTAGGAACCATATGACTGGACAGGGATTGATCCCAATGTATCCTACCATCGCCTACATATATACCCGTCCCTCAAATCAACACTCAAAAGGCTTATCGAACAACCCTCGAGAAGGCTAAAGTCATGGTGAATGAAGTAGGGAATCTTCTGGATACAAGATCCATTAGGGAAGTTTAGTTCCCCAAATTATTATCCAACCCAGGGGCGGTTCGCAAGAGTAATGGAAGTTGGAGTTCTTGTATTAATTTCACATATCTCAAAAAAGCTAACCGAAAGGACAACTTCCCACTTCCCAAAATAGATCAGTTGGTTTACGCTATAACAACACACGAAAGGATGATCTTCCCGCACACTTACTTTGGCTACCATTAGATTTCTTTGTTCAGTCAAGATCAGGATAAAGCGTATTTTATAACACCCATTAAGTTATATTGATACAAATTTATGTCATTCAACTTAAAGAATACATGGGCAGCGTATCAAAGATTGATCACCAAGATGTTCAATAAACAGATGGGAGACACGATGGAAGTATACATCGATGATATGCTAGTTAAAAGCAATAACAAGTGAAACTACCTCACAGACATAGCTAGAACCTTCGAGATTCTCAAGAAATATCGAATGAATCTTAATAAGAGTAAGTCTTCATTCGATGTTCAGTCAGGAAAGTTCTTAGGACATCTAGTCAGTAAAAGGGTAATTAAGGCCAATCCGAATCAGATCGATGCTAGTATTAGAGTTCTGCCTCCTCGGACATTATGAGATGTTTAAAAGCTCACTTACATGCTCATGGCACTAAATTTCTTCATATCTAAGTCCTCGGAATGTTTTGGCCATTCTTTCAGCTCATAAAGAATGATAAAGGCCTCACATGGAAAATGAATGCTCACAAACTTTGGACGAGATCAAATCCTACCTTAGAAATCCACCCTTGATGGTGATCCTAAATAATGGAGACCCTCTATACCTTTACCTTACGTATCGGGTCATGTTGTAAGCTCCATCCTAGTATGTGAAAAGGAAGTAGGTTAGCATCGAGTTTATTACGTCAGCAAGACACTTTTTGATGCAAAATAATGGTACCAACCTATGAAAAATCTCACCTATGCACTAGTAGTCACCTAGAGGAAGTTGAAGCATTTTTTTAAAGCCCATTCAATAACTGTAATCACTTCCTACTCCCTCAAAGTTGTTCTGCAGAAAGCGGAGCTCTCCGAATAGCTCTCTAAGTGTTCGGTAGAGCTTAGGAGATTTCATATCCACTTTAAACTAAGAATGGAGATTAAAGGACAAGTCTTAGCAAACTTTATTGCTGAATTTATAGGGGACTAGCCAATCGACCAATTGGAAATGGATAAATCAACGAATGAGGAAGCATAGTCTAAGGATTGGACCCTATATGTTGATAGAGCCTCTAATTCTAAGAGGGCAGGAGTAGGTATCGTTCTCATCACTCCAAAAGATACTATGATTAAGTAAGGAATCAGATTAGGATTTGACGTCTCAAACAACGAAGCTGAGTACAAAGCACTGAATGTTGGCTTGCGCAAAGACCAGCTGCTAGGGTAAAAGCAGCTTTATTTATTCGATGCCAAAGATGATCAGGATGGCAGCCTACCTCGCTGTGGTAAGAGGACTTATGGAAGGATTTGAAAAAGTGGATATTTAACAATTCCCCGAGGGGCAGAACAATCACGTCGATGCCTTAATGGCCCCGAGTTCAGAATTGACTCTGACCTAAGGAGAACTATTCAGATAGAATTCCTCCCATAACCAAGTATTGACCAAACAGTCGTAGCCATGCAGGTCCTCCTCATAGCAAAGTCCCCCAGTTGGATGGATCCCATAATAAATTATCTAAGGATTGACATATTTCCTGATGACAAGAGGTCATCCCATTAGATAAGGGTCGAGGTCGCTCACTTTTATCTCTCCCAAGAAGGAAATCTCTACAAGAAGTCTTTTACAGGTCCTTATCTCTAGTGCGTCCACCCAAATGACACCGAGTAAGTACACAACGAACTTCATGAGGGCATTTGTGGGAGTCATGCAGGACGGATATCTTTGGCCTTTCGAGCAATTAAGGAGGGTCACTAGAGGCCTCATATGCAAAAGGATGCAGGTACTTATGTTTGTAAGTGTAAAAAATATCAAAAGCATTATCCTATGATCCACCAGCCTGCCAACGATCTAAAATCACTAAAAAAACCATGGTTGTTCACACAATAGGGATTGGACATAGTGGGACCACTCATTACACCAAATCTGCCTAATTGTCACGGTTATTGACCTTGATAAGTTCAACTTGTCAAGGTCAATGACCGTTATAATTCGGGGTGAGATAACTTTTTTTGTCACGGACGTGTCATAATCATTGATCGTGATAAAGTAATTAGAATTTTCACGATCGTGTCACGGTCCCTGACCGTGACAAGTTTAGTCACGGTTAATAACCGTGACAAAACCTTGACCCTTTTTAAAAAAAATGCCACGGTCAATGACCGTGACAATTCTGGGCAGAATTTAAAAAAAATCTGTTGGGCAGTATGACCACTGCCACTGTCCAGCAGTATATTTGTACATGTTATAGCAACATTGTAACTGTTCAAACATCATATATCCAAATAAACTAAAGATAATGCAAATATACATTCAAAATAGAAACTATTTAAGAAGAAATAATATCACCATCAATTATCTCAAATCTACAAACTATTTAGCTAGAAAAGAGATTTTGTACCGCGACGCTCGGGGACACCTCCTTATCCCTCCCTTCGCGTGTTTGTTATCATGGTCAATGACCGTGACAAGGGTGGCTGGCTGAAAGGTGACAATTTGGCCATTTTGGTGTAGTGACTACTTACTACATTTGGAAATCGAAAGTATCTACTGGTAGGTACAGACTACTTCACCAAATTAGGGATGGCAACGGGTCGATTCGGAGTCAAAGAAAGCATCTCCATTCCCATCCTTGTTAGAAATATCATTCCCCGTCCCTGCCGCATTCCCCTGCCCCGTTTAAAATGGGTATCGGTTTCCTCGCGAGGAACTCGTTTTATTTTTTTTCCTTCTTCATTAAGAACCTAAGTAAAAATTACATTTAAATTACATCCTAATTAGAAATGACTAAACTCAAAGTTGTATGACAGTCTTAAAGTTGAACTAATAATAGTTACACAGTTTTTAACTTGTGACAGTCTTAAAGCAGGAACAAAAAAATAGTCTCAAAGCTGAACTAATAATGTTGAACAAACCATTCGTACCAAACTAAAAAGCAGGAACAAAAAATCATTTTAATGCTGAACTAATAACAACAACAATAATAGTTGCATTCGAAATCAACAGTAGAAATGAGGATCGAAATCAAAATTAAACTTAGCAACAAACGTGAAACGACAATACCTTAATAACAACAACAAAAATGAGGATCGAAATCAAAATCTAAGGTTCATGGAGAGAATCCTTTGATCGAAATCAAAAATACCTTACAAGTAGAGAGAACTCTTTGATCGAAAGTAACAACAATAACAACAATAATACCCGTTACAACAGTGGGGTTTGCGGAGATGAGTGAGGTCATCGGTGTGGGAAGATGAGGGAGATGAGGGCATCGGCGATAGGGCTAGTTAGATTTAGAAAAACACAAATGCTTATATATATATATATATATATATATATATATATATATAATTTGGCTATCCCCGTGGAGACCCGAGGGTATAACTGAAACAGACCCAAAAAAATTTGGGGATTTGTTTTACTCCCCGAACCTGCGCTGATCACCAATTTTTGGGGGATTTTTTTTCAGGTATCCACGGGGACCCAAATTTTTGGGAAAAATTGTCATCCTCACACCAAATGGCTAGAGGTAGAACCAGTGGCAAAAATTCGCGACTGAGATTTGACCTGGTTCATTTGGAGAATCCTCATAACACACTTTGGGGTATCAAGAACTATCATCACCGATAACGGAATGCAATTTGAAAGTAATTTCTTTCAAGGATTTTGTAACAAACATGTTATCAAGCACCACTTCAGTTCTATGACATGCCCCCAAAGCAATGAACAGGCGAAAGCTTCCAATAAAACCATGCTCGATGGATTAAAAAAGCAATTGGAAAAAGATAATGGCACTTGTGTAGATGAACTTCCCATGTTCTATGGGCTTATCGTACCACCCCCAAACGACCAACTGGGGAAATATCATTCGCCCCTGCTTATAATATGGAAGCGATACCATTGGAGGCAGGTCTCCCCACCATAGGAACTGCCTTGGTCGACCAATGCCTTAATGATAATGCCTTATGCACTCGACTTGACTTAGCAGATGATAGAAGAAAGCATGTCTTGATCAAATTAGCTTCTTACCAATAATGACTGGGCAGACAATATAGCAAAAAAGTAAACCGGAGGAAGTTTTCGATAGGGGATTATGTCCTAAGGAAAGTTCTTAGTAGTGCCGTAAGACCATCAGATGGAAGACTGGGACCAAACTGGTAAAGACCCTTCATAGTAATCAAGGATGACCTTTAAGGAGCATATCACTTGGAAGCGATGAAGGGCAGGGAGGTACCAAGATCGTGGAACGCAGAAAATCTAAAGAAGTTCTACTTTTAGCCTTCTTCATTTTTTTGTTAGCATATTAGTTTAAGCAAATTTTCATTTCCAAACTTATGTTGCTTGTTAGATAATATTTCATGAATACAGGACGGTTGGCCCCCGCATTTTTCATTGGTTGCTTAGTATCCCTTGGTTACATATCATTAATGTGCGCCTTTTCCAAATAATAACTCTTTCGTGCACGACTAGATTTTGGGGATTACAATAAGTTATTCAATTTTCTCTCAATGAGGTAACCTCACTTGACGAGTTGGGTTTGTAGTAGTTATAACAAATCAATAAAAGTGTTTTAATTACTACAACCTCTAGGTCTTTGTTAAAAACACAAGATACCTCACAAGTTGCTCGAGTAATAATAAAAGCCCTAAGGAAATAAAGCTAACCTAGCTTGGTCGTCAACTTGGTTGTCTGCAAAAAATTATTCGGGCGGATGACCCAAATACCAGGTTCATTCTCGTCATCATCCTACTTAGTTCTAAGGGAGTGTGACGACATAACCTAAAAGGTAAATTAGGTAGAATGATACTGCTAAGGCATATTGGATTGGGAGAATGTTTAAACGTATATACAACGTGTGGCTAACGCTAGTTTTTGATGTCATTTAGTTAGCTATGAGGAAGTGATAAGACCCAAATACTAGACCACTTGAACAACAAAGGACCTAAGGTGGTTGATCAATAATTAACTAGTCAATCAATATTATTTGGTCAGCAAGTACTCATATTTAGTTAGCACATGCTCAAAACATAATGAATTGATAAATAAAACTTTTCATTTACTATAATGAGAAGGTACATTTATAATAAAGATAAAAAATATACAAGGACTTAGGGTGGCCTAGGGCGACGAGTAGGATATTCAACAACAACTGCCCTTTGACCATCATCTGGTTTGGGAGCAAGCTCTTTCATGTCACTATCTTGATTATGCTCCAAGAGATGGGATGGAACGACATCATCTGGAATCCATTGACCATCCTTCGAGAAAGGATTATGATAGTAGGCAGCACACTTGACTTGGTATTTATATTATAACCTTGAATCTTTGGGAGTCTTGACCTCCCTAAAGGAACTCGACCACTTATAAGAGAAAGTTGTATCCTCCGCCTCTTTAAGTTTTGTTGGGGCATCTGCCTAGCCTGCATTATAGCCCTCCGACCAAGCTTCTCGAGGTCCCATTTTGAAAGCATTCCTCAATCTCTTAACGTGCTCCTCGATCCCAACAACCTTGAACTTCAGGACAACTACCTCCTTTCGACGAGCATCATTCTCTACATAAAGGACTTCACCCACTTGGAAAACCTTGGTGTTCTTTTTAGAGTTTGGCCCTCAAAGAGTTCACCATTTCTTGAACCGAGGCACCTATATTTTTTATCTGTTGAAGATTTTCATTCAACTTGGCAACTAAGTCAGATTAATTATTATTTCGCTCATTCCTCGCCCTTAAGGATACAAGCACAAAAAAGAAATATTTCATCTTTATTGATAATAAAGGGGAGGAGGCCAAGGGCCAAGGGCCAATACACCAAGTTTTTATAAATAATTACAAAAGGTAATAGTACAAGGAAGAAAAAAATTCCTAGTCTAAGAGTCTTCCTTCATCTGATCAGTTACTCATTTCCAGCATTATCATCAACACTGACCTCGATGGGGATGATCTCAATCTGACCACCGAGTTAAACATCACCCTCTTCATCCTCCTCAAAAGGGTCAAGGCCAAAAGAATGAAGGCCAAAGATTTAGGATTTTCAAGAGTACCAACATCCTTCAAGGACTGAACTCAATCCTTCTTAAAGGCCAATTTGAATCTATAGGCCAGCTGCTTCTCGACAACACCATAAGCCTTATTGAAGCCCTCATGATAATTGGCATCCTTTTCCTGTGAAAGGTCCTAATCTAGCTTAGAAACCTTTTCGAATAAAGATTCATCTATCTCGATCAGTTGGGCCTTCTCGGTGACCATCATCTTTTGAGATGCCCTAGGATAATCATAATCTTTAGTCAGCTTCTCTCTCTCTTTCCCCCCATGACCGACGAGCTTCGGTAAAGGCCTTTTTCTCAGAATCTAGAGCTTTTTTCATCTCTTATTCTATCTTGAACTTGTTGGCATGGTCATTTAAGAGAGTTGTGAAATCATCTAATAACTACAGAGAAAGAGAACAATAAGTTAAGTGCAGAGGTAGGGAAAGTGCAAGGAGACAAACAGTGGAGAAGACTTACCAGGGCCATCCCCTGAGAAATTTTGAGAACGAGTTGGGATGACCACAATCTCTAAGAATGCTCGCAATCAACAACAAGCACCGACCTCTTCAGTAGGTGGGGGCAAGATAGGGGGCATCACCCATGCTAGCTCTGTCAGCATTTGTAGTGAGGGGAGGGAATCCAGAGGCTTTTTGGGACAATTGTCTTTTGGCATCCCTCCTATCTTCTTCTTTCCTATTTTCCTCTTCCCACTCTCTCTCTTTTTCTCTCTTCTGCCTCTCTTCTCTTCTTATTCTCCTTCTCGTTTCCCTTATTCGATGGGCTACAACCACTATTCCTTGGGGACCCAGTATCAGATGTCTTCAAAGATTTAAGCCGATCATATAGGATGGCCTGATCATCATCATCATCCAGATGCCTCAGCTTTCTTCTCTTTTTTGGAGGGGCCATAAGATTTTCTTGGAACTTATTATGTAGTTATAGCTAGCGTTTTCTTCCTTATTCGTACAATTATGGTAATGCTAGATAATAAAATGGTAGATGAATTTAGGCATTAATACAATATTCCTGATTAGGTGATCATCGACTGTGCCCATCTTCCCTGAACTGTTCATGATGTTGAAGTGGATACTGGATTCTCACCCTCCCGATAACTCGAGGGAGTTTAATGTTTCTCCCAAACCAGTCGTTCCTTAGGTTCTTAAAATATTTTAAAATTGTACTTGTTCGGTGTGCTCCCAATATTTGGAAGATAGTTAATGGGGTCCATAGGATAAACACCCTTTATGGGACAAAATTGGGTCTTGTCGAAATCTGTTATTGCTATGTGTGGGAGCGAACTGGTGAGGGTCTCATGTATCTGAAAATCAAGAAAGCTAAGAGGGTCCTAGTGGTAAATCTTCGGGATCCCCTAAAAGATTACTAGGAACATGGTTCTATTACTAAAAACTGGCAACGTCCTCCTATTGGTGTAGGCGAAAGGTATAAGGGCCATATAATTTCAGACTATGGAGAGGCCCAAATAGGTCGCTTCTTATTTTTTTCATTTCTGACTATGCAATTCTGCTTTCTGTCCTCTATCCTCTTTTCTAATGTTCTTCTTCCTTTATTCTTGCAGTTCGCATAAAAAATCAGGAACATGTTATAAGTGAGGTTGAATTGGATGAGCTTTTGAAAGCCTAGAACATCAAGGAAAGGCTGCCAGATGGCGAACACCCATGGTCAATGACCTACTTGTTGGAATATAAGAATACAACTACCAGTTTTATTGCACATCTGGTCGATAAGGTTCCGACCTTAAAAGCTCATGGGGTTGGTCCTTCTAACCCCTTTATGATAAAGGAGGAGGAGGAGGGATCCGAAAAGGAGGGAGAATGATCTGAAGAGGAGGGAGAAGGATTAGAAAAGAAGAAGAAGAAGAAGAAAAAGAAGAAGAAGAAGAAGAAGAAGAAGAAGAAGAAGAAGAAGAAGAAGAAGAAGAAGAAGAAGAAGAAGAAGAAGGAAGAAGAAGACGAAAAATGATAATGAACTTTGTAAAGCTTAGCAAGCAGGTAAGAAAATGAACTGAACTAATGAGAGGGGCTATATCTCCGGTTTGAAACCCCGTGTCAATAATGAACAAAATCTCTTAAATAATTATTAGCGGTTCAAATGCCTAGTCAGCCCACCGCACCCTCGCCCATTCAAATAAATCATAAATATGCCATGAAGATCTGTTCAGGACGAGCCTACCCCTGTATGTCTCTCGCATTTACAAAAATGTTATTTCAGACTTAAGGCATGAAGATTTTGAGTTATGGGACCTTTAAATATTATTGGCCCAAAATCCACAAAGCCAAAAATTTTAGGGGCAACTATAGGAGCCCATTTAGTATAGCCCATGAAAGTTGTCGACCAACGCAGATTGATTAAGACGCTGCCCGAACAAAATCATCATTTAATTTAACACGTGAGTATTTCAGATACACATGAACACTTACGGATATAGTCAATTAGTTACCAACAATCTTGGAAGAGATATTCAGGTACTCCATAATATATTCACATATTATTTGAGTTCCTTATATAACTCATACTCTATGTCGATTTAACTATAAATTGTACACCCTGATCCGAGGCAAAAGGATGTAACCTGAGATCTTGAGAGACACTTTAATATAAACAATAACCTCTCCGTGGACTTAGGCAAGTTGTCGAAGCACATATATCGTTGTGTCTGATCTTTTACTTTATGTTCTTTATGATTGTTTTCGTGGATCCTTTTATTGCGATATTTTTTGTACTCACGAAAATAATAGATGGATGTAAGTTTTTTTAAAATCTGTATTTTTTATATATAACTTTTATAAAAAGCTTATAACATTTCCACTAAGAAAATGAACGTTGTTTGTAATACGCTGTATTTTTCTAGAATAAATCATAAAACTATATTTTTGAAATAAAATAAAAAATTTGTGGAAATTGGATTAAATCGATGAATTTAACTTATTAATTGTGAATAGATAAATTGTTGGTATGTCGTAATCATTTGTGATTGATTTTTTGTTATATTAACGGTTATAACAATTTCATATGTAGTAGAAAATTCATATATGATGTGTGACGCAATTATTAAAAAAAGTAATGATGGAATAAAATAATTGAGACATATTTTGAAAAGTATACGGGCTTGTTTAGGTATTTTAAACCTTTAAAAATGGTCCCGGGGCATAAGTATATAAGTTGGAGGACTTTTGGGCTAGTCTGGTTATGGGTTCGAGCCCATTGATTCTTGAAATTTGATGACAGAACTCGTAGGGTTCTTGAAGGATTTTAATACATGCTTATGATATGTAGATTTTTGACTTTAATCTCGTGTTATATGCCCCATAATCTGAGTTACATTTGATTGTTATTGTGGAAGAAATCTGGACTAAAAGTTGTAGTCTAAATCACATAAATTCTGGAAATTAGGGGAAAGGAATCATGTTAATATGTGAAATTAATAGTTCTAATATAAGTAACAAAGTGTTAGGGACCTATTCATATGTTTATGCTAAGGATTTAACCATTGGAATGAATTTTGGGAAAGAACTAAGAAATCTCGTAATAAGAAAAATAATCAGATCTGGGCTTCTGCGGCATTTCGAATCGATTTGATGGGGTGAATTGATTCGGCGGGGACAAGGTGAGTTTGGGCCAGGGTTAAATCCAAAATATTTTTAGGAGTTCGTACGAGTTGTAGGACGGTGTTTGGGCCAATAGGGAATATATTAAAAATGCAAACATGGAACATGTATTAATTGAGACATTATATTTAACTAGATGGTTAAATGAATTGTTAAAGAAGATGCAATTAATAGTTAACTATATGGTCAATTATTAATGAATGGATAATAGTGAACATCATATGGGATGTTTTCGTTAATTATAGAGTAGTTACCTACACATGTTATGTGGGCATAATAATATGTAATTGTGTGTATATACCAATGTTCGTGGACAGTTCTATCGGCTTGAAATTTTGCTCGTTCGGGACCATAACACATATCGTCACAGATGGGCTAGATGTTGTGTAGGTCATTTAGGTACTACGTTGCAGCTCCATCTACGAGAGGTAGGTCTTGATGCTGGGATCCTTCGCCACCGCTAGGTATGGCTCGTGTACTGCTGTACTGCGTAGGGACCGTCCCACTTATGTGTGTTTTGTAATGTCTGACTTGAATAAGAAATTCCTTCAGACTTGCCAGTAGAGCACGAGTGAGAAACTAATGATAGATGCCTTTGAGTGTCCATATATATATATATTACCTAGATTAAATGAGAAATAAATTAATTTGTCTAAAGATGTAGACATAACTTATAAACACTTACCCTTTTGTGCATAATAAATGTTTATGCCACTTCTATGATATATATATATAACATTGGTATGCTTTGAGCATTGATAATTGAATATAGTTGGCGTCATGTTAGTAATTGATTATGGCTAATTCGTTTTGATTTAATTGGCACGGAGGTCATATTCCATTACGAAACTTATTTAGATGTGGATAATATCACACTTAGATGAGGGGTGAGTTGTTAATCGCATGTGAGTGGCGATGGAAAATATTTACTTTGCATTGATTATATTTATTGCATTTTAAATTGATTTAAGTTAGTTCTTGCACATCTAGGGTTCTGACCCAACTTTAAATGTTTTCTCCCCCCCCCCCCCCCCCCCCCAGGTGTTTCTAAACAGCGATAGCGGGACTATTAACATTGCAGCCTTGCATTCTTATTTTGCTCCTCAAACATTTCAGCGCTATTGACTCTAGCTTATGTGCTTTTTCAGTTCTAGTACTTATTTTATTTGGGATTACTATATGGGCATAAGTTCGAGATTTATTTCTTTTATGTTGGTTTGAGATATTTATTTTATGTCAGTTATATATACAATTAGTGATGGACTGGATTGGATTGGATTATAATATTATTGGATTGATGATTTAAATTTAAATATGGCCTATGAAACTATGATTTATATTACTTTGATGTTGAGAATGATATTAATTGGCAAATAAGTCATATCTTCGGCGTATCACACCTGACGAGTCTTTATGTGAGAAAATGAGGGTTGTTACATTGTTTATAAAAAGTATCACAGAAAACTATTTTATAGTGCTTTTTTTTAAGAAAATCATTTTCATTATTTTTGAAAGGCACATTTAAAAAAAACATTGCTGGATGTAACTTTTTATAAAATAAGGTTTGTAAAAAAATTTATAACATTTTTATTATAAGCAAATGGACGTTGTTTGTAAACAAGTTATAAAGAAACTGTTTTTGTTATTTAAAAAAAAAGTTGGATGTAACTTTTTTATAAACTTTATTTTTTGTAAAATTTTAATTTATAATTTTTTTATTTATATAACATTATAATGTGGTATAAAACTTTTTATAACATTATTTAAATTATTATAATGTATAAAAGTTTGAAGAAGGGCAAATGGGTCAATTTGTTTCCTCAAAATCAATTGTGAACCATTTTTCTCTTTAATTTTAAATGGCTGTCGTAAAAAATGGCTCTCAAAAATTAATACAAAAAATAATAGCATCCAACCAAAAATAAATAATTTAAAATAATTTAACTTCAACTTAAAAAATTAACTCAATTCCCTGTTGTAAACAACAACTAAGAAATTCGCTATTAACAACAAATTTAATTCAATTAGAACCTGCCACAAAAAGTTAATGATCGGCTTACTCCAACTTCAATATATGATATGAGTAATAATACGGAGATTTAGTTTCTGGATTCTTTTTTCAACCTCTGTAATGTGTCGGATACACATTAACTGAATTTTTACTTCATATGAAATTCATTACAAACACCACCAAATATATTTTTGAGACGTCACTGAATAAAAAAAAAAAATTATTAGTGAGTCTCCCTCTCATTATTCTAAATATATAATATAAGTGCATTTTGTAAATTAAAAACTCCATGTCCTAAGTACCGACCTTTCCTGCTGGAGACAATGAGTGGGCAGGGGGCGACTTTGGTGCAAAACAACTAAAGAATTGGAGCCCAATTCTGTGTGCTCATCACCCTTTTCCATTTACCATCTAAAGCTTAAACTAAACTAAACTAAACACATAGAACATGCACAATAACAAAACCATTTCCTCTCTCTCTTAAACGTGCTGGTCCTACTTAAAAATTCATCATTTGTTTTCAATCTATGTAAATTTGATATATATATATATATATATATAGTTCTGCTATTGTGCATACTAGTCTGCATTTTAAGAATGCGGACAGAACAAGTGTGACCTGGCGGTGAGCTCAGAAAAGAGAGAGAGGGTGCCTATAATTTAAGTAATAATTTCTAAAAGCACCGTTAAGTGACACATATCCGGTCCGCATTCTTAAAATACGAACTAGTCCGTACAAAAGCATTATTATTATATATATATATATACCAAACCTGAGTTGACAAAAAGAAAATGGGAATTCCATATGAAATGAGGGACGTTTGGGCTAACAGAAATAAATCTTTGTGGATTGCTTCCCCTGCTGAAGATCACAAAATTCTCGATGCAAGAACTTGCCCTCAAGGTTTCATATTTTTATGATTTTGACTTTTGTTTTCTTATTGATTCTCACTTGTTTTTAAAATAATTATTATTTAGACTTTGCCACCCATCTTTACATTTAGTGGAAAAAAAATCATTTTCACATAATACATTTTTTATCGGGTCTTGTCATGACATTTTTTTTTCAATCAGTCATTTTTATACTTACAGTGAATATTCACTGCATGTTCACAATGACCTATTGGAGCAGATTTTTTTTGGGACATATACCAAATAGTTTCTCAAGTATTTTTTTTATACACGTTTAGTCCAAGAGTTTTTGTTTTGCTCCAAAAAGCCCTTTATCAGGCCGCTGGCGCGGACATTTAAAAATAAGAGAAGAATGGACTTTTTGATACAAAATAAAAGGTTTAGACTAATGTGTATTAAAAAATGTTTGAGTGACTTTTTGATATTTGATCCATTTTTTTTATGAACCAATTGGAGCAAAAAAAAGATAATAGAATTTATTGAACTATATACTTAATAAACTGAACTAATTAGTTAAAAAAACCAAAACTAAATGGAAAGTAAATTCAGAAAAATGATGTGGGTAAAGTCAAAATACTCCTTGTTACTTTTCAATGAGTGTATTTTAGTAGTGTTCCCTTCATGCTATATGTAGGGTGCCTTGTTAATGTTATCTTAATTGAAGTCTGAAAATTTAATTATCTTTTTCTTTTTATCTAAGGGTGCGTTTCATTATAAAGTAGGAAAATGAGTGGAAAAAGATGAGAGTGGTTTAGTCTAATTTTTAAAGTTTTCCATGGAAATCAATTTGTTGGGTGGTGGGAAAAAATGTTAGTGGGAAGAAATGTTTTCTATAGAAAATGATAAAATTATGGAGTAATTTTTATTCCCACCGTCCCATATTATGAGTCCATGCTTTTATTTTGTATAGATTAAGGTACGCTTGACCAACGGTCAAGATTAACTCGTGTTCACCAACATGGAATTTGGTTCAAGTGGACTCTTAATCTGGGACAACCTAAAAAGGTATAGTGGATTATTAATTTTGGACGAAGGGAGTATTTGCTTATAATGTATTTGAAATCGAGCACCACAAAATTAAAAATGAACTAACATATTTATTTTCCATGGAACCATAATTTTTTGTAGGAGTTAGTTAACCATTTAATGAGATAAGCTAATATTTCATATTTTAAGAAACATTATAGAATTTGTGCCATCCACCACTTTTTAGTGTGAAGTGTTTATTGTGTGGTAGCTGATAGTGTTATGTTAATACCACTCAGTTACATTGTTATATTCATCAAATTGTGTGGTAATATAATTGTTTTAATGGAATTTTCATAAATAACAATGTTTGGTTAACTAAGGAACCACATCCTAAAGGTGAGGGACTGCAAACTTAAGAGGGAAAAGTCATGTCCTGCACTCTTAACACTTTTAAATGTTAGGGATAACAACAAAAATGCCTAAAAAAACAACAATTAACAACTCTAAACTCCGAATAGACTTAATTTCAGACTCGGGAAAAACAAACGACACCTTAGTTAAGTGCAGTGTGGGAAAATACCGAAAAACTCTCTTAATTTCCCTCTTTAGCTTTTATCTTTTCGAGATTGTCCTAGCTAGCAAGTTAATTGAGCACTTTATATATGATGTAAAAGCCTCATTTCTTAGGTTTTAGCTTTGATTTGTATGTGCTTCTCTGTAGCATTAGTTGTGTTTATGGGATCCAATGTGTGAAATTGATATATGACCCCTTAAAGAAATATTAATAATGCTTTTGCTTCTTATAAGCGGAAACGCCCGTGGGTTAGGACAGGGGTACATATGACAGTCAATTTTGGCGCTTAATGAAACCAATATGGTGAATTGGTGACCCTTTACAAAAAATAAAAATGGGAATATAGAGTGATTAGATTTTTAAATATCTATCATACATATGATAGTAAGTATGAATCCTCAAATAATTAATGGATAATAATGTGGTTGGGCACATGGGGCCAGCCATGGTTTTAAAATTTGCTAGGGGTAATGTGGTTTGTTTTTGCTATGGGACACTGATTCAGTTCAAGTCTTCAGTATTTCAACCAAAAGTACGAATGCTATATTTTCCTTCGTAATCTTACATTATGAACTGGATGATGGCATATAAATTGTTGCTAAATTGATGAAATAGCCAATGTAAAATGTTATGAGTTGCGGGTCTTCACGAGTAAATGAGTTTAACTGACTAGTTGACCAATTTATTTATACCACATCACTCTGTTAGTCAAATTATGTCCCCATAGAATTACTCTACTGTGAAACCGTGAAGCATAAGATTTTCTAACATAAACGTGATGGAATATTTCTTACATTTACTCACACAACTAATAAGGCCAAAGACCTTATTTATAATACTATTTGCTACTCAATTAATCAAACTAGGAAACAAAAGATATTCAAAAAATATAACATACTTCCTATCCTAATTCTAATCCTTAAAATGTCTCATAAATAATGACAACTACCTAAGATATATCCTAAAAATCAGCAGTAACTCGTAAATTGGCTCCCAATTCTCGCCATACTCAGTGAAAGAATAGAATATTAATCATAAAAATCACATTTGAGGCCTCATTTAGATCTTGCATTTTTACTACTGCATAGAATCCCACAGCATGAACAAAAAATAAGAGTACGACTATCATATAATATATTACACAAGGGAAATAATATCTTTTGAAGTCTCGTGAATAAATTCTTTCTACGTTGGTCTTGGATACGCCTCAAATGTTCACATTCAGCACCATGTTATAATTTTTCTTTGTGGGTCATTGAAACTTATATTAACTAAATTAGCCTTATTCTGCAATATTTTCATCATTTGATTGTGTCGTGTTCGAATATTTGGTGCATTATGTTATTCATACGGTTTGACATTGAATGATGTTGGCTTAATTTGCAGAAGGTGTCCGTGATGGACTTAAAGCAGCCTCAATCGCATGTGTTGTCAGTGCCGTGCCCATTGTATGTAATCTTTTTGGTTTATTCTCTTTCATTTTCAACTAGCCCAGTTGATGTTATTTCTGGCCTGGGTGATAGATACTGTTTTTCATTTGTATTTTTAAAATGCTTATTTGTAGTTTGACCCCCAAATTGGCTTTTAGTGACGTAAAAAGTGTCACAAAAGTTTACCAAGTAATTTTTGTGACACTTTCTATATCATTAAAAGTCATTTTGGGGGTCACACCACAAACAATGCAAATGTTGAGGGGCCAAAGTCAATATGAAGGAATTAATGGGGGTCGAACCCCAAATCACCCTTTTAATAATCCGCTAATTTTTTGTCCTCTCCTCCATATTGCCAGTTGACAGCTGTTCGTATGATTCCTTGGGCGAAGGCGAATCTCAATTACACTACTCCGACACTCATCACTTCCGGCGGTACAATTATTACCTACATTTCATGGTCCGTATATTTTGTGATAATCGTACATGCTATACATGTGTTTTTGTTTAGACAAAACAAAAACAAAATTTTACTATGAATAGTCTTCAGTTTTCTCCCCAAACTGATGTGGCAGCTTATGGGGTTGTTTCATGTCAACACTGATTCCACATCGGCATTTTTCGATAACTTTTCCAGCTATGCTACCGAGAAGTAGTGATGTGTCATTTTGAACTAGTGTCAATATTATGTTTAATAAAGTCACTGTGGTCCGAAATATTATTATAAAAATATATTAGACGAAACGTTATTTTTTATCTAGGGTAGGGTCTATACCTTAAATATGCCTTTTTCATATTTGAAACAATGACTAATTTAGGGTAGCAAATCATGGCGACCAAGTGATGCCATTACAACAAAACAGCATTTAGCAGTCGCAAGGGCTCCATCAGTAAGGGCGAGCTCTGGACCGTGCGGTCCAGAGTTCGATTCTAGACACCTTATTTGAAGCGTATTGTGTGTGAGAATGACACTTGCACAGCGTTCCCTGTGTTTAGCTTTCACGGGAGAGTCCAAAGAGTTCGTTCGTGTAGATGTTCGGAGTTATAAAAAAAATGAAAATTCGTCGCAAAAAGTTAATTATTGGGGGGTTTCCATTCCGATGGTAAGAAGTTCGCCAGTAACAATTATTTTTCTTAGGGCACAAAGCATTTTTCATGACTAGTATCGCTTCGTCCCTAAAACTTGTTCAGGGTAGCATTACATTTTCTAGGGGTGTTCGCGGTCCGGTCTGATTCGGTTTTGAGGTTTTTTTTTTACCGGACTTGGTCGGTCCTCTAAAATAATGGAGCGAGACCAGAACGATAATGTCGATTAACCGACCCTAGTCGGGTCGGTTTTTTATAGGGTCGATTTGATCTAACCCATCGGTCCTCACATCAATGAATTACATCATTTATAATAATAAAAATATACCCGGGTATACTTTTTCCAAGCATTAAAAACTAAAAAATATCAAAATTTGCAATTAAACAAAACTAGTATTGGATTAAACTATAATTTTAATTAATCAAATATTGAAATAAATATTTTCACTACTTGTTTATCTTATATATATACATATATATATGTAAAACTATATTATTTTATATATAGTCGGTTCGGGTCGGTCCTAACAGGGTTTTTTGAACACCCCTAACATATTCCGATATCGAAACACAACAATAAAGAATGTTCACTTTTTGTGGGGGGAAAAAAAGGAATGTTTACTTTTGATGGATTTTTCAAGTTGCCATAAAATAAGAGGCTTCAAGCTATGTGTCTACTTTGTTTAGCTTCTTTTCATGTTTGAGTCCCTCAAACAAGATTTAACTTAAAGTCTCAATCTTTATTTTTGATTAACAGCATCTATCGCGACATATTTCATCACAGCTAACAAAACAATCTTGGAATGTGCAAGGAGAAATGCACAGTACACAAAATCAGCTTAAAGGTTGTAAATTCCAATTCTTCATGTTATGTTTGCAACTTAATGTTGTTCTATCTTGGTCTGTTTGAAAATTATGTTTCATTATGTTTTATTTAACTTAATGTTTCATTATGTTTCTCAAAGATAAATGTCCTCTAATTATTAATGTATTGAAAATTGCTTTTATCAGTTTGAGACCCATTTACTGTGAAATTTTTATCTGTGTCTCATGCCTAAAAATAAAATAATATGAATGTGTTTGTCCTATTATTAAGATAATTACACCTAAGAGAAAAGGCCCAAGAGATGGTGGAGAGGAGTTTGGTTGATTGATAACAGAGAATTCAAGCTTAAATTCGAATAGTCAAAACATGTAAACTTCACATTCTCCTACTACCAAATTATAAAAAATAAATTATTTGAATTTTATATTATTATATTATTAGTTTGTCACACATAGGGAAAAAAACTTTTAGATTTTTTATCCCCTATTCATAAAAAGGGTGACTAGTGGTATATTATCTTATTCTCCACACAAGGTATAAAGTTACTCTATTAGAGCGTCCATAATGGGGGGGGGGGGGGGGGGGGGGAAACAAGAGAATGTGTACAAGAATTTGTGTATAAGAATTTGTAAGCGATCTCCAAATCTAGAGAATGTGTACAAATTCTGTAAAGGTTCCTACGAACTTTATTTCTTCGTACCAGTTCTTATGAACAAATAAAGTTCGTAACAAATATATTTTAGGTTTATACGAACTTTTGTAGTTCGTAGCAACTATATTTATGTTCCTACGAACTTGTGAAGTTCGTAAGAACATAAATATAATGTATAATTGCTACGAACTTTTAAAGTTCGTAGCAACTATTTTATGTTCTTACGAACTTGTGAAGTTCGTAAGAACATAAATATGGTTGCTACAATTATACCTTCCAAACCACCACTGCGTATACTTTAGGGAGGTGAAAGGCACTTTATCATTTGCATTGTGCCTTTCGTTGCTGCCCACCGTTGGACATGCTCTAAGCCCAGAGACTTAACCCTCAACTTATTAAAAAGTTCAAAATTACCCCAAAACCCCAACAATGTTAATTTTTTTCGACTGAATCTTTGTCATGTGCCATGCCCATGAGGATATTTTTGTCTAAACCCAATTACAAGGATACATTAGTAATTATAAAACAAATATAAAAGATAAAAATGAGAATAACCCTGTTTCAGAGCCCCGTGGGGCCGAGAACCATTTTTCCATGTTTGATTTCTCTCTTGGTTTCGGATGGCTCGAGTGGTTTTTTTTAACCACTACTAGTCATTAGGGGTGGCAATTTTAGAAACGACACGAAAAAACGATACGGAACGACACGAAATTGACTCGAAATTAACATGATATTTCATGTTCGTGTCGTGTTTTTTTACACGAAGTCGTGTCGTGTTCGTGTCTGAATTATGAGTCGTGTCATGTCGTGTTTTCGTGTTTTTTAGGCATGAAATTTAAGAAATTCTTGTATTCGTGTCGTGTTGTTTTTTATTCGGGTCGTGTTCGTGTCATCTAAAAAAAACACGAATTCGTGTCGTGTTCGTGTTCGAAAAAACCTTGTCGTGTCGTGTCGGCCCGAAACACGACCCCTTGACCCGAATTGCCACCCCTACTAGTCATGCACACGCGATGTGTGTGTTGAACGCATAAAACAATATTTTATACATAAAAGGAGACATAATATTACATATCATATACATTTAGAGAGCGTTTGATTAAAAAAAACATGAAAAATATTTATCGCTTAGTTTTTTGGGCGCTTCGCATATAGATCCTATTAGACATTTATTTACTCATTTTAGTCTCATCATGTTTTCCCCCTACATATAGGTCTCACTCCTAATTTTTTGAATTTTTTTTCACAATTATACCCTTTTACAACCAACCGTCCGTAACTTATTTGGGGAAGTTAAATAAGTGGTTGATTTTTTTTTTAATTTTCAAATAATCATAACTTTTGATTAACAAACCCGTTTTTCGCAAAATTACTATTTTTTTAAATTTTCTCGTCGAGATCTATCAAACAAGACCCATGAAGAGTATAAAATTTCAATGAAAAAAAGTATACATACAGTAAACTTACGCACTAGCAAATGAAATAGTTTTATATCTATGACATTTTCACAAACAGTGACATTTTTTGTGTTAATATCACACATACAGTAAAATTTACTAGTTAAATAAATGAGTCAAATAATCTATAAACTCATATATATATCTATAAACTCATATATATATATATATATATATATATATATATATATATATATATATACTAGCGTATGCCCGTATCTGAAGACATGACGAAAAAGACGGTACGATTTTTTTTTTATTTCACACGAACACGGTCCAAGTAAAAGCGACGCTACAATTTTTTTTTCCAAACGCAAATACGACCCAATTAAAATTGGATACAATACGAAATATTTTTTTAATCTAACATGAACACAATCTAAGTAAAAGCGACACAACATGACATGAAATGTAATTTTAATTTATTTACAAAAACAGAAATACGATCGAATTTAAATGCGACACAATACGGAGTCTTTTTTTTTACCAAACAAAAATATGGCAAAGTAAAAACGGCACAACATTTTTTTTTAATTTTTTTTCCAAACAAAAATAATAATTTTTTTACCAAACACAAATACAAACACGAAGTTTTATTATATTTGTTACCAAACACAAACACAAACCAAACACGATCCGATTTGGTGTTTATGTTTTACTTCGATCGAGTTTGTGTTTGTGTTTGGTTAGACAAATCGTATTTTTGTTTGCGGGGGAAATATTTATTATTTGGGCTTGGAGAAAAAAAATCATGTTGTGTCGCATTTTAATTCGATCACGTTTCTGTTTTTGTAAGTAACTTAAAATAGTATTTTGTGTCATGTCATGTCGCTTTTACTTGGATTCTCTTCGTGTTAAATTAACAAAATATTTTGTTTTGTATCCAATTTTAATTGGGTTGTATTTGTATTTGGTAAAAAAATTGGATACATCACAAAATATTTTGTTAACTTAACACGAACAAAATCCATGTAAAAGCGACATGACATGACACGAAATATTTTTTAATTTATTTACAAAAACAGAAAAATGATCAAATTAAAATGCGACACAACAAAAGTTTTTTCTCCAAGCCCAAATAATAAATATTTTTACCAAACACAAACAAAAGTAAGATTTTTTTCATTTGTTTATAAAACTATCCACCATGCTCAACGAATAATAAATTATCCAACAACATTCAAATAGTTTAAACAAAATATTCAACCACTGAATTCACATCGTGCCTCAAATAAACAAAGTGTCCATTTAAAAAAAATTGACATGGTCTCATTTGTTTATTGAACTATCCACCCTCTTAAGGGATAACAACCAATCCAACAATATTTAATGATCTCAAAAGTAAAATTTAATAAATATTTGAACGAACCAAACTTCGTAAAAACAATCACATATTATATAGGGATAGGGTAAAGTTATTCCCACTCCAACAAAAAATATTTGAACTGAAGTCGTCCCGCATGTTTCACTATAATAATTGTCTGTAGTTTTCAAAATGTGACCTGATACAAAACAAAAAATACAACTAGTCAATTAAAATAGCTAGTCAAATATTATATAGGGATAGGATAAAGTTATTCCCACTCCAACAAAATTCTATAAGACTCCATCTTATTCTTTTTACTCAACACAAACACATCTTTATTAAAACTCAACCCAAAATCTTATTTTTATTATCTAACATGAACGAATGAGCCGTATATAGGATTGACAGATTTAATCCAACCGTCAGGCTGATAAAGATTTCCTTTTTTAGGAAAAAAAATCAATAGTTATTTATCCAGAAATTAGAGAAGAATGAATAGCATACCTGCAAGAGATTGGAAACGGTTACGCTCCCCAGCCTAAACATGCATGTCAGGCTCTGTCTTGGTGGCTACAATACTCAATGAACCTTTAAAATATCCAGTAGCGTAAATCATTACCCAAATCTAAGAGATAAGGAAATTCAAAATGAACATATTGTTCTAGGATGTAAAACATATCCAAATGTTTATTTGACTTGCCACATAATTTTCATACCATAAAAATTAAGTCCATGTTTGATTGGTCTTGGATTAAAACCTGAAATGAAAAGAAAAAAAATTAGTTTGTTCCCCAAAACATTATACGTTAGCAATTCAACTTTCGAGTGGCATGAACGTCATTGGATATGAAAACCTTAAGTTACCGAATTTATGAAATCTGTAGTTACCCAATCAGTTTGTTCCCAAAAACACTGAATTGATGAAATCTACATGTACTGCCTCAAAAAATTAAAAATAAGTCTGCCTCGTGTTTCCACATTTTGGAGACCACACTACACTTTTGCTCCCATTCCATCTACATACCGTAAGTTTTGTCGTAAACTTCTCTGTCTTCATAGGCCAACTGATTACTCCCAATAAAAATAGTACTTATTCTCCCAAGTATGTCTCTATACATACCTTAAGACCATCACTATGATCTCTATACATACCTGAAAATTACAAAGAACCAATGAGAATGAGGTTGGACAATTTTATTTATCTTTACAAAAACAAAAGAAAACACAAATTCCAAGTATCAGGGGGCACTAATACATGGTCTTCAGCATTGTTTGGGATTAGATTACATAGGTATTGCAAGTGAACAAATGAAGCTCGCGTTTTAAATCAAAAGTGATATGTAGGGCATATATGCAATATGTATATATGCCGATGTGGCTAAGCACATGAGTGATAAAAATTTGGGTCGAGTGATCCATATACATCGCATGAATACACCTTCGTAATCCAAAATAGAAGAAAATTAAAAGTGTTTCTTCTTCTGCAAATAACCCCCTAAAATGATAAACCTACAATCACAAAAAGAAAAGAGAATTTAAACTTTAAAAGAAGAATCAAACTCATAAATGGACTAAGTCCATTACGTTGTGGAATTTTATCAGCCTGCTACTATGAACTTGGAAAAAAAATGGACTAAGTCCTGTAAACCATCTAAGTTTCTACCTCAAAGAATTTCAAAACCAATTTTTTCCATATTGGAAATTAATGTTATCAACTTTGCTTAAAAAATCAAAGTATGAGAATTGGTCTTGTGATTTTAGTTATTTATTGCAATCGGCACCGCTGACAACTACAGAATCATGAATATATGAATTGGATTTCCCGCGGGAGGAGCCTTGGTAATGTGGATCCTCACTCGAATCATTTTTGGGCCTCGAACTATGCATAATCGCTCCACACTTACCATGAACAGTGCACAACACTTATCATAAAATTGAAGACAAAATGAGAAGAGCGTCTGAATAACATAACCGCTAATATAAATTAACATGGCATGCATATACAGAGTAAATGAAATACCTTTATTGCTCCATAAACTGGATATATGATCTTGCTCGTAGATTACTTCCTATAACACGAACAAATGAATAATAAACTTGGTTGAAATTGTTAATTTAATTGGGCAAAGATAAAAACACAAATAATGTGTTTAATGAGACATCAAAATTATTGCAATAATAGGATTAAAGAATAAGACATGCTGTTTTGTGTAGATGAATGGGAGATAGAAAGTACTCTATATTCATAGTGAGAAGCATCCGAACTAAATTCACACCTCTTATCCCAACGCTACCTATCCCACTTTCACCCCACCTGCCTATCCCACCTCCACCCCACCAGCATATCCCACCTCAGCGCCTGCTCAGTGCTGATTAGGTGTTGCACCAGCAACACTTCCCCTGCTCTGCCATAGGTGCTGCACCAATTTGTCTTGGCTCCGTGTGTTTTTTCGTGAAGTTTCCAGCAGGTTTCGTTAGTGTGTCAAGGCTTTTTGTTGTATGTACAATACAAATTGGTGCAAATAGGAGTTAATGCTCTGAGTTAAAACTTCAATTGCAAGTGGTCTTCAAGAATTTTTCACACCTTTATTTCGCATCCTCTGCAAAACTGTTTCAATACTTCTACCTATAAAAGAAAAGTCAAGTGTATTAAGAGGAGTTATAGATTCATATTATAACACACAAAATGCAACTTTAATAACAATATCCAAAAAAATAATTTTCCCATAAACATACAATAATGTCATTTTTGTATAATTCAATTTGTTGTTTAGTTATACTTCAAGCTCATGTATCAAGTGGGGATGTCTTTGGGAAACCCAAAACTGAGATAAGGATGCCTGATCATTTCCATCATGGTTCAGTGGGGTTACTAAAGTCCATAGATATTTCTCCAAGAGGATCAACGGATGTGAATATAAACACTTATGTTACTCTAAAACCTTTGAAGCACAATACAACTTTAAACTCATCAATGAGGTAAAAAAGGATTAATCATACAGCTTTGAAGCACACTCTTCGCCATAAATTTTCCCTAAATACATTTTCATACATTACATTAAAAAACTCATTGAAATTTAAACAAAAAAAAAACTCTGTGAAAATACATTTCCCTAAATACATTTTTCAGTGATGTAGTTCACTCGTTTAAAAACGAATGACTCGTGTATTCTCCCATACTACTAACTAAAAACTACTGCAAAACGGACAAACTACAAAATAAAAACAAATAAAAAAGAAAAAATAGATGGTAATATCACCTGATCTGATAGCTAGAATGTGGGCACACACTGACATTTTGTTATCTGATATGATAGCCAAGCTCCAGCTAATTATATCTCCTACGCACATTTACGTTGAAACAGATTGTTAGCATCCCATTTGTACACCTATCTATTGAATACTATTAAATATAAAAGTAGAAATTGAAAAGGGATGACAACTTCTTAATGTGCAGAGGCAAATTGGACCATTTCATATCAATACCACTCTAAATTATTAACACAAAAGGTGTAAAAATATGGCTACATATGAACATTGACAATTGAAAAAGGAACGTAAGATAATAAAGATATACAATAGTAGCTTATCAGAAACCGAACGGTTGCCTAAAACATATAAAACCTTTAGGGCATATAATACCTTACTCCACTAAGTTTATAGGTATTTCTTCCCAAGGAAAAAACAACTCGAACACGATTTTACCAATATTGGGATCAAAACATAAATACTCTCCTATTGAGAAACATAAGATAAATTAAATATAAAAAAAATACTACATCTTTAAAGCAAAAAGTAAACATGTCTATGTCTGAAATCCCCCCTTAAACTGTCATTGGTCAAGATCATCGGGCAACATGTCTATGTCCGCAATCCCTAATAGCTAATGTGCCCAGTTGCAATGTAAACCGAAAAAGAAAATAAAGCAACATCAACAATAAATTAAAGGACCTGCCCAATAAGTAATGTTTGATACTTAAAAACATAATGAAAATTATGTAGAAACTTAAATTCATTATACAAATAGGAGATATAGAGATCACCTAAAATAAGCATTACCCAACTCTAAAGTCGACCAAAGAGTTTGTAATACCAAAGAGTTTAATAAAAATCAACCTAGTGCAAAAATCAACCTAGTACGATTAAAATCAACCTAGTTATAATAAAGAGTTTGTAATTGATGCACACTAACACAAAAAAACAAATATTCACGTAATTTAATAAAAGCTATGTGCAAAAACATGTTAGTGTTGCAAATGAAAACCTTGTTTTGGTGCTTGCCAAATATTAAATACAAAGTAAGTACAACAATATATTAAACTTTATTAATAGAAAATAATAAACATTAAAGCATATTGTCATATTTTCATTATAGTAACTTTGAGTACTGTTTGAACTTTTTCTAAACATAGAAGAAAGTATCAAGTACCACAAATAATGTTCCTTACTTCAATGAGATCAATATAACAAAGCTGAAAATAGTGAAAACATCAAACAATAGTTGCAAGTGCCCCAACATAAATCCATTTGAAGAATACCCCAAACTTATTGGACATTATAAAAGAAAAAATAAAAAAGAAAAGAAAAAGAAGACCTGTGAATAGTACTCATCTTTGACTGGAGTCTAAAACTCATATTTTTGAAAGGGGGATTTCAAGTCCCATAAATCGTCAACATGTTCTTACCGTTGATCATTTGGAAGCTCTACATATGGTTAGTACGTTCTTACCTGCACATTATGTACAAACTAATAAGGTTAGTATAGTAAAATAACTACAAAATGATCACATTTACTCAGAACAAAACCCGTAAATTACAGTATTTACAAATAAGTTAAATGACATAGATAGGTACCAGACAAAACCCGTAAATTACAGTTTATAATGTTTCATTCTTAACTTTTCTTCAACTACAACTAAATATCTAATACTAAAAAAACAGTAATAATGAAATAAATCAGGAATCAATCAAATAAACGTAAAATAGAGTCCTAAACAGAAAAGGACAACAAAAACTTTTAAAACAAAATACAAATTGTTCCATATAGTAACAGTTACAAAAAAAAAATCCTGTGTAGACATACATTCAAACATGTGATGTTCAAAGAATTACAAAGCCATAGAGAGTATGGATGTGCAAAGCCAAACTATTTAGATTCTTCCAAACTTTGAATCCTGTAAGTACAATAACTTCAAGAAGCCATCAACAACTTCCCCTTGCGAACATATGCACCCAAATTAAAGAATGCACCATCACAAACAAAGACATTAAGATATAGAACCCATATTACTAACCAAATAAAGACATTAAGATATAGAACCCAAATTAAACCTCATACCTATTGTATGGATGCACCATCAAAAACAAATAAAGCCCATATTTCTACAGGGTGTTTTGACATTGCGAACATATGAACCTGAAATGAATAGATCTCTGTAACACCCCGTAATTTTATTGATATTTATTTAAGGGATTAATTAAATTAAATGAGAATTAATGGAAATTAATTCGGATATAAATACTAACGAGGTGTGAGTTGGTATTTAATTATGATGTGTATACATGGCAATATATGAATATTGAAAATATTAAAATTTGTCGCGAGACTGAAATACTAGGGGTGTTCGCGGTCCGGTTCAGTCCGATTTTTAGGATTTTTAAGGACCGGACCGATTAAACCGGTCCTAAAAAAAAGGACCAAGATCGGACCGATTGTATCGGTCCCTCGATCCTTGTCGGTCCGGTTTTTATAGGATCGGTTCGGTCTAACTAGTCGGTCCTAAGATTAATAAATTAATCATTTAAAAAATGAAAATCACGTTAAAAAAATGTCCACACTTGTCCAAATTTTTACATAATTAGTGTCCATTTTTTAGCATAAAACCTGTCATTTTTTAGCATAAAACATGTCCATTTTTTAACATAAGTGATGTGCTGTCCAAAGCAAATTTTAGTATAAAAAGTGTCTAAATTTAAGAAAAACACTGTCCAAATTTAAACAAATAAACATCAGTAAATAAATATGTAAAGAAGTTCTGTGTATGTAAAATCAATCCAAAATCCATTATGTAAAGAAGTTTTGTGTATGTAAAGCATCAGTAAATAAATGTACCAGTTAAGGCTGCGATGAAGGAAGGCTGCGATGAGGGAAGGTTGCGACTGCGATGAGGTGAAGGCTGCGCCAGTGAGGCTGCGCCGATTCGATCCTCTCCCAGCTACGATAGCAGTGGCGGCGGAGAGAGATGTCACTACATGCTATCAAACCAGCGGCGGCAGAGAGAGACGATAGCAGCGGCGGCGACGTAGATGACGATCTAAGGCAGTGGCACAAATGAAGAAAAGAAGAAAAGAAGGGAAGGCAAGGAATGGATAGGTTAAGTCTTTAGAGAGAAAAACGGCTGGGCAACAAATGAAGAAAAGAAGGGAAGGGTTTTAGGTTTAGTTCATTAGGCTTTCTTTTTTTTATTTACGATCGTACCCTCCCCCTTTATTTAAGTTATTTTATATATAAAAATATAATAAAAATATATAGTAATATGAACAACCGGTTTAAGTCGGTCCAAAAAGGTTATTTAATGTGGCGGACCGAGGACCGGACCGACTAGACCGGTCTGGAAAAAAAAACCTAGACCGGATCGGTGATAAAAAAAATCGGTAAAATTAGGGCGGTTTGGTTCGGCCCAGTTCGGTCCACCGGTCCAATCGGTTTTTTGAACACCCCTATGAAATACGACAATTTGGGAATTTTAGTTGGGACGCGCGTGTCAGTCGCGTCAAGAATGTAATTATTTGAATTAAAAAGTGAATTTTATTTTTATCAACCTAATGGTCATTTTGAGTGCGCCAAAGAGTCCGGAAGGGTCGAAATAGTCAGAAAACACTAGCCATGGGTTTAGTTTGGGTCCCGGGGCATTTTTGGGCCATGCCGACAACTTAAAAGGGTATTTTGGTAATTTTGAAATTTTGGGGATTAAAACCCACGAAAATTAGAGTTAATATTTATTATTCTAAAGGGTCCACTAAGGCCATCACCAGAAAAAGTTTAGAGAGTGGACTACGGGAGTTTTGAGAGAAGTTATAAGAACCAAAACCAAACCATCTTCAACCTTGGGAGAAAAATCTGTAGAGAAAGGAGAGAATCAACCTTCATTCACCAACCTCAATTCTGAAGAACAATCTAAGGAAAGTGATTTGATATTGTGTAACACCCCGGCTAATTAAATACCGGGTGGCCAGTCCCATACCAAATTAAAACAGAATATACAGTTGGCTCATTCTTAGCATCACTGTCGAAAACATTTACAACTCACCCAATACCCAATTAAGTTGGTTTTAAAAACTTTCCAAATTTAAATCTCAACAAAACCATTTTTAGTTTAAGAATAAAAATACACATTTTATACTACAACACTGATAACACAATAAATAACTCAAAAGAATTTAAATGCAATTGGAATAAACATTCCCAAATAATATAAATCCTTTACAATAATTCCAACAATGTTAAATGTATTAAAAAGTCCCGAATACAATAGAATTTGACCTCGATATAAAAGATAACTGAATCCTTTGGGCGACATGCCCTAACTAAGAATACTGTGAATCAAAAGATAGAAGGCGTCTAGACAAAAACTCCATAAATCCATAGCCTGTCATAATCCGCTAAAGTTGGCGTCCCTGTTGCTGGACACCTGATATAGAGATACAATAGAAGAGAAAATATGCAAGGAAACGGGTCAGAGCCCGAATGTGTAGATGATTTTTAAAACAGCAAGTATTTAACAAGTGCAATAAAGAATTTATTATGTACATGTTAGATCCAACTCTCACTTGCTATTCTCACCTCTCAACTAGAGTGCACACTTAACGTTTCCTATTAACCTCCTAGTTAATGGTTCCTCTTTTCTAGTCTCCATATTATAATTCTATTCCCATATCATAATCCCCGTATGTCCCATACCATACGTCACATTATTATTCATTTACATTTCTCCTTTATATGATTAGTTTCTCATTAACATGAATCATTACTCATTAATATGAATCGTTTCTCATTAACATGAGTCATTAGTCATTAATATGAATCTTTTCTCATTAACATGAGTTAAGCTTTTCAATTCTAAAAGCATAAACATTCATTAACTTAATTCCATTATCTTTCTCTATTCACCGTTATCTACAATTATCATTGTAGATAGATTTAACCACAATATATATCCATTCAATCATTTAATCCATTATATATATATATATATATATATATATATATATATATATATATATATATATATATATATATATTCATATATAATACGGCACCCTGAGTCATAGCTGTGGTGCAATGCATTAATCTGCTATCATGTCCCATCATCGCAGGTCGCCGAATAGGGGACTAAAGGTTCGGTAAGATTCCATGAACCACAAACAACAACAAACAAATTGGAGGTGAACATAGTTCTCGTATCCATGGGTCACGCACATACCTACGCACCCACAGTCAGCGGACTTATCAACTCCCCGATAAGTCTTTCATAGACCTATGTTCTCGAGTGACAAATCAAAGATCCCATGGATTCATCAGGATATGACTTCCCTCACGCGCAAACCTCCCACCGATAGCAAGTAAGCTAGGTATGTCATACACATAAATCATCAATCAATCAAATAGGTATTATCATACCTATAATATAATATCAATAAGGTAATTATCACTACCCTAAGACATTTCCCATACGTAGCATTATATCTCTTTTAAATTCCACGTATTAACATATCATATCTTTACTTCATAATTTAACTATCCTCGCATCCTATAACATCTCTCCAATCCCGACGTCGTTAAGGTTCATGCGCGGAGCGTTTCGGAAAGCGAAATCCAAACAAGGAACCCCTCCAATACACTACTACTTAACTTTGTCGATCGAGGAGGTCCGACAACTTCAACTATGCGATCGAGATAACCTCATACCTTCTTTCAACCAAATGTGTTCTAAACTCTCATCTCACAAGATTCAAATAGGATTTTCCTCATCTTATATTCAGTAAGAAGTCACTAATATCCTACTGGTCCATAACATTATTTCTCCCGAACTACTACGAGTTTAATTCTCCTTGTAATTAAGGTTAAAACCGATAGTCTCAAATCTCTTATAAACATATATTCTTTCACTTAGGATTAAACCTTATTGTAAACTTAAGGATACCCAGGTGTTATATTAAATCACCCCTAAAGGTCCTATCTTAAATCCTCATACATCCCCATTTGGAATTTAACAAATTATTTTAGCAACCGAAATTCCATTCAATATAATTTTCATCATTTTAATCACTTGAATCCAAAACAAATTAATTCAAGTCTTATCAAGGGTTTACTGTTATTTTCTAAGTCCCATAATATCCAAATAATAATCACCAAAGATCCACAAAAGTTTTGGGATAAGAATAAACATTTAAAAGAAACAACTTTACATATTCTGGGGAGGTCGATCGATCGAAGGCAGGGGTCGATTGATCGATCCCTCAGGTCACAGCCTGGTTTTTCTGCGTTTCTGCAACTATGGGTTTCACCATTTTTACTCATTCAAACCTTCATATTAACCTCCAAAATGAGTTATAATTATTACTACACGATATGTCAACATATATGAACAATTTCCAGTACTCTAAACATCTTAGGATCATCAAGGGATTGGATTAAAAATCATGTTTATCTCCATATTTCCAGAAAATTATCAACATATCATCTTCAAGAACACATCAATGGTTTTTGTAATTTATTCAACAGATTCATGACTATTACGTGGATTATTATCATCCTAAAACATGAGTTAAATTCCTATATCATTTCAGTTTTCCAGAAATCCATTTAATACTCCATTATTTCTTCCAAACGTGAATAATCTTCTCTTTTCATACTATTCTAACATGGACAATATACAAACTTAAATTGACATTATCAAACACTTGCCTTTTCTGAAGGTCTGATCCTTTGGTGTAGTATATCTCAGTTGGTTGTCCCTTCTCCGGTCAAACTCCGGTGGTGGTTGGTGGTGGTGAACCTTGGTTCTTGTTCTTCTCCTTCCCAAGTAGGTTTTTCCCTTCCCAAGCACTCTTTCACTCTCTCTAGGAAGATGGATTCTCTAATTTTTGAAAAGGAGATGAATAACCCCCATACACTTAATCTACCAATACTTATAATAGTACCAAATCCGAAATCACTATTCATCCCCCTTAGAAAATGACCAAAATGCCATTTCGGGTTGTCTATTCATTTCCAAATGACCCGAGACTCAAAATTAACATCCAAATAGACTTTTCTGACTATTTCGAACCTTCCGGACGCAACGACGCAGTCAAAATGACTATAAGGTCGATAGAAAATAAATTTCCTTTTTAATTTAATAAACTAGTCCCGACACGTCCCATACCGCGTCTGACTAAAAATATAAATTACCGAATTTATATCATACAGTCATATCAATGACATCACATTCATATATTACCTAGATATCTTTAAGTAATATTCAGAATCATCCATTTTAATATCCACCGTCCGGATAAAACCCAAATGAATTAATTAATAATAAAATCCAATTAATCCATTAATTTAAAATATAACCCATTTTAAAAGTCATTTAAAATTACGGGGAATTACATATTGTTAGTGCATTGAATATGTCTTCCATGTTTAGTGTAGGAATCTTTCTTATCTTGAAAGTCTTGAATAAAACCAATGAAATTTATGGAGAAACTTTGAATTTGGGTTAAGATTTGCATGTAGAATGATAATGGACAATTTTAATATCCCAAGAGTTATATATGATGATTTAAAAACGGATTTATGATGAGTAATTGGGCATAATAAAAATTATGGGTTCATGTTCATAGGGTTTGGGGAATATTTGAAGATTCACATTAATTCCATGGTGAGTTGTAAGATTTGACCCCTAAAATATGTTAAGAGATGATCTAGGGTGATTAGAAATAGTTTATACATGTTAAAACATAATTTGGATGGTCTTAGGATGGATTTAAAGGAGAGAAGAATTGACAAAAATGGATTTGGAAATTTCTGGGCTGAAACTTCCATCTTGTTAGAAGACCTGCCTAGGTCGTTCGAACGACCTCGTTCGAACGAACTTCTAACGAGATGACAGTATGACTTCTAACGAGTTAGTATTTTGTTCGAAGCCCTTCGTTCGAACGAGACTTCTAACGAGTTGACAGAATGGTCTTTTTGGCCTGATTTGATTGCTATTATCCCGTAGACTTATTTAAATGGTGAAATAACCTTCCCTTATTAACTAGTGGGTATAGTTGGGAGATTGGGGTACATAGAGGAGTAAAACTTAGAATAATGTCTTAAACGGATAACATTTGTGGATTGGGAAGCGAATAACTAATCACGAAGTGAGAATAATGGATAATGTAAATACATATAAACCGGGGACTTGGGATTTGTATAACACTAAGTGTTGGTATAAGAATGAGAAGTATACCACTAATGAAATATTGTGATATCTAAGATGTGTGAATACTTAGTATATGTGATTATCTGTGTATAACATACCTACCTTACTTGCTATCATGGGAGGTCGGCGTTCGTTTAGGGCCATATAATCTTTGTGTGCCTACGGGGGGGATTCAGATTGGTACCTCGAGGACATAGGTCAGAGAAGGACTTATTGAGAAGTTAATAAGTCTGCTGATCATGGGAGCGTAGGTATGTGCGTGACCCATGTGATGTGAACTATGTTCGCCTCCATTGTTTGTGATTGTTGTTCATTGAAACGATTCCTGAGAGATTCGGAATACGTGGTCCTTATGTACGTGATGTACCGGGATTTGATAGCAGAGTATGTGTGCACCGCAGCTTAGTCTTGGGGTGCTAGTATTGTATATTTATGATGAGAATAATATACTGTTAAATTGAAATGAATTGCCAAGAAATAAATGTGTGTATAAATAACAGTAACGGTTTGTATAGTGAAAATAAAAGATCTCTAGTAATTAGTAGCACGAATATGGGAAATTGTGTAGTAAGGCATAACACTCTATTAAATAAAAGTTGTTGGGAATTGAATTGGACATCGTATAGTAATGTTAGATTTTGGTATCGAACTAGTTAGGTATGGGAGCAACTAGAATGGGTACGAGTACGATAGGAGTGCACAATTAGTTGAGAGGTGAGGAACTCATGTGAGTGCACACACTATCATGTACTTTATATTCACTGCTTAATGATATTAAACACTTGCAAAATTTTAAATTATTTTCACAATCGGGCTCTGACCCGTTTGATTTCAAATCTATTTTTTAAAAACCTTTTAGGTGCCCAGCCACAAGGACACCATGCATAGGAGTTCTATTCAGGTGACGTGCTGTAGCTGCTGTGGAAGTAACAAAATCTTGACAGTAGACGCCTCCATTTCCAATCTTGACTCGATTATCAGATTTTCTCATTTGTTGGGCATGTCGCCCCACTCCTTTTAGAGACATCTTACTCTTCAGTTATTTTAGACTTTGGGTTGTAATTAATTTTAGTGAATCAGACTTTGTATTTATTTATTTCGGTACTCGCATTGTTGTGAGGAGTTTTTCTCCAGACTCATTATTATTGGATGGTTATTCTATTGTGACTATGTTGTGCTGGTTATGTAACTTTTCATAACTCATTTATTGCATGTTAATCAGATTTAATTATAATTGACAACTCACTTTTTAAATATTAGGTGGCTAGTAATTGTTAAAATGTTTTTGACAGTGATGCTATGAACTGAACCAACTTGGCATTTTGTATTAATTTAATAAAGGAGTAGCTACCCGGTATTTAATTAGTCGGGGTGCACAATCTCAAGAACCACATAATTTTTATACCATAAAAATTAAGTCCTAGTATGAATGGTCTTGGATTAAATTAAGTCCTAGTATCAGCAACTCAACTTTGTAGTGGAATGTGAGGAGTTACCTACATCCCCAAATGTAGCATAAATGTGAATATATGAATTAGAAGAATCCCTTCAACCTGAAAAATGAAAAAATGAAGATAATTTGACTGAAGATGGTGTGACTGAAGATTATCTAGGAAACACACCCTCAAATGTACCATAAATTAGTAAAAACAGAAATTATGCTAAGATGGTCTGACTGAAGATTAAAAACATGAGTAAAAGAAAAACATATACTCAATTCAAAATAACAAATTTTAATCACCAAAAACACGAAATAAAGAACCCAAAAAAGGAAAAGCACAAAATAGAGAGTCAATACCTGAAAAATGGAGTGATCACAAAACGAAGTGGTAGATTAGCTGTAGTGTGTGTTCCAATATCTCAAATAATGCTAACAACCCAAATCCAAATGCCCTAGATTACAAAATACGAAATCAAATTATGCATGGGAAATATTACCTGGGGTGGCTGCGTGGGAAGGGGTGGCTGTGTGGAGGGAATGGCTACGTGGGATGGGTATTGGCAGCGTAGGAGGGTAACAATACACAAAATCTAACAAATAAACAACAAAAATCAAAAACTGGTATCTGAGAACAAATCAAACCTCTACATAGATTTTACAAATCAAACCCTACATAGATGGTGGCGGCAGCAGCAACGATGGAGGCAGCAACAATGGTACAGAGAAGAGGCCGATGAATGACGGGGAGAATATGAGAGAGGGTTTTTGTTTTGGGAGAATGAGATGGATGGATATCTTTATGAACGGTGGGAGAGTAAGAGAGAGGGAGAGAGAGAAAGAGAGAGGGGAGTGTGGGGGTAAAGTTATAGTGTGTTACCAAAATATCCCCATTTTTTAATTGAAGTGTAATTTTGATGAGTAGAAAAAGAGGGGGAAACCAAATGTTTGAGGTGTATTTTTGTAAGAAGGGAAGTGATGTAATCTCAACCATTAAAATGTGGTAAGGAGGTGACATCGATCTACACCGTTAAAAATGTATACATTTTCAAAAACCAAGCTATCTTATAGGGGTGCACAAGGAAACCGAAAATCCAATAAACCGAACCAAACCGACTGCATTGGTTCGGTTTGTATCGGTTTTTTTACTCAATGGTTCGGTTCCGGTTCCAAAAAAAAACCAATACTTCGGTTCGGTTCCAAGGAAAAAAAAACCCAATCCGATCCGAAAACCGATCCGAACCAATCCGGGACCGAACCGATTTATAATTACATATATATTTATTTTATATATTTAACACTTGTAATTTATATTTTTTTGATTACCTGAGTTATTAACTTATGTTATTAAGGATCAAAATTAATTTTGAACTTAAAAAAAATATTTATGAAATACATTAATCTTAAGATTTTACTAAGTTTGAAATAGGACTTTGGAACCAAAAATCGATCCGATCTGATCCGAGAACCGTTGGTTCGGTTTGGTTCGGTTCTGCATAATTGTCGGTTCGGTTCCGGTTCCAAAAATTCAAAACCGACCCAACTCGGTTCGGTTCTCGGATTAGTACCAAAACCGACCCAAACCGAACCGTGTGCACCCCTACTATCTTATATATATATATATATTGAAAAAAAGACACCTATTTTTTGTTTAACCCATTTATTTGCTCAAACACCCATTTATCCAATATTCTCTTATTTTTAAAAGTTTGCGCCAGTGACACCAATGCCACTCCTACTCACCCCAAACCGGAGATCCGATAGATCCAAATCCCATTTATCCAATATTCTCTTATTTTTAAAGGTCCGCGTCAGTGGCAACCCATGTCAGCTCTATCCACCACAAATCGGAAAACGAAATCTATATATATTGAAAAAAAGACACTTATTTTTTGTTTAACCCATTTAGTCGTTAAAACACCCATTTATCCAATATTCTCTTATTTTTAAAGGTCTGTGCTAGCGGCACCCAATGTCACCCCTACTCACCCCAAATCGAAGATTCGGTGGATCCAAACCCCATTTATCCAATATTCTCTTATTTTTAAAGGTCTGCGCCAGTAGCAACTCATGTTCTACCCACCACAAATCGAAAACTAAAATAGTTTTATATCTATGACATTTTCACAAATTCTGGTGAAAATGCCACATTTTCTTATAAACATTGTAAACTTTACTGTATGAACCAGAAAATGAGTTGATCTTATATCTGTGAAATTTTCACAAAATATAGTTTTTATATTTGTGTCATTTTTGAAAATAGTAACATTTATTGTGTTGATATTATACAAACAGTAAAATCTATTGTGTTGATCAATTAATGTGTGTGTGTGTGTGTGTGTGTATATATTGTAAAAAAGACACCTATTTCTAGTTTAACCCATTTAGTCGCCCAAACACTTATTTATCTAATATTATCTTATTTTTGAAGGTCCGCACCAGTGGATCCATATGCCAAATCTACTCACCCCAAACGAGAGCTCTAGTGGATCCGAACCACTTTTTTCCGATATTCTCTTATTTGTAATGGTCCACGCTAGTGGCACCCAATCCCCACCACCACCTACCCGCATTGTTGGAGCTCCAACGATCTTAATCAGAGTTCCGGTTTGGTGTGGGTATGGGTGACATGGGTGTTGTTGGCACGAACCTTTAAAAATAAGAGAATAGTGGATAAATGGGGTTTGAATCCACCAGATCTCTGATTTGGGATGAGTATGGGTGACATTGGGTGCCGCTGGCGCGACCCTTAAAAAATAAGAGAATATTGGATAAATAAGTGTTTCAACTAAATGGGTTAAACAAAAAATAGGTGTCCTTTATATATATATATATATAATGTGAGAAAAAGTTCTAAAAAATTAGGAGTATGACCTATATGTAAGGGAAAAACATGATGGGACTAAAATGATTAAAGAAATATTTGATAGCACCTATATATAATACCCTAGTTTTTTTAAACTTTACATATTTATTTTGTATATATTTCATGCAAATACATTAAGATAGAAACTAAAATATGTCTTCTTATCTTCTATATCTTGACTTTAAATTCAACCGTATACGAAAATAATTTTTAGTTATTTTGCAAGGTGAAGTAGTTTATTTATATAATAACTCCATACATAATTAATCAATTTTTTTTACATCGAGCACCAAGTTGTTTTAATATACTCAACATGCAAATAAGACATGTAAAATTAATCTCACTGATAAAAAATTTGGTCAAAAGTTATGTAAGTTGTAATATTCTAATTCACTCAAATAGAGTTTCAAAACATATAATAAAACTAATAATTTCTTTTCGTTCATTATTGTAACGATCAATTGGTGACAAAAAGAAGTGTGCACTAAATTAGTTAGTAAACTTACATAGTAAGATAACAAGTTTAGAATCGAGGTTAAATTGGTGTTTCTACCCATCTATTGTCATGTTGATTTTTTTGTGCACACTTTCAACACTTTTAGACTTTGACACCCCAAAGCATTATAAATACTCATAATATGTTACCAATGATTACAAACTATATGTTTGCAACGAATTTGCCAACTTGCTTTCCCCAAATTGAATTGTAATTGAAATTTGCCTTCGATAGTTTACAGTCTTACGATATAAATGTGATTGGTGAATATTTAACGGTAAATACTTTTAGGATGAACGTGGAGTAATGGTAAGATTGTTGATTAAGCGTGAAAAGTAGCGTCGCGTCAAAACACTAATCTTTGTACTCGTTTCACCGCGTTAATACAAAAACCTAAATTATGATTGCACTTGCGATACAAGTATAGCGGTAAGTCGGGTATCAAATCCACAGGGAGTGTTCGACAGATTTTAATCGATTTATTGTTTTAGGAATAAAAATGTAAAAGGTGATGGGTGATTTTAAATAAAAGGAAAAAACAAGAAGTTAAATCTAAACAATATTAAATAAAACGAGAGTCGGGGTCACGTACCCGCCATGGGCTAAACATGAGGAATTAGAATTTCGGTTCGAAAATATTTAATCGAGCATTTTTAATTAATCATAAACATCACACATGAAGGAATTTATGCCAACGATGTGAGATTAAATATTTAATAAAAAATAGTCACACGCGTCTTAAAATTGAACTATCAATTTAAATACTAATGTTGCGTGACAATGAAAGTTAAACGCATAATAATCCCATTTTAATTCGCGAGGTTTCAATTAAATACAATTTTGCACAAAACCTAATTTTTGGAGCTCGGGGCCCGTTAATGGCGGAACGACATTCCGACCCTAATTATCTAAGGGCACACAATGATTAAACTGAATTACAAGTAATTAAACTAGGATAGCAATAAATAAAGCAATTAAACTAATTATCAAAGCATGTAATAAAAGAAAAGAAGAAAGAAAAGAAGGCAAAAATATTTGCAGAAATAGGGGATCGATCGATTGATCCCTTTAGTCGATCGATCGACTGTTGAAATCTTGGCAAAAAACTGAAGGATCGATCGATCGATCCTTTTGATCGATCGATCGTTCAAGCAGGGCAGAACCTCCTTTCCTCCTATTTTGGTGTAAATGCTTTTCTTCTCCGCTAGAATCACCGTAACTTCTTCATACGGGATTAGAATCACGCACCGTTTACGGAAACGCGAAGCTTGTGATGAGGGATACAACTTCCATGAGATATCGGGCCAGGTGCCCAAATTGTGAATTGATCGGATTGCCCTTGAACGTGTGATTGTGTACGGGACTTGAGCGAAATGCGTACGAACTCCATTCTTAGTACCTAAATACTTACAAAAGCCCAATTATACCTCATATAGCATGTTAACAATATAAACCGAAGTTGTCTGGTTAACGAACTTAAATATAGAGATTAAGGCACCCGAGGGGGCTAAAATGCGTAGGTTCGACGGATGAAATATGCAATATTTGCGTATTATCACACCCCCTAACTTACACATTGCTAGTCCCTAGCAATGAAATAGGATGCAACAAGAACAACAAGTAGACCAAAACAAGAGATAGTGCAAAAGTAGGATAATAAAGCAATAAAAAGATAAGGCCACTTTCGCGGGCGAATGATTGCATTTAGCGTATGCAATAAGCCATTAAACCCCTAGGTTACCCTAGTGGGCGAGTGTCGTCTCGTGAGGGTTTTCAGGGATGAAACCCACAAACATCATAAGATTTCCTCAAAATATGCCCAATCACATGCGACAAACTCAACGATACGAACAAGATTTCAACATGTTCTTAGCATAGCAAACGAATTCACGTGAAAAGTCCGTAGTTATTAACATTATAGAATGAACCTCAATGAATTGAAACTTTAACATGTGGGAGGGGAGTGAGCACATGAAAAATATGATTTGACAAAAACTTAAATAACTCGGATACTAAATATCAAAGCATGCGTATAAGTCAATCATCACGGGCATTACACTCATCAAATAAATTCACTTGAAACAGGGAGGTAACACACGGGACATGCAGGCATAAGGAGTATATGTAAAGGGAAACAAGGCCGCGCACATGTCACAATTGAAGAACTCTATATAGGAAATAAAAATTATAATCTCAGTGAAAGGATACCGCACATATAAAAGAGGCGAAATGCATTTTCACAAATTATCAAAACTATTTAAACCTTTGAATTACATCTACTTAAGATCACATAAGACTTAATAGGATTGTCATGTACACTAGGCTAGGGTACGAAAATAAATGGATGTATATATGGATTCAAAGGTGTTTGGGGATGAAACTCGGGATAATGGGAAAAAATATGCAATTTCAAAATTGGACAAATGATTTCCAAACAAGCATTAGATATAACAATCGAGAGAGTAACAAGGATTATTGAATACTATACACAATATATACAACATTATCTTTCTTTTTCTCACTTTTTCTTTTGTTTTCTTTTATTTTCTACTTTTCTCTTTTTCTTCTCTTTTTTCACTACACTTTCTTCTTTTCTCACTCTTTTAATGCTCAAATTGCAACCACAAAACAACAAAATCATTCAATCCCAAATAACAATACAAACAAGGGTATGTATGGTATATAACTCCAATTTGGAGTTGGTTAGGGTATTTTGGGTGATGAAATGAACGACTAGTATTTGGGCTCAAGTGGGTTGACTAAGGAACATATAAAAGGTGAGGTCAAGGTCATATGGGTGATATACAAAGATGGCCTATGATCATTTAAAAAAATTTATGAAATTCTCGAGTCAAAACAATATATGAAAATCATGCTCAAGTAATACATTTCATGTATGAACTCAATTAATGAACAGTCAATGAAAGAATAAAGAGATTACCAACGACCGTAACGTTTTCAAAGAGGAAAGAAAAGTGTATACACTCACAAATGAAGATAAGTCTCTAATCTCACTCGGTGTAAGTATATACAATGCAACAAAAGCCTACCGAGTTATAAAAATCTTAAACCAAATTAATATAACAAGAAAAACGCATGAGCTCACGGGATAAAGTTTAATTCATGAAGTTATTCTTAATATTAATGATTTGAGGACTAAAGTCTAATAACTTCTAAAATCGAGAACATGCATCGTTGAATTGTTTAATGGATCGGGAAATTATTAAAATTTATCATCGAAAACAAGAGCAAAAAGTCCAATAAAGGAGGAAAAAGAAAGAAAATATTTTTGAAAATTTTCATTTTTTTACAAAAAAACATGATTTGTAACTAAATTGTGGTCAAATTCAAGGACTAAATATGAAATGGATGGAATATCCCACACCCCCTAACTTAAATGTTGAATTGTCCCCAATGTGTCCATTAAAGAACACAACACAAAGATAGGAAAAGAATGATATTACCCAATTTTGGAGCGATCTCCATAAGTACAAGTCCAAATGAATCTGCAAAATAAGTTAGTACAAAGCGTAGGAAGAATATATACCGATGTATTAAGTAAAAAGAATCTACGTCACAAGTTACAACAATATAGAGGGGCTGAAGCGCAAATACTAGATAAATTGATGGTATAAAATGGAAGGTCACACACATCAAAATCTAATAAACAACCACAAACTACATTATCATTTCTCATTCCATAAGTTCAATACAAAACAACTTAATACATTACAACTATTAAAAAGAAAGAAAGAAAAATAAAAATAAAAAATACAACATAATATCCGACCCAGAAATGCCAAAAATGACCCAGTATAACAGTAGCCTAGTGGTCGGAACCACTAGGAACAGAAGGATCATGAAAATGAGGAGGTAGAGGGGCGTCCAAATCATGCCTCTGCAAGTAAATGTCTCTCATCATCGCCTGCATCATCCGGTACTCATGTCTCTGCTGTACTCTAGCTTGACTCTGCTCGGCTCTAAACTGTCGGCTCTCATCTCTGTCCTGCAGCAGATCGGCCTGCTGTTGTCGCAGCTCTAACTGCTGCTGGTCTAGGTGGGACTCCCATATAACCCACCTTAGCAGGGTGTCCTCCTAGCGTTGTCCCTGCACGACGTGAAATGACTCAAAGAGAGCATCATAATCCGTGTGTGGCACGTGAGAACCCTCACCCTGCTCCATATCTCTAATCTCGGCCTCCTCCGCTACCATGTCAGCCGCCTCTATCTTGTCAGTCGCATCTGCCCTCTGTCTTTTGTTCCCCGGCTCCCCCCAAGCATGAGTCAACATCTTCGAGATATTATCCTTTGTGAGAAGCCCTAGTGGCTCACGCTTGCGATCAGCAGCGTACTCTGGGCAACCTTGAGAAGTGCAGATCCTCGTGATGAGGGAAGGAAAAGGAAGTGAAAATATTCAGGCAGTCTCCTTTGTTGTCGTGAGCATCGTCTCCAAAAATATTTTGGGCCAACTGATATCGCCCAAATCATGAAGTATGGTGTAGATCAATGCTGCGTGCTTGTGACGAACCTCTGATCGGTTATTCGTCACCATAAATGAGTGGACGTTGATGTAGTGGAGAAGTCTCGGTAAGTCTACCATTGCAGCCGAACAGAACGCACCTTTCTTCCATGCCTCGCCCAGCGCAAGGGCCTCTATCAACGTCGAATGCCCGAAAAGATCGCTATCCAAAAATCTGGCAGGATCCGTGGGGTCTGGCACATCCATAAAAGCTGCCAAATCAGAACGACGAAGAGGTATCTGCACCCCACGGACCATGGCCTCATATGTAGTAGGTCCCTGCCCCCTCACCTCTACCAATGTCACGTAAAAAATACGGACAAGCTCTTTATTGATGCGCCCATTAGTAGAGAGAAAAGGCTACCATCCCTGTCGACGCAATAAAGCATGCGCCTCCTGCGGTATGTGATCATGGGTCCAGGCAAAATGATAACCCAGCAGTCACTCGGATGTCTGAAATTAGGCCTGGTACCAATATCACTCCTGCTCAGAGCGAAACCCCTCGACACCCTGGTGGGGCATGCACCGAGTGAACTTGTATTTCTTGAGAGCGGCCATTTCAACCTACAAAACAATAATTAGGCAATACAAAAAAAATTATAAGCACAATTAATGGTTAGTTAGTGTAGAAGTTGAAATGGTGGGTGCACGTGCGCAAAACCGAGGGAAAAAAATTCAACATTGCAATAAAATTTGTCGGAATGTGACAAGGAGTGAAAATGACCCAAGTGTGCGCCAAAAAGTGGATTGAAAACTGTTTGTGGCATTTCAGCGAACACTTGACGTGCGCAATGTGCAACGAGGGTGAAAAATACCATTTTGAACAAACAAAGTAGCCCCATTCATGAACACAATCATAATGAAACATCAAAAATCTGTTCATGAATGGATATATAGCAATATTATGGAAAAAATCAGTTGGAACAACACAAAACAGGGAGAAATCCACACAAATTCAATATATGTCAAAAAATGGGTTAAACATGGAAATCATAACAAAAATGAACCAAAATCTACAAATACAAAATAAAGTAGGAAGAATTATACCTTGGAAATGTAGAAAATGGATGAAAATTAAGGAAATGTGGTGGGGGAAATATTAGGGCTCGAAATTAGGAAGAGCGGAGAGGAAAAGAAATGAGGAGAAAGGGAAAAAACAGACCTGCCTCGGATTTTTACTGGTCGATCGATCGATCAATCGATCAAGCAGTAAAAATCCCACTGCATTCAGTTTTTAAATGGGGGGGGGGGGGGGGTGAATGGAATTAGGGGTGTAAGGGGGGGTGGAAATGTATATATATATATATATATATATATATATATATATATATATATATATATATAAGTATAGGAAAATAAAAATACAAAGAAAAAAAATTAAAATTAAAAATAAAAATAAAAATAATGTAAAAAAAAACAAAGAATTGGCTTAAGTATGCGCATACCTACACATATACTAACAAAAAAAATGAAAAATATGTACAATGATCGACACACACGCATGTTCACAAAGAAATGAAAAAAAATAAAATAAAAAGAAAAACACATGCAAATGCATGAGAATGAGTGTGCCAAAAATAAAGAAAATTTGTTTTTGTGATTTTTTTTTCCTTCTTTCTTAACAAAAGTGTACCAGGACGACGAATCTCTGCAAATTCAAGTTGCGTTGAACCTACAAAAAGAGTTAGAACCGATCATAAAAAAATATATAAAGAGATTAACTAATTACACTAGGCTAAATTAAGAAAAAATAAAAATAAAGAAGTTAGTATATACAACCTACACATAGGAATCCTAATTATCTATTTACTAAAAGTTGAAATTTTTAAGGGTCCATCCAAAACACAATTTGACTTTGACGGATCAACGGTGGACCCTCCCGAACATGCATGCCGCACAAAAAATAGGAATTCCTTTCAAACGACGGAAGGCATGTGTAAGGCGGTAAAAGTGAACCATACCCGATTGAAACTTTGGAAGGGAGGATGGGGGATTTGGATAAGATTGGTGACGAATACACTAGGGGACCAAAAGAAACTGAATTTCCTCCCAAAGATTTAGCAAGAGGAATGGGAGGTGGCGCACATGAGGGCAAATATTCCTTCATGGAAAGAAAATCGAGCAAGTACTCCTCGTCGGTGAAAGGGTTGAACGTTTTAAAGTTTGGTACCGATTCATCGAGTACTTGTGACGGTGTGATAACGGAGAATGAAAATGGAGAGGAAATAAATTCAAACTCAAGAGATGAGTTATCATCACTCAACATTGGAATTTCAAAGGAGATAGGATCATTTTCAATGAAACTTTCTTCTTTGGGATCCAAAGAAGAAATCATCTCATTGCAAATAGATACTACATCCATTTCATCCTTGCTTTCATTCTCAATTATAAGATGGGCCAAGTGATGAATGATTTGATCCAAAGTAGGCACAAAGTCCTCATTTGGTTCAAAACATTCCTCGACTTCAAAAGTCTCGAAAGAGAAATCGTTGTCGAATTCGAATAATAAATCCAAGTCTTGCTCCCAACAACGATGTTCTCCCCGATACGTTCTTCATACCTCTCGTTCTCATGCATAAGAAAACCCTCGCCGAAAGTCATAGGCCGAGGTGCGGATTCTTGAAAATGAGGAGTTCGATAATCATTATCGGCACAAAAGTTAAATTCATTATTATAGTAGTTTTGAAAACTATTGTTTTTAGTTTCAACATTCCTATAATAAGGAGGTAAAGGCCCAAAATCGTTATCATCCTCCTCAAAATACACGCATTCCAAAGCTTGACTTTTGTAATACTTGCCCAAAGTAATTTTTTAATTTGTAATTTTTTGGGACTCTAAGTAGTGACCAAATTTTTGGGACTCTAAGTAGTGACCAAAATTTATAGGAGTATGAGGATTTTGAGAATTATTATAATGATTGCCGAAAGGATTGGAATAAGACATGCTTACCCCAACAAAGGCTCGAGACGACAAATTCCACAAAGCAATGTGAGACGGGAAAATTCAAGTGTTTCTAGGCACTCAAGTGTAGAAGTCCTGCAAAAAAGGTTAAAAGAAAGAATACAAATACAAAAGAAAAAATACTACGAACTAATAAGACAATTAAAATCTAAATCAAAACATTCCCTGACAACGGCGCCATTTTGATTAAGCGTGAAAATTAGCGTCGCGTCAAAACGCTAATCGTTGTACTCGTTTCACCGCGTTAATACAAAAACCTAAATTACGACTGCACTTGCGATACAAGTATATCTGTAAGTCCGGTATCAAATCCATAGGGAGTGTTCGACAAATTTTAATCGATTTATTATTTCAGGAATAAAAATGTAAAAGGTGATGGGTGATTTTAAATAAAAGGAAAAAATAAGAAGTTAAGTCTAAACAATATTAAATAAAACGAGAATCGGAGTCACGTACCTACCATGGGCTAAACACACGGAATTAGAATTTTGGTTCGAAAATATTTAATCGAGCATTTTTAATTAATCATAAACATCACACATGAAGGAATTTATGCCAACGATACGAGATTAAATATTTAATAAAAAATGGTCACATGCGTCTTAAAATTGGACTATCACTTTAAATACTAACGTTGCGTGACAATGAAAGTTAAATGCATAATAATCCCATTTTAATTCGCGAGGTTTCAATTAAATACAATTTTGCACAAAACCTAATTTTCGGAGCTCGGGGCCCGTTAATGGCAGAACAACATCCCGACCCTAATTATCTAAGGGAACATAATGATTAAATTGAATTACAAGTAATTAAACTAGGAAAGCAATAAATAAAGAAATTAAACTAATTATCAAAGCATGGAAATTATTCTACAAAGAAAGAAATAGGCAAGAACAATTATATAAATGGAGATGGAAGTGGAAGTGGAAAGTTTAACATACACAACCCATATGGTTGTCAACCCAAAGAGAAATTAAGCCAAGCTCTCCAAACCCACAAACCCTAGGTTAAACTAATAAAAACTGAATAAATGAATGTATCTCTGATAATACAAGAAAATTGGGTTATATAGTAAGTTGGAATAAAAGAAAAGAAGGCAAAAATATCTGCAGAAACAGGGGATCGATCGATCGACACCTTTGGTCGATCGATTGACTATTGAAATCGTGGCAAAAAACTGAAGGATCGATCAATCGATCCTTTTGATCGATCGATCGATCAAGCAGGGCAGAACCTTCTTTCCTCCAGTTTTTGTGTAAATGCTTTTCTTCTCCGCTTGAATTACCGTAACTTCTTCATTCAGGATTGGAATCGAGCACCATTCACAGCCACGCGAAGCTTACAATGAGGGATATAACTTCTGTCAGGCTAGGTGCCCAAATTGTGAATTGACCGGATTGCCCTTGAACGTGCGATTGCGTACGAAACTTGAGCGGAATGCGTCCGAACTCCATTCTTAGTACCTAAATACATACAAAAGCCCAATTATACCTCATATAGCATGTTAACAATATAAACCGAGGTTGCCTAGTTAACGGGCTTAAATATAGAGATTAAGTCACCCGACGGGGCTAAAGTACGTAGGTTCGACGGATGAATTACGCAATATTTGCGTATTATCAATTGTCCCATTGTAGCCTCGAGGTCTACAATAATTTAGTGTTAGTAATTATTTTTGTAACATTACTGTACTGTTACTAGTAGATTGTTTTGATGTAGTGGGATTAAGATATAAATGTGATTGGTGGATATTTAACGGTAAATACTTTTAATAGCATGATAAATAAAAAAGGTCAAACCCAGTGCACGTCGCTCCCGTCACTGATACAAAAAAAATGTTTTATTACCATTAATTTAAGAAGGGTCATTTACTATTTGAGGTAAACTAGTTCTTAGTAATTAGGGGTTGAGGTACACTAGTTTGCATTATAGTTTATAGGGGTTTGATTTGGATGGAATTCGGTAACCTTGTTTAAGAGCTTTCTCTCACTTACCAAACCCCTTATTTGTCCCTAGTTATACAAAAAGACGCATATGCCACCGTGTCCTTTCAATTTCTTTTCCATAAACATTTATCTTAAATAATAAGTGGGAAAAAAACATAGTTTAAAAAAAAGTGTTTTAGTTTTTTTTTTACAATATTTTATTTAGATATTTTAAAAAATTAAAAAAAAACTTTTGTGGGGTCTAAACTATAAAATCCCAATTTAGGTTGGTCCAAGAAGGCCCAACATGATTACCATACCACCCTAGTCCGGTCCAGAAAGAAATTGATTAATATGAATGCTTATCACGTGGATAAATACAAGCACTTATTAATTGGATATCGATATGCTTAGTTGGTTACCAACAATCTCAATTGAGGTAATCAGGAGTCACCACACGAGCCAATACGAAGCTGGGAGATTTCCCTGAACATCTCAACCATTTTACACTACTATAAATATAACCCCCACCCTAAGGTCAAAAGGGATGTAATTTTTGAACTTTGAGAGATACTAATGAGAACTTAGAAACCTCTTCGTGGACGTAGGCAATTATCGAATCATATATATCTTTTTTTAGAAAAGAGGTACGGTACCCCCACGAATTTTATTAAAGATAAAAATAGAAATAGCCTCTCTTGTGGCTCATACAAAATTTGAAGAAATAAGACTAGAAAAATGATGATTTATAAATATCCCCATTACAAGAGCTAAAGCATAATTTAAATAAGGGGATTTACAAACATCCCCTTTACAAAAACTTACCTATTTATCCTAACTTTGAGATTCCTTATAGTTGGGAAGCCCCACTTGTCCAATCTAATGAAGGCTTTTGACATTCTCGAAAGATCTTGCACTTTGTTGAAGATTATTTTTGACTTTATTTTAACTCCATTGTTAGCTAAGGAATTAGCTACTGTATTTGCCTCTCTATAGTAATGCATAGATTTGACATCCATGTCTTGATTAGTTTCTTTAATTCTGGAAATGAAATAAAGGATGTTCCAAGGGATTTTTTTTTTATTATGCATAAAAATATCCACTAAGATTGATGAGTTTGATTCAACGTCAATTTGGAGCTGATTGAATTGCTTGCATAAAGAAAGACCAATTAGAATTTCCTGAGCTTCAGCAAAGATATTAGAACTTATTCCTCCATAATCTGAAAATGCCCAAATCATATCCCTTTTATGATTTCTGCGAATTCCCCCAAGACCTATATGGCATGGATTAAACATCTATATATATTTGGTCTAATCCACTTTACAAATATGGCTTGGTTTTTTATAGTCTGAACAGTTTTTATAGAGAACATCTGAGTAAGATCAGGATGATGATCCCTACCATTTAAAGAATTATCCTTAGCCATGTCTTTAGCTAAAGCCATAACTGATTCTATTATTTTGGCTGACGCAGTAACATCTTCATAGATTACCTTATTTTTGTGTTTCCAGATCTCCCAAATAATACATAATGGAATGATTTTAAAAATAAATTTTATGACGACGTTAGAGTTTCCCCTTAACCACCATTCAATTAACATAATTTGAAATTTTTTGAAAGATAGTTTAATGCCAATTAAATTTTAAAAGTAGGACCATACCTCCATATCTATAAGGCCATTAATGAAGAGATGGTTTAATTCTTCAGAATGGAAATAACAACATTTACAGATGGGAGTAATTATGATTCCAATGGATTGAAGATTATTTTCTAGAGGGATTAGATTTTTAAGACATCTCCACATAAAGATGGAAATCTTCCTAGGAATGAATTTATCCCATATATTCTTATATAGGAAAGAAGAGGCTCTATAGTATTTTAAAATGTTATAAGAAGATTTGAAGTTAAAATTCCCATCTATAGAAGGTTTCCATATTTTTTACCCTCAATTTCAGTTATGTACTGCTTTATTTCATGAAGTTATGATTTGAAGGTATTGAAAGATAATTATCCTTTTTTATTAGGATTGCCTTTATACCTGCATCTCATAAATTTTTGCCCAAAGACTTGTACTTGGAATATAATTCCAGCACATTCTCCATTTAGATAAAGTATCAATCTGATTCATACTTTTAGACCTATTCCACCTTCTTCATACTTGTAACAAAGATGTTTCCATTTACATCATTGGTGTTTAATCCCAAATTCCTTATGATCACCCAAAAAAAATTACTGAACATGTTTTCAATTCTATTTATTACCATTTTGGGGGGTTTAAGAGCATCAATAGTATGAAGAGGAATAGAGCTTAAAACTGCTTGAATAAGTATAATTCTACCTTCTTGAGATAAAAATTTAGATTTCTATCCTTCAATTTTGCATTTAATAGAAGTTATAAGACTTTCAAAGTATATAACTTTCTTCCTACCTTTGAAAAGAGGACATCCAAGATACTTTATAGGAGTATTACCTTTATCAACACCAATAATCTCATGAATGGTATTTATTATAGAAATATAATTTTTATCTTGAGTTATGAATTTAATTTTGAATTTGTTAATGAGTTGCCCAGGAGCATTATCATAATCAGATAGAAAATTCATAAGGTTCTTAAGACTATTCTTTGTTCCTTGAGTAAAGATAATGATGTCATAAACAAATGAAAGATGACTAATTAAGGAACAATTTCTGGGGTGAGAGTAATGACCAATTATACCTTGTTGCATGATGTTATTTAAGCCTCTGCTAAGAACTTCAGCACTTAAGACAAAGAGACTTAGGGAAAGAGGATACCTCCCTTGATAGCACTAGAGTATATAATTTTAAAAAATATCTAATCACTGATATTTAATAGCACACACAATATATACATACATATATATATACTATCATTACACCGTATATATATATATATACTATAAACCCCGACTTTACCGTGTACTCACAACCCGTAACAGTAGCCTGAAATTTCCTAAGTCTCTGGCCTGACTCAACTAAATAAATTTTCTCACTTACTAAATTCTCATTGTCCCGAGTCTGTGGTCCAACTTGAATATATTTAATTCACACATTAATTAACTTATTATTTTCCATGAGTCTATGGTCCGACTCTAATATAAATTAATTAACACACCTACTAATTTAATACCTTCCCGAGTTTGCAGTCTGACTCTAATTTATTTAATTAACACATCAATTAATTTAATACTAATCCGAGTCTGTGGTCCGACTCTAATTTAATTAATTAACACACCTATTAATTTATTCAATACCAATCCGAGTCTGTGGTCCGACTCTAATTTAATTAATTTCATATTAATTAATTTAATACTTTCCCGAGTCTACAGTCCGACTCTAATTTACTTAATTACGCACTAATTAATTTAATACTTGGTGTCGCCCAACCATTATACCCGGACTCACTCACTTGGCCCGTAACTTACTATTTCCCGAGTCTATGTTCTGGCTCTAAATTAATTTACTCTCTCAACAATTAATTTAATACTTTGGTGTCACTTAACCAACATACCCGGACTTGCTCACTTGGTCCATTTTTTACATCTTAGAATTTCATTGCCACATATTCGCCCACAATGTGTCACACATTAATCCCCATCAAATTTTCCAATTATATTTACCTATAATTACCAATATACCCGGACTCGCCCACTTGGTCCATAATTAAATTGAATATGTTTCACTCAAAATTCTCCCTTTAAGTCTCAACTCTTAACTTAGATTGCACATTCCTAATATCTATCTTTTGAGCCCCTAGCTATTAATTTCTCTATAATTTTTCACCAATTAAAATTATACCGAAAATCCAAAAAGAAAACAAGTTAAGGTATCAAACTGTCCGACCTGCCAAGGTTTTTCCATCGTCGATCGATCGATGGCCCCGGATCGATCGATTCATCCTTTCGTGGCAACTCTTCTTCCCCCACTAAATTCCACCATCAACGAAAATTCAAAGTTTGTAAACCTTAATTTCAACCTCTAATCAGGTCATCCCATCACATAAACATTATTGGACCTTGATCCCATACATCATATACACCTTCTCGTATATAAATTTCTCAACTTATCTCACAATTTCCGAAATGGATTTTTCCATAAATCTCCATTAACTTTGTTCTATAATGCCAAATTCCAGATTTAAATTCCACCATTTTATAATCCGGTTTCTCATTTAAATAAAATATATATAGTTAGAGATATATAATACACCTATTTCTTACTTTGAATCTCAGTCAAGTATTCCATTAACAAAACCTCATTTTCACCCATTTATACCCAAAACGAATTTGAGTTTACACATCACTAAAATATGAATTGGATATCATAAATCTATCATTACAGCAAGTTAACCACTTGCCTGGAATTGTTCGTAAGGTCAGATTCCGTTGGTATAGAGAATGGTTGATGAAGAACACCCTAAATTAGTCCATTAATTTAGCTCTAAAAGACCCCCAATTGACTTCTTGATTAGCTTCCTCTAATCCTCTCCCAAACCCTAGGTTTGGAATTTTCTATCTATCGTTCCTAGTCTCTCAATTATGTTAAAAATACTTAATCCCGTTTTTGGCGATATGGGCCTAATTAAAATGGCCCAAATCACTCCGTGTGGGCGGCTATGCCCAAAAATACCCCGAGACTGAATTACTACCCCCGGGCACTCTTTTTTTATTATCTCGACCCATCCGGACTCAATCGCGCACTTAGAATTGTCATCTGAAATACTTTTTGACATTTCTAAACTTCGACCTCAAAATGCGACACACGAGATTTCAAAAAATTAAACTTAAAAGTCGCCAATTATAAATAATTCGGCTCACTCAAATAAATTCTCCAACTCATGAATTTAAGTTTATCCAATTTAAATATTTTTATAACTCCCCGGGGTGTTACATACTCCCCCCCTTACAAAGGAATTTCGTCCTCGAAATTAAGATAAGCGTAGTGCTGCAAGCTTCAAATATCACCCTATAGTCATGTGCCTCTAAGCTCGCTATATCTATATCTCCCGCTTCTAACAATAAATTACACAAATATGCATTTTAATTAACCAGGGCGCCCATACACCCTATACCCGTGCTTAATCGCACAAAATTTACCTTAATTAACTCGGGTGCCCATACACCCTATCCCCGTGCTTTACCACACGAAAAATTTACCCGACTATGCTAGTCGTAACCCGTAATATAACTTCGAACCCGTAGTCACATCACACACACACACACACACACGCAATACTAGGGTATGCCTGTGCCTGAAGGCACGACGAAATTTTTCAAAAAGTACATAATCACAAAATGGCAAAATTTGGAAGTACGTAATTGTGAAACAGAAATAATTTTGTTCTCCCAACAAAACAAAGTGTTAAGTCATATATAATTTAAGTTATAAAGTTTTATATATAATACATATAGTGTTACACAATTTAAAATTTTGGAGAGTAAAACATTGTTTATAAAACTACCCACCTTACATAGTATAAACAAAATGCGATTGTTTCAGCATATATGGAAAAAACAAATAGATATCCACTAACCAATGTAAATTCGTTTTAGCAAAAATGCATAAGCAATCACTAAGATAAGTGATCATATGAAATTAAAGTAGAACACATAAAAACAAAAAAAATGTGATGAAATTTCCAAAAAGACACGCAAGGGTGGCATATAGTTAACATAAAAACAATAATAAAGGCTAGCCCCGGACCCATCAACTTAATAGATTAGATGCTCTGTTATATACATTTATTCATGTTAAATGGAAAAAACGATATCCACCTATTTAAGAAACCAAAACTACTCAGCTATACAGATAGTCCATCCCGGACATTATAATAACTAAATCATCGATTTATGACTATAATAAAACTGAAGCCTGAACTAAGAAATTTAAAAACAAAACTGTGGCCTTATCTCAGACAAAATAATTGGATAAAACTCGTAATCTTGTGTTACAATGCTGAAGAATAGCAAGATTGTTGACTAAGTAGACAAACTATTTGTCATCGTGTAAATGGTTGCTATATTAGTTCCATAAGTAGAGGTGGCAATCATTAAAAAATGAATTGATACCATCCTTAAGAAATAAAAAGGAAAAAAAGAAGATATATAAATAGAGGGAGTTACCGTGGCTTTAGATCAAACGTAGCCAAAATTACAGAGTTTGCAATTTCAATCACAGTCATCTAGATGACATCGAGTTAATTTATAATTTCGTCTCCATTTAGGTGAACATTCTTTGCCTGCAAAATGAAACCAACTTAAATAATCAAATGGGGTATCCCTAAGATGGCTATATCCAACTTATTATCAAAATAATCCACAAACAAAGGGTATTAACACGTCATGTATAAATTAAAAACATGTACTAACCTTAATATCTCATGCCTTAAATCACTCTTGCCTTAAATCACTGAATGAAACTTGATCTCTTGGGTGATGAGACATGAAAGGAAGAGAAGGTTTCATAAGGGAGTGAATCAAAAGCAAAAGCATCCTCCAAAAATAAGGTGATATTGTTGAGCCAATCAATGAATGTGTACAGAGAGGTGATATTATTTCCTTTAACAAAATCTATTTTAAGATGATGTACTACAGACATTTCAAACACACACCCCCATGATGTGGAACTAATGCTAGTACCAGCTATCGATGTTGAGGTTGAGGACTAAATGTAAGGTGCGAAATAGACAACTAACACTAACCATTTGACTACTCATGGGAACCAAGAAAATTATAGGATCTACATGCAATAAAGATAATCGAGAAAACAATTTACACATGAAATGTAAATCAAGATGTAAAAAAATAAATTTTCATTTCACAAACATCTTGGAATAAACAGTTCATGTCCTAACTAATATTATAATAAATGAAATTTTTAATCAAACAACATAGATCAGTTACTGTAATAACTATTAAATGAATTTTTCCAGTGATTGTATAGGATGGCTAATGATTGTATAGGATGTGTCCAGTAAGAGAGTACATAATCCCAAATCCAATTCAACGGAAATTGCATGTGGTCATTGGGTTGTATCACGGCTAAACTATTAACAAAGCAATTTTCAATTGGAAAACAGAGTTTGATCAGCTGGATAAGATATTTAAAATTCTTGGTACACCAAATGATTTGATTTGGCCTGGGTTTTCCAAACTTCCCGGAGATAAGGTGAACTTCTTCAAGAACCAGTATAGTGTATTGCATAGGAAATTTCCAGCTACATCGTTCACCGGATCAACAGTTATTTCTAATGCAGGATTCAACTTGTTGATCAAACTTCTTACTTATGACCCTAAAAAGCGGATAACAACTGAAGCCGCTCTTAGACATGAGTGGTTCCGCGTAGTTCCTCTTCCAAAATCCAAAAACTTCATGCATATTAGAGTCTGAAATGCATTATACAGTTATTAGAGCTAATCACAATAGTGATGTCTGTGATTTTCTTGAAGTAACAACAAACATCTTTCAGAAACTTGAAATCAGTAGGTAGAGTTGCATTTTAATCAATAGTAGAATTCGCATATCCTGTAGAAGAATTAGATCAGCTCATTTCATGTAATTGTAGATATTACAGATCGAAAGAGAGTGAAACAGAGAACATTTGTATTTAAGAGGGCTTCTTTGAAGAGTCAAGTTGTATCGAAAAAGTATTAGTAATGAGAGAACATTTTTAGCCACCGAAAATGAGGCCTTTTTGTAGCATCTCCACACACGTCGTAATTCCAAATACACCCTTCAAAAAAATTTTGGTAACCATATCAAAGCCCACAATCTTTCATATAGAAAGTGAGGATATAAATGTTATGATAGATATCTGATCGTTAGGTAAAACAAACTGACCGTTTGGCTTATTTATATCCGAGCTCACCTTGGCAAGTAAATGATTCGTAGCTACTCCGACACTACATGTGAGGTCAGTCTCTTCAAAAATACATGCTCTGAGTTCCGAGCTCACCTTGATTACTTATATGAAATAATTTATGAAAACCTGTCAAACTATGTGACAGAATACATATTATTTAGAAACCTATAATAAAATACAGATTCTTGAACTTCCAAAAATAATGACTAAATAAATAAAGCACACAAAAAAAGTTACATCCATTGATGTAGATGTGTGACGCATCACTTTTTTCAATGCATCCTCAATCCAAGAAAATAATGGAACATTACAAAATTTGCTACCTACCAAACAGAAATTTTGAAATCAAAATATAATTCACATATTCCTATCTAAAATTACATGGTTGTATAAGGATACCTGCATCAACCGATGTGACTATGCTTCTTCCGAAAAGCAGCCAACATTATAAGCCTGGATGGAATCCATGTTCTGAGTGTTCCGTTATGTGTCTGAATGCATGATGAACTAAAAAACCTGTAGAATGTATATAATTGACCCCTCATCTGGAGAAAAGAAAGATACCGCATCAGGATCATCAGAACCACCTGAATGCAATGATATTACAACTCTAAAAATAAAAGGAAACAGTAATTCAATTACAGCAGAGAAGAAGATCTTTTTACTGTTCTATGGAAGTCCCCTTTGAAGAAGAAGAGGGAAGTGAAGAATCTCTTTTTAACCAATCTAAACGTTGGTAAGTAAAAGACTTCACGTTTGGAATTTTTTTTCCAGGTCTAAAATATATCTTCACTATTATCAAATCACTAAGATCTTCCTGCTGACTCCCAGTTTAAAGTCTATAATTAGACCCCTTTCTTGACCCAGGTGCTCTATTGCCAGTGCCACCTGCTGCTGCTGCTGATTGTTGTTGCTGCTGCATTGTGTTTAAAGAGGAAAGTAAATTATGATATGATAAAATGGAGAACAAAGTTTCTATAATTCAATAATTCCAAGACAAAATGTAAAAAATAAAACTTAATACTATTGAAAAGTATCAAGGAAATAAATGCCACTGGATTGGAATAGCACAAACCAATAATAACAGTGCATTAAAGTTAAAAAGAGACAGCCTTCACCAAAACTAATACAATACAACCTCATTATTAGGAATTTCCAAAGGAAAAAAAAAGATATTATGTATTGCAACTGTAACGACCATCACCAATTATAACCATCAGCCATATTTTAAAACCAAACAAACCTAATTGAAACCCGCATTATCAAACCCTAACCCACATAAATATCTTTAACCCTAAAACAAAAACGCAAATGAAACCCCAAATAAGCTGTTAGAAATCCAAACACCATTACATTAATAAAATCTAAAACCCAAATTGATAGTTAAAATTTATTACATTAGTGCTTCCACACTACTGTACTCAAATTCAAAACACCATTACATAACCACTTTAGTTGACATCATGGAGCCGTAAACAGGAAAACACTTGTTATTACGAAAACTCTAAAGTCAAATTCGGTCCGATGGAGAAACACCGGTAAACACAAATAGAAAACAAAACAAAATCAATCATATTTATTAATATACATAAACTAAAACTATCACACAACCCTAAAAAAATCCATCACAATATATATTGTCACGGTACACTACAATAGGAGAACAAAAGTATGAATATCACTTATACAATGGGAATCAAATTTGCAAAATCAGTTAGAAACTATTGATGTTTCAAACAAAAAAGAGAAAATTAGGGGGGGGGGGAGAGTTACATCATGTTCGAATTTACATTTTGAAACCCCACATTTTGAAACATCCAAACAACACCAGAACTCTGAAGAAAATATAAATCAAATCAGTATTCGAAACTTTATCCAAAACGATATTGTCAAAAAATTAGATGAAGCCTATTACTCAAATGAATTGTCAAAAATAAACTATAATCCACCAAAAAACAAAAACAAACTCCAGTTTACATATCACAAAATATGTACAACGCAAACCATAAATTAATAATTGAACATATAGAGTATACCTTGGGGGATTTGAAGACTTAGATATATAAAACAACTAATGATTCCTACAAAACAAATAGAATCATAAATAAGACCAAAAATAGATTTAACAACTAAAACTTAAAACTATGTCTGGCTAAACAAAAATAGACACAAAACACCTAAATATTTGGGTTTAAAAAACTAAAGAAATGGTAAATGTTTAACACACTAACAATCCCAAATTTTTGGGTGTTGAAAACAAAAGGGGCGTGTGTGTGAGTGTGATATTAAACTTCCACAAAAATATAATTGAAATCCCAACAATAGTACTATGAAATTCAACCAACAAAAATGAAACACCTAAATATCAAATGAAAAAACTAAACATCATATTAAATATGCATAATAATCATACATTAAAGGGGGCGACAGTCGTGGGTTCCGATCTGCAGTCACGTGGTATTAGCGGTCACGGGGAGGGTGAGGAGGGGGTGCGGTAGAGAGGGGTGGCGACGCATAGAGGATGAGGGGGAAGAAGCGACAACGGATTGGAGGGGAGGATCATTTGAGATGGAGATAATGAGGAAAGGAACAACATATAGGCAAACATCAAATAAGAGAGAGAAAATAAGAGATGTAGGGTTTGATGTGTGTAGATGACTAATATACCCTTTATATTTGAATCATAGGGGTATTTTAGAAGAACAATGAGGGGGAAATCAAAATGTTTAAGGGCAAAAGAGGTAGTGCGTGAAAAATTCTAATAGATGACATCATCTTTTGATCTTATGACATACATAAGTTTTCTACTTTATTATATAGATATATATACTGCTCGGGGTAACCAACCCATGTACTAACGACCAAACCTCTCCACATTTCCAATGTTGCGCTAAGTTTCATGCGTGGGACGTCTCGCAAAGCGAAATCCAAACAAGGAACCCCCCCGATACAGTACTACTTAACATTGTCGGTCGTTGAGATTTGTTAGGCCCTCAGTCCATAACACGTAGCCCTAAATACTTGTCTCTTAGCACAAAAGTATATGCGCCTATCCTTATGCTACCAAAGACAACATAAAATACAGCGCCCTTACTATCACTAGTTTTTGCGCTAAATAAACCCCGAGCTATCTCTTCCTGCTCGAAAATAAATTTAACCACCCTGATTCATTTCAGTAGATACCCCCACTTACCGGGATAATATATGAGAACACAAGACCTCACTTTGTGTCTCTCGCACCATACAGTATAACATATATACACATATATACATAGGCTAAATGCCCTCTCAGGTTATACCTAGTACCCATCATAACCTGGTGTCGCGAACACCAACTTACCCTTACTATTCATAATAATTTAAAATCCGCTGCCATCTAGTCGATACTTGGGTAAATCATCAACCCTACTCCTAAAATTCTCGAAAGTATTAACCCCTCGCATAATTCAAACCTTCTCTCAGTGTACACCCCCCACTCTCTCGTGTATAACACCAAAGAGCTCCGCTACCCCACGAAAAATATATACATATATATAATATGGTTGCTATAGCCAGCGCACCCACTAAATTCGACTTACCCGCGAACTCTAGTGAAAATAATTCTTATATTGTGACACCCTCACTGTCACACAATGTATACCCCATTCCCATAGGATAAAAAGATAGTTACCTCCATATTCTAGCAGCAATGGTTGATCCTCGGGTTCCTGAGCAGCTTCCCCTTGCCCGAACGCACCCATTACTTTTTGTAGTGGATGCACATTCAGGACCTCATACTGTAGTTGACCCCCTCTTTGATGAGGACAATCCCTCTTCATGTGCCCCGCTTCCCCACAAACGAAACACCTCTTAATAAATTCACCCTGCCACTTATCCCTTCCTTGCTAGCCTTGTTGGAATTCCTGGCCATCCTGCCGATACCCTCCAGCTCTAAATCATTTGGCATGATTTCCCCGTCGAAAATCCTATCCCTGATCTCCCCCTGTCTGCTGCTGGGATACCCCACTGGTACTGTTCCCTCCTGCTTCGTCCGACTGGCTGCTTTCCACTCCCCTCTTGCTTCTTTTCATGTGGAAGCGATATTCCTAACAATGCAGGAGTGTTGTGTTAACGACATCTGTATAAGCTACTAACATGGAATTACTAATTAAATGTTGTCTGATCCTTCAAACCAACCCATCCATGAACCTTGTCTTCTTTTTTTCTTCATCGCTTACCTCATCCGGTACAAAATTTACCAAACGAGTGAATTCTTCCTCGTAATCGGCCACTGAACGATCCCCTTGTGTCACCTCTCTAAATTTCCACCTTATTTCAATCTCAACTATTGGTGAAAAATACTTGCGATCGAACCGCACCCAAAACTCAAGAATAGTTACTGTATCCCTTTCCTCAACTGTGGTGATCGACTCCCACCACTGTAGCGCTTCTCCCACTAAATTAAAAGTGGCTAGCATTTTCTTCTGCACGTCATTGAAATCTATCATGCGTAGGTGATGCTGGATATCTCTCTTCCACTGACACGCTAGCACCACATCTGTACCCCCTCGAAACTCTGGTGGATGGTCCTTTTGAAAGACCTCTCGTACTTGCTGCCAACCCGACGTCCCCGCGTGAGCCTGAACATCTGGCGCCACTAACACTTATGGCTGATCTCGTGGAAAGTACCTTGCCATAGTGATCATCGTTGCTTCAACTGCCTGCGCCACTAATTCAGCTACCCGTGCTGCCGAAATCATCTTTGGCAGTTGCTACGATAACTGTTTCTCCTGATGAGCCTCTCTAGTCTCATCTCCCCCTGCTGCCCTAGCTGATCTCTCTCTCCTGGGTGGCATCTGAAATGAGAATCGAATCTTATGAGTTCACCATCAAATACATAAATGGCAGAAGAACGTAAATGCGCATACGTATAAGAATGCAACAATCCTATGATAGGGCTCTATATAAAAGATTTCTAAGCCAAAACGTGAAAATCCGCACAGATCCTAAGGACGCTAGAACCTAATGCTCTGATACCATTTGTGACACCCCGCCTAATAAAATACCTGGTGATCAGTCCTATACCAAATTAAAACAGGTTTCCCAGTTGTTTCATCCTTAGCATCAATGTCAAAAACTTTTTTTTAAAACTTACTAACCACCTAGTATTCCAAAAGCTGGTGCCAATTTTAACTTTTTAATTAAACAAAAATAGTACATGCAGAAATAAATATGAACCATTCACACAACTGAATAAAACTAAACTGAATAATTAAATAAACAATTTCCCGAATAAACCATCGTCCACCAAAATGAAATCCAATACAAACATCCACACCTGAATAAGTACATCTGAAAACTTTACTGAGAAGTCTGGGCGAAAAGCCCTAAATAAAATTGGAACTGATAAATGATTCCTACTCTAGGAATAAATGAACGATGCGTCTAATCCGAACTCCTGCTAGCATCCACATATGCCGCAACTCCTTGTCCCTGGAATAGAATATCAATCTTGGCCTCCCTGTGGCTGGACACCTAAAAGATTTTGAAAATAGTTTTATAGCAAGGGTTAGAACCCAAAATATTTTGAAAATATTTAGCAAGTGAATTAACTGCAGTAATTTAAAATGCATGAATGCGCTTCATATTTAAGTTAGTGTCGCACTCCCTTGTGGACTCCACTATTGTGCACACCTATCGGTTACCTTGACCCCCCACCTAGTTGTACTACCCCGTCTAACTAGTTCCTGGTATAACCTCCCCCTTTCCATACTACTCTAATCCGAGTACAATGATTCTTGAATTATAAGTTATCTCACAATTAACTTAATTAATTCCTTCTTAAATAGTAGCATATAACCGTGCCACAAGTTATATAAAGTAAATACATCACACACATTATTATTACCCGCATATAATATTGAATACGATTATATACATACCTTTACTTGAACATCCACACATATAACATACGTATATCCATCCCTCCGAGTATACCCTCGCCGGATGATTCCCTCTAAAGTGCTATCTCACTAGGTGTGCTCACATAACCTAGTTACCCAAGTTGGATTCGCTCATCAACTTGGCCTAAAACATAAACGAAGTGGAGGCGGTCATATTCCTTCCCTGAAAGTAAGATAATCCCCTCACCCATATAACGGACGCTATGACCTTGGGATATACTCACCCTACTCCTCAAGCTAGGGGATTCACCCACATCGCGCAACCTCCCTTGATAGCACTAGAGTATATAATTTAAAAAAATATCTAATCACTAATATTTAATAGCACACACAATATATACACACATATAGATATACTATCACTATAACGTATATATATACTTTAAACCCCGTTTTTACCGTGTACTCACAACCCGTAACACTAGCCTGAAATTTCCTGAGTCTCTGGCCTCACTCAACTAAATAAATTTTCTCACTTATTAAATTATCATTGTCCCGAGTCTGTGGTCCGAATCTAATATATTTAATTCACACATTAATTAACTTATTATTTTCCCCGAGTCTATGGATCGACTCTAATATAAATTAATTAACACACCTATTAATTTAATACCATCCCGAGTCTGCAATCTGACTCTAATTTAATTAATTAACACATCAATTAATTTAATACTAATCTGAGTCTGTGGTCCGACTCTAATTTAATTAATTAACACACCTATTAATTTATTCAATACCAATCCGAGTATGTGGTCTGAATCTAATTTAATTAATCTCACATTAACTAATTTAATACTTTCCCGAGTCTACAGTCCGACTCTAATTTAATTAATTACGTATTAATTAATTTAATACTTGGTATCGCCCAACCATTATACCCGGACTCGCTCACTTGGCCCGTAACTTACTATTTTTCGAGTCTATGTTCCGACTCTAAATTAATTTACTCTCTCAATAATTAATTTAATACTTTGGTGTGACTTAACAAACATACCCAGACTTGCTCAATTGATCCATTTTTTACATCTCAGAATTATATTCCCACATATTTGCCCACAATGTGTCACACATTCATCTCCATCAAATTTCCCAATTATATTTACCTATAATTACCAACATACCCAGACTCGCCCACTTGGTCCATAATTAAATTGAATATGTTTCACTCAAAATTCTCCCTTTAAGTCTCAACTCTTAACTTAGATTGCACATTCCTAATAGCTATCTTTTGAGCCCCTAGCTATTAATTTCTCTATAATTTTTCACCAATTAAAATTATACCGAAAATCAAAAAAGAAAACAAGGCAAGGTATCAAACTGCCCGACCTGCCAAGGTTTTCCCATCGTCGATCGATCGATGGCCCCCGATCGATCGATCGATGCTTTCGTGGCAGCTCTTCTTCCCCCACTGAATTCCACCATTAACGAAAATTCAAGGTTTGTAAACCTTAATTTCAGCCTCTAATCAGGTCATCCCATCACATAAATATTATTGAACCTTGATCCTATGCATCATATACACCTTATCGTATATAAATTTCTCAACTTATCTCACAATTTCCGAAATGGGTTTTTCCATAAATCTCCATTAACTTTGTTCTACAATGCCAAATTTCAGATTTAAATTCCACCATTTTATAATCCGATTTCTCATTTAAATCAAATATTTATACTCAGAGATATATAATATACATATTTCTTACTTTGAATCTCAGCCAAGTATTCCATTAACAAAACCTCATTTTCACCCATTTATACCCAAAAACGAATTTCAGTTTACACATCACTAAAATATGAATTGAATATCATAAATCTATCATTACAGCAAGTTAACCACTTGCCTAAAATTGTTCGTAGGGTTAGATTCCGTTGGTGTAGATAATGGTTGATGAAGAACACCCCAAATTAGTCCCTTAATTTGGCTCTAAGAGACCCCCAATTGACTTCTTGATTAGCTTCCTCTAATCCTCTCCCAAACCCTAGGTTTGGAATTTTCTATCTGTCGTTCCTAGTCCCTCAATTAGGTTAAAAACACTTAATCCCGTTTTTGGCCATATGGGCCTAATTAAAATGGCCAAAATCACTCCGTGTGGACCCGACTATGACCAAAAATACCCCGAGACCCAATTACTACCCCAGGGCACTCTTTTCTGACTATCTCGACCCATCCGGATTCAATCGCGCACTTAGAATTGTCATTTGAAATACTTTTTGGCATTTCTAAACTTCGAATTCAAAATACGACACACGAGATTTCGAACAATTAAACTTAAAAGTCGCCAATTATAAATAATTCGGCTCACTCAAATAAATTCTCCAACTCATGAATTTGAGTTTTTCCAATTTAAATATTTTTATAACTCCCAAAATAATTAAATATTAAATCCTCAAAATTACGGGGTGTTACAACTGAGGCCTTGGAGGTTGTGTAGTTAGTTTCTAGACTAGAGTAACAATCACTACTATGGGTAGAGGTTGTAATGCCCTCACCTAGAATTTAAGGTCACTCGTGGGTCAACCTGATGTGGTCCGGATACGTTAAGTGTCAAGTGATGTGAAACACCCTAAATAATGTATATAGTCCATTTCAATTAATTTAAATTAACAAGTAAGCATGTAATTCCGTTTTAAAGACATCTAAACATAATAATTACAGGTGTGGAACCCACTAGGAAACATAATAGTGTTCAAGTAATTAGAGATACTAGCGTAAGAATATATAATACTTACCTAGAAGACTCTCTCAAAAGATGAAATATCGATTAACCAACTGTGATAAGGGAACGAGTTGAGCCCTTTATATCAAATGCCCTTTGATCCACTAACTCACGCGATTAACTTGGAAAATTATTTTCTTAGACTTTATTTAAATTTTTCGATTTCCTTTTAAAATATCAATGTATCGTTGAATTAACAAATGCCCAATATTTCTTAAAAGTATCATTTCAACACGCACACGGTGTTTGAAAATAATTAATCATGCATAACCTGAATTACCCACACATTCTTGTGTCAAATATGGGCTTTACTAACCCACCTAGTAGATATCTTATTACTCCTTTGACTTTCAAATACTATGTGCATCATTTCATTTCATGTTTGGGTTTAACCAATTTACTTTATTACTCATTTACCATGATTTGTAGACCACGTTTCTTGAAACCCGAAATATGATTTCTATAATTATTCAATTAAGTAATTCTACCTTTTTCCTTGAACTTACCAGGTTAATTTCCTTCTTCATAATTACCATTTTATCGTGGAGTTCATCGTATTCCATTTATGTTTGCGGGCTCTCGTCATGAGTCATAAATGCCGCAGTCATTACTTCCTGGAAAGTGGTTTTGGATCTAAGTCGAAGCCACGCCCTAGGGCACCGAGCCCTTCTTAAATTTACCCCAGTTACTCTGTGAAAATTATTTTAGTTTTCATTAAGTCTACTTTCTTGCAGTCCAACTGCCATTTTTTTAACAAAATAGTCTACTTGCATTGTATTTATTAAATTACCCGACTTACACTCTATTTAACAAAACACCCAGCTTGCGTCGTATTTAACAAAGTACCTATATTTAAATTCCCTTATTATCCTTTTAAAATTTTATACTCATCCCACGATCAAACAATGATAGAACACTTCATGCCCAATTCATACTTTTATTCAGTTTATACACTTAAACCCATTTGTTGCCTTTATGAACCATTCTAGAGTTAAATTTATTTAACGTAACATTTAAGGTTCATTTCATAAGCTTCTAAAACATCGAGGTTCCCGTGTAACTTACTTTACAAAGTTGAAGTTTAACAACCTTTAAACATTAGGGAATAGATCCCCAAATCACAAGTTAGGGAACTTTTGTACATTAACCAAAACTCTAGGGTTGTTTTGCTAATATGAAAAGTTCAGGGTCATTTTATAATTATTTTTAACTTTTGTTTTATTTGAAAATATCCCATAAAGTACAGTCGTAGTGTTAAAATAACATCTTTAACAAGTGTAGGGTCCAAATTATGTTTTCATGAAAGTTTGGAGTTAAAAATCATTTTTACAAAGTTTAGGGGATAAAAATATAATTTAAGATACCCTTTGGCCCTAAAAATGATTTATCAAAAATTTAGGATTTAAAAATATTTTCTGAATAATATTTATAGCACAACCCTTATATTATATTTTCGTTCTTGATAGAATTTATTACTCATTTTTATAATGTAAAATGAATCATACCCCATTTCATGTATATAACTTATATATAACCGCTTTTCGAAGTGTTTTACTTGCTAAAAACACCCAGGTTCCCAAACATGTACTTACATGCATGAAACTTCCTAAAGGTATTTAAAATAAACAATATAGTAGAACCCCCACATATTAGTAGTTCGAACTGTTAGAATTATTTTAAAGAATAATTCTACGTAACATGATGCATAATTAGATTAATACTAAGAGTCACTTTGGTTAATGAAAGGGTACTCCAAATACCAAGTCAAAATGACTCTTGGTTATCTACCATGATGGACGGATAAGATTAAGTAACTGTTGGAGATTTGGGTCCTATTCCCGCCTATAAATAAGTGAGTGATTTCCATTATTTAGACATATGAAAAGACAACATAATGTAATTATAGGATAAGGGAGAGAAATCGAAAGACTCAAATTTTTATTTATTTTGGAATACTATTATGACTATAAATGAAGATCCAACCGTTGGAACGTGCTGAAATCGGAGTATGTTCTTACCGTATACAAGAGGAAGTCTTGGTCCGAAATTCAGTCCGATCGGACATGTCTAAGGTCGACTGCTCCGTCAATATTTTCATTTGTGATATGATGGAGGTATGTCATTATAATATCATTTTGTATTCCTCATAATAATTGTATGTGATAATCATGACGATCTAAGATCCTAACGTTAAATGTATAATGCATAACATTTCTATTATTAAAGAACAAATAACATATCGAATTGGATATTCATACATTAAATTTATATATTCATATAAAATTGTTAATTACGTGTTCTTTAATTTATGTTTACATGTGGTATCAAAGAAATTGGTTTCTGATCTCGTGATTATCCATTAAGAGTTTTTGCCTATAGAAGAATTCGGGTAAAAAAAAAAAAAACTTTTGAATTACTGATTTTTTTTTTGCGACAAATTTTGTATTTTTACTCGGAATATTACGAAATTCACATGGTAACATGGAAATGTCGAAATAAACAAAACCCATTATATGCAATGAGCACTACCCTATCTCGACGATTTGACGTCGTTTAGACCCCTAAAAAATGTTTTTTTCCATTTTTGGTAATAATATCAACGCTAATCACTCTCGCTTAAAAATTGATTTTACGATTCCGGGAATTGGAGAGTGATCTTTAAGAGATTATTTATGTTATTGTAGTGATAACTCAAAATTTTTCTTTTTTGGAAAAATATATTATTTTTTAAATTTTATGATATAAATCACTATATATAATTTTTTTCATTAAATGGTTGCTCTAATATTCATGTTATGTATTATTTGGTATGGACCAAAAGGTTCAATATAATGTTTCTAAATATTAGATGTATGATTAGGGGTTTGAAAATAATAGTTTCGGTAAGTTGAATTATTGTGTATAATCTATATTTGATTGCCGAAAGGTTCTAATATAATTATGAATTAATGTTTTGACACTAATATTTATATGAAGTTAAATTAAGAAGAAAGTGTCTTACTTTATAGTCATAAATATTAGATTATTGTGCATGCATCTATATTTGGACCGTTGATTATCAATTAAGTTTTGCGCGTAATATTATTTGGGGTATTGATTTTTATATACATTACATAATATATGTGTGCATGTATGTTCCATGAAAGTAAATTTTTTGCACAATATATGAATTAAATATTTAAGCGCAATTAATAATAAATCAATTTAAGATATTTCTGAATGCAACCAACTGAATTAATTGGTATATCTGTATAATCACATAAAAGAAAATTTCATAAGATGAGATTTTGGGTACAAATTTTTATGACCAAATTATAATTGGTTTTGGTTCCCTTATTGTGATTTTCTATTGCACCATTTTAATTATGTCTTTAAAGACATTTATTTTATAAAACTTTAAATCTGAATATTTTGAGACATTTTTAGTAACTGTTTTCTTACGCGTCTAATAAGCAATAATTGAGATTAAAATTGTCGACTTACTCGATATTTAATGATTTTTTATGTCAATCCGAAAGGATTTAATAATTTAAAATCACTATTTTTTTAGTGATGAACATTGTTTTGACTATTTAAGCACTTTAAGCTCTCAAAACCTTAAATTTGTTGTATTTTGTAATGAAGTTGACAACTATTTCTTTCTCCATTTTTTTTTTAATTTCGCTTATTGGGGAGATTATTTTTTAAGAGCTTTCTTATAGTGGTTACTCTAATTTTTCATTATTGGAAATTATGAATTTCTCTGTTTTTGTGTTTTAATAAATACATTAGTTGTCTTATCTTATTTGGCTGTCATAATATTTTCAGTATATATCAAATATTGTTATGACTATCATAGTTATGGTTAAGGTTTTGATATTAATATTTATATTAGATTAGATTAGGTGTCCATTAAAGTGCCCTAATCTATTATTATAAATATTAAATTACTGTGTATAATTTTTCTGCCAGTGAGTCCAAATATAATGATGAATGTTAGATTGTTGATGCAATAATGATCCAGCTTGTTGATTGTACCAAATGATAATTTCGATTATCAAATGAACATAATGAGCAATTTTTTGTTCACATCAACTTAACCTCGAAGTATTTAAATTTTTCCTTGAAACTAATATTTGTGTAAAGTTTTATTCGGTGTTCAAAATTCTAAATATTAAATTAATATGTATATGCTTATTATGCCCAATATGAGTAAAGTAATATTAGAAGCATGCCCTAAAGTTTTCTTCTTAGCATTTATATCACGATTAGATTTTGATTCCACCAAAGTGGTCTAGTCTAATAAACTGTAAATGTTGAATTGAATTTATGATAACATGCAATACTATATTTAGGCATGCCTTAAGGTTTTCATCTCAGTATTTATATCACGATTAGGTTACGATTCCACCAAAGTGGTCTAATCTAATAAATTATAAATGCTGAATTTTGTGATAACATTCCAATACTATATTTTGATTGCTCCAAAGAGTCTAAATATGGGTTTGAGTGTTTGAATTATTAATGATTTCATTATGATTAATCCATTGTGATTTAGTTGCTCCAAAGAGTTCGGTTACAATGGTGAAGTTAATATTAATGGGAATATGTTTGTTTATTAAGGTTAGTATCGGTTGCTCCAAAGAGTTCATAACCTTCCTTAATTTATAATATGTCGAAAACATCAGTAATTGTTGAAATTATTATACAATCCATAAAATAATTTAATATTCATATAATGGATAGTTTGGTAGCCACTAAAGAATGCTTGTGAATGTTAAATTTAAAGATAAAAGTTGTAGTACTAACTTATTATGCTTACCTATGTGAAGACATTAATGGGGTATATTTGATTTATTTCGTCAAGCAAGATAATTTTCCAAAAGAAACTTTATTTTGAGTAAATGAAATAAATATTAAGAGATTGTGGAATTCGGTGGTGAAAAGTTATCCTAGATATCATGTTCATCTAAATTACGTAATATGGTACCTAATAAAGTCACACACACACACACACACACACACACACACACACACACACACACACACACATATATATATATATATATTCAAAGTTATTACGAAAGAATGTTCACATTTATAAAATGTTATTAATGTACGTATTGTCAACTCGTAGCATTAATGTAGTGAGCTATTTATTTCATCAATTTTATATTGCTTTATTTCTCTAAAACTACATGTTTTATCGCTTTAATATTCTTGAGACTGACTTCTTAGAATGAAATAAAGAAGATAAGTTTCACTTAATATTTCTAAATCGTCATAATTCAATATTACTTGAAGATCCCATTATTAATGAATTAGTGCGTGAAACTCTTTTAAAACCTTGAAAAATTATTAAACGGATTAAGCATAGAGTTTATGCAAAATCTCATAATGTTAGAGATTAAAATTAGTACCCATTATATAACATACATACTTTAAGATTTCTTATGTGAATTATAATATATCATTCAATATGAATGAAATAATTTATTTTATTTTTCAAAAACTAGAGTGTTACGAAACATAGTTCTAAATCGATATGAGAATACTTACAAGACAAACCATAAATCAAACGATAAATTCTTGGATTTTTGTTCTTATGTTATTTTTGAATCATTTCAAAACACGTCAATGACCTTTCAAAATATTTTTCTCGAGTATATAAAACATCTTTACGTTTATATGAGAATATATTTTCCTTAATTATGGTATTATCATTTGTGGTTTGTACAATTATATTTATAAAACTTTTATAAGAAAAATGATTGTGATCCTATATCATAATGTTGAACTTCAAAGTAGCTTTTCGATATTGTGTCTCTTTTAAATGTAGACTGACTTTGATGATAAAATATATTAGATTGTCTATGGATTATCACTTATGAATCTTGACACACGCTTTTGAGCTCTTAAGATTTTACAATTTTAAAACAATCTATGTGGCCCAAGTGGGAGATTATAGTCCTTGGATAGTGGACCTACATAGATCATGTCGTTATAAAACAACAAATCAAACGCAACAGGTTGATATCGTCACAAGATTTATTCACACAAAAATAAATGTATATGGTTAAAAGTGTATTATATAAATTCCACTTTCCTTACCCAATTTGACATGCCTGCGTGATTGGAAATGTTTAGTACATGCATGGATTTAGAATCCACTAAAAGAAGTGGAATTTATAATTATGTCTACACTCTAAAGAGGGTACATTAATTACTTTCAGAATCGAAACTATTAAATGTCAAATTCTTTAAACAATGGTGAAATTAGTGGGAGTATCAAACCACCTAATATGGTTATAAAAGAAGTTAAGATACTCAAGAATTTCTTAAACATCCAAAGTAATTGTTTGTTAGTGGATATGAATAGTTTTAAGAAACTCTTAAATGAGTTTGCTATTTTGACTGATTGTGAGATTTATCACAAGAATGCGAATTTGACAGAGAAGTAAGACAATATTCGATGATGATAATCAACGATATAAAGCTAGAATTATGGTCAAAGTTTTCATTACGAATAGACAAAGGGGCGTAAGTAAATATTTTCACCTATATTTTAAAATATTAAAATTTTATAGCTTTAGTAGTTCCTTTTGAGTAAGAGTAACATTTAGTGTGAAAACTTATGAAAGTTTAAGAAAAGAACTTTAGAAGTTGAGAAATCGCTATATAAACTGAAGTCAGTTTCCCATTAATGGTATTTTAAGAATACTTTATGTATTTTGATTAAGTATATATATACCTTGAAGTCAGTGGACGTAAATTTATATATTTCTTGAATTTCTCTTAATAATGAATGATAGATTAGATAAATAAAATAGTTTAAGAATATGAAGTAATGAGTTGCTTAAAATATTATATGCTCACATTTATGATAATTGTTCTCTCTTGATTAAGAAGGTTTGTGACCAATATTATGAAAAATTGAAAACATTAAAATATTATATGTAGCATGCTTTAGGGATACAAATTATGGATTATGGTTGTGAATTTTTTTATTTTGGGACTTGGAGTTGTCGACACTATTACCAAGTTGCTGAAATATTATGATAATGTCGTTGCAATCTTCATCATGAATAACTGATAGGTATTTTAAAGAACCTAGGCACATTATGATATAATACCTATATATGAATGAAGAAGTTCAGAAATAAAAAGTGTCAGTTAAACACATTAATATAAGTGTTAACATATCATATTCACTAATAAACGGGTTAACACCAAAGAACATTTATGAAACATGCTTAAGATATGAGTCTTGCATGTAGTCAATTAAGTATGAGTGTTAATGGATTGTTTGGTGCTTATATTTTGGCACAATACTTGATAACGATTAAAGTGTATTCTGAACATTTCGATCGCTGTCTTGCAATATAGGTTTACATACATGTGAATTGATGAATGTGACAGAAATAGTCTTTTATATAAGACATTATTGGACCATTATTAAATAACCCGATTATAGACCTTGTTGGATGAATTATTACGGTTGTGATACATGGAAGTGATCATGCTCTTGAATTAGTATGTGAGCGTCATGATCCGCATTAATGGTTTATTTGATAAAGGTGTTTATGAAAAATCATTTAAGGATGACTCAAAGATTATTGCCCCCCTTATGATAATTATGGACCCTCAAGTGGGAGAATGTTAGAATTATTTTAAAGAATAGTTCTACGTAATATGATCCATAATTAGATTAATACTAAGAGTCACTTTGGTTAATGAAATGATACTCCAAATACCAATAGTCAAAATGACTCTTGGTTATCTACCTTAATGGACGATTAAGATTAAGTAACTGTGAGATTTGGGTCCTATATATGCCTATAAATAAGTGACTCATTTCTATCATTCAGACACATGAAAAGACAACATAATGTAATTATAGGAGAAGAAAGAGAAATCGAACGACTCTAATTTGTATTTATTTTGGAATACTATTTTGGCTATAGAAGAAGATCCAGCCGTTGGAACGTGCTGAAATTGGAGTATGTTCTTGCTGTATGGAAGAGAAAGTCTTGGTCTGAAGTTCAGTCCGATCGGATATGTCTATGGTCGACTGCTCTGTCAATCTTTTCATTTGACATGATGGATGGATGTCATTATAATATTATTTTGTATCCCTCATAATAATTATATGTGATAATTATGTTGATCTAAGATCCTAACATTAAATGTATAATACATAACATTTCTATTATTAAAGAACAAATAATATGTCAAGTTGAATATTCATGCGTTAAATTTATATATCCATATAAAATTATTAATTACGTGTTTTTTAATTTATGTTTACACGAACTTGAAGAATATTTGGTGTAAAGGGCAACCCCATCCTCCAAAGGAGACATTGAAGGGACTTTCAAGCATTCCATGCTTAAGTGTACATCCCAATAATATTACAATGTATTAATCCTCTCAAAATGGACTAAACTATGCTCTTTATACACCCTCAAACATTCACATTAGGGTTTATTTTCCCTCACTTGTAAGCTCGCAGAAGGTTTAATGGAGTTAAAATGGTATTTCTTTTTGTTTTGTCGGATATTCTCTTTGAGCAACACTCTCTCCATCATGCCATTTAAATCATCTTTGACTACTGCTATCTCACTATTCCCAAACTTGGAACCCCCAACCGCATTTGCGGGTTGAATTTCTAGCCCTTGCAGGCTAAAGCTAGCCGCTGTCGTGGCATACCTATAGGGAACCTTTTCTCTTTCTAATTCGCATGTAAATAAGGCTGTAATCTATATTGTCAAAACGCATCCAAAACATGTAATTGTTCCTTCATAATTCTTATTATTCCTACAGGTACCTTCCATAAATTCCAACCCTAATGGACCTTAACGTATTACTCAAAAAAATCCAACATCATATAACTTAATAAAACTTAACCGGTCTCAGACACTGATTTATGACCCATTAATCACATTGATAATGTCAACTAATTGCCATGAAATAACTTTACATCCTTTCTATAGATAGTGGAAAATCTTTAGCAAATAATTACTTCATATTTACTTTTAGCTATGTAGTTTATGCAACCATCATGATTATCTTATAATCTTTAATATATATATATATATATATATATATATATATATATATATATATATATATATATATATATACACATATATAGTGGACCAAAAGAATTGAGTTTTTAATAGATCTTAACAAAAAATACATAATAACACATTAATTTTAATAGAGAATTAAGGTAAAGGTCATATTCCTTCCTATATTTGGATTTTTAGGACAATGATTTTCAAGTTTATAAATCTAGTCCCTGTGGTATAATTGCCTTTACTTTTTTGGTCCGCGCCAGCGGCACCATTTTTCATCATTTTTCATGATGTTTTTAGTACAGGGACTAAATTTATAAAATTATATGGAGCGTCCTATTTTTATACACTTTAAGCATTATAAGGACCTTTTGCCAAAACCCCCTAATTTTAATTCCTATAGTGTAATTGGTCCGCGCCAGCGGCACCAAACATGCGTGTCGATCAATCCCCCCTCGCCCCCATGGCAACCCTGCTGTCATAAGGGCTGGCTGCTATGATGATGGTGATGGTGATGGTGATGGTGGTGGTTGGGGGGGAGGTGGGGTGGGGTGGGGTTGGGGGGGGGGGGGGGGGAGGGGGTAGTGGGGTGAAGGTGGGGTCTCGGGTGCCGCTGGCGCGAACCAATTACACTATAAAAATTAAAATTAATGTATTATTATGTGTTTTTTGTTAAGGTCCGTTAAAAAGTTCATTCTTTTGGCCCACTAGAGAACATCTCCCTATATATATATATAAAGAGAGAGAGATGAAGACTCTCATATATCATACTCTATATATTACATCTACTTTTAGGTCCTAAGAAATCTTTTTTCCAAATTTTTTATTTTCAATTGAATGAATCTTTCAATTAACACTTGTTCAAAAAATTAGGTCAAAATACGTTTTCTGGCTATTTTTAAAAAATTCACAAACTTTTGTTCGCGCTTACCCTTATAAATAAGGTGTTTTCAGCAGATTTGTGTTGGATTTTTAAAAAATAGGTAGAAATTGTATTTTGACCTAATGCTTTGAAGATGTGTTGACTGAAAGGTTAAATCCATGTATAAAATAAAAAAAATTAAAAAAAAAGATTTAAGACCTAGAACTGGGTATGATGTATAAGTGGTGCAGGAAGCATGATGTATAGGCACCTTGCTCACTCTGTGTGTGTGTGTGTGAAGAAAAGCTTTAATGCTAAAAGCTTGTTTACAAGGTTAATAACAAAATGTTATGAATTATGTAAACTCCGAATAACCTTTTTGGGAAAAACTCTTTTCGAAAAAAAAAACACAAGATGTGTTGTACAATCTTTCTCAATGTGTGGTTTAGATTTGATAGTTGATTACCTTCTTTTTAAAGTTTAAGAAACATCTACTAAAGTTACCATGTAGTCCCAATCACAAAAACAGTTAAGAATATTAAAAGGAATAGACACAAGAATTTTTAACATGGTAAAACCCTTAAGCAAGGGAAATATCCATGGTGCCCTCTACGACACAAAACAAAAAATCCACTAGAATAAAGAATCAAGGTACAACACTGTAGCAAACACACAAGGATCTTAAATCTAAGTTCATAATTATACCTACATGAGCTACTCCACTCCAAATGTTTCTCACTAGAACTGATCTCTTCTTTGTTACTCCTTTGCCTTTACCTTGACCTCCTTCTCTTTGAATTCTAACTCCAGCAACTCTTTCAACTTTTAAGTCTCAAACAAACCACTGTGTCTAAGTGTTCGTGTGAGAAGTGTTTGTGATGTGCACTATATGCAGATATGCAACTCACCCTCTCAATATTATTTATACAGACATTCCTATCAAATTACAAACAGTTCTAAAATTAATAGGATATTTTAAAGTCTGCATTTTACAAATCAAGACTGATTGATCTTTATATTAATCCACATATATCAAGGTTACCTTGCTCAGAAGACGACTAAGGTCTTATACAATTTCAGTATTTTGAAAAGATTTTCGTAATGGTAAATCACCAATTGAGATCCAAACTAGACCAGAATTCTATTTCGTAAAATTAGAATCAGAAATAACGTGCAGAAACCGATTCAAATGATTTTGTAAAAAAAACTTCTAACTTAAGATCAGATCTAGAAGAACTATCTTTCTTTCAAAAATAGCCAAGGTTTTGTGTCTCCTTTTTATTTTTGAACACGTTTATTTCACAGAATATGAAATAAAAACTAAGAGACACAAATGCTCTTAAGGATCTATTTTTTCTTGAAACCCTACAAGTTTATTTTTAAAAAACTTTCGAATCAAATGGATCTGAAGACAGAGATCCAAAAAGAAAACTGAAAAAATAAGCGTGTAATGTTCTCTTTAGAAAATATCAAGTTTCAATATGTGAAACTTGTCATTTTCTCAGAGAGGTATTTTAAGAGAGACTTAAAATAAAAGAGGTCTTCTACAAGACGTCAACCCAACTACCAAACCTACATAAACCCTAAATTGGCTCTATCTCTGATAAATTTTTGGTTTCTGGTAAAGGTGCTTGAATTTTAGAACTGTTTGGGTTGAAGGGATTCACTCAGAGGTGATGAAGGACGAAGATGGATTTATCTTCTTCCATTTTCTCTTTATTTTTCTCTCGAATTTCTTCCCTTTCTCTCTCTTCACTCTTTTATTTTCTTTCTGGGACGATTTGAACAAAAGTCTCGAAATGCTGAGGGTAAGTCTGTTTTTATAATAGGTGAAGGAAGGATATGGAACATCGTTTGCAATCAATGGCTGAGATTTAGTCCACACAGTTTGACTAGTGATTCAAGGGTTCATAACCAAACGGTGAAATAAAGGAATCTTATTGGATGAAAGGTAAAAGAATGGGATTATAACACAAGACATGCAGTCCATTGATAAAACTAATCAAAGGGTTGAGATTGGTGATCGAAGTTGAGTTCGTGAGAAAACACAAATCTACCCGTCTAGCTCCCAATACGTGTATGGACAAGATGAAAGTAAAACACGTGTTATGAAATAATTACAAAGAAACCTTATAATCTCTAGCACTTTTATATTCTACCCAGGCTAACTTTCAGCAAACAAAATTATTTTTTGAAATTTAAATTTCAACCACAACACTTTTAAAATCAAGTTTTAATTACTTAAAAATTGTGTGAAATGTTTTGAACTGAATTAATTTGATTTTTTTAAAAAATCTTAAAGTGTTGTAAAACCATTAATGCAAGTAGGATAAATATATGATGCAGTGAGAGTGTCCTATTAGTGGTTTTAAGGTTATAAATAATTTCCCTATAAGGCTTGCTTGAACTTGATTACTTCTTACTCTTCCTTCTTCTTAAACCTTTGGGTATGGAGCAACTCATAAAATCTAATCCTACTTTGTCTCAATATCCAAACTAGTTGAAAATCCTATATATTGTAGACTTAAGTAAGTCAATTATATAGTGTGTTCTCAATGTCCTCCTTTGGATATTAGAGACAAAATTTCCTTAAGTATTCTGAACTCGTGGGTGAAAATTGAAAAATCCTAGTTGTCTTGTACAAAGGTTCTAACTACCCATTCTTATCCTAGAACCGAAAATAAGGTAAAAAAAATACATCACTCAACTATATACAAACCAATACTCTACAAAAGTGTAAGAAGATATACAATGGGTCTGAAATGCCTGTAACAAAATAATCACTGAATGGAATATTAGTTGAGTTAGAATCAGGAATAGATAGAAAAATCGCTTAGGAATACTCAAGATCTTCTCCCCAAAATTTTCTCAAATATACAAGGGGTATAAATCACAAAAAAACATAATCGCTCACAGAATATATCATGAACATGGAAGAATCAGGGTCTCTTACATGAAATAGTGTTAAGAGGTGTAGTTAGTTATTTATCAAACAACCATGCCCTAAAACATCATATTCCAATTACAAGAAAGATACTACCTATGTTATGATAAATGTGATAAAAATTAATTGAGAGTTATCATGCCTATAGCTGTTCGTAAATACTCAAATCGTGTGTTTTCTAATGCTTTGGTAAAGAGATCTGTGAGTTGCTTTTGAGTGTTCAGATATTCAATGATGAGATATTTGGATTCGATAAGGTCACGGATAAAACGATGTCTAATCTTCATGTGCTTAGTCCGGGAGTGCATTACATGATTTTTGGAAATATTAATAGCATTCTGGTTATCACAAAACATGGTTAACTGATTTTCGATGATACCATAATCTCTAAGCATCTGTATAATCCATAATAATTGTGAACAACAACTACCAGCTGCTATATATTCAGATTTGATGCTAGATAAGGAAATACAATTATGTTTCTTACACGAGCAACCTACAAGATTATTGCCTACGTAGTAGCAAGCACCAGAAGTGCTTTTACTATCGTCAGAACAACCGACCCAATCGACATTGGTGTATCCTACAATAGAACTAGTTGTATATTTTTTGTACCAAATACCAAATTTTAGAGTACCCTTAATATACTTAATAAGTGGGATTCTTTAGGGTTACTTTGATATCTTGCACAGATACAGACATCGAAGGATATGTCGGGTCGAGATGCGGTAAGATATAGCAAACTCCCTATCATACTTCTATAAAGAGTGGAATCAACACTTTTTCCATTATCATCCTTAGACAGTTTAGTTGAAGTACTCATGGGGGTTCTAGAAGGTTTAGCATTTTCTAAGCCGAATTTTTTGACTAGATCTGTAGCATACTTGGATTGAGAAATAAAAGGTCCATCACTACATTGTTTTACTTGTAAACCTAAAAAATATTGTAGTTCACCCATAAGTGACATCTGAAATTATACATGATATCAGAAAAATTTTGTACTTGTTTAGGATAGGTGGAACCAAAAATAATGTCGTCCACATATACTTGTGCGATTAAGACATGTTAATTTTCCTTTCTAACAAATAACGTTTGATCGTTTTCGTCATGGACAAATTTGTGAGACACTAGAATAGTAGACAATCTCTCATACCAAGCTCTAAGAGCTTATTTCAATCCATATAAGACTTTCTTAAGCCTAAAGACGTAGTTCGGGTGTACAAGATCAACAAATCCTTTGGGTTGTTCTACGTATACTTCATCGGATTAGATTCCATTTAAAAAAGTGGATTTAACATCCATTTGAAATAATTTGAATTGTATATGATAAGAGATGGCAAAAAGGAGATGAACTGATTCTAGACGAGTAACAGGTGCAAAGGTTTCGTCAAAATCAATTCCCTCAATCTGAGAGTATCCTTGTGCAACGTACCTATCTTTATTTCTAATGACCTCCCCATTTTCATCTGATTTGTTTTTAAAAATCCATCTTGTACCAATAACCTCGAGTCTTTTGGTTTAGGAACAAGATTCCACACATCATGACTCTGAATCTGGACTAGCTCTTCTTGCATAGCATTTATCCAAAATGAGACAGTAAGGGCATCATTAACATTTTTAGGTTCCTCAAGAGAAACAAAACAAGAAAATTATGCCACATATCGAAGTTGGGATCTAGTTCGAACTGGTTCCGAAGGATTACCGACAATGGTTTCAATGGGATGATCTTTAGAAATCCAAGTGGGTATTGAAGGACTCTCAGGCGGCAGTGAATCAATATCATCTTGAGGATTAGTGGATAAATTAGGTTCGTCCTCATCAAATGCTATTGGTTGACTGTCACTTCTTCTTACACTAGTGCCATCTACCATTACATTAATTGATTCCATAATAGTTTTTGTTCGATACTTAAAAACACGCAAAGCCCTACTATTTTGGGAATAACCAAGAAGAAATCCCTTTTCTCCTCGGGTATCAAATTTTGAAAGTTGCTCTCTATCTCTGCAGATGTAGCAAATACTCCCGATGGTTTTAAAATATTTTAAGTTTGGCTTTTTGTGGAACCACAACTCATAAGAGGTTTCTTTGGAATTTTTTCTGAAGTAGAAACGATTAATAATGTGACATGCGGTTTGGACAGCTTCTACCCAAAAATATGTAGGGAGATTCTTAGCATGTAACATAACCCTAGCCATTTCTTGTAAAGTCCTATTCTTACGTTCATCTATACCATTTTGCTGCGGGGTTTTTGGAGCGCTAAACTCATGTTTATAGCCATTAGCTACACAATACTCAGAAATACCAGAGTCCTTAAACTCTCCACCTCTATCACTCCTAATTCAACACACCTGGGTATCCTTCTCACTCTCAATTTTCAAGAGGATTCTTAAGAATTAATTGAAGGTATCAGATTTTTGTTTCATAAAAGCTACCCATGTATATCTCGTATAATCATCCACTATAACTAAGATGTAATAGTTTCCACATAAACTAACAGTTCTTGAGGGACCCATAAGGTCCATGTGGATAAGTTATAGAGGCTTAGTGGTCAAGACATCTTTAACTTTCTTTGAGGGGATTTACTTATTTTGCCTTCCTGATAAGGTCCACGTATATGATTAAAAGAATTTTTAATTTTAGGTAAACCTCTAACTATCTCTTGGGAACTCAATCTTCTAAGATTATCATAATTTTTGTGCCCCAATCTATTATGCCATAGATCAGAATCCTCTAATCTGGCTACATGGAAAGATTAAGAATTGGGGATTACTGTGTAACAGTTCTCCGGGGTTCTGTTTCCTGTTGAAATACAATTACCTTTTTCATCCATAATTTTTCAATCATTTTTTAAAAAGGTAATTGTGTGATTGGAGTCATAAAATTGTGATATACTTAAGAGATTAACTTTAAGACCTTTAACTAAGAGTACATCATTTAGTTCAGGAAGTCCATTGATATGCCCAAAGTGTCCCTGACAGCTCGGAGGCACCAACCTCGGCCTGAATGACGGTCGAGGTAACAATGACTCAAGACTGACGATCAACAATCTCGTCCAGCTTAAGATCGGCCAAGGCCGACATTACTAGTCACCTCTCAATTAGGTAACAACCGAGGTCTGAACGACTCATGGGATCAGTTATCCATCAGGTCGTCCACAGCGGACATCACATCTACCTCATACATCAACCGAGGCCAGCAAGGACTCATGGGTTCAACCACCTTTTAACATCATCATCGGCCCCAGCCTACATTGCAAGCACCACATGAGAATCAGCATCCCGTGCAGGACAGCATCGGCGCTGGCCGATGTTCCACATATCTAACCTCGGCTGGCATCCCAACAAAGGTCATCATATAATTCCCAAGACAAGGCAGGGGTCATACCTCAGCAACCTCGTACTCACCTAGGCCGAGGTTGGTACCAAGCAAAGACAGTCGAGCTTCTATGCGTATATGTATGGCTTAAAGCACGTGGACAAATCTGTTATAACTGAATCATTCCATCCACGTGAGGGAATATTGAGGTCATCATTACTTAGTTGAAGATTACCCAGGTGTCATCTTTTCACTAGCTGGATGTCCATGCACATGCTCATTGTATGCTTGGGGGGTACATTACACCCCCTAAACACTATATATAGAGGTCATCCTCTACCTTGTAAAAGGATCCAAAATTACAAACCTAGCTAAAACTCTGTCAAATCACACAGTAGAGAGAGAAAGCTTAAGAGATTGTATCCATAGCCGTTAGAGACTTATTTTAGTGACCTTAATCACTCACTCGAACAGTGGACGTAGGCCTAATTGGCTGAACCACTTATATATTAGTGTTAATCCTCTTATCCTCATCGCAATCTCTTACATTTAGTATACTCTTGTGCTGCCATTGTTATTATTGGTTTGAGCTTACAAACACCTTAAATGGTGGTGCTGTTTCCAGCATCATCATTTTGATGCCGTCTGTGGGAACGAGAAGCTATCTCTTCCTATTTTTCTGTTTAACCTCATCGGAGACTCTGGTGGTGAATCAGGCCTCCCCATTGTGTGGAGCTATTTCACCATGGAAAGAGGTCCTTTAAGGTATTAAGATCATTTCCTAACAATCTCTTTAGTCTTATCATATGGCACCGGAGTTACCACCACCTCCTCCACCACCTGGTGCTGGAGGGCCTAGTTCCAGCCAGGCACCACCCCAGTCCGAAATGGCTGAGGTGGCTGCAACCTTGAGATATTTGGCTACGATGCAGTAAGCAATAAAGGAGAAATTTGCACAACTCAGTCAAAATATAATGAGGCCACCAGGGGTCTCATCGGAGATGATTACTTCGACAGCTGTTCAACCCCATCCTGAAGCCAGGGGACCACCCCAGGCACAGTGAAAAGACCAACCTACCCCTTAGAGAAGGAGGGACGTTGCTGACCCTAGGAATTTACGTTTGCGGAGGCAAGGAAACCCTTTCCATGAGGATAGGTATGGCGATATGGAGGCAGAAGATGCTCTAGAGGGCTGCTGGGAGCCGTATGTGTTTTTGAACAACACTGTACGTCCTATCCACCAAAGCCGAGGTTATGGGGACAGAAGAGATGGTGGTGCCCAACAAAGAGTATCATCTTTTGATCGTTTAAGTAGAGGGTCGGCCTTTGAAAGGCTCGACCCAGTTAAAGACTTAAGGCAGAGGTTTTTCAGGTCAAGAAGTGTAGCAGGCTCACAAAGGGAAGAGGGGGAACATCAGCCTCATCATGGACGACCCCAATAAGGTCGAGACAGGGATCAAGAGGAGGTTAATAGCTGACGTTGTGCAATGGCTGAGGAACCCTCAGTTCACCCCTTGGAGGTGGATGGGGACAACCTCGGCCAAGCTGACATTGCAAAGTCATGGAATGACTCCATTCAACGTCTTAAAGAGAAAATAGGGGACGTCATCAAAAGCCGAGATCCCTTGCAAAGAGGTTTCTCAAAGGGTTCCCCATTCGTGTCCAGGATATTGAGCTTCCCAACTCCTGCCAAATTCAATCCACCTACGGTGTCTCCCAAGTATGATGGTAGTACCAACCCAGTGCATCATATTAAGATGTACGAGTCTGTAGTGGATATCTATTCAATCCCAGATGAGATAAAGTGCTGGGCCTTCTTGGGGACTCTGACGGGAGTTGCACACATCTGTTTCACCTCTCTTCTGAAGAACTCAATTGAGAACTTTAAGGGCTTGGCTGATCGGTTCATTCATAATTTCTGTTTTAGGGTAAGACCTCAGAAGAAGACCACCCATCTGTTGTATGTCAAGCAAGGTAAGAACGAGAGCCTAAGAGACTACATTTCTAGATTCAACAAAGAAAAATTGGAGGTTAAAGATTATGAAGAGAATATAGCCATGACAGCCCTCATTGAAGGACTCTAGAAGGGGAAGTTTCTATGGAAGCTTGCGAAAGACCCTCCCAAGTCCATGGCAGAGTTGTTGGCAACTGCAGGAAAGGTCATGAACGCTAAAGAGGCTATGTCTACGAAGTATGAGGATGAGAACGAAAGTGGAAGCGGGAATTTCCAAAGAAAGAAAGATGGAAAAAAGAGGTCTGCAGATGATAAGTTTGCACACTATACTCCTCTAACTGTGATCTGTGAACACATCCTCAACGAGATCAAGAATGATCGGTCTCTGAGGTGGCCGAAAAAGCCTAAGGCTCCTCCTCATAAGAGGAACAAGAACCCGTGGTGTGATTTCCACCAAGACCATGACCATGTGACAGACAAGTGCTTCTCTTTGAAGGATGAAATCGAGAATATGTTGAAGTCCTGAAAATTGAGGAGGTATGTCGATGGTAAGGATACTAAGAGAGGAAGAGATGACCCTAAAAAGAAGAGAAACGACAGATGTCGAGATGATACCCCAGTGAGAAGAGACGATGACTCAGAAGGTGATGATGAGGACAATCCAGACTTCCCACCCAAAGACAACAATGCCCCAGATAAGAGGGTTGGCATGATCTCCTTTAGTGTTAGAACCATCCGTGGAGGACTAGCAGGGGGTGGCTCAGAAGTAGCTAACCGTAAAGCTAATATGGTAGAGGCTAAGTAAGCGACCAAAGTAGAGGTTGTAAATTTGGCGTCTTCAGAGGCTAAGTAGAAGAGGAAGAAAGTGGACATGGATAATCTTATAGTTGGGTTCTCCCGGCTTGATTTCAAAGGTATCTTCACTCCACACGATGACCCTTTGGTAATCACTACAAGGGTGCATGGGTGTGAGGTTCAAAGAATCCTCATCGACAGTGGAAGCTCTGCAGATGTTATGTTCTGGCCCTGTTTTAAGATCCCGGGCCTCAGTAAAGCCAGACTGGTGCCTATCATCATCCGTTGATGGGCTTCAGTGGAGAAAAGGTCCATCCATTGAGCATGTATGAGATGGACGTACAAATGGGAGACGAGTGACCTAAGAGGTTGACTCGGAAGATCAATTTTTTTGTTATGGATGAAAATGTCTTCTTGGCATACAACCTCATCATAGGACGGGTAACCCTTAAGGAGTTTGAGGTCGTGCCATCGATGGTCCACCAGATGCTAAAATTCTCGACCCCCTATAGGGTAGGGGAAGTGCAGGGTGACCAGATATCGGCATGAGAATGCTACTTCAACTCGGCCAAAGAGATAGAGGCACATAAGGAGGAAACTACCACATATAACATTGATACCCTTGATCCTAGGGACAAAATAAAATTGAAGAAAGGAGAGGCCGTGGAAGAGGTAGAATCCATCGTCCTCAATGAGGACGAATAAAAAAACCATCCAAATCGCTAAGGCCTTAAAATCGGAGATCAAGGAAGAGTTGATAAATTTTTTAAAGAAGAGGCAGAGTGTCTTCACTTGGAGCCATGCAGACATGCCTGGCATTAACTCGGAGGTTATGTACCACAAACTCAATGTGGCAGAAGATGTTAAGCCAATCAAACAAAGATGAAGATTTTACGCTAGGGAAAAAGTATAATGTCATCAGGGAAGAGGTCAGAAAGTTGGAAGAGGCATAATTCATCAGGGAGGTGATATACTAGAGTGGTTATCAAACGCCATCATTGTGCCTAAAGACAACAGAAAATGGAGTATGTGCATAGACTTCACCAACATGAACAAGTCTTACCTGGAAGACAGCTATCCCTTACCTCAGATTGATCAGATGGTAGATGTAACGGCAGGGCATGAACTTATGAGCTTCATGTATGCGTATTCAATCTACAATAAGATCTTTATGAATGCCGAAGACTCAGAGAAGACGAACTTCATCACAGATAAGGGGACCTACTGCTAAAAGGTCATGCCCTTCGACTTGAAGAATGTAGGGGCCACGTATCAACATCTTGTAAATAAGATGTCTAAAGATCACATTGGCAAGACCATGGAGGTATATATAGATGATATGTTGATGAAGAGCTTGAAGGCTTACACTCATGTAGACAACCTAGAAAGAACTTTTGACACTATGAACTTGTACAAGATGAAGCTCAATCCTGCAAGTGTGTCTTCGGAGTAGGAGCTGGAAAGTTTCTTAGATTCATCATCAATCAAAGGGGAATAGAGCCCAACCCCGAAAATATCAAGGATTTGCTTGATATGAAGACACTAAGAAGTATAAAAGACGTTCAGAGGCTCACTGGAAGAGTTGCATCACTCAACATGTTTGTTTCCAGAGCCACGAACAAGTGTCTTCCATTTTTCAAGGTGCTTAGAAAGGCCTTTGAGTGGGATGAAGAGTGTGACAAGGCATTTAAGGAGCTCAAGTCCTACCTTGTCCCGCCTCTACTCTTATCTCGACCCATTCTGGGGGAAAAGTTGTATGTTTATCTAGCAGTCTCAGAATCAGCTATAAGCGCAGCCATAGTGCGAGAAGACGATGGGATACAAAGGCCTATATACTTCAATAGTAAAGCCCTTCAGGGGTCTGAACAGAACTATCCTCGGATGGAGAAGTTAGCCTATGCTTGGATACACGCTTCCACGAAGATGAAACCTTATTTCTAAGCCCAATCTATGGTCATCCTCACGACTCCCCACTAAGGCAAGTCCTCCATAAGCCTGAGTATCAACCTAGGGTGGCCATTAAAGGGAAGGCACTCACAGACTTTGTTGTTGAGTTCACATGGGAAGAGGCTGAGACTAAGAATAGCCCAGCGACTGCAAAATAATCAAACAGTAATGTCTTTCGAGACCCGAAAGAGGTTGTGTCCAGCAGAGCCAGAAGAGGAGTAGTTGAGAATGAGGAAGACATGTACCTTTTTAAGTAAGGAGTCCTGTCAGAGGGGAACTTCTCTTCAAATAAAGATATTTGGAACCTCTTCATCGACGGGTATTCGTGCGAAAGTGGAAGCGGTGCAGGGCTAATACTGTCAGCTCCGGATGGTACCGACATTGAATATGCGCTAAGGTTCAACTTCAAAGCATCGAACAATGAGTCAGAATATGAAGCCTTGATGGAAGGCATCTCCTTGGCAAAATAGATTAGAGTTGGCCGACTCTTACTCCATAGTAACTCAAGGTTGGTTGTCAACCAAGTACTTGGAGTATATGAGGCCAAGGATGAAAGGATGGCTAAATACCTGAAGAGGGTAAGAACGACGCTAGAAGGCTTCGAAGAGGTGAAGATGAAGAGGGTACCTAGACAAAACAACAGATGCACTAGCAAGGTTGGTTTCAGTAACAAGGACAGGCATCTGAAGGATAGTACCAGTCGAGATCCTGTTCAAACCGACCATTGAGGAAGAAGAGGTTTCTAGATCTTGCCTCAACTTGAATCTAGGAGACTCATGGATGGACCCCCTTATAAGATATATCAGAGAGGGAGAGCTACCAGAATCCAAGTTAGAAAGGAGGAAATTGAGGTACAGAGCTGCAAAGTTCTCTATAATAAGAGAGGTCCTATATAAAAAAGGATTTCTACTACCACTCCTCAGGTGTGTCCATCCCACAGAGGTCCCTCGCATCTTACAGGATGTACATGAGGGTTCTTGTTCCAGTCACATAGGGGGTAGACATTTAGCTAAAAGGATTACGCATGGATACTGGTGGCCGACCCTGGCCAAGGATGCTGCCGCCTATGTGAAGAGGTGTGACAAATGCCAGAGATTATCCACTATCCCTCATTAAACTCATCAACCTATGACGTCAATCAGTTCTCCTTGACCATTTGCAGTATGGGGGATTGACTTGGTGGGACCATTGCCAAGAGCTGTGGACAATTATCGATTTATGATAGTAGCAATTAATTACTTCTCCAAGTGGGTTGAGGCTGAGCTGATAATCATGATTACAGAGAAGAAGACTTTCCAGTTCATCTGGAAGAGCATCATATGCATACATTGTCTTCCAAACACTCTCATCTTAGACAACGGAACCCAGTTCAAGAATTCCTCCTTAGAAAAATATTATGAAAGAGTGGGGATAAAGCAGTTCTTCTCCTCTCCTGACCAGCCCCATGCAAACGGACAGAGTGAGGTCACAAACCGAACGATCCTTGATGGAATTAAGAAGAGGTTGGAAGAAGCCAAGGGGAGATGGAAGAAAGAGGTTTATGCAGTGTTATGTGCCTATAGAACAACGGCAAGGACACCAACGGGGGAGACCCCATTTATGTTAGAACATGGCTCAGAAGCCGTCATACCTACGAAAGTAGGACCCCCGACTCACAGAGTTCAGACTTATCACCCCGAGAAGAATGGGGAAGAGATAAGACCTGACCTAGATTTGATTGAGGAAAGGAAGGAAAGCACTGAGATCAGACAGGAAACCTACCAATAAAGAAGAATAAAGTTCTATAATCAAAGGGTGAAATCAAGACCTATAGCTGTAGGAGACCTAGTGCTAAAGAAGACGTTGCAAAAGATAAATAGGCTTGACCCGAATTGGCATGGTCCTTATAAAGTAGTCAATGAGGTTGTACCCGGTACCTACCGATGAGAAAATCTCGAAGGGGAACCTCTCTCCAATCCATGGAATGCTGATCACCTAAAAAAGTACTACATATGATGTTACAATTGTTTCTATATAAATGTATCATTTTATGAAGAGAATATTAATGAGAAGAACAGTTCTTGTGTCAATACCTTATTTCATCATGCTTTAGTGGTAAAATTATGAGGTGAAACATTATAATTGGATGACCTCAGACCTTAAACATCATTAATTTGGTGAAATTTACGAGGGTAACATCTTTGTTTGATGACCTCAGACCTTAAACATCATTAATTTGGTGAAATTTATGGAGGTAACATCTTTGTTTGATGACCTCAGACCTTAAACATCATAATTTGGTGACAAGGTCTGAGGTGAAACATCATAATTGGACGAACTCAGACCTTAAACATCATTAAATTGGTGAAATTTATGGGGGTAAGATCTTAGTTTGATGACCTCAAACCTTAAACATTATAATTTGGTGACAAGGTCTGAGGTGAAACATCATAATTGAATGACCTCAGACCTTAAACATCATTAAATTGGTGAAATTTATGGGGGTAACATCTTAGTTTGATGACCTCAGACCTTAAATATCATAATTTGGTGACAAGGTCTAAGGTGAAACATCATAATTGGATGACCTCAGACCTTAAACATCATTAAATTTGTGAAATTTATGGGGGTAACATCTTAGTTTGATGACCTCATACCTTAAACATCATAATTTGGTGATAAGGTCTGAGGTCAAACATCATAATTGGATGACCTCAGACCTTAAACGTCATAATTTGGTGACAAGGTCTGAGGTGAAACATGATAATTGGATGACCTCGGACCTTAAACATCATTAATTTGGTGAAATTTATGGGGGTAACATCTTAGTTTGATGAACTCGGACCTTAAACATCATTAAATTGTTAGGGTAACATCATAATTGGATGACCTCAGACCTTAAACATCATAATTTGGTGGCAAGGTTTGAGGTGAAACATCATAATTGGATGACCTTAGACCTTAAACATCATAACTTGGTGACAAGGTCTGAGGTGAAACATCATAATTGGATGACCTTAGAACGTAAACATAATTAATTTGGTGAGATTTATGGGGGAAACATCATATTTTGATGACCTCAGACCTTAAACATCATTAATTTGGTGAAATTTATGAGGGTAACATCTTGGTTTGATGACCTCAGACCTTAAACATCATAATTTGGTGACAAGGTCTGAGGTGAAATATCATACTTTGATGACCTCAGACCTTAAACATCATTAATTTGGTAAAATTTATGAGGGTAACATCTTAGTTTGATGATCACAGACCTTAAACATCATAATTTGGTGACAAAATCTGAGGTGAAACATCTTAGTTAGATGACCTCAGACTTTAAACCATTAATTTGGTGATAAATTTTAAGGGTAACATCATAGTTTAAGTGATGAAGACACCATTATGTTGAGACTTCAGACCTTAGTCCAAACACAATAGTATGACACATAAAACTATTCAAAGAAAGCATTCATTAAGAGAAGCAAAATCCTCTGAAGAGGATGATATAACATGAAGAAGTCGGAATTACAAGTCAACATGCCTTAGAGTATGTTATCAGAGGTTACAAACAATTAGAGATGAGAAATAAAAATTACAAGTGTAAAGTTTCACAAACCATGGTCTAAGTGTCTGTGGCCACATGGTTGGTAACCTCGGCCCCATCATCTTGGACGACATTGGTAACCTCGACCCCATCATCCTTAGGGTTGACATTCTCGGCCTCTGTAACTTCCAGTGGTGCAGTTTCTGCTGAAGCTGCACCTTCTACTTCCTCCTTGACCTTTTGTAAGGCCTGAGCAAACTGAGGGTTAGCAAAATCGAGACCAATGAAGTCCGAGGCTGTCAAACTCCCTGACTCTTTTTCTTTGATGGACGCCCATTTACCAGTCGCTTTAACACCTCTTTCAAGGTATTCAAAGCCGAATCTTATAAATTTCTCAGAGACCTTGTAGTCGGCCAAGATCTTCTCAGAGGCGTCCTCAAGGGAAGCTTTCACAATAGCATCAACCTTTTATTGAATATCGTCATCCTTGGCCTTCAGGGCAGAGGTGTGGTCCTTCTGAAGCTTAGCTATGTCCCTGTCCCTCTGCTTCACCTTATTCTCAGACTCAGCCAAGACAGTCTTCAGATTCTCAACCTCTGCGTTTAAAGAGGCTTCCACCTTTTGGGCCTCTTTTCCCTTTTTAATAAGGGGTAACTTCCTCAGGGTTTAGTCAACGAATTGATGCATAGAGAGAAGACCCTGAAAAATAAAGTCAGATGTATGAATGCAAGACTTAATGCAATAAACGTTGATATAGGAGGGTAGTGAGACTGGGGTCTATGAATAACTGGAAAGGGTGAGGCGTGACCCACTCCAATGGAAGCTACCTGCAAGGTCTTCAAGGTCTTCTGGTGCAACTTCTGAAGAAAAATTCTCCTTCTGGTAATAATGGAACTCAAGCTTCAACTCACTCCCTGCAAGAAGATGAACTTTCACAGCAAAAATAGTAATTTTCTCAAGGGAAACACCTGAGAGTGATGGCTGTCAGTGGGGAGTGAAGGAACAAGGCACTCAGCACTAAGAGAATGAGCAGGGAGAGAATACTAGGTAGGTCTGGTGATATTTTAGCAGAGTAACAGTGAAATTTCTATTGTCTATCCTTCTTGACCTTGCCCAGAGGTCTATTTATACTAGGGCGTTAGGGGTGAGTTGGCATTTTTTGGGCGCCAAAACTGAGAGAGTTGGTGGGGAACAATGTCTGAAGTGTACCATTTGTCCCTACCTGTGGGCAACCTGCCTGTCCCTTCTGCAGGCGCCACCTGGCGCTGACCAAAGGTCAAAAAGCACATATGTCCCCTAATGGAGACAAAATATCAAATTTAGTAATTATCCTTTGAAACGGTAACTTGTGGTGCAATTTTGCAAATCTTTAGAGATGAGACCTTAAGGACTCTTTTCCTCTAAAAAATGTTGTTTTTCTTGAGAGGGACCTTGAGGACCCCCTCTTCTGGAAAAGTCATTTTCTTGTAAAGATTTTATTTCTTGTGAGTAGCCAGCTCTTTGGCTGCTCACTTTACTTGTGACCAAGTGTGCAGTGTATGTAGTCTCGAGTGACTTCTGGGTCTTCCTACTAATATTCTCTCAATCCTATAGTGCTAAGTGGCTGAGCTTGCTCAACATACCTTGTCTCTCAGCCGCCAAGCCAAAACTCCCAGGAGGTCCCAACGAGCCTATTCGAGCCCTGCTTGCTCGACTAGGCAACCTGTACAAGAAAGTAAAGTGTTAGTGCTGTTGTTCATTTAGAGACTGATATTTCATGATGAGGAGTTGTTCGCGATAGCTACTACCTCAATGTGAGTTTCTGTCAAAACCCCTGTAGCAGCACTTCTCGAATAACATTTCTGTAGTGACCCTTGCAGTGGCGCTGAGCCTTGCAGTGACGCTGACTCTCTCGACTGTCATTACTGCAGTGACCCTTGCAGCGACGCTGACCCTTGCAGTGGTACTTCTTAATTTTGGACTTCTGTGGTGACTCTCGCGGGCACCTCTCGAATGTTATTGATGTAGTGACCCTTGTTGTAGTGGCGTTGACGCTTGAAGCGGCGCTGACCCTTGCAGCGGCGTTGACACTTGTAGCGGCGCTGGCACTTGGAGTGGCGCGGACACTTACAGCGGCACGGACCCTTGCAGCAGCGCTGGTACTTGAAGCGACGCTGACACTTGCAGCGGCGCCGACACTTGTGGTGGCGCTGACACTTGTTGCGGCGCCGACACTTGAAGCGGCGCTGACACTTGCAGTGGCACAGACACTTGAAGCGGCACTGGTACTTGAAGTGGCTCCGACACTTACAGCGGCGCTAACACTTACAACGGCGCTAACACTTGCAGCGGCCCTAGCACTTGAAGCGGCATCGACCCTTACAACGGTGTAGACACTTGCAGCGGCGCAGACACTTGAAGCGGTGCTGGAACTTGGAGCGGCTCCGATACTTACAGCGGTGCTGACCCTTACAATGGCGCAGACACTTGCAATGGCGCTGGCACTTGAAGCGGCGCCGACCCTTGCGGCGGCGCGGACACTTGCAGCGGCGCTGGCACTTGCAGCGGCGCCGACCCTTGCAGTGGCGCGAACACTTGCAGCGGCGTAAACACTTACACCGGGGCTGACACTTGCAGCGGCGCAGACAGTTGAAGCGGTGCTGGCACTTGGAACGGTGCCGATACTTGCAGCGGCGCTGACCCTTGCAATGGCGCAAACACTTACAACGACACTGGCACTTGAAGCGGCGTCGACCCTTGCGGAGGCGCGGACACTTGCAGCGGCGCTAGCACTTGCACCGGCGCCAAACCTTGCAATGGCGCGGACACTTGCAGCGGCGTAAACACTTACAGCGGCGCAGACACTTGAAGCGGTGCTGGCACTTAGAGCGGTCCCGATACTTGCAGCGACGCTGACCCTTACAATGGCGCAGACACTTGCAATGGCGCTGGCACTTGAAACGGAGCCGACCCTTGCGGCGGCGCAGACACTTGCAGCGACGCAGACCCCACCAGCGGCGCGGGCGCGGACACTTGAAGCGACGTCGACCCTTGCAGCGGCGCTAACACTTGCGGCGGCACTGGTAGTTGTAGCGGCGTAGGCACTTGGAGCGGCGTAGACACTTGCGGCGGCGCCGACACTTGCGACGACGCAGGCACTTGCAGCGGCACCGACACTTGCGGCGGCGCTGGTACTTGTAACGGCACTGGCACTTGGAGAGGCGTAGACACTTGCGGCGGCGCCGACACTTGCGGCGGTGCTGGCACTTGCAGCGACACTAGCACTTGAAGCAGCGCCGACACTTGCGGCGGCACTAACATTTGCAGCGGTGCTGATACTTGCAGCGGCGCAGACACCTACAGCGGCGCTGGCACTTGCGGTGGCGCCGATACCTGAAGCGGCGCCGACCCTTGCAGTGGCGTAGACACTTGAAGCGGTGCCGGCACTTGCAGCGGCGCTGGCACTGGCTCTTGAAGTGGCGCTGACCCTTGCAGTGGCGCTAAACCTTGCCATGGCTTTTGGATTTCTGGGTGACCCTCGCGGGCACCTCTCGGATGTCATTAATAAAAGAAGCATTTTTTATTTTATTTGCTTTTTTATTGATAGACACCCATCTACATTAGGCCCTCGTGCAAAGATTTTTTGGTTGGGTAGACTAAAAAAACTTTGTATGCTATAAATCTGATTTCAACAATTATATATATATATATATATTTTTTTTTTGGAACCCTAGGATCATTAACTGCGATGTCCCTTTATCCGAGGTTTTTAATTTTTTGAGAACCCACGCGTTAGTGTGGGAACTATCATCTCATCATTTGGGGGAAAAAAGGTCATCACCTTTTTGCCTTCCTGCATGTTTTCCCATTTTGATGCAAAAAACATAAGCCCCTTTTCTTGGGCTCCTTCATCTTTTTCAAAAAACATAAGGCACCTTTGGATTTGTAGTGAGAGAGAGTGAGAAAAAGGGTTTTTTTTAAAAACACCATAGCCTCCCATTTTGCTCTAGCTTTTTTCTTTCACTACCCCAACCTTCCATTCATGGATTCTAACACAACAAATGCTTCTTCAAACGTAAACACCCCTAAAGCACCCATGGCTCTAAATCTATGCCTTCTTCCTCGTCTGTTCCGAACGCTCCAATCGCCGGTATGGCTGTCGTCGGTGACCCCTGGTCTCATCCAACCAGTGGCATCGGCGCTTCGTCCGCGATACCCGTCTCTTCGGATTTTGGGTCGAGAACCCTCGTGGGTTCTTCGCCCTTCCACTTGGCGTATACAGATTTTTGTTTGGGTTCGTCTGTAGGAAGGGGCGTCTTGATCGAGGCTCCGCTGACGGCGGGGGGTGTCTCGAGCTTGGGGTTAAGTTTTTTGGTTGAGACAGTTGCCGACAAAGGTTCCTCCATAGGAAGGGGTATCTCGACCGAGGCTCCGCTGACGGCGGGGGTGTCTCGAGTGTGGGGTTGAGTTTTTTAGTTGAGACAGCTACCGACAAGGGTTCCTCCGTAGGAAGGGGTATCTCGACCGAGCCTTTCCTGACGACGGGGGGTATCTCGACCGACTGCGTTCTGCACAGGGAACAGGGTGTCTCATCCAATCTGGGCATGGGTTTGAAATTTTTTGTTGAGACAGCTGCCGATAAGGGTTCCTCGCGAATGGACCCTCCATCCGAGGGTCTCTCGCCCCATTCAAGACCTCGTGCCGTGAATATCTTTCAGTGAGACTTATCTCGCCCCATTCAAGACTTCGCGCGCTCGGAGTCCGCCCCCCAGGATTCCTCGCCTGCTATTTTTACACATGAGGGTCTCTTGCCCATAGTGAGTTTTTCTAGAGGTTCCTCGCGTGACAATGTCTCTTCTATAGGTATCTCGATACATCACGGCGTTGGCAGTGGCTCCTCGCGCGCTGGCATAAGTACGAGGAATACTTCGCCGAGTCGGTCTATGGTTGGGGGTGTCTCGGCGTATGTTGGCGTTGATGTGGGTATCTCGACCTCGGGTGTCTCGACACCCATGATTTTTGTTGAGGAAGGGGGAATCTTGGCCCATGGTTTATCGCGAGGCGACCCCACCCCTTAGGCAACCCATATCTCGATGCCTTTGAGTTTTTGTGAAATGGGGATCTCAGCTTATGGCAGTATGGTGACCTCTCGTTAGCAGCCTGGGGTCTCGCGACTTGGCCTCGCGTCCACGGGTCTCTCGTTCGTGCAAGGGGGTATCTCGACATTTTGTCACATCGAGGGTTCCATGACCCAGGGTGTCTCGCCAACTATTGGTGTTGTGGAGAGCATGCCACTGACCGGGGGCTCTTCACATGATGTTGCTGGGGTTTCCGCCTCCACTTCTTTTTTTTTGCGACAGGGGACACCCAGGGTCCCTCGTTCGGAGTTCCCACTAGGATGAGTTCTTTTCTTGAGCCAATGGCTCTTGGTGGTTCATCAGCTACGCCATCCTCTTCTTAGGCATGGAAGGACTATATGCACATTCGCCAAGGGCGAGACTTTGGTATTTATCGTCGCGCTCCTTTTTTTGGTCCCACTGACAGTTTCATGACTTCACTTTCTGATTTTGGGGAAAAAATTTCGGGTGCTGTTCTCGAACGTTCTCATGTGGGGTTAAGTGAGTCTGCTGACCTTCCTACTATTTCTTCGAATTTCGTTCTCCGAGTCTTAGTTGACCGTGGCGACTTTCCTTATTCCAATGTTGAAGTTAAAACCCTGGGTAGTCCCACAGAGGAGTGGGCCAGCTGGGTTGATCATGTTCTGAGCATTCCTGATTATGTGGCTATCCTTAGGGAGGTGGGACTCTTTACCGCCGTCAGCAGCCTGAAGTCCTGCACCATATTTAAGCATGGTTCTTCGCTCAATCTTTTATTGTCTCGGTGGAGTATGGAGTCTCACACCTTTGTCACAGGATGGGGGGAATTTACCCTTACCCTAGAAGATATATGTGAGTTGTACGCCCTTCCTTTCTTTGGGAAACATGTCTTTTCTATTTACTGCGAGGACTCCCTAGAGCAGGAGATGGTGGGGGATTTACGGTCATCTCTCGGAGAGTGCTCGAGGTATGTGTCCATAAATATAACTGGTCATTCCAAGCATTCCTTTGCCAAATGGCAAAGATACTGGTTCAGAGACTTTGAGCAGTTGCAGAAGGGGGAGACTTCACGTGCATCCCCCAGATCCCATGATGGTCCTAAACTCCACTCTCCTGCACATTTAGCCGCTTTCCTCGTTACATTTCTGACTCGGTTCCTTCTACCAGGTAAGCCCAAAGACTGTCCTCGCGAACTTCTTTTTAGATTGGCTGTACGATTGTCTCACGGTAGGTCGGTACCCATGGCTTCACTGACCTTAGGTTCTCTTTACACTTGGATGGACCGAGCACACATAGATGTAGAGAGGTCCTGCGGTCAGTATGATGTTGCTAATCATGCCAACGCCCCTCTCTTGATGGCCTTTTTGTTTGAGCATTTCCCCCCACTTTACTTCAGGGGCTCACGCTTGTCATAGCGACGCTGCGAGACTTCTTCGGTGTCATAAGAAAACTCCCAAGCAATCTCTGGGAATGTTGATTGATGATATCAAAGAGTTTCAGTTTCGGCCTTATACCAGGCGCCCTAGGGGAACTTTCAGCTGGCTTTCTTTCCCTGGCGATGGCGGGACCTTCTATTGCCCTTCAGCAGTGGGGTCGGTTTCCACGTGTCCTCATATTAATGTGGTGACGATGCTCTTACCATGTCACCTCCCTTCTTGGACCGAGTTAGGTCCGCGTGGTGAATTTTATCATTCTAAGAGGGCAAGACGACAGTTTGGCTATGATCAGGGCATCCACACCCCTCCTCTTTCTACCTACAACAGTCATTCTGAGGCATTTTCAGAGGCGTGTGATGGCTTTACTCTTCAGGGATTATTCCATAGGGTTAGTGGTTTGGGTGGTCTCTATGTGCCTCCCTGCGATTATCATCCTTCATTCACTTCATCTTGGTTCCTTCTTTGGTAGCAGCAGGTCCGTCTTATCCAAGAATGTGTAGTTGGCCCCCCTCATGAGACTAACCCCATTAAATACACCAGAGCTCAGTTTTTGGTCAGGCGGACGCAGAAAGATCCTTGGTTTCTCAGCACCACCTCCACGCCACCCTTGAAGCATGCCATTCCCATTTTAGTGAAACCTCTCATTGACGAGTCACTTCCGTCTCCGCCGGATGAGCTTCCCACTGTGAAGTCTAGAAGCCAACCAAAAAGCAGAGGGAAAGCGCGCACCTCTACTACGAGCAAAAGGAAACACCCTGACGCTGACGTATCCAATTATGTTCCTGCTACAACTGCTTCTCCTCCTTCTTCTCCTGTGAGGACCCGGGTTGCGAAGAAAAAGAAAGGAGATGGCGCTGGCATGGATGCTTCCTCTACAGTGGATCAAGAGTCTGATACTGGAAATTTTGGGGCGGGGAAGACTTCCCAAGTAGCGAGAGGGAAATGCTACTCCTCACAGAGCCTTGCTTCCCAGGAGGCGCGGGTCGCGTCTATTCCCATTGCAGAAGGTACTATATCACAACATTCTTTACTTAGTGGAACTAGTTCTTTCGGAGTTTCTTTATCTCCCTCCCCTTCATTGGAAGAGTAACTAGTTGATTATGGAAGCACCCCTTCCTATGACGACCATAGTTCTTCTTCGGGTGATATGGGCAGCCTGGGTTTCCATATCGAAAGCACTACTGACACTTATGCTTTGTTATCAGTCTTCAGAGAGTCTTCTAGTGATGATGATGCCTCCCATTCTCCTGGGGGGTTAGCCCCACCCATCTCCATTATAGCCAGATTACGCACCCTGCTACTGTAAGCGTTCCCCCTTTACTTGTCTATATATATTTTTTTTGCATATGATTTTCTTTCTTCCCCTCATTATTTTTTTATTTGTGAATTAAAGCATTCTGTCATATTTGTGCAGGTCATTTCCGTAGAGGTACGCACCCTGCTACTGTAAGCGTTCCCCCTTTACTTGTCTATATATATTTTTTTTGCATATGATTTTCTTTCTTCCCCTCATTATTTTTTTATTTGTGAATTAAAGCATTCTGTCATATTTGTGCAGGTCATTTCCGTAGAGGCAAGTAGTTCTCCTCTTCCCCCACTACGACCGACGCCCTTTCAGCGGGAGAGGAACTCCATGCTTATTTCTTCCCGAGGCCTTTTTAGAGAGGTTTGCTGTCTCCTTAATTCTTTTACCATCTGTTGTAATTTATTCGTCTTCTAACTACATTTTGGTTGCGTATGCTGTCATTTCCCCCAGCTTTCGTCTGTGCACTTTACTGTCACCAGGACCACCTTTGTGGCTTCCCCTTCTCCTCAGGTATGCCTCGCTATTCTCAAAATTTTCATTGTTCCATTTTCTTACTTCTTCCTTTTATTTACCCATTCACCATGCATAGAGGGTTGTGTCTTGTGGCGTTGTCACCTCATCTTCTCTTGTCTCGGCGGTGGGCACTTCTATAGCTGAGCCCCGGGAGGCCTCTTCGTCTGCGGTATGCATTTTTACTTTTGAATATTTGTTTCCTTTTAATAGGAGTCCTAATGGCTCTTGGACTTTCTTCTCAGGGAGGGGCTCCTCCCTTAGCTGGCGTTATCGCCCCGGGTTTATCCTCTTCGGGGAGAATTTCTATCCCTAGGGTCCGTGTATCTATGGACGGTAGACCTTTGGTTCAGGAGATCTCTCGTGGCCCGATATTTACTGTGGCTTCAGCCAGCGAGCCTACGCTTCAGGTCAGGCCTTTCCGCTGAAGCATGGAATCTCTTTCTCCTCGATCATGCGATGAATAACATACTTTCATTCTTTGCAGGCTATCAGCACAGCCCCTACTGCACCGACCGTCCTTTTCCGTGCTTCCCCTTTGGATGGGGTTTAGGTACTCTCTTATTTTATTGGTTCTATATTTCTTATCTATCCAGCTTGTACTTATCGTATCCCTCTTTTACTTTGTCGCAGTTATCCCTTGGCGCTGTTTCGAGTGCAGCTCTTGCCATTGTCTCTTCAGCAGCCCCTCTCGCCCTTTCTTGTCACTCGCAGCCCCGCCTACCCCTCGCGCCCTCCGTCGCTGAGATTGTTCTTCCAAAAGTGACTGAGGTTGAGGTAGCTTCTTTGGAATCATTGGTCACTGAGACAACCCCTTCTGGAGCATCGATCAGTGTTGCTGCCCCTATGGGAGCCCCTGCTCCTCCTTCTATGACCGTTACGAAGGGCGTTATTCAGGTACCGTGTATAAGAGTATCTACTTCCATCGTGTCATTCTTATGTATTTATTATTTTGTTTAAAATGCGCAAGCATTCCCCTCTTCACCTTTGTTGCATTATCTCCAGGTGAGCGGAGTCGCTCTGATGACTAAGGAGTCGGATGAAGTTGCTCCGATACTTATGGAGTTAGAGAATGAGACGGCTGCGAGAGAGGTATTAAACTGGCATACTCTCTTTTTACTATTTCCCTTATTTTCTTCTTGCGTATACTGTGCAGGCGTTCTCATTTCCCCTTTGTTTTATTGTTTCCAGGTGCATGAAAGTACTCTGATGACTGTGGAGTCTGGCAGTGGGGCAACTGCGAGAGAGGTATTAGATTGGCATACTCCCTCTTTTTACTATTCACCTCTTTTCTTCTTGCCTATACTGTGCAAGCATTCCCATTTCACCCTCGTCTCATTGTTTCCAGGTGCATGAGAGTACTTCGATGACTGTGGAGTCTGGAAGTGGGGTAACTGCAAGAGAGGTATTAGACTGGCATACCCCCTCTTTTTACTATTCCCCTCTTTTCTTCTTGCGTATACTGTGCAAGCATTCTCATTCACCCTTGTCTCATTATTTCCAGATGCATGAGAGTACTCCGATGACTGTGGAGTCTGGCAGTGGGGCAACTGCGAGAGAGATATTAGACTGGCATACCCCCTCTTTTTACAATTCCCCTCTTTTCTTCTTGCGTATACTGTGCAAGCATTCTCATTCACCCTTGTCTCATTGTTTCCAGGTGCATGAGAGTACTCCGATGACTGTGGAGACTGGTAGTGGGGAAACTGTGGAGGGAGATCATAGTTTTGAGTTCACTCCTTTGGTCGGTGACGCTGATTCTGGTGGGGAGTCTTCTTTCCTTCCTTCTGAGGCGGTGTCTCTTCACTCCGATGGCGATGATGAAGCAGAGGATGCTGCGACTATTTCTAGTAGGCTATGGCGTGAGGAGTTACTAGGCCGATTCAGGGTACATGAGCATCAGCTCTTGGATCTCATCTTGGAGCACCATCCCGAGACATTCACTTCTCAGAGTATACTTCAGGTTGACAGTCTTACGGCCTTCAACCTAAGGGCTCTTGCCAGCCATGTTCATGAGTTCTTGGATACCTCCCCTGCTAAGCTGACTAGCTCTTCTATTTTTCTATTCTTGGATGCTCTCCGCGACTTACAATAGTTCTATCATTTTCATTTGGATTGGCTTGACGCAGGGGTTCGCCCCTTTCTGAGTGTTCCTTTTCGAAAGATAGTGAGGTTTCATAATTCCCGACAGTCTAGGGTTGAGCAACGGCATGCTGAGGCTATGAGGATCCGGAATCAGATCGCCCTACTGCAGGTGAAGCTTGCCAGACTCGAGTTTGGCGATGAGGAGGATGAGGCTAAATTCGTCAGGTTGGAGGAAGAGTTTCTGCGGGAGGCTGGTCCGTCATATGCTGGCGCCATCGCGCGCGATGATTTATTTTTTGTTGTTTCTAGCAGATAGGCTACTTCTTGCTTTGTAGTGCTCAGAATTCTATGTGTACATCACTTATCATTCCTATATGAGACACTTTGTTTCTTCTTCACTTTCTTTTTCCTTTGTTCTCCCTTTATACTGTGGGTGTTTGTTTTATATGACTTGCTCTAATTTCTGTGAGCATTTGGTCTAATGGTGGCTACCCCATATACTGCGGGGTATTTGCATTGATATGAAAAGTTATGTATTATCATATTGTATATTTTTTTTGAAAATGCACCTCTTGTAGCTGTGAGGTATTGGCATGTGACTTTCTTGGGTTGCCCCTCCTGTCTGTGGGGGTATTCCTGCATATTACTGCTTATAGTCGTAGAGGCTAGGTTGGAGAGGAGGGTGACCCCTGCCCCTTTCCGAAAGCCTGATTTTATTATAAAAAACTGTATTAATTTATGTCTGGGGGACTTTGCTTAGTATACTTTCTCTTAGGATGGACTTACCTCCCAAGTGTAGTGAGCAAAGTTCCTGATCTTTTTTTTGTACTCTCTTCTAACTTAATAGGGAGTGTATATGTATGTATAAATGAGCAAGAAGAGAAAATGTCAACAATGATCAAAAGTGTTGCTATTTCATCTCTTTACCTTTGTGTGTTGTTTACAGTGTAGTATTGCTCTTAAAAAAATTTACAAAAAACTTTTCTGGTATGGGAGCAATCCTCGAAATCCATTACAGACATGCAAAACAAAAACAAAACTTGTTAGCTGTTACTAAGCATAGTACCTCTTTAGCCACTTGCAGTTGATGGACTGGAGGCAATCACTCTCTGGTTCTGATATTTGGCAGTAGCCCGACTTCCCCACTCCTCTGACAACAAAAGGGCCTTCCCAGTTAGGTTTGAATTTTGACGTCGACATGCTACGGAGATGGTGAGTTGATGCTCGCAAGACTAGATCTCCCACCTGTAATTCTCTAGGCTTAACCAAGTTTTCGTAGGCCCTGGACAGTTGCTGAGTGTAGACTTTGAAATTCTCTCTCGCCTTGTCTTTGTGCTTGTCCAGCGCCTCCAGTTGCACATGCCTTGGGTCTGGGATGAGCCCATTGTTAAGAGAAATTCTGGCTGAAGGTACCGCCAGTTCCACTGGTAGGACAACTTTGGTCCCATATACTAGAGAGAAGGGAGTGAACCCTGTTGGCTTTCTTTTCGAAGTACGGTAGGCCCATAACACCATAGGAAACTTCTCATCCCGTGATCCCGGCATGTCTTCTAGCATTTTCTTCAAAATATTTATCAGGGTCTTATTAGTAGCTTCTGCTTGGCCATTGCCCTTCGGGTAGGATATGGTTGAGCTATTATGCACAATCTTATACTTGTCCGTGAGAAGGGCCATCTCTTTGTACAAATTGCTTCCCATTATCTGTTAGGATCACTTTGGGTATACCGAACCTACATATGATATACTCTTTTATAAATTGGGTTACCACTTGGGCGGTGAATCTCCTTAAAGGAATGGCCTCCGCCCATTTGGTGTACAATTATATAGCCACAATGATAAAAGCCTTGCCGTGAGATGCTGGGGCGATCTTTTCCACCAGGTCGAACGCCCATGCGTGGAAGGGATAGGGGGCTTCCAAGCTTTGTAGACTGACGGAGGGAGCGTGCACCATGTTTCCATGCACCTAGCATGCTCTACACTTTTTCACATATCCAATGGAGTCAGCCTCTATGGTCGGCCAGTAGTACCCAGTGTCATCAGTTGATCATACATCTTGGCACCTCCCATGTGGGAGGGCTCATGAGCTTCTTTCAGCACCCTTTCCACTTCCTCTTTGGCTACGCACCTTAGCTCCTTCTCATTGTACCCTTTCCTATATAACTCTCCTTTGACTAAGTAGAAACGGGCTATCCTTTTTCTAAGGTAAATTTCATTTGCTCTCTCGGCGGGCAGCTCCCCATCTTTTAGATATGCTAGGTACGGTTGTCTCCAATCTTCGAAGGCTTCCACGAAGTTAGCCTCTGTTGGCTGGTCAAAATTAGCTTGGCATTTTAAACAACTTTGTTGCAAGTGGGCCACTTCTATGCTCATGGCGGGCCAATAATACCCGCTTCGTTGTAGTCGTCTGTAAAGGGGGATATTCGTATCTCCGCAGTGCTTCTGGTGCATTTCTATTAACCTCTCCTTGGCTTCTTGCTCCCCTACGCACCTTGCCAGAAATCCTCTAGGACTCTTGAAGTAGAGAGTTCCCTGCCGCACATGATAGTTGGCTAACTCTAATATTTTCATTGTCCCTTCCCTGGTTTCAAGTTGCTTCTCTACCAGACGCCTCCAATCTTCCGGGTCGTTACTTGGGAATAAGGACTTTACGGTGGTGGGTACCGTTCTCCGCCTCACTGTGATGGTTTCTTTTGACTCCTCCATGTCCAACTTTTGTGCTATGGTGGCGAGCGCGTCAGGGTGTCTGTTCATCGTTCGCACCTGCCACTCCACAGTTACTTCTAAGAACTGTCCCAACAGTCTTTGGATGATATGTCTGTACGGCGCTAAGTTGGCATGTTTAAGGGAAAATTCTCCATTGACCTGCCTTACTACCATATTGGAATCCCCTAGTATACACAGTACCCTAATCCCTCTTCTGAGTGCTTCCAACATCCCTAGAATGAGGGCTTCATACCCAGCTTCATTATTTGAGCATTTAAAATCTAACTTGAAAGAGAGGGTAATCTTCTCCTTCCCATCTGACAGTATGACGCCGGCCCCACCTGTTCCTTGAGCACTGGAACCATCAAACTCCATAAACCACTTCTTCACCTCCTTCGCCAAGCATGCTTGGAAACTTTCTCCGGGCAGCTCTTCACTAGGTGGTTCGAAAACCCCACTCGGGAAGTGGTCCAGCAGATCTGCTACTGCCTGGCTCTTAATGGCTTTAGGCACTACGCATTTTAGATCGTATTCTGACAAGATCAAAAACCACCTTGCTGCTCGTCCCACGAGTATAGTCTGCACGAGGAGGTACTTGATGGGATCACACTTGGTGACTATGTGAACGGTGAAGGCTAGGAGATAGTGTCTCAACTTCTGGGCTATAAATACCAGCGCCAGGTAGTGCCTCTCAACGCTGGTGTATCTCGATTTTGTTTCGGATATTACTCTTGACAAGTAGTAGACTGTCTTTTCCACTCCTTCATTCTCTTGCTCCAAGAGGGCCCCTATCGACCTCTCTGTAGAAGTAAGGTAGAGCAGCAACGGCGCTCCGACTTCGGGGGGAATCATCGTGGACGGAGAGGCTAGGATTTCTTTAATCTTCTCGAACGCACTCTCTTGCCTCTCTCCCCAAACCCACTTGGCTTAGTAGAGGTGCGAACGGATGAGTTACTTCTTCCAACGCAGGTATAAACCTCCGCAGGTAGGATACCTTTCCCAGGAAGCTCTTAAGTTGTATCTGACTCTTGGGCGGTGGCATCATCACAATGGCTTTCATCTTCTCTACATCCACTTGCACCCCTTGTCTATTTACCACAAAACCTAAGAATTTCCCTGCAGTAACCCCAAAGGCACACTTTGAGGGGTTCATTCTCATCTTATACCGATGACACCTTTCGAATACTCTCCTGAGATCCTGAATATGCTTGTTTTCTTTCCTAGACTTCACCACCAGATTGTCCACATAGAATTCTAGTATATCATGAAATAATTCATGAAAAATTGCCATCATGGTCTGCTGGTACGTGGCTCCCGCGTTCTTCAATCCAAAGGGCATGACTGTATAGTGAAAGTTCCCTAACGGTGTGTGGAAGGAAATCTTCTCTGTGTCGGCGGGATCCATTTTAATCTGGTTATAGCCAACATACCCGTCCATGAAGCTATACATCTCATGTCCCGCGGTAGCATCCACTAAGCTGTCTATGCTGGGTAGTGGGAATTCATCCTTAGGACACGCCCTGTTCAATTCACGAAAATCTACACAGATTCTGATTTGGGTCTTGTCTTTCTTTGCCACTGGCACTATGATGGACAACCATATGGGGTGCTGAATAGGCTTGATGAACCCTGCCGCTAACAACTTCTCCACCTCAGCTTTTATTTTCAAATCAAGGTCTGCTTTATATGTGCGTGTGGCTTGCCTTACCGGAAGGGCATTGGGAAGGATGTTCAATTTATGAGAGCTCACTTCTGCATCTATTCCTGGCATCTCCGTGTACTTCCAAGCAAATACATCAGTGAACTCCTTAAGTAGCTCAATGAGCTCTTCCTTCTGCTTCGGTTCCAGGCACTTGGAGATTAGAATGGGTCTACTCTCTCCCTCTTCTAACCCCAACTTGATTTCCTTTAATTCCTGCAGCTGCTCTTGGGGTCTATCTTGCATGCACTCTGGTGCTTCTTCTAGTTCTTCAACATACTCAACCATATGGGATTCATCAATAATAAAACACTCGGGCGTCGGGTCGATGCTTTCGTCCCAGAACACCACCTGCGCAGACCGTTATAAACGGTAGATGATTTTTCCATCGGGCAAGACCACTTTCTTGCAAGTTCGAGGGGGTCTAGCTACCTCCTCTGCTTTCCTCTTGCCTTTTGCCATATGGGGGATTATCCTCTCCCCTAGACGGTCATGAACGGATTTCTTCTGCGGGACCCTTCCCTCAACTACCTTGATTCATACTAGTTTTCTTGTAGAGACCTTTCTTTCCTCATCTAACTGGATGTAGAAGGAAGCATCTACCAGGTGGGCCTCCTCAACGGCAAAGGGTCTCTGCGTGGCCATGATCACTATCTCTGTACCTCTAATGTTTGCCTTCACGCATTGATGGTAGGTGGAAGTCACTACTCCATGAGTGTGCATCCATACCCTTCCAATGAGTAATTGGTAGCTGGTGTTAGCATTAATAACATGAAATTTAATGTGGGAGGTGAAATTTCCCAACTTATTCCCACATTCACGTATCCAATAGACTGCATTCCGGCGTTGTCGAATTCGGAAATTACTAGCGGTACCGAAACCACCTTCTCCCGGTCAATTCCTGTTTCATATAATGTACTAATGTTAATGGATTCTCCTCCATCCATCAACGCCCTGGGAAATGAGACTCCATTAATTATGGCTGTGACATACAACGGGTGGTTGTGGAAGTAGGGTACCACCCTATCTGCTTCTGAAAACACCACTTCAGAGGTATACTTCTTAATCATACTTCCGATTGGCCCCTACCAATTTAGCGAAGGGTCTCCCCGCTGCTGCACTGCCTCCAAGACTTTCCTCGTAATGGACACCCTCGTGTCGTACTTCACCCCTATCTGGTCGAAAAACCACTTGAACTTGGGGCTCCTCGCTATGGCCTCACATTCAGAATCTAAGTCTACCTCATACGTCTGGGCACTGCAAACATACTCCGCTTCATAGGTCCCTCCCTCGTCTAGAGCGAGGATGACGTTTACCTCACCTTCTGAGAGAGCGACTTCCTGAACTTCCACACTTCCATTTTACTCCTCTTGCTTTCTTTCTAGATCAAGTCTGCTCAATGATAGATTTTCTAACTCCTCGTATAACTGATCGCCACTCTCCCGCTTCACAAGACTTCTTGTAGCTTCTTCATCGTAGGAAACTACCATGTTGGCAGTGCCAAAGTGATGCGCAGGAATTGGGTTCTCGTTAACGTCCACAGGGGGTATATGCAAGGTACCGCTGGCCATCTGCTCACCAATGATCCTTCTCAAGTAGTAACAATCCTTGGTAGAATGCTGGACTCGTTGGTGCAATTTGCAATACTTTGGATTTCCCTTGTCAGTTGCAGTGGGGGTTTCTCCTTTTAGGTGGGGAGGTCCTGCTATGCCTTCTCGCACTAAGGTGCGGTAACAGTCCATAGCCTCAGCTACGCTGCACGGTAGTGGCGGCGGGGCATCTTCCCTAAACTTTCTCTGGTTGCTGGGACTGTCGGTCTTGGCCCTAGAGCCTCCCTTCTTCCCTTTGTTACTCCCGTCCACATAGTTAACCGCTTGCCTCCTCGAAACTTAAAACCTCCCGGGAGTCAGTGAAACTTGTGTCCTCCAACCCAGGGCTCTTGGTTTGATTATCATAGCTATGTTGCTGGCGGCCCTGGTGAATTTTATGAAAGTTCCCTCTCTAGTTTCGTTGATCAAGTGCAGCTTGTACTCTTCTAAGAGTCCTTCCACACATATCTGTAGCAACCTGGCCTCCGCCACATCCTCGTGAACATCTAAGGCCCTCTCGCGAAATTGCTTGATGTAGTGCATCAACTCTTCTCCTGGCTTCGGGACCTCTTGTGCCACGTGCCTCAGTGTAAATTCATCCTCCGCTACAAAAAACTTTTGGAGGAACTGACTGTGCATCTCTTCCCAAGTAGGGACGCTGTTAGGCGCCAAGTGGTAATACCATGTATAAGCCTTCCCAGTTTGAGTTTTAGAGAACTCACTCAACCTCAGGTTCTTATCGCCATCATGTACTCCTAGGTACTCGACGAACCTTTTCACGTGCTCTCTAGGGTTCTCCCCCCTACAGCCAAACTTGATAAATTTTGGTGGAATATACCCCTCAGGGTATGGCTTCTCACTTACTTCCTATGGATAGGGGTCTTGTAACTCCTCGTATAGGTGGGAACCCTCTCTTTTAGAGGAGGAGATGAGCTTCCTCACTTCTTCCATAGTAACAGTCTTAGAGGGTGACTCCTCCAAACACGTGCTTTTAGCAGATGGAGAACCTGTTGGCGCCAGGACCTGCTCCGGTGCCGCCTTCCGAGACGGAATCGTCTCTGCCGGAATCGTAATAGGAGTGGCTACCCCTCCGAAAGGGGTAGCAACAGGTGTCACACAACCTTGACCCAAGCTTGATAGATCCACATTCTTTTGCTTTAAAAAGTCAAAAAACATTGCCATAAGATTCATACCTGCCATTGGAGCCACTGTCGGCGAACTGGTCTGCCCTCCCTGAGGCGCTGGCGCCTTGGCTCCAATAACCACCACTTCTTCCTGAGTAGTCTGGTCAGTGTGAGCTCCATTACTAGATGGAATGTCCTCAAAAACCAACTGCTTAGAGACATTAAAACCTTCTTTGTCCATGGAAGTGAGGATACCTCCCCAGCAGAGTCGCCAAATGTAGGAGGGTAGTGAGACTGGGGTCTATGAATAACTGGAAAGGGTGAGGCGTGATCCACGCCAATGGACGCTGCCTGCAAGGTCTTCAAGGTCTCCTGGTGCAACTTCTGAAGAAAACTTCTCCTTCTGGTAACAATGGAACTCAAGCTTCAACTCACTCCCTGCAAAAAGATGAACTTTCACAGCAAAAATAGTAATTTTCTCAAGGGAAACACCTGAGAGTGATGGCTATCAGTGGGGAGTGAAGGAACAAGGCACTCAGCACTAAGAGAATGAGCAGGGAGAGAATACTAGGTAGGTCTGGTGATATTTTAGCAGAGTAACAGTGCAATTTCTATTGTCCCTCATTGACCTTGCCTAGAGGTCTATTTATACTGGGGCGTTAGGGGTGAGTGGCATTTTTGGGCGCCAAAATTAAGAGAGTTGGTGGGGAACAATGTCTGAAGTGTACCATTTGTCCCTACCTGTGCCAGCCTGCCTGTCCCTTCTGCAGGCTCCACCTGGCGCCGACCAAAGGTAAAAAAGCACATATGTCCCCTAATGGAGACAAAATATCAGATTTAGTAATTATCCTTTGAAACGGTAACTTGTGGTGCAATTTTGCAAATCTTGAGAGAGGAGACCTTAAGGATTCTTTTCCTCTAAAAAATGTTGTTTTTCTTGAGAGGAACCTTGAGGACCCCCTCTTCTGGAAAAGTCATTTTCTTCTAAAGAGTTTATTTCTTGTGCGTAGCCAGCTCTTTGGCTGCTCACTTTACTTGTGCCCAAGTGTGCAGTGTATGTAGTCTCGAGTGACTTTTGGGTCTTCCTACTAGTATTCTCTCAATCCTATAGTGCTAAGTGGTTGAGCTTGCTCAACATACCTTGTCTCTCAGCCGCCAAGCCAAAACTCCCAGGAGGTCCCAACGCGCCTGTTCGAGCCTTGCTTGCTCGACTAGGCAACCTGTACAAGAAAGTAAAGTGTTAGTGCTGTTGTTCATTTAGAGACTGATGTTTCATGATGAGGAGTTGTTCGCGATAGCTACTCCCTCAATGTGAGTTTCTGTCGAAACCCCTGTAGCAGCACTTCTCGAATAACATTTCTGTAGTGACCCTTGCATTGGCGCAGAGCCTTGCAGTAATGCTGACTCTCTCGACTGTCATTACTGTAGTGACCCTTGCAGCAACGCTGACCCTTGCAGTGGTACTTCTTTATTTTGGACTTCTGTGGTGACTCTCGTGGGCACCTCTCGAATGTTATTGATGTAGTGACCCTTGTTATAGTGGCGCTAACGCTTGAAGCGGCGCTGACCCTTGCAGCGGCGCAGACACTTGTAGCGACGCTGGCACTTGGAACGGTGCGGACACTTATAGTGGCGCTGACACTTGCAGCGGTGCCGATACTTGCAGCGACGCTGGTACTTGAAGCGGCGCCGACACTTGCAGCAGCGAGGACACTTAGGGCGGCGCTGACACTTGCTGCGGCGCCGACACTTGAAGCGGCGCTGACCCTGGCAGCGGCGTAGACACTTGCAGTGGCGCTGACACTTGCAGTGGCGCAGACACTTGAAGCGGCGCTGGTACTTGAAGTGGCGCTGACACTTACAACGGTGCGAACACTTACGGCGGTGCTGACATTTGCAGCGGCGCTGGCACTTGAAGCGGCGCCGACCCTTGCAGCGGTGTAAACACTTGCAGCGGCGCAGACACTTGAAGCGGTGCTGGCACTTGGAGCAGCGCCGATACTTACAGCGGCGTTGACCCTTGCAATGGCGCATACACTTGCAACGGCGCTGGCACTTGAAGCGGCGCCGACCCTTGCGACGGCACGGACACTTGCAGCGGTGCTGACACTTGCAGCGACGCCGACCCTTGCAGTGGCGCGGACACTTGCAGCGGCATAGACACTTGCAGCGGCGCTGACACTTGCAGCGGCGCAGACACTTGAAGCGGTGCTGGCACTTGGAGCGGTGCCGATACTTGCAGTGGCGCTGACCCTTGCAATAGCGCAGACACTTGCAACGGTGCTGGCACTTGAAACGGCTCCGACCTTTGCGGCGACGCGAACACTTGCAGCGGCGCTGGCACTTGCAGCGACGCCGACCCCACCAGCAGCGCGGACACTTGAAGCGGCGCCGACCCTTGCAGCGGCGCTGACACTTGCGGTGGCGCTGGTACTTGTAGCGGCGCAGGCACTTGGAGCGGCATAGACACTTGCGGCGGCGCCGACACTTATGGCGGCGCAGGCACTTGCAGCGGCACTGGCACTTGAAGCGGCGCCGACACTTGCGGCGACACTGATACTTGCGGCGGCGCTGGTACTTGTAGAGGCGCAGGCACTTGGAGCGGCGTAGACACTTGCGGCGGAGCCGACACTTACGGCGTCGCAGGCACTTGAAGCGGTGCCGACACTTGCGGCGGCGCTGACACTTGCAGCGGCGCTGATACTTACAGCGACGCAGACACTTGCAGCGGCGCTGGCACTTGCGGTGGCGCTGACCCTTGCAATGGCATAGACACTTGAAGTGGCGCCGGAACTTACAGCGGCGCTGACACTTGAAGTGGTGCTGGATCTTGAAGCGGCGCTGACCCTTACAGCGGCGCTAAACCTTGCCATGGCTTTTGGACTTCTGGGTGACCCTTGCGGGCACCTCTCGGATGTCATTAATAAAAGAAGCATTTTTTATTTTATTTGCTTTTTTATTGATAGACACCCATCTATAGTTGAAGTTAGACGAAATAAAAAAAGTAAAATTTTTACCTGGATAGACCTGTTAAGGCAAAACTCGGCCAGTAGAGGGGTATGAATCTAGCGTAGAAAACACTTATCTACATCGGTCATTGCAGAGCCATTGGCATCCACTGCCTTTAGACCGTGACCTATCAGGTTGTCACTGATCTTCAGCTACTCTAGACGAGAAGCCAATGCATCATCAGACGAGATTAGGATGAATTTTTTGGTGTTTACTCGACCTTTGATCCTCTGAGGCAGCAGTGGTGGATTTCCACTTTTTTGTAGCATCGGCCTTAGAGGTGCCGACGTTCTGCTTGGGCGGTGGAGGAGGAGGTGCACTGAACCCAACTTTCTTCACCAACTTGATAAGGCTTGGTGCAGACATCTCCCACAGTTTGTCTGAAATACCTTCTGGGCGGTCTGCAAAAAATATATTTGAGTCAGAGTAGTAGAGACATTAGAAAATCAGAGGTAAAACTTATGCAAAATAATACTTACGAAGCTCGGCTAGAGCACTCCCCCTAGGCCAGTCTCAAAGAGATAGTAAGGGGTCATCAAATGAACATACTTGATTAGACAACCAAGCTCCCCCTAATCTTGAAGATCTTTGACCTTTTTTAGGTTATCCTGGCTTAATCCAGGGTCAACTTTGGCAGCTAATGACAATTTTCCCCACCTCAGAGTGGTCCTTGGCTCTAGTGATGAAGAGGGAGCACAGGTACCAAATTCCCATGCCCCTGAGATAAAGAAGTACCATGGTTTCCAGTTATGATTTGAGGTCTGGGTGACCAACAACATCTTCTTATCAGACTTCCTAACTAGGAAGTGGTAGTAGCTCGGGTGGTTTTTGGTAGAGGATGGCACATAGCACCATGTGAAGACCCTGACAGGAAGGTCTGAGTGATGAACTACCCTTCAAGTGACGATAACTCCAATTATCACCCTCCAAGCATTGGGGGATAATTACGATGGGGCCAGGTTAATATGGGAAAATATGGCTCTAATTGTTGGATGGATGGGGAGACGGAATCCTGACTTAAACATCTGCTCATATACACAGGTTTCCCCGTATCGACCACCAAAGGCCCTCTCATCCCTCAGAGGTCTCCTAAGCTTGATAGAAGGACTTATGGAATAAAGGTGGCCAAAGGCTAAGAGGTCGTATTCATTAACAGTACTCTCTATCTCGGCTACCTCCGAGGTGTCAACGTCACTCTTATGACCATCATCCTCATCCCTGGCAACGTCAGCCTAGGCAGGCGTAGGAACACTATCAGGGAGTCTCTGAGCGAACTGGGCCCCTATGGAAGCCGACAGGGGAATATCATCAATGGGCGGGGGCATAGCCATGCTCGGCACCACAACTTCAACATCGGAAGAAGTTCGTAAAGAGTTAGCACTGTTGTGCAACGAGGCACCACTTTGGACCTCGACCTGATCAGGGACTTGGTCTTGCCTAATAGAGAAGTCCATGGCCTCTTGGAATGAATCTACAAATATAGGGTATGAGGTAGATGACTCAGACTCAGACATTAGAGAAGGGTCAATTGGATCCTCGGCTGGCTCAGGATAAATCACTTTCAGAGGTGGAGGGAATATATGTCTAAGGGGGAAGGCCTCAGCCCTACGAGATTCCTCTTGGGCTAGTTCTATCTGCCTAATTTTTGCAAAGGTCTTCTCTTTAAGGGAGGGGAAATCCTCTAGAACCTTGTACAAAGGTCTGAGCATAAGAGGAGGATACTACACTTAGGACTCTAAACCATAAACAAAAAACTTGGCACAACCTACGCTAAAGATCAAATGTGGCAATTTGAAAGATTTCTAATCAAGAACAGTCAAGAATATGTCCACCAGAAAACTCATAAGTTCACCAGAAAACTAGAAAACTCACTAGAAAACCTAAGCTACCACAAAAAAAAATGTATGAAATGGAAATAAAGGGCTAAATATGTAAAGACGAGATGAAGATAATACCTGAGGGAGTGCGAGATGAGGAATTAGGAGGATTAGGAACAGAGAAAATTCCTAAAACCCGACAGCGATGGAGCTCTTGAAGAGAGAGAGAGAACACAGAAAACTCAGGCGGGAAAGTGAGAGAAATGAGGAAAAAAGAGAAGGAAAAGGGTTTAAAAACCCAAACCGTGCTGGCACAAATCCCAAGTCCCATCATTGCCTTGGGAGCCCAAAAGTCCATCATTATTGCACTTTCTAAGAACGCAACCGACTTCAGAAATTGACACTTGTTAAGAAAATATTGGCACATAAAGAGATACAACCTCGGACTTACATGCCCCTTTGTCACTTATTCACATAGGTAACTAAGGGCTAGGGGTTGATTGATATGCCTAAAGTGTACCTGATAGCTCGGAGGCACCAACCTCAGCTTGGATGACGACCGAGCTAATAATGACTCAAGACTGGAGATCAGCAATCTCGTTCAGCCTAAGGTCGGCCACAATTGACGTTACTAGTCATCCCTTAATTAGGCAACAACCCAGGTCTACATAACTCATGGGGTCAGTTATCCATCAGGTCGTCCACAGCCGACGTCACATCTACCTCAAACATCAACCTCGACTAGGCATCATCCGAGGCCAATAAGGACTCATAGGTTCAACCACCCTTTAACATCACCATCGACCCTAGACGACATTAAAAGTGCCACATGAGAATCAAAAGCCCTGCAGATTGAGCATCAATTATCAGGACAGCATCAGCCCTGGACGATGTTCCAAATATTTAACCTCGGCTGGCATCCCAACCAAGGTCATCATATAATTCTCAGACAAGTCAGGGGTTGTACCTTTCCAACCTCGTACTCGTGTTTTTGGTTTGATGAATATTAACCTTTTTTTGCCTCTAGGACTTTCTTTGGTGAACTGTAACTCTCCACTGCCTCTTCCCTCTCAAGTGAACAGTGAATGTCCATGGACTCAAAACCAAAAAATACATCATCCTCTCTCAAAGTGTTACTTTCTGTAAAGTGGGAAATTAGGGTTATATCCACATTAGGAAGTGTGCAAAGGGTTGATATTTATAGTAATTACTAGGGAACGTAGGGTTTCCATTTAAGACATCAAAATTCCATAAATACCCCTACAAAAAGGCTTCTAGAACCCTCTAAATTTACTCCTCAAGTTATGACCTAATTAGGCCATGTTGTCATCTCACATAATGACCACTTAAAGGTCCACGTCACCAGACTTCATGGACTTTATCCTTAGGCCTTGGCCTTCCTAGAAATTTTGCGTCCTTTAAGTCTAAGGCCGTGGCCTTACTGCCAGAACACCCTTTATGGTCATGGCCTAAAGTCTTCGATTATGATCTTTACTATTGTCTATAGATTTTGTCCACACTAGTGACCTTTAAAATATAACTCTCTTCTAGATGTGGCTCGTTATATGACCACGACCTTATATTGTTTTTGGTCTTACACCCCCATCCTCAAACTCATGCCGTTCCCCCTGTTATGCCACCATCTCTTATTATTGTGGCCAAATAACTTCTTAGAGTCATGACTCTAGGACTAGGGGTAATTAAAACTTACCCTCGAGGGAGAAACATTTTTGGTACTTATTCCCTTAAACTCATTAAAGATCAATCCTTGTCAAGGACGGGTTGAGAAAGATCATCCCTGAAATAAAACTCATCGACCTTAACTCGCTAGAGGAGGGTCATCACTAAAGAATTGAATATTACTAGGAGGGTCTGAGCCAACTTGACTATGTTTTCAGGATGCAAATGAGTCATATTGGGATTTCATGGAGATTATGGGGTATGGAGAGATATAAATCCTAGTAGGAGGTCTGAATACTTGCGCCGTTGAGATCATACACCTAATAACCATGGTAAAGTCATGTTCAGCTTCATACATTGTCTTATCTTTAGGTCATGATTTTTTCTATCTTTGTAAGTCGGGATCATTACTGCCTATATGGTATTAAGAATGAGGACTAAGGGGAAGGAAGTGAAGACCATACATTAACTGAATAGTGACTTAATGAAGGAGAGAGATCTTTAAAAGGTTGTTGATCTAGCTCTTCGAACTACACTTATTGATCTAGATAAAGAGAAAAAAGAGAAGAAAACTATTGTCATTGCTAAGGCTACTGCTGAATTAGAGGCTACTCATCTTTTGACAGAGAATACAGAGGTGAATAAGTGTTTAGAGGACAACAAACTCAAATAAGCAAATAAGGACAACAAACTCAAATGATCAGTTCAGGCCCAAAGGTCTCAATCACCCTTCCTTCGGCTCAGGTAACTCAAATCGTTATTGAAATCTTCATATATGTGGCTACTAAAGTTTAATCAATTCTGAATAGGTATAAATATCTTTGAAATTGGGTTAAAGTCGATCGTCCTGATGTGGTCTTATCCCATTATGACCTGACCAACTATGAGGGGTATGATGGGGACCCTATGCCTTCTCCCTCATTCCAAGATCTGATTGTCTTTGAAATGTTCCAAGGGATGATCATTGATCCTTGTTCACCATTTGGATCATCAAATGATAAAGACCCCGCACTTGTTATGCATGAGGAACTAGGTGGTCTTTTGTTGGCTCCCCCTTCCCCTGCCCCTTAATTGTTTTATCTTTGTTTAATCTGAGCATTTTATTTATTTGATAAATTTAAACAATATCTGTAATGTTTTTGGACCATTGTAACTTATGTTGGATGAATTGAATGAATGGTTTTCCTTTGTTATTTTTTCTTCTTTTTTTTTTCTATGTATGATTGAATGGTATGGTTTCTCTTTTGACATTTGTGAATGAATGACCATTTGTTACGTACTGAGGTAACATTTTTCTAGATTGAGGCATTTGGTTGACCGACCATTAGTAAGTCAAATAATTTTTAAAGGATGACTAGTCTGAGGTGTTTTAGTTGACTAAGTATCAACAAGTCAAATAATTTCCAAAGGATGACTAGGTTGAGGTGTTCGATTAATCAACCGTTAGTAGGTCAAATAATTTTTTGAGGATGAAAAAGATGAGGCGTACGGTTAACCAACCATTAGTAAGTCAACTAACTCAATAAGTCAGTTAGTTTTTAAGGGTGACTAGGCTAACGTGTTCGATTAACCGTGCACTAATAAGTTAAGTAACCCAATAATTTAGTTAATATTTGAAGGGTAGCTAGGCTAAGGAATTTGGTTAATTGTTCGCCAGTAAATCAAATAACACTCTCGATATTTTTTAAGGGTTATTGATTGATTAGTTTTGAAATTAAAAGGCCTTAAAAAATGTTTGAGAATTATTGGTATATCATTCCCTTCAAAGACGATTAACTGAATGATTGGGCTTTTCCCTTTTGACTTATGAGTGTTGGATATATCTTATTCCTCATATATTGGATCACGTCAATCAGATGGATTAAATTTGATGGGGTCGAACAAATAGCTTGATGATCAGCTAAAATTGTATGGGACTTTTAGGGCCATAAGAGGCATCTGAGATGTTATTCGCTGTTAAGATTTCGTACCATTGTGAATTCAAAAGAAAGCATCTATAATACCATCCTGTCTTTAGTTTTCATCCGACCATTTTATTGGTGTTACTGTTTAATTAAGCATTTTTCAAAAAAACTTGGTGGGTAAATATGTGAACATAATCTTGAAAGGAACTGCACATTTTATCAAAATGATAGTTTCAATACAAGGAGTGCTTTGATGAATGAAAAAAAAATAATGTATGATTACATTGATAAGAAAATAAATAAACTAAGTTTTATATTGTGTTCTTGTTTCTTAACTATTCACTTATAGTAGGTTTTTAGACTATCCACTTTCCATGGTCGTGGGAGCATTCTTCCTTCCTAATTTTTCAGCACAAATGTTCCTGGACAAACAACACGAGTAACGATGTGCCAATAATCCATGGCTAGGAATTTTTGGTTGACTGCATCATTTTCCAAAGAATGAGATCGCCCAATTTGAACATACGGCTCCTTACTTGCCAATAGCAGTATCGACGGGCTTTTGGGGCATGGTAGCCATTTTTATGAACATTGTTTACTTTTTCACTTATAGGGTGTCTGCACTAGCATTTATCAATTCATAATTCTCATCACGTTCCAAGATGTATACCCTAAGAGTCGACAGTTCAAGTTGGACTAGTACAATTGCTTATGTGACACAAGTGAGAGTGAATAGTGTTGCTCAATGGGTCCTAAGTGATCATTTAGTTTGATTATAGACTTGACAGAAAAATCCTTTTTAATTCTCTAGATCTATGTTCTAGTTAGTACAATATTGTGTGGTCGGATAACCTTTACATGACTGTTACACCTAATGTGTCAAGGAGAAGAGAAAACGTTTTTTTCTTATGAACTAATAACACAAATTGTCAATATGAATGTTTTCAAACTACCTTTTGTTGTTAGTGATTATGGTATAGGGGACTCTATACTAGCTTACGATGAATTTTCATATAAAGGAATGGAACTTCTGATTGGTAATACATACTTGTGGTTCATCTTCCACCCATTTAGTGAAGTAATCCATGGCCATTAAAGGAACTTAAATTGTCTTTTTTCGATTGGGAATGGTTTTTGAATGTCCATTTCCCACGAAACAAATGGCTATAGAGATATGATAGTTGAGTTCTTCGATGGGTAGATTAATGAAATATGTTGTGCATTATGAACTTAAAAACTTTTGATCATATCTTCTTCACTTTTGAATTATCATTTGTAAGTTCCCCATCTCTAATGTACTACACAAACTTAAAAATATTTGATTTCTCAATAAAGGGATTACCTTCATCTGAAGATGCTAATCTAGGTAAGTGATACTCCTTTCTGTTATCCTATCTTGCTATGTGGAAGATATGGTTGTTATCTTCTTTTCCTTTGCTTCATATTCCCCCATTGGCTTGTTGGCGATCCCCTTCAAGTCGTTAAAAAAATTCTTCCTTGTTAGCCTTGACAAACAATATTAGTCACATTCTGGCGATCAGTGCCTCATACTTAGCTTATTATTGAATGCTTGGAAATAAAGCCTCAGGGAGTATTATGCGCTTGAATCATACGAAGTATTAAGGATGAGTCCCACTCCTTTTCCAATCATAATGGTTCAATTATCCACATGGACATCCTAATTTGGTTATTGGGCATTTAGCCTATGGATGGACTCGATGTCTTCTATGCTGGTAAATTCTTTCAGGAAATTTTGCAATGACTTTTCCCTTCAGTGATACTCATGGATTATATTGGAGGTCAAACTCCCCAATTCCACTTTCTAATTTGTTATATGACTGAAGACCTCACGTGTTTGAGGAACCTTTATGAGGGGGTGGTTATTGGGAATGAATATATTTTGGGCCTAAAAATATAGCCTCAGCATTCGGGTGGGAACTATGAGTGAGAATGATATCTTTTCGATATTGGGAGTAACTAGACTCCGCCCCTTTGAATTCTCTACTCACATAATACATCAACTAATGTATCCTGTTGTTATCTTTTGATAAGGGTTGAGTTAGAGGCCGGGGATGAAATGACCAAATAAATGTACAACTCCTCACCTAGATTGTCTTAAAGAGGAGTGATGCTTCAGCTAGGTACGTCTTTAGATCTTAGTAGGCTTATTCACACTTGCCATCTAGGCAAAAGCTTATTTAGTGTTAAGAGGAATGACAAACCTTTGCCCATCGCTCTACTGACAAACCTGTTTGGAGTTTCGACTAGCCTGGCCAATGATTGTACCTTCTTAATGGTCTTGGGGCTTCTTATGTTAAACATTATTGGGATCTTCTCAGGGTTTGCCTTTATCCCTTGCAAGTAACCATGGAACCCAAAAACTTCCCAAAAGCACATTTTTTTGGGTTCATCTTCATCCAATACTTATTGAGGATTGAAAACATCCCCTCCAGGTCATTGATATTTCATTCTTGCTTCAAAATCTTAACTAACATGTCATCAACATACACCACCATAGTTATCCCTATCTATGTTGTTTTGATGTTTTTTATCCCATTGGGCATTACCTTGCAGTAATAACTTTTGTAGTCGGTTATGAACAATATGTTCTCCTCATTAATTGGGTGCATTCATATCAAATTTATCTAGAGTACACATCCATGAAGGATAGAATCTCATGACAAGTTGTTGCATTAATCAGTGCTTTAATTTTAGGAAGTGGGTTGTAACATTTCGGTCAGGCTTCGCTCATGCCTGAATAGTCCATGCATAGCCTCCATTTTCTCTTAGGCTTTCTCACCATCATAACATTCGATAATCATTAGGGGAACTTGACTTACCCAACTATTTCAATGCCTAGTAGCTTTTCCACTTCAGTTTGTGTTACATTCTTCCTTTATGGGGTGAAGGCCATCTTCTTTAACTTTATAGGGCATCTTTCTAGATTAACTTTCAAACGCGAGTCATCACTGAGGAATTTATGCTCGACATATATTCATTATTCCATGCAAATGTGTCATGGTGCTTTGTAAAAAGTCATTAGCTATTTTCTCACATGGTCGGTCAAGAAATATCCCACTTACACCACCCATTCTTCCCGTGTATCATACAACCTAATTAAGATCATATCCTCAACTGATGATCCACTAGTCCATTCTTCTCTTGGATTTAAACCATTGATGTGGAATGATTATCGTTATTTTTTAATGATATGAAATAACAACTCCTAGCACAATACTAGTTTTCACATACTGTTCTCATTCCGTTCGGTGTTAGTAACCAAAGGGTTAGGGATTTGATTGAGCGCATCCAATTAGCTCAATGTTGTTCATCGTACCAAGATGTTATATATTAATGTTGATCTTCCTATAAAAAATTTAACTTGTAGTGTGGTGGAATTTTGGTTTTTCCCCATGGTGAGGGTAGGCCAATCGCTCCTTTGGGGTACACTTATTCGCCTGAGAAACGTAAAAGTGGTTATTCCATTGGCTTCAATCAAAATACTTCTAACAACATTACTTCTACAAAATCATATTATATGATGTCTATTAATCTACCTATATCCAGTATAATTATCGATCTATTTGGATATGAGAGATTCGATTAAAAGTGGGTCATTATGTGGTGCGATCAAGTAATGATAGTTCTTTGGGGTAAATATTATAGTTCCCTAAATTTCAAGGGGCATGTCCATGTATACTTTCACCATTTACTATTTTGGTCCCTTGAAGGCCTTCTGTGCATAAGAAAATTCTTCTTAAATCGTGAACCCCTTGATATCATGCCAATTCATTGAACTCTTTTTATGTCTTTTAACTTCTTTTGGCCTTTCTTATCTGCGATCACACTCCCCTAACTCACTCTGGTGACGATTACCTTTCCTTCTATTAGTTCGGTCATCTTCACTTTCATCTCTTCATTCCAAGAACTCCTTAAAATGTCCTCTGTAGACTATTGAATCTATTTTGTTCTTTAAGGGGAGACAGTCATGCATATCATGCTTATAGTCTTGATATAAGTTAGATATCCTTTTGGATGGTCGATTTTGTAACACCCCGCCCGCCCGGGGAGAGCGAACAGAGCGCTAATGCGATAAAATAAATCCAAATCCACAAGTGACAATGTATAGAGCATCTAAATAAACCCACAATAATATAAATCCACTAATCTCAATTCTTCAAATACAACAAGTCTCTCGAATAAATACAACATCTAACTCAAAAAATAAAATACAAATCTCAAAATCTCTATACATCAAAATAATACAAATCTTTCCCAAACAATCCTCGCTAAAATCAATCTCCATAGCGCCCCAAAATCCGCACTAACCTTCCACTAAAAGAAAATATGGGGAAGTACACAATACGACAGGAATTATGCTCAACAAATATGGATTAGCAACGAATAAAACGTAACAACACGAGTACGAATATTCAAATCAAAATGCAAATCTCAAAGCATTTATCAATATAATTTCTCAACAACACTTTAACAGGGTCACCAGGCCTCACCACATCCGTATATGCTTTATCAAGCCATAGCCCGGAAAACAAGAATTTTGGCGGGTGCCCAACATCCATGCCATATTAAAATCTCATGACAACGTGCTCATCCAATATAATGATACCACATGAATCAAAATAATTTCAACAATTATTTTCCAGATTTCAATGAATTTATCAATTCAAATATGAGTTAAATTAACAAGAGTACAAAGAGAATGACACTCGCGAGATTTAAGGAGCATATTGTGTAAAACCCCATACCTCAAACCATGATGAGAAACCAAGGATCACATCCTCAAGATCAACACAAAATACCTACAAAATCTCCTCCAAGAACCTCCAAAAAAATAGCCCCAAGAACTCCTCTAATCTAAGGTTGGAACTCACAAATCTCAAGGGCTAATGTGTATATAAAAAGAGAGGAATATAAAATATATTTGCTACCAAAAGTTGTGCCAAAAGTAGGTTAAAAGTGTTTCCCACGACTTCCTTTTATAATGCAAAGAAATGAAGAGTTGGAATCCAAAAGACTCCTTTAAATAAGGCAAATAAATGAAGAGTTGGAAGTCAAAACAACTCCAAGAGTTAAAAACATTTAAAAATTATTTTAAAATCCGTTTTAACTCCGTTTTGGAAACCGTTTGAAATTCTCGCCTTTAAAAATAATAACCAACATATTTGAGCAATAAAAATAATTTTATCAAAAACTTTATTTTTCCTCTTTATTTTGAAAATACCCCAAAAATTACGCGGGTTATTACAGATTTATCATCTTGTTTGAACAATTGGACATTTTTTAGTTTGTTATATTTGACAGGACCCACCCACCATCATATTGACTAGAATAAACTAATCAAACCTTGTTCGATCTCTTGCAGTGTTTACCTTAGGGGCTTGTCTTTTCTTGGCCCATCCATATCCTATAATTCTCTCTTGTGCCTCGTCTTTCCCCTGAGGATGAAGACAACTATTTATGTATTTTTAGCATGAATGTTCTTTTTCACTTTTAAAATCATTCTAGTTATATTAGTTGGAGGTCTCTTGGACAGAGAGTAAATGGTATCATTAAAGAGTCCTCGTTAGAATATTGACACACCCACATGCTCATCTAAATGGTCAAATCAAAGAATCTTGTATTGAACAAATTGACAAACTCCCTCAAGGATTCATCTTTGGTTTAGAGGACATTGAATAGGTAGTTGATAATCTTTTAGTAGAGTTTGATACCAATGAAATGCCGGATAAAGAAATGGATAAGTTATCTTATGTAGGAAATTGAGTTTGAAGGTAGTTGATTGATCGAACCTCTCAGTGTGGTGGCGAAGGCTCTACACCTGATTGGGTGTGGTCTACCTAATAAATCCATGTACGCCTTGTAGTTATCTATATCGTCCACTGAATCAATCCTTTTAAATATTGATTCTCTTTGGATAGTAGAGGAGAGTGATGCTGGAGGAGGGGTTAGGAACCTAGTATCTTCATTCTGATCAATAGGGACATCTTAGTCGACTTTATAGTCATGATATTGAGGGGGTTAGGTTAAACCCTAATTAAGAGGTGGTATAGTTGCACCTGGAGGGCCTATTATTTCTCTATAAGGCCGTTTATGGCCTCTAAACTGATGTCTATTCATGAGCTTGGAACTCGTTGTTCCCACATATAACGCCAATTATGTTGATGTGAAAATTGGAAGACACATGACACAGATACAAGTATTATAAATTCAAATAGTTAACATGGTAGAGAAGTCTTCTGGTATACATGATCGTAGGCCTCAAGTGGATGAGAAGTTGGATGATGATGGGAAAAGTTTTGAATGCCAAGGTTTTGGTCATTTAGAACGTGAGTGTCCTACTAGGTTGATGAGGAAAAGTAATGAAAATAAGTCTATTAGTGCCACCATTAGAGATAGTGACACTGACTCAATTAATGAGTCTCCCATTGAATTCAACTTTACTATGTTCACTATTATTGAGGTTATGGGCGGTCCTCAAAACTCACTTAATGTAAAATAGGCTGAGAAGATGGCGTTGAGTTTAAAATTTTTGAGATAAAATTGCATAGAAGAGGAAAAGAGTTATGCTGATAAGATAAAAGAACAACTACAAAAGAAGTTCAATGAACTTCATAAGTCGTGTCAAGGTATGGATAAGGTGAATGAAAAGAGTACTAAGAAACTTAGTTTGTGTGAGAGTGAGATAAGTTCTTTGAGTGAGATAAGTACTAATTGCTTTAAGGTAAAGGATAAAAAAGATACTCTCATTGAGAAGTTGAAATCGAGGGAAAAAGAGACTGAGCTCTTGTTTGAAAAAGTTATTACCTTGAGGATGGCTCTCCTTGACTCATCGTGTTCACGTAAGGTGCAAGAGTCATAACATGAGAAGCTTAAGAAATACTTTTTAAATTCTAAGAAGGTAAAATTTGATCTCGAAGTATGTTATGAGAAGTTATAGAAGATGATCCTTGAACCATCTCAATACTCAAAGGACAAAAGGGATCTTAACTATAATGGAGTGCTAGTGTCTAAGCTAAATAAAGGTATCATGCATGTCTAAGGATCAAAACACAAACATCCTTCACCCTTTTGAGAAATTCTCCTAAACTGAAGAAGGTGGATCCTCTATAAACCTATGTCTATACCCATTGAAATAGAGAGCCTCACCATAGAGACTATTGCCACCGTCTTGGGCAAAGTAGGTATATTACTCCATGTTTGAACAAAGATTTTTACGATATCCAAGAACATGTTGACAACAGGGTTTGAACATCCTAAATGATTATGTGAGAATTAAAAAGGATGACCATTTCCCTATTTAGTACTCTAAGTTAAGAAGAAGAAAAAGAATAGTAAAAAAAAGAAGAAGATAACAACAGTGGTGTATGAGGGTGTCGACTATCGTCCATCTCACCCTTCCGAGTTAGTCGTCGATATCAACTGTAGGTTAGGATTGTGTTTGTAATGTTCATTCCACGTTATGCTTCCTAAAGTGTATTATTTTTTTGGTTTTATATTTTTTTGAAAAATATATAAATATTTTTGTTTTTAAATTTTTTTTGAGAAAAAACAAAAGGATTTTATTTATTTATGAAAATCATAAAAACCCCAAAAGAAATATATTTTTTTGATTTTTTTCCATTTATGAATCCAATGATAGAGGATGTTGGAACAGTGTCATGTGACCTATTTCCTTTTTTTAAGCCTTTAGAATTTCGAAGGATAGTATGAGCTTGTAAGAGAGTAGTCTAATTTTGTGGAAATATCGAATTTTAGCACGTGTTTGACTTGAGCAACTTCGGTTGCTCCTACGTATCCGTTACACTTGGAATCAAAGTCAACGTAGTTCGTGGGTTCGTACTATTCACCGAAAAACTCATTATGGTGGAAATCGAGAGGTGAAAGGTGGAGAAACTCATCTCCAAAACTCTTTTCTAAAACTCTCTCTAAAAACTCATAAGACAAGAAATCACTCTTCTCTCCCAAGAAGATATTTTTTTCCAAATGTATGGGGGTAACGCTTATTTATAGCAAAACCAACCAAGTGGGTCGCCACATGTCAAATAACCCGTGGTGACACATGTCCTTTTTTAAGTGGTATGTGTCCCATAACATATGTCAAAACTCCCAGTACTAGAATATTGTCTAGTTAATACGTAAATAATACACAAATACGCGTGATATGTCCCATGCGCATAATAATACTCCAGTCGCATAAACACATGGAATTTTGTCAATTTTAATCATCTATAATCTCATTTAATAATTTAATGAGAGGCTTATCATTAAGCCCCTCCTACATTTCCCCCCTCGTACATATAGTTGATATATTGATAAATGTCTGAAATATATCGACTTTATGTACGAAACAACTTTAGTCAGTTTTCATATGTTCGATCGACCTGTGGATCGTGGGTAATAATCTCATATCTCATTTCATCTTGATGATATACTTTTACCTCATATCTCACATTTTATGATATAATGCAATCTCATATTTCATATCTTAAATCTCATTTTAAGGCTTTGATCTCATAGGTTATTCCGAAGGACCTCGTTATCATTGTTTTCATACTATAAGCGTTGCCCCCATTCCTACTTAAATGAAAATACATTCATGATTTTATTATGATTGTTTGTAACTTTGCTTTGGTAAAAAGTATTATCATGGACATATAATAACTACTTCAGCATTCTCTTTTATCATTCTCAACCAAGCTTGGTGGAAGTATTATTATGGTTTACATAATAACTACTTCGTCATTCTCATGTTTGGTGGAAGTATTATTATGGTTTTCATAATAACTACTTCATCGTTCTCTTTTATCATTCTCAGCTAAGCTTGGTGAAAGTATTATTACGGTTTACATAATAAGTACTTCATTTCCCTTGATGAATCTTTTAGTGCATGCACATGTTTTTTGACTTCTTTTAATCACTATGAGGTTTCTTGTGCATGTACGTATTATTGACTCGATCAAATTACTACTCTTTAATGTTTTTCGCAAACTCACTCCTACAAGGTGACATAATGATGAACACACACTTGTTAGGATTTTTCGTAAACTCCACCGTTAAAGGTGACTTAACAATAAAAACACACTTGTTAAGTTTTTTCGCAAACTCCACCGTTAGAGGTGACTTAACAATGAAAACACACTTGTTAAGGTTTTTCGCAAACTCCACCATTATAGGTGACTTAACAATAAAAACACATTTATTAAGATTTTTCTTCCACCATTAGAGTTGACTTAACAATGAAAACACACTTGTTAAGGTTTTTCGCAAACTCCACCGTTAGAGGTGACTTAACAATGAAAACACAGTTTATTAAGATTTTTCGTAAACTCCACCTATATCGATGACTTAACGATGAAAACACTTGTTAAGATTTTTCTTAAACTCTACCTATATCGGTGACTTAATAATGAAAACACTTGTTAAGATTTTTCGTAAACTCCTCCTATATCGGTGACTTAATAATGAAAAAACTTGTTAAGATTTTTCATAAACTCCACCTATATCGGTGACACCCATAACAGTGACTTAACAATGAAAACACTTGTTAAGATTGTTTGTAAACTCCACTTATAACGGTGACTTAACAATGAAAACACTTGTTAAGATTTTTGTAAAACTCCACCAATAACGGTGACACCCATAATGGTGACTTAACAATGAAAAAACTTGTTAAGATTTTTCGTAAACTCCACCTATAACGGTGACTTAACAATGAAAACACTTGTTAAGATTTTTCGTAAACTCCACCTATAACGGTGACTTGACAATGAAAACACTTGTTAAGATTTTTTTGTTTAAACTCCACCAGTAACAGTGACTTAACAATGAAAACACTTGTTAAGATTTTTTGTAAAACTCCACCAATAACGGTGAGTTAACAATGAAAACACTTGTTAAGATTTTTATAAAAATCCACCAATAACGGTGACTTAACAATGAAAAGACTTGTTAAGATTTTTCGTTTGAACTCCACCAGTAACGGTGACTTAACAATGAAAACACTTGTTAAGATTTTTGTAAAACTCCACCTATAATGACGACTTAACAATGAAAACACTTGTTTAAGATTTTTGTAAAACTCCACCAATAACGGTGACTTAACAATGAAAACACTTGTTAAGATTTTTGTAAAACTCAACCAATAATGATGAAACCCATAACGGTGACTTAACAATAATAACCACTTGTTAATATTTTTCGTTAAACTCCACCAGTAACAGTGACTTAACAATGAAAACACTTGTTAAGATTTTCATAAAACTCCACCAATAACGGTAACACCTGTAACGGTGACTTAACAATAATAACTACTTATTAATATTTTTCGTTTAAGCTCATTCTTTTGTATCACTTTTTCAGGATGGGATCCCATTCCTGTCGAATGAGAAACCGAGCGTGGTCCTTCGTCTGTTTGCATTGATGACCAACTTCTTCGGATGATTCAAGTCACAATGACTGTGGTTCAACCACTTACTAATTTCATCGGTTTATTTCTTTGGAATATAATACACTTCTGAAGAAGACTTACCATAATACTCGCGAAGTTCTTGTAATATGATGTCATATCTGAAGGATGACTACGACTTTGTCAATCTCTGAGTGACAACTATTTAATCTGTCTAAACTCTTTGCGAAAGAAGTTGAAGAAGCTTTTTGTATTGGACTTCTTAGATGTTACTATACTCTAAAGTTTCATCAATCTAACCTTGTCGCGGAGGATGTTGAAGAAGCTTTACACTACAAGCTATGTTACATCATAATATCCATTTTCCCCCTTTATTTTATTATATCTTAAGATAAAATAAAATAAAATAGATTACATATATCATTTACAACTCCCACCCGAAAAAAAGAATGAAAGCAACCTAATTATTACATTTCATGGGATGTATCTCAAACTGCCATGTCTTTGAACAATGACTTGATATTTGTGTCGCTCAATATCTGCTCATTCAGAAGCTTTTGCAAAATAATATCTTCCTGACCCAATTATACAGTATTGCAAATGTTAGTAAAACTCAGTAAATATCCAGTACAATTCTCACTATGCCCCCTTTATTTTCTTTTATTTGATGTAATAAAATATAAGTTAAATAAAGTCCGGGGACATTTGTGTAATTAATCATAACCCCCCACACTCATAGGTGTATCATGCACAATTTAATGTCGTTTAAGCACACTTCCTATCGAACCCAAGAGTGTGTAAAATGTCAAGGTGAATTCTAAATTGTGAAACATACTCAAGTTGTTTCGTAAATGATTCATAATGTATGCATATGATGTACAAATATACATTATTATTTTCAAATGTCATAAAAACCCTCGAAGCTTCAATATGCTTCCTCTATCTCAAGATAAATCTATATACCTAGATTTAATGCTTTTATAAGTCGTCTCAAATCATCAGCGTAACTCACTGAATTATCATATCAATTTGTGTAGTACCATATATCAAAATAATTATTTTCTCATAGTGAAAGAAAATCAACTATGCATGCATTCTTGCGTGGTTGTCGTGCTCGAATTTTAAACATATTGTCACAAGGTACTATGTATCTCATACACCTCACAAGATCACTCGGTTTGTTATGGACAACTTACTTATGATTTTCATAATCGAGGTGTCGAATACTTTCAAGTTTGTCAGTACATTCTCTTTTCAAATATCGTGATATAAAACATATCAATAATCAACATATTTTTCTACCGTGCTTCGTAATCAAGAGAAAAATGAAGAATGCTCAATAAATTTCTAAGAGAAATAATTTATTTAATTTTTTATATCCTCCACACTATTATGCCTCTACTTAATTTTATTAATCATAATTAAAATAAAATAAATTCATTTGTTCTATAATATCATTCTTATATTGCAAATATTTCAAAATATTTAGAACACCTTGTAAAATGTTTGTGGACATCACACATTTTTTTTAAATGAAAAATATATTATATGTATGCGTATATTTTCTGCCACATAATTCTATGTAGGTGTCTTAATAAAATCTATTACTGTTCCCATCCCTTCATAATATGTGAATGTTTAAGCAAGACCCAACTTATATGCACATACAGTGTGCCAATCTTCTCAAGTCTACAGACCCATGGTTTTAAAGGCAGGTCCATTTGACAAAAAAATGTGATCCAAGGTTTGTTTGATTTCAAAAATCAGTCAGAGAACATCAATGGTTCGTCTACTCGAGGTCCGGGACAAAACAACGCTGTCCTTGGAGAAAAATAGATCTTGACCGAAATGTTTTTGTTAATGGTGCGACGAGGTGTAACAATGGTGTGCCGGAAACACCCAATCCATGGTGACTTGTTCAAAAGGAAAAAAAATAACAAGCACAAGACTCCAACCAAACTAGATGACAAGAACAAAAAAGAATGTACACCACAAGAGCCATCTGGAAACCAACACAAAACCACCAAACACAAACACCATCTCAGCCAAGAGGAAACCCCTTGTGAAACAAATACCTCCATCACTATTACACATGATCAAATTGGAGTGTGTGTCCATCCATTTGAAGTAAGGTACGTGGATCGTGGTTTCTCGGAGCAAGCTCCGTCGATTTGAAGCTCGAATTTCTATAAATAGGTGTTATTGTCATGATGGGTCTGTTTTAATTCTCAAAAAATGATTCCCAAAATCTCATGGTGGTTCTATTAACCATTACTCAAAGGTGAATGGGTTTTTATAGGCCTGGTGGTTGTATAAAAATGGGTTTTAATTCTCAACCATTGCTTAAAAATAGGTTGGAGTTAAAGACATCCGTTGAAACACGAGAGTAAAGGCGAAAAAATGAACCCCGGATTTTGATCCATTTTATAATATAAATTTGTATAAATCAGCTGAGACAGGTCCATTAGCATGTATAAAAACTTATTGCCTTCTTTTTTTTAAAAATCTTTTCATACATATGAAAATCTCATCTCACAATGTTAATTCCTTGAGTCCTGCGCCTATGTGCAGACATCTGGTTTGAGCTGTGTAAGAGCATGTCCAATGGTGGACATGAACGAATGCTATAATTGCAAATCGAAAAGTCAGTTTTGCTTTCATTCCCTACAGTGGTGAATGAAGAGAAATTTGTATGCCAAATTCTTACGAACTTATATTGTTCGTAGGAAATGATAAAAAATTTCTTACGAACAATATAAGTTCGTAGGAATATATAAAAACTCAGAAAAAATACTTCCTACGAACTTCATTTGTTCGTAGGAGTTCCAACGAACTTTAGAAGTTCGTAGGAAATTCCTACGAACAAATAAAGTTTGCAAATTCAGTAGGCAAATGGTAACTTTGTAAAACCCCTACCATTTCTATTGCTGAATTTGTTAATTTGAGTACACCATTGCAGACCTACCGATTTGTAAAGTTACCATGTACTTCGTTTTTTAGCATCACCACTACGGATGCTCTAAGTCTGTACACCTCCTATTGATTGACTTGTAAAAGCATTATAAAAACTCTTTTTTTTCCACTGTGTATTGTTCTCTATTTTGTCAGAGAGCTTTGGGTTATTATATTAAAGCACACGTTTTAGCTGTAAATAAAGATATAAAGGGGGATCTATTTTCTGATCAATTAATGACACTTACCCACTACCCATGTGGCTACTCACTACGAATGTGGCCTTCTCTCAGTGTGTATGATCAAAATATTCATTTAATAAGAAATCTACTGAGGCTTCGTCATCAACCCTCAACTTCAAATCTTTCTTTCAAGTTTCCAATGCTTGGTCTATCCTACTCGTAGGAATACTTTTTTTAGAAGAATAAATTTATAGACGTGGGTCTTTCTGACAACTATCTACTATATAATACTACCATCAAAGCTTTAGGCAGAAACTCACGGTAGTGTGCAACTTGATATTTGTTTTCTTGTATAATCATTTTCATGGACGCATTTTCAACATCATTAACCCGTTATTAACATATAATCTACTAATCTCAATTTATGGCATGAAATATATATTGTTTAACATGCAGCGTATTCTCATTAAGCATGACTATGAATCATATCTATGCAATATGTAAATCAAATGGCCTCTTCTAAAGATTAATACAAGCCATGAAATTTTATCAAAGCTTACTAAAGAGATTATATTTGAAGGAGAGAGGTTCAAGTTCTTATCTGAAATGGCATGATGTGAGTATCTTTCATGTTCACGAGAAAAAAAGCTTCCTTAACAACACTTTTCTTCATTTCCATCGAGTTTTTTGTGTGCGAATGAGATGTTACATAATAAGAATCACGAATACCTCCCCACCTGAGTCGCCAAATGTAAGAGAGTAGTCTAATTTTGGGGAAATATCGGATTTTAGCACGTGTTTTCCTTGAGCAACTTCGGTTGCGCCTATGTATCCGTTACACTCGGAATCAAAGTCAGCATAGTTCGTGGGTTCATACTATTCCCCGGAAAACTCGTTATGGTGGAACTCGAGAGGTGCAAGGTGGATAAACTCATCTCAAAAACTCTTTTCCAAAACACTTTTATAAAACTCTCTCTAAAAACTCATAAGACAAGAAATCACTCTTCTCTCCCAAGAAGATCTTTTTTTTCAAATGTATGGGGGTGAGGCTTATTTATAGTAAAACCAATCCAAGTGGGTCGCCACATGTCAAATAACCCGGGGTGACACATGTCCTATTTTAAGTGGCATGTGTCCCATAACATATGTCAAAACTCTCAATACTAGAATATTGTCTAGTTAATACGTAATAATACACAAATACGCGTGATATGTCCGACACGCATAATAATACTCCAGTCGCATAAACACATGGACTTTTGTCAATTTTAATCATCTCTAATCTATTTAATAATTTAATGAGAGGCTTATCATTAAGCCCCTCCTACAGATCTTATAATAGATTTCATTTAATCATTATCTTTGGAGTCATCTTGGAAACACCATGTAGCAATTATGTAATAGTACTTGCCATATCACACACACATACAATTTGTAATAGGATGTGTCACCGATCCAGATTTTATGCAACACAATCTTACTCAATTTGATCATGTTTTTTTCGCTATATTTTTGGGATGTGCTTGTAAAAACCATTACTTGTGAGGTTAATTAATATATGATGAGAAAATCTTTGCAATGTTCTTGTAATACATGCTTTACATTCCATAGGTTTATTTCTATTGGATTTATTTAGCAATAAACACCTTGCGTCGTAGTGACTTTGTATTCAGTCTATTGAGTCGTAATTTCACATTATTGAAGACAAAGAGTCGTGACAAAGATTACCGGACCAAAATTTTCAAAAGAAAGATGATTGGGGGTGTGGTAAGGTTTTCAGGTTGTGTATTTCCTTAGTTTATCTTTTAAGTAAGGAGTTGACAAGGCAAAACATATTTTTCAATGAGTGGAAAAGTTTTTTTATCTATATAGAAGAAACCTAGAAATATTATGATCTTGTTAGAATGAGATTGCCTTGATCAAAAGGTTTTTTAATCGAGGCCACTATTTTTAAAACTATGGACCTCGTAAGATAAACTGCATCAGATGAAAGAACCATGAAAAAAATGATTTTTGTATAAGGACCTTGATTTTCATCCAGGGAACTTTTTAAGATAAAAACATCATTGAGGAGCTCGATCGAAAGAGTCTTCATTCCAACGAGGGAACCTTATTCGAACGAGGGTTGTATTTTTAGGAAATGTGTTTTATTCAAGTTCTTTTACTGGTAAAGTCAAAGTAACTTCGTAAATGATACGAAGACAAGTTTTTATTAAAATCTTTTTTAGTTTTGAGATAGTACTTATAGAGTGTGAGATCTTGTCAATTTACATGACTTCAATATCGACTAAAGGTTTTTGATCCCCTTTCACTCTTTTACATTGCTTGAGGAGTTGAACAAGAAATCTTGTGGATAATTAGTACATTCAAAAAGTTTTATAAAATCATCATTAACTGATATCAAAAGATATTAAGGCCCTGCGGGCTATTCAATTGGTTCCTAGAATGGAGCAACAATCACTAGTACGATGGAGGTAGATGAAAAGAACGCAAGGGAATGACCATATAGGAGTAAACACCGTCATATATGTAAAGCCTCTATGTGACCTTATTAAATCTTGTATATATTATTCAATATTAGAGGACTTGTGTGGGTTGGAGCATTAGTGGTTTTTACCATTAGGGTTTCCACTCTAAATCCTTGTACGTTGTATTGTTAGCTTATTTATTTCTTTTTCCTGATAATCACTTGCATACAAATTTGACCTAATTAATTTTATTAGATAAAATTAAAATCACTTCAAATAAAAAAGGTTTTATTTTTTCGAGTGCTATAATTAATCATGTAATTAATTGATGGAATATAGGTCTTTAGGAACATATCTATTTCATGATTTCTTTTTATTAGTGGTATAGGGGGAAGCCAAACCATAACCAAGTGACTTTATGGGATGATCCTTAGGGTTCGTGATAGTTTAGTGTTTAAGCACCCCTCAATCTTTTTATTCATGAACTCACGCAGGTCCTCCTGACCTATGATCCTCTTGGGAGTCAAAATTTTGATCAAACTATTGTTATGGATGGATTCAACTGCACAAATTGACCGATCACCTCGATTGGACGATTTATGAATGGAGGAATGCCCATTTGAGGCTGTTCAGAGTGCCTGATGTGAATAATTTAGGATATATATTCTCTACCATTTCCACTGATAAGAGGGACCCTGGTTGTTTGGGTTCCCATCCTTCTACGGTGTTCAAGACTATAAAAGATATACCAATGTCCATCATATTGTTTGGTTAAATGTTTCTTCAATGTGTTTAGTTTCGTACAGATATTCCTCGTAGAGTTTAACGACATGTGACATAGGAATCCTTACTGGAGGCTCTATAAAAGGAGTGTTACAATGGAGACTTATTCTATATCTACATAGAGTACTCTATTACTTCGTATTTTTATAGTATTTAAGTAAATGTTAAATTGGTTATTAGTTTATGATAAATTGTTATTTACATATGACACGTGGTGTGTCATTTCCTGTTTTGAGATGTTGGAATTTTGTTACGTTATTTAGTAGATCAAGGTGTGACTTTAAGATGTCACATATGTTGGATTACTGATAATACGCAAATATTGCGTATTTCATCTCTCGAACCTACGCATTTTAGCTCCCTCGGGTGCCTTAATCTCTATATTTAAGACCGTTAACCAGACAACCTAGGTTTATATTGTTAACATGCTATATGAGGTATAATTGGGCTTTTGTAGGTATTTAGGTACTAAGAATGTAGTTCGGATGCATTCTGCGCAAGTTTCGTACGCAATCGCACGTTCAAGGGCAATACGATCATTTCACTATTGGGCACCTGGCCCGACATCTACTCTAAAGTTGTATCCCTCCTCGTAAGCTTCACATGGCCATAAATGATGCACGGTTCCGATCCCTAATGAAGAAGTTACGGCGTTTCTTACGGAAGGAAAAACAAGGAAACCAAAAGAGGAGGAGAAGATAAGAAAAGGGAATTGCAGGATGCTGCCTTGGCCCACCCCTGCTTGATCGATCGATCAATCGATCCTTCATTATTTTCCACGATTTCAATGGTCGGTCGATCGATCGACCAAAGGGGTCGATCGATCGATCCCCTGTTTCTGTAGATATTTTTGCCTTCTTTTCTTTCTTCTTTTCTTTTATTCCAACTACTATTTAAGCCAATTTTTGTGTAATATTTAGAAAATTATTCATACTTAGTTTTAGAATACATTTTAGGTTAGGGTTTGGTTTGGAGAGATCATTTTCTTCTCTTCTTGGGGTGACAACCATTTGATTTTGTAAGATTGAACTATTCATTATCACCTCCCTTAATATAGCTTTGTTCTTCATTTTTCCTTGCTTTGTCGATAAATTTCCATGTTTTCTTAATTAGTTTAATGGATTTATTACTTGCTTTCCTAGTTTAATTAGTATAAATTAGTTTAATTCATGTATTGCCACTAGATAAATAGGGTCGGGATTTCGTTCCGCTATTTTCGGGCCTCGAGCTCCGAAAATGAGGTTTTGTGCAAAATTGTGTTTAATTGAACCCGCACGAATTAAAGTCGGATTATTATGCGTTTAACTTTCTTTGTCATGCAACGTTAGTGTTTATAGCGATAATCCGAATTTAATTCGCGTGCGACCAATTTTCGGTTAAGTGTTTATTCTCGTAACTTTGGCTTAAATTCCTTATTGTGTGAAGTTTATGTTTAATTGTTAATGCTCGATTAAATTTCTTTCGAGCCGTATGGTTGGATGATATCTCGATCCTCGCTTTTACTTTATTTAGACTTAACTTCTCCTTTCTTTTATTTCCATTCACAGATCACCATTTTACACTTTTATTCTTGAATTAATAATCCAATTAGGATCTATCAAACACTCTCCGTGGATTCGATACCCGACTTACCGCTATACTTTAATCTCAAGTGTAGTCATAACTTAGGTTTGTTTGTATTGAGGTGGTGAAACGAAAACAATGATCGACGTTCGACATGCGCCGCTTTTCACCCTTGATCAAAATGGCGCCGTTGTCAGGGAGTGTTTTGATTTATATTGTAATTGTCTTATTAGTTCGTAGTATTCTTTTTTTCGTATTTGTATTCTTCCTTTTAACCTTTTTTGCAGGACTTCTACACGTGAGCGCCTAGAAACGCTTGAATTTTTCCGTGTGCACATTGCTTTGTGGAATTTTCTATCTCGAGCCTTTCTTTGGGGTAAGCATGTCTTATTCCAATCATTTCGATAATCATTATGATGATTCTCAAAATCCTCGTACTCCGATGACTTTTGGTCAATACTTAGAATCCTAAAAAATTGCAAAATAAAAAATGACTTTGGGCGAGTATTACAAAAGTCAAGCATTGGAGTGCGTGTATTTTGACAATGATGATAATGATTTTGGGCCTTTACCTCCTTATAATAGGAGTTTTGAAACGAATTGCAATTGTTTTCAAAACTCCTATAATAATGAGTTTCACTTTAGTTTCGATAATGATTTTCAAACCCCTCATTTTCAAGCATCCGCACCTCGGCCTATGACTTTCGATGAGGGTTTTCTTTTTCTTGAGAATGAGAGGTATGAGGAACGCTACCAGGAAGAACATTTTTGTTGGGAGTAAGACTTGGATTTATTATTTGAATCCGACAATGATTTCTCTTCCGAGACTTTTGAACTCGAGGAATGTTTTGAACCAAATGAGGACTTTGTGCCTACTTTGGAACAAAACATTCGTCACTTGGCCCATCTTGTAATTGAGAATGAAAGCGAGGATGAAATGGATGTAGTATCTATTTTCAATGAGATGATTTCTTCTTTGGATCCCAAAGAAGAAAGTTTCATTGAAAATGATCCTATCTCCTTTGAAATTCCAACTCTGAGCGATGATAATTCATCTCTTGAGTTTGAATTTCTTTCCTCCCAATTTTCATTCTCCGTTATCACACCGTCACAAGTACCTGATGAATTAATACCGAACTTTAAAACGTTCAACCCTTTCACCCACGAGGAGTAATTGCTCAATTTTCTTTCCATGAAGGCATCTTTGCCCTCATGTGCGGCACCTCCCATTCCGTTTTTCTAAATCTTTCGGAGGAAATTCTATTTTTTTTGGTCCCCTTGTGTATTTGTCACCCGTCCTATCCAAATCCCCCATCTTCCCTCCCAAATTTTTAATTGGGGATGATTCACCTTTTCCACCACCCACATGCCTTCCGTTGTTCAAACGGGATTCATATTTTTCAGAAGGCATGCTTGTATGTGATGGTACACCGGTTATCCTCCAAAGTCAAATCGTTTTTACGGTGGACCTTCAATTATTTAGACTTCTACTGTATAGTTAGTGTGAAGCCTAAATAGTATGTTGTATATAGTTAGCTTTCTTTCTTTTTATTTTTTCTTTCCTTTTTAACTTAGTCTAGTGTAAGTAGTTAATTTTTTTGTTATTTGTTTTTGCTATGCTCAACTAACTTGTTTTGTAGATTCTTTGGACTTGTTCTTATGGGGATCGCTCCAATTTTAGGTAATATCGCTCTTTTCCTCTCTTTGACTTGGTTCTTAATTAACATTGAGGACAATGTCATGTTTTAAGTTAGGGGGTGTGGTATATTCTATCCATTTTATTATTTAGTCCATGTTTTTGCTCATATGTTAGTTACTTAGTAGGCTTTTCTTAGAAAAATTAAAAATTTCAAAAAAAGATTTTGTCTCTTTTTTCTCCTTTTTAGGCATTTTGCCTTTGTTTCCGATGATAAATTTTAATAATTGCCCGATTCATTAGACAATTCAATGATGCATGTTCTCGATTTTAGAAGTTATTAGACTTTAGTCCTCAAATCATTAATATTATGAATAACTTCATGAATTAAACTTTATCCCGTGAGCACATGCATTTTTCTTGTTATATTGATTTGGTTTAAGATTTTTATAACTCGGTATCCTTTTGTTGTATTGTATATACTTACACCGAGTGAGATTATAGACTTATCTTCATTTGTGAGTGTACACGCTATTCTTTTCTCTTTGAAAACGTCGAATTTGTTGGTAATCTCTTTATTCTTTCCTTGACCGTTCATTAATTGAGTTCATACTTGAAATGTGTTACTTGAGCATGATTTTCATATGTTGTTTTGACTCGAGAATTGCGTAAACTTTTTGATATGATCATAGGCCATCTTTGTATATCACCCATATGACATTGACCTCACCTTATATGTTTACCCTCGTTAACCCCCTTGAGCCTAAATATTAGCCTTTCATTCCATACACCATTCCCATAACCAACTCTAAATTGGAGTTTTAAACCATGCATACACTTTCCATACCTTTGTTTGGAATGTTACTTGGGATTGAATGTTGATGTCGTGATGTCGGTTGCAATTTAGCCATATGAGAGTTTGAAAAGTAAAGAAAAGAAGTAGTGAAAAAAGTGAAGAAAAAGAGAATGCAAAAAGAAAAAAAACAAAAGAAAAATGAGAAAAAGAAGAAAAGAAAAATAAGGAGAAGTTTATAAATGTTTTATATAGTTCAATAAGCTTTGATTACTCTCCCCGATGATTTATCTAATGCTTTTTGGAACCTGTTTTCCAATTTTGATATTGCCCACATTTTCCCATTATCCCGAATTTTCATTTCCTAACACTTTGAATCCATACATACATTCCTTCATTTCGTACCCTAGCCTAACCTACATTACAACCCTATTAAAGTCCTATGTGATCTTAGATTGATGTAATTTGAAAGTCATAATAGTTTTGATAATCTGTGAAAATGCATTTCGCCTATTTTAATGTGCGGTATCTTTCATTGAGATTACAGTTTTTCACTTTATATATAGCGTTCTTCTTCTATGACATGTGTGCGGCCTAGTTTCCATTTACATTTACTCTTTATTCCCGCATGTTCCGTGTGTTAACTCCCTTTTTCAAGTGAATTCATTTTATGAGTGTAATACCCATGAGGATTGACTTTTATGCATGCTGTAATATTTTGTATCAGAGTTATTTAAGTTTTTACCAAATAATATTTTTCATGTGCTCACTCCCCTCCCACATGTTAAAGTTTCAATTCATTGAGGAGCATTCGATAATGTTAATAACTGTGGACTTTTCACTTGAATTCGTTTGCTATGCTAATAAAATGTTGAAATCTTGTTCGTATTATTGAGTTTGTCGCATGTGATTGGGAATATTTTGAGGAAACTTTATGATGTTTGTGGGTATCATCCCTGAACACCCTCACGAGATGACACTCGTCCTCTAGGGTAACCTATGGGTTTAACGGCATATTACATATGCTAATTGCAATCGAATCGAATCGCCCGCAAAAGTGGCCTTATGCTTTTAAACCATAATTTTGTTCTTATCCTTCTTTTGGTTTACTTGTTGTTCTTGTTGCATCCTATTTCATTGCTAGGGACTAGCAATGTGTAAGTTAGGGGGTGTGATAATATGCAAATATGACGTATTTTATCTCTCGAACCTATGCATTTTATCTCCCTCAGGTACCTTAATCTCTATATTTAAGCCCGTATACCAGAAAATCTCGATTTATATTGTTAACATGCTATATGAGGTATAATTGGGCTTTTGTAGGTATTTAGGTACTAAGAATGGAGTTCGGACGCATTCCGCGCAAGTTCCGTACACAATTGCACGTTCAAGGGTAATATGATCATTTCACTATTGGGAACCTAGCCCGACATCTACTCGGAAGTTGTATCCCTCCTCGCAAGCTTCGCATGGCTGCAAACGGTGCGCGATTCGGATCCCGAATGAAGAAGTTACGGCGTTTCTTGCGGGAGGAAAAATAAGGAAACCAAAAGAGGAGGAGAATAGAAGAAAAGGGAATTGCAGGTTGGTGCCTTGGCTAACCCCTGCTTGATCGATCGATCGATCCTTTATTATTTTTCCACAATTTCAATGGTCGATCGATCGACCAAAGGGGTCGATCAATCGATCCCCTATTTCTACAGATATTTTTGCCTTCTTTTCTTTCTTCTTTTCTTTTATTCCGACTTACTATTTAAGCCAATTTTTGTGTAATATTCAAAAATTATTCATACTTAGTTTTAGAATACATTTTAGGTTAGGGTTTGGTTTGGAGAGCTCATTTTCTTCTCTTCTTGGGGTGACAACCATTTGGTTTTGTATGATTGAGCTATTCATTATCACATCCCTTAATATAGCTCTGTTCTTCATTTTTCCTTGCTTTGTAGATTAATTTCCATGTTTTCTTAATTAGTTTAATTGCTTTATTACTTTCTTTACTATTTTAATTAGTATAAATTAGTTTAATTCATGTATTGCCCCTAGATAAACAGGGTCGGGATTTCGTTTCGCAATTTTCGGGCCCCGAGCTCCGAAGATGAGGTTTTGTGAAAAATTGGGTTAAATTGAAACCGCGCGAATTGAAGTCGGATTATTATGCGTTTAACTTTCTTTGTCATGCAACGTTAGTGTTTATAGCAATAATTCGAATTTAATCCGCGTGCGACCAATTTTCGGTTAAGTGTTTATTCTTACAACTTTGGCTTAAATTCCTTATTGTGTGAAGTTTATGTTTAATTGTTAATGCTCGATTAAATTCTTTCGAGCCGTATGGTTGGATGATATACTGATCCTCGATTCTACTTTATTTAGACTTAACTTCTCTTTTCTTTTATTTCCATTCACACATCACCATTTTACACTTTTATTCTTGAATTGATAATCCAATTAGGATCTATCAAACACTCTCGGTGGATTCGATACCCGACTTACGGCTATACTTGTATCGCAAGTGTAGTCGTAACTTAGGTTTGTTTGTATTGAGGCGGTGAAATGAAAACAACGATCAGTGTTTGACACGCGCCGCTTTTCACCTTTGATCAATTACGTAATTGAGTTACGTGTTGATTTGAATTTATCGATGTGGATGTTAGCGAACTCATGATAATTCATAAAGATAAATAAGTCAGTGACTTAATATTCTAGGCGTCTATGGAATGGTTATGGGTTTCCTTATTTGGATTATTACTTCGGCATAAGGTCCTAACAGTCGTGAAGTAGGTTCTTATAATACCGAGTCGCAATCTAATTTTTTAATATTTAAGATTAAACTTAAGCTACGTGTTGTGGTTATATAATCGATTTAAAAAGATAATTAAATAACCTATAAGGATGATTGACTCATAAAAGATGGTAACCTTTGAGTAGGTTGGTATGACATTTAGAAAGTTTGGTTTGAGCCTATTTAGTGGAATTTTAATTTGTTAGGTTAATATTTGGATTGGGCTAAGTTTTAAGACATTTGGAGCATGTTTTGGTCCTCTTTAACTAAGGCTATTTTAGGGCCCTAACCTAAATTCGTGAATAGTGATTTGATATATTCTTTTAGATTAACCTAGTTTTCATAATATTATCTGTGTTGTTGATTTGGTTTGTGTATTTGGATTAATTGCAAGCATGTCAGTCAAGGTTATGGTATTTCCAATCAATTGATTGTCTTAGCCTTGAGATAATAAGGCGATTGTGCATGGTTATATACTTCAATTCAGAAGACTTGTGCTTCCCTTAAATAATACTTTACTCTGAGTGTTAAATAATTGTAAATAACTAGAACTAAATAAGGAAATGTAATTTTCATAAACTGTAATCAAAGTAAATCTCGAAAAATAGTAAAGAAAGATAAATGCAACAAAAGAAAAAAACTAAACTACGGAATGTAAAGAAAGAATACATTAATGAAAGTAAAAACAATTTAAAATGTAAAGGAAAAGTAACTTTTCATAAAATATAAATAAAATTACAATCTACCTGATAAACTACTTCGAATAAAGGGAAACTGTAAATAAATGAAAAGGAAAGGAAATAAAAGGAAAAGAGAGGTAAAACGTGTATATGTAGTTTTTTGTTGAGGGAGTCCCCTATTCCTTCATCCTCTAGTTTCTTATTTATAGATTTCTTGCCATGAAACTGCCTTATAATTTTTGGGCCCTTACCTAATTACATCTTCTACCCTAGGTATGCTAACGCCCCTATAAAAAGTCACCTTACTTCTTAAATCCATGTCCAAAGTTCTGAAAAGTATCAAACATTAAGGTTGTCATTTGCATTAAAATAGCGCATTACATTTCAAATGTGGTTACCAGTTTGTAATTCCATGTGTCAAAACCTCATTGGACGGTGATAATATGGTGTAAAAAAATCCCAACCTATGGATTTTTTAAAAAGAATTAATGAGTTGGTTGTTAAATCTCACATGCCATCACCCCACGTTTAGTCATCTTTACACTGAGTTAATGATGTACAAGCATCTGTTGGGGGTGATAAAATATTTATTCCAACCCACTAGTCTCTTCACCTAAGCCTCTTGTCTATTCTCCATTCACCTTATAAAACTCTGTAATTTTGAGTAATTTAATTTTAGCACCTAAAATTATATGTGTGACGTAATTTAATTAAAATGGGAAAATGACGTGAAATTATTAAATATTAATCATTGATAACATGATTAATATTTATTTTTAGCGTGATTATGTACATTTAATTAAGTCAATTGTAAGTGCGTCGTAGGTGAGTAGAAACGACAGGAATTGATGGTATCTTAACTGGGGCATTTGTGTGGGTTATTTTTGCGTTGAGATAGGATGTTTATATTTAGTGACTCGGATGGTGATTTCGAGTGAATAGTTGATTCGGGAGAGGTAAAAATAGTCAAAATTAAGTACCCGGGGGTAGAAATTGATTACTAGGAGCATTTTAGACTACTCGGGACCTAAGTAAGAGCATGAGGGTCATTTTACACCTAGGACTTTAATTAAATTTTGGATATGGATTAATTAAAGGGAGGCCAGTGTTAGGGAGGCAACCATAACACACCAAAAACTCAAGATAGTCCATTTATGTGGAAAAAGCGAGGAAGAACACCCAAGAGATCCAATGGCTTGATTTGGAAAGGACGTGAGGAGAATTCTTATCTTCTTTAACTCGACGTGTAGAGATTCAGAATCAAACCAACGATTTAAGGCAAGTGTTTAAACTTTCTATCTTGAATATGTGTAGTTTAATATTCATATCAAAATTGGTAATTAACGATTTGATTTCGTATGGGATTATATAAAAAGGGGATTTTTAAAAAGATGAATAATATGGAGTTCTTAACCTTGATAAAGGAAAATAAAACATTAAAATTTATTATTGATTAGACAAAACCATGAATAGATATTGTATATATTGATCTTAAATGAAAAGACACTATCTTTAATTGAAAAGATGAAACCTTGATTGGGAATTTAGGATTTTCATTAGAAATCGTGATATTATTGATGATGGACAAAGAATGATGAAAATCCCATGATTTAATTTAGTTTTTGATGATTGGAGACAGGCAAACATATGCATTAATGTTAATAATTGATGGGGTGACATTATATAACTTTGGGATAAGTTTGGATGCATTTTGGGGTGGAAATTGAGAGCAACTTGTGATAAAATCATAGGAGGTCCATGTTGTAAACTTCTATTGGCAAACCGGTTCGCCTGCTGGTCGAACAGATTTGGTTTCTCTGGTTGGCCAGGTCATAGAATTCTAGATCTTTTCGTTACGAACGCGTGGTCGCCAGTTTCATATATATATATATATATATATATATATATATATATATATATATATATATATATATATATATATATATATATATATATTAATTAGTTGTGAATTTTATATGGAAGGATGTACGAGACCAAAATCTTTGGTTGGTAATCTGGGGATGGATTTTATCTTAGGCATGATTATGTTTTGGACGATTACAAAACCGTGTGGATATATTCTCTTAGTTAATACGAATTCATAGTTGATGAAATTGAGGTTAAATTAATGATTTTTAATACTTCCGGGAATTATGTTCAGGAAGGAAAATTTCGAGTAGACGAGGATTGACTCGAATTATATGCGTAGGGTATTTAGGTGATAAAATACTCTAGGATATGTAAAGGTATATAGTGATTTCTGATTGTGAATTTTAGGGTTGGATGGAAAAGTTCGGTAGAATTCAGTGATGTTAAGTAAGTTTAATTATTTAATAAAGAGAAGAATTTATTTAAATAAGAATCGGGGATAGACTCAAGTTATTAGACTAGTGCTTCGGGTGATAGGCACAGATTAGTCGGTTAAGGTGATGTTATATATATGGGTACTGAAATAATACGTACATATGAAATATAATGATATCTGTGTGTATGATATTATGTGGAACATACCCCTCTAATGCTATCAATGGAGTTTGTGAATTGTGGATGATTTTCCCTGACGAATCATAGCAGGTTAAGTATCGACCCGAGCTCATAGCGCCATGTTTTTGTTTGTGTTATTTATATTTAGCGTGAGGTAATTGTGGGTATGGTTATGATTCACTATCGAAGGATTATGATTTCCTCAAATACGTTTGCAATTTTATTAAGTTGATGTGAGAGTCTGACCTCCGGTAACCAGGATGATGTTAGCATGCCCTGGATAATGATAACATTATAGACACCAGCATCCAATGAGTTATTACTCTGAGGGATGGAGGCTATACGTGACATATGTGTCTTTATTGTAGTATATTATTACGTATATTTATTTATAGACAAATATACGGGTTAAAATAGCAAGTGAATATTGTTTAAATAACTAGTAGTAGTTGTTGGAAATAAAGTAATAAATTATGAATGAGAATTATGATTTTTCGAAGTTACTTGAATTGAATCGATACCTTATAATTGAGAAATATAAATATTAAGTGGATGTGATACCTAAGCTTATAAAATACGTGAGAAAGGGTAACATGTAAACCTAAAATATTATGGGACTAGTTAGGGGGTAGCACAATTAGGAGGGTCAAAAGAATACGTTAGGTGTGCACTTTAGATAAAGGGTGATCGGTGACTCACGAGAGTTTATAAATATAAAAATTGACAGGATATTTTCATTTATGAATTTTATACACTTGCTAAATATTTTTTGAAAAGGTTTTGGGCTTTGGGCCATTTCAAATCTATTTTCAAAATTTTTTTTGGGTGTCCAGCTACAGGGACGCCAATGAGGATTCATCTTCCAGAGATTTCGTAGTTGCAGTTGATGTGGAGGCTTGCAGGATTTTCATATAGCCGATTCTATTATTCACATTACAGATTAGGTTCTCTATTGGAGTATTGGTTGTGCACGTTGCCCTTTTTTATTCAGATGTATTTGAGGTTATTTTAGTTAGATGGATTAGATGTATTAGTTTTTAATCGATGGTTTATTTGAGGGATTTATTTATCGATCTCTCCTACGGACTTCATTGTGGTTTTATTTACATTGGTTAATGTGTATGGAATTAATGTGGATTGGTTAATATTTTCGTATGTTAATGAGAGATAAAATTTGGCACCGACTTATTTAAATTATTAGATGGTTAGTAATTAAAATGTTTTAACTGTGATGCTACTAATAAACCACATAATATTCCTATTTTATTTTAGTAGAGGGCTGATCACCCGTTATTGAAATAGGTGGGGTGTCACAAATAGTACCAAAACATCATGTCCTAGTGTCCTTAGGATTTGTTCAGCTTATTAAGTTTTTAGCGTTGCTTTTCTTTTATATAGAGCCCTATGATTAGGATTGTCGATTCATCATGAGATTTTTGTTCTCTTTCTATTGAGTATAGTTGACGTGAATCATATATGAGTTCGGTAAAGTTTCGTATACTGAACAATATAAGACAACTAGCGAGAGTCGTTAGGAGGACTGCACGAGTAGAGGCTCAACCGAAGCCATAAAGTATTCTAGGAATGTTGACCGTGGTAGAAGTCACCAATATTATTGTTCAGGAAGTTGACACTGTGATAACCGCTAGCGCGCAATAGTTCTCCAAGTACCTCTATATACAATGGCATAAATTCATACTCACCCTTTACAATCGGTAAGAAAGAGTGTTAGAAGGGCCATCTATAAAAGTTCGGGGAAAGTGCGATTGTGTGATTGGCCAATGGAAATAGATTATCCAAAGGCAATTGGATATGGTGGAGTGCAGTGACACTCAGGATTTTAATTTTGGGAATTTTTAGCTTATAGGAGAAACATTGTAGTGATGGGAGTCAATCACCACATCCCAGGAAAGATACCATGAATATAGAGGAATTTAAGATGCGGTCTGACTACAAATCCTTTCATCAGCTATTTAAAGCAGAGATGCAAAGAAAATTTCACTACTTATTACAAGAGGGTCGGATAGTGGCTGAATATGAGGGAGACTTTATTCATTTAGCGAAATTCATACTCGAAGAGGTGGATACGAAGGATAAAAGGGTTTTTGAGTTTATGATGGATTCATGGTTAGAATACACTAGCATTGAGGAGGAAATTTGGCTTGGAGGACTTATGGTGATGTCATTAATGTCGTACTTTTGCAAGGGCAATATCAATGCTTCCATGTGGAGGGGGCTAAAGGGTTGGGGAGTCGAGTTAGCAGAGAAAGAATGAATATAATTGGTGCTACTGGGACACCACCTGGGAGAATAAACAAGAGAGGGACCCGTTAAAGAGATTCAGATAAATGGAATTTTGACCGAGTGAAGGGTGGTTTCGACAAGACCACCTAGGCAAAGGCAGGGAGATTTTTTTGGCCATTGTTTCACTTATGGGGAAACAAACTGTAGAAAGAGGGATTGCCTAAAGTGAGGAAGAGGGAAACTACATGATGTTATCCAAGAGGTATAAGCATTAAAAAAATTCTTGGGTTAGTTCCGACATGAGAATTATGTTCAGGAACCCGTTGACCAGGCAAGGCAGTTAGCAATTAAAGGTAACATTTTGTTTTATCCTTATAAGTATAGGGTAAGTTTTGAGTGATGTGGGTGAATCACTATAGATGATTATCAACAAAAAAATTAACGAGTGAGTCGGGTTTAGTGGTACATTGGCAATATCATCCTTATCATTATGCACATATTTGTTGTTAGGTAGCTGGGTTCTTTGGTTCTGCATGCAGGGGAGTAGGTAGGGACACTAAGAGGATGTTTATATCGTATGATAGTTTTGCTTCTTTTAAGATTTATGAGTGAAGAGCATATGATTATCCTGAGTATTGACTGTTTAGCAAAGGTTTGAGCGATAGTGGACTGTTATAGTAAGACTACCGTATTCACCATTACAAGGTAAGATGTATTGTTTTGTGAGGTATCACCTGAAAGAGGGTCGAGACTGTATACATATTATAGTGTAAAATAGTCACAGGGTGGAATCAATAGATTTCCCATTATCATCTTTAGAAAGTTTGACAGAGGTACTCATAGGAATCCTAGCTTCTTTAGTTGTTTCTAGGCCAAACTTCTTGACAATCTCTAAAGCGTATTTAGATTTCGATAGAAATAATCCTTCTGAATTTTATTTAACTTGGAGTTTTAAGAAGAATTGTAACTCCCCCATAAGTGACATTTGAAATTCTTTGTGCATAATGTCCGAGAAGGTTTTAACTTTTAAAGGGAAGGTGGATCCAAAAATGATATCATCAACATAAACTTGAGCAATAGTAATGTTGTTGTCAAAATGTTTGACAAACAAGGTTTGGTCATTCCCTCCTCTCCTAAATCCATTATCTAAAGTAAAGGTGGATAAACGCTCATACCAAGATCTAGGAGCTTGTTCTAACCCATAAAGAGCTTTTTTAAGACGATAGACATAATTTGGGCGATAAGGGTCAATAAACCCTTTGGGTTGTTCTACATAGGTCTCCCTAGTTAAAATTATGTTAAGGAAGGTTGACTTAACATCCATTTGATATAGTGTGGAATGAAAATGACAGGTTATGGAAAAAGTAAGCGGACAGATTTGAGGCAAGTGATAGGAGCAAAAGTTTCCTCAAAATCTATTCCTTCAACCTCAGAGTAGCCCTAGGCAACTAATCTAGCTTTATTCCGAATAATCATCCGAGATTCATCAGTTTTATTTTTAAAAATCCAACGTGTGCTAATAACCCTTTTATTTTCAGGCCTAGGTACAAGATACCAAACATCATAAATGATAAATTGAAGAAGTTCCTCTTGCATAGAACTTATCCACAATGTGTCATTAAAGGCTTCATTTACAGTTTTAGGCTCTATAAGAGACGCAAAACATGCAAAATGAGCAATGTTAAAAAGTTGAGATCTTGTGCGAACAGGCTCAGTAGAATTACCAACTACACTATCTAAAGGATGATCTTTTAAAACCTAGTTAGGTACTTCAGGGGTCTCATTTGGTAAAGATTCTACTATTTCTGGAGAGTCATAATTTAAAATGTTTTCGAACTCATTCACAATAATTGGTTGGTCTTACTTTCTACATTAGTGTCACTTAAAACCAAATTAATGGATTCCATCATGGTTTTGGTACAAATATTGTAGACACGATATGCTCGATTATTTGGACAATATCCAAAAAAGATGGCTTTATCTCCTATGGTTTCGAATTTCGACAGATGTTCTCTATCCTTACAGACATAACAGGTACTACTAAAGGTTCTAAAGTATTTTGGGTTAAGTTTCTTCCCATACAAAAGCTCAGAGTATGTTCATTCTGTATTCTTCCTTAAGTAGACTCGATTGATAATATGACAGGCGGTACAGATGGATTCTACCCAAAAATATTTTGGTAGGTTTTTTGCATGAATAATCACACGGGGCAGCCCATTTCTTAAAGAGTGCGATTTTTACCCTTAGCAATCCCATTTTTTTTAGGTGTCTTAGGAGCTCTAAATTCATGTTTGTAACCATTATAGTTGTTGATGCAAAAAACTGGACTGAATCCCATTTTTATGATCACAGATAAATAGATGAAAGCAATCCAATCAAGCACATGAGAGACAAAGATTTTTAAAGTGGTTCGGCTATAAGAAAAAGCCTACGTCCACTGTTATTTTATTCCCAGGGGTTTACAATAGCACAATGTGGTGTAGAGAGAGAAAAAGGTGTAGATCTTGTGTATGGTGTCTCTCATCCTTGTCATATCTCCTTGATTCTCTTGCATCTCTTGGATCTATTGGATCTCTTGGATCTCCCCTTTTGGCTAAGGGAATACATGTATTTATAGTGATGGGAGATAAAGAGATTCAATGAAAGTAGACATTTATACATTATGTCTACATTCAACGAATCTAATTGTTGTATTGCTTGGTATGCTATGTGTTGTCATCTATTAATACAGTATAAATGTACATTAAGGCTCATTAAATGCGCTGCCATCTTCATTAATGCACATTAAATGCATAATTATTCTTTTGATCTTCCTGGTTGATATGCCGAACAACTCTCCTCGGGTGCCGACTAACACTCCTCGGGTGCCGACTAATTCTCCTCGGGTGCCGACTAACACTCCTCGGATATCGAATATTGCCACGTAGGATGACATGTGTCCTTTTCTGATTGGTCCTCGTAGATGGAGAATTTTTGCGTTAACAGAAGCCCCCAATGCTCCATGCTTGATGGTTTACTTGAAAGGATGGAGTATTTATTCTGCAGTGCTGCTCGGTGCTCGTGAAATTCTTGATCTACCTTCTTGATTTGTTCAACATAAAGTGCATTATCTCCTGGATGACATATGATGCAGGTTGATCGGTGGTTGATAATCTTTCTCTTGAGGAACTTCGTGTGCTATGTATCACCCCTGGAAATTTGGATGCAGCCATGCCATAGTATGCAGCTTGTAGCTTGTCATAATCTTCAAGTATGTTGATCGGTTTGTTAGCCGACCAACTGCCTCCTGTGCCGAGCAACTGAATGCTAACTTTACGTGCTTGATTTTTCTGATTTATGATCCTCTGAATAATTAGTCGAGTAACATACTAGCTTTTTAACCCAACTCTTCAATCTGATTAGTACCAAGCTAGTGGTGGACTTCGAAACATTTTCATACAACTTCTTCTTCATTATTGGTCGAGACAGTAGTAGCAAATATCTCAGTGCTGTAGATACTGATTTTGACTTCTACCTCTGCTCGGGGACGAGCAAGAGGTTCTCGGGGACGAGCAAGAGCTGCTCGGACAGGCCATCTGTGATGAACATCAGAATGCTGAAAGATCTTAACTTCATACACTCCCCTTATGCTTTGGATGATCCTCCTGCTGGTGAGGAACCTGTTTTAAAAGCAGAGGGAAAGAAACCAATAGAGTAGGAATCTCAATGTAATAGTTAGTATACATTTTCATTCTCAATGTATTTTGTTTTTGATTTTAATGAAAGACTTTCATTTTTGTTCGCAATCTTAATTGCTATTGTCTTGTAAAATACTCTACATCTGTGCATATGTATAAGTTAAAAAGATAACAATATTGTGTTGTTCATCGACCAACTTAGTAATAAAAAAGTTACAAGTATTAGTAATGTTTCTCGATCACTTAATAATAAAGTAATGAGTATAAAAATGTTTAAAATTTTTCCAACCAACCAAGGTTGTTACATTATGCTCGTCGACCAATTATAGTTAGTGAGAGTTTATCCCCAACTAACCATACTTGGTAAATTTTTGTCTTTTTCATAAAATGTGTCCGACCAACCAAGGTCTATAAATTCTCCTCGTCGACCAACTATAGTTAGTGGGTTTTTATCCCCGACCAACCATACTTGGTTTAGTTTGGAATATTTTATTCTTCGAGGAACTTTTATATTTTCTGTCACAATCTTACCTCCCGACCAACATAAGTTGGCATTTGAGAGCATATTTTGTTTTCAAACCAACCGAGATTGGCATTTTTAAGAATGTTGTTCTTGCCCTTTTACCAACCGGAGTTGGTCATGGGTTTGAACTATCATGTCCCCTAACTCTTTTACCAACCGAAGTTGATCACATTAGTGTACGCCTCCTATCCAAAGGAGTATAGTTTGTTCTCGCTATTTTACCAACCGAAGTTGATCACGCTCGACCTATCATGTCCACTAGTTATTTTATCAACCGGAGTTGATCACGCTAGTGTACGCATCCTAACCAAAGGAGTATAGTTTGTTCTCGATATTTTACCAACCGAAGTTGATCACACTCGAATTATCATGTCCACTAGTTATTTTATCAACCGGAGTTGATCACGCTAGTGTACGCCTCCTAACCAAAGGAGTATAGTTTGTTCCCGCTATTTTACCAACCGAAGTTGATCACGCTCGAACTATCATGTCCACTAGTTATTTTACCAACCGGAGTTGATCACGCTAGTGTACGCCTCCTAACCAAAGGAGTATAGTTTGTTCTCGCCCTTTTACCAACCAGAGTTGGTCGTGGGTTTGAACTATCGGTGTTTGCTTTTATTGCTGAGCAGCGTAGTGTTGCACACTAGTATTCCCCGAAAAACTTTCAATAAAAGAAAGAAGATGGCGAAACATCATTGTTTTATTCCAACTTACTGTGCTTCTGAATGACATTCTTTAATACGTAATCTCCTTCATTTAAGTTGCATTTCTTCACCCTCTTGTTGTAGAACAGAGCTGTTCGTTGTTGGTAAGCAGCATTCCTAATCTTCTCTAACCTCCTCGAGCATATCCAAATCCAGCCTTCTCATTAAGTCGCTGACTGGGGAATTAAAATTCAGTACTCTGTGTGTTGGAAGACCCAACTCGGCAGGTATTACAGCCTCACTTCCAAATGCCAGCTTATATGGTGATTCTCCAGTTGCAGCTCGGGGAGTTGTTCGGTAAGCCCACAATACTGACTGTAGCTCATTAATCCAATTAGCCTTACTTAGCCTCTTCTTCTAACCATTTAGTAATGTTCTGTTCGTCACTTCAGTTTGTCCATTATTCTGAGGATGACCTGGTGCTGAATGAACCTTCAAAATGTTTGACTGATGACAATAAGCGGTAAACTCCTCGTTATCGAATTATGTTCCATAGTCTGTGATGATGGCAACGACGAGGTATTTGAATCTTCCCCGGGTCGTCGGCAGTGGTCCAACCAAATCAATTCCCACATGGAAAATGGCCAAGGGGAAGTGATGGGTGTCAACAATGTTTGTGGAGTTATTCGGATGGAGGAAAAGCATTGGCACTTGTAACATTTCTTGGCATAAGCTATACAATCAGCTCTCATCATCGGCCAGTAGTATCCCTGAGTCATCACTTTTTACAAAAGTGTCCGACCTGCTACATGGGCTCCACAAGACCCTTCATGGATCTCTTTAATCAATTCTTTCACCTCGGAGGGATGTACACATCTTTGCAAACCTGCCATAATTCCTCGTCTATACAAAATACCATTAATTAGTACATACCGAGCAGCTTTAAACTTCCATTTCTTGGCAGCGAGCTTATCCTCCGGTAATTCTTCCTCCTCAATATATGCTCCGATGGGATCCATCCAAGATGGTCCTAAATCAAGGGTAATAATATTCATCGTTAGGTCTTCATCTATGCTCTGACTTTCTAATACTTCAATTGGTATTGTTCTTTGCAGCTCGGTACGAGTAGCTGATGCTAATCGGGCCAGTGCGTCTGCTTGTGCATTCTCCATTCTTGGTATTCTGATCAACTGAATGGCATCAAATTCTGCCAACAACTCCATTACCTTTACTTGACCATTATTTATCCTTTAACTGCATTTGTTCCCATCGTTTGATTCACAATTAATTGAGAATCACTAAATACCACCACTTGTTGCGCCTCCATAATCTCTGCTAAATTAAGACCTGCTATCATGGCCTCATACTCAGCCTCATTATTGGAGGCCTTGAATTAGAATTGCAGAGCATATTCCATGTCAATCTCGTCTGGGGTGTTCAAAATAATTCCTGCTCCACAACCTGTTGTGCAAGATGACCCATCTACATATAATCTCTATGTAGGTAACTCGTCTTCAAATTTCTTATCTGATAGAGTTCCTTGGTGAAATATTTGCTGTTTCCTTTCATCCTCCCCTGGTATTTTTCGTTCTTCATCGAATTTGATGATCTTTATACATCCACAAGCTCTTTTACCAACCGGAGTTGGTCTGAGCTTATGTCTGTTGGTCTTGTAACATCCACAGGTCGGTCAGCGAGCAACTTTTGTTCCTCGGGGGTATCAGGATATGTAAATTCTGCTATAAAGTCTGCTACAGCTTGCCCTTTTAATGATGATCTGGGTTCATACACAATATCATATTCACCGAGCTCTATTGCCCAGTACATCAGTCTCCCTGACTTTTCTGGCTTATGAAGGGCTTGTATTAATGGCATGTCGGTATACACGATGATGGTATGGGCCTGGAAATATGGCCTCATTCTCCTACTTGCCTCAATTAATGCCAATGCCAATTTTTCTAACTTTGGGTACCTGATCTCTGCACCTCGGAAAGCCTTACTTGTGTAATAAATTGGCTTCTGGACTCCATTCTCCATTCTGATCAATGTCGAGCTGACTGCATTCTCTGATACTGCCAGGTACAAGTACAACTTTTCTCCCGTTAATGGCCTGGACAATAGTGGAGGTGTTCCTAAATATTTCTTCAAGTCTTGAAAGGCTTTCTCACATTCATCATTCCATTCGAAAGTTTTTCGAAGTGTTTTGAAGAATGGAAGGCATCTATCAGTTGCTCGAGATACAAATCTGTTGAGCACGGTAACTCATCCTGTAAGGCTTTGCACTTCTTTCTTCATCGTTGGAGATCGCAACCCTAATAAATCTTTGATCTTTTCAGTATTTTCTTCTATGCCTCGTTGATTGACAATGTAACCAAGAAACATGCCTTCTCGTACTCCAAATATTCACTTCGTCGGGTTCAGCTTCATTTGATATTTATCCAATTGATCAATGGTCTGGCCTAAGTCAACTAGAAGATTGGCAACTTTCTTGCTCTTTGTCAGCATATCGTCAACATAGACCTCCATATTGCAACTGATTTGCTCTGCAAAGACCTTGTTCATCAGCCGTTGATAGGTTGCTATGAAATTTTAATAGGCTGCCCGAGCACCTGTCGAGACTAGGGAAAATAATTATTATCATGAGAATAATTATTCAGCCAAACAATATGTGATGTGTATCAGCATAAAATAATAAAAATTTCAAAATATGAAATAATATTTTTGTGCCAAATGTGCGTGAGATGGACAAATTTTTATCAGATATGCATCATAAATAAGATGTAGAGTTATTTAATCTCCAACAACTAATCAGGTATAAGTTGCTGTTTGAAAATTATTTATCACTTGGTTTTAAAAATATTTTTGGGGTGATCACAAGTTAAAAAATACTTAAGCCCCCTGCTTGTCCCCAAGCTGAACTCGTGTTTAAAGAAATATCTAGGGTGCTTCGCATTTTTTAATACCCTAAGATTCTACTGCTGCCGACAAACAACATGGATGTTGCCGACCAACATTTAAGGATATCTCAAATTATAGAATATATGGTTGGATGACCAGAATATCTCGAATCTTTAGATCAAAAAATAACATTCGATGTAAAATTTAAGCCTTAAGAATGTTAATTAAATGAATAAATATATAACCCACTAGATCGTGTGATTTCGACAAAGAAACCTTGTGATGTGATGAACGAGGGGCCAACATATCAAATTTGTGCCCACAGTCTTGATATGGTCATGATTGTTTTACTGATCCTCTTTTACAAGAGGTGAGTAATGATTTTTCAGGTGAGAAAAAATTATTTTTTAAATTGATCCCTTCCTATTCCCTATTTGGAGAGATAAAAATATGCTGAATGATAGAAGTTATTACCAAATTTATATCAAAAATCAATCAATTTGACTTTATTGACATACATGGATGATGAACCAAATTAAGTATATAATTCATAAAAGTGAATGCAAAGAGACTCAAACTTGAAGAGAGAGAGAATATATCTGGGTCATGATTTCCATAAGAAGACCTTTTATTCTCTTTAACCTTTTCCCATTCTTTTATTAAAAATATGATGGGAATTTGAATAGACATCAAAGATCTTACAAAATTTGTGATAAAAATTATCAATGAAAATTATCAAGTCTTATCATCGTCGTATATATTGGTATATGTAATCATTTAAAATATTTATTCCATGATATAAAATTGAAACTTGAGAATCAAGCAAAGAGTTATGATTTATGAAATCCACTATTTTTTAGATTTCTAAATAAGAATTAATCTAACAGTTATGATTTAAAAATCTTGATATGCAACATTTTGCAGATAAAAAATGGACAATTAATTTATGTATATAAACATAAAAATCATGATTGAATCAAAAGATATATGTATAATGTATAATTGATTATACATAGAGAAAATAAAAAACTTAGCTTTTGATGGAGAACAATGCTTGTAACACGTTCCCATAGACGGCGCCAATCTGTTGATGCAAAAAACTGGACCGAATCCCATTTTTATGATCACAGATAAATAGATAAAAGCAATCCAATCAAGAACATGAGAGACAAAGATTTTTAAAGTGGTTCGGCTATAAGAAAAAGCCTACGTCCACTGTTATTTTATTCCCAAGGGTTTACAATAGCACAATGTGGTGTAGAGAGAGAAAAAGGTGTAGAGCTTGTGTATGGTGTCTCTCATCCTTGTCGGATCTCCTTGGTTCTCTTGGATCTCTTGGATCTCTCCTTTTGGCTAAGGGAATACATGTATTTATAATGATGGGAGATAAAGAGATTCATTGAATGTAGACATTTATACATTATGTCTACATTCAACGAATCTAATTGTTGTATTGCTTGGTATGCTATGTGTTGTCATCTATTAATACAGTATAAATGTACATTAAGTCTCATTAAATGCGCTGCCATCTTCATTAATGCACATTAAATGCATAATTATTCTTTTGATCTTCCTGGTTGATATGCCGACCAACTCTCCTCGGGTGCCGACTAACACTCCTCGGGTGCCGACTAATTCTCCTCGGGTGCCGACTAACACTCCTCGGATATCGAATATTGCCACGTAGGATGACATGTGTCCTTTTCTGATTGGTCCTCGTAGATGGAGAATTTTTGCATTAACAATAGTCATAATATTTTATGACGCCCAAGTCAAGGAATTCTCCTCCCCTATCACTACGAAATCTATCTACTTGGGAGTCCTTTTCATTTTCTATATGAACTAAAATTTTCAAAAACTTGCGAAAGGTTTCTGGTTTGTGTTTTAAAAGGCAACCTAGGTAAATAGAGTGAAATCATCAATCATAACAAGGATGTAACGGTTGCCACAAAGACTAACAGTACTAGAGGTACCCATTAGGTCCATATGGATAAGTTTAAGAGGTTTAGTGGATAAAACTTCTTTAACTTTCTTGTGGGGAGCCTTAACAATTTTCCCTTCTTGACATTGACCACAAACAATATTTGAAATTGGTTTGATCTTAGGAAGACCTCTAACTATCTCTTGGGAGAATAATTTACCAAGATTATCATAATTAATGTGACCCAACCTATTATGCCATATCTCATTGCCATCCATTCTGGTAGTGTTACAAACCTTTGTACTTGGATTGACCGTGTAAAAGTTATCTAGAGTACGGAGTCCTCTAATAATGCATTCACCTTTTTCATTTAAAATTTTGTAATTGTTCTTTGAAAAAGTGACAATTTGGTTTGAGTCACAAAATTGTGATATACTTAGTAAATTGGCTTTAAGTCCTTTTACCAAGAGAACATCTTCAAGGATGGGTAGTCCTTTTTTATGGAGTGTTCCTTTACCAATGATCTGGGCTGATACACGATCTCCAAATAAGCCTTTTCCTCCGGAGAAGTTAGTCTTGTTTGAAAGTTTGGAATTATCCCCGGTCATATGTTTGGAAAAACCAGAGTCTAAATACCATCCAATTGTTGTATATTAATCTCTAAAAGCGCTAATCACTATGTTTAATTTCAGCTGGGGTAATAGATCATCTTTTCAAACCCAAATTGCTCTAGTTATCAATTTGCTCTTATTAGCTCGTATTTGATAAAACTTGCGAGCTTCTGTCGTTTCTTTAAAATATTTTTGTGCATGTTTATCGTCGTTATAAACAATTGGAGAAATTGGTCTAGAATAGAATCTAGGATTCCTTCTTGCTGATGGTCTTTTAGTATTAGTCCTTTTCCTTCTATTATGATAGTTAGAATTCTTGTCTGGTTGTCTAGGAAGGACATAATTATTTCGGCTTCTCCTAGAATAGTTGAAGTTATGGTAAACAGGAGAGTTGTAGACAGGGTTACATAGACGTTTGGAATAGAAATCTTCGGGAGAATGTCCATAGAGATCACAGTAGGATTAGTAAAGATGGAACGTTGAACTCAAAACTATAGGATGGTTTTTATTCAAAGGTTTGTCTGATTTTAAGATCTAGTATTGTTCCTAGATGGCACAGGATGAAATATCGAATCTTCTTGTCGAATTGGGGGGGGGGGGGGGGGGGAGGGGGGAGACGTATTTAGTCTTTTGTTCGACATTATGCTTAGAGTTGCTTGATTCACCAATGTCTAACTTGAGTTGTTTTTTATCAAACTCATTTTTCAAACCTTGAAAATATTGACAAGTTTCAATAGGTCTTTTGCCACCATACCCAAACTTTATACTTTCAACGTTTTTAATTTTAGTCTTAGAGTTGAGACACAATCATATTCCAGTTCTGTCATCAGAATTAGTTTTTCTTTCAGCAACATAATCTTCAAAATATTTAGAATTATTTTCAAATTTTTCAAACTTTTTGAAGGCCGTGGATGTCTTTTCGTTTGTTTGTTCCAATTCTAACAACGTTCTTTTGTATTTCTTTTCTAGAATTTCATTAGAGTTAGGAAACTCTTTGAGTTTTTGTTCAAAATTTTTGGTTTCATTCTCATGAGTTAGACATTGAGTAGTGTACTCTTCAGCATTTTATATGATCATCAGACTTAAGGTTTCTATCGTCTGGGTAAGATCCTTGACAATCTTTTCAAGCCTAGTGCTTTTCTTGAGAGTTTTTTGTGTACAGTGTGTGAATGTCAGAAAGGTCATTATTTTCGAAGTCGCTAAGTGTGCAGTGTGTAATGTCCCCTAGTGGTTCATTTTTAGGACTCACACACCCATTTACATCAACAATAGAGCGTTCCCTTTTACTCACACACACGTCGTTTAAAGCATTATCAACATTCTCAAGCAATAAGGCAGATAAACAAGTAGGCACAGTATCAGTTAACATAGTATGATCAAATTACTCATCATCATTGTAGATTATCTTAGCAAAGAATGACATACAAGGGTGTCAAATGTGTTAGATGACTCCGTTTTATCATTTTCAGAGTCACTTGAGTCATCCCTAGTCTTACTTAAACGAGCCTTATTATGTTTGTGAATTTTGTCTAAGTTAACTCTGCAGTCACTGGCCATGTGTCCTAACTTCCACATCTATAACATTCAACATTTTAAGGTCTTTCTCAGGTCTCTTATGATTGTCAGTCTGGTATTTGTCTTGTCTTCTCTCATGAGTCATGTTGGTAGATTGATTTGGATAAGTAAATTTGCCTTCTCTTTTTGCTACTTTATTTCGAAAGTTCATAATTTTCTTAAATTGTCTATACATTAAGGCAATATGATTATCCAAAGTATCTAAATTATGGTCCTCATCAGAGTCTAAGTCAATGTTAGGTATGGTAAATTCAGGTTTAGTCAACATAGATGAAAAAATAATATTGGAGGCAGACTGTCTCTTTTGGGACTGGGTTAATTATTTCTTAAATTCTAGTTCCATTTCTACAATTCTCAATTTGCTACTGAGGAGTTCAGGTGTAAGATTTTGATCATCCTTCTCCTCAATTGCATATCTCTTATTATAAAATTTTTGTGGAAGTGATCTTAGTATTTTAGAGACAATTTCCTTTATATCATAAACAATCCCATTAGCATGAAATTTGGTCACAATGTATGTCAGTCTAATAAAGAAGTCATCAAATGACTCAGTCTCAGTCATGATCAAGTACTGCTAAATTAACATTTGTATTTTAGCAGCTTTAACTCTGGTATCACCCACACGTGCAGTCACTAGGGTGTCCTATGCTTATTTAAAGGTAGAATAGAATGATATCCTCTTAAATTCGTGTTCTTTAATAGACATGGATATGGAATTTTTGCCTTTGTTATTATTAAGTGATATATATTTTTATTCTTTAGTGAATTCACTAAGTACCTTTCTAATCCTCACAGTACTTCCTTCAACGGCTGGTTTAGTAGGAAAAGTGTAACCATTTTCAATAACTTCCCAGACATCATCTCCCAATGTCCCTTGGATGTATGCAACCATCCTAACCTTCCAGTAAGGAAAGTTGGTTCCATCAAAGAGGGGGGCCTGGACAAGTTACCTAGTCTCTTAAATTTCTCGTCCATAATTTGTTTTGAGAAAACAATTTCAAAAACTCAAGATCTAAAGAATTTTTTGAAAAACCAAAGCTTTGATACCAATTGAAAAAATACCAGTTAAGCCACTTAATTCAAGATTAAGCTATCTAAATGGTTCCGAATAATTTATTGTAGAAACTCTCTTCTTAAAACAAATTTTAAACACAAGATGTGTAAAACAGTATGAACGAGTAATTTCAGTTATAGGTTTACCAGTTTTGAAAAACAAAACTTAAGGAAATTAAACCAACACAACCTTAAGAAAGGGATTAGAGGAAGAGCAAGTATACACAAGCAAATTTAACGTGGTAAACCCCCACCCAATTGGGGAAACATCCACGGAGGTCTCTACACCTCAAAAGTAAAAAAGTCCACTAAAATAAAGTAACAGGTTATAAACTATATAAAAATCAAGAGACACAATCAGACCTAATATCTAAGTTCAGAAATATACCAACTCCTCGAGATTTTTGGACTTCTCCCAAGGCTCTGATGTTGTTGATGTTCTCTCAGCTTTGTAACTCCACTCCTTTTAGCTTTATGTCAACTCAAAATGTCCAAGATCTCAATACCAACACCTTTCAGTGTAGTAGTGTGATAGTGTAAGTGGTGATGTGCTCTAAATGACATGCATGTAACTCACAAACACTTACTTACAAATAGTATACAAAACAAATCACAAATATGCAAAGGAATTTTCAAAATAAGTTTAGTCAAAATATCAGACTTTGGATCTTTTAAATATTCGTAGATCATGAGGCAATCTTGCTATATACACGAGCCAAGATCCTATGCACTTTTTATTTTAAAATATTTACACTTATTTCACAAAATGTGAAATATAATAAAGTGAAAATCCCTAATCAAGATCTCAACTAGATCTAAGTCTGAATATTCAAAGAAAATGAAATCAGAAAAGGTTTTGTTGGTTTAGGGTTTGAAAATATCATATCAATTTGAAAACATCCGACAAAATAAGATTTCTCGAAAGAATAAATCAAAACTACGCAATATCTAAGTGAAATGTATCACAGAGATCAAATCTCAAAGTTCTATGAAAGAAAATGAGATTTAACCAACGTGATTAAGTTGGGAAAGAGATAAAGGACAAAATAGGATGGATCTTCTTGAATCTCAAACTAACTCACTCACAAAAAGGGTTTTTTGGAAAGACTTTTTTGGAGTTTAGTTTAGGGTTTAATTTCTCTACCTTCTCTCTCTCTCTCCTCTCTATTTTCTCTCAGAAGTGAGGCTAGCTAAATATTGTAAACGTATAACATATGGAAATTATTTATAGTAAGGGATGGAAGGCTCTGGAAACTCGAGACAAATCAATGCTTAGGATTGAGTTTAAAGGATCGAAAAAAATCCAAGCGTTAAGGTTGCACCGCTTCAAAGTTAACCCTCATTGGTATATCCAGGTGTTACAAGGATCATCTCAGATAACATGCATGTCATTGATTAAAAATATTAAAGGGTTCACAGTTAAGCACGGGTATGTGAGAGCGTAGAAACACAAATCTAGCCGTTGTGGAGACAACACGTGTAAAGCTAATATGGCTAGAAAAACGCGTGTTTTTAAATTTCTACAAATACAAATTGCACCCACATAATTCTCAAGCGCTTTCGATTTCTTTCGAAGTAGGTTTTTAACTGCTTATGGAATTTACAAAATACCCCACAACATTATTAAAAACCAATTTTTAATTTCTAAAAAATGTTTAGCAAATCATAGAAATTATTTAAAATATCCGAAAAATTATAAAAATTATTTTATAAGGATTTAACTCACACAACACCAATTAATGAATAAAGTAAACACATATGCAACACATGAATGCATCCTAGGTGAAGTGCTGGTGTACTACCATTTGGACAATTAAAGGAACTCAAAGTGAAGAGTCTGGAGTTTATTTGGTTTGAAAGGATATGACAAAATTTTGTCACTATTTCCAAACTAGATGAGCACCTATGTAATATAGACTCAAGTGAGTCAAAGATATAGGGTGCTTTAGATGCCAATTCGGGTGGGACACTATGTGTCCTCCAAATGTGGCTACATGCCTATTTTCCTAAGATTGGGCATGCAGAAGGAAAATCTGAGTTTATCTATTTCCATTCCTTTTATTGCTCTACACCTGGTAATAAGAGCTTTGAATCTCTTGTTGGTGTTTATAGGTCTAAAGCTTGACAGACCAAGGATTCTTTTGCAACCTTTATCAGTAACTGTTAAATCTCCTTACAAGCTTGCTTTGATTTTTAAAGAATCATTATCTATTGAGGAAATTTATCATTATTGGGGAAGTTCCCTAATTTTCAAGGACATATACCGTGGTACATTACCTCTCACTACTCCCAATTCCAAACTCTTGGGGGAAATATACTTGCCTTTTCAATTTTCTAGGCAGCTTGGCCTTTACCAATCCATTTTGGACCCCAAGAGGAGTCTTTCCAACCTTCATTTGTTCACCAGGTCTTCTCAAATACCAAAATGAACTGTTTTGTTAGGGTTGTCAACTATTACAAGGTTCAAAGCACCTTTAGTATTGTTGGAGTTGAGTTTCATAATGGAATTGCTGAGGCTTTTGCAACTTGATGGTCAAACCACATTGATGTTCATGTAAAGGTCAAAATATAATACATTTGTTTATAGTATATATAGGCTATCTCCTATGTCAAAATATTTGAGTCATTCAAGTCACATAGGCTTGATTCGATTGAGTGAGGCATGGTGAGAATATGTGGAACGAACATGCTTAAAAAGTTACACCAAACATAGAGAGGAATGAATAGGTTTGAAACATCATGAGGTCAATTTTGTAATTTCAACAAAATTACGTACAATTACGAAGTTTCAACACAAGATCTAATAAATTAATTATCCAAATTATTTTATTAACTCACACAATGAATAAACTAGGCGGTATAATTATGAAAAGTCTAGATCTAACACACACAAATTATTTTAAGCAAATTCACAAGATTCAAGTTAGATCTAAGTGATATGTATCATTAAATGTGTGCACATGAGTAGAAATCAAAGGCAAATAATCATAAAACTAGATTTATGAGGACCCCCCCACACCCCCACACCCACCAAGGAGTAAAAAAACCTTGATGAATTCCAATTCTCATTTATACTTTAAAAGAAATTTTATAAAAGACAATAAGTTACCTCTTACATAATATCTATCATTTATTTATCTATAAACCTTTCAACCTTCCCCTATAATTAATGAGAATCCACTACAAACTCCATGACGTGAATGAAAATATCCTTTATATTCCTTGAAGTCGCTTTACAGTTTAAATTCTTCAATAACTTAAAGTTCCTCATCTTTTAGATCAAGGACTATGTGATCATAGAAAATCAGATGTACAAGTAACTTTGGCGAGATTGTGGCTACATATCACTCAAAAATACCTCAATTGTAGATATCACTCTAGATCTAAAAACATTTAAACTCTCAATTGAATTTTGAAATTTGGTTTAGATAGAGAAATAAAACCTTATAAACTTAGAAATCTCCTAGATAAGATATTTTGAAATGAGGTAAAAGGCTTATTCAAAAATGGAGGGAAACAAGGTTATTTAGAGCAAATTTCAAAATTGGACGTTGCCTTGTGCACGGTGCACATTTTTTCACGTGAACGATTACAGTAAGTATAAAATCCTAACCATGGTCGTGCGCACGAGCACATTTTGTTGTCATACAAATGGCACCGTGCTAACGATCGCATTTTATAGCCGTGCAAACAGCTCCAAGTAAAAATCTTCCCAAATCATTTTAAGAATATGAGCCTTGATCCCAATTCTCAAAAATAAATTCACCACTCTAAAATGGTATTATTAAAAACATTTTATAAATAATTCACTCAATTTGGATAACATGTGAGTGTGTGCAATAGATACAAATAAATTAAACTTCCGTAAAAGGATATAATCTTCATTTGCAACAATAGAAGGCTTCAATGAGTGGCATGTAAGATCTTTAATCTTCAAAGTTTCAATCTAGATACCAAATCGTGCCTCCTTAAATAAATCAAGTCTATGAGACTTAATAACTCAAATATTTTGACACGGTTGATAGACAATATGTATATATTATAAAGTTTTACATCTTTACATAGTCATTTGTCTAGATGGACGTTTAAAATTTAAAGATAACGCACACCACACTTTGAAGACTTCTGTTGCTATATGATTCACATTGGATTAAAGAAAATATCCTTTTAGTTGATATTATGAATAGTCAACAGATAAAGAAAACACATGTTCACAAATTTTTTTCTATGTGCGCAGATGTTTAAATTCGATGTAACAAGTGTTTAAAACTATCTCAAAGATTTAAAAAAAAATTTAGGAGTTGGTATTTGTTTCTGAACAAGTTAAGGATTTTTGAAATTTGTGTATCCTTAACCATTTGCACGATCTTGTTTTAAGTATGTGCGCATGGTGGCATTTGCATGACACCAATATCTACTCGTGCGCATGACCTTGGCCTTGATTCCACATTATCAGGAATCATGCACATAGAAAAAGTGCACTATGCACACGACGTAGTTAGCTCTTAAAGTTTTCTTATAAATAGGATATTTTCCCTCCCATTTCTTATGATCTGAATTTCACACATCTGAAATACCTTTCTGAGCATATTGTCAAAGGTGAGAGCTCTTTTTATTTCCCTCCAAAACTGTTTTCACTTGTTCCTAATAAACTTTTCAAAAACCTAGATCTATGGATTGATCCTAATGTTTGTAAATCAGTTTGAGAGTGTTTTGATAAGATCTTCACTTGTCCATGTCAAATAATCATTTCACATATGAATTTATATGATCTCATGCTCTTTGATCTAAAATTTGAGGCATTCTAATTTATTAGGGAAATTAGAGGGTGGCACTAACTTCAAGGAAGAGATTGGACTTCTTCATTTAAGACGTGAAACTCATTGCGAATTTACATATTCTATGGGGGAAAAGTTTCAATATTCATAGGTAACTACACGAGTGTGCTTATGTGAGAGGTATCTTCTTTCCATGTGAAATACATCTTTTTTATGTAGAAATGAAAATTGGAGTGCGTCGAGAAATGAAAATTGTGCATGATTTCTACTCATATGAACACATTTGATCACAATGTGACTCAAATCACATTTGAATCCAATGAGTTAGATTAAATTTGACTTAGGCGTGTTAAATCTAGTTTTGCTCATCTTGATTCAACTAATTACATTGTTATGCGAGTTAATCAAAACTTTAAATGCTCAATTTCATAAAACTTGTGTTAATAGATTTGAAATTGCAAGAAAATTTTGTTGAATTAAAAAATTTAACCATAGGATGCTATCAAAACTATTCGGCCCTCCCCCTATAGGTTTTGTGTAGATCATATACTCACATTCATAGCACACTTACTTAATTGGTATGCACGATAAGTCTTTACAACTTGAGTTATATCCTTGTTTTGTGTGGATATTTGCAAGTGTGTGAAGTTCCATGGATATTTGTTATTATTATTCTTTTGTTATGGGTCTATACAATTTTCATTCTTCAACACATTCTTCACTAGATAAGAACACATCACATGCATCTTGTTAGTATAGCTTTGATATTGAACTTAATGAAAATGATGTGAATGATGATGAAGATATGGGTGAAATAAATTATGCATGTGATAAGTTGTTTAATGAATCACTCACATTGAAGAAATTGAACATCAAAAAAAGAAATAAGATTAAAGTGTTTAACGAGGATAGTGGATTGAAAAAAAATGATGAAATTATTTTTCATCTCAAGAGTGAGTTAAAACTTATCAATGATCAAAAGTCTTCTTTTGAAAAAGAGAAAGATGATATCCTTGAAATGAAATTTGCACTTGAAAAGGAATGCAAAAGGTTTGGACTTAAAGAAAGAGAACATCAAAAGGAGGTGATTTCTCTCAAGAGTGACTTGTCTAATGACTTGAAGATTAAACTTTCTTTAGAGGAATGATCGAAAAAGATGAAAAAAATGCTTTTTGAAAAATCTATTATTCTAAATGGTATTAATATATTGAATTTGACTATTTTGATCCTCCTACTAACTCTTCAATGACATATGTGCGTGAAAACAAAGATGATGTCAACATGGTTCGACTCAAGTTGAGAATAAAAAAAGTGGCTTTTAAAGGAAAAGAACTTAATAATAAGCTCTTGAATATTAAGAGCATGAATGTTAAGGTTGATAAATTTATGATGAATCCAAATGTCAATCAACCGAAATTTGTTCCAAGACTCAATAGCAAGAAAATGAAAGATTTTTTTTAAAAGACAAGTTCCTAATTTTGGACATCATTCAAGTTATCTTAAAAGAGAAAGATTTTTTTTAAAAAAAAAAGAGAATAACATTTTAGAAGAAGGAATGTGAACTTTTCTTCAAAACCATTTCAAACATATAAGTTCTCCTATTGGTCTATGAGAGAACACTAACACATTTTTTTTTTGGACTCCAAAGCGATTAGCATTTTTCATATCTTAAGTTCACAAGAGGAAATGAATTTTAAGGAAAGAATGCAAAGATGAAAGTGAATTGAAGAAACTTCAAAAAGAGATGAATGATTTGAACAGAAGTGCTAAAGTGAAACCAAAATGAATGAGAAAATAAAACCATAATAAAAATGTTGTCATGCGAATTTTAAAGCTTCAAACTCACTGAATTGGTATTTTGATAGCTAGTGCTCTAGGCACATAACGGGAGTGAAGTCCTTTATCTTCTCTTGATGACTATGACGATGGAATGGTTATATTTGATAATAGTAAACACTCATGTATGAATGGTAGAAGAATGATAGAGGTCAACAAAAGCACGATACTTCACAATATATTGTATATTAAAGAACTTGTCTTTATTCTCATTAGCAAAATTCAATTGTGTGATGATAGAAATCATATAAATTTCTCCATGGTTGAGTGCTTGGTTAGGAAGGATAAAAGCGATTATTTAATGAGAGATGTTAGATCGAGTGAGAATTGCTATTTGTTAGTAAGTGTGCCTAGTGTGGTGTGTCAAAACACAAAAGTATAATTAAAAGACTGATGACATCAACAACTGGACACAACAATTTGAGGGATTTGCTGAGTTTGTTCGAAGAAAGAGAAAGTGAGAGGTTTCCCTAGATTAAAAACCAAAGAGATTACTATCTATAGGCCTCTAGACCTAGTACACATTAATTTATGGGGTTCCTCTAAAATCAAGAGCATTGGTCGAAAAGGTATTGATTTATTATGGTAGTTGACTATCCTATATTTACCTTTATTGGTTTTATGAGAGAGAAGAGAGAATGCTATGAAATATTGTGTTCGTATACAAAAAGATGCAAAATGAACAATCATTATCCATTTTGAGAATGAGAAGTGATCATAGATCCAAGTTTAAAGACTCAAAAGTGTAGAAGTATTGCGATTAAATTAGCATCGCTCATGAGTTTTTAGTCATTGCAACTCTGCTACAAATGTTGAAAGAAAGAATCAAACTTTTCAAGAAATGGCATGGTGTATGATTGAGGGAAAGAACATGCCTAAAGGATTTTGGTCCAAGAAAATGAAAATGGCTTATCACACATAAAATATGGTGTTCCTGAGACCCTTCTCCAAAAATACTTCATATGAGCTTTGGAAAGGTAAAAAGCGTACTATGAAATCTTTAAAATGTTTGGTAAAGGAGAAAAAATGGGATTTTCTTTGATTATTCCCAAAATATCCGAGCCTGTAGAGTCTCTAATTTGGAAAGTAAGAAGGTGATGGAAAAGTTTAATTTGGTAATTGATGATGATGTGTCGAAAGTTATGGCACTTGATGATGAGGTTGAAGGTGAAGTTTTAGATCCTAAGGTTTTCGACACTAGACTAAATTTGAAAAAGATTCACTTAAATTATACATTATAGAAGAAGAATGTAAATCACAATATGAATCAACAGTCCTAGCATAGGTCTCTACATCAAAGAGAAGGCAACGCTAAAAACACAGTAAGTCCATACAGATCCTAAGAACACTAGAACTCGATGCTCTGATACCATATGTGAGACACTGCTTACTAAACTTTTGGGTGGCCTTCTCTCTACTAAAATAAAACAAGAATCTCATTTGGCACATTCTTAGCATCACGGTCGAAAATCCAATTGATTACTAATAACCTATTAAACAAGCCCAGTGTCAATTTTAAACTTTAATTAAATTATTGTAAATAAAACCATTCATCATCAACTATGCCAAATAAATGATTAAATCCACAATCACACAAGAAAATCTGCATACTAAAATAAAATAAAATCAACTAACCGAATAAACCATCGGTTTACGATCTAATACAATAATCCATTTAAATTGAATTAAATAAAAACTGATATTGGGAGACATGCCCAGAGTCCAATCTAGAATCTCAAAGATAAAAAATGACTACACAATCCCTTTTACACTCCACCGTATCTCCAACTCCGATAAATTGGAAATGATACGGATGCCTGGTGTAATACCCCGTATTTTTATGCTTTATAAATTTGGGGATTTATTAAATTTAATGAGAGTTATTAATTTAATATAAATCTAAAAATGAATTATTTTTAATTATTAACGTGATGTGAGTTAGTAATTATGGGAAAATTTGTTGAATATTACTAATGAGCAAAGTAATATATAATAATGGTTCTATTAAATGTCGCGAGTGAATAGAATGACAATTTTGGAAATTTAAGTCGGGACGCGCCTGTGTCGCATCGAGAATAAATGATGATTAATAAAAGTGAACTATTTTTAAGTTATCCGTATGGTCATTTTGCGTGCGCCAATGTGTCCGGAAGGGTCGAGATAGTCAGAAAAGTGTACACGGGGGTTTAGTTTGGGACTCAGGGCGTTTTTAGGCTTAATTAGTACCCCGAGAGGGCATTTTGGTCATTTTGCATTTTTGGGTAATTAAACCCACGAAAATTATTAAACTATATCAGCCATTTGGAATAGCCATTTAGGGTTAGCAGACTCAAAACATTAGAACAACCATAGGAGATGAAAGGAGAAATCTTTCCAAGCAATCCAAGGCCAACGATTAACCCGGTTGCATCGCCGCCACCACCAACGCGTAGATCGCGCGACGAGGAACGTAACAACACCAAATTCGTCCACAAATTAGAATTCTAAAAATCCCAGGCAAGTGTTTATCTTTCCTATTTTCGTTAATGCATCACTCATGTTAGTCTAGGGTTGATTATGATGAGTTTCATAGTAGAAAACCCAAGTTGGAGATAGGAACTTGCATGTAGTATTGATTTGAATGTTATTCTGGAAACCCCTTCACATGTAGAGGATTAAACCACGAAATTATGATGTTTTAGAAGAAGAAAATTCTGGAAAATATTGATTAGAACCATGTTAAAGAAATTCTAGGGTTCTTGAGATTTTTTATGAAGTTTTTGCCTATAAATCCACGATTAGTGACGGAAATTTACATGCCTTACGTAGAAGATACATAAAATGAGATTATAATGTTAACAGTACAAATTTTTGGGCGATTGGGAATGAAAAGTTTGGATTTGGAGGAGGTTATGTGATAGAATCCGTAACTGATTAACTGCAGAATTCGCCATACCTGTTTGATCAATCGATCGAGCCCCAGACCTCGATCGATCGACCCCTTCTGGCAGACTCATATTTCCCCTTTTTAAATTAGTTGAATTCAATTTAATGAGAAATAATTCTTGGACACCCTTATTAAAATGTTTTGGGAGATAAAGAAGACTAGTAGGACATATAAAAAAAATTATGAGACCTTTAATATAAGACGAGATTTGTATTTTTGGGATGTTTATATATAAGGGACGATAGAATTATGTATTAAAGGGAGAGACGCGTAAGATAGTTACGATGGAAAATAGATGAGTAGCTACTGAATTCTACACTTGTTGGGATAGAGTCCATGAGTGTTACGTAGAAAGTTGGAATAATGCCTCAATGAAAGTAAGAGACGAACCGTTATACGTGATAACTAAAGATTGAGAAATAATGATAAATATTATATTATGGGCGATGGAAGGTACCTAAAGAGATATGGTAATAGTAGTATATTTATATGACTGTGTTTATTCATATACTATATACGTGTGAAAATCATGCCCACGCTACTCGCTATCCTTGAGGTTACCGTGCTGGGACAGTCTTATCTCGAATGGGCCTTCATGGGGGATATTGACTCGTACCCTAGAAGATAGGAATACTAGGTACGGACAATCAGATCGATAGTCGGATGGTCCTAAGAGACGTGAGGGTATGTACTGCCCTCTTGGACTTGGAATCTATGCTTCGCCTCAATATTGTTTGTGTATGTGTTAATGCAGTTCGAGAGTGATTTCGAACATGTATTTCCCTTAGTACGAGTGATACGGGGATTGGATAGCAGAGTATGCCCGCATCATAATTTTTATGTGGGGTGCTGTTTGAATATATATATTATACGAGTATTTTATATATATATGAAATTCTGAATTTTGGAACTGCCTCTTGTGTTATGGTAAGTAAGACATGTATAATGACTCAAATTGGAAATACTTGTTTTGAAAAGTATAATATGACACTTGGAAACTTTATTAATAAATAAAGTTAAAATGAGAGCTTTGTTACTAAATAAATTTTTTCTTTTAAGCGATTATATTGTTCAGTTTTAAATCTTATGAGTAACCTAAGATAAGTTAAACCATTGGGAAGTTTAGTGTGGTATAAGATAAGATAATCCGTTGGGAAGGTTAGTGCGATAGGCGTGCATATTAGAAGAGAGGTGAGAATCTCTCAAGAGAGTGCCGTACTAATATGTTATTGCATTGGCCTATAAACATTTTAAATACTTGCTAAACAAATTTTAAATCATTTACACTATCGGGCTCTGACCCGTTTCTATTTCTCTTTCTCTCTCTTGTATATATATGTATATATCACAGGTGCCCAGCCACATGGGCTTCTTGCATAGGATCCATTGGAAGGAACGCGCTGCAGCTTAGGTGGGAGTTGCAGGCCTCTTTCTTAGACGACTTAATTTATTTGATTCCACTCTTAGCATATTCATTTAGTGGGGCATGTGTCACCCTTTCCATTATTCAGTTGTTTATTTGGAAATTGTGATTCAGTTATTGTTAGTATTGTTACTTTGGGATTTATTACTGTCTAGATGTTTTACTTTAAGTTTTAAATGTCGGGATTTAGATGTTGAATGTTTAAATTATTTGGATTATATGTTCCAGGATAATTGTGGTGTGTTTCTTTAATATTAAATTATTGTAAAGATCTAAATCTTGGTTTATAAAATAAAATTTGGAAAGTAATGTCTAAAAATGGTTTTGACACTTAGCTTAATTAATTAGGGTGTTTAAATTGAAAAAGTTATTTTTTGACAGTGATGCTAAGAATAAACCAACTGTTCACCTTGATTTAATTTAATAAAGGAGTGATCGTCCGGTATTTAATTAGGCGGGGTGTCACAGGTGGTATCAGAGCATCAGGTTCTAATGTCCTTTAGGATCTGTACGACTTATTTTGTTTCCAGCTTAACATCTTTGATATAAATCCCTAACACTAGGAATGTTGTGTTCATCTCTATACGTTGGGAATTCGTGCTTCATCGATTTGTTTATGCGAATGATAAACTCATCCAAATTTATTTAAATTTTCAGATGGATCGTCAAGAAGAACTAGCTAAAACAGTTAGGGGAGTCAACGAGCAAGGTCGACTCACACCTCAGGTATCTCCAGAGAGAATATCAACCGCCGAGTTAGCAGGTATTGTGGCACAGGCAGTTACCACTACGATCTTGCAGTATCAAGAACGTGGCACACAACTCATGGAGGGCAAAAAATCTAGAGAGTACAGTCAGTCTGTCGTGAATGGAAATAACAAGTGTGTGAAGACACAAAAATCGCAACAATAAGCTCCTCAGGCCCGTAAAAGCCACGAAGGTAACGAATTGTGCGGGGAAGCCCAAAAGCGTCAGGGTCAACAAAGCCAGGGTCCGGGTGAAGTCACGAAGGAGTGTTTCAGATGTGGAATGGACGGTCATGAACGTCAAACTTGTCCGGATTAGTCTAAAAAGGAACTCCAAATCAACCATCGAGAACTTTCGGGACTCTTATATATATGTGTAAAGCTGGGTCACAAGTGGAGGGATTGTCCTCACGCTGACATAGTTTCTCCGCAAATTTCCCACCAAGGCCAACAAGACCAGGGAAAAAGCGAGGAAAGTCAACAACGTAGTGAAGTGAAACAGTTTCGAGGGAGGTGCTTCCAATGTCTCAAATATGGCCATAGGCATTAGGATTGCCCAGAGAAGAATAGGTCCCCACGGCAGGAAGGTGCTAGTAATAAACCACAGAAGCCAGCTCCATCACCCTTTCCAACAGCCTCAGTCCAGCAGAGACAGTTACAGTATGGACGTGTCTGTAACGTCCTCCAGATAGCAACATCTTAGGCCCCAACCGAGAAAAGAGGTATGTTTCCTATCCATGGTACTATGTGTCGAGTTTTATTTGATACCGGGGTGACGCATTGTTTTATAGCTACGCATTTTGCGAAGTCCTTAGGGTTGTTAGCCACAGTAGAGAGCACTATGACGTGTGTAGACTCACCACTGGGGAGTGGATCGCTAATTTTCTTTATATGCCGGGGAGTGGGGGTAGAGGTTGGTAGCTTGGTATTACCTGTAGATATGTTAGTCTTAGATATGCATGAGCACGACATTATTATCAGTATGAATTGGCTCACAACTTATAGAGCCATGATAGATTGCTTTGGTGAGAGTAATGTCTTTGCCATTTCGGGGCAAGAAATGTTTGAGTGGCAATACCTAGCCCAGAAGGGGGATCTTACACCTATTTTTATTATTATTATTATTATTATATAAAGGAGGATACCTTTAAGGAAATTGTAATTCTCCTGGATTCGATTCCAGTAGTTCGTGAGTTTTCGAATGTATTTCATATGGTAAGTGGATTAAATATCGAAATATCTTGCGGAGAGTGAGATCACCCGTGCTAAAATATTTTTCGAAGCAAGTATGTAGACAGAGTGTGGTGTCTAGTAAGGGACAATGATTATAGTAGTTTTGTTTTGGTTTGGACAGGCATGTTACATCCGGAGTCAATTGGTACGGTCAAGACGATTGGCAAGGCAGAATTATAGGTTTTATCCTCAGAAGGTGAAGCATGTTTTCTGTGACACGAGCGAGTCATTGTATTGTGTTCATTACTAAGTTGGCATGTGAGGCAGGTTTAATGTGTATAACTACGAGCGGCATTATCATGTGAATATTTTTCCTAGTGTAGTGGGATTTTTCCTTAGTGCTATCCGCGGAGGATGAATTAGTATATTAATAGTGTTATATGCTTTATTGGAGTTACTCGTTTTAGTGAGGTGATATACGAGTATAGTATGGTATTAATTACAACTTTATAGAAATTGTCAGTACAATTGTAGACAGTTATTGCAAGGCTATTGGAGTGGTTGCTTTAGTGCAACGTGTTATGTTTTGGCAAGGCCTCACCTGCAAGAGGGTTAGACCCGCACTTATATATTATCTATCCTAGAGACTTCGGAGGGGATATTGAGTTCGAGATGTTTGATACCGGCGCGAGGGGACTTGGTTGTTATGATTCAGTATGTATCGGGTTTACGGTTGAGCGAAAAGTTTTAACTCAGTATTATGGGTAGCGCTCAAGACTTGGTAATAGAAAGGGTACATTATTATATATATCTTTTAGATAGGAGGGCATTAAGAGTGATACCCCTATTATTAGGGGAAGGGGTTTTAAAAATTCCGATTGTATGTATTCGAGATTCATGGAACGCAAATTTCCAACACCCAATTCTGAACGATAGTACAATTGGTGAGATGTTCTTTGTTAAGTGTAATTACGGGAGGAAATGTAACTTTTCTATCAAAAGACGGAATAAAGGGGTAAATGCTATGGACGGAGGACCTAACAGATCTCGATAACCAACAATACTAGGCAGTAGTGTATCGGGAGGGTTCCTTATTTGGATTTCTCTTTGTGAGACATCCCATGCATGAAACTTAGTGTAAGGTTGGAAATAGGGAGACGTTTGATCACTATTCCATGAGTTCGGTACCCCAATCGAAAGGGGGATCAAGTAATTATATCTTTAAGTGGGAAGTTAAATTTTGATTTAAAGCCAGTGGAGCCGGTTGTGTGGTAAGAAAGCATTGAAAGTTTTGCTTTGTCACCACGAGTTACAAGGGGCGGAATGATAATAAGGAAGATTTAAAATTTTGATTTTTAGGGTGATTAAAGTGTTGTAATCACGCTGCAAACACCAGGGAAAACAAAGAATTTGTTTATTAGTATGGAGCTTATGTGATGCTTACGCTAGTATGCACGTTTTATAGGGTGTGTAGACATCCTAGTTAACTGATGTTAAAACTCGTCCGAGATAAAGGGGCGTGGCAATGGACGTGTGGAAAATGTGTTTGTGGGGCTAACAGAACAAAGTGGAAGTGACATAGTGGATTAAACGTCACATGAGGGGCGATAATCCATACGTAAGCGTGCAATTAAAATAGCACAACCTAATTTGATGGGAAGGCTGTGGGAAGGCATTTAAGAAAGGGTATCCCTTGAATAGAGTAGAAAATTAATTATTATAAAGAACCCTAGGAGCGGAGTAGTTATTAGACAAGTGTGAGAGCGAACTTGTGCATGCAAAGAGTGATGATGTTAATATGGTGTAAAGGATTAAGAAGTGCGCGTCGTGGAGGAAAAGAGCACGGGTCAGAACTTTCGGCATACACCAAGGAAGGAAAGGTAATGTTATGTGTCACATAATGTGAGACAATTCAAGGAAAGATAGATGTTTAGCGGGACGTAGTAAGTAGTCCCTACATGCACCGCCCATGGGTAGGGTTCGGTTGGAAGAGGAAAACGACCAGAGGATTTTGTGTTTATCGATAATTCCTGAAATGGGAGGATGTCGGTAAAGTCGATAAAATTCTTGGATGGGTTACCACCCTCAAAACAAGATCAAGGCAATGTTAACTAGTGTGCCCCAAAATTCCTTTGAAAGGAAGGATCGCGCCAGTGCATGGTCTGGCGCAGTGTTAATTCCTGGATCGGGATGAGATTTGTGAATCCCACCTTTAATATGGGATTTCAGGAACCAGCGGAGATAATGTTTCATTGCGAGAAGGATGTATCACCCCTAGCCAGGAAATAGGAGCACAGTGATTAGAAATTAGGGGAACCACGTGAAGGAAATTTTGGAATCTTAGTACGATGTTTTTAGGAGTGCTATGAAAAGGCACTCGTATCTGTTAATCGTGTATGAGGTGCTTATTAATGTTTTGGTATGGAAGAACCTCGAATATTCTCCTCTCGTATATCTAGAGGTGAGTGGATACTCAGAATTTTGGATCGGTAAGGAATACTCCGATGACTATGGTGAAATTCCACGACTGTTTTAGGCGAACAAGAGTGGTCAGAGGTTTGTATGGTTTTCTCAGAATGGGAGTTTTGTATATAGATAAATCCGAGTAGCTGCCATGTAATGAGACACAACCTATGCGAATGTTGTCGGTTAGGAGCACCATGTAAAGTGTCTCCAATAAGAATGTTAATCAAGCTTGCAGTGAAGCGGGGACTATAGTGATTAAGCGCTTTACTATGTAGATAGTCTGCGTACAAAGAGATATCCAGAATTGTTCTACAAGTTAGGCCTTATTTTCTGAATTTTGGGACGAAATTCCGTTATTAGGGAGAAAGTATGTAATACCCCGTATTTTTATGCTTTATAAATTTGGGGATTTATTAAATTTAATGAGAGTTATTAATTTAATATAAATCTGGAAATTAATTATTTTTAATTATTAACGTGATGTGAGTTAGTAATTATGGGAAAATTTGTTGAATATTACTAATGAACAAAGTAATATATAATATTGCTTCTATTAAATGTCGCGAGTGAATAGAATGACAATTTTGGAAATTTAAGTCGGGACGCGCTTGTATCGCGTCGGGAATAAATGTTGATTAATAAAAGTGAAATATTTTTAAGTTATCCATATGGTCATTTTGAGTGCGCCAACGTGTCCGAAAGGGTCGAGATAGTCAGAAAAGTGTACCCGGGGGTTTAGTTTGGGTCTCGGGGCGTTTTTAGGCTTAATTAGTACCCCGAGAGGGCATTTTGGTCATTTTGCATTTTTGGGTAATTAAACCCACGAAAATTATTAAACTATATCAGCCATTTGGAATAGCCATTTAAGGTTAGCAAACTTAAAACATTAGAATGGCCATAGGAGAGGAAAGGAGAAAGTTTTCCAAGCAATCCAAGGCCAACGATACACCCGGTTGCACTGCCACCACCACCAACGCGTAGATTGCGCGATGGGGAACGTAACAACACCAAATTCGTCCACAAATAAGAATTCTAAAAATCCCAGTCAAGTGTTTATCTTGATTATTTTCGTTAATGCATCACTCATGTTAGTCTAGGGTTGATTAGGATTAGTTTCTTGGAAGAAAACCCAAGTTGGAGATAGGAACTTGCATGTAGTATTGATTTGAATGTTATTCTGGAAACCCCTTCACATGTAGATAATTAAACCACAAAATTATGATATTTTAGAAGAAGAAAATTCTGGAAAATATTGATTAGAACCATGTTAAAGAAATTCTAGGGTTCTTGAGATTTTTTATGAAGTTTTTGCCTATAAATCCATGATTAGTGACGAAAATTTACATACCTTACGTAGAAGATACATAAAATGAGATTATAATGTTAGTAGTACAAATTTATGGGCGATTGGGAATGAAAAGTTTAGATTTGGAGGAGGTTATGTGATAGAACCCGTAACTGATTAACTGCTGAATTCGCCATACTTGTTTGATCGATCGATCGAGCCAAGAGCTTCGATCGATCGAAGGTTCGATCGATCGAGCCCCAGACCTCGATCGATCGACCCCTTCTGGCAGACTCATATTTTCCCTTTTTAAATTAGTTGAATTCAATTTAATGAGAAATAATTCTTGGACACCCTTATTAAAATGTTTTCGGAGATAAAGAAGACCAGTAGGACGTATAAAAAAAATTACGAGACCTTTAATGTAAGACGAGATTTGCATTTTTGGGATGTTTATATACAAGGGACGATAGAATTATGTATTAAAGGGAGAGACGCATAAGATAGTTACGATGGAAAATAGATGAGTACCTACTGAATTCTAGACTTGTAGGGATAGAATCCATGAGTGTTACGTAGTTAGTTGGAATAATCCCTCAATTAAAGTAAAAGACGAACCGTTATACGTGATAACTAAAGATTGAGAAATAATGATAAATATTATATTATGGGCGATGGAAGGTACCTAAAGAGATATGGTAATAGTAGTATATTTATATGACTGTGCTTATGCATATACTATATACGTGTGAAAATCATGCCCACGCTACTCGCTATCCTTGAGGTTTCCACACTGGGACAGTCTTATCTCGAATGGGCCTTCATGGGGGATATTTACTCATACCCTAGAAGATAGGAATCCTAGGTACGGGCTATCGGATCGATAGTCGGACGGTCCTAAGAGACGTGAGGGTATGTACTGACCTCTTGGACTTGGAATCTATGCTTCGCCTCAATATTGTTTGTGTATGTGTTAATGCAATTCGAGAGTGATTCCGAACTTGTATTTCCCTTAGTACGAGTGATACGGGGATTGGATAGCAGAGTATCCCAACACCATAATTTTAATATGGGGTGCTGTTAAAATATATATATTATACGAGTATTTAATATATATATGAAATTCTGAAATTTGGAACTGCCTACTGTGTTATGGTAAGTAAGACATGTATAATGACTCAAATTGGAAATACTTGTTTTGAAAAGTATAATATGACACTAGGAAACTTTATTAATAAATAAAGTTAAAATGAGAGATTTGTTGCTAAATAAAAATTTTCTTTTAAACGATTATATTGTTCAGTTTTAAATCTTACGATTAACCTAAGATAAATTAAACCATTAGGAAGTTTAGTGTGATATAAGATAAGATAATCCGTTGGGAAGGTTAGTGCGATAGGCGTGCACATTAGAAGAGAGGTGAGAATTTCTCAAGAGAGTGCCGCACTAATATGTTGTTGCATTGGCCTGTAAACATTTTAAATACTTGCTAAACAAATTTTAAATCATTTACACTATCGGGCTCTGACCTGTTTCTATTTCTCTTTCTCTCTCTTGTATATATATGTATATATCACAGGTGCCCATCCACTTGGTCTTCTTGCATAGGATCCATTGGAAGGAACGTGTTGCAGATTAGGTGGGAGTTGCAGGCCTCTTGCTTAGACGACTTCATTTATTTGATTCCACTCCTAGCATATTCACTTAGTGGGGCATGTGTCACCCTTTCCATTATTCAGTTGTTTATTTGGATATTGTGATTCAGTTATTGCTAGTGTTGTTACTTTGGGATTTATTACTGCCTGGATGTTTTACTTTAAGTTTTAAATGTCGGGATTTAGTTGTTGAATGTTTAAATTATTTGGATTATATGTTCCAGGATAATTGTGGTGTGTTTCTTTAATATTAAATTATTATAAAGATATAAATCTTGGTTTATAAAATAAAATTTGGAAAGTAATGTCTAAAAATGGTTTTGACACTTAGCTTAATTAATTAAGGTGTTTAAATTGGAAAAATTATTTTTCGACAGTGATGCTAAGAGTGAACCAACTGTTCACCTTGATTTAATTTAATAAAGGAGAGATCGCCCGGTATTTAATTAGGCGGGGTGTCACACCTGGGTCCCTATGGTTGGAAACCTAAAAGTTTTGAATATATTTTAATATGTGTCAAAGCACAAATCATTTTGAAAATATTTTGCAAGTAATTAAAATACATTAATAAATATGAGTGGATTCTTCAATATTTAAACTATTGTTGCACTCCCATGACATAATCCTCCCCGCTCAACTACAGTGCATTCCTAATGTATGCATTTCAACTCCTAGTTATCTACCTAACCTAACTAGTCTCAATATACCCTTAAGTACATACGCTACACCATGTCATGCATATTTTATATAATTAGGTTTCACATCCGCTTAACAATTGTAATTCTCAATTATAATTAATCAATTCATTTCAAATAACTTTAATTAGCTATTAGTTCAATATTCACACCTTTTTATCTTATGCAAATATATAATTTTCTTCAATTTTATATACGTATTTTCATATCACATCTACTATACAGACATATATATCAGTCACTATATATGTATAACTGCCATCCCTCAGAGTATTAACTCACTGCATGAAAATCTCTAGTATGCTATCAAGCGCCAAGGAATACACACCTCTACTTGGGCAACTAGGTAGGAATCTCACCACTAAAGCCAAAATATAAATGTAAACCGTAGGCGGTCATCTATGGGGCATAACAATACCACATTAACCCCACCAAACTCTAAAATCACATAGTGTAGTCGTGCGTCATACCTATGACCCAAGGGACCGATATTACACCTGCTGGGATTTTTTCGGAGAGAACGCCCACAACGCGCAACCTCTACCGATAGCATGTCCTCTAGGATAGGTATGTTCCGTATATATCATGCACACAGATATAATCACACACACACACACACACACACACACACACACACACATATATATATATATATATATATATATATATAATAATAATAATAATAATAATAGTAATAATAATAATAATAATAATAATAATAATAATAATAATAATAATAATAATAATAATAATAAAAAAACCCGACTAACTGTGCATGTCACTCATAGCACTAGCCTATATTTCCCGAGCCAAATCTTGATTTCTAATTATTTAAATATCCACCTATTAAAATAATTGATCCTTGTAATACAATTTTGGACACGTAACCATTCTCAACCAGCCCGTACCCCTTCTAATCGAAATTTTCATCACAAATTCATTATTTCAATATATTGAGTATTTTTCATCCTAAATACCCTAAATGTCACCCCGAAATTTTCCCAACCTTCCCAAGGTATTTGATCAATTTTACAATCATATTCCATATGTCCTAACTCATTCACATACATCATAAATCAGATCGTAATCAAACCCTTAGCAAAACCCATCAAATTAATCAACCTGGGCATACCAAAGTTATCGAACCGGTTCGGCTTGAGGGAAAACCAGTTATCCCCTTCAAGACTCCCAAGACTCAGTTGAATCCAACATATAACCCAATTCAGCCAACAATTACCATTCTTCATTAACCCTAACTATGAAATTAACTTTTCTCATATTTCAATTCATATATATAACATTAATTTCATGGGATTCATCATCCTGTTCAAGATTGGTATAATTATCACTAATAGCATAATTATTCACAAATTTCTAATCTTTTCAATAAAGATTCTATGTTTCTACATGGGATACTATTTTCAAATTTTAGATTATATAATCCACATATCAATCTTATGAAATCCTGTCTCCAAAACTCATTTTCATATGAATCCCACCCATAACAATTGTCACCAACTATAATATGAATTGAATTATAAACATAAAATACTAAGCAATTTAATCACTTGCCTTAAGGTTGGTAGAGTCTGATTTATTTATTTTTTTATGATTATCATATCCCAGAAATCTGCAAAATATTCTCCCAATTGATCTCCTCTTGAGTCCCTTTGGTGTTCCTCTTGAGTTCCTTGAGTTTCTTCCTCTTTTCTCTCCAACTTCTCTCTTAATCTTGATATAACTGATAATATTTATATAACCAAGTGACCGTTCTCTAACCCAAAACCTTTCATTTAATAAACCTAATCCCGAAATTAGGTTAACATGCATATTTAAAATGACCCGTACACGCCCTATGCGGGTCCCATATTGTCCAAAAAGCCTTGGAACTCAATGACTACCCCAGGTACTTAATTATGACTATATTAACCTATTTCAGATCAATCAAGCACTCGAAATAATCATCCGAGTCACCCATCATCAATTTACGATCGTATTCCCAACACACCCCCACACATTTGTTCCTAATAAGATAATGTCTACTCATCGCTTTTACCCACTTACGATGTATATAAGTTAATACAATTTCATTTACTTATCACACAAGTAAATATAATAACACATAAATATTAATCAATTTATCGCCAATTAATATTTATTCAATTCACTTTACTTTTCAATTTAATTAAATTACCGTGACACGTGTAATTTAAATATTACAAAAATTATGGGGTGTTATACCCTAGGCCATCGATCAATCGGTGGTATCAGATTTGTCCTAGTTTGGGCTTTCGGTTAAATGGTTGGGTTTTTTTAGTATTTTGAGCCTAGGATTAGAACTATTACACTTATATATATACTCATAGAGTAGAGTTAAATTCTTACGATTTGAAATATTGGAAACTGGGCTTGGGTTGTTTTGATGTTTAAAGAAATTGTAGATTTAAAAGTGTAGGTATTTAACTTATGAACCAAAAAGTAGGATAGTTTATTAATCATAACTAGGGAGTTGTAGCGATATGGGCTTTTTAGACAGGCTTTGTTTGATCCGTGGTGGTGGACTAGTGGGGTGTATAGCCTTTAGGTGAAATTAGGAATGGGTTAAGAACCCTATAATAGATTTGTTACCATATTTGATATATAAATTAGTTATGGGTTAATTACATATGAACGAAGACTTGGGGGATTAAACTAGGGTTATTTGAGGGGGAATATAACTGATGTATGTGTTTTAGTGCATGTTAGGGTGAGATTATACCTAGATTCAAGACCTAGGAGTGTTAGAGTTACTTATATTCAAGGATGTATATAAGGTTAATGGTGTGTTGCATGATGTTATATAATAGCGATACCAGTGTGACCCGATAGTATTGAGGTAGTATGTATATATGATTTAGAATAACCCATTAGTGAGAGTTGTGCATGTATATTTTTAATATAGCCCATCAGTGAAGGGTAACATTACATGCATATTTTATGTGTAGTGCTTACGATTTGTAAATGATCATGGATACCATACTAAGGGATAGATTCCAAAATGGGGCATATGTGATGTGGACTGCAATGGTGCCTCGGTGAGTAAATGAGTTTTCCATTTGCAATGGTCTTTTTACCCCCGAGGTTCTACGTCTAGGTGTCCATCGAATCAAGAGGGTTCATAAGAGATTTCTTTTATATAGTCTTGGGTATGGTAGGCTACATTAATGATGGGTAAACGTAATGATTTATCCTTTTCCATGATGATATTTTAGATTTAGGATGGCCTAAGACTATACCCAGTACATGCGAGTGATCCCCAAAGGCAAATAGTGTAATCCTTCGTTATATGTGGGTGCAAGAGATGACCATTTACTTATGAAAGTCAGATATTGTGTTTAGGTATGTATATTAAATGTATATATTGTCTTACTTCTACCTTATGTGATTATGTATGATGGTACTAGAGATAGTGGTACCAGTTTTTATACAATTCTAGATATCTATATGCCTTATGGTAAGGATACTTACCTACATGATTATGACTTGGGATTTATGTATCAGTTATACTAGGGATTCGTATAATATGTTAGTGGCATAAATCATACCTTAGAGTGTGAGACCTTAATTCAATATAAGGATTTATTTTGAAAGGTATTAACCTAGTCTAGTATGTGGTAAAGATTAATGAATGATGTTGTAAGACTTTAATCAAATTTTCTACACATGGTTTCAGGATTTAGAACCAAAAGAAATTTTATCTTGTCAAGTTGGGTAACTACTTAAAACATATTAAAATATGAGAGGAAGATGTGTAGTTATAATATGGCTTAGATTCAATTATAATCATATTCTACATGGATTTGATGTTTAAGATTTCTTTGAAAACTATTTTTACAGGTGCTTATTGCCATAGTGCTTGCATACCAGGTTCATTGGAGGAGCATCTTTAGAGACATCATGTTTCTTACTCCTAGGATCGTAGGAGTCAAGCATTTGTGGCTCATTCTTTTATTGTACTTTTTAGTTTCAGATATATTGTACACGTGGTACTTATTTTATAGTTCGACTTTTAATGGATATATTTTAGATTCAAGGGTTAGTTTATGTCGTAATGGTAGTGATTGGTATCAGAATTGGATTTATGTTATTTAATATTTTATTATCTTCTCATTGCCTTTTCAGTTTTGATTATTTCTTATGCTAAGAATTTTACCAAAATTTTTCTATTCACATAATTTTTATATTAGATCTTATCAATCAATTTATGGATTTTACGGGGTTTAGCAAATGTGGTCGAGGTTATGGTAATGGTCATGGATAAAAAATCTATTATAACCTTGAAGTTTTTAAGCAACATATTTTTGGACATAAAAATATTGTAAACGAACCATACCACCAAAAGTGAAATGATATTTGTCTCAATAAAGAAAAGGGATATGGTGTGGAAAAACAATTCGATAATATATTTGTTATTGATGTGGCATGAAAGGTCATTTGTCAAAAATGTGTTTTACACCAAAACATTTGGTGGGATTACATCAGGCATCAGTGAAATACAAAGGGAAACATGTGGAAGAAAATTCCAATGATGTCATTAACTCTGATGGTCCCGTTGACATTACTAGCCTTAAAATGTAAGATTTCTTTGAAGACCCTGATGGTAGAATTGATCATTTAATTGATGATGGGTTTATTTCCATCAATTAGAACTGTTTTAAGCCTTTTTAAGTTAGTATTATTGTGGGTTGTAGTACTGCAAATTTCTTATCATGTTACTTATGTTTATATACATGTATATATATATATATATTGAGAATTTTATCAAAGTTGGATTTTTTTATGAAGGAATGGATGGTGAAGATGTATGTCTCATAGACAGTGAAACAACCCATACAATCCTTCGAGGTATATAATACTTTTTAAAATTAACATTATCTTAAGCTCATGTTATTGGAGGGTCAAGAAATACCTAGAAATGATCATTTTCGTTATTTAGGATCGATTATACAAAAAGATGGAGATATTAGTGATGATGTTACGCATAGGATTAGAGCAGGCTGGGTTAAGTGGAGAAGTGCGACCGGCGTTCTGTGTGATAGGCGTATACCTTTGAAGTTAAAAGGAAAATTTTATAGGACGGCCATTAGACCCGCCATGTTATATGGGACAGAGTGTTGGGAAACCAAGAAACAAAATGTGCAGAAAATGAGTGTGGCGTAGATGCGAATGCTAAGATGGATTTGTGGTAAAACTCGAAAGGATAAAATTAAAAATGAACAAATTCGTAAAACGGTGAAAGTAGCTCCTATAGAAGATAAATTGAGAGAAAATCGACTTCGATGGTTTGGACACGTCAAGCGTAGACCAATGGATGCTCCTGTAAGGAAGAGTGATTTAGTTAGTATTGATGGTAACCCAAGGGGTAGAGGTAGGCCTAAATTAACTTGGTGGGATATTATAAAAAAGGACATGATATCATGTGGTGTAACCGAAGATATTGCACTGGACAGAATGGAATGGAAAAATAGGATTCATGTAGCCGACCCCAAATAATTGGGAAAAGGCTTTGTTGAGTTGAGTTGAGTTAAGCTCATGTTATCACAATATTAGGTTATGCAAATTTGATAGAGGGCTCCGAAAAAGCCACCATATTGTTACCATGTGGTACAAAATTACATATTAGTGATGCTTTATATTCAATAAAATCTTGAACAGTTGTAAATAGATTCATTGAAATTCATTCCAATCTTTGTATTACTACAACTATCTCAAGCAAAAGAAAATACTAGAAAAACTTCTATCTTTATCTTCTGGATTATGTCACACAAATATAAGAGTTATAAAATCTTATATGAATCATAAATTTTGTGATAATACTACGTGTATACTTTGGCCTAACCGCCTTGGTCATCCAAGATCCACTACGATGCACTCATGTGAGCATCAACTAAAGAACCATACTATTCATTTATCAAACGATATCGCATGTACTTCTTATTTTCAAGGAAAATGAATTCTTAGACCATCCCCATTAAAGATAAGTATCGAGTCTTTAACTTTCTTAGAATGAATTCAAGGGAGTATTTGTGTCCCTATTCACCCTCAATGTGGACCAATCAAATAGTTTTTCTCCTTATTGATGTATCCATGATATGAACACATGCTTCTTTTCTTTCAACTCCCAGTGTTGCAATTGCACGCTTCCTTTCTCAAATTATCAAATTGCAATCACACTTTCCAGACTGTCATATTAAGTCAATCCACCTTAATGGCACAAGTGAATTTACATCCCATACTTTTTATTACTATTGTATGTCTAGAGAAATTTTTATTGATCACCCAATATCTCATGACCAGACCCGAAATTGTTTGGAAGAATCGCTTATTAATCATCTCCAATTAATTCTCCGGAACTACAAATCGAATATAGCTCAAGTGGAGTCCTTATCCATTAAAAAAATTATACTGAAAAAGTAATGAAGCACATTAATATGGATAAATGTCATCCATTGAGTTCTCCAGTGGTTGTTAGGGAACCTGGCACTAAACTTAATCCATTTCATCCCAAAGAAGACAGTGACATAATTCTTAGTTTTGAAGTACCATATCTCAATGTTATTTCCCTTGTATATTTGGCATAATATACTAGACATGATATTGCATTTTTAGTTAACGTATTAGCTAGGTTTAGTCCAAAACCAACTCGAAAAATATGTTATGGCCTAAAATACATTATGATATACCTTCAAGTATTAATTAATATGGGTTTTTCTATTCAAGGGAGTCGTGTAAACACCCTCAGTTGAAAGGATGTGCAAATGATGGATACCTTTATGATCCTCACAAACCTCATTCACAGATAAGATATGCATTTATGAGAGGTAATTCTACAATTTATTAGCAATCTAAAAAGTAGAAATTAGTGGCTACATCATCCAACCATTCATGAATAACTTCACTCCACGAAGAAAGCCGTGAATTTGTCTAGTTGAGACCAATAATACACAATATAAAAAGTATATGACAATTTCCTTCAGTATATTTTTTCGAATTATAGTATACGAAGTCAATGCTTCTTAAATTTCCCAAATTAGAGGAGGATATATCAAGGATGAAATAATAAAGCACATTTCACCAAATTTCTTATACACACATGAGCTCCAAAAGGGTCCTCAAATTTATATTTATCAATTTCCTTCAGATGACAACCTTACTCATTTATTGATGTTAAAGAAGTTGGTATATGGTATCGTCATGCGACACGTATTTCATCAGTAGTGTTAGACTGATAGTAGTTTTCATCCTAGGGAGTATCCATTATTTTGTACATTATGCACATTGTACTCTGTTTCCTTCCCCTAGGTTTCATCCCATTAGGTTTTCTTGTCAAGATTTTAATTATACATTATATAACGCATCATTGACACTATTTTTGTGTATAAAGGAGGAGTGTTACAAATGTGGAGATATCAAACATTTGTGAACACCCATAATATACTCTAAAGATAGAAGAATTTATAATTTTATGCTAAAAGCATGAGGTGTCAAGTGTTTGAGTTAGAAGCACGATAATGCCATGCTAGAATCATGAGGTGACAATCATCTAAAATCGGAAGCAAGAAAATGACATTCTATAATCATGAGGTGTCGAGTGCGTAAAATAAAATCATGAAAATGTAAATCTATAAGCAGAACACATAAAAGCTACAAGCACGACAAAGAAGACCCAGCTACTCACTCACCATGCTGACACACTAGCTTTTGTTTACCTATAAATAAGCTGTCATGTTTCCACTTTGAAATAGGCTTATGAAATCAATGCAATACAATCTTGAATATTTTGATCCATATTTGTGTTCAAGTTCTATTTTATTCATTTGGATTGACAATGTATGAAGTCTCTTCTTATTTTTTATCCCAAATGCCAAGATAGCCACATTCACTCTAGCTATATAGCAATGCTAGCTACAAAAGCTAGAATTTGCCCCAAACATGATTTTTGAAAACATATATGGCAAGATTCTTTACAAAGTTGAAAATTTTAAATATTTCCCTTTATTTTGAATTATAATCTCTTCCACCCCAAATCAAAAATATAAAATAAGTTTCTAAGGATCAAAACATCTTTTCTTCAACTCAGGTACTATTTATCTCTAAAAAAATTAAATTTCTTTCTTGTGTAGTACAACCATTCTTTATCTAGCACTATGAAGGATTTCAAGAAGTTGATATACTCAAAGTGTATATTCATCTTTACTTTATGACCCCAAGGAATTTTAAAAGAAATATTTCTAACTCGATAATTTTACACCATTAGTATATTTTCCTATTGAGTTTATTTGATTTCTTGATGAGTGTATGGGATATTTATTTATCAAAAAGTTTGATGAAGATATGGAAGAAAAAGTCTTCCATCCCATAGGCGTAGCTCTAGTCAAGGTTGTCAGGACTACAAGTCTATTGAGTACAATAACCACTTTTTGGTGTGCGGATTGGCTTGTTTCCCACCTTGAATGATGAAGATCTGTGGAGTATGCCCAATTTAATGCGACACCTATCTTCTTACTCCACTAAATATGAGCAAACAATAGATGCATAAATACTTTAAATTATTTTTTGTCCAGCGGCGCATGTTTGGAGCAACCACCACTCTATAAATGTATTATCTTTTTTACAACACTATCCAATGTCATTGTGGGTTCCTTATATGGTTCAAATCAACCATTGAATCATCCAATGACATTGTTTATTTATAAAATTATTTACTATTTCAATTTTTGACTTAAATCCTAGAGATCACAATTTATTTAGTTATTACTTTTAACTTTATGCCTTTTGAGTTTTTTTATTTAATTTTTAATTGTGTAACGTATTGTAGATGGATTCAAGTTATTAGTTTTAATGTGTAAATAATTTGATGTTCTAGAATAAACTATTTATAGATGTAGGATATTCTTCCCACAATAATTATTAAAATTGTAGGAATGCCCAAAAAGTATTATGAATGCATACAAAGAGAAGAGATAATTATATATGTGGTTCGGTCATGAGATCAACTTACGTCCATGGGGGTAAAGGGGGAGTATTTTTATTAGAGAAAGGAGGTGATAATAATTCAGAGTGCTAGTGTTTCTAGCTGAGAATCTGAACTATTCTGTGCTTCATACAATTACTCTCTAATTTGGGCTAGATTTCCCATATTCATAGACTTAGTATTAGGTTGCTTCATACTTATATCTATTTGTAACGATCTTGTTAGATTTGGTCATATATAAACCATTGTATCCAATTACTTCGTATGCCCTCCTTCTATAATTTTCCACGTGGTCGGACACATGACCTTAATTAATCTTATCCCTTTTATTTCCCCCCAAGGTGGGGGCGATCGGTTAAACACATTGATCGACTTTACCTTGATTTATTATATGATTGTTTGGCCTATCAGGCTTATTAGTTAGACATCTTTACTTATTTGTCTGCCACGTGTACATTAAGTTACACGGTTGTTTTTAGAGGCACGCAAAGCAATTATTGCTAATTCATTTTTCACATGTATTTCTGACATCGGGTTGTGTCTCCATCGTCATCATTAGAAGTAATAATGATGCATGAGCGCTAGGAGATGCTTCTCTAGAGAGTATACATGTTTTCATCCCTTATACCTTGGCACTTTCATTAGTTGCCAAGGTAATTTATGCTTTTACTCTCTCTCCATTTCCACTGTTCCTATTTCACCTTCTTCTTCATCTTCTTAATATTCTACATTTTCTCCATCCGCCATGTCCAAGTTTTTTAAAAAATATGAAGTTTCTTCAACCAACAATTTTTAAGAACTTCGTATTGAATATGTAATTTTTGATGATGTTGTCATAAGAGTCTCCCCGGTGGACGAAGCCATCTTCTATCTTCCCCGTGGGGAGGTGACTTTCTTAACTGTGGCTATACTTGAGGGGGGAGTATAGTTTCCCCTCCACCGAATACTAGTAAGGTGATCCGTTATTACGGAATACTCTCTACCTAATAAAATGGTAGTTTCTACTATATTATAATGGGGAGAATGGCCATAAACCAAATGTATGGTACCAACCTTGGTCTTATGAAGATTAGGTATTGTTACAACCCGTGGTCTTCTCGAGGAACCAAACTATACCAAATCTAGGACAGGGACAAGGCTCGTAATTGGGTCACTTATTTTCCCACCTCCCGAAAAGACACTGAAAAAAGTCATTATGGTTTTTGGGGTAATTTATGGTGAAGTCTATAATGGGCTTGGGGTTCCTGGCCCAAGGGGCATCCTGGTAGGTCACCCACTAGTAGTTTTTTTCTTCTTATTATTACTCATCGATCTGACCTTTTCTTACAGATCACTTTCTGAACACCAATATTTTGACAATCAAGTAAATCTCAGGGATCTAGAGATAGTATGGAAAACATCGACCTCACCGGGATTTCATCCCACTAGAGAGTGCACACATTATTCATAATTACCATCTTACTTATCACTCCCTTTCAGATTTCATAGCCATTCCAATTGGTATCCTAATCATCCAGATTATCAAACCAATTGCCCTTGAAAATCCAACCCATGTCGCTTCATACATGATCTCTACTGGTTCTAGTGAAAGAGAAAAGGAGGAAGAGGAAGGAGAAGTAGAAGAAGAGGAACGAGAAGCAAAAGAGAGATAAGAAGAAGGGTAGGAAGATGAGGATTTTTGTTCGCTTTGGATAACTTTGATCCCCTCTTATCTTACGAGGCGAGTGCATTAGATCGACCTTAGGAGGAGGTATAGATCGAACAGGACTTGTCAAAATATTTCACTTGTCCCCAATCCCATCCTCTTTATAAGACATGATCAATCGAACTAGGAAGTCGAAGACCTGATAGCTTTTGAGGATAATTTGAAGAAACAATCGTCCACCAACGTATGGGGAGTCTGAGCTCCCTCTAACGATGACCCGAGGAAGCTAGTCTCTCTATTGGAGAAAGAATCCCTTTTGCTTGAGCGAAAAAGGGTAAAGGCCGAGCAAGCCAAGATGAAGAAAACTAATGAAATTTTGGTCGATGGTAATTCTAGGACACCCCCTCTACCCAACCGAATAGTGGTGGCATTCAAGGACCAATCATCTCCCTATGAATTGAAACCACCCATGGGAGCCTACCTTTTTCAAAGGCAAGGAATATGTGATGTCCACCGATTCTGCCCATAAGGATTAGATATGGATTTTTCTATTTCTATGTCCACTATGTTTTCGTTTGACATGATGGAGCTAAGAAGCTTGACTTTGGATAGGGTTCACAAAGAAGGCCTTCTCATAGTGTTCTAGTAAGTTCGTTCATTTATTTCTTTTTCTTATCATTTTCTTAACAATTTTTCTAGCACATCTCTTTTTTTGTGCAGAGCATGCAGGTTTAAGAAGAGCTCGCTAATTGAGTATCCTCTTAGTGGAAGTCTCTTGAGGCTGCTGGCAAGGAGAACCCCAACCTCAAGGACCAAATGAATACTCATGCCCAGTAGGTGGACATCTTGAATAAGAACCTCAAGGAGCAGACTGAGGCCCATACTAAGGTGGTTGAGGAGGCTGAATGAGCTTAAAAGTTCAGCCGAGTTAATTGTCATCTCATCGAGCTTATGGTCTTCCACTAGCACACCTCTTGGAGAAGCTTATTCTTTTAAAGATGAGGGCATATAGGGAGAAAACTAGGGAGGCTGACATGGAGAAGGACATTGATAAAGACTATAATGCCTCTGTCTAGGAGATCGCTGTCTAGGTGGACTATCATAAGTCAATTTCCTTTAACAAAGGCTAAGTGGCGAGCCTTAAAAGGGTGAACATGGGTGAGGGAGACCCTGCCTATGCCAAATAACCTCCCCTATCCAACCCTTTGATGGTCCTTTTTGGGGAGTCATCGACCCCCTCTACCACCAATCTCCTAGCCTTAATCGATCTTCCTGATTAGAAAGCTCCTAGGCAGACTAGCTAGACTTAGTGTTTTTTCTTCTTTTTCTTTTTTCTTCCTTATTCACCCTTAATGGCCTTTTGTTTATTAATGAAAAAGTTTCTTTTCATTTCTATTGTTGTATTTTTGTTATATCGTTCTTTCTTGAATCTTTAATTTTATCTTACTAAATACAAAGCACTATTAGGATTAATTGGCTCAAATCACCATAAGTGAAGTGACTAAATTAATCATTAAGCAACATTTAGTAAACAAGAAAGTTGGTCGATGCCAACATGGGTGATCAACTAAATCAAGTTTAGGTATCCTTTAGCAAATTGAGTAGTTGGAGAAAGCCATCTTAGGTGATTGGTTTAATTAACCTTAAACAAATCTTAACCAATAAAGCAGTTGGGTAAAGCCATTTCAAGTAATCAGCTAAACAAACCTTAAATAATTTTTAACCAATAAAGCAGTGGGATAAAGAAATTTTGAGTGATCAACTAAATTAACCTTCAATATTTTTTCACCAATAAAGCAGTTGGCTAAAGACATTTTAAGTGATCGCTTAAATTAACCTTAATAATTTTTAACCAATAAAAAAGTTGGTTAAGGACATTTTAAGTGATCGAATAAATTAACCTTAAGTAATTTTTAACTAATAAAGAAGTTGGTTAAAGACATTTTAAGTGATTGGTTGAAAGGTTCCAGCCCTCTTAGTCTGATTTACTTTAAATCATACCACTACTAGGAATGAGTTTTAATTGACCTTTCTCACATTATACCACTTGCATAAGTGGATTTTTGCCTCTTCTAGGCCGATCTACTTCAGATCATAACACTCCTAAGAGTGGGTTTTAATCAACTGTAGATGCAAAAAAAAAGACTAGGCATAATTAATTGATCACAGATAAATAAGTAAAATAAATAAGAAAAATGATATTTTTAAAGTGGTTCGGCTCAATGGAAAAGCCTACGTCCACTGTTATGTATTGCTTGACTATGTATTTAGAGCCCAAGAGGGGCGTCAAGTGTCGTCATGTGAAAGGATGGAATGCCTTCATTTATTAGGTATTTACATTAATACATTATGAGAATTAAACATAAGACTGATGGGGCTTTATTGGCCATATTGGTTGGACTCCTTGTTGTTTGTTAGTCTTCCCAGTTGGTTGGGATCCCTTGTTGGTCGGGTATTTGTATCATGTTGACTTGGACTTGTGACACATTGAATGACACGGGCTGGCTTATAATTGGTCCACGTAAGGTGGTGAATTTTGGTATCAACAAAAGCCCCCAATGTTTTCATACTTAGAGTTGATACGAAACTGTGGAAAATTATGCTTTAACAGTGGTTCGGGCTACTTGGTCGAATGCAGACCTTCGAGACTTGTGCAATTTATCCAGTTATTCGACAATTTTGAGCACGAATTGCAGCTTTGTAAATATTTCAAATTTTACCGAATATTTTAGTGGTATCTTTGTCTTTTCTCTTGTTAGCCGCCGTAAATACAATCGTCGTTCTCTTTAATCATTACATTTCTATGTTTTCGAGGCGACCTATAAAAAGGCGGTAAAATTTGGATCATCTTCTATCTTCCATTTCTGATTTTGCTGCTGTACTCTTTGAACTTTCATGGGATCGTTTTCTTTTCTGTCCTCTGTTCTTCGTAAAGCCTTAAACCCTTGTAAGAACTTTTCTCTCTTCTTTTTTTCTCCTTCAACATGATTTATTCTATTGAATCACTTGATAAATTTAGGAATGATTTTAACATTCCGTCTTGGGTTATGATGGAACATCCCACTTTTCCTTCCAATTTTTTCTCTCTTGCTGAGGGCCATTAGTTCCCTTCCATCTTTATTATTTAGTGTCGGTTCACATTTCCTCCCAATCCCCTATGTCTGGAGTTTTTTCAGTATTTTGATCTTGTACCTACTAGAGTAGCTCCCAACACATAGAGGGTAATCAATGGAGTATATAGAAATCAAATTCATGGAACCCACCTAGGGATTCCATAAATATTATATTGTTATAAAGGGGTAACTAGTGACACCACTTTTTATTTGAAAACTAGGGCAGTTAGTAAGTCTTTAGTAGTTAAGCTCCTTTATTCCAATAGGGATTATTTTGATCAACGGGTAGTTGTAAAAAATTAGCAACATGCTTCCTTAAATGGAGGTGTTAAATATCAAGGACCTATATGTCCTCTCTTTGGAACGGGATAGGTTATTCTGCATTTAATAATTTTGCTCTGTTTATATTTGATAAAATGTCAGACTAATTTTTGCCTTGTAAATTTGATTTTAGTTGAATGTACGAGAAAGTACCCCAAAGAGAGCGAAGTGAACTTAAAAGAATTGAAGTTCATTTGGGGACTTCATCAAAAGGTTGATGAGGAGAACATTAGGTCTGCATCTTATTTTTTTCAATATAAAAATACCATTTCTTCCTTCATTGCCCCACCTGCAATTCCCTGGTTATTGATCTTGATAAGGAAAATGTCGTTGATTCAGACATTCTTCTTTTTGATATCATAAAGAAGAGAAATTTTCCTGACCTTCTTGGTGACAACACTTTTGGCTCCCAAAAACCTACTGAAGGGGCCAAGAAGAAGACATGCGAGGTCATGAAAGAGCCCCTAACTCCCAAAGATGATGAACTTCCTTTGAGAAGACTTAGGAGAGGGCCTACCGAGAAATAAGTCGAACATGTGACTGATACCAACCAACATACCTTGGTCAAATTACCTTCTTCTGATGTTGGTTCTCCAGTAGTTACTACTCTTGGTTTGACTAGGAAGTTGATCAAGTCTAGAACTCTTCCAGACCATAGGGGAGTGGATGCCATGCTGACCCGAGTAAAGGTTTATGAATTAGCTGCTCAGAGCCTTACATCAATAAGGGATTTCCATCTTTTTGATTCTGTTGTCCTTATATTTTTCATATACTAAATTGATCTTCTTCTTTCGCAGTTCTTGGTTCATTTCAATAATATGCTGGAGAATGATGATGCAATTCAGGATTCTTCTTCAGATGATGTGGAGGAAGCTTTGGTTGGCTGGAACAAGTTTGTGCTCGATTCTCAGCAAGCCTTGGAGACTGAGAGAAGTCCTTGGGTAAATAAATTAAAGACTTCTATAACTGCTCGATAGACGTCTGAGGAAAGTTCCCTTAAAGCTGAGTGTAGGGAAAAGGAAACTGAGCACAGGGTAAAGAATACTGAGGAGCTTATGACCAAATTGAGGGATAACTTTTCCTCTGAAAGGTCAAAGAGAAAGTCTGCTGTGAAGGAATCCTTCAGTGCTGGTTGGGACAATGGATGGAACAAAGCCATTTTTGTTGCCTCTACTCAGATTGAGTATGCAAAACAAAAATATTTCAGAGATGGTTGGGTTGCTGCTCTCCAATATTTAAACAATGTTTAAGGCTCCGAACTTTTTCAGAGATATACCCATGGTCCTTCTCCTATCATGGAGGATGAGATTGAAGATGAAGTTGGTTTGGAGAGTCTTCTCTGGTGGTTAAATCTACTGTCGACCAACATAAATTCACCGAGTATTCTCTTCCCCCAACCGAGCAAGTCCCGTTTGTAACCCCTTCTTTCCAGCAGGATGAAAATGCTGAGAATCATAGGAAAATGGTGTAAAGTTGTTCGATATTTTCCCTTTTGCTTTTTTTGTTTATTTTTCTTTACTTTTATTGTACCTGAACTCTTTATTATCAATAAAAGAAACCTTTTATTCCTTCTTATCTCTTGTTGATTATGCATGTCTTTCATTCTTTTTATTGATCGGTGGTCATTTTTTCTTACTAGTTTATAGCGAAGATGGAACAACTGTCTTCTAATGATATAGAGCTACTGAGGAAGTGTAATTCTTTATTCAAAGATGGTCATATAGACTTATCCCAAGAATAAATCATTAATTTGATCGGTGATGATGCATGAGAGCAGGCTAAAGAAGCCTGTAAATATTTGAAGTACTTACTTGATAGGGCGACAGCAAATAATGTTGCCTACTATGAGATGATAGAAGAACTTCAAGAACAGGATAAAGAATCCACTTCCCTGTAGACCAAAGTTATGAGCAAAAATATCGAAGCTTATGTGTAGGTCGAGGTTTTGATAACTTTGTTTCTACTTATAATAAGAAGGAATATTTTCTTAAGTTTGAAGTTGAAGAAACTAGAACTTTTGCCAAACTCCTGGAGGAGGAGAACAATAATTTAAGGGATGAATTGAAGCTTTTGAAATCTTCTCCTGAAACTGCTGTTGCTACTACCAATGACGGGTATTCCTTTTTAGAAGATGAAAATGCAACATTAAGGGAGGATTTGGAAGCATTAAAAAAGACTAAGACCGTATCCTCTTCCCGAGCAAGAAATAAGCCTGGACTAGGTACCACAAAGGAAGTTAGGACCCAACAAGACCTTGCCAATCAATCTGTGCAGTTAAAATATAAAGATAAAGATATTGCTGAGATTTCCCGGAAGCTACAAACTTTGACTGAACAAATATCCATTCAATCTTCTCAATTACAAGCTAAGGATGGAGTACTGAAGAAACTACATTCTCAAGTTGATAAATTAGCCTTTAAATTCCATAATCCACCAAGGGAAGTCTGGATGGACGGGTATAATGAAGCTCTGGGGCATTTTGAGGATAAGCTTCAACAATCTAAGAATGAGGCCTCTAAATGGGGTTAGATGAACGCTTTGACATTGATGAAGGTGGATCATAACAGTTCATTATGGGATTGGTATGACCAGGCTTGCTTGAGCTTGAAAATCCTCCTTTCAAGTTAGATTTCAACTGGATTCCTATTCACCGTATTCCTCAATGCTTGATTTCTAAGTACTTGGGAGATTAAAAGATACATGATATACTAGAGATCATTAAACCTCCTCACCTTCTTGATCCTCACAGTAGAAGAAATACCAGAATGCTTCAGGATTTTAACTTCATCAACTCTCCTTACACTTTGGACTATCATCCAATTGGCATGAATCATGTCTCTAAGGCTGAAGGGAAATGCCCTCTAGAATAAGGATTTGTATCTGGTTTCTTCATGTTTAGTATTAAGCAACAATATATAATCATTTAATTGAATTAATGAAAAGTTTTGAGTATCTTATTTTGTCAATCTTTGACTGTGAATGGATCAACTTTTAATCAATGAATGTCTTCTTAGTCTTTGACTGTGAATGACTCAACTTTTAGTTAATCTATGTATATGAATGTCTTCTTAGTTTTCATCCGTTGTATTGATACTCTTATGTTTTACCCAACTATCTTACCAATTACCAATATTTTACCATGGTTCTACTAATATTCCCCACTTTTTCGGTATTAGTTACCTTGGTGCCGAGGCATGTGTGGAACATTTGTCCATCTTTTAGGCCAGTTTAGATGAACATTTGTCATCTGGGTCTTCATTAACTAAGAATTTGGGACTTATAATTTTGCCTTGCGTGGTTTTATGTATTGATAACCAACATTGTTGGTGCATTTGTTGATGCCAACCAATATTTTGTTAGTGGTTTGTGTTGACAACCAATCATTGTTGGTACCTTTGTTGATGCTGAGCAACATTTTATTGGTGGTTTGTGACACATCTGTAGTGTAGTACATAACACTAGTACTCCGAAAAGAAAAATAAAAATTTTAAGGAAATCATATTCTCATTAATATTGAAATGAACTGAGTACAACATCATAACATCACTGATAATATTTCCTCATGTGTTCCTCATTCCAGGGATTCTTGAATTCTTCACCCTCTAAAGTCTCAATTCGATATGTGTCTGGTTGGATAATTCTTGTAATGCGATAAGGCCTATGCTAATTGGCTTCAAGTTTATTGTTGTTCTGAATCACCGTCTTCAAAACATATTCACCTTCTTTTAAGTTGCTTGCTTCACCCTTTTGTTATAGAACATACAATCTATTGTTAATAGGCTGCATTCCTTAGAGATGCATCTTCACGTACCTCTTCCATCATGTCTAAGTCCATCATTCTCATTAAATCACTAACTGGGATATTAAAACTAAGAACTCTGTGAGTGGCTAAGCCTAGCTCAACAGGAATTACAGCTTCAGTACTAAATGCTAACATGTAGGATGTCTTTCCAGTAACTGTTCTAGGGGTTGTTCGGTAAGCCCACAAGACAGAATGAAGTTCATTAATCTAATTACCTTTAGCAATTTCCAACCTTTTCTTCAACCCAACCAACAAAGTTCTATTTGTTACCTCCATTTGGCCATGGCTTTGAGGATGGCCAGGAGCAGAGTGGATTTTTTAGACATTGGATTGGGCACAATAAGCAGCAAACTCGTCGTTATCAAATTGTGTGTCGTGATCAGTGCTAAAGGCGTAGGTCAATCCATACTAGCATATGATATTCTTCCAAATAAATTGATAAAAATTTTCATAGGACATATCAATCAAGGGTTTAGCTTCCACCCATTTAGTGAAGTAATCAATAGCTATAACCAGGTACTTGAACCTTCCTCGGGTGGTCGGCAGTGGCCCGACCAAGTCAATTCCCCATAAAGCAAAGGATCAGGATGAAGTGATCGGTATTAGGAGATCTTGTGAAGTCTTGCGTATACTAGAAAACCTCTGGCACTTATCACACTTCTTGGCAAAAGCTTCACCATCTTCTCGCAAAGTTGGCCAGTAGTACCCCTTGGTGTTGATTCTTTGCAAGAAAGTTCTCCCCGCTACATGGGCTCCACAGGACCCTTCATGGACTTCCTCAGTCAAATATTTTTTTTCAGCTAGATGCACAAAATATTGCAGACCTGCAGTCAATCCTCTTCTGTACAACACACCATTGTCTAGCATATATCTCACAACTTTGTACTTCAACTTATTAGCTGCAAGTAGGTCGACTGGTAGAATTCCATCTTCATTGTAAGCTCTTATGAGATCCATCCAAGATGGCCCCATTTTGACCTCAAAGCTTTAGCTAAGTATCTGGACATCAATTCTCCTTTAGCTGCATATAAGTTTAACAACTGATTTACCACCAATTGTGAATCACTGTATACCACAACTTGCTCGACATTCAGTGATTTGGATAAATTTAAACCAACAATCACAACTTCATATTCTACCTCATTATTGGAGGCTTGAAATTGGAATCTTAGAGCGTACTCTATATCTATTCCAACTGGAGTATTAAGGATGATTCCTGCTCCACATCCCTATTAACATACAAACTCCACACCAAAATAGGTCAATTGTAACGGGCAAAAATCGTTATAAAAATATTTGTAACGTATTAAGTCCGTTAGAAAATTGGCGTTATTTATTTTACCAAAGAAATTTATAACGGATCAAATCCGTTACAAAATTCCGTTACAAAATATTTTGTAACGGATTTTGCATTGGTACACATCTCGTATTAGTAACAAATATACTAACTTTTAACAATTTTTATCTGTTACAAATATAGAATTTTTAATGGATAACAATCGTTACAAAATATATTGCAACGGTTTGGGAATGTCATATATTTGTAACATATGTTTTTATTTGTAACGGTTAAAGTCCGTTAGCAATACTATTTTATTTAAAAAAAATATTACTTTTTTATTAAACAAGTAGATATAAATACAAAAACTTGTGCTCAACCAATGGCAATGCAGAACTAATGCTCACAAATTTCACTTAAACAATAATTTGAAAACACAAGTGACAAAATGAACGACACTACATTTCAGTGAAATTAAATCGATATAAAACTATATTTCATTCATAACTATTAAAGTTCTCAAAGAAAAATGTTCTACATGATAAACCATTTAGCTTTTAACCATAAACTTGAAATGAAGTCTAACATCATTAAATTTCTAAACATATTATTCTCCCAAAAGTAGCATTCATGATATTCCTTGCAAAACTAGACTTCATTCTTGAATCTTCATATTTCCCCATAAGAACCTATTAAACAAACTCAATATTAGTAAATGTGTAAGCATAAATGAGTAAATTACATAAAAGACAAGTACATTCATGTGCCATTAGCACGCATGTAATTTTATTTAAGAGTAATTGATACACAATAAAAGGCCATACCCGATGAGAACGCGATTAGTTTTGATAAGTTACATTGGTATCACTTGATGTGCTTGTACCTATTTTTATATCGTTAGGTTGTTTTTATTTTTTGCCCCCAGCACCCATTTTTAACCCCAAAAGAATCATATACTAGTCAATTAGGTCAACTGAGAGTCGAATGAGGACACGATTAGTTTAGACAAGTTTCTTTGGTATCACTTGTTGTGTTTGTATCTATTTCTTAGAGGTTCTTGTTTAAAGTTTTAACCCCCCAACGCCATATTTACCCCCCAAAAGAAGCGTATACTAGTCAATTATGTCAATCGAGACTCCGATGAGGACACGATTAGTTTGGACAAGTTAACTTGGTATATCTTGATGTGTTCGTACATAAATTTAGGTTGGTAGGTTGTTATTTTCAATTTTCGCTCCCCTCTCTGGCCAACGCCCATTTTTAACCCCCAAAAGAAGCGTGTATACTAATCAATTAGGCTAGACAAAAGTTCGATGAGGACGTGATCAGTTTAAACTAGTTACTTTGGTATCATTTGATTTGTTTGTACCTATTTTTAGGATCTATGTAGTCCTTCTAATCAAACCCCTCACCCCCCAAAATTTTAACCCCCAAAAGAAGAGTATGTTAGTCCATTGGGACAATCGAGAGTCCGATGAGGACAATGCTAGTTTAGACAAGTTATTTTGGTATTGGTTGATGTGTTTGTACCTTAATCTAATGTGCTAGGTTATTTTTTTCAATTCCCCCACTGCCCATTTCAACTACAAAACAAATCCTATACTAGTTAATTAGGTTAACTGAAAGTCCGATCAAGATGCAATTAGTGTAGAAAAGTTACATTGGTATAGCTTGATGTGCTTGTACTTAAATCTAGACCGTTAGGTTGTTATTGTAAGTTTTCGTCTCCCAGCAACCATTTTTAATACCAAAAAGAAGTATATACTAGTCAATCAGGACAACTGAGAGTCCAATGAGGATGCACTTAGTTTACACAAGTTACTTTGGTATCGCTTGATGTGTTTGTACCTAAATCTCGGCCTCTAACCTCACTAGTCACCTACCTCACTCCCTTATTCAAGCACCCAACAAAGTAAACCCACCTCTTTCATATGGCCATGGCTCAATTTTCTCGGGGGTTTTATTGAAAGATTACAATAGATATTTTAGTGAATGTTGAATTAAATAGATAATTCAATGTAGGAATTAAATCGCCACTTAAATGCATATTATATAATGCGAATAAAAGAATCAATACATAGCTTAGGAAAAAAATTAATCATATATATCATATTATAAAACATACTTGAGCAAATGACTAAAATGTACCAACAAAGTGTCAAAATGAATAATTATACCAAAGTTTCATTTCAATAATTAATTATACTTGATATATCAGAGAAGAGGGGTTCAACAAATCATGTTAGCATCTACTTCCTGATAATGGAATGAACAAAAAAATAAACTCAACCACTCATTTATCAAGTTTATTTGGAACAAAATAAAAAAGTATGGGATGTAAAGGGAGATAGGAGAGGGGAGGACCTAATGTGAGAAATGAATATTTATTAAGACATCCGAGTAAATCACGGAGGATTGACGAAGAGGCATGCACAATGAAATAACTCTGAAAAAACTAATCAGAGTTGAAATTAAGATGTTCTGACAGATAAGATTAATACAACAACAATTCGTCAAGTAACCCTTCACAAGAACATACCATGCATTCGGACTGAAAAAATTACCAACACACTCTCATGAGGGATGATTCCACTGGTCTTTTGCCAAGAGCTGACAAACCTTAAGCTCAGTGAGTATCCATGTTCAGCCGCGGTACCGAGTTTCTTACAAGGGGAACCACTTCCCTAAACTATCTCTTCCTCTTCCACTGACTACAAAAATAGTATTTTTATCATCACCACAGAGCGCATCTATAATAGAGATAACCTCTTGACTGGGGGTTTTGTCAACATATGTTTGGGGCATCACGGTCCCATCATAAGCCATCAATATGGCCCTGTTTTTGTCCCTTGAATAAGCCGATACAATGTCTCTAATGGACAACTTTCTGAAATTAGGATCGAGCGCAATAACTTTAAATCCAAAGCTCAAACCAATACCTTAACAATGATGTCTAAAATGGTCTATGCATGTTCTTTCCAGATCTTGGAAGAAGCTTCTTGACCAATACGCCACATCATGTGTGCTAAATAAGATGATCAACATGTCAGAAAGAAAACAACACGTGCTTAAACCACAAAACATAAATAAGATAAATAACAAAATTACCCTTAACTTTCTGATTCCTCTAGGAAATTTCATGATTAACATCCTCATCGTATTGTAATCTGTCTCGCAATCGGGAGATCTCCAGATCTTTAGATTCAGTGATGGCCTCAGCAGCTAATTCAGCATCAACACGTTCTTGGCCTTTTCTTATTGCTTCAGCAATAAATCAAGCAATGATAACTTCCTGATATAAGTGCTCTATTAATTTGACCTCAAACTGTATACTGCAATTAGAATTTGATGCAGTGGGAAATGTCATACCTGATTGCGATAAAAGAGGATCGCCAGCTTTCTGCCATTATCTGCACATCAAGTTAAGAGCCTCCTTTGTGGCCTTTTTCTTTTCAACCTCTTCAAGATGTTTTTTGGCCCTTCCAAACAGGCTGTTACAATTCTCGGGTCAGTTTAAACATGGAGATCGCACAATGGATTTATACAACCCTGACTCACCACATACCTATCAACCATAATGGAGGAAAATTCTCAAAATTTACATCTGGGAATGGAATTTTTAAGGCAATGGAAAATGAAAAGAAGAAGAAAAATACTTGATTTGCTCATGAGTACCACTAGACGTGGCATTTGAAATTTCCCAAGATGCCTCTTTTTTTATATCAAACTCAGTAGTTTGAAGAAGATTGACCAGAGGACCAATTAACCCAGCTTCAGTTACAACTTGTTGTTACAAAGTTCAGGGAATGAGTAAATAATCTCTTAATAATCAATCACACGTGGGCCTTTCAATCAAGGACAAAAAAAAGACTAAAAATTCAAAGTCGAGTACCACAATCAAGAAAAAATCTTCACACACACACATACATACATACATACATACATACTGTAAAAATTTAAAGAGGAGATGTTTGGCATTGCAATCCAACATTGATTAAATTTTCAAACACATGGTATAAACTCAAAAGGAAACTTGCTGAAAATTTCTATTTAGAATAGCTTGTAGTTTCAAATTTTAAATTGCCAAGACCTACACATTTACCTATATTTGATATCTGTTTCCAGTAGTAATGTTTGAGATTGTCCAGGAAGATTCTTTCTTGATGCTCTTTTTATGATTATTGACGCGACTTAGAATTTATCTCAAAAGTACGTTTTCTCTAGGCTCAAGTGCAAGCCTATCGCATTAGTAATACTCCGACAAGTCGGGATCGTATCCACAGGGATTAAAAATTGACACGTTTATAGGAATAGTTATTTAACCTTAAATATATTTCTCTAAAGAAATAAAAAGATGAATGATGATTTCAAATTGTTGATGAAATAAGGTGTACTAAAAAACACTAAGAATTGTAAAGAAATTGGTTTTGAAATTGAGATAAAATAGGGTGGGGTACAATCCCTCAAACCTTAACGAATTACCGTAAGGAATACTAGAATTTCAAATTGAAATTTTGACTAAATCCAGTCTTTATAGATCCTAAGCATTACATATATGAGGGAACTAACCCGCATCATATGTCGTCAAAGGTAAATACAAAGCGGTGAATAGACAATTATACTTGCATAGTCTTCTTAAACATCCCAATTACCAAGAGAGATTAAAAGATCGACTATGTTCATATAATGTCCATTCACGATTTGATCAATATTTAATTTACCCTCTATTTCCTACACGAGTAATTCACCTCGGAATGAATTCATGTACCACAGCCCTTGAGAATTTAGCTGGACATGATTTTTCTAGAAAACAAATTCATACATGGAATTATGGATCTAACAAACATTGCGAATAATTTGCAAAAAAATTGAGATTAGAATTGTAAATAAAGTAGAGAATAAATAAGAGAATGGAATTTTTATACTTGTATTCAGCAACAGGAAAAGCAACCGAACTTGAATCCAGAAAACTTCTTCTTGATTAACCTTACAAACTAGGGTTTATGAAATTTTCTACCAAATAAAACTAAAGATTTTCTAATTTCTGAATTTCTCTCTCTAATTCGACTCTCCCTCTCGAATGAGGTAGGGCTTGGTCTTTTGTAGCACCAAGTAGCACGAATTTGACAGCTAGAATCGCTTGATGCGCAAGATTTTACCAGCTATGCACCTCATAATCTTCATAATTAATGCCAGGATTTCCCACGACCGGACCGGTCCGGATAGCCCTCGGATCGGTCCGTTTCTTAGCCACCCGATCGATTCTTTTTTTATTCTACCGGATCGGTTCGGATCCCACCGGATCGGTTCTGCTATCATGGGTTCGATATCCATCCGAGGTCTAATGGAATTGGGACATTTAGGATCGGTCCGAAATCTATCGGATCGGTCCGATTTTCTTCCATTTTAACTTTTTCCTTTCATCTTTGACTGGCCATAACTTTTGATCTCGAGCTCCGATTTGAGTGTCGTTTCTTCTGATGCTCTTGTGAAATCAAGATATTCAACTTCCCTTTAGGCGTCGAATTCAAACTCTGGGTATAAATTTACGCTTTTGCCCTTTGACTTTTCTTCCTTTCTTCTTTTCCTTTCTTTCGGTTTCTTTCTCTCTTTTCTTGCACTACATTCCTGTAAAATCCATCAGAAATACACGAAACTCGGGGAAATTGTTAGAAATAGTTAATGTCAATGATATGGAATAAAAATGATTCAATTACCTTGTTCGAGATATCAAAATCACTAACTTAAGGGGCTAAATTAAGAAGAATTTATGCTTGGTTAATTATGTAACATGTAACATGAATTCAAAACACACACAAATCACAAACACAGACCCCACGAAATGATAGAAAATTTAGCCCAAATTAACAAAAATTTGTAAACACAGATTATAAATATCCAAGCCCCCAAAAGTTTCTAAAAACTAAAATCTAATTGCCAACATAAATTCACTAAACACACACACACACAATTCAACAAAATTCACTTTCTTGTTTCATTGCACACATTTCAATTTCACTATCCATGTTGTTCCATATACTACAAACATACAATTTGATACATCGACAAGCAAACTTGGGAGTATGACAGTCGCAGAAAACATGATTTTCAAGCTTTAAAAAAGTAAAAAAACTTGTACATTTTTGTAGGTTCCATATTGAAATATGTCAAACAATGATTTCCTTAAGCCAGATAGAAAGTTTAGTGAGTATGATAGGTAGATAAAACATGTAATTTCATGGAGTCCTAATGAAACTATAAAAAGAGGAAATCATAATGCAAGTATATATTTTTTCCATCTTTTCTCATTATAAATCACTTCACCTATCACAAACATACTAAAAAAATGTACAATTTGAACATGTCACAATCAAAATTTGATACATCGACGAGCAACAGAGTTTGAGATGAACACTAAAAACTTGGGAGATGAAAACTAGACAATATCTAATTTGGAGAGTCAAATGGAAGCCCATATAGGGATTAGACATGAATATGTCATATGGTTTCACCATTTTTTACATGGGGGGTTCATTTCTCCAAATGTCGATATTTTTCTTAAAGGAAAATGCACCAATGGCATATAAATCGGGGAATAAAGTAGGTGCTACTTCGTTGGTTGATTGACCTTCAAATAAACCCCAGTTAAGATGGGGTGTATGAAAACCGTGGTAAATTGGTTCCAGAAAGAATCGGATATTTTGTTGACCACCTCAATTACAGTGGGGATAAATCCAATGTTTTATGTGCGATAATACACGTGGGGTGGGATCACGAGTGCAATCCAGGTATATAACACCCGAATAATTATCTTCACTCCTACCATACTTATGTACTCAAGTGATATTGTAGTAGTTCTCTGATGATGATGTATTATAGTTTTGCCAAAAGACATCAACCATTCACCCAAAGTTGTCCTGCTAAAGAATATTGATACGATGCAAATATTATGTATTTCATCCCTTGAACCGAAGCATTTTAGCCCCCTCGAGTATCTTATTCCCTATATTTATGCTCGTTAACTAGAAAACCTCGTATTTCTATGTTAACATGTTTTGCAGGGGTTAATTGAGCTTTCATAGGTATTTGGATGCTAAGTGTGAAGTTCAGAGGCATTCTGGATAATTTCCATACGCGATCGCACGTCCAAGCGCATTTTAGTTTTTCCATATTTTGGGCATCTGGCCCAACATCTTCACGGAAGTTGTATCCCTCATCGTAAGCTTCGTGTGGCCATGAACGGTGCGTGATTCCGATCCAGAATGAAGAAGTTACGATGATTTTAGCGGGAGGGAAAACCAAACACACCAAAACAGGAGGAATAAGAGCAGACATGTAGCCATCGATCGATCGATCAATCGATCCTTCAGGTTTTACCATTGTGTGGAGACATTGGGCTATGATTTTTACCATCGATCGATCGATCGATAAAAATGATCGATCTATCGATCCCCAATTTTCTAAAGATAATTTGCCTTTTCTTTTCTAATTTTATTCCTTTTACTATATAAAGGAATTTTTTGTAAATATCAACATATAATTCATTTTAGGTTATAATAGCTTAGGGTTTGAGGGTTTTTTTGGAGAGTTCTTCTTCATTTCTTCTTGGTTTGACACCCATTTGGGCTTGTAAGTGAACTAATCATCATCCTCTCCATTTAATATAGTTGTATTTCCTTTATTCTTGCTTTGTAATTAATTTACATTCTTTTATAATTAGATTTACATGCTTTAATTTAGTTGCTTTCTAGAGTAGATTTATCGCGATTATTAACCGCATTTCTTTACTGCATTTTCAATATGCTTTCCAGCTAAGTTAGTCTAGGTTGTGCCGGATTGAACTCATTCCGGGTTGGCATGTTGCTTTGCTTTGGTGATGGTGTTTATGGGTCTATTTCGGGTGCGTTGTCCTAGTTATTACACCTAGGAGAATTGACGGGGCATATCATGTATGTTCCGTGCTTACGACCTTGTGTGCATAATTTTCGGGGTATTTGTTGATGCCAAAATTGTATCAGGCTTTTATACGAATTTAGGGGGTGACAACCCTTGGTTCAATTATCTGTCGAAATAAGATGCATTTGTAATAACTCATCGACCCACGTAACCATTTTAGACTAATTAACTCGAATGAGGGATATTCGATGCAACCTATAGTTTTACTCGCTTTGTTAATCTAGTTTAAATACACTCGCCTAGATTAATCATTTCCCTTTTTATGTGTAATCTTATTTTACACTTTTACTCATGAATATTAAATCCCATAAATTCTAGCAACTCGTCTCTGCGGATTCTCGATACCCGACTTACCTCTATACTCACCCGTTGAGTGTAGTCGTAGTTTAGGTTTTTGTATAGTTCAGGTGGGCCGAATTCAAAATAACGGGCGCGTAGCTGACTCTTGCGCCGTGGTAAAACCCTACCTATCAAATGGAGCCGTTGGCGGGGACTTTTTTGTTTTATAATTTATTTGATTTAGTATTTCATAGTATTTTCTTTCTATTTGTATTTTTTCCCTCACATTTTTATAGGACTTCTACATTTGAGCGCTAAGAAACGCTTGAATTTTTCGCACGCGCATTTACTTTGTGGAATTCTCCACTTCGATCCATTTTTGGGGTAAGCATGTCTTATTCCAATCCTTTCAGAATCATTATGATAATTCTCAAAATCCTCGCAAACCTTTGACTTTTGGTCAATACTCAGAGTCCCAAAAAATTGCAAATTCAAAATTGACTTTGGGCGAGTATTACAAAAGTCAAGCTTTAGAGTGCGTGTATTTTGAATTGGAAGATAACGATTTGGGCCTCTAATTCCTTATAATAGGAATTTTGAAACAAATTGCAATAGCTTTCAAAATTCTTATAATAATGAGTTTGAGTATAGTTCCGACAATAATTTTCCAACTTCTCATTTCCAAGAATCCTCACCTCGACCTATGACTTTTGGCGAGGGTTTTCTCATGCTTGAGAATGGGAGGTATGAAGACCGTTATCGGGAAGAAAATTGTTTGTGGGAACATGAATTGGATTTATTATTTGAATCTGATGATGATTTTTCTTCCTAAACTTTTCAAGTCGAGGAATGTTTTGAACCAAATGAGGATTTTATGCCTACTTTAAAACAAACCATTCTTGACTTGTTCCATTGTTTAATAGAGAATGAAAGTGAGGATGAAATGGATGTAGTATCCATTTGCAATGAAATGATTTCGTCTTTAGATCCCAAAGAAGAAAGTTTCATTGAAAATGATCCTATCTCCTTTGAAATTCCAACTTTGAGCGATGATAACTCATCTCTTGAGTTTGAATTTTTTCCTACCCCTTTTCATTCTCCGTTATCACACCGTAATAAGTACCCGATAAATTAGTGCCGAACTTTAAAACATTTAATTCATTCACTGACGAGGAGTACTTGGTCGAGTTGCTCTCCATGAAGGCATATTTTCCTCCTTGTGTGCCCCCTCCCATTCCAATTTCAAAATAATTCGGAGATGATTTAGCTTTTCTCGGTCCCCACATGTTTTTGTCACCCATTCAAATCCAAATCCCCCACCGTCCATCCAAAACTTTTAATTGACGATGGTTCCATTCTTATGCCTTACACATGCCTCCGTTGTTCAAACGGAATACTTATTTTTTGAAAGGCGTGCATTTGAGTGAGGGTACACCGGTTATCCTCCAAATTCAAATCGTTTTTGCGGTGGACCCTCAACTATTTAGACTTCTAATGTATAGTTAGTGTGAAGCCTAAATAGTAGGTTGTATATAGTTAGCTTTTTATTATTTTTATCTTTTCTTTCCTTTTTAATTTAGTCTAGTGTAATAAATTAACTTTTTGTTATTTATTTTTGCTATGCTTGGTACTAACTTGTTTTGTAGATTCTTTGGAGTTGTTCTTATGGGGATCGCTCCAATTTTGGGTAATATCGCTCTTTTCCTCTCTTTAACTTGGTTCTTAATTCATATTGAGGACAATGTCAGGTTTTAAGTTAGGGTTTGTGGGATATTATATCCATTTCTTCAATTAGTACATGTTTTTTTCTCACATGTTAGTTACTTAGTATGCTTTTCTTTGAAAAATTAAAAATTTTAAAAGATTTTCTTTCTTTTTTTCTCCTTTTTTGGGCATTCTACCTTTGTTTTAGATGATAAATGTAATACCCCGTACTTTTGACTATATTTATTTTTGGGATTAATTAATTAAATTGCGTATTAATTGGAAATTAATCCGGGTTATAAATACTGATGAGATGCGAATTGGTATTTGATTATGTGCATATATGATTATATATGTATTTGGTATTATGAAAGTTGTCGTGAGATTTATGTACGGCATTTTAGAAATTTTGTCGAGACGCGTGGGACCGCCGCGTCACGGTGTAATATTTTGATAATAAAAGTGAATTTAAAATCTATAATTCGTATGGTCGTTTTGAGTGCGCCAACGCGTCCGGAAGGGTCGAGATAGTTAGAAAACACTAGCCGGGGGTATAGTTTGGGTTCCGGGGTATTTTTAGGCCATACCGGCAACTTAAAGGGTATTTTGGTAATTTTACATTTTTAGGAATTAAAAGTGACGAAAATTAGAGATGTAAATCTGATGTGGATTTAACCCATTAAGCCCATTAACCAAACCATATAAACCTAGAAAGCTACGTAGGTTATCATTTAGGTTTTCTAAGTTCCCAAATCAAAACCCTAGCCACCTTAAGCCACCATTGGAGAAGGAGCTTGGAGAGAGGAAATTCTGCAGAAAACCCTCATCAACCTACACCAAAGTCAGAAATCAAACCAAGGCAAGTGTTTTAATTATATTTAAATTCGTAGAATGTTTCCCCCATGTTAGAAATTGATAAATTACAACTGTTCTTGAAAGATAATGAAAACCCATGTAGTTTGGAGTTTAGAACTTGAAAATTGTGAAGAGAATTGCATGTAGTATGATAGGTAGATGATTTCCCTTATAATAATTGTGATTTGAAGGAATTAAAAAGAAATAAATTCTGGGATTTGATGATGATATAAACCTAGGGTTCATGTTCTAGAGAAATTGGGAAAAGTGTAGAGATTTGTAAATTTGGTTGATGTTATGATGATTCAATCCTTGAAAACATGTTAGGAGATGATTTGAATATGTTTAGGATGAATTAGAGACCCTAAAACGTTGTTGGGATGAACTTTGGAAGAGATTAGAAGTGATAAAAATGGGTAAAAACGAGATGGGGAAAAATGTGGGCCGAAGTTGGTAGCTCGTTAGAAGCAGCCCCCAGGTCGTTCGAACGAACTCGTTCGAACGAGCTTCTAACGAGTTGACCAGTCGTTACTAACGAGAAGGGATCTCGTTCGATATCTCATTCGAACGAGATATCGTTAGAAGGAACAGTTCGTTCGAACGAACTGGGATCTCGTTCGAACAGCCTCGTTCGAACGAGACTTCTAACGAGTTGACAGAAGGATCTCGTTCGAACAGCCTAGTTCAAATGAGACTTCTAACGAGTTGACAGTTTGGTCCTTTTTGGGCTGTTTTGACTTTTGGAGTCCCGGAAACTTGTTCGAGGATATAGATAGCATTTCTTTGATGATATAGTGATAGACTTGGGACATTTGGGTATTTATGAGGAGGAATTTACATACGAGAGTTATATTACATGGACGGTTTTGGGTTGAAACGTGAGTGTCTACTACGACGTGAGAAATTATAGCGCGTATAATTACAAACCGGAATAGTATAGATTGTGATATTTATAGTTAGTGCGAGAATGCGATACGTACTACGATTAAAATACGGTATTACTAAGATGTGTGTTTACTTAGTATATGGATTGTGTGTATGACATACCTACCATACTTGCTATCACGGGAGGTTGCGTTTGCTTAGGACCCTCTAATCCTTGTGTGCCTACGGGGGGGATATAGACTGGTACCTCGATGAACATAGGTCATAGAAGGACTTATTGTGATATTAATAAGTCTGCTGATCATGGGAGCGTAGGTATGTGCGTGACCCATGTGATGGTGACTGTGTTCGCCTCCACTATTTGTGATTTGTGTTATCTGAACTATTCCTGAGAGATTCGGAATATGTGATCCTTATGTACGTGATGTACCGGGATGGATAGCAGAGTATGTGTGCACCGCAGCTTAGTTCACGGTGTGCTTGTATTGTATATTTATGATGTGAATAATATACGGTTAATTAATAAGAACCTTCATGGAAATGTTGTGAATATAACTACAGTATTGTTTCGAGAATAACATAACGGGTTAGTGATATATATATTATGAATATTGAGCGTCCGAGATTACATTAAATCCCTACCTAATTACGAGCGTTATATGTTAATGGAACCGAGTATTATGGGTAGGACCTTCGGCAGTCTAGCTAGATATGTTGTTACTTAGCTAGTAATATGGGTAGTTATAGATGGGTACTTGCGTTAGGAGTGCACAGTTAGACGAGAGGTGAGAATATAATGTGAGTGCACGTCCTAACATGTACTTTGCATTTAATGTTTTAAATGTTTTTAAAGCACTTGCAGGTTTTTAAAATATAACTCCACATTCGGGCTCTGACCCGTTTGCTTTTCAAATCTATTTTTCTTTGTAAAACCATTTTAGGTGCCCAGCCACAAGGACACCAAGCATAGGTACTCATTCAGGTGACGAGCTGTAGCTGCTTGTGGAAGCTACAGGGATTTGCATGTAGACGCTTCTACCTTTTGGATTCCAGAGTCACTACCTATCAGTTGTAGGGCATGTTGCCCATTTCTATTAGACATCTTTTACATTTCAGTTTTTAGACTTTAGCACGTATTATTTCAGTTTATTTATTTCAGTTGTGGGATTGTAGTGAGGAGTTTTTCCTCCAGACTTTATTTACTGTTTTGTGATGATTATTCGTTTTACTTCAGCATGGTGAATGCTGTTATTTATTTCTTCATTACTCTTGTTGCTTGTTAATTCAGACTTAAATTAAAATTTGGCAACTTGCTTTTTAAATATTAGGTGATTAGTAATATTAAAATGTTTTCGACAGTGATGCTATTAACTGAGCCAACTTGGCATTTTGAATTAATTTAATAAAGGAGTAGCTACCCGGTATTTAATTAGTCGGGGTGTCACAGGTGGTATCAGAGCATCAGGTTCTAGTGTCCTTTAGGATCTGTACGACTATTATGTTTCCGCTACATTTCTTTGATATAGAGCCCTATATTTTAGGACTGTTGTACTCTTTTTGTGTATGCTTCGTTCTTCAGCTATATTAAGTTTATAACCGTGAACTTATAAACTTTGTTCTTATTTCAGATGCCTCCACGACGTGCACGACGAGTTCCTAGGAATGCAACGCCCGAACCCCAGCCCGCTCCAGTTCAGGGCATGATGAACGCCGCTGAGGTTGCTGCTATAGTAGCCCAAGCGGTAAATGCCGCGATTGCCGTGATTCAGCAGGCATCGCCTCAGGCGCCGGTTGCCGCGCCATCACAGGTTAATGCATTCCCGTCTGCTTGGGAGCGTGTACGAGACGCTTTTCAGAAAGCGCATCCGCCAGAGTTTGCAGGTAGCTCAGATGTGGTAGTCTCGAGCCAATGGAGGAAGGACATACAGAGGCATTTGAGGATGCATGAGTGCACTGATGTTCAGAAACAGGTGCTAGCTACTTTCAAGCTAGTGGGATCTGCACTATAGTGGTGGGAGTCTATTACCACCGCAGAGGAGAGGGATACTCTCACGATTCAGGAGTTCTGGGTGCGGTTTGACCGCAAGTACTTTCCGTCAGCTGTTCATACGGAAATGAGGAGGAAGCTGATGAGTCTGAGGCAGGAAGGCAAGACAGTGGCCGAGTATGAGGCCGAGTTTACTAACCTGTTGAATATCGTTCCAGACGAGATACCAACAGAGAAGAAGAAGATTGAGAAGTTCACAGATGGGCTGAATTGGAGGATCCGTCAGCATCTGCTAGGAAACCTATCGTTGGCCACGTATTCTGATGTGGTTAACGCTGCATTATTACACTGCCAGGACCACCATTTTCATATGGCCGAGGGCAAGAGGTCGGGGGAGTCTAGCCATCAGGGCAGGACTAGAGGACATGGTGCCAGCGGGGCACAATCGGGTCAGGGGCAGAGACAGAATGAGCAGGGCTCCCAGCAGGGTGATAATAAGAGGTTCCGGTCAGGGAACTACAGGCAGGGACAGGGAGGTTTCCGTCAGGGCCATCAGGGTCCGAACGGCCATCAGGGCCAATAGGGGCAGAATGGGCAGCAGTTTCATCAGGGCCAGCAGGGCCAAGGGAGGAACGGTAATGGCCACCAGGGCCGGGGACAGCAGGGGCAAAGGGGAGGGAATTTCCCAGGGAAGTGCTTTGTTTGTGGCAAGACTGGCCATAAGAAGCAGGATTGTCCTGATAGGGGCAGGGCCCCACAGCAGCAGCAACAGGGTGCTCGCCAGGAGCCACAGAGGCCTATGTTTCCCGCCGCACTTCCCACACCGCCACAGATGGCAGCACTGCCACCCATTCCGGCAGTCCCAGCTCAGCAGGGGCAGCTACAGTATGGACGTGTCTACAACGTTCACCAGGTTGCAGTTCCACAGGCACCGCCCACGATCGAGGGTACGTTTCCTATCCATGGCACTATGGGTCGGGTGTTATTTGATACGGGTGCTACACATTGTTTCATAGCTACACACTTTGCGAAAGCTTTAGGATTGTTAGCTACGGCAGAGAGCACAGTGACGTGTGTCGACTCACCATTAGGGAGTGGGTCACTTATTTTCCTTATATGCCGGGGAGTGGGGGTAGAGATTGGTGGTTTGGTATTGCCTGCAGACATGTTAGTGTTAGACATGCATGTTTACGATGTGATCATTGGTATGGATTGGCTCGTAGCATATAGGGCCATGATTGATTGCTTCAGCGGGAGCATTGTTTTTGCCATTCCGGGGCAAAAGATGTTTGTAGTGGCGATGCCTCGCCCAGAGGGAGGATCGACCGCTCATCTGTACTACATTGAGGAGGATACCTCTAAGGAGGTTGTGATTCCTTTAGACTCTATCCCAGTCGTCAGGGAGTATTCGGATGTGTTTCAGGAGATACCAGGCTTACCACCCAGTCGAGAGATAGAATTCGTTATAGATTTGCTACCGGGTACGAGACCTATAGCACGTGCACCGTACCGTATGGCTCCAGCTGAGATGCGAGAGTTACGGGATCAGATAGAGCAGCTGTTGGGACAAGGCTTTATTCGCAGGAGTACCTCACCTTGGGGCGCTCCAGTTTTGTTTGTGAAGAAGAGGGACGGTTCACTGAGATTGTGTGTGGACTACCGAGAGTTGAATAAGGTCACGATACGGAATAAGTATCCGTTGCCTCGAATCGATGACTTATTCAACCAGTTGAGGGGAGCTTCTTTCTTCTCGAAGATTGACTTGAGGTCGGGATACCATCAGTTACGTATCAGGGAGGAGGATGTCTCGAAGACTGCATTCTTGTCGAGATATGGTTCTTATGAGTTTCGGGTTATGCCTTTCGGCTTGACCAACGCTCCAGCAGTGTTTATGGACTTGATGAACAGAGTGTTCAGGGATTTCCTAGATCAGTTTGTCATTGTCTTCATTGATGACATTCTGGTTTACTCTCAGACGGAGGAGGAGCACGCCGAGCATTTGAGGCAGGTTTTGCAGACACTTCGTCAGAACGAGCTGTATGCAAAATATAAGAAGTGCGGGTTTTGGCTGAAGGAAGTCCAGTTCTTGGGTCACATTATTTCCGACTAGGGAATATCTGTCGATCCGGGGAAGGTATCAGCGGTGAGGGAGTGGGGACAGCCCACGACACCAACGGAGATTCGTAGTTTCTTGGGTCTAGCAGGATACTACAGGAGGTTTATTCGGGGTTTCTCGGAGATAGCAGGTCCTTTGACACATCTTACTCGTAAAGGTGTGCCGTTCATTTGGAGTGATGCCTGTCAGTTGGCATTCGATGAGTTGAAGGACAAATTGACCTCAGCACCTGTGTTAGCATTGCCGAAACCGAGAGTTGAGTATTTGGTTTACACCGACGCGTCTTTGCAAGGGCTTGGAGGTGTATTACAGCAGGAGAGACAGGCCATACCTTATGCTTCCCGTAAGCTTAAGCCTCATGAGAAGAATTACCCCACACATGATTTGGAGTTGGCAGCAGTGGTATTTGCCCTACGGATTTGGAGGCACTATCTTTTGGGGGAGAAGTTTCAGCTGTTCACGGACCATAAGTCACTACAGTATCTGTTCACGCAGAAGGAATTGAATATGCGGCAGCGCAGATGGCTTGAATTTGTGAAGGACTACCAGTTCGACATCTAGTACCACCCGGGTAAGGCTAACGTGGTAGCAGACGCGTTGAGCCGCAGGCCAACAGATGAGGTGGCAGAGGTGTGGAAGGCGAAGTGGAAGGAATTGGGACACTAGGATGCAGTGGCCCCATCTTTCATGTCTGTGATGACCGTTACACCGCAGATTATCACGAAGGTAGTACGGGCACAGGCTAATGACTCGTTCTGTCAGGAGCAGATAGTTCGATTACTAGCAGAGGGAGCCGAGTCCTATACCGTTAGCTCAGACGGGGGATTACGCTTCAATGGGAGATTGGTAGTTCCGGAAGGGGAAGAATTCCGGCACGATGTGATGGCAGAGTCGCACGGCTCACGGTTCGCTGTACATCCCGGAGGGGACAAAATGTACCAATACATGAGACGACAGTATTGGTGGAGCGGTATGAAGAGAGATATCGCTGAGTTTGTCTCGAAATGCGCCACTTGTCAGCTCGTAAAAGTGGATCATCAGAGACCGGTAGGATTACTACAGCCGTTGGAGGTCCCGATGTGGATGTGGGAGAGCATATCCATGAACTTTATCACGGGGTTGCCGACGTCACAGAGGGGTCACGACTCCGTTTGGGTAATTGTGGATAGGTTGTCCAAGGTCGCTCACTTCTTACCCGTAAGGACTGACTACACTACGGGACAGTATGCCCAGCTCTTCATTTCAGAGATTGTGAGACTTCACGGTGTGCCCCTAAATATCGTGTCTGACAGAGACAAGATATTTGTTTCGAGGTTTTGGGAGAGTTTCCAGGAGGCCATGGGCACGGAATTGAGGTTGAGTACGGCTTATCATCCGCAGATTGATGGGCAGACAGAGCGCACCAATCAGATGTTGGAGGACATGCTACGCATGTGCATTATTGACTTCGGGTGTGGATGGGAGCAGTACCTTCCACTGGTGGAGTTTGCTTACAACAACTCCTACCAGTTCACTATTGGCATGGCTCCGTTTGAGGCATTTTACGGTAGGCCTTTTCGTTCCCCAGCATGTTGGTTAGAGGTGGGGGACAACAAACTACTTGGGCCGGAAGTAATTCAGGATACTTCGGCAAGGATTGAGTTGATTCGGAGTCGCATTCGGGTAGCTCAAGACAGGCAGAAGAGTTATGCTGATGCGAAGAGGTTTTTCAGGGAGTTCCAAGTGGGGGACCAGGTTTTGCTCAGAGTATCTCCTATGAAGGGGATTATGTGTTTCGGGAAGAAGGGGAAGTTGGCACCGAGGTATGTGGGGCCGTTTCCTATTATTGAGCGGATCAAACCGGTTGCGTATAGACTCGGGCTACCGGAGCATTTGCATCGGATTCACGATGTGTTCCATATTTCCTCGCTGAGGAAATACCTTAGAGATAATTTGGCTCATTCTCACATTGCTGTGGAGGACATCGATCTCCAGCCGGATAGCTCCTACGAGGAGGGGCCAATTGCTATTTTGGACCGAAGCGAGAGGAAACTGCGGTAAAAAATAGTCCCGTTAGTGCGTGTTCAGTGGCGACATCACAATGTCGAGGAGTCCACATGGGAGCGCGAGGATGAGATGCGCGAACGTTATCCAGAGCTATTTTTAGCAGGTACTTTCTAGTTTCGAATTTCGGGACGAAATTCAGTTATTAGGGGGGAAGTATGTAATACCCCGTACTTTTGACTATATTTATTTTTGGGATTAATTAATTAAATTGCGTATTAATTGGAAATTAATCCGGGTTATAAATACTGATGAGATGCTAATTGGTATTTGATTATGTGCATATATGATTATATATGTATTTGGTATTATGAAAGTTGTCGTGAGATTTATGTACGGCATTTTAGAAATTTTGTCGAGACGCGTGGGACCGCCGCGTCACGGTGTAATATTTTGATAATAAAAGTGAATTTAAAATCTATAATTCGTATGGTCGTTTTGAGTGCGCCAACGCGTCCGGAAGGGTTGAGATAGTCAGAAAACACTAGCCGGGGGTATAGTTTGGGTTCCGGGGTATTTTTAGGCCATACCGGCAACTTAAAGGGTATTTTGGTAATTTTACATTTTTAGGAATTAAAAGTGACGAAAATTAGAGATGTAAATCTGATGTGGATTTAACCCATTAAGCCCATTAACCAAACCATATAAACCTAGAAAGCTACGTAGGTTATCATTTAGGTTTTCTAAGTTCCCAAATCAAAACCCTAGCCACCTTAAGCCACCATTGGAGAAGGAGCTTGGAGAGAGGAAATTCTGCAGAAAAACCTCATCAACCTACACCAAAGTCAGAAATCAAACCAAGGCAAGTGTTTTAATTATATTTAAATTCGTAGAATATTTCCCCCATGTTAGAAATTGATAAATTACAACTGTTCTTGAAAGATAATGAAAACCCATGTAGTTTGGAGTTTAGAACTTGAAAATTGTGAAGAGAATTGCATGTAGTATGATAGGTAGATGATTTCCCTTATAATAATTGTGATTTGAAGGAATTAAAAAGAAATAAATTCTGGGATTTGATGATGATATAAACCTAGGGTTCATGTTCTAGAGAAATTGGGAAAAGTGTAGAGATTTGTAAATTTGGTTGATGTTATGATGATTCAATCCTTGAAAACATGTTAGGAGATGATTTGAATATGTTTAGGATGAATTAGAGACCCTAAAACGTTGTTGGGATGAACTTTGGAAGAGATTAGAAGTGATAAAAATGGGTAAAAACGAGATGGGGAAAAATCTGGGCCGAAGCTGGTAGCTCGTTAGAAGAAGCCCCCAGGTCGTTCGAACGAACTCGTTCGAACGAGCTTCTAACGAGTTGACCAGTCGTTACTAACGAGAAGGGATCTCGTTCGATATCTAGTTCGAACGAGATATCGTTAGAAGGAACAGTTCGTTCGAACGAACTGGGATCTCGTTCGAACAGCCTCGTTCGAACGAGACTTCTAACGAGTTGACAGAGGGATCTCGTTCGAACAGCCTCGTTCGAACGAGACTTCTAACGAGTTGACAGTTTGGTCCTTTTTGGGCTGTTTTGACTTTTGGAGTCCCGGAAACTTGTTCGAGGATATAGATAGCATTTCTTTGATGATATAGTGATAGACTTGGGACATTTGGGTATTTATGAGGAGGAATTTACATACGAGAGTTATATTACATGGACGGTTTTGGGTTGAAACGTGAGTGTCTACTACGACGTGAGAAATTATAGCGCGTATAATTATAAACCGGAATAGTATAGATTGTGATATTTATAGTTAGTGCGAGAATGCGATACGTACTACGATTAAAATATAGTATTACTAAGATGTGTGTTTACTTAGTATATGGATTGTGTGTATGACATACCTACCATACTTGCTATCACGGGAGGTTGCGTTCGCTTAGGACCCTCTAATCCTTGTGTGCCTACGGGGGGGATATAGACTGGTACCTCGATGAACATAGGTCATAGAAGGACTTATTGTGATATTAATAAGTCTGCTGATCATGGGAGCGTAGGTATGTGCGTGACCCATGTGATGGTGACTGTGTTCGCCTCCACTATTTGTGATTTGTGTTATCTGAACTATTCCTGAGAGATTCGGAATATGTGATCCTTATGTACGTGATGTACCGGGATGGATAGCAGAGTATGTGTGCACCGCAGCTTAGTTCACGGGGTGCTTGTATTGTATATTTATGATGTGAATAATATACGGTCAATTAATAAGAACCTTCATGGAAATGTTGTGAATATAACTACAGTATTGTTTCGAGAATAACATAACGGGTTAGTGATATATATATTATGAATATTGAGCGTCCGAGATTACATTAAATCCCTACCTAATTACGAGCGTTATATGTTAATGGAACCGAGTATTATGGGTAGGACCTTCGGCAGTCTAGCTAGATATGTTGTTACTTAGCTAGTAATATGGGTAGTTATAGATGGGTACTTGCGTTAGGAGTGCATAGTTAGACGAGAGGTGAGAATATAATATGAGTGCACGTCCTAACATGTACTTTGCATTTAATGTTTTAAATGTTTTTAAAGCACTTGCAGGTTTTTAAAATATAACTCCACATTCGGGCTCTGACCCGTTTGCTTTTCAAATCTATTTTTCTTTGTAAAACCATTTTAGGTGCCCAGCCACAAGGACACCAAGCATAGGTACTCATTCAGGTGACGAGCTGTAGCTGCTTGTGGAAGCTACAGGGATTTGCATGTAGACGCTTCTACCTTTTGGATTCCAGAGTCACTACCTATCAGTTGTAGGGCATGTTGCCCATTTCTATTAGACATCTTTTACATTTCAGTTTTCACACTTTAGCACGTATTGTTTCAGTTTATTTATTTCAGTTGTGGGATTGTAGTGAGGAGTTTTTCCTCCAGACTTTATTTACTGTTTTGTGATGATTATTCGTTTTACTTCAGCATGGTGAATGGTGTTATTTATTTCTTCATTACTCTTGTTGCTTGTTAATTCAGACTTAAATTAAAATTTGGCAACTTGCTTTTTAAATATTAGATGATTAGTAATATTAAAATGTTTTCGACAGTGATGCTATTAACTGAGCCAACTTGGCATTTTGAATTAATTTAATCAAGGAGTAGCTACCCGGTATTTAATTAGTCGGGGTGTCACAATAAATTTCAATAAATTGCCCGATCCAATACAGAATTCAATGATGCATGTTCTCGATTTTAGAAGTTATTAGATATGAATAAGTTCATGAATTAAACCTTCATCCCATAAGCACATGAACTTTTATCGTTCTATTGATTTGATTTAAGATTTTTATAACACGATAATCTTTTTTCGCATTGTATATACTTACACCGAGTGAGCTTTATACCTTTCGTCATTTGTGAGTGGTATACACTATTCTTTCCTCTTTGAAAACGTTACAGTCATTGGTAATCTCTCTATTCTTTCATTAATCGTTCATTAATTGATTTTATATCTTGAAATGTATTACTTGAGCATGATTTTCAAAGTTTGTTTTGACTCCAAAATTGCGTAAACTTTAGGAAGTGATCATAGGCAATCTTTGTTATATCACCCATATTAGCCTTGACCTCACCCTTAAACGTTTCCCCTCGTCAACCCCTTTGAGACTAAATATAGCCTTTCATTTCATTACCCAAATTCCCATAACCAAATATAAATTGGAGTTTTAGCCCATATATACACCTTCAATACCTTTGTTTGGAATATTACTTGGGATTGAATGTTGTTATTGTGTTGCGGTTGCAATTTAGGCATATGAGAGGGTGAAAAGTAAATAGAAGATAGTGTAGTGAAAAAGAAAAAGCAGAAAACAAAAGAAAAAGTGAGAAAAAGAAGAAAAGAAAAAGCAAGAGAAATTTGTATATGTTGTGTATATAGTTCAATAAGCTTTGATTACTCTCCCCATTGTTATATTCAATGCCTTTTACTCCGTATATAAATATCCTTCGTTTCTTACCCTTAACGCCAAGCCTACATTATAACCCTATCAAGTCCTATGTGATCTTACGGTGAATTTAATTTAAAAGTTGAACTAGTTTTAATAATCTGTGAAAATATATTTCGCCTCCTTTAGTGTGCGTTATCTTTCATTTAGATTACAATTTTTCATTTTATATATAGCGTTCTTCATTTGTAACATGTGTGTGACCTAGTTTCCACTTACAATTACGGCGATTTTAGCCGAAGGAAAAAACAAACACACCAAAACAGGAGGAATAAGTGGAGACCTGTAGCCATCGATCAATCGATCAAAAGGATCGATCGATCGATCCTTCAGTTTTTGCCATCGTGGGGAGACAGTGGACTATAATTTTTACCATCGATCGATCAATCAAAATGATCGATCGATCCCCTATTTTCTGCAGATATTTTGCCTTTTCTTTTCTTTTTCCTTTTCTTTTCTAATTTTATTCCTTTTACTATATAAAGGATTTTTCTGTTAATATCAGCATATAATTCGTTTTAGGTTAGAATAACTTAGGGTTTGAGGGTTTTTTGGAGAGTTCTTCTTTATTTCTTCTTGGTTTGACACCCATTTAGGCTTGTAAGTGAACTATTCATCATCATCTCCATTTAATATAGTTGTATTTGATTTATTCTTACTTTGTACATAATTTACATGCTTTCACAATTAGATTTACATGCTTTGATTTAGTTGCTTTCTAGTATAGATTTATCGCATTTATTTACCGCATTTTTAATATGCTTTCTAGCTAAGTTAGTCTAGGTTGTGCCAGATTGAACTCATTTCGAGTTGACTTGTTGCTTTGCTTTGGTGATGGTGTTTACGGGTCTATTTCGGGTGCGTTGTCCTAGTTATTGAGCCTAGGAGATTTGATGGGGCATATCATGTATGTTCTGTGCTTATGAACTTGCATGCGTAATTTCTAGGGTATTTGTTGATGCCAAAATCGTATTAGGATTTTATGTAAATTTTGCGGCGTGACGACCCTTGGTTCAATTAACTGTCTAAATGAGACGCATTTGTAATAACTCATTGACCCATGTAACCATTTTATACTAATTAACTCGGGTGAGGGATATTCGACGCAACCTATAGTTTTACTCGCTTTGTTAATCTAGTTTAACTGCACTCGCCTAGATTAATCATTTCCCTTTTATGCATCTTTTCCCTTTTTGTGTATAATCATATTTAAACTTTTATTCAGGAATATTAAATCCTATAAATTCTAGCAACTCGCTTCTGTGGATTTTCGATACCCGAGTTACCTCTATACTCACCCGTTGAGTGTAGTCGTAGTTTAGGTTTTTGTGTAGTTCAGGTGAGCCGAATTCAAAACGACCGATGCATAGGTGACTCTCGCACTGCGGCAAAACCCTGCCTATCAAATATCATGAAAGAAAATAAAAAATCATCATGATTTTTCCATCTCTTTGTATTGCCTGCTTAGAATCTGATATACAGCTGCTTCTGCTTATGGTTTCAACTAGATATAGGGAACTAGTGAGCCATCATCATCATATGATACCACATCACTCTTCTAGGCTCTGAATGTCAAGGTCAACAAACTAGAATATATATATATAGTAAGTCTATCTATTTTTTTAAGAATATTTAATAAGCATATTCATCCTCGCACCTATCAGAGAGTAAAACAAACTGCTTGTTGTTAAGGTCTTTTAGTGCGCTCACCAAAAGTCATCTATCTGTATCAACCACCGAAATTTCCCCCACTACCTGCAGAAAAATTCAATATAAATTATAAAATATGATAGATAACCCCAAACAGGTGCAATATCATAATATATGAAAGTGAATAAAATAAAAAGGATGATTTTGCATACCTGCCTTGGGATTTTGTACATTTACTGAACCAATGAAGCATGGTATCTTCAGCAAGCATATCCTTGTGATATTAAGACCTTTATAGAACCAATGACCTCTCCCCTCCTCCTTTATCCGGGCTTGGGACCGACAATGCAAGGATAAAACATTGCATTGGCGGAGTTAAAAAGGTTTTACCTAACATAGCAAGTGAAATTAATGAGAAAAACAAGCATATATAAAATTTAATAATTGTCATCCAAATCATTAATGGAAAAGTATCTTTTACCTAACATAGCAAGCGATATTAATGTGGCATATATAAAATTTAATAACTGTCATCCAAATCATTAATCCAAAAGTATATTTCCTACACTAAAATTTAAGAACTATCATCCAAAACATTAATCCAAAGTATCTTTCCTACACTAAAATGTGCCAAACTAAGATAAACATTCTAAACATATTTCAACCAACTTTCCATACAAACAATAAATCCTCAATCTGAAAAGCCTGCCAAAGTTTTAAAACCATTTTAAGGAGCACTATACAGAGAAGAACCAGTTTGAAGCAATGTCTCAACCCAAACTACCTTATCCCCAAGTCCAAGGCGTTTGAAGTGACACATGTCACCATTATGTATCCTAACATGACCATTTGCCAATTATGGAGAAAACCAATCGAGTATAATGATGTGGGATTTTTTTGAAGGAAGGGGAGGTGGATGGGGGTTATGAGTATGAGTGGGAGAGGGAGTGTTGACAAGATTACTCAAATTTTGAGATAAAGTGATAGGACGATGATTTGAAGTGGAACCAAACTTGATCTGTGGAGTCACCCCTAAAGGGGAGCTCTCCTTTCCAATTTCCAATTTTGACATAAGCATATGCAACATACTAGTAACCGCTTTCAACTGTGAGTGAACATTAGATATCTCATTCTTCATCGAGACAATTTCTTCATTTCCTTTCAAATGTAGTACAAATTTTTCCCTCTCGACCCCCGTGTGAATTAATTGTTTCTTAGAGACGTAGGACCCAACTCCACGTATTTGTCCTTTAACATCCTTTCCAAACAATTTTGTTAAAACATCGTTGTCATAATTCTCAAAAATATCGCTACTACCCTCTCCAATCATACTTATGGCTTATCTTTTCTCTTCTGCAGCCTTCACTTACTCCTATATTATTATAAATAAATTTATTAATCATTTGATAAAAGTTCAATTAAAAATTAAAAGATTAAACAATAAAAATATTATACTCACATAGAAACATTTGGCACTCTCCAACATAGTTTTATCACCTCGTATATGTCCTGACAACCAATTGTTTACCCTCTCAATTTGTACTTCAGGCTTAGTTTTTTGCCATACATTGTTAAAATTAACAAATTAGCTAAGAACATTTTTAATGTTAAAAGGAAAACAAAATGATACACACTAACAAGTATTTCTTTTGGGTATAGGTATGACGCTCGAGACCATGGGTATACTTCAACTTTGAGCGGTTCTCAACATTTTTTAGTTTTTGTTGCCTCTTTTTCTCACCATTTTCCATTTCTATAAATTTCTTCCATATTTCAGGTTCAACACCTTCAGGCTCAGCACCATCATCCTGTAAATGAGATCGCAATGTATTTTTGAAAGTCTTGAATTAATTATAACATGTCTTCTCCATTAATGGGCGAGCCACTTCCGGGGGAACGTTAAGATCAAATTCTCTCTATTATCATTAAGCAAAACAGAAAGAATTAATAGAATAATAAATAGAAAAAGAATAAAAATAGAAAAAGAAGAATAAAAAATGAAGAAATGTAGTATAAGATCATATTTACCATCAAATCATTCCAAACATTATCTTTACATTTCTTTGGCACATGTCTCTAGTTCGAGAAGTGAATCAGGCAATTAGCTCTCACAAAATCCACGATACGAGAACTCCACAACTTTGCATTATCATCGACTATAGACCCGTCATCTTCAATAATGACTTTGATTTTCTCCATTGGGGGTTTGGCCATTGAGGAGCAAGGTTGTGCTGAATTTTTACATGATGACACTTTCCTAAATTTCAAAACAAAACAGTATACTTATGGAATTAAAAGCATTTAACAACTAATGCGTCATTTCTCATTATTAACATATTACTAATCATGATATAAAGACAACAATTATGGAAAGAACAATTGAATCTAAAGGATCAGTCTAAGACAGATAAAAAAAATGTCAGCAACTTATGCAAAAATGTCACTTAATTGAATTAAAAGTGCTACAATTCACCAACAAAAACACATTAACAACTAGTGAAAAAAAAAAACAGCTAAATTTTATCATATTTATTTAGAAGGTTCTCTAAATGAGGTTCATCTTCAAGAGTAGATTGGAACACATTTGGTATCTCTAGCTCATCTACTTGATTGGTTAATCTCTTCGAGGAATGTATAACAACCCACCAATTAGGAATGTTAAGATATTTTGAGTAGAAGACTTGTCTGGCATCAGAAAGGAGAATTGTAGGCTCATCAAGTTCATTATTGGTACTCTTGAACTTATCAAAATTAACCATCACCAAATTGGAGTCCGTGTAATGTTTACAACCATTAATCTTGTCCTTCACCCTCACCCAATCACAATAAAACACTACCTCCTTAAATAGCGTATATTCCAACTCAGTTATTTTCCTGATAACTCCATAATACATTGTCCAAGAATCTTTAAGATTTTTATCACTATTACTTGCCCTAAATTGAGTCCAAGCCTCCATGCAAACACCATTGTCTTGTGTCACAACAGTATCGTCGTGATACTTAGGAGAGAATACAAAGCCATTAGTGCGGTATTTTTTTATATGATTTAACCTTGTCTTTTTGCCCTTATACTAATCGCCACAATATAACATTTGTCTCTGTCTCTCCAGAAGTGACCAACTGGGCAATAGAAATAAAATAATAGCTACAAAGTTAGTCTAGATAATATAGAATATAACTTAATATACTAATAAAATCAAGAGAACCTTATCATATAACCACTGAATGAAAGAAGTCTGCATTTCTACTTCTGTTAATTACCTCCCATTTCCTTTACCACGCTAAGTGGATTTTAGTAACGTTTTATACTCACTGCAATTTATTCACATAAGTTCGTGTATTAGTATTTAAATGTGAATTTCAACAAATACTTATTAAATTGCTCAAACCTGTAGAATTTTTCATGACCATCAACGTCAAGTCGAAATAGGACCCATCGACGTATTTGTTGAAACTGTTTAGATTCCAACATCACAATCTTATTATCTAACAACGGGCCTTCGTCAGAAAAATCTCCATCTTCATCTAGAAACGCTTCACGAGTACGTTTGTGGTTTTCGTCAAGAAAATTAGGCATGTACTCCATGCAATGCCTAACATATTAAGTAACAACATAGGACTCCGCAATTGAACTTTCAATGTATCGCTTATTACTGGGTATATCTTTAAAATCCTGCATCTTCCTATTCGTGTGAATAGGAAAAAAAATACGTGACATATTGATTAACAATGATCTATATGTATATGCTTGTGTTTGTGCTTGTGTTTGTGTTTGTGTTTGTGTGAAAATAAAAATTAATATAAAGAGTTTACCGTTCAAATAGATACATCCAATGTGTTCTTGTAGGACCACAAGCTAATGCTTCAATGGCTAAATGAATAGTAAAGTGGATACTAATATCAAAAAATGCCGGCGAAAAGTGTTTCCCCAACACACAAAATGCCTCTGCAACCATAAACTTGGCCCTTTGCATATCCTCGTGAATTAAGACTTTTGAGCACAATATTTTAAAAAATAAACTCAACTGCTGAATAGCTCTTCGTAAATCTTTATATTTCGAAAATGCATGCTGAAGTAATACGGGCAATAAATACTCCATAATAACGTGATAGTCACGTGACTTCATTGAGTGCAAACCAGGTGGGTTCAGGGTGACGATATTGCTTAGGTTGGACGAACAGCTGGAATGTAGCTTCAAGTGTTTCAAAATGTGACAAAATTGTCGTTTCTCTTATTTATCCAATATAAATGACGCTTTTAGTTTCATCCCTTTCCCGATTTACTCATCTTCCCGCATCCATTGACCACTATGTATGCCCAAGTCTTTTATATCCTTTCGCGCATTTGTTATATCTTTAGTTTTTGTTTTATCATCGAGGATTGTACTTATTAAATGCTCTGCAGCATTCTTCTCGATGTGCATCACATCAAGAACATGTCGAATTTTATGAGAACTCCAATATTACAAGTCAAATAAAATTAACCCTTTATAACATGACTCTTTAACTTCAGCATTACAATTCTCATTTGCATCACCCACCTTTCGCTTCTTACTGGAAACTTTTGGAGACTTTCCCAATGTAAACTCGATGCAATATAACTTCTTTAAAAGTTCATCCCCAACCGATGTGGAGGAGGCGTATACTCTGCTGACCTAATCCCCAAACTCCCACCTTTTCAAAAAGGGTGATCCACGTCAAGGAAAATACAATAGTTTGTATAAACTATCTTACTACCGTGCTTCAGTCGGATGGATGAATTGTCGTCCCCACAAATAGGGCAAGGTTTAAAACCATGCGTAACACACCGAGATAAATTCCTATATGAAGGGAAATCGGGAATCCCCCACATTAACATAGGTTTCAATGTAAAAGGTTGCATCTCATACATGTCATAAGCTGGAATGCCCACTTCCCATAATTCCTTCAACTCATCAACTAATGGCTGAAGAAAAACGTCGACGTCTTGATCCAATGCCTTCGGACCAGATATTAATAAAGACAACATTTGAAACTTGCTCTTCATGCGAAATGAAGGTGAAAGATTATTCGACACCATGATAATAAGCTAACAACTATAACTGGAAGATTGAGTTCCACGAGGATTAAACCCATCGGTTGCTATTGAGAGCCAAACATTGCGTCCTTCTTTAGCAAATTCAGGCCATTTTGATTTAAAACTCCTCCATTGGGATGAATCAGAAGAATGTCTCTTGTAATCCCATGAAGTGGTTGCCCTATGGTGCCATGTCATTTCTCGGACTATCTACGGAATAGTATAAAATCTCACCAGCTTTGGAATCAAAGGGAAATGTCTTAACACCTTTTTAGGTACTTTGGAAATCCTTCCCCCTTTCCTCATAGTAACTGAATACCTTGATTCTCTAGATTGGGAACATTCATCCATATATTCATTCTCCTTCTAATACAAGACACAATTATTGACACATGCATGAATGTAATTGGTCTTCATCCCCAAGTATTTCATCATACTCTTCATCTTTGGATATTTTCTTGTAGTGTATTACCTTTTGGGAGCCACCTTTTTAAGATAGACAAGGGTGTCATGAAACTTTTTAATGACCAACCAAATTGATTCTTTAAGTTGTGAAGTTCTATAATTTACGATAGAGTTGTTTGATGACCCTCGCATAAAGGATATAATTTCTCAACTGATAATCTCTTATATCCATTGTACTTATCATTTTCGACATGGTCTTCTTTGTAAACTCCCATTTGATCGCATTCAACATCTACATAAGGTTCCTCATGCACTGCGTAACAAACACCAACAAGATTTTTCACCCCAACACCTTATTCCTCGATGTTTTCTTTTCCTATGTTCTCCTCTACTTGTTTTATTGGTGGGGGATAAATAGTGTTCATGGATGTATTTTCACCGTGAAAAACCATACAGTATACAATTGATGCATATCGTTCCTCCCAAAATGTCACTCTACTTCTTTTAATTTTAGACGCAATTTATTGCGACACTTTCAACATGGATAAGGTATCGTTGTCAACCCCTGATCATTGTTCTCTTTCGCAAATTTAATAAACTCTGCAACGACCTTTAAATACAATAAGATGCCTTTGTTCTCTTCAGTCATCCAGTCTTTATTAATCGGTCGTGACATTTTATAAAATGAAAAAAAAACATTAACAATAAGTTGCAACTGTAATCTTCGGTAATGGTTGGTGTCTATTTATGGCAACTAATTATATCACGATGATACATCACGAATATTGCATACTTGCGCCCTTTATCTTTATGCATTCTAGCACTTTTACATTCTTAATATCTATATTTATGCTCGTTAATGAGACAACCTCAGATTTGGACAAATATATGTTTTGCAGGGGTTAATTGTGCTTTTGTAGGTATTGGAACGCTAAAAGTGAGGTTCGGTTGTATTTGGAAGAAGTTCCATTGTTGAATGCTACTTTAAGGGAAATTTTGTCTTTTCAAACTCACTATTTTTATGGAATGAATTTACCAACATATATATCATCAAATTATCTTTCCATGGCCACTAACCGTGAGTCATTATGACTCCGTATGTGGAAGTTATGGCCATTTACAGAAGGTTTCAGTATTTTTTTCTACTTCAAGGGCATTAGTAATTTCATACTACATAATTTGGAGGTTTTAAAAACAGAATCATGTAGATAATTGAATTGGCTTTCCGTCGGTTCTGACCACGCCTCATTTTGATTCCGTATGAGGGAGTTATAGTCGTTTCCATGCAACACATCAAAATTAGTTCAAAGAGGAAAAGTGGGCTGTCTCTAACCCAAGGCAAATTCCAAAACCGCAGTCGATCGGTCCCAAAACAGAGGTCGACCACTCCCATCATATATGGACAAAAATTGACTTATTTTGGGTGTTTTGACTTGGTTTTGTTGGGGGTTTATTTTGGGAGCTTTGTCCCTTCCCCTCTTCTTTGGGTTTATACCCATTTGTATGTAAGTTACTATTCAATCATCCTCTTCCTTTAATTAATTCTTTCTTTCTTTGTTTAAGCTTTGTTCACTTGATTTTTACTTTGATTTATTAGTTGTTGGTAGTTTAATTCTTGTTTTCTTTGGTAATTAGTTGTTTTAACTTAGTTTAATTTATTTATGCTTTTAATTATGTGTAGGGGTTAATTTAGCCTAGGTTGTGTCGGATTGAACTCACCTAGGGTGGACGTGTTGCTTTGCTTTGGTGATGGAGTTTACGAGTCTATTTCGAGTGCGTTGTCCTAGTTATTATGCCTAGGGGATATGAGGAGGAATAATATGTATGCCTTGTGCTTACGACTTTGCGTACGTAATTTTCGGGGTATTTATTGATGCCAAAATCATATTTAACTTCTATACGAATTTAGGGGTGTGACAACTCTTGATTTAATTAACTGTCGAAACGAGACGCATTCTAAATAACTCGTTGACCCATGTAACCATTTTATACTAATTAACTCGGGGTGAGGGATATTCGACGCAACCTATAGTTTTTATTCTCTTTATTAATTTAGTTTAAATACACTCATGCCTAGTTTATCTTTTATTTCTTTTTAGTTAACAACTTACCTTTTACACTTTTATTTTAGGAATATTAAACCAAGTAAATTCTAGCAACTTCTCTTTGTGGATTCGATACCCGGACTGGCCGCTATACTCCCTTAAAAGAGTGTAGTCATAGTTTAGGTTTTTGTATAGAGTTAGTGAGCCGAATAACAAATGATCGGCGCGTAGGTGACTCTAGGGCCGCGGAGAAACCCAGCCTATCAAATGTCATAGGACAAATACCCCGAAAATTACGCACGCAAGGTCGTAAGCACGGAGCATACATGATATACCCCGTTAAATCCCCTAGGCGTAATAACTAGGACAACACACTCGAAATAGACCCGTAAACTCCATCACCAAAGCAAAGCAACACGTCAACCCTAGGTGAGTTCATTCCGACACAACCTAGGCTAAATTAAACCCTACACATAATTAAAAGAATAAATAAATGAAACTAAGTTAAAACAACTAATTACCAAAGAAAACAAGAATTAAACTACCAGCAACTAATAAATCAAAGCAATAAATCAAGAGAACAAAGCTTAAACAAAGAAATAAAGCATTAAATAAAGGAAGAGGATGAATGAATAGTAACTTACATACAAATGGGTATAAACCCAAAGAAGAGGAGAAGGACCAAAGCTTCCAAAACAAAACCCCAAAATATCCTATCTAAAATGAAATATATCTTCCAAAAAAAATCCCCCAACATTCTATTTATACCCCAAAATAAACCCCCAACAAAACCAAGACAAAGCACCCAAAATAAGTCAATTTTTGTCCATATCTAATGGGTGCGCTCTACCTCTATTTTGGTACCGGTCGACCGTGGTTTTGGAATTTTCCTTGGGCTGGAGACAACCCATTTTTCCTATTTGAACCAATTTTGACGCGTTGCACGGAAACAGTTATAACTCCCTCATACGGAATCAAAATGAGGCGTGGTCGGAATCGACGCGAAGCTAATTTAATTATCTACATGATTCGGTTTTGAAACCCTCAAAATTATGTAATATGAAATTAATGAAATGCTCTTGAAGTATAAAAAAATACCGAAACCTTTCAAAAATGGCCATAACTTCCACATACGGAGTCAGAATAACGAACGGTCAGTGGCCACGGAAAGATAATTTGATGATCTACATGTTGGTAACATCATTCCATAAAAAATAGTGAGTTTGAAAAGACCAAATTTCCCTTGAAGTACCATTTGACAATGAAACTTCTTAGAAATACAAGTGAACCTCACTTTTAGCGTTCCAATACCTACAAAAGCACAATTAACCCCTGAAAAACATATATATATCCAAATCCGAGGTTGTCTAGTTAACGAGCATAAATATAGATATTAAGAATCTATAAGTGCTACAATGCATAAAGATAAATGGCGCAAATATGCAATATTCGTGATGCATCACACCCCCTAACTTATACATTGCTAGTCCCTAGTGATGAAACAAACAAAACCAGTCCACAGAAGGAAATAAAAAACGTATATATGCATCGAACTATAATTGCCACTTTCGTAGGGAAGACGATTGCATTTAGCATATGCAATAAGCCATTAAACCCCTAGGTTACCCTAGTGGACGAGTGTCGTCTCGTGAGGGTTTTCAGGGATGGTACCCACAAACATCATATGGTTTCCTCAAAATATGCCCAAAACAACATGCGACAAGACCAACAAAAGCGAAAAATATTTCATATGAATTATTACCAAAGTGAATGAATTCACACAAAAGTCCGAATCATTAACATTATAGAATGCACCTCATAGAATTGAAACCTTAAAATGTGGGAGGGGAGCGAGCACATGCAAAGTGTGATTTGGCAAAAAACTTAAATAAATCGGATAAACATTAAATCAAGAATATATTCAATCCTCACGGGCATTACACTCATTAAGTGAATTCACTCTAAACAGGGAGGTAACACACGGAACATGTGAGCATAAAGATTAAATGGAAATGGAAACTAGGCCGCACACATGTCACAAATGAAGAACGCTATATATAAAATGAAAAACTGTAATCTCAAAGAAATGATACCGCACACTGAAAGAGGCGAAATACATTTTCACAGATTATCAAAACTATTTAAACCTTTTGAATTACATCTACTTAAGATCATATAGGACTTGTAGGGTTGTAATGTAGGCTAGGCTAGGGTACGAAATGAAGGAATGTATATATGGACTCAAAGTGTTCGGGATGAAAACTCGGAATAATGGGAAATGCGGGCAATATCAAAATTGGAAAACAAGTTCCAAAAAGGCACTACATATATCAATGGGAGAGTACTCAAAGCTTATTGAACTATATACAACATTCTCTTTATTTTTCTTTTCTTCTTTTTCATGTTTTTTTTGCTTTTTGCTTTCTCTTTTTCTACACTATTTTCACTACTTTCTTTTCTTTGCTTTTCAAACTCTCATATGCCTAAATTGCAACCGACATCATAACAACATCATTCAATCCCATGTAACATTCCAAACAAAGGTATAGAAATGTATGTATGGGCTAAAACTCCAATTTATAGTTGGTTTTGGGAATGGGGTTATGAAACGAAAGGCTATATTTAGGCTCAAAGAGGTTAACGAGGGTAAACATATAAGGTGAGGTCAAGGCTAATATGGGTGGTATAACAAAGGGGGCCTACGATCATTTCACAAAGTTTACGCAATTCTTGAATCAAAACAATATATGAAAATCATGCTCAAGTAACACATTTCAAGTATGAACTCAATTAATGAACGATCAAATGAAAGAATAGTAAGATTACCAACGAATTCAACGTTTTCAAAGAGAAAAGAATAGTGTATACACTCACAAATGACGAATGGTATAAAGCTTACTCGGTGTAAGTTAAAAATCTTAAACCAAATCAATATAACCATAAAAGTGCATGTGCTCACGGGATTAAAGTTTAGTTCATGAAGTTATTCATAATATCAATAAGTGAGACTAAAGTCTAATGACTTCTAAAATCGAGAACATGCATCATTGGGCTATCTATTGGATCGGGCAATTATTGAAATTTATCATTGGAAACAAAGGAAAAATGCCCAAAAAAAAAGAAAAAAGAAAGAAAATCTTTTTGAAAATTTCGAATTTTTCTAAGAGGAAAAGCGTACTAAGTAACTAACATGTGAGCAAAAACATGGAGTAACTTAAGAAATAGATAGAATATCCCACACCCCCTAACTTAAAACTTGACATTGTCCTCAATGTAAATTAAGAACCAAGTTAAAGAGAGGAAAAGAGCGATATTACCCAAAATTGGAGCGATCCCCATAAGAACAAGTCCAAAGAATCTACAAAACAAGTTAGTACTGAGCATAGAAAAAACAAAAAACAAAAAATTAACTACTTACACTAGACTAAGTTAAAAAAGGAAGAAAAAATAAAAAGAAAGAAAGCTAACTATATACAACCTACTATTTAGGCTTCACACTAACTGTACACTAGAAGTCTAAATAACTGAGGTTCCACTGTAAAAACGATTTGACTTTGGAGGATAATTGGTGTACCCTCACATACAAGCATGCGTTCCAAAAAATATGAATTTCATTTGAACAACGGAAGGCATGTGTAAGGCGGAAGAAATGAACCATTGCAAATTAAATGTTTTGGAGGGACGATGGGGGGTTTGGATTGAACGGGTGACAAAAATATGTGGGGACCGAGAAAAGCCGAATATACTTCCAATGATTTTGAAATTGGAATGGGAGGCGGCGCACATGAAGGCACGAATGCGATCGTGGAAGGCGACTCGAGCAAGTACTCCTCATTGGCGAAAAGGTTTAAAACATTAAAGATTGAAACCGAATCATCGGGTACTTGTGACAGTGTGATAATAGAGAATGAAAATGGGGATGAAAGAAATTCAAACTCATGAGATGAATCATCATCGCATGAAGTTTGAGTTCCGAAGGAAATAATATCATTTTTAATGAAATGTTCTTCTTTGGGGAACAAAGAAGAAATCATTTCATTACAAATAGATATTATGTCATTTTCATCATCACTTTCAATATCTGTTATGCAATGGGCAAAGTCTAGAATGGTTTGTTCCAAAGTAGGCAAAAGTACCTCATTTGGTTCAAAACATTCCTCGACTTCAAAAGTCTCGGAAGCAAAATCATCGTCGGACTCAAATAATAAATCCAATTCATATTTCCAAAGATGATTTTCTTCCCGATAACGATTTTTAATTTTCTTATTTTCATACATACACAAACCCTCACCGAATGTCATAGGTCGAGGTGCGGATGCATGAAAATGGGAACTTTGAAAATTACCATCGAACTTAAACAAAAACTCATTATTATAGGAATTTTGAAAACTATTAGATTTCGTTTCAAAATTCCTATTATAAGGAGGTAAAGGCCCAAAATCATTATCGTCATCATCGAAATTCCAATAACCCAAATTTTTACTTTCGTTATACTCACCCAAAGTAATATGCGAATTTGTAAATTTTTGGGATTCTAAGTATTGATCGAAAGTCACAGGCTTGCGAGAATTTTGATAATTATAACAATGATTACCGAAAGAATTGGAATAAGACATGCTTACCCCAAAAATGGCTCGAAATGGCGAATTCCACAAAGCAAGTGCGCGTGGGAAATTCAAGCGTTTCTAAGTGCTCAAATGTGGAAGTCCTACAAAGTATTAGCAAATAATACAAATAGAAAGAAAATACTATAAAATACTAAATCAAATAAAGTCTAAAACAAACTCATCCCCGGCAACGGAGCCACACGACTTATGATAAGTTCATAATTTTAAATTCTTAACATACTTTTGATGAATAAAAATAAAATTTGAGCATATTCATCTATCAAGTAACTAAAACACATAATTATTCATGTTTTCTATTTGCAACTAACGTGATCATTCATGGTGTTCCTTTTAATTTACCATAAAACTTAAGATGTGCATCGCAATAAGTGAATTGAGGAAAAAAAAATATTAATCAACTTAAGATACAAAGATAAGAAAATGACGCTCCTCGTAAAGTCTCAACTTAAAATGGATACTTATCCTAAAGCCCGTGTTTTTAACACCAAATATGTATCAACAATTTTGGTTAATAAATACATACATAGCATAACTATTTGCATTTGTAGACAATTATAATTCAAATGAAACAACCTCGGATACAATAGCACAAATGCACATAGTACGTTAATAACAAAGTCCCAAAATAAATCATACAAAACATAAGGTTTTAAACTATGATAGGAAGGAATTAGTCCAAATTAGCAAAATCCTAAGCAACAACGAAATTAAATTAACTCAACACATTAAATATGTCAAACCATTAAAATAAAAAGCAACCAATTAGTTCAAACCATAATCCAAAATAAATAACCACAAATTGATTCAAGCCCTAAACAATAACAAAATGATCCAAGTAACTAAAGAAGTGAATGGAAGTGTGTAATGTTTTTTTAAGGAAATATTACATTTTTTGTTTTCAATTTTAAAACATAAACTTTATACCCTTATACTAATTATTTTTTTTGAAATTCTTGGGGTGGGCACTTTACACCCCCCCTAGCTACCAAATAGCTCCGCCTCTGCGAACACGATTCAATGGCAATTGAATCACAACAGTTCAATTGAATAAAAACATTCCTAGACTACAAACACGTTCATGTTTCTTTTAATTGTGTTTTTTTTATAACCTATGGAGTGAAGATAGGAATATTATCTTCAGTAAAAGTAATATCTCGAAAGTGAGGATAATAATAGTACGTTGTGTACTTATGGTTAAAATTAGAAAAGCGGAAATATTGCTACAAAAATATTCGTAGAATATGCTTTGTAATATTTGGATTAACTACAATTTCTATTGGTAACATTTGAATCATTATAGTCAGAGAAGCACGAGAAAATTACCTGATTGAATGGCTGAGAGAACCAGCGGTGTGTAAAAAAGAGAGAGACGAGAGACCAGTAGTGTGTAACAGAGAGATAGAGACGAGAGAACCAACGATGTGTAACCGAGAGAGAGGCACGAGAGAAACACGGGAGAGATGAGAGAACCACTATTGTGTAATAGAGAGAGAGAGAGAGAGAGAGAGAGAGAGAGAGAGAGAGAGAGAGAGAGAGAAGAGAAGCGAGTGTGGCGTGGGGCGATAAAGAGAAAGAAATGTGAGAGAGTTGGAGAGTTTGATATCCCACTTTTTTTTTGTAAATGACTTTTGCATATAATTATAATATATTAGTGAAAAGTGAAACTGTGTGATAATTGATTAAATTAAATTAAATTCGCAAGTTTCCATGAACCCTTAATTAATTAGAGTCTACTTTTAAATCAAATAAATACAACCCCTAAACATGCATCTAAGGTGCGTGTGTCAACCCATAAAGAAAGAAAGCATGTGGCACAAAAATATGCTGAGACACGAATTTCAGGAAAAACCCTTTTCGGGAAAACCTTTATTTCACTATGAATATATAAATCGCAACTTACAATTACATAGAGAAATCTGCAATGGATCAACGCGCAACCAACCCACAAAGACACGCAGTCTTGAACTCAGTAAGAGAATACACGCGCCACCCTCCAAGTACTCGCAGCCCAAACAATAAAGGAAGAATCGCAGCTCTCCTCAATGACACGCAACCATAACACTATGTAGAGACTCCCTCAGCAATGACACGCATCCCTCGGTTGCAAAGATCTCCCCACAAAGGTTGAACAATAGCAAAGCTTTCGTTCTAGGGTTCCAAAAGATTCACAAAAGTAATTGGGATTTTTGTGTGTGAATCAAAAAGATGTTTCGCACATCAAAAGTCGAAGTCTTGTTGTGTTTGAACTCTTAGAAACGTTTTCTCAAAGACTTGGAAAATACACTACCGAAATTGGTATATATATAGGAAATATGAGTCGGTGAAAAAAATCTAAACAGATCTGTTCGAGTTTATCAAGACCGAATCGTTCCGGCTTGGAGGCGGATCGGTCCGTCCTCAGATCGGTTCGTTTTTTGAAAGAGGCTTCTTCGATTTGCCTGCGATCCGGGGTATACTGGTTCTGATGCACAGCGAATTGGTCCGATATAGAGGCGGATCGGTCCAGAGGTGGATCGGTTCTTTTTTTTGAATGGGCGGACCGGTCCGGTTTACCAAAAAATAATTTCTTTTTTTTAAAAACCTCGTTTTGCTTGAAAAAACTTACTTCTTATTTTTATAAAATCATTTTATAAAAATTTCCCAATACTAAGTATGAAACTTTAAGGGACTTAAAAACAAAACTTTATCAAGTTCATTCTCGCAGAGGTTATGATGTTGATGATGCTTTGATATTCGGATCCGTTGATGTAGATGCGATCTTGAATTTCTTCAATGGTGTAACGGCGTACGACATACATATTGACAATGGAAAAAAATGTCCTTACAATTAGTAACGGATTTATTCTATTAGTAACGTATTTTGTCCATTAAAAATGTGTAACGGATAAAATCCGTTACAATTTTTCTCTTTTGGTGTAGTGTATGGGAATATTGTTGTCAAACGCTTGGTTTGTCAAAATGCCTTGATGGAAGATTTTATCCTTTACCTCTTTATATTTCTTTTTCATTTCCTGTACTCCGATGGAGGGCTCTGGTTGGTCGATGGTAACTTCTTCTGCAGTTTCCTTTGCATGGAATTGATTGGGGACATCTCCAGTAGGTCTACTGACTCTTGAGTATTGCTCGACATGATTTCCTTGTTGCTCAGAAACCTCTGGGTAAGTGAATTCTGTAATAAAATATGCTATAGCTTGACCTTTTAAAGAAGACCTTGGTTCATATACAAGATCATATTCCCCTAACTCCACAGCCCAATACATCAATCTTCCATATTTCTCTGGCTTATGCAAAGCTTGCCTCAGTGGCATGTCAGTGTATACCACTATGGTATGATCTTGAAAATATGGATTCATCCGTCCACTAGCCTCAATTAAGGCCAGTGCTAACTTCTCCAGCCTTGGATATCTGACCTTTGCTCCTCAAAAAGCTTTTCTAGTGTAATAAATCGGCTTTTGAACTCCATTCTTCTCTCTGATCATGGCAGAGCTAACAGTCAATTCCGAAACAGCCAGATACAAATATTTCTTTTCTCCCAACACTGGTCGGGAAAGTAGTGGGGTTGATCCCAGGTACTTCTTTCATTCCAGGAAAGATTTTTCACATTCATCATGCCATTCAAAGTTTTTTCTAAGAACCTTAAAGAATGGTAAGCATTTGTTTGTTGCTCGGGACATAAATATGTTGAGTGTTGTAACACACCCTGTTAGCCTTTAAACATCCTTTTTATTGGTCGGGGATTGCATTTCTATTAAGGCCTTGATCTTATCTACATTAGCTTCAATAACCCTTTGATTTACTATATACCCAAGGAACATTCCATCATGAACTCCGAAGACACATTTGGTTGGGTTTAACTTCATCTAGTTCTTTTCTAACTGATCAAACATCTAGCTGAGGTCGGCAATATGATCAGCAACTTTTTTTCTCTTTCTCAGCATGTCGTTAACATACACATCCATGTTCTTTCCTATAGGCTCTTCAAATACTTTGTTCACCGGTCTTTGATAAGTGGGACCTGCATTTTTAGACCAAACGACATAACATTGTAGTAATAAGTTCCTCGGGGAGTAATAAAGGAAGTACTTTCTCTATCTTCTAGTTTTATTTTGATATGGTTATAACCAAAATATGCATCCATAAAACTCAGCAGCTCGTGCCCCAAAGTAGCATCCATAATTTGATTAATTCATAGCAAAGGAAAATGATCCTTTGGGCATGCTTTGTTCAAGTCAGTAAAATCCACACACATCCTCCACTTATTATTTTTCTTTTTAACCATAACTACGTTGGCTAACCAGTCCGGATATTTCACATCTTAGATAAAGGAAGATTTTTGAAGCTTCTCCACTTCTTCCTATATAGCATGGTTCTTCTCCGGGCCAAAAACTCTTCTTTGCTACTTTACAAGTTTAACCTTCTTATTGACATTAAGCTCGTGGCACTAGAAATTCGGGTCTATGCCAGGAATATCTTTGTGGATCCGTGCGAACACTTACTTTATTTTTCTCAAGATAGCCACCAACTCCTGTTTAAGAACCGGATCCAATGACGCTCCTATTTGAGTCTTTACCTCTAGTTTATCATCGTCCAGAACAATGCTTTTTGTTGCCTCCATCACCTAGACTTTTACGAGTTCTTATTCATCTCTTGGATCTAAGGTTTTAACCTCAGATTCGTTGTTTGGCTCGGATATATCCACTTTATAAGTGGTTGTTTTCCTCTTTATTTATTCCATATCTTCCTCCTTTGTAGATAAATAGTAGCATTCTCGATCTACTTTCTGATCTCCTTTTACTATTCTAACTCCAAAGTTGGTCGGGAACTTCAGGCATAGATGAACATTAGAAGGTACAACTTCATATTTCTTCAGACCTACTCTTCCCATGATCATGTTGTTAGAAGAATGAACTTTTTCATCCATTACAAAGAATCGCACTTTATCCATCTTGCTCGCTGGCCATGTCCCGATCAACACATCTAACTTGATTGTTCCCAATGGAAATACCTTCTCACTAGAGAATCCAATTAAGGGCCTATGGTAAGTCTCCAATTGGTTTACTTTTAACTCCCAACTATCAAAATAGGGATAAAACATAATGTCCACCGAACTGTCGTTATCCACTAGTGTTCTTGCTACCAATACGTCTTTCATTTTGACTTTGATCACTAAAGGATCGTCATGAGGATATAATACTCCAGATAGATCGTTCTTCGAAAATCCAATTACGAGCTTATCCTTGTTGACTTTCCTTGGTCGGTCTTCCTTTATAAGGTTGATTCACTGGATATAGGAACAAGCTTGAGCCTCATTGAGGTAATCCTTCCTTTTAGCTGTATGGTATCCTCCTCCTCTTGCATCTCTACCTGTAATCATAGGGAAATCAAAATATCCCAAGCTAAGGATGAATACCTCGCGTTCAGGCTGCCTAGGCTTCTTGGGGAGATCATGATCATCTTCAAGATCATTGTCATGGTTACTCTTCTTCTATTCTATACGCTTAAAAGGAGATTTAGATCTCTGTCGACCTCTATTGCCATCTCTTCCACCAGCTGTCGATCAATAAATCTATCCAATTTTCCTCGTCAGATGAGTGCCTCTATCTCATTCTGGAGAGTAATATGCCGGTTGGTCGTATGACCATTATCTTTGTGAAATTTGCAATACTTGGACTTATCCCTATTATTAAAAGGCGACCTTAACTTTTTAGGACAACTCAAATCATTGTTGTCCTTTATTTCTTCCAAAACATGATGTATATCCACCGTTAAGGGAGTGTAATTGGTATATTTTCTGAGTTGATCTAGGCTTTTTTTCTCGAATTGTTGCGCTCATTGTGATTCTTGTGCTCCTTTTTATATGAATTCCCTTCAGACTTCGCTTCGCCTTTGCATATGAATTATTTTTACCTTTCATAGCTTCCTTAGTTTTCATAATCTTCACTTCTTTGGCCATCAATTCCATCATCATTTTTGGGGGATCTTTTGCCAAAGTATAATATAGTTTATGAGGGAGCAAACCATTCATGAGGGCAGTGATTACAGTCTTCTCCTCATAATCAATAACCTCTAATTTCTCATTGTTTAAATGAGTGATGTAATCCCTATTACTTTCTCCCACCTTCTTTCTCACACTAAGAAAATGAGCTAATCGCTTCAGTAGTTTGGCTCCAAAGCAAAAATTACCAATGAATAGCTCGATGAGTTATTGGAAGCAAGAAATCTTCCCTTGAGGAAGACTATTATACCAGATTTGACCAGATCCAGTGATTGTTCCTATGAAGGTCCTGCACCTCATCTCGATAGGGACATCATAGACATCGGTCAGTTCTTAGTATTATTCAATATGAAAAACTATATCAGTCTTCCCATCATACTTAGGAGTAACCACTGGAGCTTTAAACTTGGTGTGTGTAGGGAAAACTACAATAGTTTGCACAAAAGGAGATCCCTTAACAAAACTTCTCTGGAGAGGATTCTTGGCCTTGACCATTTCTCACAATCTATCTTCTAAACCCTGAATGGACCCTTTCCAAGCATCATTGCTTGAACCTTATCTGTTGGTGGTGGCTCTTTAATTTCGATCAACTGATTGTACTGAGATTTCCTCTTGCAAATCTTTTCTTTGACTAGATCAAGTAGTTCATTGGGCATTCGATCTAGACTGAGCTAAACCTTCCCTCAAGTCGCTTGGTCGTTGAATATTTCCCGATGCACCTGAAGGGCATTTTTATCTCCCCTAAGTCCTAATCGATCGAAAGGATATACCCTACTTAGCCTTTCTAAAGCACTCAGTCTTTCTAGAATGAGGGACTATCCATCATAGGAATTAGGTGTCCTGATAGAAGAAGTTGCTCCAGGACGGTAAGAAGTATCCCTTGAAGTTCTGGTATGGCTACAACCAATGCTCCTTAACGAGGGTGGTGACATGTTCCTTTGATTGAACTGTGCAACAACTTCGTCTTGAAGAGTGTGGGCCAATTATCTTATCGTATCCTTCATAGCCTCTTGACCTTTGGTCAGGCTAGCTAGAATTCTAGTTTAATCATTGTTACTTGGAGGCTCAAATGGATCAAGAAGAATTTCCTCATTTCTGTTACTTGTTTCAGTGATATCAGCCATGTATGATAAATTAGTGAAAACATTTATCAATACATTCCCACAAACAACTCCAATCTGTTGATGCAAAAAACTAGACTAGACCAAATTAATTGATCACCGATAAATAAGTAAAACAAATATGACAAATGAGATTTTTAAAATGGTTCGGCTCAATGGAAAAGCCTACGTCCATTGTTATGTATTTCTTGACTGCCTTGATTTATTTTTTAGTCCCCCTGCAATGAGGGTGTTACAATGTATTTATAACCCAAGAGGGGTGTCAAGTGTCATCATGTGAAAGGATGGAATTCCTTCATATGTTAGGAATTTACATCAACACATTATGATAATTAAACATAAGACTGTTAGAGATTCATTGGCCATACTGGTTGGACTCCCTGCTATTGGTCGATCTTTCCAGTTGCTCGGGCTCCCTTATTGGTCAGGCTCCCTCCTTGGTTTATCTTCTCTGTTGGTAAGGGATTTATATCAGGCTAACTTGGACTTGTGTTACATTGGATGACACGTGGTGGCTTGTAATTGGTCCACGTAAGGTGGTGAATTTTTCTATCAACATCGAACTTTTCCAAATCATACCACTTATACAAGTGGATTTTTTTCCTCTTCTAGGCCAATTTATTTTAGACATACCACTCCTAAGAGTGGGTTTTAACCGGCCTTTCCTAGATCATATCACTTATACAAGTGAGTTTTTAGCCTCTTCTAGGCCTATCTATTCTAGATCATACCATTCCTAAGAGTGGGTTTTAACCGACCTTTCCTAGATCGTACCACTTATACAAGTGGGTTTTTTAATTTTCAACTAAGGCATTTTACACAATTCAAGATATTCAAATGCAAATCATTTTATTGTTTATTAATTAAAAAGTTCAAGTTATTGATTATCTAATGATAAATTTTTCTAAGGTTCATGACATTCCATGACCTTGGGACTACCCTCCCATCTATTTCTTCTAAATGATATGAACCCCCACCTCCTTTTGAAGCTATGTGAAAGGTCCCTGCTAGTTCAGTGTTGGGTTTTAATATGATGGTTTCTTTGCGATGGACAAAAACTTTAAAAAAACTAAATCACCGTTTTGGATTATTTGACCTTGACTTTATTTTCATGTTGCTTTGCTAGTTCCTGTTGATAGGTGTCCAAATGTATCAGGTCTTGATCCCTCCTTTCTTTAGTTATGTCCAACTCATGGGCTATTCGATCATCATTTTGACTATCTTCAATTATCTCTAATCTGACCATTGGTAGATTAATCCCTAGAGGAATTAATCTCTACATATCATAGGCAAAGGAATAGGGAGTTTCCTTTGTGGGCTTTATTGAGGTTATCTTGTATGCCCACATAACTCATGGAGGCTCATCTACCCATCGTCCCTTGGCATTTTCCAGTCTCCACTTTATGACTAATAAAAGGGCTTTATTGGTGATCTCTGGTTACCCATTGTATTGAGGGAAGACCAGTGATGAATAATGAATCTTGATTTCATATTCGGCGTAAAAGTCTCGAAATAGGTAATTGTCAATCTGTTTTCCATTTTTTATTAATAGCACTCTTGGAATGCTAAATCTTGTGATGATGTTTCTCTAGACGAATCTCTTGGCATCCGGATCTCTAATGTGGATGAGATGTTTAGCCTTAAACCATTTGGTAAAGTAATAAATTTCTATTATTAGATACATTCAATTTTCAGGTGCCACTGACAGTGGTCCCACAATATCCATGCCCCATTGGGTGAACAACCATAGGCTTGTGAGAGGATTAATATCTTCAGCACGTTGTTTGATCATCGAGAACATTTGGCACTTTTTCCATTTCTGCTAAACAGCGGTGAATCCTTCTGTATATATGGCCACCAGTTCCCTTTAGATATTTCTCTGTAAGAGAGAGATATCCCACATATATGTGCCCTACATATTCCTTATTGTATCTCCTTTAAAATCCCTTCGACTTGATTTGGGTGGACGCATATTAATAGTGGACCTATAAATGATCTTCGATAGAGTTTCTTACCCGAGTTAAAACAAAATCTGGTCGATTTAATATTGATCTTGTGTGATTCCTTGTCATCTAGGGGTAGCTCATTGGTTTTTAAAAATTAGATGATGGGATCCATCAATGATGGGGACAGTTGCACTTGGAGAATATTTAAATCTCCCTCTGTATCTGGAATACTTAGGTGGTCCTCATACTCCACTCGATTTTTCTCTTTAGGTTAGCTTCAATAGTAAATGCCAAAGTAGCTAAGGCATCCACATGGCTATTTTTGTTCCTTGGTAGCTGGTCTACTAAGATCGACTTGAATCACTGGAGTAGTCACCTGGCCTTATTTTTGTAGGCTATCATCCTAGGATCTCTTGCTTCATATTCTCCATTGAGATGGTTTGCGATCATCTTGGAATTATAGAATATGGGGATATAGCGAGAACCCATGTTGATCACCCGACATAGACCGTGCAGTACCCCTTCGTACTCAGCTTCTTTATTTGAGCCATTAAACCTTAGTTTGATGGCTTTCTCAATCAGGTCTCCTTTGGGGATTAAGAAGACTATTTCAAATCTTATGCCTTTCTTATTTGATGAACCATCAACAAAGAGTTTCCATTGCTTCTCGCTCTAAAAAACTAGTAATGTTTTTAGGATGGGTGGCATTTGCTCCTCTCTTGGTGGTGATGAGAATTTTTCCGCGAAGTCTGCCAATACTTAATCCTTAATCGTTGATGTCAAATTGGTCCAGTTCAAGTGGCCACTTGGTTATTCTAAAAGGGTCGGTCTTTCTAAGGGTGTCATTTAAAGGGTAGGTCATCAAGATGACTATAGTGTGGGCATCAAATTATTGGCTTAGATTCCTTGTGATGGTCACGAGTGCAAAAACAATTTTTTTTGTAGGCATGTATCTGTTCTCCACTTTGAGAAGAGTATGGATCATATAGTAAATCATTTTTTTCTCCCCATCGTTTAGATAAATCTGTGTTGCACTAGTTGCGTTATTTGAAATGGCCAAGTAAAGATACAGGTCTTCCCCATCCTTGGAAGTTGACATCAAGGGAGAGTCCCAAGTACTATTGAATCACTTATACGGATTGTTAACATTCTTCTTTATAAACTATGGGGATTATCTTCTTGAAGGCTTGGAAAAAGGGGTGACATTTGTCATAGGATCTTAAAATGATTCGGTTAAGGGACACTATCATCCCAATGATAACTTGAATGCCTCTAATGGTCGTTGGCCTTCTAATGCCCTGAAGAGCTTTAATATTATCTGGTTCGTCTCCATGCCTCTCTAAGTAACTAGGTATCCTAAAAACTTGTTGGAGCTTACACCGAACACACATTTAGATACGTTGAGCTTCATGTTGTATCCACAGAGGATGTTAAAGGTCTTTGAAAGGTCTTTCAGATGATCAATCAAATACATATTGTTAACTAGCATATCATCTATATAAATCTCCTTAGTAGTTATGATCAAATTCTCAAACATCTTTGTTACCAGCGTCTAATATGTTTCCCCCATGTTCTTCAAGCATAAGGCCATTACCGTGTAACAGTGAAGACCTTAGGTTGTGATAAATGAGGTCTTTTCTTAATTTGGGTTGAACATGGGTATTTTATGGTAGTTGGAGTATGCATCCATGAATATCATTCGATGATGCCTCCTTGTAGAATCCATCAGTTGATCTATTCGGGGATTGTAAAATTGTCCTTTGGGCAGTTTTTATTTGTTGAAGTCGATGAAATCAATACAGACCCTCAATTATGCATGTTTTTCTTGACAATAATGGTGTTGGAGACCTATTCTGGAAATTGGACTTCCTAATGAATCCAGCTTGGAGCATGTTGTCAATTTTAGCTCAAATGCTATTACTTTTTTTTTATGCTAGCTTCCTGGGTTTCTGCATTATTGGTTTGATGCTTGGCTCCACATGTAATCTATGATAGGCGATCTCTAGGTCTATTCTAGAGGGATTATAAGGCTACTAAGAGAAAATATCTATGTCTTCTCTGAGACCCCAGAAAATTTGCTCATCTTTATCTTTGGGCAGCTTTGATCCGATGAGGAAGATCTTCTTTGGCTATGTGGCATCTAAAGAAATTGATATCAATTCACGCATTTAACAGGGGCCAATCGAGTTTCTTTAACCCATGATCAAACTCTCTTTCATTTCTACTTGGGATGATCATCCTCATAATTATCTTCTCTTTGATTATTTTTTTTGCAAAGATTGCATTATCTTGATTGCTGGAACAAAATAGCTTCATGATACTGCTTGGTTTCCTCTAATTTCTTTCACCCCTTGGTCAGTCATAAGCTTGAGTTTTTGACAAAGCTATGAGGGAAAAACCATCATGTCATGTGGCCACCCTCTACCCATGATAGTATTATAGGGTGACTCTGACTGGATTACATGGAATTCAACCTCCTTATTGGATGGATTGATCTTGATTGGTAGCTTGATTATACCTAGGGGTGACTCTATGTCCCCATTTCCTATCAATGGGCCGACGTTAGTATCTAGATCTTTGACTCGGTACCCAAGATTATAAAGAACTATTTGGTACATGATCTTGGAGGATCTTCCTTAATCTATGAGTACCTTTCTCACATTAAAGTTTGTGATTCGCAAGGTGAGGACCAAGGCATATTTATGAGGTAAGTTTACATCGACCAAATCGTCATCAATGAACATGATATCTCAGTCTATACCCTAGCCCTTTCTTTCCCTTTTGACTAGCATTGTCTTGGTTGGGTCCACTTGGAATGCTTGTTGAATGTTGGCTTCTACCCTTACCTTCTCTCTTAGTTTCTTGCTATTATGCTGGGCTGGGTCGATGTATTCACAGATCATGATGATTAATCCTATTAGTGGGAGATCCTCCTATATTTTCTAGACTGCGTTAATGTTGGTTACTGCCTTTGGTTTTGATTTTGAGATATACTCCTTTAGATGCCCCACTTGGACAAGCTACTCCGTTTTTTTTTTTGTAGATATTGTAGTCTTTCGTGAGCTGCCTGTGGTCCTGGTGATAGATGCATCTAAGACTAGCGTCCCTATTATTTGGGTCACCGACCATATTGGTAGGCCTTTAAAGAAACTCTTATTATTTATCTGATGAATGATCCTAAATATGTGCTCTTTGAAGACTGTTTTCGATGCATTGGAGCAAGCTCTTAAAGATTTATTTCGGGATCATTTCATGGTCGACCATGGGTGGTTTCCCCCTTTGGGGCCTTCTTCAGCTTGTTCGTCTTCTAGTCAGCTTGTGGGGGGGGGGGGGGGGATGTACTAGAGAGATTATCTTCTAACTTGGCGTATTTATCAATACAGGACATAACATCATCAATCGAAGAAGCTGTCTTCTTTGTTAAAGACTAATAGAGATCATGTAATGGATCTAGATCAAACTTGAAGGAAACAATCATCAATTTTGTTGTATAGCTCCCAATACCTTTTAGCGTACTTCCTAAGAGTCTCTCCTCTATTCTTCGTGGGAGAGATTAGTGAATATACCTCCTTTACCACCCTACTACTTGTGATAAAATAAGATGTGAACTGCTCAGCAAGCTCCCTAAAGGTGGAGATTGACCTAGGGGAAAATTTCTCAAGCCTTTTTAGGTCGATATGGGAATACCCTCCACATCAAGGTGTCGTGATGTCTCCAAAGGGATATGGTTTGTCAGTATTGCCTCATATGATGAGTTGGATCTATTTTTCCTTCATATATTTTGACTTTTGGCATGGAAAAATTCTTTAGATATTCGAAGGATTCCATCAATTTAGTGAATGGCGAGGTTGAGCCATGTCCCAGTGTTATCCTGGCTAGGTCCTTGGGGTTCATATCAGGATTTTGGTTCGTCCTTCCTTCCCGTTTCCTACGGATGAGTCTTCTCTATTTGTCTCTCTTTACTTAGTTCGAAAATGGTTCAGAGTGAGGTTGCCTGCTACTCTAGGCCGACTCCATCAGACGAGGTTAGTGATGCCTATAATTTATGGAATTCATCCCAAATGAACGATCACATTGGTGATAGATATGGAGTATGCGAACTCGAGGTGTCACCCTCTGACTGTTGATATAGTTTTCTCCTTAAACAAGTGATCTTTTGTTCACGATTGTTTAGCCTTTCCTTATAGATACTGGCCAAACGGGACAAAACTTTTCCTTCTTCTTGATTAATCAATGACATTTGATACTGCCAATTGGGTCCAAACTTGGCAGGCGAACGTCATCTGGATTTTTATGGGTGCTAAAGAGGATTCATTCGCACATAAGTTTGTTTTTTCCTTAAGATGCTTATTTTGGACAGCACATGACTGCTTGCTTGGGTGGGGTGAGATTAATTTGCACTCATGGTGATGTTTTGAGCCTTCCTGACTTAGACAGTGGTGAGAGCTTCGTTTTCCCCAGATGATGCCAAATGGTAGGATATTCTTCCCACAATAATTCAAGAATGGGAGGAATACCCCAAAATTATTATAAATGCAGAAAAAAGAGAAAGATAACTATATACGTGGTTCGGCCATGAGATCGACCTACATCCGTGGGGGTAAAGGGGGAGTATTTTAATCAGAGAAATGGAGTGGCAATAATTTGGAGTACTAGTGTTGCTAGCTAAGAGTTTGGGCTATTGCGTGCTAGTTATAGTTACCCTCTAATGTGGGCTAGATTACCCCTATTTATAGACACAGTGTCACATGCTTGTAGATTTCTTCGTACTTCTCTATATCTATAATGATCTTGTTAGATTTGATCATATATAAACCATCGTAGCTGCTTACTCTGTATGCCCCGCAACCACAATTCACCACATGTTCGACCATGTGACCTTAATTAATCTTATCACTTCAATAGATATGTGTCTTTATTATATTCATTATTTGTATATTATTGAGTTATAGCTAGAAGGAAACCGTCATAGTTAGATAAACACACACACACACACACACACACACACATACACACACACACACACACACTTTTGAGTTAATTATTTTGAGTTAATTATTTTTGACAGTTTGGTAAACACCTTTGAGTCATAGTTAGATAAACACACACACACACACACACACACACACACACATATATATATATCTGTGTGTGTGTGTGTGTGTGTGTGGATTGAAGTCGGTCCAAGTGCTAGAGAAAGAGGGAGAGAAAGGAAAAATAAATATTTGGCTTGAGTCAGAATTTTACTTTTTGACCTTAGTAGTATTTATAAATCTAATAAATCACACCTTTATATTGGATTCAATTAATTTATTTCGTTATATTAATTAAAGTTAATATTCGGAGTTGATTAATATTGTTCACTTTCATTGATATTTTAGATTTGAGATTTCTCAAATTATAAGTCGAACAAACATGATAATTGAAACTATAATTTAAGAACAATAATAAAGTTTATGGAGATACATTATTGTTGTTTTGACGATAAAAATGTAAATACTTTTCAAAGCTAAAATATATAGTCATATGAATTTATTTTTTCAAATTTGTAGATGACGAATTGACAAATTAAAAATATGGGTTAATGAGGAACCCAATTGGGAACAAAAAATGCTAATAGGTAGGGATGGTCATAAACAAAAATTATATTTTTATATTTTTCAATTTTAAAGATCAAAACTTTAAACTGAATTAACCTAATTAAATTGTTTAACGAAATTAAACCGTTTATTATGAAAAACGATTTACCCAATTTTATATTTTATCCTAAAACATGCATCAAGGTGATAGGCAAATAAAATAAATAAATCATCCATAACACTCCGATGTATAAGGAAAATTACAAAGGGAAATCCCCCGGACGGCTCAGCCAAATAATTCACTATATTTAGGTTTAACAAAGATAGACATTAAACTTACACAATGACTCATCTACTTTTCAAGCCTTGATTCTCTTCTATCCTCAACTTCTCCTCCAAGATGAAATGCCAGAATCCAACCATGAAAGATTCCATAATGCACGAGTCCATGCACACCTCGGTGACGCTCGACAACAGTTAAAAAATTGGAACATGAAGCACCGCTTCTTCGTTACAACATAGCAAATAATAAGTATGGTGTCCACAACATGAAACAAGTTTTCTCAAGATGTAGAGAAACAAACGGTGCCCAAACAAAAGAACTCAAAGCATATGGATATGTAAACTTGGATATTTAAACACAATGGGTGAAATGGGTTTTACAACTTTGGTACACAGGTAAACAATATATTTTCGCCAAAGTTTCTTGAAAAATAGAGGTCCAGCATGCCTTGAATAATGAAAACATGAATTTTGAGGATGAGAACTCGTTTGAATGAAAACGCTAAGGTCGTTCGAATAAGAGGCGCTTTTTGTTCTTAAGAAACTCTAGTCGTTCGAACGATCAATTTTTCTTATTCTAACGAGCTTTCGATGAGATTGGTTTTCCTTGACATAAACACCTCGTTTGATGTTCGTTACATGTCCATTCTAATGAGTTTCAGAAATCATTCTAACAAGATCAAACTTTATTCTAGCTAAAACAACATTTCGTTCTAACAAGGTGCAAAACTCATTCCAGCGAGATCAGAAACAAAAAAAATATTTTTCTTCAAAAAAATTTAAAAACGGTTCCAAATGATGTCATTTAAAAACAAATACCAAAAAAAATATTCCAAGGATCATATTGAAAATGTATCTGTACCTTAAGAGATCCTTGGTAAACATAAAGACAAACTTGGAACTAAACATGGCACGATGCATATCCACTTTGAAGCTTGGGCGCTACGTATTCATCAAACATGCCATAGGCTAATGCGATTGATAATATAAAGCCTAAGCTATGACTCAAATTTTTTGTCCGAAATTAAGCCAATTACAAACAAATTGAATCGATTGGAAATTTATCCTTATAAATCTCCCCTTTTGGCTATTTCGGGACAAAACCAAAACAAAAACCCTATGGGCCATCAATCTCTCTAAAAATACTCAATCCCCAACCCCAAAAGAGAAAAATTATAGATCGACAAACACATACACTTCTTAGCTTTGATCCCTTGAAAACTTTGTCGCATGCTGCGAACCTTCACACTTAAAACCCCTTTAAATGCAAAGAGAATATAACAACTATAAAATCCCATTTGAATAAAATTCGAATTATGTCTAATATTCTCAACCTAGGTAAGACGCCTGCCCCTAAGATAAAGATATCCTAATGATGAATGTAAATATACCATTTCTCCCCCTTTTTGTTCAAAAATAGACAAAGCAAGAATGCATAAAAATATTTCTCCTCCATAAACCAAATCTCCCCCTAAATATGTGAACATATGATACAAATAGCAATAGGAAGGAAGGAATAAAATCATGCGATTGTGTAAAGTGAAACAAAAACATAACATGGCAACACAATCACATATAATTGAAACAGTTATTAACTAATATCAATATTGATGAAAAATGATATCAATATGAATATTTAATGAAGTATGATACCAATTTGAAGTCACCAAATTTGAGATATGAAATTTCAATGCACCCTAAAAAAGATACCAATATGATCATATCGGATACCAAAAATAGTCCTAAGATAAATCATATGGCAAACATAGATAAATTCAAACCATAAAGACTCAAAATAAAAGGATACCATATATATCAATATGAAAAATATACCAATTAAATACTAACAAATGTATATAGGTATAAATAACCACAAGAACACATAAGCTTTTCACACTAGCATAGTATTGATGCGTCTAAACATGTGGGATGATATGAATGGGTGTGAACTAGACATAAATAAATTATGACCGAAACACTCAAATATATATAAGGACTTCTATTTGACCACAATAATTTATCAAACTAAGATTTAGCCTTACGTGAAAATATAAAGTGAATTCTATGAACAAACAAGCACAATGCACTTAAGCCTAGAATATTGACTATTGTACAAATCAGTAGCGTCAAGAAAAAATAAGTAAAACTAGGATTCATTATGCAAACCCATTGATCTTCAGCTATAAACCCCTTACAAGATAAACATATGTCATAATTTCTCATTTAAAACTTTTGAATCTATCATTTTTGAAAATCAAACTAACTAAACATGTTGGCCTTGGAAATCTCTCTATTTTTATTGATTTTAATATTTCATTAGGATCTTGCCAACAGTGGATTTCGCACAAAGGATATTTTCTCCTGTCGTAGCCTTTTCCTGTGCAGTCTTATATTTTCAATAAGATTAATCAATATCACGGGCAACAATTCATACATGCACAAATCCCCCATATTCATAAAATACATAGATAAAGATATTGATGGGAGAACATCTCACATAACTCAAATATAACATGTGAAGTTAACATTCAAAAGGGTTCGTTCATGTGTGTGTGGAGGCATATACAAAGCGAATCAAGTTCGAAATAACTCCATGCAAGCATGATTGAAAATAATCAAAGTATTAACAATAATAACCAATTGTCCATTCACATTGATAGCCAGGAATGAGTTTGATTCAAGCACACCAATATGACACACAAAATGTGTAAAACTAAAATACACATAAACCAATAATCTTTTTGAGTTTTAAAAAAAAAATTAAAAAATACCAATTTGATAATAGTAACTAACTCAAAAGAAAAACAAAATCTTTTTGTATTTTTCAATATAACTGAATATATGAAAAATCAAAATACAAATGACTCAAATAATAAACAACTATGAAATATATATATCATGAAGTGCAAAATTTAGTGTATGTAAACATGTGAACACAATCAACCTTTAAATTTAGCAAGGGACGTACCATATGTAAGCAAATGAGAATTAAGAATTGTATCATGTAAAACCTCCAAATATGATCTCCTAATCCACATAGGTGTAACATGACGCTCTCAAGTTTTGGTTCCCTTGGTGACTCTAGACTTAGACTTTCTAGGACTATTTTTAGGACCATAGCAAAAATTTCTAAGGTGACCTTTCCTACAACAATGTGTGCACTTATAGACACGGTGAGGGTTGTTACCTAATATTTGACCTTTTCTAATATTCCTAGCAATGGTTGACTCTCTCAAATTCATGATCTTGGATTTATCATTTAAGACAATCCCACACTTGTCATAATTGATTTGGATGGTTCCTAACATCTTATCCAACTTTTTCGACCTAGATTTCGAATCAAATTTGATCCTACTCGAATCTCTCAATGTTTCTATAAGATCAACTATCCTTAACTCGAGTAAATGCCTAGACTCCTCAAGAAGCTCATTCTTTATAACCTCCATCAAACCACAAAGGTTATCTCTCTCACCCTCAATCTACTCTAGCTTCTCTCGAAGATTCCTCTCACGTTCCATAAGAACCTCAACTAAAACACTATTATCATTGCCTACATCACATTTTTTTTAACTTAGCTACCAACTTCAAGTCAATCTTCTTCATTTTTAACATTTTTGCATAGATCTCACGAAAGGCAACTTGGAGTTTTCTCTTATTTTCCTCCTCCATATCCTTATTCTTTTCTCCACTCTCATCACCATCACTCACTTAAGAGTCACGACTGATGTCCTCGAAAGTGTCCTATAAAGAAATATCTTCATAAGAATATATTTCGTCAAAGTTCACTTGTCTATCCATAAGCACGGTGAAGTTGTGCTCAATGGGGGTAATGTGGTCCCTCTTTGGGATCACTATCACTAAGGATGGAAATGTACACCATCATTTTCTTTCCCTCATTCCTTATTTTAGTGAAGAACTCAACAACTCTATAGAAATACCCCTCACAATCAAAACATCTTTCTAACTCATCTCTTTTATAGTTATCATTACAATTTTTAAGGAAGTAATCGACCTTGTTATACATGTTTTTTCTCAATCCTATAGGCATATTTCGATTGCTTATATAATTTGAGAAATTTCTCAAATTTATTGTCTATCAAGGCCATATCATCAAACTCTTTGCAAGATTCATCATCCGAAATAGGTGTTTCCTCCTTTTGGGCATAAAACAATGCTCTTATATTTTTTGGTCACAATCATTGAGGAAAAAATGTCATGTTTATAAGTTTGTAATGCATTTACAAGCTCTTCAAGTTTTGTAGAACCTAAAGTATCCAAAGAATTAAAAACCATCACTTTTGAATCAAATCTTTCAGGAAACTACCTTAAGATTTTCTTAATTACTCAGTATTGGGTATCTTCTCTCCTAAGTTAAATAACGAATTAACTAAGTTGGACAGTCTAGCATAGAACTCATCAAAGGTCTCATTATCTAACATCTTAGTGGTTTCATACTGAGTGGTGAAGTTTTGGAGTATTGAATCCTTAACAACACCTATTCCTGCATGGGTGAGTTAGAGTACATTCTAAGCCTCTTAAATGTTTCACAAGTCATAATATAGTGGAACTCCTCTAGGGCGATACAAACAAACAAAGAATTTAAACCTCGAGAATTAAAATTTTCTAACCTATGATCATTATCACTCCATGATTCTACGGGTTTGGATATCTTATTCTCTCTAACTAAAGTAGTAAGTGGAGTCAAACTATTAAAGGTTGTTTTCCATACTCGCTCATCTACAGCTTTATGTGCTAATATCATACGAATTTTCCAATATGCGTAGTTTGACCCATCAAACATTGGTGTTCTAATACTTTCAAAACCACCAAAATGCAAGACCAAAAACATGGGATCTAAACACAATAATTTAGTGTTCAGTTATGATCCCAATTTTAGAACGCAAATGCTAATAGGCGAGGATGGTCACAAATAAAAATTCTAATTTTATATTTTTCAATTTCAAGGATCAAAACTTTAAATAGAATTAACATAATAAAATTTGTGCACCAAAATTAATGCATTTACTATGAAAACACAATTTACCCAATTTTATCTTTTTAACCTACAACATGCATATAGGTGATAACCAGATAAAATAAATAAATCATCCACAACAAGCCAATGTATGAGGAAAAGCACAAAGGTAAAATCCTCAGGCGGACCACCTAAATAGTTCACTATGATAAGGTTTTACAAAGACAGACAATAGACTTACACAATGACTCATATCCCTAGCAAGCCTTGATGATATGCTATCTTTAACCTCTCCTCCACGGTACAATGTAGGAATACATCTAGTAAAGCTACCATAATGTATGAGTCCACACATGCCTCGGTATCCACTAATGAGGCTCAATAATTGTCTATGGAATTGGAACACGGAACATCGCTTCTTCATCGCAACATAACAAATAGATAGTACGGAGTCCACTAAACGAAACAAGTTCTCTTAATATATAGAGATATAAATTTTGGTCCCCAAATGAAATATCTCAAAGCATATGCATATGTAAACTTGGATCTTTAAAAACAGTGGGTCAAACTAGGGTTTAGGAACTTTGGTAAACAGGTAGAGAATTGATTTTCACCAAAAGTTCTTGAAAATTTTGAGTCTAATAGACCTTATATAATAAAAGCATGAATTTTGAGATATCAAACTCATTTAAATAAAACACCAAGGTCATTTAAACGAGAAGCACTTTTTGAGAAAGTAGTAAGTATGCTCTGACACGACCTGTAAGAGTCGAAGGATCTAATACCACTTGATGAATGTGGAAATAAATGTGCTCGGGAAAGATGGTCACATAAAATATTTATTCTTACAATTTTTATCTTAAATAAATTTTATATTTTTATCCTAAACATACATATATGGGATAAAACAAATAGATCAAACCAAGCATTCAACAAAGGCAGAGTTTCAAGAAAAAAATTCTTTAGGGTAAAACCTTTATTCAACACCTTAGAAATATTACAAGACAGTCGACTTACAACATACTTGATAATCTCCACAAGTATATTGCTCTAATATTATTAAAACTCTAAAGAACAACAGTTATTCTCACAATAATCACAAGAATCCAGTCCTCCTTTAGCCTTACCCTTTGTCTCCAGTACTGAGTTCCCTCGGGTATCACAAGTCAGCCATGGAGATGACTTCTCCACAAAGCTATATGAAAGATACTAAACCTTTCTAGGGTTTAAACCAATTCATAAGAATGATTTTCAAGATGTATGTTTCGAATTAAAAAATGTTTTAAAAGACTAAACAATGAAGATCTTTCACAAAGGATATGAAGAAATGCATCTGACAAAAGTCTTACAAAAACTAAAAATGAAAGAAGTATTTATAGGGTGTTCACAAATTTTGAGGCAACGGACTTGTTTGAAAAAAATTCAAGTGTCGTTCAAAAGAAAAAGGCCAGTGATTTGAACGAAATAAAATCTCGTTCGAATAACACACCAATCTCGTTTGAACCAACTTAAAACAAGATTCTAATGATGTAAAACAATACACCCTCATGAGATGTTCGATCAAAGGAACCTTAAATGACCACCTCAAACTAGAATCCAATCTTATTTGAATGAGTTTTCCATCCCATTGATGAGATGCACGCATTTTAAATATTTTTCCTTTTAAAAATAAAAAGACCTGTTCATTTTTGATAAAAATATACATCCTAAAAATAAATTTTGTAAACTAATTTAAACTTTAAATTTCTTTATACATTTATGGGTTGTCGAGAAGTCCTCAAACTTGGAGATGCTCTGTCAGTTTGTCATGACGATGCGTGACAATTTGTAAGGGGATACGCCAAACTAGACTAAAACATAAAAAAGGCTTATACTATGAACAATATTAGAAAAATTGTTCTTACAAATATCCCCCTTTGTCTATTCAGGTACAAAATAAAAAAACATAACCGAACACCAAATTAAAAACAAAAATCTCATGTGACAAATATCCTAACACCCTTTTTAACCTTAGAAGAGAATGACATAAGTCTCTTTGTCTCCAAACTTCGCCTTCTTACCTTCCACAAAATTCGTCTTCATCTGTGCGTCTTGAATTCTGTTTTAAGTACCTATAGAAATGAGACAAAAAAACATACCTCATGACTCAATGAGTTTGAAACAAATAATAAACTTCAAATAAGTCTCCCGCACAAATCAAACTCATTATTTTTAATTTGTTCTCCCACTTTGTTTTTATCCGAGGTAGACAAATAATTAGAAACATAAATATGAAAGTAAAGCATCATATAGAAGACAAGACATCATCAGAAAAAGATATAAATCAATAATGTGTAACTATTATCTCAAAGGCAAACCCAACAAACTATTTTTGGAAATTTTCATTTTTTCAAAAAAAAAACAAATTTCACTTATATAATATGCAATACCATATATAATATGTGCAAAATATGTCAAAGAAAATCCGACACACATATATAGGTATACACGACCACAAAACATGACACAAACAAATAAGCTTTACACACTAGCATACTATTATTGTGTCTAAATATGTGGGATAGAATTAATGAGCATGAACTAGACACAAATGAATTATAACCCAAACAATCAAATATGTTCAAGAAGTTCTAATTGACCGTAAAACTTTATCAAACTAAGCTTTAGCCTTAAATGACAAATAAAGTTGAACTTAATGAACAAAACAAGCACAATGCAGACAAGCCTAGAATATTGATGATTATACAAATCAATAGCTTCATTATAAAATAAGCATAACTAGAATCATTGTGCAAACCCATTGATCTTCAACTCAACTACCTCAAAAGATAAACATATATCATATTTTTGATTCTTTTCCTTTTATTTTTAAGTGATTTATTTTGCAAGTTCAAAGAAACTAAACTATGTCGGCCCTTTTTTGGTAGATTTTCTTGATTGTATTGCCATAATTTTTTTCTTGGGATCTTTTCATATGGTGGCTTTCGCGCAAATCCAACCTGTCTTTCGCAGCCCTTTCCTGTGTACATCATATTTTTTTTCAATACTAAACAAAATCTCACGGGAAGCGATTCTTAAATGCACAAATTCTCGATAGTCACATAGACATGAAAATGAGAAAATTGATGGGAGAACATCTCACCGAAATCAAATATACACAGTAAAGTTAAAATCCAATAAGCTCATGCGTGTGTGTGCGAAGGAATATACTAAGTTAAATCCATAAATCAAATCAAGTTCAAAATAACTCCATAATCATGGCTAAGAACAAGTTAAGTATCTAAAGTCATAACAAAATGTCCTAGCCACATGGAAATTGTGGAGTGAATTGGATTCAAACATACCAATATTCCACACCGAATATGTAAAACTAAAATACACAAAAACCAAAAACCATTTTGTATTTAAAAAATAAAAAAATAAAAAATCTTTTTGTATTTTTTCAAAATTTTTTAAGAAAAAGAAAAATCTTTTTCAAATTTTGAAAAATATATCAAAATGGAAAAATACAAATATAATGATAGTACACATTAGCAATATGCAAGTAAAATATGAACATGAAAAACATCCTATGCTAGCAAGAAAGTGTAAACCTCAATCAACAAGGTCAGAGGGGTTCTCCAAAGGAGATGACATCCTATGAAAAACATCCATCAAATCTTGTGATGTTCTACTATATACTCTACTTGCTCTCAAAAGATCTCAAAATCCCTCATGTGATATATGGGAGGATGTGGAGTAATATATGTGGAAGTGCGTGCAGGAACATGTGTAGTAGCATTTCGTGGAAAAGATACTTATGTGACACTCTACGCAACTTAAAGAAAATTCCCTAAGGTTACCTCTTTACTTACAATGGGAACAAATATACACTGGCTTCGATATACCTCTCTCAAAATGTCTAGGTCGAGTTATCCTATGTGGAATCGGATGACTATGTGGGTTAGGTCGAGGGCTATATGGATCTAACACAAACTCGGTAATCGCCTCTGGTGCAACATGGGAACTGGATGCACCATCATAACCTATTCCTAGACTCTCAACATTACCTAAAGCGGGACCAAGGAGGATCTTTCCAATATTCTTACATATGTCCTCTAAAGTGACCGTAACCTCCTGGATACGTTCGTAATCTCTCTCGAGTTGGGATACACGGGCTTCAAGTTTCTCATGACTCTCCAATGAAGATTGAAGAACTCCCGTAGGACTAGCCATGGTGTTGGTCAATCACTCTTTTCCTAACCTGAGACGATCACATTTTCACACAAAGAAACCTTCACCTTCTCGAGTTGACTCGTCGACGCCTCACACACCCTCAAAACTTTCACCTCTCTCTCCAAATCTAACACCGTAAGAGACAACTCCTTATTAAACTTTTTTGTCTTCAACCTCTCGATGTAAAAATCACTAAAATATTTTTGTAGATCCCTTCTCCCTCACTCAAAGTACCATCCTCACTCTCACTATCTCTTGAATTACTCAAAACTTCACCGAGGCTCTCACATTTACATGTGTCCTCGTCGTAATGGGACAAACTAAAATCACTCACATGACTATCCATGAACGCAATGCATGGTTCATGTGGTGATTCTCCCCCTGAATTAATCGATTTGATGTCACTATCTCTATAAGTGTTTTTTTTGTAATCTCATTGCCCTTTCTCTATCGCATAGTGGGACACCTTCACAGTTAAAACACCTTACCTCTTCCTCTTTCTCACCGCTATCCTTGACCTCATATTTATTTTTATTTTTCTCAAAAATCTACTTATTGGAAGAACTATTTTTGGAAAATTTGAGAAATGTTCTAAAAAAATTTGCAAACAAGGCCAAGTCATCAACATCAAAATCTCTCTCAGATTCACACTCAAAAACTCTCCTGTTTTTCTTCTTCTTAGCTTAAGTCTTTAAAGCTACCCCTATATCCTTATATTTAATGGTTTTAGGGATCATTTCCATCTCATAAGTATGAAGGTCTCCTATGAGGTCTTCTAACCTAAGAGTGTCTAAAATCCCTAAAGAGTTAAGCACGGTAACCTTAGGAATAAATCGAGAAGGGAGTGACCTCAAAATCTTTTTAATGACCATAGTCTCTAGAATTTTCTCACCAAAATTAAAACTAGTGTTTATGATGTTTGACAACCTAGCATAAAATTTATCAAAACTCTCAGACTTTAACATAGTAGTGCTTAAATTAGGTGGACAAATTTTGAAGCTTAGACTCCTTAACAATGTTTGTACCCCCATGTGTTAATCAGAGAATATCCCATGCTTCCTTCGACGTAGTGCACGTCATGATGTGTCAAAACTCGTTAAGGTTGACGACTTCAGAAATAGCTTTAAGGCCGTGAGAGTTGTAAGTACTCCATTTAAACTCATCATTAGTCTAGGAAGAGGTGGGTTTAGGATTTATGATATTATCAACAGTTATCATGGGAGGAGTCTACCCTCTTTCACATACTAACCAAACTCCTTCATATATGGATTCTAAAGTGGATCTCATTTGGGATTTCCAATAGGCATAGTTCAATCCATCAGAAATTGACATCCATTTATATAAGTTCTCCAAAAAAAATTTGCAATTTTTCAAAATCATTTAAAAAAAATGATATCACAAAATTTTTTTGAGGAAAATCAAGATCTCATGATAATTTGGTGAAACCTACTCTAATAGCAATTTCAAAGAAATGGTAACACCAGGAAAAACTCTTTGAAAATTAGGATCACACGATAACTTGGTGTAATATGCTCTGATACCAATTTGAGAAAGTAGTAAATATACTCTAACCCCACTTGTAAGAGTTTAAGACTCTAATACCACTTAGTGAATGCAAAAATAAACGTGATTGGGAAGGATGGTCACAAATAAAGATATATTCTTGCAATTTTTATTTTAAATCAATTTTATTTTTTTATTCAAAACATACATCTATATGATCAAACAAATGAATCAAACCAAGCATTTAACAAAGGCAAAGTTTCAGGAAAAAAATCCTTTTGGGTAATACATTTATTTAGAACTTTAGAAATATTATAAGACAGTCGACTTACAGACTACTTGATAATCTCCACAAGTATAATGCGTTAATCTTAGTAAATATCTAAAGAATAATAATGATTCTCATAAGAACCACAAGCTCACAGTCCTCCTTTAGCCTCGACCATTGCCTACAAGAGTGAGTTACCTCAGCAATCACAAGTCATCCATGGAGATGCCTTCTCCACAAAGGTGTATGAGAGATACTAAAACTTTCTAGGGCTTAACCTAATTCACAAGAACGATTTTCAGGATGTATGTTGTGAACTAAAACACATTTTAAAACGCTAAATAATGATGAACTTTCTCAAAAGATATGCAGAAATAAATATGGCAAAAGTCTTAGAAAAACTGAACATGAAATAGGTATTTATAAGATGTTCACAAATTTTGAGGCGGGGGACTTATTTAAGAAAAATTCAGATCTCATTCGAACGTTAAAGGCCATTCATTTGAACGAAATCAAATCTCATTTAAACGACACACCAATCTCATTTGAACCATCTGTAAATGAGCTTCTAGCAATGTAAAATGGTACGCCCGCGTGTGCTGTTCGATCGAAGGAACCTTCAAATGACCACTTCAAATGAGAATCCGATCTCATTTGAACGATATTTCCATCTCATTTGAACGAGATGCGCGTATTTTAAATATCATTCTTTTTAAAAATAAAAATCCATGTTCGTTTTTTATAAAAATAAACATCCCAAAAATAAATTCTTTAAACTAATGTTAACTCTAAATTGGTTTATACCATTGCAAAATGTTGGGAAGTCTTCAAACTTGGAGATGCTCTAGTTCGGTCCGTCGTGACGATCCATGACGATTTGTAACAGGATATGCCTAACTAGCCTCGAACATAAAAGCCCTAAACTATGAACAATATTAAAAAGTTATTCTTACAATTTTCGTTCTAACAAAATTCCGTTCGTTTGAACAATCAAAATTTCTCATTCTAAAGAACTTCCAACGAGATTGGTTTTTGATTGGGCATAAATATTGTATATTTATCCCCATAATTTCGGTACCTTTGTGAACTCTAGTGGTGCAATTGATATGTATTTAACTCGTAATTATGCTACTAACCTTCGTTAGAAAGTAGTTCATGTTTTGTGTTTCTCTTATGTGTTTTACAGGTAAATTATGCAAGCGGTGCGAAAGAGAAATCGAAACAATGAAAGAAAGGCTAGGAAGGCAAGTTCAAGGGAAATTTCATAATTTTGCAGCCTAATCCTGGAGGAGGATGCAACTAGAAAGTTGAAGATCATGGAACAATGAGAATACTGGAAAAAATGAACCCAAATCCGAGCTACGGTGAAACGGTTATAACCCCTTGAAGTTGAAGAAAAATCCACATAAGAAAGGAAGAAAATAGGAAAATATTCTAAGTGTTGGAAATGAAGGAAGGAAGGAAGTCCCAAACCAGCGCGTTTCTCCAAATCACAGAGTGAATTGATTCTGGGGAGAATCGGTTCGGGGTACATGACAAACTAGTTCGAGGTACCTGGGACGCGAATTTCTTCTCAAATGTTGATTGGTCCAAAGGGTTCTAATAGGTTACAAACTCTTCTAAAACGTATTTGTATCTTTGTATTAACTTAGAAAAGATAGTTCTGAATAGTTTTTGATATAGAGAAAGGGAGGAGAATACCCTAGGAACATAGCTTTGATTTTGTGCTTCAAGATCCATTATTTCCGGGTTTGATTGCATGTTTTAATTCAATTTTCATTCTCTCTATTATTGTTCTTGCATGTTTATTTTTCTTGCATAATTCAGACGGTTTCTAGGTTTATAATATTTTCTTGCATGTTTCAGTATACTTTCATCATGATTTCTTTCACATGTAACGAGTTAATTCATGCATATTTAGGTTCCATATATCCAGCTAGATTTTTTAGGGTTGGGATGAATGAACTCAATCCGATGTGAGAGTTGCATGTGTATAAAATTAATCCTCTAAGCTTAAGTGTTTATTAGACTATGTTGCGTAGCAATCACAACCATTGTAGATCTTTGGATCTCGTTTGCTTTGGGGTAACCGAGATGCTTCATAATGCAATGCAAGTGTAGCTATCGCGATACCGCTTTACTCGTCCTCTGATTACGTATGGTGCGGGCTTGAACCTCATATATGTAATGCTTGGGAGTAATAAAGTCTAGGTCTGATTAATCATTTAAATTTATGATTAATTTTATACTAGCAAAACACTAGGGGTTGATGGATTATATTCCCGACCTATTTTTCTCTTCATATTTATTACTTCATTCTTAGTTATTAATCCTTGCTTAATTTGTTAGTTCCATAGTATTAATCTAGTTTCCTTTTACTTAGTAGGATTATTCGCAAATCAATCATCATTTCATTTTTTTAGAGTTGAATTTAGGTTAACCGGATGTACTTCCATCGTCACGATTTTCTCTTCCTATTTCCCTATGGAGACAAACCCGACTCACCGGGTTTATTACTAATGCGACAGGCTTGCACTTGAGCCTAAAGAGTACGCACTTTAGAGACACATTCTTAGTCGCATCAAGTTTTTGGCGCCATTGTCGGGACTTAGGTAAAAGTAGGTTAGATTCCGTTAATCTAAAACTTCGGCCGAATATATATATATATATATAAAGTACAAATAGATACTTCATCTCTCAAAAGCCTGTTAATGCAAAATCCTAAACTCACTCTAACTCCCCAAAATACTCCAACCAACATTCACGAAAACCCAATAGTTGAGTACGACCCTGATATCCCTCACACTCCAAATGCTCCTCAATTCTAGGTTACACCTCCCATGCCTCCACACTTAATTGCATGTAACACTCCGACATCCCTCTTAGGACACTCTTAAGATCACGCTCCGAGCGTACCAAGTGAGTATACAGAGTCATGAAGTGAGAGAGACATGTCACAACACGGTAGTGTAGCCGTAGGTGAGGAAGAGGCCCCGTATCGCCCTTTGAGAGAAATCTTATATCCCGAGAGAACTGTCACTCCGGGATGAATTTTACTCCCGTATAATGTAGGGAAATTTTTCTTTAGGAATGGGATGATCCAGATACTTACCAACTACCATGGAATGGAGTCAGAAAAGCCATATCTCCACATCTGGGAATTTGAGGAGGCATGCGAGACCCTCAGTAATCAAAGTTGCACAAAAGATGTGATCCACCTCAAACTCTTCCCATTCTCTCTAAAGGATAAGACTAAGACCTGGCTATGGTCTTTACCTCCAAACTTAATTGCATCATGGAGCGAGTTGCAATCTATATTCCTCAAGAAATTATTTCCACCACATCAAACGAAATCCATCAAGGCTCAAATTCAAACCTTCCGACAATTAGAAAATGAGTCATTTGATCGATGTTACGAGCATTTTAACGAGTTAATCACTTCGTGCCCTCAACATGGACTTCATAAATTGCAAATCATTTCCTTCTTCCATAATGGGTTGAATATAAATTCCAAACAACTTGTTGAAACCATGTGTGATGGTCCCTTTATCGAACTAGATGCCAACGATGCTGAGCTTCACTTGAGGTATGTCACCGAGAGTACCCAAGCATGGGATACATTTGACCCTAATGCTCATAATCGAATGCACCAAATGACCACCATTCCATCAGCGGTCGACCTATTTCACGTAGAAAAGGATACTATGACGGCCAGTCGACTCGATCTACTTGAGAAAGGAATGCGAGAAGTACTTAAGATATGTGTAAGAGGACCAACTGGCACCATCCCGAACCCCATTGAGAATGTGTGTGCTATTTGTGAGGTGGGACATTCAACAGAGGAATGCCCGACGATACCCGCCTACAAAGTTATGCTTCAAGATAAAATGAGTGGTGTAGGAGTATTTAACGGTAATTTCGGTGCACCGCATGGGAATTCTTATAACAAAATGGAAAAACGATCCTGGTTTTAGCAATGGACAATAAAATGCTACTATAAATCCTAATTCACATGTTTCCCCTCCCCCACCATCACACTTTCAACAATCACCACACATGCAAGGACATGTGCAAGCACCACCACCTCAAGGCCCATATATCACTACACCACGGAGAAATCTCGATTATACGATAAACTAATTCATCAATGCCCAGAATGAAACCACTACTAGACATGAGCACATGATCAACGACATAAATGCGACTATTTCAAAGATGCAATCATCGTTGAGTATCCAAGAGAAGGGCAAATTTCCTACCCAGTGCCAAAGACCTCACCAAGGTCAAACTAGTGTTAGATCCACCTCTACAGAACATCAAGAGCAATGTCAAGATGTGACCACTCTTCGTAGTGGGAGAGCCATTGATTTATCACCTCTTTCACACGACGCAACCAAAGACAATGAGATTTCACCCGGCACAAAAGAGGCTGAAGATGTCCCCTTGAAAGAGAGTGATAAAGAAGACACTAGTGAGCCTGAGGTAGTAGTGAAACCACCCGCCGCGACACCATTTCCTCAAAGGCTAGTTCCTTCCCATAAAGGAAACCCCCGTGATGAAGTACTAGACATGCTAAAGCTAGTAAAGTTAAATTTACCTTTTCTTGATGACATTAAGCAGATTCCAATTTATGCAAAAGTCATCAAAGACTTGTTAATAATGAAGAGGAGGATGAAGGTAAAGAAAAATGTATTTCTAGCACAAAGCGTGATCTCCAGTTTACTTAATGATCTACCACCAACATTCAAAGATCCCGGTTCACCCACCATTTCGTGCATCATTGGAGAAAATAAAATTGAAAAAGTCTTACTTGACTGGGAGCAAGTGTCAATATCCTCCCTTATGCCATCTATAAGCAACTTGAACTGGGAGACCTCAAGCCCACAAAGATCACTCTCCAATTGGCGGATCGAACCGTGAAGATACCAAGAGGTATAGTTGAGGACGTGATCGTCCAAGTTGACATTTTCTACTTTTGGGTAGACATTGTCATTTTGGACATGGAGCCCTCCTTCGCCTCGAACAATTAAGTTCCCATCATTCTCGGGAGCCCATTCTTAGCTACGACTAACGCAATAATTAATACCCAAAATGGGTAGATGAAACTCACCTTTGGGAATATGACCTTAGAGACTAACATCTTCCATACAGCCCAACATACAGGGGAAGAAGATGATCTTCATGTAGCAAGCTTAATCGACGAGATCATAGAGGATTACTTTGAGGAAAACTATTATGGAGATGCCCTAGGGACCTACTTAGTGTCGAGCCACGAGAGTGAGGGGGCGTATACTGAATCTGAGAAGGAATTTAGGGGCAAGAAATTTCCAACCCTTGAATTGAAGAAACTACCCTCCCATGTTAAATATGCATATCTAGGAAAGGACAAGACATTTCCTGTTGTTGTCTGCTCTAGCCTAGACGAAGAGAAGTAGGGTAAGCTATTAAAGATTTTGAAGAAGCACCAAAGTACTTTTGGTTGGTGTATTGCTGATTTGAAGGGGATAAGTCCTTTGATTTTCACCCACAAGATCCACCTTGAATATTATATGAATCCCTCTAGAGAAATGCAATGTAGGCTAAACCCCAATATGAAAGAAGTGGTGAGGACCAAAATAATTAAGTTATTGGATGCCAGGATTATCTACCCAATCTCGGATCGCAAGTGGGTGAGCTCTATTCAAGTTGTCCCGAAGAAGTCAAGCATGACAATGATTGAAAATGCTAAGGGAGAGATAGTTCCCCAACGTACCACCACCGGGTGGCGCATTTGCATCGATTATCGAAAACTCAATGCAAGAACTAGGAAAGACCATTTCCCCTTGCCATTTATTGATCAGATTCTTGAGAGAGTAGTGGGCCACTCTTACTACTGCTTCCTTAATTGTTACTCCGAATATAACCAAATTGAGTTAGATATATTTTATCAGGAAAAAATGACCTTCACTTGCCCCTTTGGTACATTTGCCGACAAACGTATGCCATTCGACTTGTGCAATGCACCCACGACCTTTCAAAGGTGTATGTTGAGTCTATTTAGAGACATGATTGAGAGAGGATTTGAAGTGTTCATGGAAGACTTTAGCATTTTTGGCACCTCTTTGGATCTTTGTCTGGAAAATCTGGAAAAAGTACTTACCCAGTGTATGGAGAAGAACTTAGTGCTAAATTGGGAGAAATGCCATTTTATGGTCACCGAGGGAATAGTTCTTGGCTACATAGTTTCATCCAAAAGGATTGAAGTTGATAGAGCTAAGATAGGTGTCATAGCATATCAACCCACACCAAAATCTCTCAAAGATGTGCGCTCCTTCTTGGGCCACGTGGGGTTTTATCGAAGGTTCATTAAGGACTTTAGCGCCATCGCAAGGCCCCTAAGAAACCTCCTTATGAAGGATACCCCATTTGAGTGGAATGAAGCATGCCAATGTGCTTTTGAAAAGTTAAAAAGCATTCTTGTTTCCACTCCCATCATGCAAGCTCCGAATTGATCCTTACCATTCGAGCTCATGTGTGATGCAAGTGATTTTGCAATAGGGGATATTTTGGGCCAACGGAAGGATAAAAAGGCTCATATCATCTACAACGCTAGTCGGGCTCTTACCGGACCACAACTAAATTACTCAACTATGGAGAAGGAATTGATAGCCGTAGTCTTTGCTCTAGACAAATTTTTATCCTATCTCATTGGGTCACCCATCACTTATTTTGTCGACCACGCGGCTTTAAAACACCTCCTTGCAAAGAAAGACGCAAATTTGTACCTCATTAGGTGGATCCTACTCCTATACGAATTTAATCTCTCCATTAGAGATAAAAAAGGAGTAGAAAATGTCATCACCGACCATTTATCTCGGCTCTTGTCCAACATACCTAGCGATCCGATACCCATAGACGAATATTTTCCTGATGAGAAGCTCTTTGCTACCTCTTCTTTGCCCTGGTTTGCGGATATAATGAATTATCTTATCACGGGAGTTGTCCCTCCCGAGTGGACACAGTAAGATAATAAGAGGTTCATTACTTGGTCGCACAAGTTTTTCTATGACGATCCCTTCCTTTTTGAATATTTCGATGACCAAATCATCCGACAGTGCTACCGAATGACAAGATACTGAAAGTCATCTAATTATGCCATTCGGATGCTTGTGGAGGTCACTTTTCGACAAAAAAGATGGCCTCTAAGATTCTTCAAAGTGGCCTCCATTGGCCCATAATATTCTAGGATGTGAGAAATTCTTGCAAATCTTGGGATAGGTGTCAAATGATGGGAGCTATTACCCGATGAGACATGATACCATTAACCCCGATACTCATTATTGAGATCTTTGATTGTTGGGGTATTGACTTCATGGGTCTTTTTTCGCCATCTTTTGGTTTCCTATACATCCTTGTCGTGGTAGACTACATTTCTAAATGGGTGGAAGCCATAGCTATCAAGACAAATGACAATAAAGTGGTGATTAGGTTCCTACAGGAACACATACTTTCCTTCTTTAGTGCTTCGAAAGCGATAATTAGTGATAATGGCATGCACTTCTGCAACAGACCATTCGAGAAACTCATGAGAAATTTTGGTGTCGTTCACAAGGTTGGAATGACCTATCACCCACAGACGAATGGGCAGGACGAATTAGTGAATCGGGAAATCAAGCATATCCTCGAGAAGACTTTCAATCCCAATCGAAAAGATTGGTCACTTCGATTGAATGATTCCCTATGGGCTAATCGTCCCGCATATAAAAATCCACTCGATATGTCCCCATTCCGCTTTGTGTATGGAAAACCTTGCTATCTTATCGTTGAATTAGAGCACAAGGCGTATTGGGCAATTAAGAAGGTGAATTATGACATGGATAAAGCCGGTAAAGCTCACAAGCTTCAATTAAATGAGTTAGAAGAGATACGTAATGACGCGTATGAGAACACAAAAAATTCTAAAGAAAAGATGAAACTCGCCCATAATAATATTATTCGATGCAAAGAGTTTCTTCCCGGGTAAAAAGTGATTCTCTATAACTCTTAGATTCATCTATTTTTGGGAAAGTTGCAGTCTCAATGGACTGGCCCGATCGTTATGAAGAATGCATTTCCTCACGAAGCTATGGAATTAGTAGATTTAAAAGGTTGGAATACGTTCAAGGTGAATGGACAACGCCTAAAGCCATATCTAGAGGCATGTGTGGAAGAATTCGACACCATTTGGTTGTCAAACCCCGTTTATGGGGTAGATTGAGCTGAAAATGAGAGGTCGTCACACCCACGACTCGTACGGGGTGAATTTTTATGTTCAGTAGTAGTGTATGAGTTAGGATATTTACGAGTTCGGAGGCACATTTCATGATAAGGATCGAGGTAGCACACTTTTTGAGAGATCTTACATGCATTTAGATGGTATGGTAAAGGATTTTTCGGGAACCCGAGGGTCTAGGATATCTTAAGGGGTCGTACACAAGTGTTGAGGCATGGGTGAGAACTTAGATTTTGAGAGATGAGAGAAACGAGGTTTCCAAGACAGCAAGATCCCCCGAACCACATAGTGAAGTGGTTCGGGAGAGAACCATTTCTAGGTACACGGTGAACCAGTTCGAGGTTCCTTAAAGGTTCTTCCCCCCTCTTTTCCAAATCCATTCTCTTCTCCTCTTTCCCTCCATTTATTTTTCCCACGATTTTTTACCCTGTAAAAACTTCCCCCTACCACTTTCAACTCCAAATTCATTCCCACCTTCATCTCCCTCCATACCCATTACCATTTCCCACCAAAAGTCATTCCCACACACCTATAAATTCACCCTCAACCCCCCTCCATCTCTCACACTTTCACCACTCCATTTCACTCTCTCTCTTCAACATCATATCACGTCTATATTTATCTCTCTCTCTCTCACCATGCCGTGCCTCCGCCAAGCAAACTTCCGTCCAAGAAAATAAGATGACACAACCATACTCGAGACAAGGGTGCGCGAGAATTTTGACCCATCCAAGAATGTCATTGGGACGAATGTTATTTCTCGTCCACTCACACCATTCATATTGTGTGATTTGTTAATTGGGAGAAGCTTCCCGTTGAACTCACCGCCCTTTTCCATCATCGGGGGTGGTGTCCATTTCTCTCCCCTACGAGCAACAAAGTCTTCGAATCCAAAATGCGCCATTTCTACACAATGCTTGTGCGTAAATCCTCCACTCTCCATGATTTATATGTTGACGGCATTCATATTCCTTTCTCCGTCGCCATCATTGCACAAAAAATGCGGGAAAGAGGGTTTGTCCTCCCCGTGCCTTTCATGTATCCCACCAATGGTGCCCCCCGTACCATAGTTGAATGTGTCTCTCGAATGGCACTCGGGGAGGAATGGCTGCGTGATTCATTTTTGGTAGGAAGTCTTTCGGACATGGCGCGATTCACGCACCTCATTACATGTGGAGCAATCCACCAAACCACCAACGATTCGGTGGTTAGGCTGCATCACGCCAACTTTTTGTATCATTTCCTCAACCTAGAGAGCACTATTAATCTAACCCACCTTTTCTACACGGACATCCTCCATGCAGCCTATAACAAGTGGGGAAAAGCATCGCTCCCCTATGCCTACCTTATCACTGAAATTATGATTGATGTTGGGGTGGAAGATCCAGAGAAGCAAGTCAAACTCTCCCTCCCAATTGGAGGTACTTCCACCACCCGTAGTGAACGCCAAATTAGGGTGGACCACCCCGACCGTCCTATTCTCGATGATGATCTAGAGGAGGGTGAGGGGGAGGAGGGAAATGACGCCCCCGATGATGGATGTGAGGTACTAAGAAGAGTATAATGAAGATGAGGATTCCGACTACACGCCGAAAAATGACGACCTTGCAAATCGTATCACCTCCCTAGAGTCCAATTTTAATGGGTTCATGAATGAGTACCGAGAGGATAGGCGCGCATACCGGCGCAACACTAGCATGATGGCACGTCTACAAGACGATCTGTACCGCCTTCAAGTGGGTCCGAACGCTCCTCTCCCTACATAATACTATGACCCCTATGATTCCAATGCGCTCGGTAGCTCGTACCCACCTCCAGCACCTTAATCCCATGCTATAAAGCTCTTATTTTTCGCATGATTATGTTGTGTGCATCTCTTTCTTTGTTTCCTCATTGTAATCAATGCCTATATATTGAAAAATCTACATTTTTCTTTATTTGGTTGTTTTATTTCTTGCACTCATTATTTTGTCTTCTTTAGATTTTAGTCCTTTTGATTGAGGACAATGCAAAAGTCTAAGTTGGGGGGGGGGGGGGGGGGGTGAAAAGTGCATTTTTCTAAAACTTCGTAAATTTTTCAAAATGCCCAAAAATATTTACTCTAAAAAATGAAAAATTGAAAAAAAAATATATTTTTCTTCAAAATAAATAAAAATTGGAATTTAATTTTTTCAAAATATCACCTTTATTCTATTTGAAGTCTCAAATTGTTAAATCTCAATTGCACTAAGCCGAAATTGACCAAAGATTAAAATTGTGCGAAAATTGACGACTTAACGAATAAGTGTGGAGATTAACAAAACCCGGTGAGATTTCGAGCCTATCAATCTTTTTGAGGTTTTAAATCAATTCGAGTTAATGGTTAACTCAAAGTTCGGATTCGACATTTTAAATAAGTCATTGATGACCTCAATTCTTTGTTTTGATCGGTTACGGCAAACATGTGTGATGTTGCCTCGAAAAGCGCACTATAAATCTCTAAATTAAATTAATCTCAAGACGCATATGGTAAATTAATAAGTAATTCAGAGAATGAAGTAGGCCATCGTTTGTTACCCAAAAACATTATCCATAAAAAGATGTGAAAAATTATCCTTTTGATAACCCAATTGAGCCAAATAAAATTTTTCCTTTTCGTTTGGTAACCCGAAAAACCCAAGTAACCCGGAATTGTGAAAGTTGGTAATGTCATCAAGTAAGTCCAAATAGTGCAATAAAAAGGGGCAGGAAAAATAAAAAAAAAAATTAGAAAAATGCTCAATAAAAATCGCAAGAAAAGAAAAGAAGTGAAAAATAAAAAAATAAAAAAAAATTAGAGAAAAAAGAATAGAAAATGAACAAAAGCACTAAGGGACATCATAAGAAAAAATTTCCAATTCCGAAGTTACCAACCATTTCCATGTTACCCCAAACACCTTTAATCTGAAAAGACCTACCGAGTACGGAATGATAAATTAATTATCGCGTGGAGAGATAAGACACAAAAAGATAAATAGGAAAGATTGAAGAAGAGTCAATGTACCCGTTATTCAAAAATCGTATTCCAACTAAGAGATCATTTCACCATATATTTCCGTCCTTTCAAAATAGTATGCATGAATTTGTCTTTCAATGCATTTACTCTTTATGACACTCGTACCGAGATAATAGCCACAATTCGAGTGATTCATTTGTCAGAGCATCCCATGAGAATTTGAATCAAAATGAATTTTTAAAAAGAAACGTAATGATCAATCGGTGGAAATTTGAGGTTAATTTTCGGCTTCACGCACACACGACAAATTGAGACTCTTTTGAATATGAATTTATGGTGATTATTTTTTAGAAAGTTGAAATTGTACAATTTTTAAGTATTTTGATTTTTCATTGAGTCTAAGTCGAATTTTGTGGGTATATTCACTGCAAACCCTCCTGAGACAACACTCGTCCTACTAGGTTAACCTAGGGGTTTAACGCCTTATTGCATACGCTAAATGCAAACGCTTGCCCGCGAAAAAGGTATTCTATCCCAATAAAGTGTTTAGAAGAGTTGTGACATAATTCCTTTTCTTTTACATTTCTCCGGACACGCAAAGTTCTAAGTCAAAGGGATTTGATCGGGCATAAATATTGTATATTTATCCCCTTAATTTCAGTACTTTTGTGAACTTGAGTGATGCAATTGGTATGGATTAAACTCATAATTATTCTACTAACCTTTGTTATCAAGTAGTTCATGTTTTGTGTTTCTCTATTGTGTTTTACAGGTAAATTATGCAAGCGGTGCGAAAGAGAAATTGAAACAATGAAAGAAAGGCTAGGAAGGCAAGTTCAAGGTCAATTTGGTAATTCTATAGCCTGATCCTGGAGGAGGAGCCAACTAGAAAGTTGAAGATCATGGAACAATGAGAATACTAGAAAAAATGGTACCCAAATCCGAGCTACGATGAAAGAGTTATGACCCCTTGAAGTGTTGTAAATGAAGGAAGGAAGGCCCAAAACAACGTGTTTCCCCGAACCACAGAGTGAACCGGTTTTGGGGTGAACCGGTTCGGGGTACATGGCGAACTGGCTCGAGGTACCTGGGACGCGAATTTCTTCTTAAATGCTGATTGGTCCAAAGAGTTCTAATAGGTTACAAACTCTTCTAAAATGTTTTTGTATCTTTGTATTGACTTAGAAAAGATAGTTCTGAATAGTTTTTGATAGAGATAAAAGGAGGAGAATACCCTAGGAACATAGCTTTGATTTGGTGCTTTAAGATCAATTATTTCTGGGTTTGAATGCAAGTTTTAATTCAATTTTCATTCTCTCTATTATTGTTCTTGAATGTTTATTTTTCTTGCATAATTCAGACGATTTTTAGGTTTATAATATTTTCTCGCATGTTTCAGTATACTTTCATCATGATTTCTTTCATATACAACGTAGTTAATTTATGCACAGTTAGGTTCCATATGTCCAGCTAGATTTTTTAGGGTTGAGATGCATGAACTCAACCCGATGTGAGAGTTGCATGTGTATTAAATTAATCCTCTAAACTTAAGGGTTTATTAGACCGTGTTGCGTAGTGAGCACAACCATTGTAGATCTTTGGATCTAGTTTGCTTTGGGGTAACCGGGATGCTTCAGAATTCAATGCGAGTGTAGCTATCGCGATACCGCTTTACTCATCCTCTGATTAAGTATGGTACGGGCTTTTATCTCATATGTGTAATGCTTGGGAGTACTAAAGTCTGGGTCTGATTAATCACTTAAATATACAATTAATTTTATACTAGTAACACACTAGGGGTTGAGATATTGTATTCCCGACCTATTTTTCTCTTCATATTTATTACTTCATTCTTAGTTTAAATCCTTGCTTAATTCGTTAGTTCCATACTATTAATCTAGTTTCCTTTTACATAGTAAGATTATTCGCAAATGAATCATCTTTTTGTTTTTTTAGAGTTGAATTTAGGTTAACCGGTTGTCTTTTCGTCGTCATGATTTTCTCGTCCTATTTCCTTATGGAGACGATCGGGACTTACCGGGTTTATTACTAATGTAACAGGCTTGCACTTGAGCCTAAAGAGTACGCACTTTAGAGACACATTCTTAGTCGCGTCAGTTTTCCTTGACATAAAGCCCTCGTTTTAATGTTTGTTAGATGTCGGTTCCAACAAGTTTCGTAAGTCATTCTAACGAGATCATACTTCATTCCCACGTAAACAACCTTTTTTTCTAACGAGGTACAAAACTCGTTCCAACGAGATCAGAAACATAAAAATATTTTTCTTCAAAAGAATAAAAACAATTCTAAATGACATTGTTTAAAAACAAACATAAAAAAACATATTCCAAGTATCATATTCAAAATCCATTCATACCTTATGAGATCCTCGATAAATGTGAAGAAAAATTTGACGATAAACATAACACGATGTGTATCCACTTTGAAGCTTAGCCGCTGCATCTTCATTAAAAATGTCAAAGGCTTACGAGATCGATAATACAAAGCCTAACCTATGACTTAAATATTTTATCCATAATTAAGCCAATTACAAATAAATTGACTCGATTGGAAATTTGTCCTTACACCAAGACTTATATCACACGATTGTGCAATTTCATATTGTTCCCCTCCTTTTATTCATTATTCACTAAAATTAAATAGATCACATTAAACAAATAAAACCTGGAAATATGGAACAATCCCAACTGGATTTTACCACTTAATCTATTATATAAGACCAAATTAAAGATAATACTAGAAAAGTTAGGGGCACGACTTTGTGGCTAACCCCATGATAAACAAAACCTACTTACTACCTATAAACTATAAACTATAATAAAAAATGATTGGTTCTTATTTTGGAATTATCTCTATTTTTGGATTAATGAATCTTCTTTACATACTTGACATTATATTAAATATTTATTAGCACAATTAATAATTCCCCATTATAGACACATGTGTACAAGTATTGGTCCCAATTGAAAACATGTTTAGTCTAAGGCCCCTTGCACATGTTTATAGAACTTAAGTTTCCAAAAATGTCCTTTGCTTGGTAACTGGTTAATAACAAGTTGCAAAATGCATATGAAAACAATAACAAGACATGTGTCCAAAACCGTTTATGGTATGTAAGATTATCACCTAGATCTTAGTCGATACATTATTTACCTAAGTTTTTTTCCTTTTGCAATCTTATTAATGTAATTATTATTCTTTTTAAATATTATGCTTTTATTAGAATTCTTATTATTTAGATCTTGAAATTTCAGTCTTATTTAACAAGTTAATGATGGAAAAGGATTTTGTTACATGTTTTTTAAGAACGATAAATTGGGTGTTGCCATAGTGATATGTGCAGTGTGTTCGTATGAGGAGTTTATTGAAAATATTTGTATAAAATGGGAAAATTTTAGATCCACAACATTTTATATGAGATATAAAGTTTCGAGTAATTCATGTTCTATTCTAGATAATGTGATTTATTGGCAGAACCTTGTTGGATATAAATATCGTAATTGTTTGGGTATGGTATAAATTAAAATGAGTCTCGAAAGGAATGACTTTCAGTTTGGATCAAATGAAGCTTATAAATCCAGTGATGATGAAATACTGAAATGCTGCATTGCAAAATATTGTATTTCTCACTACGAAATAGTGATTTCCATAATGCAAAAATAATCGATTACATGTGTTGCATTAAATGTGTTATTTTAGTAGTCCTCTCTAGGGGTAACAACCAATTATTTACTAATAAATAATCTGGAACAAGTATGTATTTAGATTCCTCTAGCGAGGACTTGCACAATATATATTAGAGTTTTATTAAAGGTTAATTAATGATGCGACATATTTAAAATCATCGGTTGCAAATAACATATTACGACATATATAAAACAAAAAGTTGTCCATATTACATAGGTCACAAACAAGTGGATTTATAATTTTCTAATTCATGAAAAGGAACGGGAACATACAAAAAAACCAATAAAAACATAAATAGATTTAAAAAGCGAATTGACTCTGTGGGTAGTCAAGATAAGCATCACCAAAATGCTCTTATGATGATATGAAGTTAATAAGGTAGTTTGTCCTTCCTAGAATATAGTGTTCAACGAGTTGAGTGTAGGTATTCTTACTCTTAACCAATTTCTCATATTATAATATGACTTGAAGGACATAAAAAGTCGATAAATCATCAAAGTTTTGAGGAATGTCAGACCCTCTAATTACTTCCAATATTGGTGGTAATCCTATGCAACCTTATCCTACATATATGAAGAACTCATAGTATAGAGGACTGTACTTTTAGAGTTCATCTTTAATGTCTTCTAGTTATCATCTCATTTTTGTTTCTAAATTTAGATAGCTTTGAAAATGTCATAAGGTTGATCATTATTGGGAGATGGAGTTAAAGAGCATTAGGGTTTGTGTCAGAATATTTTTAAAAGAATACAAAAATAACGAAGATTCAATATAAATTGGGTTCTCTCTCTCTCTCTCTCTATATATATATATATATATGTGTGTGTGTGTGTGTGTGTGTGTACTAGTAGAGACATTGGCACCATAAACATTAAATCATTTGATATTTATGACCTTTTAAGTATCAAATCAAATGTTTAACCCTATGTAAAAGTCACGCGTCATTAAATATGTGAACAATAATCATCACGATTCTCTCTATTTTTTTGCAATGAAATTACTTACAAAATGAATTTTATTTAAAATATACATATTAATACAATTGAAATCTTTATTCGACAAACATTATTTTTAGTATAATAATATTCATTGCATTGGGAAAATGACTTGGGATTAACATTATAAACATGGAAAAAATTCATCCCTATAGATCTTTGATTAATCATGCAATGAAAAAAAATAAGAACTAGGCTTAAACATTAAATCTAGGGTTTGAAGCATCCATACCATTACTAGTCTTGTTGTGATTCGTATGAGAAGAAAAATGTATATGATGATGAAATCCTTGTTGCCATCCAAGGTATCTACAATACCTTGATTAAACCTTCTCCACGCTAGGTTATTCTAGTTAATGATCCTCCCCAATGCTAGGAAGGTGGGTGAACAACTTTTGAGATGAAAACCCTTGTTAAAACTTGAGATATGGTGGTCTTTCTATACCCCTCTTAACTAAAAACATGAATAGTGTTTTATATCACCCTTTTAAAACCCTAATGATCAATCAGTATGATTAAAAGCCCTTCTCACACCTTTATATACAAGTACAAAAGGTGGGATTAGTCTAAACAAGATTTTTTGAGAGTGTGGGCATGACTACTTGGATATATAGACCACACTAAGGACTCAAAACAAATAATTAAATTATATCCAAATAAATACGCAAAAATACCAATTACAATTTTCTCTAATTGTTTCCTTTCTTTATTTAATCATGAATTAACTCGAATAAATAATCATGATTAAACTACAATTTAATTATCTAAAAAATCACTTGGATATAATGAGCTCTTATTTTTAAAGTATATTATGGTACACAATATGATTCTCCATATTAAGTGTGTGATACACACATAGTAAAATCAATTTACTGCTAATTGATTTTAATCGACATCTAATCAATTCCTTTTATTCTGGGACTTAACTTAGTTGCTACTCCACCAGAATTAAAAAATAATCCATCGAACAGGTTTTACTTGGTGGAAGAAAACATATAAATCTATAAAGAGTGTATCATAATCCACGGTATCCTTTTGATGTGGATTTCTTTGAATTACGATCTCATACCTACTCACCCAACTATAACCTAATATGCGAGGATCATTCGACCCAATATAAATTAGATCGTAGTTGCAGTATTGAAAGTGACATTTGCACAAGCATTCCAATCCTCATAATTATCAAAATTAGAAATTTATGCACCCTTTGTAAGTGGTGTGAGATTTTTCGAATCTAATTAAAATAGCCCTTAGACTCAAATTTCACGGGTGGATTCATTTAATATATTCATGAGATGTACCAATCACAATCCTCTGTCTAATTATCAAAAAAATTCTTGAACCACCAAAGTGGTTTCCGTGATTTGATATAAACTACTAGGAGTGAATCACAACCATTTCGATAGGATGTTAACTCCCTATCGAGGTTGTCAACGTTTCAATAGTTCTAGAACCAAAATTCTAATATCCTAGTGATTAACCCGAAGCAGACTCATCGAAATTCCTACTGAGTTCTATGGACTAACATTTCTACAATATATATAACCAAATATAAGGAATCATCCTAACAATGATTCTTATTTAAAAAATAATTGACCCCTTTACATAAAAAGGTAACTGGCATACATGGTTTTAAGAATAAAACCCGTATACATCGGACATAATCATTTCATGCCTACACATGTCAATTCACAGGGAGATTTTTCACTTTGAGTTCGCAAAGTAATTATTAATAGTACTGAGTACCTAAATATATTCTTTAATGATACCGTCAAAATATGCATTTTTTATGATGACTTTTCATACAGACATTTAATTTTCCAGCGGGTGGAACTTTTGCATTCTTTTATAAATACATGGAAACTATTGATAACATAGCATTATCTCTTCATCTTCCTAGATTAAAAGAAAAACTCTCTTAAAAAATCATCGCCTTAAAAAATGGCCCATATTTTTTATGCATCGGATGAATCCCTCTTCAAGATATTCTCATTATTTCCAATTTTTGATATTCTAAACATACTCATTACATGAAAAAAGATTAAGGAGTTATGTTTGGAGGATGATACCCTGGACTAAATTATGACACCCCGCCTAATAAAATACTGGGTGATCAGTGCTATATCAAATTAAAAAGGAATCTCAACTGGTTCATTCTTATCATCACTGTTAAAAACATTTTAAAACTTACTAACCACCTAGTATTCCATAAAGACACACTATCAAATTTAATATTTTTATTAAACCCCACTAATAACATGCGACCATTCACATAATCACTGAATTAAACAATACTTAAATTGAATAGATTCAAACTTTTGCCGAGAAAACCACCGGCTCCAAACTAAATACAAAAAAAATATAAACCACAAGAGTAAAATAATTACATCATCCAACTGGAAAAAAAAAAAGAAATACCTAGGGCACCATGCCCAAATGAAATACTGATTGCATCCTCCTCTAGGAATGGAATAACTGAAGCGACTAAGTCCAAATCTTTTAACATCCACATATGTTGTAGCTGCGTAACCCTAGAATGGAATATTCCTGGTGTCCTTGTGGCTGAACACCTCAAAGGCTTTAGAAAATGTTTTATAGCAAGGATTAGTGTAGAAGGGTGTCTACCTACAAAAAAAAAATTATTGTAAATATTGAGAAGGAACCCACCTAGGGTCCCGACAGAAACTCATATTGAGGAGGAACCCCCCAGGGTCCCGACAGATACTCATATTAAGCAGGAACACCCCAAGGTCCTGACAGAAACTCATATTGAGAAGGAACCCACCCAGGGTCCCGGCAGAAACTCATATTGAGCAGGTACCCCCAGGGTCCCGGCGGAAACTCATATTGAGTAGGAACCCACCCAGGGTCCCGGTAAAAACCCATATTGAGCAGGAACCCCCAGGGTCCCGACAGAAACTCATATTGAGCCCTGACAGAAACTCATATTGAGCAGGAACCCCCAGGGTCCCAGCAGAAACTCATATTAAGCAGGAACCTCCAGGGTCCCGATAGAAACTCATATCGAGCACAAACCCCCCAGGGTCCCGGCAGAAACTCATATTGAGCAGGAACCCCCCAGGGTCCTAACAGAAACTCATATTGAAAAGGAAACCATCCAGGGTCCCGGGAGAAACTCATATTGAGCAGGAATACTCGAGGGTCCCAGTAGAAACTCATATTGAGAAAGAACCACCCCAGGGTCCCGACAAAAACTCATATTGAGAAGAAACCCCCAGGGTCTCGACAGAAACTCATATTGAGAACGAACCCACCCAGGGTCCCGACAGAAACTCATATTGAGCAAGAACCCACCCAGGGTCCCGGCAGAAACTCATATTGAGAAGGAACCCCACCCAGGGTCCTGGTAGAAACCCATATTGAGAAGGAACCCCCTATGTCCCGACAGACACTCATATTGAGAAGGAACCCCCCAGGGTCCCGGCAGAAAATTATATTGAGAAAGAACCTCACCTAAGGTCCCTGCAGAAACTCGTATTGAGAAGGAACCCTCAAGGTACCTTAACAACAGAAAATGTCAGGGCGAGGAGCAGTTAAGGTCCTCCTTCTCAGCTTGTAGAAAAATAGGCCAGGATGAGGGAGTGGCTAACATGAGAAAATCCTCATCATGAAACGTCATTCTTTAAAATAACAACAGTATTAACACTTTGGTTTCTTGTACATGTAGACTAGTTGAGTAGGCAGGGATCAAATAGGCCAGTTGGGACCTCCTGGGAGTTTTGGCTTTGTGGCTAAAGGACAAGGTATGTTGGGCAAGCCCAAACACTTAGCACTATAGGATTGAGAGAATACTAGTGAAAGAAATAGAACTCACTCAAGACTATAGGCACTTCACACTTAGTCACAGGTGAAGTGAGCAGCTAAAGGGCTGGCTGCTCACAAGAAAAGAACTGTTTATAAAATGATTTTAAAGGAGAGGGTCCTCTAAACCCATCTCAAGAAAAATGATTTTAGAAGGGGGTCCTCAAGACCCCCTCAAGCTTACAAAGATTTTAGAGGAGGTGGTCCTCGAGACCCCCCCCCCCCCCTCAAGTTTACAAACTTTGTACCAAAAGTTACAGTTTCAAAAGATATTTAGCAAATCAGATATTTTATCTCCATTAGAAGACATATTTTCTTTTGAACTTTGGTTGGCACCAGGGGGCATCTGCCAGAGGGGACATGCAGAGCTGCCTGTAGGTAGGTACAAATAGTACACTGTAGACTTTTTCCCTCACCAACCCTCTAAGTTTTGGGGCCAAAAGTGGCAACCTAGCCTTAGTTCCCAAATATAAATAGGACCTCTGGGTAAGGTCATGAAAAGGAGAAAAAACTCAATAGCAAAGTCACTCTATCAAAATCAGACCAGAACCTCTATAGTATTCTCTCCCTGCTCTCTCTAAATGCAAAGTACCTTATTCTTTCACTCCCCACTGACAACCATCACTCTCAGGAGCTCCTCTTTAGAAAATTACTATTATTGTTGTGGGAGTTCATCTTCTTGCATGGAGGGAGTTCCAGCTTGAGCTCCATTTTTACCAAAAGGAGAAGGTCTCATCAGAAGCTTCTCCAGGAGTTCTTGAGAACCTTACAAATAACGTCCATTGGAGTGGGTTACGCCTCACCCTTTCCAGTTATCCATAGACCCCAGTCTCACTACCCTCCTACATTTGGCGACTCTACTGGGGAGGTATCCTCACTTCCATGGACAAAGGAGGTTTTAATGTTTCTAAGAAGCTAGTGTTTGAAGACCTTCCATCTAGGAATGAAGCTCAAAGTGACCAGACCACTCAGGAGGATGTGGTGGTGATCGGATCAAAGAGACATGCTCCTCCGGGAGGTCAGGCCAGCTAACCGGCAACAACTCCAATGGCAGAGGCTTATGAGTATGTTTTTTTGAGTTTTTGAAACAAAATAATGTAGACCTGGCAAGTTTGGGTCAAGGCAGTGTATTACGAGTAGCATCCCTCCCTAAAGGGGCAACTTCTGCGGCGGTGATCCCAACAGAAGTAGCTCCACCACAGAGAGTGGCGTTGGAGAAAGTTACAACACCATTGAGCTTAGCAACAACAAAGAGTGTAAGTTTGTAGGAATCTCCCTCCAAGGTTGTTACTATAGAGGAGGTGAAGAAGTTGCTCTCCTCCTCCCAGAGGGAGGCCTCTCATTCGTATGATGAGCTAGAGAGCCCCAACCCAGAGAGTGTGAATGAGAAGCCATACCAAGAGGGGTATATTCTTCCCAAGTTTATCAAGTGCAAAGCCTCAGACAAGGAACCACCAAATGAGGAATCCTCAAGAGAGGGATGCCCAACAACAACTCTGGGTGAGAGACCTCCAGGCGAGAAACCCTCAAGCAAGGGATGCCCAACAGCAACTCTGGGTGAAAGACCTCCAAGCGAGGGATACCCAACATTAACTCCATATGCGAGGAACCCTCTATGGTTAACGCCTCACGCGTGGAACCCGTAGCTATCACCACAAAGTACGAGGGACCCTTTGAAATCAAAATGGTAGACGAGAAACTCTCAAATGTTGCAACAGTAGGCGAGGACCCCCCTTTGGGGTCGAGGAACCCACCTCATCCAGCGATGTTCGTGAGGAACTTTCTGTTACCAGAGCCTTGATACTCGTCTGAGACTGACTGGGTTTGCTTCCTCATCTGAGGCTCTGGTGACAGAAAGTTCCTCACGAACCCTTTCTTGTAATGTGCTTGGGCGAGGAACCCCTAAGTCTCAGATCATCAATGCGCGAGGAACCTGCCATGAAGGGGTGTCGCGAGGAACCTGAGGATGGTAAACCCTCAACGAAAAAAGTGCACCTGGAACTCATAGAGGATGAGGAACTCGCCAACGAGGTTTGTCGCGAGGAACCCTCATCAATCAACAAATACCTCATGGCAATGGCAGCCGACGAGGAACCCTCAAGTATAAAGTCAACGCGCAAGGAATCCTCAATGAAACCCAAAGTTGAGACACCCTCATTTGAAACAAGACACAAATTACCAGACATACGAGCCGCTGACGAAAGGTTTCACGAGACATCCATTATGAGAGTCACTCGTGAGGAGCTGAATTGTGTCTCTCTAATAACAACACTGGGTTGGGAAGTGGGTCATGAGGAGCCCTCTGGTATAAATCCAACCAGCGAAGAACCCTGGGTATCCCTCATCGCCAATAAGGAACTCACGATAGCAAATCCTCTAGTTTAAACGCCAACCAGCGAGGGACCCTTGGGCGGGTGAGGAATTGAAACAGTTACAAAGGGCGAGGAATCCTCGCTCTTAAATGTCAAATCAGCTATCGACAAGGGCCTCATCAAAATACGAGGGTCTAATGTACCTTCAGATTCGAAACTCATTCCGAGAGTGAGGCACGAGGAACCCAAAATGGACAAGGAACCCAAAGCAAACAAGGAACCCAAAATGGGTAAAAAAACCCAACGAGGAGCTCCACGGTTCCAAACTAACCATTGAGGAACCCGAGGAAATATATGAGGAACTCTGTGTGGTCGAGATGCCCAGTCAAGGAACCCCTCGAGTTCAAAGAGGCGGATGAACCCTCTCTCAAATGAAGGTCCTCAGACGAGGAACCTTCGCCTACCATAAAAAGCACCGAGGATCCCTTAGAGGTCCTCGCCCAAAATGTGACCCGTCGTCAACAGATCTCTTATCCGACAGACTTCTGAAAACTAGTATGAGAGGGGGGTAGTAAGACCTCATTCAAATGGGGAAATACCAACAATAACAGACAAGGAGGATGCAAAGTTTTGTGAGCTCCACCAGGGGCGCAGCATGCCACCAAATATTATTTTCATTTGGCAAATAGGTAGCCAATGGCACTTTGAAGATTCCACTAGTAGAGGTTAATGAGAACCCCCTGTCAGCTCACCAATATGGTTGAAGAGGTATTATGCATAACTCTTGTCAAGTTTCATTTTCTTAAAAGTTCGAACAGCCTCCTCTAAGTGTTGAAAAGTTTTTTTTTATTATTAAAAAAAATCATTATATGAGCACACTCTTTGTAAGAAATACAAAGAGTGACTACAATGCAGAAATGAATACTAGTTACGTTTGTTGGCACTTGAAATTTTATGCATGACTCATTTACCTACATTGTGCAGTGGGTACACCAGATTTATGTGTTCTTTTCTTATAAGAAGGGTAGAACCTCTACTAGATTGGAAGAGGGCCCATGATATAAGGAACTTTCCTCATCATACTTGGGGGGATATCCAACCCAAAAGTAAAAGTATAGTGAGTAAAGTCCCTAAGACCTGATAGGACCAGCAGGAGGTTATCCTCCTAGTAATAATAATAATAATAATAATAATAATAATAATAATAATAATAATAATAAATATACATTTTTTATTATTATTCCATACAGATTTATAGCCTAGAGAACAAGTCCTAACCTCTGTTCTCAAGAAAAATATAATTGACCAGTTTTAAGAAAAAAAGGGGAAGCGGGTCTACCCCTTCTCTAAACTTGTTATTATTATAAGACAAAAATGTTCCCAATAAAAGTTTGGAATAAGGACCTTGCAGACCAAGGGAAAATTTCTATATAAAGAAATAATTATTTATTTATTTATGATATATGTGAAATTTTATTCAGAGTTTGTGGAAGGAGAAGGGCCAACCCCATCTCTTAGTTACTTCCTAAGAAATGAATATGCATAACAAAATACCCCAAAATCACATGGGGTTGCACTAAAAGTACCGCACAATCACACGGGGTTGCGCTAAAAATATATATAACTTGCTCAGCTATATGCAAGTAGCCCACAGTTATAGGGGAAGTTCCAAAATATTAACGTGCTCAGCCTATAAGAAAGTACCCCACTGTTAGAAGGGAAACTTCAAAATTTGCAGATGGTGAGCCTATATGCAAGTACCCCACAGTTTGAGGGGCAGCTTCAGAATTTTTTTAACTTGCTAAGTTATATGCAAGTACCCCGAAGCCAGAGGGGCCACTTCCAAATTTTTAACTTGCTCAGTTATATGCAAGTACCCCGTAGCTTGAGGGGCAACTTCCAAATTTTGAAACTTGGTGAGTTATATGCAAGTACCCCGCAGTTATAGGTCTAGCTTTAAATTTTAACTTGCTCAGTTATATGCAAGTACCCCGCAGCTAGAAGGGCTTCTTTCGAAATTTTAAACTTACTCAGCTATATACAAGTACCCCGTAGTTAGAGGGGCAACTTCAAAATTTTAACTTGCTTAGTTATATGCAAGAAGTACCCCGCAGTTAAAAGGGCAACTTTAAATTTTAAACTTGCTCAGCTATATGCAAGTACCCCGCAGTTAGAGGCGTAGCATCTAAATTTTAACTTGCTCAGTTATATGCAAGTACCCCACAGTTAGAGGGCAACTTCAAAATTTTAACTTGCTCATCTCATATGAAAATACCCCACAGTTTGAAGAGGGAAGTTCAATCTTGAGGTTCTCACATAAAAAAGAGCAACTCAAAGTATTGAGCAACTGTAAGTATACATATAAGGTATGACAGTTTAGTACCTAAGGCTCCAAGGGCATAGGAGCGCTCACAATCTTGAACAACTGCCAAGTATAAATATAAGGTGCGACAGTTTAGCACCTAAGGCTCCCAAGGGCACCGGAGCACTCACAGTCTTGAGAAACTGCCAAGTATAAATATAAGATACGAAATTTTAGTACCTAAGGTTCCAAGGGCACCGGAGCGCTCACAGTCTTGAGCAAGGGCCAAATATAAATATAAGGTGCTCTGGATGAGCACTTGAGGCTCCAAGGGCACCGGAGCGCTCACAATATTGACCAAGTGCCAAATATAAATATAAATATAAATATAAATATAAGGTACGACAGTTTAGTACCTGAGGCTCCAAGGGCACCGGGGTACTAACAATATTGAACAATTGCCAAGTATAAGTATATGTGCGACAATTTAGCACCTAAGGCTCCAAGGGCATTGTAGCGCTCACAGTCTTAAGCAAAGGCCAAGTATAAACATAAGGAACAATAGGTTTAGTACTTAAGGCTCCAAGGGCAGTGGAGCGCTCACAGTATAGAGCAAGTGTCAAGTATAAATATAAGGTGCGACAGTTTATCACCTAAGGCTCCAAGGGCATAGGAGCGCTCACAGTCTTGAGCAAGTGCGAAGTATAAATTTAAGGTACGACTGTTTAGTACCTAAAGGCTCCAAGGGCATGGGAGCGCTCATAGTATTGAGCAATTGACAAGTATAAATATAAGGTACGACAGTTTAGTACCTAAGGCTCCAAGGGTACCGGAGCGCTCACAATATTGAGCAATTACCTAGTATAAATAAAAGGTACGACAGTTTAGTACCTCTGGCTCCAAGGGCACCGAAGCTCTCACAGTCTTGAGCAAGTGCCAAGTATAAACATAAGGTGCTCTAAAGGAGCACCAAAGGCTCCAAGGGCATCGGAGCGCTCACAGTCTTGAGCAAGTGCCAAGTATAAATATAAGGTGATCCAGTTGAGCACCTAAGGCTCCAAGGGCACCGGAGCGCTCACAGTCTTGAGCAAGTGTCAAGTATAAATGTAAGGTGTGACAGTTTAGCACCTAAGGCTCCAAGGGCACCGGAGCGCTCATAGGCTTGAGAAACTGCCAAGTATAAATAAAAGGTAAGATAATTTTGTGCACAAGTCTCTCTACATTACAAGACACTTTTGCACGAGGGGGCTAATATTGAGAAGTACTCAAGCAAGTGAACAAATAATAAAATAAGCTTGGAGGGTGGGGACCCACTTAGAGTGGCTCTACCTGCCCAAGATTTCAAGTTTGACAGAAAAAAGGCAAGGGAGAGGGACTCACCGCGAGCGACCCCTCCGCCCAAGATGAAAGGTCACAGAATAAGGCCAGGGGCGAGGGGCTCACCGCGAGTAACCCCTCCGCCCAAGAAAGAAGGCCACAGAATAAGGCCAGGGGCGAGGGGCTCACCGCGAGTAACACCTCCGCCCAAAATGAAAGGACACAAAAAAAGGCCAAGGGAGAGGGGACCACCGCGAGTAACCCCCCCCCCCCTGCCCAAAATGAAAGGCCACAGAAGAAGGCCAAGGGCGAGGGGATCACCGCGAGTAACCCCCCCAAGATGAAAGGCCACGGAAGAAGGCCAAGGGAGAGGGTATCACCATGAGTAACCCCTCCACCCAAGATGAAAGGCCCCAGAAGAAGGCCAAGGGAGAGGGACTCACCGCAAATAACCCCTACGCCCAAGAAGGAAGGCCACAGAATAAGGCCAAGGGCAAGGGGCTCACCGTGAGTAACCCCTCCACCCAAAATGAAAGGCCACAGAAAAAGGCCAAGGGTGAGGGGTCCACCGCGAGTAGCCCCTCCGCCTAAAATAAAAGGCCACAGAAGAAGGCCAAGGGTGAGGGGCTCACCGCAAGTATCCCCTTCGCCCAAGATGAAAGGCCACAGAAGAAGGCCAAGGGAGAGGGGCTCACCATGAGTAACCCCTTAGCCCAAAATGAAAGGACATAGAAGAAGGCCAAGGGAGAGGGGCCCATCGCGAGTAATCCCTCCGCCCAAGGTGAAAGTCCACAGAAGTAGGCCAAGGGCGAGGGGCTCACCGCGAGTAACCCCTCCACCCAAGATGAAAGGACATAGAAGAAGGCCAAGGGCGAGGGGCTCACCGTGAGTAACCCCTCCGCCCAAGATGAAAGTCCATAAAAGAAGTCCAAGGGTGAGGGGCTCACCGCGAGCAACCCCCTACCAAAGATAGAAGGCCACATAAGAAGGCCAAGGGCGAGGGGCTCACCGCGAGCAAACCCTCCGCCCAAGATAGAAGGCCACAAAAGAAGGCCATGGACGAGAGGCTCACCGCAAGTAACCCCTCCGCCCAAGATGGAAGGCCACAAAAGAAGGGCAAGTGTGAGGGGCTCACCGAGAGCAACCCCTCCGCCCAAGATGGAAGGCCACAGAAGAAGGCCAAGGGTGAGGGGCTCACGACGAGCAACCCCTCTGCCCTAGAAAAAAGGCCACAAAAAAAGGCCAAGGGTGAGGGGCTCACCGCGAGCAACCCTTCCACGCAAGAAAGAAGGCCAAAAAAGAAGGCCAATGGCGAGGGGCTCACCACGAGCAACCCCTTCGCCCAAGAAAGAAGGCCACAAAAGAAGGCCAAGGGCGAGAGGCCCACCACGAGCAAACCCTGTGCCCAAGAACAAAGTCCATAAAAGAAGGTCAATGGCGAGGGGCTCACTGCGAGAAATCCATTTGCCCAAGAAAGAAGGCCACAGAAGAAGGCTAAGGGTGATGGGCTCACCGCGAGTAAACCCTATACCCAAGATAGAAGGCCACAGAAGAAGGACAAGGTCGAGGGTTTCACCCCCCCTCCGCCCAAGTTGATACCTAGATAAGGAGGTCCCTTACAAGTGGCCTCGTTTACAAAACTTGTGATGAAGTGGAAGAACATTTAATGACCCTAAAGGGGAATGATGAAGAAACCCTAGGGTCCCTAAAAATAAAAACTGAATTAATGGCGTACAAAGACTTTTTGGTCTACCCAACCCAAAATACTTTGCACGAGGGGCTAATATATAAGGGTGTCTACCTACAAAAAAAAATAATATTTTTAATTGGAAATATTGAGAAGGAACCCACCCAGAGTCCCGACAGAAACTCATATTGAGCAGGAACCCCCAGGGTCCCGACAGAAACTCATATTAAGCAGGAACCCCCCAAGGTCCCGGCAGAAACTCATATTGAGAAGGAATCCCTCAAGGGTCCCGGTAGAAACTCATATTGAGAAGGAACCCCCCAAGGTCTTGGCAGAAACTCATATTGAGCAGGAACCCCTCAGGGTCCCGGCAGAAGAACATATTGAGCAGGAACCCACCCAGGGTCCTGTCAAAAACTCATATTGAGCAGGAACCTCCCAGGGTCCGGCAGAAACTCATATTGAGCAGGAATCCCCGGGGTCCTGGAAAAAACTCATATTGAGCAGAAACCCACCCAGGGTCCCTACAGAAACTCATATCGAGCAGGAACCCCCAGGGTCCCGACAGATGCTCATATCGAGTCGGAACCCCCAGGGGCCGGCAGAAACTCATATCAAGCAGGAACCCCCTAGGGTCCCGACAAAAACTCATATTGAGCAGGAACCCCCCAGTGTCCCGGCAGAAACTCATATTGAGAAGGAACCCACCCAGGGTCCAGGTAGAAACTCATATTGAGAAGGAACCCCCAGGATCCCGACAGAAACTCATATTGAGTAGGAACCACCCCAGGGTCCGAACAGAAACTCATATTGAACAGGAACCCCCCAGGGTCTCGACAGAAAATCATATTGAGAAGGAACCCACCCAGGGTCCCGACATAATCTCGTATTGAGCAGGAACCCACCAAAGTTCCCCGCAGAAACTCATATTAAAAAGGAACCCCACCCAGGGTCCCAGTAGAAACTCATATTCAGAAGGAACCCCCCACGTCCCGATAGAAACTCATATTGATAAGGAGCCCCCAGGATCCCGAAAGAAAATCATATTAACAAAGAAACTCACCCAGGGTCCCTACAGAAACTCATATTGATAAGGAACCCTCAAGGTCCCTTAACAACAAAAAATGTTGGGGCGAGGAGCAGTCAAGGTCCTCCCTCTTAACTTCCAGAAAAATAGGCCAGGATGAGGGAGTGGCTAATATGAGTAACTCCTCATCATGAAACGTCATTCTTTAAAAGAACAACAGTATTAACACTTTGCTTTCTTGTACAGGTAGCCTAGTTGAGCAGGCAGGGCTCAAATAGGCCAGTTGGGACCTCCTGGGAGTTTTGGCTTGGCCGATAAAGGGCAAGGTATGTTGGGAAAGACCAACCACTTATCACTACAGGATTGAGAGAATACTAGTAGGAAGGCCCAGAAGTCATTCAAGGCTACACACATTTCACACTTAGTCACAAGTGAAGTGAGCAGCCAAAAGGCTAACAGCTCACAAGAAAAGAACAGTTTATAAAATGATTTTAAAAGAGAGGGTCCTCTAAACCCCTCTCAAGAAAAATGATTTTAGAAGGGGGTCCTCAAGACCCCCCTTAAGCTTACAAAGATTTTAGAGGAGGTGGTCCTAGAGACTCCCCCTCAAGTTTACAAAGTTTGTACCAAAAGTTACCGTTTCAAAAGATATTTAGCAAATCAGATATTTTGTCTCCATTAGAAGACATATTTTCTTTTGAACTTTGGTTTGCACCAGGGGGTATCTGCCAGAGGGGACATGCAGAGCTGCCTGTAGGTAGGGATAAATAGTACACTGCAGACTTTGTCCCTCACCAACCCTCTAAGTTTTGGCACCAAAAGTGCCAACCCAACCTTAGTGCCCAAATATAAATAGGACCTCTGGGCAAGGTCATGAAAAGGAGAAAAAACTGAATACCAAAGTCACTCTGTCAAAATCACACCAGAACCTCTCTAGTATTCTCTCCCTGTTCTCTCTAAGTGCTAAGTGCCTTGTTCTTTCACTCCCCATTGACAACCATCACTCTCAGAAGCTCCTCTTGAGAAAATTACTATTATTGTTGTGGAAGTTCAGCTTCTTGTAGGGAGGGAGTTCCAGCTTGAGCTCCATTTTTACCAAAAGGAGAAGGTCTCATCAGAAACTGCTCCAGAAGATCTTGAGAACCTTACAGACAGCGTCCACTGGAGTGGGTCATGCCTCACCCTTTCTAGTTATTCATAGACCCCAGTCTCACTACCCACCTACAGTTAGAACCCAAAATATTTTGAAAATATTTAGCAAGTGAATTAAATTGCAGTAATTTAAAATGCATGAATCCTCTTCATATTTAATCTAGTGTCACACTCCCTTGAGGACCGGCTCACCCCTCAACTATTGTGCACACCTAACGCTCTTCTATATTACCCACCTAGTCACCTACCCCATAACTAGTTCTCGATAATACCCTTCCTGGCACACTACTCTAACCCGAGTATGTTTAATATACGATTTATAAGTTATTTATCACATTAACTTAATTAATCATTACTCATTTGGTGCTATAACATTCTCATGAATTATATGAAATATTTATACAATTCACATTGTGTATTTTACCCGTATATAAATATCAGCCCCATATATAAGTATCATCATATTACAACATTCTCACACATGTTGTAAATATATATTACATCCTCTCGAGTAGGCACTCACCGTATATTCTCTAAAATGCTATCATCCCCAGGTATACTCATCCACCTGGACCCCTGCACGGTTAACTCCCCAAATTAGTAAAATAACATGAACGCATTGGAGGCGTCCATAGTTTCCCCCGGAATGAGACCGAATCATACCCAAAGCTTCTCATTCTTGATTTCGAATGTTATGACCTGTGGATTATACTCACCCTTCTCCTTAAGCCAGGGGATTCACCCACATAGCGCAACCTCCCATGATATCACTATATGGGTATGCTTTTCTATTAATATTATTCACATAAATATTTATAAATTACACAAATATATATATACTACAAATCATATATACTACACAAATATATATACTGCATATATATATATATATAAAAATCCAGGCTACCCGTGCATAATTATCATAACACTAGCCTAACCGTCTCAAGTGTATACACTTACTTGATATTTAAATAATTTCCACACTTATTTATTTATTATTCAAGTTGTGTCATCCAATTAAATTACTCGGACTTGCACCTTCAGCTCGAATTCTCATCCTGTATAACTTATTCCTAAAATCCCACATATTAAGGTTAACACCTTTTTTTGGAATATTCCTTAATTTATTATATAACCCTATAATAAATTAACTCGACCAAATCCGTGCCTAAACACTCGTAGCACTAGTTCAAATTTCACCCTAGTCAATATCCTGACTCAATTGAATCAATCACGCATTAATTTACTTTATTATCTTGGCGTCTATACATGGACTCACTCACTTAGCCCAAAAATACAATATTCAAAATTTATTATCCAAATTACCTTTTATAAATTTAACACACTAATTAACTTGATTCACTTTACTGTTCCTTTTACATTATCAAAAATCATATTGAACCCTATACTGTTTGCTTCCTCACAGTTCCAAACAAACCCAAGCTAAAATGGATGCACCTACTATAAATAAATTTACCCTCAATTTAAATCTCTGCCCAAATAGTAAGAGGATATAAAGGGGATGGATTGAATACGTCGTTCAAGCGACTTGGCATGTCGTTTGAACGATAGTGGCTGTCGCTCGAACCAGGCCCTTGTCGCTCGAACGACCCTGTTTATTTTTCCTCTCTTCTTCGTTCAGTTCAGATCGTTTACCATGGGAGAGTTCCTTAAGATTTTAAACCTAGATTTTCTACTGTTACAATCTTGAATATGAGATTATTTCTACAAGTCTCAAGTATATATCTCACAATCGATTCTAACTTCCTCTCTTTACAATCATTAACAATCCACAAGTTTTATCTCAAAATCCATAAATCTAGATATCACAAATTCCCAATCCTCCATCTAATTTAATTCCTAATCCTCCATCATTAACAATATCAGGGTATAAATTTTTGGGTTCAAATAACTAATTTAGTTTTCCCAACAGTCTATATGAAATAATAATCAATCCCAATCCAAACCTTATCCATATTATTCCACAAATTGAAAACCCAACCCAACCCAAAAATCAGTTGGTTATCTCCCCTACTATGATATGAATTTGAATTTGCAATTAATTTAAAAGTATCTTTAACCACTTGCCTTAGGGTTCGTAGAGTTTGGATATTTTGTTGTAGATGAAGATTTAAAGAAGATCCCACACACCTGTTCTTGATTTTGGCTCCCATGGCTTCTCCCACTTGCACCCACTTTCTATCTCTAAAAAAGGTTTTCTAAAACGTTTTATGGCTGCCTCACCCTTTCACATTTAGGGTTTAATAACTCAATCCCGTTTTTAGGCTTGCGGGCTTTATAAAAAGGTCCCAATCACTCTCATGTGGGCTCAGATATGCCTAAAAATACCAGAGACCCATTTACTACCCCTCGGTACACTTTTCCAACTTTTTCGACCCATCCAGACTCAACCGCGCACTTAGAATTGCCATCCGAATTTATTTATAACATTCCCCAATTTGATCTCAAAAAATGCTACACAAAATACTCTGGATAATTAATTCTCAATTCGCCAAATTAAATAGATCCTCAAATTTAAAAATTCTCCAAATCATGAATTTAATTTCCCCCAATAAAATAAATTATTATTTTTCTCTCCCAAATATAATTAAATTAAAGGTCCTTGAATTTATGGGGTGTTACATACTTCCCCCCTTACAATGGAATTTATCCTCGAAATTCAGGCAAGCCTAGTACCCCCAAGCCTCAATTATCTCCCAAATAACTTACCCTTCCTAATCACTTACCCTTAAGATTGCTACTCATATTTCTTAAGAGAATATAGTTGACCAGAGAGCCCATACACGTTGTACCCATGCTTAACCGTATAAATAATCCCCGACTTTACCAGCCTTAAACTGTATTGTAACTTTGATCTCACAGTTATAACACTCCAAATTCCCTTCTCTTGGAATAAAAGTATACACCTCCACTCTTGTGCTACAAAAGACAACATATAATACTGTGCTCTTATTTTCACTAGTTTCCTTGTGCAAAAATAAATCCCAAGCTATATCTCTCCGCTCAACAATGACTTTACCCAACCTGAATCACATTAGTAAGGTCCCTACTCCCCGGGAATTCAATTAACAATATTAACATATTTTATGTAACACATCAAAATCATATACACTCGTATGTATACGCTAGACCCTACCTCCAGTTAGACCTATCAAAGAAAATTCATACCCTGGTACCGCGAATACCCAATATTACTATAACTATCTACTACAGCCCCAAAATATAGCTAACCAGTTGAAACTTGGAAAAATTATCCCCCCTACTTCCATATTCTCTAAAGTAGTAATTTCTTATGTAATGCAACCATCCTCTTAGTGTACCTCCCACTCTCTCATGGTTAACGCCAAATAATCCCTCTACCCCACGGCACTTATGTATAAAATATTACTATCACAACCCACGCACCCACTAGATTCATCTCACTCGCGAATCCTAGTGAATGAAAATTTAGGTTGTGACGTACCTAATGTCACTCCTAACATATCCATGATCAACGTTTCACACTTAGAGGGACAACTTATTCCCTTTTTTCCAGAATATACCCAGAATCACTCCCCTTGGTTTTCTCCCAAAACTGCTAAATATCTGACAAGGAGAGACTCTGGGTCCTCCCAGGGTGCCCGTACACCCTATTTTCTTTGCATATTTTCACAATCCTCAGATCATCACATACGTAACATACTTATCTCAAGTTTGTCCCTTGCATTCTCGGAGTGGCTATATCCGTTGGGTATTTTTGATGATCTTACCACTTACTATTCAATTATTCACAATATTTCCCCACCAATCAACTTGTGGTGTAAATCTTCCCAGTGCTTCTTTCGCAACATTTCTCAGATCCACTGGCCTTATTTCTTAATGGCTATCTGCTCAACGTATTTTCTCCACACGTTCACTGATTATCATTCAATTAGATGACCGTGCATCCAATACTGTCTTCACGCTTTTGATATTTATTAAGGCTTATGCGTATAACATCTCATAGTAAAGCCCAAAAACACTTATCCCAATTCACTTATCCCTCAGCATTATCGGTCTTCAATTTTTTGAGAACCCAAAGCATACACCCGGGACATTCAACCTCTGTCCCTATACTCACACATTTAATCATGGACTCTCGCATCTCTAAAGGAGTAACATATTACTTCGCTCTCACTATCACTAAGCCCTTAGCATTAAATATTAATAATAAGCCAAATCTCTCTACTCCATTGTAACTCGATATACCCTAAATCCCATCAGTAAGAGTCCTTATGCACCGGGATTCAATATAACAAGACTACTGTACTATCTGAAGTCTACTTCACAAAAATATCATGGTGAGGTCAACCTTCTTTCAGGTGGGACATCACAAAAATATATATATATCCTGCCCTGGAACAACAAACATGATAGCCTTGCTATAATCTCCCACCACTGCGAACCCATATGTACCCAAGATAAAACCATACCTCGAATATTACCTTACAAACAAGATAATCCTCAAAAAAATTATATACCATCTTAGTGTACCCACCCTTTCTCTTACAGGTGGAACTAAAGGGTGCCCCGCTGCTCTGTGGTAAATATACACATACTTGTGATATTGACGATACCCACACTAAATCCATTTCTCACGTGATTCTAGTACTAATACATTACTGTGACCCGCGCGCATCACACAAAAGAGACCCCAATAATCTTGGAATAAAAATTCGTGGTTTTAATTACCCATGATACTGGAGGCTCAAACGGTTACTGGACATAACACCCTCATCCTAACCAAACTAAAAACTTCTCTAACTATTGCCCCTGGTAGGCATCTAACTCCTGTCCCCTGACTCGCTGTGAATAAGATCCACCCACGTGTTTCTATCTTTTACGCATAAGACACCTTTCTATGTCATTCCCTTTTCCCCTTTCTCTGGCCCCACCGTCCATGTCAGGGTTGTCCTTTTTGTATACCTAGTAGTCTTGACCCTGATTGTTACCCCTAATGTCCCTTTGGACACACTGGATCCATGGGACTTATTAATGGCATTAACATCCTTGATAGAAACCACCATCACTTAGAAGGAATTATATTGTTCCCGATCATTAATTTGGGTCCTGTACTAGGTATCCCTTCACTTGGTGCCTCACTAGCACTTGAAAAATTGGTCCACTCTTCTGATAGATTCTCTAAATCCACTATATCCCTTCTCACAAGAGCATTAATACGAATTGTAAATGTACAACCATGATGACAAAAACACCAGTCATCCTAGTCGAATCTCCTATCCGCACTTGTATTTTCTACCCACGGGTCTATTATTAACTTATAAACCCTATTTGATTCTTTGTATTCCTCTCATCGGTTACGAAGTTAGAAAATTCTGTCAACTTCCTTCATATCTGTCCACTCTCCATCCTTTTTAGAAAATTATTGAAATTTCCCATGCCAGTCTATTTAACCTCTAGTTAGAGGATTCGTAATAATCCAGACCCAAAATTCTTTGTTATTCATGGTATCTACCAGTGGCAATGGTGACTGACTCCCATTACCCTACACTCCTCCTTATAGCAAACATCTCTGCTCATAATTTTGACTTGAGTTTCACTACACTCCCCCCACATGTGACCCCAATTAGATGTTCTCCAGCCATTCGTAAATCACCCTTCCTCACCTTTCGCACCTTCCTCGAATTATAGCAGATTGTTCTTATAAAATAAATACCTTATTCGACTCTTACCCCTTGTTGTCTACACTTGGGGTTTTAGCTTGCACCATCGTCCTTTTCGACTGTTCTTGGGGAAGCTACTACGCCCCAGTGGTTACTCCAAATTTAATTTTTTGAACAATATGGTGACTCCAACCATGTTACTATTCCGAGAACACTCCATGGCTTCTGTTGAGTCCTCTATCCTGCAATCCTTCTAATGTCCTACACTTCTTGTTCTATAATGTTCGATCTTCCACACTCGACCGAAACCATATGAAGCACATCAACTATACATTATAGTTGGAGAACGTAAACGACCCTAGTTTTTTTTCCTCTCTCATCTTCATTTAGTTCAGATCGTCACCATGGGAGAGTTACTTAAGCTTTTAAACCCATATTTTCTACTATTATAATCTTTAATATGAGATGATTTCTACGAGTCTTGGGTATACATATCCCCAATCGATTTTAACCACTTAAACTAGATTTCCTCTCTTTACAATCATTAACAATCCATAACTTTTATCTCAAAATCCATAAATCTAGACATCACAGATTCCCAGTCCTCCATCTAATTTGATTCCCAATACTCCATCATTAACAATATCAGGGTATAAATTTTTGGTTTCAAATCACTAATTTAATTTTCCCAACAGTATATATGAAATAATTATCAATCCCCGTCCAAACCTTATCCGTATTATTCCACAAATTAAAGACTCAACCCAACTCAAAAATTATTTTTTTATCACACCCACTATGATATGAATTTAGTTCTGTAAATAATTTAAAAGCAAGTTTAACCACTTGCCTTTGGGTTCGTAGCGCCTGAATCCGTTGTTATAGATGATGATTTGAAGAAAAGCCCACACACTTGTTCTTGATTTTGGCTCCCATAGCTTCTCCAACTTGCACCCACTTTATCTATCTAAAAAGGGTTTTCTAAAATGTGTTATGGCTTCCCCACCTTCTCACTTTTAGGGTTGAATAACTCAATCCCGTTTTTAGGCTTGGAGGCTTTATAAAAAGGGCCCAAACACTCTTATATGGGCTCAAATATGTCTAAAAATACCACTAGACCCATTTACTACCCTTGTGTACACTTTTCCAACTATTTCGACCCATCCGGACTCAACCGTGAACTCAGAATTGTCATCCGAATTAATTTATAATATTCCCCAATTTGACCTCAAAAAATGCAAAACAAAATACTTCGAATAATTAATTCTCAATTCACCAAATTAAATAGATCCTCAAATTTAAAAATTCTCCAAATCATGAATTTAATTTCTCCCAGTAAAATAAATTCTTTTTTTCTCCCAAATATAATTAAATTAAATGTCCTTGAATCTACGGGGTGTTACACAAATTTACATGAGATATTTTCTCATTGGTAGTTTTGATAGGTTCAGTTTGGGTCAGACATGATAGCATTCTACTTTTGCTAATACTACAAATGAAATCAAATATAGTTATGCTATTTGGGTATATATGGAAGATAAACCTGGTGGAATCGGTCAATCGATACTCAAGGATATGGGTGTTGATGGATATATTTATGCGCGTCATGCTTTTGCAATTTTTTCTATCAGGACTAGTTCAATAACTGACAAGGAATTTGCAATTGACATGTTGATGGTGTGGATTTTTTAAAATGAATAGGATTTTTGGAAAGAATCCTTCCATCTTTTTGGAGTCACCGCTCATAATTCCATGTATTATTTTCGTATTGATAGGTTTATGTCTATTTGTAAAATACATAACAACTCTAAGATGAGTTTCTCAAAGGATGAGCATTTGCATTTGTAATGTACTGAATGAAAAATTTATGTAATACTACAAAGGAGAGACTTTTATTAGTTTTAATATGTAAATATAAATGAAAATATGTTTTGTGTTTTTGAATTATCATATTTTAATATTTATTTTCAATTAATTTATTTTATTTTCAATTTTTAGTTTATTTTCAATTCCATCTCATGAAAATTGTTACGAATATATTCCTCGCTAGAGGGTTCAAGATAATATGATCTTTCATGTTATATCTATATTAAAAATAAGAGATAATGTTTATTTCACAATGAGAAGTAACGAGTATTTTGCAATGCGTTATACTCATTTCATATTATGAAATACCTTATTTCTTAATGTTGAATCACTAGTTTGTAGTGAAAAATCATGATTTAGCAATGTGGAATACCTTATTAGTCACTAGTACATGACCATTTTACATTGAAAAATATCTATTTCAAAATGCAAAAAACATACCTCACAATGAAATGATTAGATCGCAATGAAAACTTACATTTTTGTAACTTGAAATATGTATTTCTAAATCAAATGTGTAATCAATTTAATTCCCTCTAGAAAGCACTACTGCCAGAAAAGGAAAGAAATACATTAATGCACAAATTTCAGAACTAACTATTCAATATAAATGAAACATTAATTATTTTCTTTCATATCACTAAATATCTTGCATTTTTTATGCTAAATATTATTCTTATGTCCATGTGTTTGGTCTATCATTTAATAACATATGAACTATTATACAACTAAATTGATCCATAAAATCCGTATCCAATTAAGCTTTAAGTGCCCCTCATGTAATTAACTTCTCCATTACATAGCAAACGAAAACTCTGAAATCCACACTGCAGAACAAATAAAACGAATAATGCAAGTATTAAAACTACACTATGATAATATCTTAATAAATATAGTTATTTTTAGTAGTTGATCATTACTTCCCTAAGGGCTTCTTGTCGCATTTTCAATTGAGCAATTGAACTCATGTGTTTTAATTACGTTTGGACAAGAAATTGATTTAGATATTTTATCAGTGATTGATTGTCTGTTAATTGATTTCTAACAATCATTGTATGAATGAATTTGACAGAATAAACATATGATTAAATTAAATTTACAAATTGTAATATCAAATAATTTATTTTTAATTATGCTTACCACTTCAGTTGTGTCAATAAAGTAGACGTATTTGAATTTCCCTTTCAGACTAAGGGAGTTGAATAGAGACCATGATCCCTCCCATATGCTATTGAAATCTAATGTCCAATGATGTGTTTTCCATTTCTTAGAATCTTACTTATGGTGAATTAGGAGTAGGACGTAACAAAAGTCTACATATTTTTCATCAAAAATCTTGTTCACTATATCTATACAACTAATTAAATTCATTAGTAGTAATCCTAGCAATCATTACAAAAGTAATTATTATCTTAGAATGTAATACAAACATATAAAATTCAAACACTTTAATTACATAGTGAAAATGAATATTATTAGTTGAAATAGTGAACTCATTATGTAATATATCTCTGCTTCATATTGGCCTGGTGGTGTTTCTCAATTTTTTCCCGCATTATATCTGATACTCTGAACAACTTATCCCCAAAAGCATCAACTACCTGTATTAATATTAGTACATAAAACCAATTAAAATTACAGTACTAAAAAAAATTCAAGTGTAAAATCTCAATGATATTTGTTAATGCGAAAACACACAATAAAAATCATTTTGATTTCATATTATTATTTATCATCACGAATTCAGGTTCAACCTCAGATTCAGCTTCAACACGTGTTGATTTATTCTTCTTCAACAACATTATTCATATTATATTATTTTAATTGCTATGCAAAATTACACTCCGAAATGGAACTACGAATTGACACTGCAAAATCACAATGAACCATTTCAATGTTAAATTTAAACTAGAAAATTTTGCTGGAATTTATCGATAATTATTTTGTAAGAGGGTACTTTAGATTATAAATGGAGGCATAACCCCTTTGAAGTATGGTGATGATAAGTTGATTAGCTAAAACCTTGGATTATTGATAGAATATGCCAACACAAGCCTAATGAAGATGAAGCTTAGTTTAAACTCACAAAACTCTCGTTCCTAACTCAGAAGATAGTAATGAACTTAGAAGTAACTTAGCTAGAGGGAGAGAGAAGTAAGCACCCAAGATACACCTTGGTAGGCAGGTATAAACACACCCAACACCCTCAAGAATCTCTGCCAAGTATTAAAAGCTTCATAATAAATAACAATGGTGAGTGGGTAAACCCTCTGGTTTTTGCAATAACTCTCTCTAATGTGTATTATATCTAGAAATAACTCATAAACTCTCAAAAGATCATCCTCTCCTCAGAGGTGGTTGGGGTCCTTAAATAGCCTCCCACACCACCCCCGAGGTGACTCCGCCATTAATGCATGTGAAAGACATCCCTCATACTTTATGTCACAAACATTAAATACCTGATGCCCTAGTTGTCTCCACATCATAAACATTAAATGTCAATACATGACTTTCGCCTAACCAATGTGTGTCAAGGGGCTGTTGTCGCAGAGGTGGCTCACTAACTGCCTGACAACCCTAAATACCACGGTGGTTTACTGGAGTGCAGATCTGACATTGTTTAGCTGGCTAGTGAGATCAGCTACAGTAGATGTGACATTAAGCAGAGGGATGTTTGGTTCACAACTTAACGCCCGATGGAACTCCAAGTTTATCCGCCCGAGGTTCCACGGTCAGGGTCCTTCGGTGTTTTACCAGGAGTATCTAAGATGGTCAGGACAAGCCCCAACGGTGCCTCACTTCTCAATCCTCCAAATCAGGTCCCTCTAAAGTTCCCATGGCGAGGTCATTCGATAGACCATGAAAGCTCTCCCAGGCCCTGCCAAGCCTGGTCTCTCGCGAGTACTGTTTGACCTCATACTTCAAAATCATTATTATTATCGTTACATCATTATAACCGTTATAACTTACAGTCAATATAAACAGAAATACAATATGACTAGTACAACAAGCTAAAGTATGAGTTACCACGCTAAATTGCCTCACTGAGTTGCCACGCTTGAGCTACCTCAGTTGCGTAATCTCAAACACTGTTTCTAATTAGGGAATTATCCCTAATCTCCGGATTACCTTCAAGCCCCCTCTACACATTTATAGTAAAAAGTGATGGATGGGGGATAAATTATACTTACTTTTTCTAGTCGAATGAGGATAATTCGACCTTTACAGTTCTCGAATCCGTTTTAAATACATTCTAGAGATCACTTCAGAAACCTAGGTTATTCTGATGGAGATGTCGCTTTTATGATAAAAAATTTTCTCACATAACTAGAACTAAAAATTAGAAATCATATTTGTAAAATTAATATTTCAAACAATTAACTTTACAAATTTAACAAATGCACATAATTTCATACCATCAATGAAGGCGATAATCCTTTGACTCTTCTAGGGTGTTGATGCTTAGATGTAACTGATTCCACTATAAAATTACTCATATCCTTAAGCCATTTTTATATTTTAATTTAACCAAGGTCCCTTATGTATCCAACCAAATTCCATCCAAATGTTTTTCTTAATGTTGCAAATAAGCCACTTGTTATCAGGTAAGTGGAATAACCTGGAAAATCCTCAATGTTATCTTTTATTGTTGAATTTATTATTTCTTCAATCTTCTTATTAAGGTATAGTTGTATTACACTTTGCTCATTAACAAAACATATCTTCACAAACTCATTATCATTTGGCTTTGATTGATATCTGCAATCTGCCAGACTCTCTTTTCCACAATCAATCCCAAATAATTTTTTCATGTGATGACTTTTAAATTTTAGAGTAGTTACACCAATCACGAACCCTTTTTCTTATAATTATACGTCTGGATTAACTGATATATATCTTCATCATACTTCTTCATTGATGAAACAGTTTCTTTTCCCTCATATATATCTTAAAAAATTTGATGGAATAATGTTTGTTGGAGAGTAGCTTTATGTTCATTGGTAAGATTCAACTTGCTCATCACCGTTATTATTCCGAACGTTATACATGACTACTGAAGAAGGTAGTCATTCTTACGGATATTCACCATTACTATTTCTTCCTTGCTTTCATCCTTTAGAAAGAACTCAACTAGTGATTATGTATATAAGGAAGTATTATGTCTTCTTATTTGATAAATAAGAGACCTCATCTTTTTCATTACATAGGCCTTTTCACTCATAAAACAAAGACCTAAATGATCACACTTTATGAAACCCAATCTTTTTTATTAAAATTTATCTAAAATATAAAAAAATTCACTAAAAATAGATTTTTAAAGGGAAACTTTAGATCGAGGCTAACTTAATTGCTTGACCAAAGGATGTAGAGAAAAGAGACCTGAGGTAGACTCGCATGACTAGCTGAGATTGAGTCAATTAAGCCCCGGCTCAAATTCATTGAGTTAAAGCTTGGATGAACTTATTAGTTATCTAGAAAGAAATCACATGATCGCTGGGTAAGGCTAGACTTGGATCCTAACACTAATAAAACAGAAGGATAGAACTAATGTCAGACATAGCATTGAATATTGATACTTAGCATCATATGAACATGATAAATAGGGTAATAATAAATGTATCTAAAACTTACATTTCAATGTCTAAACAGAACAACTCGCTATTTGTATTAAAATAGTATTACTAAGTTTTCAAGGTATATCAGTAGAGATTTTTTTTCTTTCTAGAGCACTTTGATTTTTGAAACTACAATACACGTGAAGGGGATAAAGGTTTTCTTACGGCAATCATTTATAGTGGGTCTATCGTTTTGAGTTATTGGATTATAAGTCACATGTTGTGCACATTTCAAGGGTATTTTATTAAGGTTATTGTTGATACAAAAATTATCCTGCTACATGGACCATTCATGTATGAACACATGTTATCCATCTGGGCATTAATCCAATTCAGCAAGGGCGATTCACCAACCAACTGAAGGAATGCCGACCAACACCAGGAAGACCGACCAACAATGACAGAAAATTGTCAATAGTTGTTTACATTATTAACATTGTACATATGTAAATGCCTATGTCATAAAGGCATTCCATCCTTAAATATTCTGACTCTTGTACACCCTCAAAGGGATATAAATACATTGTAAACCCTACATCCAAAAGACAGGAAAAATGAGATAAGAGGAAATTGAACAAGCCCAAGGCAATACAAAATAGTGGATGTAGGCTTTTATCCTAGCCGAACAACTTTAAAATTCTTTATCTCTTTTATTCGTTTTTATTTGTGATCAATTAATTAGGTCACTCTAATTTTTTACATCAACAGATTGGCATTGTCTGTGGGAATGTAGTTCTAATCGTTCTCATTGATTCAAATACATAAATGGATGATATTATTGAATCAAGTCTTAGGAATGATGGCATTTCGCTAGTCCTTTCTGCCCCACTAGCGTCGAATGAATTAATTAAAATTCTGGCCAGTCTGGCTAGAGTCTATACACGACACTAATAGGCAACTTGCGCAAACTCTTCAAGAAGGAGCACCTACTCTGTCTTCCCATGGAAATATGCCACCACCACCACCAAGATGTGGCAGGCGAAGTCAGTCAAGAACTAGAGGGGATACATCTTATCGCCCAAGGTCAAATTCCCTATCAAGGGCGTTAGAATCCTTCAATCACAATCCTACTCTCTAGAGAGGCTAAGCACGTTAGAAAGGCTAAGTCGAGCATCTCCATTTGATCGTTTGGGACCCAGGGGGAACAACAATGTTCCTAGGGCAATGTCAGGAAAACACTCGATGACCAACTGATCGAAGGGAAGGCTCTGCCTAGTCGAGATCAGATGCCCAACGTGCTGCTTGGGCCGAGCAACAATCCCAAGAGGAGAGTTCATCAAATAACAAAACAACAACGCATAGGTCTGAAGCTCGTAACAATGCTTGTAAAGGTTCTATCAAGAGATTGGAGGACATGCTATGAGAGATGGCTAAGGCCCCACACACTAAAAAGAAACTTTATTAAAGGATTTCCCTTCGTACAAGCAATTGTAGATTTCCCCACTCCAGCAAATTTCAAAGATCCAGTGGTTACACCTAAATACGATAGGAAAACTGACCCAGTTCTCCATATAGAACAATACCAAGCAACCATCGATATTTATGCAGTTCCCGACAAAATGAGGTTCTGGAACAATTACTGGATCTGCCATAATTTGGTATAATAGCCTTCCTCGAGGATAGATTTACATCTTCAACTAGTTGTTAGAGCTATTTATTAGCAAATTTTGTTTTAGAGCCAAGCCTGTAAAAAGGGTATCACATTTTTGTAATACCCCGTAGTTTTGAGGGCTTTATTTATGAATATGGTATATAATTTCAATAATATTATTATTTTATTAATCGGGATATTGATATTATATTTATTTTTATTTAAAAGGAACCAAATATTTAAATTCAAATTTAATTGACTTTTGGACATTTTGTAATGGTTTAAATATGTAAAGTTGATAATTTTGAATTAAAGGGCAATATGGTAATATGCATTAGCTTAGGCTCCAAGCTAGGGTTTCAGAGAGGGGTTATATAAGGAATATTATGGGTGATTATAAGGAAAGGGATATGAAAAAGAGAGGCCAAAAATGAAATCCAAAGAGGCAAAAACGAGTGGAATGAGAAGAGCCAATTTGGAATGTTTAGATCTTCTTATTGAGTGCATTCGAATGAGAGTTGAGAAAAACTCAAAACACATACCTGACTCAATTTTTCGTGTAGAATCCAAATCTGAAGTCGGATTGGTGATTGGAATAATTCTTGGATCTGATTTTTCTAGATTTTTAAACTATTTGGGGTTATCTCGTGTTGGGGCTAGAACATAATTTGATTGTTTTCGCGAGAGGAACGTGATGGTGTGATCAGATTTTGAGGCTGAATTTATGCTATAATTTTAAGATATGGGGTTTTACACAATATGCTCCTTTAAATCTCTCGAGAGTTTATTCCGTTGATTTCATGTTTAATTGAACTCATATTTGAATTGTTAAATTCTTTCAAATCTGGAAAAATAATTGTTGAATTATTTTGATTCATATGGCATCATAATATTGTTGTTGAGAATGTTGTCATGAGATTTTAATATGGCATGGAGGTTAAGCACCCGCCAAAATTCTTGCTTCCCGGGCTATGTCTTGATAAAGCATATACAGATGGGGTGAGTCATGGTGACCCGGTTAATGTGTTGTTGAGAAATTTATTGATAAATGCTTTGAGATTTGCATTTGTTTGAATATTCGTACTTGTGTTGTTACGCATTATTCATCGTTAATATATTTGTTGAGCATCTTTCTTATCGTATTGTGTACTTCCCCATATTTTCTTTTAGTGACAGGTTAGCGCAGATTTGGACGCTTTGAATTTGATTTGGAGAATGATATTTAGCGTGGATTATTATTTGGGAAGATTATTCGAGAATACAAGTTGATAATATTTGTATTTATTTTTTATGTATAGAGCATTTTATTTCGAGATAGATAGTTTTATTATTTCGAGAGATTTGGTTGTATTTAATTCAAAAAAAATTGAGTAGATTCTTTTATTATATTGTGGGTTTTAGATGCTCTATACCTTTTTATTTGTGAATTTGGTTAGTTTTATCGATAGTAGCGCTTCGTTCGCTCTCCCCGGGAAGGCGGGGTGTTACAGATGGTATCAAAGCTTAGGTATAAAACAACCCTTGGGTCCTGGGTATTGGGTCTAGCATGCGGGTTAGATATATTTTTTTTGGAGATAGAAAATTTATTTGAGGACTTTAGTATGTGATTTTGGGAAATAGAATCGAGTAGCATTTTATTTTGAGTGTTGCGTTTCATCGAATTTCGAGGACGAAATTCCTTTTCAAGGGAGGAAGTATGTAATACCCCGTAGTTTTGAGGGCTTTATTTATGAATATGGTATATAATTTTAATAATAATATTATTTTATTAATCGGGATATTGATATTATATTTATTTTTATTTAAAATGAATCGAATATTTAAATTTAAATTTAATTGACTTTTGGACATTTTGTAATGGTTTAAATATGTAAAGTTGATAATTTTGAATTAGAGGGAAATATGGTAATATGCATTAGCTTAGGCTCCAATCTAGGGTTTGAGAGAGGGGTTATATAAGGAATATTATGGGTGATTATAAGGAAAGGGAGATGAAAAAGAGAGGCCAAAAACGACATCCAAAGAGGAAAAAACGAGTGGAATGAGAAGAGCCAATTTGGAATGTTTATATCTTCTTTTTTAGTGCATTGGAATGAGATTTGAGAAAAACTCAAAACACATACCTGACTCAATTTTTCGTGTAGAATCCAAATCTGAAGTCGTATTGGCGATTGGAATAATTCTCGGATTTGATTTTTCGAGGCTTTTAAAATAGGACTATGATAACTAGGACTTTTGCGTGTATGTCGTTGTTTTTTAAAGCCAGGTTAGTCAAAATCCTCAAATACCTACCAAATATAACAACTCAAGTGTAGAGGTAAGTAAGGGTATCAATCCACTTCCTAGGGAGTAAGCTAGAGACAAATTCAATTGTAATGCACTTTTTATTTCCTTTTTGTGCTTTTTCACTTTTCTAATTTTTTTTAGCTTTTTCAATATTAAAACAATGGGGTGAGGTGAGGTCTAAACTAAATTAAACTAAATGTGATATGAAAATAACTAACTAGAAAGTTACTAAAATGAATAATAAAGTCTAAACTAAAATAAAAGATAAAGTGAGGTAAATAATGGTGAGAACAATCAAGGAATGGGATTACACCACAAATTTTAGATATTCTAATTAATTAATTTAATTATTTTAATTCTCCCAAATTAATATCAAAATTACAAACCAACTCTCGTTGCAAGTGTAATTATAATATTAATCTTTTAGAAAATTAAGTTTAACACCCCACAACTCTAGAAAAATAGATATACACTCCTTTCAATTAATCACCCGCTAGGATCGATCAATTAGAATTTATGTCATTCTTATAAAATAAATTTAGAGTTGAAATTCAAGTGATAATACCCCACTTAAGAAACCCCTATCTCTAGTTCGAATCTAAAATGGGTATTATCACTAGAATTTCGATTTTCTCTCGAAAATCATTTACCCTCTCTCGAGGCGTAAATCTAAGGGTGAGGGATCAAAATTAACATTCAAAGGGACTTTTCAAGTAATTAAAAACTAATAAAAATAAAATAACATCAAATAAGGGTTTCACCCCACCCCTTGAAAGGGGTTTTAGCCTAACATGATATGAAATATGACAACTTAATAATGAAAGGCATAAGATAAATGTGAAGAGAAGAAAACAATCAAACCCCAATCTCTTGAAGTGAAATTGAACTTCTATTCCTTGAGTTGAAATTCACATCCCTTAATTTGAATGATTCAAACACAATTACATGAAGAATCTCACTCAATTTAATCCTCACAACAATTTATTTTCTCCTCACTATCTAAAAATAATAAAATAAAAATTCTAATTTAAAACTACACTAAAATGGTATTTTCTCTCTCTACAAATTCCTATCTAAAAGCTCTAGATATTTGATTTGGGGTCTTCTTCTTCAATTTATAGTAGGCATGGAGCATGGGGGTAAAAATGGGAATTGGCTATGGTGAACATGTGGGAAAGGTGAGAGCACATATGCATGGAGGTGTGAGGATATTTGGAAAAAATCTGATTTGGGTGCACATGGGGGTAATTTGGGAAAAAAATGGATAAAGGTTAGTTGGGGGCGAGGGTGTAGAGGAGTTGAGTGTGGGTGAGGTGGTGTTAGGTGTAGGATAAGTGTGTGTGTGTGTGTCATTTGGACCCTTAATAAAAACTAAGACCTAAAATAAAATTAAAACTAAAAAATCAAATCTAACTAAAAATAAAAAAAACTAAAAACAATAAAAATAAAAGTAAAAAAAACTAAAAAAATAAAATCCTAAGCTATATAAAAAAAGTAAAATAAAATAAAATAAAAGAAATATAAAATTAAATGAAAACTAAAGTCCTAAAAAAAATATAAAATGTAATAAAATGAACTCCTAAAACTAATCCTAATCAAATAAAACTAAACTAAAAGCTAATAGAATAAAAATAAAAAAATAAAATAAAATAAAATATAAAAATAAAAAATAAACCTAAAAATTCTAAAATAATCCTAAAATAAATTCTAGAAATTCTAAATAAATCTAAAATAAATTCTAAAAATAAAAATGACTCGAACTAAAAATCTAAAAATAATAAAATAAAATAAAAAGCAAACAAACGAACACACACAGGGCTTGGGTGACAGTTTGGGCTAGGATAGGGTAGGCTAAGGTTATAGGATTGGGAAATTGACTCCATAAAATGCACAATTGCCTTGAAATATGCGTTTGAACATCGCAACGTGCATTCGGCCGACAAAATAAACAATTAAGCACATAATACCCATATTGTCGAGAATTAGGAACAAAAGTACATCTATTCGGGGTATAAATTGTACAGTTTTGGGTGCTTATCACACCACCCCAAACAGAGCGTTGCTAGTCCTCGCGCAATAAGATAGTGAGAAAGAGAAAGATAAGTAACCAAAAGTGTACCACTTTTGCGGGCACTTGCGATTGCACTTAGCATGTGCAACAAGCCTTTAAACCTATAGGTTGCCCTACAGGACGAGTTATGTCTCGTGAGGGTTTGCAGGGAATATACCCACAAAATTCTTTATTTGCAAAATGGCAGTCAATCACTTATTAGACATAGAATAATCGCACAATCCATCATATGAGAAATGATTTGAGAAATACAAGCTATAATGTGTAAAAAGTTTAAGCTAAGTAAATACTTAAGGCACATCCTTCCTAGAACTCAACGTGTGTAGTGTGAATCAGTCAAAACGGGTCGAGTATCACAAGAGTAATTCCTAGATTGCCTCTTCGGAATCAACACTTCAACTTCAAATCTCACGGATATACCTCTCTCAAACGAACTCTCGAGATTAGGGTAGTGTATCGCTCTTGTGTGTGAGGAGGTGAGTAAATGTAAGCAAGTTCAAACGTCTCACACACGTATAAGAAAGAATGAACAATTTGAAAGAAAATGATCTCATGAAAGAATGTAATCACTATAGTGAGAACGTCGAGTTATTCACCACGTTGACTTTCATTTGCCCAAACACCTAAGGGGAATATATGGATGTATATGGGTGAGGGGGAAATGAAATGAGGTAGGATGGGATGAGATGAGGGATAATATGGATGGTGATAGTGAAATAGGATGGGGTGATGATATGATGGATGGTGGCGGTGGGTGAGGATATATTGGTGATATGAATGATGATATATGAATGGATATGATAGAAGAGTGTTCTATATTTGAAGAACAAAATGTCTTTATTACATAAAAATTAACTACAAACTCTCTTTCTTTTCTTTTCTCTCTTTTTTTTTTCTTTTTTTTTAATTTGCTATTTTTGTTATTTTATTTTCTTTTTCTATATTTTCTATTTTCTCTATTTTTTTCTTTGTTTTTCTCTCATTTTTCAAACCAACAATGAAGACATTTACATTTGAAATCACACTCTTTTTTCTTAAAATGATGATGGTATATGAATGAGGTGCGATATGTATATGGATGGTGAGGGGAATAGATGTGAATATGGAATAATATGGGAATGTAATGGGTATATGATATGGGGAAAAGTGGTAGGTGTATGGATGAAAATCTAGCATTCGGGACAAATTTCAAGGTACGCATTTCTTACAACTCGAAAAAATGTCATTCTCAGTGATCAAGCCAAAATTTTATGAAAGATAATGAGATCATACAACAATTAAAGTGCGGACCCAAACGAAGTTGAATCAACTTGTGACTCGGAGATTGCGTAAAACACTCTAAAAGGGTGGAAGGCACAAATCTCACCGGCTAAAGTCTCTACTAGTGATCCTTAAGGTTCTCTTTAGAATTGTAGTACTCCTCAACTCTAAACGTAATGACGTGATCAGTGCGCAAATTTTATTGAGTCTAAAAATTCATGGTGCAACATGCCTTGTTATGTATTACATAAGCTATTTAGAAAAAATATTCTCTAGCTTGATTCCTAGACTTTTGAAAGATGGATGATTGAAAATTCACATCAATGAGTGAGATGAAAGAAACTGCACAAAATTTTAAAAATCAGGTTTAAAACTCGCATTTTTTTAAAAGAGGCACGATTTTGATAAAATTCCCCACCCCCAAACAAAAAGGAACATCGTCCTCGATGTTAAGTAAAATGATTTTTCAAATTGAGAGCATAAGGTAGGAAAGAGATTATCAGAATGAACCGCTAATGAAGTGGACATGTGAAGCCAAGAATAAACCTGAATAAATTATAAGAGAAAAAATGTGTACAAGTGTATAACATGGTAAAGCATAGGGTGATGTGAAACACCACCCCCAAACAGGATAATACTAGTACAAGAAATGCGGGCTGCCTCCCGATAGCGCTAAGTTTAATGTCTTTAGCCATACTGATGAAATCTCACCCTAAAGATAAGATCTATGAAAGTGCGGGGTGGCAGAAAAATTGGGTGATGAGAATCACCCCCAAACAAAACTGAAGCATCAGCCTTGTTGGAAACATGCTAAAAGGGTCAATGCACTTTTATAGCAAAATGCATCACGCGATGCAAAGCATCGGTGGACCAAGGGCGGGTGGGAAAAAGGGCTAAGGTGAGGGTGGAAAGGTATCGCTCACGAGCCTTGTTGAGCTTAAAGGTGAGGGCAACTAGGGCCCTATAAGCATGGTGCTCAAGTTGAATGGGAAGGCAAAATGGTTTGGTAAGTGGAATATGATGGGGCTCATAAAAATCACACGACCGTTCTATGAATGGACGATGGTAATGGTCGCACCGTGACACGCCAGGGAGCTGTTGAGAAAAATTAATACCACAAGAGAGTGGTGTGCATGGAGTAACAAGCTCGGTGTCACGGAAGTGGAGAGTATCACCATAACTCTCATGGAAAGTGGGGGATGGTTTTAGGTGAGGATATAAATATGTAGATGGAAACTTGAAATGTGCAAAATCAAGATCCAAACCAGGTGGTGGGGTAGAAAGGATAATGGGATACACACACTCATTGGGAGGAGTAAACGAATACTCACAAGGGAGGGTGGTTTCTAAAGATTGAGTGGGCAACTCCTCCACAAGATTAGCATCGGTAAATGGGGTGGGTGGTTCAAACGAGGCACCAAAATCGGAGATAGAGGAATCACTAAAAATATCGGGCTCAACGGGAGCCATGCATGGTGGGACATCATCCATATTCGGATAGTTAGGAATTATCATGGATTCTATCTCGAGAAAATGGTGAACACTCGTAGCCGGAGCTAACCTAGGATAAAGTGGTTCCTCAGGAACACAAGGGTGAAGCTCGATAGGTGTAGACTCAGGCATTGTTTTAGATATGATGGAAGTGTGAATGGGAACCTCAAAGTGGGGTTCATGAGGATATGGTGGGGTTTGATCAGGCTCACTATATAAAGGTAAGTCAACAAAATTGTCGAATTGGGGCCGGGACCATGGGATGGTATCAACTTCAAGATTCTTGGGGTGGTAGGGTTGGTCACACTCAAAATCTGTGTCACAAGGGGACACATCATCGTCACACTCGGTGGCAACGATGGGTGGGGCCATGGGAATATCTGACTCTAGCTCACACTCCAATGCATTTAACCTTTGTTCAAGCCTTTGGAGAGCTTGAGTTTGAATTTGAGTTGCTCGCTCTTGCTCGAGTATGAACTTTTGTAAGAGGCTTTCGAGAGTGGAGGTGGATGAAGGTTTTGGTGGAGTGACGGGTGGTGGTGGTGGGTGAGGTGGACACAACACGTTAGAATCGGGATTATATGGAGAATACTCATATGATGTGTGTGGGGTGGGGCCAAGTGTATCACACATGAAAGGATTGCTTTCGTGATGGACAAATGGTTGATACTCATGGGGTGCGTAGTGAGGGGAATGATCGTGAACGGGTGCACACGGTTGCCATGACGACTGTTGGAACGTGTGAGGATCCATAACATCGGGTTGGGATACGTATTGCGTGGAAGGGTGATAAAGCCTCCACGAATAGCTCGGGTACTCACACAACTCGGGATTAGGTATAGCGGGATAATGGGCCGAGGTGGGTTCTGGGACAGTGTCATATGGATACACATAGTCCGTGGTGGGTGCGGATGGATATGACAAGTATGGACACTCATGGGACATGTGATAGGAATAGGAACAATGGGTGCATAACAAAGGACGATACACGGCGACACTTGACACCGAGGGTGATGGAATAGGAGGTCCATGCATGGATGGGTCCAGAGTACCAACGGTACTCGTGAGGAGGTGAAACCATGAAGAATATCATAAAGAGACCGCTCGGGATCACTCTCACACGTGTCACGTGTCAATGGGAAATAACCAAAGTAGTCCCGTAAAGGACGTTCTTCGGCCATGTGGATAGAAATATTTTTTTGGAATTTTTTCAAAAGGAAAGAAAATGTTTTTGGAATTTCTAAAAATGAGAAAAAGAAAATATTTTTGGAATTTTGTGAAAAATAAAGGAAAAATATTTTTGGATTTTTCTAAAATGAAAGAAAGAAAATATTTTTGGATTTTTTATAAAAATAATAAAAGAAAATATTTTTTGGGTTTTGGGAAAAATAAGGAAAGAAAATATTTTTGGATTTTTTTGTTGGAAGAAAAGGTGGGGAAAAATATGGACTCTTTGATTTGGACGAACCAACTAAAATCGACTACCAAAAAATGAATTGGACACACACACAAGTCAAGAAAAATTCCTAACTAGCACATAGCCAATTTTTATCTTTAAATTTAGTGAGAGGGTAGTCAAATTTTAATTAAGTCCGCGGGCGATAAAAATCATGAAAATATTTTAGTGATCGCCATTGCAAAATGTTCTCCTAGTGGGCTACCTAGTTGATTGATTTTAAATTTAGTGATGGCTAGGGTAGCACACAATGGTAAGCGAGTGAGACGGGTGATGAAATCCCTTCTCGTGAGTGACCGGGTGTAGGTCTTAATTAATTAATTCATCATACCATTCGAAAATAAATGCGAGAATAAAATCAAATAAGAGCACACAAGCACACACAATAAATGACTCGCTAACAGGAGAGGCGCGAGGGTGTAGAAATGTACCTCCCGCGGTTTTTAGGCCGTGGGGTGCTGAAAATGTTTAGTCGACCGGGGGGAGATCACGCCTATCTCAGTCGTCCCCAGGAGTCCTACTGACCCAAGGTAGAGAGACTTCTAAATCCTCGCCTTTGGACGCCCTCTCTCTACCTTGTCCGATTTTCCAATCACGCTTGGCTTCAATTATTACAATTTTAAATGAAAAATAAATGATGTCTCTAAGCACCGCAATACAAGCCAAGATAAAAAAGTCGTAATTCAATCCTTCTAATAAAATGAAAAAATGGTACTAAAAAGAAAAAAAGTACAATATAAATGAATCACAAAATGGAATCCGCTCCGAGCTTCACAATCCCAAGAATGGCAACGGCACCATTTGATAACTAGGACTTTTGCGTGTATGTCGTTGTTTTTGAAAGCCAAGTTAGTCAAAATTCTCAAATACCTACCAAATATAACAACTCAAGTGTAGAGGTAAGTAAGGGTATCAATCCACTTCCTAGCGAGTAAGATAGAGACAAATTCAATTTTAATTCACTTTTTATTTTCTTTTTGTGCTTTTTCACTTTTCTAATTTTTTTTTAGCTTTTTCAATATTAAAACAATAGGGTGAGGTGAGGTCTAAACTAAATTAAACTAAATGTGATATGAAAATAACTAACTAGAAAGTTACTAAAATGAATAATAAAGTCTAAACTAAAATAAAAGATAAAGTGAGGTAAATAATTGTGAGAACAATCAAGGAATAGAATTACACCACAAATTTTAGTTATTCTAATTAATTAATTTAATTATTTTAATTCTCCCGAATTAATATCAAAATTACAAACCAACTCTCGTTGCAAGTGTAATTATAATATTAATCTTTTAGAAAATCATGTTTAACACCCCACAACTTTAGAAAAATAGATCTACACTCCTTTTAATTAATCACCCGCTAGGATCGACCAATTAGAATTTATGTTAATCTTATAAAATAAATTTAGAGTAGAAATTCAAGTCATAATACCCCACTTAAGAAACCCCTATCTCTAGTTCGAATCTAAAATGGGTATTATCACTAGAATTTCGATTTTCTCTCGAAAATCATTTACCCTCTCTCGAGGCGTAAATCTAAGGGTGAGGGATCAAAATTAACATTCAAAGGGACTTTTCAAGTAACTAAACTAATAAAAATAAAATAACATCAAATAAGGGTTTCACCCCACCCCTTGAAATGGGTTTTAGCCTAACATGATATGAAATATGACAAATTAATAATGAAAGGCATAAAATAAATGAGAAGAGAAGAAAACAATCAAACCTCAATCTCTTGAAGTGAAATTGAACTTCTATTCCTTGAGTTGAAATTCACATCCCTTAATTTGAATGATTCAAACACAATTACATGAAGAATCTCACTCAATTTAATCCTCACAATAATTTATTTTCTCCTCACTATCTAAAAATAATAAAATAAAAATTTTAATTTAAAACTACACTAAAATGGTATTTTCTCTCTCTACAAATTCCTATCTAAAAGCTCTAGATATTTGATTTGGGGTCTTCTTCTTCAATTTATAGTAGGCATGGAGCATGGGGGTAAAAATGGAAATTGGCTATGGTTAACATGTGGGAAAGGTGAGAGCACATGTGCATGGTGGTGTGAGGTGTGAGGATATTTGGAAAAAATCTGATTTGGGTGCACATGGGGATAATTTGGGAAAAAAGGGATAAAGGTTAGTTGGGGGAGAGGGTGTAGAGGAGTTGAGTGTGGGTGAGGTGGTGTTAGGTGTAGGATAAGTGTGTGTGTGTGTGTCATTTGGACACTTAATAAAAACTAAGACCTAAAATAAAATTAAAACTAAAAAATCAAATCTAACTAAAAATAAAATAAACTAAAAACAATAAAAATAAAAGTAAAAAAAACTAAAAAATAAAATCCTAAGCTATATAAAAAAAGTAAAATAAAATAAAATAAAAGAAATATAAAATTAAATGAAAACTAAAGTCCTAAAAAAAATATAAAATGTAATAAAATGAACTCCTAAAACTAATCCTAATAAAACTAAACTAAACTAAAAGCTAATAGAATAAAAATAAAAAAATAAAATAAAATATAAAAATAAAAAATAAACCTAAAAATTCTAAAATAATCCTAAAATAAATTCTAAAAATAAAAATGACTCAAACTAAAAATCTAAAAATAATAAAATAAAATAAAAAGGAAACAAACCAACACACACAGGGCTTCGGTGATAGTTTGGGCTAGGATAGGGTAGTCTAAGGTTATGGGATTGGGCAATTAACTTCATAAAATGCACAATTGCCTTGAAATACGCGTTTGAACACCGCAGCGTTCATTCAGCCTACAAAATAAATAATTAAGCACATAAGACCCATATTGTCGAGAATTAGCAACAAAAGTACATCTATTCAGGGTATAAATTGTACAGTTTTGGGTGCTTATTAGACTATTTGGGGTTATCTCGTGTTTGGGCCAGAACATAATTTGATTGTTTTCGCGAGAGGAACGTGATGGTGTGATCAGATTTTGAGGCTGAATTTATGCGATGATTTTTAGGTATGGGGTTTTACACAATATGCTCCTTTAAGTCGCTCGAGAGTTTATTCCATTGATTTCATGTTTAATTGAACTCATATTTGAATTGTTAAATTCTTTGAAATATGAACAAATAATTGTTGAGTTATTTTGTTCGTATGGCATCATTATATTGTTGTTGAGAACATTGTCATGAGATTTTAATATGGCACGGAGGTTGGGCACCTGCCAAAATTCTTGCTTCCCGGACTATGTCTTTATAAAGCATATACGGATGGGGTGAGGCCTGGTGATCCGGTTAATGCGTTGTTGAGAAATTTATTGATAAATGCTTTGAGATTTGCATTTCATTTGAATATTCGTAATCGTGTGTTTATGCTTTATTGATCATTAATATATTTGTTGAGCATCTTTCCTGTCGTATTGTGTACTTCCCCATATTTTCTTTTAGTGGCAGGTTAGTGCAGATTTGGGCTCTTTGGATTTGATTTGGAGAATGATATTTAGCGTGGATTATTAGTGGGGAAGATTATTCGAGATTACAAGTTGAGAAGATTTGTATTTATTTTTTATGTATAGAGCATTTTATTTCGAGATAGATAGTTGTATTATTTCGAGAGATTTGATTGTATTTAATTCGGAGAAATTTGAGATTAGTGGATTCTTTTATTATATTGTGGGTTTTAGATGCTTTATACCTTGTTATTTGTAGATTTGGTTATTTTTAGCGATAGTAGCACTTCGTTCACTCTCCCCGGGCGGGCGGGGTGTTACAATTTTCTCAGTGTACAACAAAAGGAAGCAGAGAGCACCAGGAACTACATCACTTGTTTCAATAATGAGAAGCTGGAGGTTGTGGATTATGAGGAGAAAAATGCTATAACATCCCTTATGACTGGATTGCTCTCCGAGAAGCTCTATTATACACTTGCTAAAGATTTTACAAAGACCATGGCAGAATGGATGGCTAAACAGCCAAAGTCATGATTGTCGAGGAAGCAATGGCAGCCAAGCGAAGCTCAGGATTGAAGGCTGAAAGTAAAAATGACAAGAAGGATAACAAAGATTACAAGGAACACAAGAAGTCAAAACAAAAAGGAATTATAGAGAAGCTCAAGAAGTATAACAATTATACTCCACTAACTATGGGCATTCATCATGTTATCTAGGAGATCAAACACAACAAAGATGTCCATTGGCCTGATAAGTTGAGGAGTTCCCCTATTAAGAGGGAAAAAACAAAGTACTCTGAGTTTCATAGAGACTATGGCCACACGATGGATCATTACATTATCCTTCAAAATGAGATTGAAACTTTCATTAGAAGAGGAAATATGAATCAGTTTGTTGATCGAAACAATAATGAGGGAGCTCAGCACATATCAAAATCTCCATGAAAAATAAGAGAGGAAAAGAACATAGCTCATGAGAGTGATCGGGATGATGATCTCGACTTACCCAAAAAGCCCCGACATCTAGAACACGAGGTATGCACACTCAGTTTTGGTTCTTTTGATTGCCAAATGATTACAGGTGGAGATGCAGGAGGATGAGATCATATAGCAGAGCAAAAAGCTTACATCAATGAGGCTCAAGCTTGCACGTATATACAGAGGATTAATCTTATCGAGTAAGACAAAATAAGGAAGGTTAATAAAGATAATCTAGTAATAGGCTTTTCTAAAAATAATCTATCAGGAGTATTGTACCCCCATGATGATCCTCTGGTAATTAAAATCAGAAAGGAAGATATCATTATCTCTAGAGTGTTAGTAGATAATGGCAGCTCAACAGATATCATGTTTTATTCTTGTTTCAGTAGCTTAAACCTTAAGCTCAACCAGTTAGATCCCTGTAATCGACCACTAATATGTTTTGCAGGTGAGAAAGTCTTCCCTTTAGGGACCATTAAGATGGAAAAGATGATTGACACGTGTTGATACCAAATTTAGTCTGCTGACTTAGACTAACCATATGAAGACATGTGGCTATCTACATGGAAACAACAAGCACTTCCGAGATGATCATACGATCCGAGGAACTCTTATGCTCCGAGGAACAAGACCTCTCCGAGGAACTCTTATGCTCCGAGGAACAAGACCTCTCCGAGGAACTCTTATGCTCCGAGGAACAGAACCTTTCCGAGGAAATCATTAGCACCGAGAAGCTCAGGAGATCCGAGATGCATCTCGAACAAAGCATTAATAGCTGGATAACCAACAGTTCAACTGGTTCATTAAATGCTTATCATTCTGACGCACACGCAAAAAGGGCATTAAATGTATTACCCTTTCATATTTATATCATTAAATGTATTACCCTTTCATATTTATATCATTAAATGTATTACCCTTTCACATTACAGCCTCAGGGCTATAAATACATTGTACAATCCTCATTGTAAGGGATCTGATCCTGAATTCAAACTTTGGCATCCAAAATAGAATTTCTTGTAATCGAGAATTCCCAAATACTCAGCAATAAAATAACAGTGGACGTAGGCCATTCTTATAAGGCTGAACCACTTTGAAAATCTTTTGGTCTTATTTATTTATCCGCGATTGAATTATTAGAGTGATCTTATTTTTTACATCAACAGATTGGCGCCGTCTGTGGGAAACGACTGGTAAAATCATTTTCTCATAAAAAAGAATCCATTACCAATGGCTGATATACCTGAATCCAGTAATCGAAACACTGGAACCCCTCCAAATCCATCTGCTCCACCAATTGTTCCAGATCTGACTGGAATGATGGCGAATCTGGCTCAGGGCCAGACCGTCATGCAATAAACGATGCGACAACTCATCCAAACCCTCCATGGCAGTGCGCCAGCCCGTTCCGGATCACGAAGCATTCAAAGAAATACCCGTGCACCTTCTTCGCGTACTAGGCGTAATGATTCATATCGCAATGATGCTTTTTCTTATCAACCTGGATGAACTTCATCTATGCGAGCCACAGATACTGAACGACATGTCACCCTTTCCCCAAAAAGGGCCACTGCATTGGAAAGATTAAGTAGGGCCTCTCCTTTTGATCAATTAGGCCCTAGGAGGAACAAAAGTCCTCTTAATGCAGCATCGAGGAGCTTTCGACGACCATCAGATTTAAGGGAAGGATCTGCCCAGTCGCGACCAGTTTCTCGTCAAGATGGATCTGCTGACCGACCAACTGCTCGTCAAGATAAATCCCAGGAAGCCACTTCAACGCGATCATTTGCTCGGACCAATAGGCCCGAGGAAGGAAATGATGCATGGAAAGGATCTATTCAGAGGTTGGAGGATAGATTAGGGGAAATGGCTAAGGCCAAGAACCCTCTACAACGAACCTTTGTTCGAGGAACACCCTTTGTCCAGGATATTGTTGATTTTCCAACACCATCAAAGTTCAAAGCATCTGTTGTGACTCCCAAGTACGATGGGAAGACTGATCATGTCCTTCATATAGAACATTATCAAGCTGCTGCAGACATCTATGTTGTTCCAGACGAGATGAGATGCAGGGCATTTTCGGGAACTCTTACCGGATCTGCTCAGATATGGTATAATAATCTTCCTCGGGGTAAGATTTTAAATTTTTTTCAATTGGCCGAGTTATTCATTGGGAATTTCTGCTTCGGAGCAAAGCCATTTAAACGAGTAGCACATTTGTTAAGTGTTAGACAAAAAGCTGGTGAGAGTATTAGAGACTATATAACTCGTTCTAATAACAAGAAACTCGAAGTCATTGATTATGAGGAGAAGACAACGATTACTGCTTTGATGAGTGGACTGCTGCCAAATAAGTTGTACTATACTTTGGCCAAAGATCCACCTCGAACCATGTCGGACCTGATGGGAAAAGAGTCCAAGATTATGAATGTCGAGGAGGCTATGTCCGCGAAAAAGAATATGGACGCCAAAGAAACCAAGGTGGAAGGTGATAAAGCTAAGAAGAAAGATCATAAGAACAATGGTAGTGACAAACATTCCAAAAGTAGGTCGTCATGGGAGGTCTTGAAGAAATTTGATAATTACACGCCTTTGAAGGCAAATATCAATCACGTCCTGGAAGAAATTAAGAACAGCGAGGAGTTAAACTGGCCAAAGAAAATGAAGCCAGACCCTGACACAAGGAATAGGGATAAATACTACGAGCTCCATAAGGATCATGGCCATATGACCAAAAATTGCATAGCTCTTCAGAACGAGATTGAAACACTAATCCGACGAGGAAAGCTAGCAAAGTATGTTGATCGGGGAGGCGAAAGAAGAAGCAACGACCGAACTAGAGAGAGGCCTAGATCTCCTCGTCGAGCAGAGGAAAAAAAGAAGAGAAACCATAAAGATGATCCAGATGATGACCCCGATCTTCCTAAGAAACCAAGGCAGCCAAAACAAGAGGTATTTTCAATACGCTTTGGGTCATTTGATTATAATGTTATTACAGGAGGAGATGCAGGAGGAGGAGATCTTACTGCAGAAAGAAAAGCTTACCTCGGAGAGGCTCAAGCTTGCTCGTACATTCAGCGAATAAATTTAGCTGATGAAGATCGCCCGAGAAAGGTGAACAAAGAAAAATTGGTCATTGGGTTTTCAAAGAATGATCTTGCAGGAATTATGTATCCTCACGATGACCCACTAGTGATCAAAATGAGAATGAAGGAGGTAATGATTTCAAGAGTGCTGGTCGATAACGGTAGCTCGATAGACATCATGTTCTACTCGTGTTTCGATAGTTTAAATTTAAAGCTATCTTAATTGGAGCCTTACCACAGACCCCTCATCGGTTTTGCTGGTGAGAAAGTATTTCCACTTGGGACGATCAAATTGGATATATTCATTGGTACATGGCCTGCTTATCGGACAGAAAGAATACGATTCTTCGTGATGGATAAGAATGTACAGTCATCGTACAATATCATCATGGGAAGGGTAGGATTGAAGAAGTTTGAGGCTGTACCATCTACAGTGCATCAATGTCTAAAATTTCCAACAAACTTTGGAGTAGGAGTTGTGAAAGTTGATCAGAAGGTAGCTCGGGAATGCTATTATTCATCCGTCGAGCAAGAAGAACTGGAAGAATCAAAGAAAAAGACTACTGCCTATCTAGTGGGTGAAGGTGCAGAAATTGAAACTTTGGATCCTCGAGATGAATCGCAACTCGTGAAGGGTCAAGTGGTGGAAGCTACTGAAAACATCATTCTGGACGACGAGCACCCTGAGCGAACTACTCAAATAGGTTCATTGTTGGAAACCTCATTAAAACAAGAATCGATAACTTTCCTTAGAAGCAGAAGACAAACTTTTGCATGGAGTCATGAAGATATGCCTGGGATAGACCCAAACTTCTTATGTCACGAGATCAATGTGAATAAGGAGATCAACCCTGTGAAACAGAGAAGAAGAGTATTCAGTCCCGAGAAGAATCAAGCCATACAGGAGGAAGTCGAGAAGCTCCAGAAAGCTTGCTTTATTGAAGATGTTAAATATCCAGATTGGTTAGCCAATGTGGTGATGGTAAAGAAGAAAAACAACAAATGGAGGATGTGTGTGGACTTCACCGACCTCAACAAAGCATGCCCAAAGGATCATTTTCCATTGCCCCGAATTGATCAACTGGTGGACGCTACCTCGGGACATGAGTTGCTGAGCTTCATGGATGCCTATTCTGGCTACAATCAACTTAAAATGAAACCTAAGACAGGGAAAGTACTTCTTTTATTACCTCTAGCGGAACTTATTGTTATATTGTTATGCCTTTTGGTATAATTAATGCAGGTGCGACATATCAGAGGCTGATGAACAAGGTCTTTGCTGAACAAATCAGTGACAATATTGAAGTCTATGTTGACGACATGCTGACAAAAAGCAAGAAAGCTGCCGATCATCTAGTTGACTTAAGCCAGACTTTTGATCAACTAGATAAATATCAAATGAAGCTGAACCCGACGAAGTGCATCTTTGGAGTACGAGAAGGCATGTTTCTCGGGTACATTGTCAATCAACGAGGCATTGAAGAAAATCATGAAAAGATCAAAGCTTTAATAGGGGTGCGATCTCCAACAACGAAGAGGGAAGTACAGAGTCTCACTGGACGAGTAGCTGCACTCAATAGATTTGTGTCACGAGCAACTGATAGATGTCTCCCATTCTTCAAGACACTCATAAAGACTTTTGAGTGGAATGATGAATGTGAGAAGGCTTTTCAAGACTTGAAGAGATACTTGGGAGCACCCCCACTGTTATCCAGGCCAGTGATGGGAGAAAAATTATATTTGTACCTTGCAGTGTCCGAGAATGCAGTTAGCTCGGCGTTGATCAGAGTGGAGAACGGAGTATAAAAGCCAATTTACTACACAAGTAAGGCCTTCCGAGGAGCAAAGATCAGATATCCAAGGCTGGAGAAATTGGCACTGGCACTGATTGAGGCGAGTAGGAGAATGAGGCCATACTTCCAGGCTCATACCATAGTAGTATATACCGATATGCCATTGAGACAAGCCCTTCACAAGCCAAAAAAATAGGGAGGTTGATGTACTGGGCAATAGAGCTCGAAGAATATGATATAATTTATGAACCCAGATTATCACTAAAAGGGCAAGCTGTAGCAGATTTCATAGCGGAGTTCACCTATCCTGATACCCCCGAGGAGCAGAAGTTGCTCGCTGGTCAACCTGTGGATGTTACAGGATCAACAAACACAATCCCAGACCAATTCCGATTGGTAAAAGGGTGTGTGGATGTTACAGGATATGATGTAGAGATGGTTGGGAGGACTCCGGACGAGGAACAAGAATTACTCGCTGATTAACCTGTGGATGTTACAGGATCAACAAACACTGGCTCAGATCAACTCTGGTTGGTAAAAGGGCAAGTGGATGTCACGAGGTCATTAAATTCGAGCTCAGACCAACTCCGGTTGGTAAAAGGGCAAGAAGAAATGATCGACGAGGAGTGAGAAAAGTCTGAGGAAGATGAAAAGAAGCAGCAAATATTTCACCGAGGAACTCTGACTGATAAAAAATTTGAAGACGAGTTACCTATATGGAGGCTATATGTAGATGGCTCATCTTGCACTACAGGATGTGGCGTGGGGATAGTTCTGAGCACTCCGAACGAGATCGACATGGAATATGCCTTGCGTTTCCAATTCAAAGCTTCCAACAATGAGGCTGAATATGAGGCCATGATTGCAGGGCTTAATTTGGCAAAAACCATGGAGGCACAACAGGTGGTGATTTTCAGTGACTCTCAATTGATTGTAAACCAAATGATGGGAGTATATGCAGTTAGAGGAGAATTAATGATTAGATATCATGCAAAGGCAAAGGAGTTGCTATCAGAATTTACCGCTATTCAGCTGGTCAGAATACCAAGAATGGAGAATGCGAGAGCAGACGCCCTAGCTCGACTAGCATCAGCTACTAGCACCGAGATACGATGAACAATACCAATTGAAGTGTTGGTTGGTCGGAGTATAGATGAAGATCAGACGATGAACTTTATCACCCTTGATTTAGGTCCATCTTGGATGGATCCCATCAGGGCATATATCGAGGAGGGAGAATTGCCAATTGACAAGCTCGCAGCCAAGAAATTGAAGTTTAAAGCTGCTCGGTATGTACTAACTAATGGTGTTCTATATAAACGAGGAATAATGGAAGGTTTGCAGAGATGTGTATATCCCTCCGAGGTGAAAGAATTAATTGAGTAAATCCATGAAGGATCTTGTAGAGCACACGTAGCAGGTCAGACGCTTTTACAAAAGGTGATGACGCAGGGATACTACTGGCCGACGATGAGGGCAGATTGTATAGCCTATGCCAAGAAATGTGACAAGTGCCAATGCTTTTCCTCCATCCGAAGAACTCCACAAGCATTGTTGACACCCATAACTTCCCCTTGGCCATTTGCCATATTGGGGATTGATTTGGTTGGACCACTGCCAATGACCCGAGGAAGGTTCAAGTACCTCGTCGTCGCAGTGGATTATTTTACTAAGTGGGTAGAAGCTGAGCCACTCATAGATATGACGTACGAGAAGGTTTACCAATTTGTTTGGAAGAACATCATTTTCCGATATGGTCTCCCTCATGCCTTCATTACAGACCATCGAACACAATTTGATAATGAGGAGTTTGCCGCCTATTGTCAGCAGTCAAACATTTTGAAGGTTCATTCAGCACCAGGCCATCCTCAAAGCAATGGGCAAACTGAAGTGACAAACAAAACGCTGCTAAACGGTTTGAAGAAACGATTGGACGATGCAAAAGCAAACTTGATCGACGAGCTACAATCAGTACTTTGGGCTTATAGAACTACTCCTCGAGTAGCAACTGGAGAATCACCATATATGCTGGCGTTTGGAAGTGAAGTTGTCATACCTGCCGAGTTGGGTCTCCTAACACACAGGGTACTGAATTTCAATTTCCTTGTCAGTGACTTAATGAGAAGGATGGATTTAGACATGCTCGAGGAAGTTAGAGAAGAAGCAGCCATTAGAAATGTTGCTTACCAGCAGCGAACAACTTTGTTTTACAACAAGAGAGTAAAGAAGTGCGACCTGAAAGAAGGAGACTATGTGCTGAAGAAAGTAATTCAAAAGCATAATAAATTGGAGGCAAAATGGCATGGACCATACCGAGTTACAGAAGTTGTTCGACTAGGAACTTATCGAATAGCCACTTTAGAAGGTGAGGAGTTTAAGAATGCATGGAATGCAGAGCATCTGCGCAAGTATTATCAGTGATGTATATGTAACACAGTTTCCATCAGTATGAATAAAATGAAAATATTCTGCAAGTCTCTCTGTTTATTGAAAAAATTTCGGGGAATACTAGTGCTATGCACTACTCGGCAAAGCTCGGCAGACTACTCAAAGAAAATATTCCAAACTGTACCAACTTAGTTGGTCGACGAGGAGAAAATATTCCAAACTGTACCAATTTAGTTGGTCGACGAGGATAAAATATTCCAAACTGTACCAACTTAGTTGGTCGACGAGGAGAAAATATTCCAAACTGTACCAACTTAGTTGGTCGACGAGGAGAAAATATTCCAAACTGTACCAACATAGTTGGTCGACGAGGAGAAATATTCCTAAAAATGCCAACCTGTTTGGCTAGGAAACGAAATATTCCAAACTGTACAAACATAGTTGGTCGACAACAAAAAAAAAAAATTTACCAAGTATGATTAGTCGGGGATCAACTCTCACTAACTATAATTGGTCGACGAGCTCAATTTAACAACCTTGGTTCGTTGGAAAAATTTTAAAACATTTTTATACTCATTACTTTACTATTAAGTGATCGAGCAACACAATATTATTATTTCTTTAACTGTAGTTGGTCGATGAACAACATAATATTATTATCTTTTTAACAAAGAGATACATGAGTATAAAGTATTTGATAACTACAAGATAATAGCAAATGATATTTGCATGCAAGAATGAAAGTCTTTTATTAAATTCAAAATAGATTACAAGTTACATTGATAATAAAATGAAAATTATATTGATATGTATACTAACTGTTACATCAAAAATTCCTATTCTATTAGTCTTTTCCCCTCAGCTTTCGATACAGGTTCCTCGCCAGCAGGCGGATCATTTAAAGACTGAGGAGAATTGATGAAGTTCAAATCCTTCAGCATCTTGACATTCATCACAGAAGGTCGATCTGGAAGATGCTCAGGACGAGATACCTCAAATTGAGAATGTAAATTGTAGTCAGCGAGGTATTTTGTAATTAAGCTCCGAGGAATGGCATGAGCTGGGATCCATTTCATGACCAAATTATACGGTGGCACAGGCAAGTCAAGCAACCCGGGATCATGGTAGTCCCACAGATAGTGTCCTTGTTCGAGCTTCAGCACACCTAAGGCGTTCAGCCAACCTTGCTTGTAGCCCTCATTATTGGCATTCTGGATACGGTCATCCAAGTGAAATAATGCTTCGTTGTATCTAGTCATCCAAAACTCCCTGGGCTATTTGTGGAATTGATACGTTAGCCTTTCAAGCTTCTCGTGGAGACTATTGACAAAAAGCTCATTAGTCTCCAACACTGATATCTTTGCAGAGAGTTATTTTTCCAGGTCTCGAATCTTCTTTGACATATCAGATAACGCCTGGTTCTTCGCCTTTAGTTGGAAGGCCTGGTTCTCTACGGCAGATGTTGTCCTTTATTCCTCAACAAGAACCCGAACTACTCTTCCTCAAACCCGAGAAGCTCTTGCACATCCCCGAGGAGATGTGGAAGTGTACGACCTCCTCAAGGTGTCCAACTCTTGCCTCAATTTGGCATTCTCAACCTCTAAAAATGAAAATCCCTCGTCAGTCACTGGGATTATAGTTGTTGATGAAGAGGCTGCAGACTTCAACTGTGCTAGCTCTTTCTGTAAATTATTATTCTCTTGCTCCAATATCTCGGAAATCTGTATACATGCTTCAACTTCACCCTTTAGGGTTCTCTCCCTGACATCATACCCAGCGATGAGCTTCTCGTGGCCCTTCTCAGAAGAAAGCTGCTGATACCTCTTCTCATACCCTTCATGCAACAGGGCAGTCGATTCCTTGTACTGATTTTGAAGGTCTTTTAGGGTACAATGAAGATCCTCAATCATTTCATAGTAAGCCACATTATTGGCCACGGCTCGGTCAAGTAAGCACTTCAGGTACTGATAAGCTTCGATTGCTTGTTCTGAAGCATCATGACCAAGGATGTCGACAACTTCTGATGCACTCAGGTCTGTGTGACCAGCCTTATAATATTCATTTCATTGTTGCATCAGCTTTGTATCATTGGCAGATAGAAGATCCATCCTAGCTAGAAACTAGCAGACAAAGAAAATACAATCATCAATAAGAAGATCAGGATAGAAAAGAGACAATCGTATGGAAGAAAGAACTCATGTTTTATTAGATCATGAAATTTAAAGTTACAAGTTTTGAGTTACATTTGACAAACAAAAAAGAAAAATAGAAAGAGAAAATCGAACAACACTACACCTTTTCCTTATCTCCCAAAACCTTCTCGGGAGGTTGGGAAGAGGAGGCAGGTTACTCTAAGGGAACTGTGACTTGTTCGGAGAGCACCAGCTGTTGCTCAGAAGAAGAAACTCCTTGCTCGACAGCATGCTGACTGGTTAGGGAATTTTCTCCCACTATCATTGAAGACTCCTCAGAGGTAGCTTCGTCCTCTTCTAATTCTTCTGGGGTAGGAGGGGGACCAGGGATGTGTCTCTGGAAGATCTCGGATGACTCGTCGACCTTCAATTCCTGAAGGGCAGCAACCCATCCATCCCTGAAATACTTTACACTGCCATAATCCACTTGAGAGACCATGGTAGCACATCCCTTATCCCAACCTTTGTCCCAGCCAGAGTTGAAGGACTTCTTCACGGCAGCTTTCCTTTTGGCCTTCTCCAAGGCAAGCTTCTCGGACAGCAAAACATCAGCAGCCTTCAATTTTTGTTCAGCTTCCTCCTTCTGTTGAGTTATTTCCTGGAGTTGGACTAGCCTCTCCTCAGCAGCCTTGACTTTATTTTCAAACTCCTCCGCAATCTTGAGCTTCACATCGAGCTCTTTGTTAGCCTTCTCCAAGGCATTCACTTTCCTCTCCAAATCCTTGGAGGCCTCAGCAACCCGAGTTTTCTCCTGCTCGGAGGAAGCGAGTTTCTTCTCCCATACTGCTTTATCAGTATCGTACCACTGGCGAGATTCCTCCAAGGACTTGGTAGCTTCTTACAGAGCTCCCTCCACACTGGACGAGGAGCAAGAAGCTTTGATTGCTTCATCCTTCTTAAGGATTATGTTGAGACAGCTCGTCAACTGTAAACAGAAAGAGAAAGCAAAGTCAGAAACAAAAATGAGAAATAACAAAGGAAAATATGAAAAGTTCAATGTAAAGGTACTTACTGAAGCAAGATGACGAGCAGCCAAAGAAGTAACCATATCCCGAGTAAGGTTATCTTCATTACCTTGCACCTCAGGAATGGTCAAGGACTTTACCGAGATCATGTCAGAGCTCGGGGGAAAAGATGTGGGAACCTTAGTCCCAGCAGCAGGGGGCTGAATGGTGGTGTCAGCCAAATTGACCGAGGAGCTCTTCTTCATCCTCCTCGGGGGAACAGGTACAACCAAGGAAGAATCCTTAGTCGGTGATATCACAATCACCTTTCCAGGAGCAGCAGATCTACTCGGAGCCACTGCAGGCTTATCAGCAACCTTTTCAGAGACTTTAGCAGGAGCAGCTGGAGGATCTACACTAGTCTTCTTTGTCCCCTCCTTTGGGACATCAATCTTAATCCTTTTTACCTCCCCAGATCCGGAGGTAGTTTTCTCAAACAGAGCAGGAGTCCTTCTCTTCTTCATCCTTTCGCTCAACGGAACGTGAGATTCTGGCGAAGAACTTGCAGAGGGTGGTACTGGCTCTACTTCGCTGATCACTGGATGAGCAGTGAAAGAAGTTGTATAGCTCTTGTATTGGAGCAGATAGGAGGCTGATCTACTGTGCTCATCAGCAACCCTTTGATGTAGACCCCAGATAAGTTCCAAATGCCTTATATTGACATCTGTTTCTTTTGGGCACTTTCTCTTGCTATCAATTGCAAATAAACATATATTGTTATCAGTAACACATTTTATCAAACATGAAACAAACATGATTTTAAGATAAATAAAATAAAATAAATATAACCTATCCCATTGCCATAAAGAGCGCATCTGGGACCCTGGTAAACCTCATCTCCGGTTAAAGGAGGGTATTGCTAATTTTTTACAACAACCCCATATTCAAAATAATCCTTGTTGGCATCAGGGAGATTGACTACTAAGGCCCTATTTATAAACCTAGTTTTCAAATAATAAATATTATCATTAACTGCCCATCTATAGCAGTACATGATTTCTGGAATTCCTATACGAGTTCTATGCACTTGATTTAATTTATGCACCCCATTAACTATTCTCCATGTGTTGGGGGCTATTCGTGCAGGAACAACATCAAAGTACTGACAAAATTCCATACACAGAGGATTTGGTGGAAAAGAAAATCCACACTCAGCAAAAAAGAGACTAGGGAACCAATGTCCCTCAGCCAAATTGAAATAGTTGGAAGGCTCAGAAAGCTCTTCCAAGACGACCCAAGAGGGAATGGAAAAATCAGAACGAAATTTTTGAAGATACTCAACAGGATAAACCATGGTGAATAAAGAAATAAAGATGAAGGAAGAAGATCTTACAGGAAAAGAGTAGAGCTGATGACGATAGACGATGGAAGAGATGAATCCACAAGAGAGTAGAAGATGATGAAAAACTCTAAGATGAAAATTTGAAAAGATAGAAGACGATGGAAGTCTCTGAGAAGTTTAAATACCTTGCCTTGGGAACTAGAGAAGTAATGATTATAAAAAGGACGATTACATTACCGGCGGCTAAAAAGGCATTAAATATTGGCGCGGGAACTAAAGCGAACAACAGCGGCTAAAAAGGCGAAAAGTGACGCGAGAAACGAAGCGAGCAGAAAAGTCCAAAAAGCATGATTATACGAATTGAGATGGAGAAATAAATACAAGGGAGATGATCCTAAAAATCAGGAAGAACTATTTAAAGCTACCGTATTCCGAGAAAGAATGTTCCATATTCCTCAAATTTCGAACTACGAAACATTGGGGGCTTCTGTTGATACCAAATTTAGTCTGCTGACTTGGACCAACCATATGAAGACACGTGGCTATCTACATGGCAACAACAAGCACTTTCGAGATGATCATACGATCCGAGGAACTCTTATGCTCCGAGGAACAAGACCTCTCCAAGGAACTCTTATGCTCCGAGGAACAAGACCTCTCCGAGGAACTCTTATGCTCCGAGGAACTCATTAGCACCGAGAAGCACAGGCGGTCCGAGCTACTCAGACGGTCCGAGTTGCATCTCGAACAAAGCATTAATAGCTGGATAACCAACAGTTCAACTGGTTCATTAAATGCTTATCATTCAGACGCACACGCAAAGAGGGCATTAAATGTATTACCCTTTCATATGTATATCATTAAATGTATTACCCTTTCACATTACATCCTCAGGGCTATAAATACATTATACAATCCTCATTGTAAAGGATCTGATCCTGAATTCAAACTTTGGGATCCCAAACGGAATTTCTTGTAATCGAGAATTCCCAAACACTCAGCAATAAAAGAACAGTGGACGTAGGCCATTCTTATAAGGCTGAACCACTTTAAAAAACTTTTGGTATTATTTATTTATCTGTGATTGAATTATTAGAGTGATCTAATTTTTTACATCAACAGCACGTATCCATCCAGCCGAACAGAGAAATTTCGTTTATTTGTAATGGATAAAAATGTCCATTCAGCTTACAATATAATTATGGGAAGAGTTGGGCTAAAGAAGTTTGAGGCAGTGCCCTCTACTATTCATCAATGCTTGAAATTCCCGACCAACTTTGGCATAGGAATTATAAAGGGTGATCAGAAAGTATCTCGGTAATACTACTACTCATCTGCCAAGCAATAACATCTGGAAGAAATAAATAGGAAAACCACCACTTACCAAGTGGATACCTCTGAACCTGATGAAGAATCTAAGGTTAAAACTTTAGATCCAAGGGAGAAAACAGAGCTGGTAAAGGGTCAGATTATAGGGGTAATGGAAAGCATTATGTTGGATGAAGATAAATCAGAGCGCACTACTCAAGTTGGAACAACGATGGATCATGATCTTATATAGGAATTAGTGAGCTTCCTTAGACAGAGAAAACACGTGTTCGCCTGGAGTCACGAAGATATGCCAGGAATTTATCCTAACTTCCTTTTCCATGAGCTCAATGTTAATAAAGAAATCAATTCAATAAATCAAAGGCGAAGAGTGTTCAGCCACGAGAAAAACCAAGCCATACATGAGGAATTTTAAAAGCTTCAGAAAGCAGCCGTCATTGACGAGGTGAAATATCCAGATTGGTTGGGCAATGTAGTTATAGTCAAGAAGAAAAATAACAAGTGGAAGATGTGCATAGATTTCACAGATCTTAAAAAAGCATTTCCAAATGATCACTTTCCTTTGACCCAAGATTATCTTGTGGATGCTACCTTACGACATAAGTTACTCAGTTTTATGGATGCTTATTCTAAGTATAATAAGATCAAAATGAAGCTTGAAGATAGTGAGATCACTTATTTCATTACTCCCCGAGGTACTTACTGTTATAATGTTATGCCTTTTGGTTTGAAAAATGCAGGTGCTACGTATCAAAGGATGGTGAACAAGGTATTTGAGGAGAAAATAGGGAAAAACATGGAAGTATACGGGGATGATATGCTTATAAAGATAAAAAAGCGTCTGACCATATTGTCGACCTCAACCAGACTTTTGATCAACTTGAGAAGAACCATATGAGATTAAACCCGACCAAATGCGTCTTTAGACTACAAGAAGGAATGTTCCTCGGGTATATAGTAAATCATACGGGAATTAAAGCAAACCCAGACAAGATGAAGGCATTACTTGAGACACAGTCCCCGACTTCCAAGAATGATGTGCAAAGGCTAACCGGGCGAGTAGCAGCTCTGAACAAATTTGTGTCTCGAGCTACAGACAAGTGCCTACCATTTTTCAAAGTACTCAGAAAGAGTTTTGAATGGAAAAAATAATGTGAGAAAGATTTTTTGGAGTTGAATAAGTATTTGGGTTCACCTCTATCATTTTCTCGACCAATTATGGGGGGGGGGGAAATTTTACCTGTACTTGGCTGTTTCTGAATCATTCGTAAGTTCTGCTTTGATCAGAGAGGAGAATGGAGTTCAAAAGTCTATTTACTACACTAGTAAAGATTTTTGAGGAGAAAAAATTAGGTACCCTCTCTTATAAAAGTTAGCACTAGCGTTGATTGAAGCGTCTAGAATCATAAAGACTTATTTTCAAGATTATGAAATAGTAGTATACACTGATATGCCACTAAGGTAGGCTTTACACAAGCCAGAGAAGTCTGGCAGATTAATTTATTGGGAAGTGGAATTAGGGGAATATGATATTATCTATGAACCAAGGTCTTCTCTCAAAGGCCAAGTCGTAGAAGATTTCATAGCTGAATTCACTTATCCCGACGTTCCCAAGCAACAAAATCAGGAGGACGAGCAAGGATCTGGAGAAAATAAAGCGAAAGAGGTTATTGATAGTCAAACTCTTGAGGAACTTTTACCTGAAGAAGTTGTTGATGACCTACCAAATTCCTCTTCCCAAACACAGGAGGAGTCTAATCAGTGTGAGGAAGTAAGGAAAAAACATTCCACTACGGTATTTTGATAGACCAAGCATTTGATGATGATCTCCCAATATGGAAATTGTATGTTGATGGATTATCTCGCGTAATAGGCAGTGGAGGAGGTATAATACTTAAAATTCTTGATAATATTGATATTGAATATGCCCTGCGATTTTAATTTTAAGCCTCAAATAACGAAGCCGAATGTGAATAATGATTCGGTAAACACCACCACCAGATGAGGTGCTAATAATCTCAAACTAGCAATAACAATGGCAGCATAGGTGTATATATCTAGTAGAGGGAGGTAAGGAGAAGAGGAGAAACACTAATATATAAGTTGTTTAGCCAATAAGGCCTACATCCATTGTGAGTGTGTGAGTAATTTCACTAGATGAAGGCACTAATGGCCATAGATACAATCTCTTAAGCTTTCTCTCTCTACTATGTAAACCAACAGAGTTTCAGCTAGGGTTGCAATTATCCATCCCTTTACAAGGTAGAGGAAGACCTCTATATATAGTGCTCAGGGGGTGTTATGTACCCCCCAAGCATGCAATGAGCATGTGTGTGAGGATCGAACTAGTATCCTGATGACACCTGGTTAATCTTATGTAGATAATAATGACCGTAATAATCCTTCATATGAGGGGAATGATTCAGTTATAAATGATTTGACCACGTGTTCCAAACCTTACATGAACTTGCATATGCTCGGACTTATGTCCCTGACTGATGTAACCTCGGCCTGGATGGTACGAGGTTGGTGAAGTTCCACAATGTTGCTTTGTCTTGTCAATAGACATGATGACCTCATTCGGGAAGACTGACCGAGGTTTGGCATCAAAGGTGAGATGTAACGTCAGTGCAAGAAAAGTAGGATGTTGACGATAACCTATCCCTATAAGGCGCTTTTGACCTCGACTGCTGCAGAGCCGAGGTTGGTAATAGAGAGCCGACCTTATAGTATACGACCTTTTTTATGGAAGTTGTGAGTTTCTTCTCAACTCGGTTGTGAGACAGGCCGAGGTTAGTGACTTCGAGTACGAGGGTGCACTTTGGGCATATCAATCACCCCCTAGACCTTAGTCTCCAATGTGAGTAGGTGATTGAGGGGTATGCTAGTCCGAGGCTGAGTTTCTTTTTATGCCTTGGGGTGTGAAGTGATTCCTTGACACATGTCACCCACTTAAGTGACTAACGTATTCCCCAAGTTATCTTTTTGGTTTACAAGGGTAATGATGGGGGCATTGGAAATCATGCCCCATCATTGAGAAGGTTTAAAACCTTATTCTCTATCCTCATTCACTTTTTTCTCTCATTTTTTCCCGCTTACATCTTTTCTTCCATTGCGAATTTCTTCAAACCTTCCATTATTTGTTGTGATTCAGGGTCTTCTGCTTCTAACCTCTTCCTTCTTCAATCGTAATCAATCAGGTATTGCTTCTCAACCTTTTATTTCCATTTCTGCTCATGATTTTTATAGCTTTAATTTTTTGGCGAGTTCTTCTTTTTCTGGCGAGGGTTTCCACTACTGTCAGGTGGTTGTAGGACAAGGCTTGTAGTGGTTAGGTAGTTTTAGGACTATTCTAGGCTCCTCAGAGGTTGTTTCAACCACAAACAATCCTTTTTTAGGTTTTCGACGAACTTTCAATCACCTTCTCCAGTCACCTGCCATTGAGTGTTCTTAGTGTTCTTCGTTTGAGACCTTTTAACTTCCACCCTTTGATCTTTAATTTAGGTTCTTTAAGTTGTGTACTTGTTTGTAGTGTGAGTCTTTCCCTTAAGTGTAGTGTCATCTTATTTATGCTCAGACCCTTGTACCAACTTACAGAAGAGTTCCCCTCTCTTCGTGAGAAGACCTTTGAGAAGATTAGGCAGATCGAACTTTCCCAAGAGGAAGCTCGTAGGGCTGAGGCCTTTCCCCTCGGACCAATTTTTCCTCCTCCACTAAAGGTCATATACCCTGAGCTTACAGAGCCAACTGAGCCTGCAGAGGTTCGTGAGGATGCGGTCCCAGTGTCTGAGTCCTCTTCCTCAAACCCTATGTTAATGTCTAAAGTAGGTAAACCTTTAGACTCTTTTCAAGAGGCTATGGATTATTCTCCTAGGCAAGGTGAGGTTCCTAAGGAGGTTAATGTTTCAAGCCATGCCTTGTCTCACCAAGGTGCTATCACTTTGCGTAGGTGTTTCGATGTTGAAATCTTAGGGCCCAGCATAGCAATTCCACCTCCCATTGATGCCATTCCGCTATCGACTGCCACCGGGGTTGAATTTTCTCATAGGTTTCCTGGTGGTTCCCCAACAACTACTCATGCCGATGTTGCTAGGGATGGTGATGATGATGAAAGGAGCGATCTTGATACCTCTGAGGCGGCCGAGTATAAGGGTACCATCACTGAGTACAACCTTCTTACTTTTAGGTACTTATATTCCATAGATTCCTCAAGCATCCTTAGAAATCCTCTAAAGGATGAGAGGGCCTTCGATGTCTGAGATGGAGAAATCTGTGTTTATGAGTAGATGTTTAAATTGGGCTTTCATCTTCCTATTCACCCAACCATCAGAGATAGAATCTCTGATATAAATCTTACCCCTTCTTAACTGTCCCCAAATGCTTGGAGGGTTATGATTGGGGTCATCATCCTTTGGAGGGTTGTTCACCATTCAGACCTTCCAATTAGAGTTTTTATAGGTTGTTATGTTCCCTCGTCATCCAAGAACCATCCCTGCTACTATCACTTCTAAGCTAGGAAATCAGAGAAGAAAATGATCTTGGTTACCCAAACTTTAAATCATAATTGGAAACCTCGGTACCTCTTTATTTCCTGGATATGGGAGTTTGGTTCAGATGAGTCTTATAGAATATCGGTCCCAAGGACCCCTCTGAGATGGGGGGAGGTCTCTTTTGCTGCTAAATCCGACCCTGGTCTTATCTAGGATAACTACAAAAATGTTGAGGACCTTTCAAATCAGGGTGAGAAAGGTTGTCTCGTTAAATATGAGCATCCCCCTACTACCTATCTGAGACAGGTTTAGGGGGTGGTCCCTTGGAAGAGCTTCGTAAGTCTTAATTTTTCTTACCAAGTTATACCTCTGATATTTTATATCTCTGACTAACTAACTCAGAGACTTGTTTTTTGCAGAGCGCCCTGCAGGCATATTAGACGAGTTATGGGAAATGGCCAATCCTGGCCTTGTCAAGCTCATGTAGAAAAGGGGTGGCAAAAATGTACCCCCACCTAACACCAAGAAGAGCGTCAGCACCTCTAAGGCCAATGCTAACAAAAAGAGGAAGTCCATGGTTGACCCAGAGCATACGAGGCCGAGCAAGGCTCAAGGCTAAGGATCGTGCCATATGCATTTATACAGACGATGCCCTAGTTGCTCATCTATCTCAACTCAAAATTAGAGATATCTTGATCGTCCACAGTCTAAAGGCCTTCAATGCTATTGGAAAATAATGACTGAGGAAGACAAGCATTTTCTAAGCGCATTTGATGTTCCTTTATTGGTCGAGTTTTCTCTTCACAAGTCAATCCAGGTACCAATTGTTTGATTATTTTCTCACAAGTGTAACATTGGCTTTTTAGAAATTATAACTCATTTGTTCCTACGTCTGATCTTCTTCTGCAAGGTGTCTTATCCTTTCATCATCTTGTTGATTGAACTTTTTAGAAGCTTCCCCTTATAGAGAAGGGTGGGGAAGTTGAGAAAGGTGAGGCCTCTTTGAATGAAGAGGTTACAAGGTTAAACGGGGTCATCAAGTAGAGGGACAATGACATGTCTCATCTTAGGAAGTATCATGACAAAGCTCTGACGCATGACGTTCTTCAGTATAAGGTTGATGCTGCAGTCAAGGCTACTTTGGAAGATGCTGTTGAGAAGGCCATTGAAGACTACAAGGTCTCTGATGAATTTGTCATCTTTGGTTTTGAATACCATGAAAGAGGTATCAAGGCGTCTGGAAAATTAGCAACCACGCAGGAGATCGAGTCTGGTGTCTTGACTGCATCAGAATTTGTGGGCCTCATCTTTGGAGATCCTCGGTTAGCTCAGGCCTTGCAGGAAGTTGAAGAGGCTGATGTTGCTCTAGTCGATACTGCTCCTCTCGAGGTCACTGAGACAGAATATTCTACTCATCGTGATGATGGAGTTGAAGTGACACACGACGGGCATGACCAGATGACCGCAGCTATAGAGATATATGCCTTTTTCTTGTAAAGCTTTTCAATAGTTGTAATTTTAATTCCCCCTTTTGTAGGTAAATATTATTTTTATGATCTCTAATGAAGGCAGTTGATACTTTGTTTTGTAACTCTAAGCCCTTTTTATGATAATCATTAGTTCAACTTCTTCAGATTCTATTGCTTCGTACGATGTTTTGCTTGAAATTTATATGTTGGTGTTGCATTATTATTTCGATGTTTTACCTCTTATTTCCACCAATCTAATGTTATTTGAGGCCTGAGGTCACCAAATAATGATGTTAAAGGTCTGAGGTCACCACATTATAATGTTTTACCTCTTAAATTTTCACCAAACTAATGATGTTTAAGCTATGAGGTCACCACATTACGATGTTTTACCTCTTAAATTTTCACTAAACTAATGATCTTTAAGGTTTGAGGTCACCACATTATGATGTTTTACGTCTTAAATTTTCACCAAACTAATGATGTTTAAGGTCTGAGGTCACCATATCATGGTGTTTTACCCTCATATTTCACCAAATATTCATGTTTAAGGTCCGAGATCACCAAATTATGATGTTTAACCTCTAATTTTCACTAAATAATGATGTTTAAGGTCTGAGGTCACCACATTATGATGTTTTACCTCTTAAATTTTCACCAAACTAATGATGTTTAATGTCTGAGGTCACCAAATTATGATGTTCCACCTCATATTTTTCAACAACTAAATGATGTTCCAAGGTCTGAGGTCACCAAATTATGATGTTTAACCTCCAATTTTCACCAAATAATGATGTTTAAGGTATGAGGTCACCAAATTATGATGTCCCACCACATATTTTTCACCAAATAATGATGTTTAATGTCTGAGGTCACCAAATTATGATGTTCCACCTCATATTTTTACTAACTTAATGATGTTCCAAGGTTTAAGGTCACCAAATTATGATGTTTAACCTCCAATTTTCACCAAATAATGATGTTTAAGGTGTAAGGTCACCACATGATGATGTTTTACGTCTTAAATTTTCACCAAACTAATGATGTTTAAGGTATGAGGTCACCACATCATGGTGTTTTACCCTCATATTTCACCAAATAATGATGTTTAAGGTCTCTGGTCACCAAATTATGATGTTTAACCTCCAATTTTCACCAAATAATGATGTTTAAGGTCTGAGATCGCCACATTATTATGTTTTACCTCATTTTTTCACCAAATAATGATGTTTGAGGTCTGAGGTCTGAGGTCACCAAATTATGATGTTCCACCTCATATTTTCACTAACTTAATGATGTACCAAGGGGTAAGGTCGCCAAATTATGATGTTTAACCTTCAATTTTCACCAAATAATGATGATTAAGGTCTGAGGTCACCAAATTGTGATGTTTCACCTCATAATTGACCAAATTAATGTAACTAAAAACATAATAAAAGTATCAGCACAACATTGTTATCCTTTCATTAACTTCCTTTGTATAAACAGGTACATGTATTAGAAAAAAATAAGAACAGCTGCAACATCATATGTAATACTTCTTTAAGTGATCAACATTCTATAAGGACCATGAAAATTATGACGGGGCTTATTTTCTTTTTTCCACGTCTTCTTTAGGACTAGGTCTTTCTCAGCCATAGGCCTTGACTTCACCCTTTGATTGTAGAATCTCACAGTTCTCTGCTGATAGGCTGCCTGTCTTATCTCTGCATCCTCTCTTTTTTCATTAATTAAATCAAGATCAAGTATTCTTTCTTCCCCATTCTTCTGAGGGTCATATGTCTGAATTTTATGAGTATGAAGTCCTAGCTCTGTTGGGATGACAGCCTCTGAGCCATGGGCTAACATAAATGGAGTTTCTCCTGTTGGTGTCCTCGCTATCGTCCTGTAGTCCTAAAGCATGGCATATACCTACTCTATCCATATCCTTTTGGCCTCTTCCAATTGATCTTTTATCCGATCAAGTATTGTTCGATTTGTGATCGCAGTCTAACCATTTTCCTGAGGTTGGCCAGGAGAAGAGAAGAACTGCTTAATCCCCATTTTTTCGCAGTGTTTTTCTAAGGATATGTTCTTGAATTGGGTTACATTGTCTGAGATGAGGGTGTTTGGAAGACCATACCTGCATATGATGTTCTTCCAGGTGAACTGGAAGGTCTTCTTCTCAGTGATTGTTATCATTGGCTCAGCTTCTACCCATTTGGAGAAATAATCAATTGCCACTATTAAGAACCGATAGTTATTTACAGCTCTTGGAAAGGGTCCTACCAAATCAATGCTCGATATTATAAATGTCCATGGGGAGATGATTGAATTCATAGGTTGGTGAGGATGATGAGGTATGATGGAAAACCTTTGGTACTTATCACACTTCTTCACATAGGTGGATGCATCTTTGGCTAAGGTTGACCACCAGTACCCCTGGGTGAATATACTCTTAGCCAATGGCCTTCCTCCTATATGACTGGAACAAGAGCCCTCATGCACATCGTGCAAGATGTGTGGAACCTCTGAAGGGTGGACACATCTTAGGAGAGGGAGCATGAATCCCTTTTTATACTGGACATCTCCTATAATTGAGAATTTAGCATCCCTGAACCTCGGCTTTCTCCTTTCTAACTTATATTCTGGAAGCTCACCCTCTTTTATGTATCTGATGAGAGGATCCATACATGAGTCTCCCATACTCATACTTAGGTAAGGTCTAGCAACCTCTTCCTCTTCGATGGTCGGCTTGAGCAGAATCTCAACTGGCACTATTCTCCTTATGTTTGTCCTTGTTGATGAGGCCAAACTCATGAGTGCATCAACTCGACTATTATCTAGGTGAGGTATCCTCTCATCTTGACTTCCTTTAAGCTCTCTATCATCGTTCTCACCCTCTTCAGGAATCTGGCCATCCTTTCATCTTTGGCCGCATACACCCCCAGAATTTGGTTAACGACTAAACTAGAGTCACTGTGGATTAGGAGCTGGCCGACATTGAGGGATTTTTCCAAAGAGGGACCTACTATTAATGCCTCATACGTTGACTCATTGTTGGAAACCTTGAAGTTGAACCTCAATGCATATTCAATATCAGTACCATCTGGTGCTGACACTATCAGCCCTGCTCCACTTCCGCTTTCACAAGATGACCCATCAACGAAGAGGATCCAGATGGTATTACATGAAGAGAAGTTACCTTATGCTAGGGTACCTAGTCTGAAAAGGTATCTCTCTTCTTCATTCTCAATTGCTCTTTGTCTGGTTTTGCTTGACTCAACCTCGTCTGAATCTCGAAAGACACTTCTGTCTGGTTCGTCTGGGCCCTGCGACTCTCCTCTACATCATCCACTTCCCAAGTAAACTCGACTACAAAGTTTGCAAATGGTTATCCCTTGATGGCAACCCTGGGTTGATAAACAATATCGTATTCCCCCAACTCGGTTTCCCAGTCATTAACCTTCCCGACTGCTCAGGATTATGTAGGACGTGTTTGAGTGGGGAATCGGTGAGGACGACCATGGAGTGTGCTTGAAAGTATGTCTTAATTTTCCTAGAAGCATGTATTAAAACATAGGCTAACTTTTTAATCTCAGGGTACTTCTAGTCAGACCCTTGGAGTGCCTTGCTATTGAAGTACACTAGTCTCTGCACTCTATCTTCTTCTCTTACTATCGCATCACTGATGGCTGACTCTGAGACTATTAAGTATACATATAGCTTCTCACCCTGAACTGGCCGAGATAGTAGTAGAGGAGAACCGAGGTAGGACTTGATCTCTTTAGAAGAAATGTCACATTCCTCATTCCATTCGAAGGCCTTTCTAAGGACTTTGAAAAAAGGAAGACACTTATCTGTGGCTCTTGAGATGAACCTGTTAAGTGCAATAACTCTTCCAGTTGGCCTCTGAACATCTTTGATAGTTCTGAGTGTCTTCATTTCCAACAAATCCTTGATCTTCTCAGGGTTAGCCTCTATTCGCCTTTGGTTGACGGTGAATCCCAGAAACTTTCCTCCTCCTACCCCGAAGATACATTTGGTCAGGTTGAGCTTCATTCTGCATCTATCTATGGTGTCAAAAGTTCTTTCAAGGTCGGCCACATGAGTGTCGACTTTCAAACTCTTCGTCAGCATGTCGTCCACATAAATTTCCATGGATTTTCCAATCTGATCTTTTAACATCTTATTTATAAGACGTTAGTAAGTAGCCCCTTCATTTTTCAGGCCAAAGGGCATTACCTTATAGCAATAATTCCCCTTATATGTAATGAAAGTTATATTCTCTGAGTTTGCCAAGTCCATGAAGATTTTATTATACCCCGAATATGCATCTATGAAGCTAATGAGCTTATATCCTGCTCTGGCATCCACCATCTGATCTATACAAGGCAGGGGGAAACTGTCTTTTTGGAAAGACTTATTTAAATAATTGAAATCTACACACACCCTCCATTTCCCATTAGTTTTGGGCATAATGACAGCATTAGACAACCACTCAGGGTATATGACCTCTCTGATGAACTTGTCCTCTTCAAGCTTTCTAACCTCATCTCTGATGACATCATACTTTTCCCTTGAGTATACTCTTCTTCTCTACTTGATGGGATTAGTATTTTCTACAACATTGAGCTTATGGCACATGATCTCGGGATCAATACCCGACATGTCTTCATGGCTCCAGGCAAAAATACTTTGTCTCTTCCTTAAGAACTTTACTAGTTCCTCCTTGACCTCAGGTCTTAGGGATTTTTCAACTTGGATGGTTTTTTTCATTCCGTCCTTATTTAGGATGATAGGTTCTACCTCCTCTGCGGCTTATCCCTTTTTGAGCTTTGTTTCATCCCTAGGATCAAGTGTGTTAATGTTGTACATGGTTGTTATCTTATTTTGAGACTCTCTCTCTTCTGTAGATTTGAAGTACCATTCACGTGATGATGTTTGGTCACCTTGCACTTCCCCTACTCCATAAGGAGTCGAGAATTTTAGCACTTGGTGGGCCATTGAAGGCACGACCCCAATTTCCTTGAGGGCTACTCGTCCCATAATGAGTTTGTAATATGAGAAGAAGTTTTCATCCATCACAAAGAAATTGATTTTTGTGGTCAACCTCTTAAGCCATTCATCTCCCGTTCTAACATCCATTTCATACTTACCCAATGTATGAACCTTTTCACCATTGAAGCTAATCAAGGGATGATGATAAGGGATAAGCCTAGCTCTGCTGAGGCCCAAGCTCTTAAAACAGGGCCAAAACATAATGTTTGCAGAACTACCCCCATCAACGAGGATCCTCTAAAATTCATACTCATGCACCCTTGTGGTGATGACTAAATGGTCATCATGGGGAGCTAATATACCCTTGAAGTCAAGTCGTGAGAATTCGACCATGATGGTGTTTGTATCAACCTTCTTTCTCTTATCAGGTTTAACCTCCGTAGATGCCATGTTCATAACCTCGACTTTAATCACTACTTTGGCCTCTTCCACATGAGCCTTACGATTAGCTACCTCTGAGGCACCCCTTCTAGTCCCCTACATATAGCGTTCACACCAAAAGAGATCATATCGACCCTCTTCACTAGGGCATTGTCATCTTTTGATGGGAGGTCATCGTCATCTGAGTCATCAGCTTTTCTGGCAGGGACATCTTCTCAACATTTATCATTTCTTTTCTTTTGGGGGTTATCTCCTTCCCCCTTATAAGATCTACCCTTCAGCTTCTCTGTCCATCTCAAGGATCTATCATTCTTTATTTCGTTGATGATATGTTCGCAGCTTATAGTTAAAGGAGTGTAGTGTGCAAACTTGTCATCCGCAGTCCTCTTCTTTCCATCCTTTTTCCTTTGAAACTTCCCACTACTACTTCTATTTTCATTCTTATACTTCGCATCCATTTCTTCTTCTGCATTCATGACCTTTCCAGTTGTTGCTAACAGCTCTGCCATAGTCTTGGGAGGGTCTTCAATAAGGTTCCAAAGTAGCTTTCCCTTCTGAAGTCCTCCAATAAGGGATGTCATGGCTATGCTCTCTTCATAATCTTATACCTCCAATGTTTCCTTATTGAACCTTGCAATGTAGTCTCTGAGACTTTCGTTCTTCCCTTGCTTTACATAAAGTAAGTGAGTCATCTTCTTTTGAGGTCTTACCCCAAAACAAAAGATCTGAATAAACTGTTCGGCCAAACCATTAAAATTTTCAATGAAATTTTTAGGAAGAGACGTGAACTAGATATGTGCAGCCCCAGTTAATGTGCTTGATAAAGCTCGGCACCTCATATCATCAGAGATTGAATAAATGTCTATTGCAGATTGATACATTTCAACATGATGGACTGGGTTAGTACTACCATCGTACTTGGGAGATACCACTGGAGGTTTAAATTTGGCAGGGGTGGGGAAATTAATAATCCTTTCCATAAATGGTGAGTCCTATGAGTACCCCCTCTGTAATGGGTCTCAACTTTTTATGAGGTTACCTATCTTCTCTTCCAACCTCCGAATAGATTCATTCCATGGTTTGGCAATGTCAGCTTGGCCGAGGTTGTCCCCACCCACCTCTAAAGGGGAACTGAGGGTTCCCCAGCTGCTGCACAATGTCGACTGTTAAACTCCCGCTGACCACAATCTCGGCCATGTGGCGGTCCACCATGATGAGGCCGATGATCACCACCTTCCCTTTATGAGCCAGCTATGCTTCTTAACCAATATAGCCTTAGCCTCAGATCGTTAACTGGGATGATCTTTTCAAAGGCCGACCCTCAACTTAAGCGATCAAAAGCTGACCCTCTATGTCGTGCATCACCATCTCATCTTTCACACTGACTTCGGCTCTACTGTATAGGACGTACAGTGTTATTTGAAACCTCATACGGCTCCCAACAGTATGCCGGGGCATCCTCTGCCTCAATATGATCATACCTATCCTCAGGGCAAGGGTTTCCTTGCCTCCTTAGGCATAAATGTGTAGGGTCAGCAACATCCTTCCTCCGTTGAAGAGTAGGTTAGTGCTTTCATGGTGCCTCGGGTGGTCCCCTGGCCTCATGTTGTGGCTGAGCAACCACCGAAGTAATCATCTCCGACGAGACCCCAGGTGGTCTCATTATGCTTTGACTTAGCTGGAAAAATTTCTCCTGCATCACTTGTTGAGTTGTAACTAAGGGCTTCCAGGCTGCTGCCATCTTAACCATCTCTGACTGGGGTGGTGCCTAGTTGGAACTGGGTCCTCCACCACTAGATGGTAGAGGAGGTAGTGGTAACTCTGGTGCCATATGCTTGAGCTTTTAATGAGAGGACTACATAGCTTGGAAACCTTAAGGGACCTCTTTAAATGGTGAAACAGTTCCACACCAAGGATGAGGCCTAGTTTACCACCAGAGTCTCCGGTGAGGTTAAGCAGCAAAAAAGGAAGAGACGAATCTTGTGATTCCCATAGACGGTGCCAAAATGATGATGCGGTAAACAACACCACTATATGAGGTGTTAGTAAGCTCAAACTATCAATAACAATGGAAGCATTGGTGTATATATCTAGTAGTGGGAGGTGAGGAGAAGAGGAGAAACACGAATATATAAGTGGTTCAGCCAATCAGGCCTACGTCCACTGTGAGTGTGTGAGTAATTTCACTAGATGAAGGAACTAATGGCCATATATACAATCTCTCAAGATTTCTCTAGCTAATGTGTAAACCAACAGAGTTTTAGCTAGGGTTGCAATTATCGATCATTTTATAAAGTAGAGGAAGACCTCTATATATAGTGCTTGGGGGGTGTCATATACCCCCCCCCCCCCCCAAGCATGAAATGAGCATGGGTATGAGGATCGAACCAGTATCCTAATGACACCTGGGTGATCTTATGTAGATATTGATGACTTCAATATTCCCTCATGTGAGGGGAATGATTCAGTTATAACTAATTTGTCCACGTGTTCCAAACCTTACATGCTCTTGCATATGCTCGGACTTGTGTCCCTTACTGATGTAACCTAGGACTGGACGAGTACGAGGTTGGTGAAGTCCAAAAATGTTGGTTTATCTTGTCAATATCCATGATGACCTCGGTCGGGAATACTAGATGAGGTTAGGCCTCAGAGGTGAGATGTAACGTCAGAGCAAGTAGAGTAGGATGTTGAAGATAACATGTCCCCACAAGGCACTGCTGACCTTGACTGCTGTAGAGCCAAGGTTGGTAATAGGGAGATGACCTTGAAGCATATTACCTTTCTGATGGAAATTATGAGCTTCTTGTCGAGTTGATTGTGAGATAAGCCGAGGTTAGTTACTACAAGTACGAGGGTACACGATGGTCATATTAATCACCCCCTATCCCTTAGTCTCCTTTATGACTAGGTTATTGAGGGGTATGCTAGGTCGAGGTTGAGTTTCTTTTAGTGCCTTAGGGTATGAAGTGATTCCTTGATACATGTCACTCACTGAAGTGACTGACGTATTCCCCAAGGTGTCTTTTTGGTTTCCAAGGGTAATGATGGGGGGCATTGGAAATCGTGCCCCCATCATTGAATAGGTTTAAAACCTTCTTCTCTTTCCTCATTCTCTTTTTTCTCTCATTTTTTCTCGCCTACATCTTTTCCGCCATTGCGAATTTCTTCAAACCTTCCATTATTTACTGTGATTTAGGGTCTTCTTCTTCTAACCTCTCCCTTTTTCAATCACAATTAATCAGGTATTGCTTCTCAACTTTTCGTTTTCTATTTTTAGTCATTATTTTTATAGCTTTAATTTTTCGGCAAGTTCTTATTTTTTCGGAGAGGGTTTCCACTACTGTCAGGTGGTTTTAGGATAATGCTTGTAGTGATTAGGTAGGTTTGGGATTTTTCTAGGCTCCTTCGAGGTTGTTTAAGCCACAAACGACCCTTTTTAGGTTTTCGGTGAACTTTCGATCACCTTCTCTGGTGACCTGCCATTGAGTGTTCTTGGTGTTCTTCGTTTGAGACCTTTCAACTTCCACCCTTTGATCTTTAATTTAGGTTCTTTAAATTGTGTATCTATTTGTAGTTTGTGTTTTTCCCTCAAGTGTAGTGTCATCTTCCTTATGCTCAGACCCTTGTACCAACTTATAGAAGAGTTCCCCTCTTTTTGTGAGAAGACCTTTGAGAAGATTAGCCAGATATAACTTACCCAAGAAGAAGCTCGTAGGGTTGAGGCCTTCGCCCCAGACTAATTTTTCCTCCTCCACTAAAGGTCATATACCCTGAGCCTGTAGAGCCTACTGAGCCTGCAGAGGTTCCTAAGGATCCTGCCCTAATGTCTGAGTCCTCTTCCTCAAACCCTATATGAACGTCTGAAGAAGGTCAATCTGTAGACTCTTTTTAAGAGGCTATGGATTATTCTCCTAGCCAAGGTGAGATTAATGAGGTGGCCGAGGTTTCAAGTGGTTCCTCGTCTCACCAAGGTACTAGCACTTCGCGTAGATCTTCCAATGTTGAAATCTTAGGGCCCAGCGTAGCAATTCAACCTCCCATTGATGCCATTCCACTATCGACTGCCACCAGGGTTGAATTTGCCCAAAGGTTTCTTAGTGGTGCCCCTACAACTTCACGATGATGTTTCTATGGATGGTGATGATGATTAAGAGAGAGATCTTGATACCGCTGAGGTGGTCGAGTATGAGAGTACCATCAATGAGTACGACCTTCTTACTTTCAGGCACCTCTATTCCATAGATTCTTTAATCATCCTTAGAAAACCGATGATGGATGGGAGGGACTTCGATGGCCGAGATAGAGAAATCTGTGTTTATGAGCTGATGTTTAAATTGGGATTTCATCTTCCTCTTCACTCAACCATCAGAGCAATACTCTCTCATATAAATATTTCCCCTTCTCAACTGCCCTCAAACGCCTGGAGGGTTATTATTGGGGCCATCGTCCTTTGGAGGGTTGTTCACCATTCAGACCTTCCAGTTAGAGTTTTTATAGGTTGTTATGTTCCCTCGTCTACCAACAACCATCCCTACTACTATCAATTCTTAGCTATGAAATCATAGAAGAAAATTCTCTTGGTTACCCAAACTTCAAATCATAATTGAAAACCTCGGTCTTCTTTATTTCTGGGGCATGGGAGTTTAGTTCAGATGAGGCTATTGGAACATCGATCCCAAGGACCCCTCTGAGATGGGGGAAGGTCTCTCTTACTGCTAAAGCCGACCCTGGTTTTATCTAGGATAACAACAAAAATGTTGAGGACCTTCGCAATCAGGGCGAGAAAGGTCGTCTCGTTAAATATGAGCATCCCCCTACTACCTATCTGAGACAGGTTTAGGGGATGGTCCCTTGGAAGAGTTTCGTAAGTCTTAATTTTTCTTACCCAAGTTATACCTCTTATATTTTATATCTCTAACTGACTAACTGAGAGACTTATCTTTTGCAGAGCATCCTGTAGGCATATCAAACGAGATCTGGGAAATGTCTGCTCCTGGCCTTGTCAAGCTCATAGAGAAAAGGGGTGGCAAAAATGTACCCCCACCTAACACCAAGAAGAGCGTCGGCACATCCAAGGCCGATGCCAACAAAAATAGGAAATCCACGGTTGACTCAGAGCATCCGAGGCCGAGCAAGGCTCAGGCCAAGGATCATGCCATACACATTTCTACAGACGATGCCCTGGCTGCTCGTCTATCTCAGCTCAAAATCGAAGATAGCTTGATCATCCATAGTCTAAAGGCTGCCGATGCTATTAGAAAAATAATGACTGAGAAAGACAAGCATTTTCTATACGTATTGGATGTCCCTTTATTGGTCGAGTTTTCTCTTCACAAGTCAATATAGGTACCAACTCTTGCTCATTTTGTCATAAGTGTAACAACGGATTTTTAGAAATTATAACTCATATGTTCCTACGTCTGATCTTCTTCTGTAGGGTGTCTTGTCCTTTCATCGTCTTGTTGATTGGACTTTACAGAAGCTTCGCCTTATAGAAAAGGGTAGGTAAGCTGAGAAGGTTGAGGCCTCTTTGAGTGTATAGGTTGTAAGCTTGAACGGGTTCATCAAGCATAGGGACAATGACATGTCTCAGCTCAGGAAGGATCATGATAAAGCTCTGAAGGCTAAGGACGACGTTCTTGAGTCTAAGGTTGATGCTGTAGCCAAGGTTTATTTGTAAGATGTTGCTGAGAAGGTTATCGAAGACTACAAGGTCTCTGATGAATTTGTCAGCTTTGGTTTTGAATACCTTGAAAGTGGTATCAAGGCAACTGGCAAATGGGCAGCCAGGAAGGAGAGCGAGTCTGGTGTCTTGACTGCATCAGACTTTGTGGGTCTCGACTTTGGAGACCCTCGATTCGCTCAGGCCTTGTAGGAAGTTGAAGAGATAGATGCTGCTCCAGCCGAGACTGCTCCTCTCGAGGTCACTGAGACAGAAGACGCTACTTATCATGATAATGGAGTTGAAGTGACAAACGACGATCATGGCCAGACGACTGCAACTGCAAAGACATATGCCCTTTTTCTTGTGAAGCATTTCAATAGTTTTAATTTTGATTCCCCCTTTAGTATATAACTCTTATTTTTATAAACTCTGATGAAGGCTCTTGATGCTCTGTTTTGTAACTCTAAACCCTTTTTATGATAATCACTAGTTCAACTTCTTTAGATTCTATTGCTTCATACGATGTTTTGCTTGAAATTTATATGTTGGTGTTGCATAATGATTTCGATGTTTTACCTCTTATTTCCACCAATCTAATGTTATTTGATGCCCGAGGTCACCAAATAATGATGTTAAAGGTCTGAGGTCACCACATTATGATGTTTTACCTCTTAAATTTTCACCAAACTAATGATGTTTAAGGTCTGAGGTAACCACAATATGATGTTTTACGTCTTAAATTTTCACCAAACTAATGATTTTAAGGTATGAGGTCACCACATCATGGTGTTTTACCCTCATATTTCACCAAATAATGATGTTTAAGGTCTCTGGTCACCAAATTATGATGTTTAACCTCCAATTTTCACCAAATAATGATGTTTAAGGTCTGAGATCACCACATTATTATGTTTTACCTCTTAAATTTTCACCAAACTAATGATGTTTGATGTCTGAGGTCACCAAATTATGATGTGCCACCTCATAATTTTCACCAACTAAATGATGTTCCAAGGTCCGAGGTCACCAAATTATGACGTTTAACCTCCAATTTTCACCAAATAATGATGTTTAAGGTATGAGGTCACCAAATTATGATGTTCCACCTCATATTTTTCTCCAAATAATGATGTTTAATGTCTGAGGTCACCAAATTATGATGTCCCACCTCATATTTTCACTAACTTAATGACGTTCCAAGGTGTGAGGTCACCAAATTATGATGTTTAATCTCCAATTTTCACCAAATAATGCTATATAAGGTCTGAGGTCAGCAATTTATGATATTTCACCTCATAATCGACCAAACTAATGATGCTAAAAACATAATAAAAGTATCAGGACAACGTTTCTACCTTTTCATTAACATCCTTTGTATAAATTGGTACATGTATTACAAAAAAATAAGAACAACTTTAACATCATATGTAATACTTCTTTAAGTGATCGGCATTCCAAGAGTTGGAGAAAGGTTCTCCTTTAAGATTATCAAGCCGGTAGCTACCAGGCACAACCTCATAAACTACCCTATAAGGACCATGCCAATTAGGATGTAGCTTATTTTCTTTTTGCCAAGTCTTCTTTAGGACTAGGTCTCCCACAACCATAGGCCTTGACTTCACCCTTTGATTATAGAATCTCGGAGTTCTCTGCTGATAGGCTGCATGTCTTATCTCTACATCCTCTCTTATTTCTTCAATTAAATCAAGATCAAGTTTTATCTCCTCCCCATTCTTCTGAGGGTCATTAATATTAATTCTATGAGTAGGAAGTCCTACCTCTATTGGGATGACATCCTCTGAGCCATGGGCTAACATAAATGGAGTTTCTCATGTTGGTGTCATTTATGTCGTCTTGTAGGCCCAAAGCACTTCATATACCTCCTCTATCCATCTCCCTTTAGCCTTTTCCAACCACTTTTTTATCCCATCATGGATTGTTCGATTTGTGACCTCAGTCTGACCGTTTTCCTAAGGTTGGCCGGGAGAAGAGAAGAATTGCTTAATCCTCACTCTTTCTCAGTATTTTTCTAAGGATATGTTCTTGAATTGGGTTCCATTGTCTGAGATGAGGGTGTTTAGAAGACCATACCTGAATATGATGTTCTTCCAGATGAACTGGAAGGTTTTCTTCCCAGTGATTGTGATCATTGGCTCAGCTTCTACCCATTTGGAGAAATAATCAATTGCCACTATTAAGAACCGATAGTTGTTTACAACTCTTGGCAAGGGTCCTACCAAATCAATGCCCCATTTGCAAATGGACCAGTGGAGTTGATTGAAGTCATGGGTTGGTGAGGCTAATGAGGGATGGTGGAAAAGCTTTGGTACTTGTCACACTTTTTCACATACGCGGCTGCATCTTCGGCCAAGGTCGGCCAGAGTACCCCTGAGTGATTATCCTCTTAGCCAATGACTTTACCCCTATATGATTAGAACAAGAGACCTCATGCACATCGTGCAAGATGTGGGGAGCCTTTAAAGGGTGGACACATCTAAGGAGAGGGAGCAGGAATCCCTTTTTATACATGACATCTCCTACAATTGAGAATTTATTAGCCCTGAACCTCAGCTTTCTCCTTTCTAACTTCGATTCTGGCATCTCACCCTCTCTGATGTATCTGATGAGAGGATCCATCCATGAGGCTCCCATACTCAGATTTAGGTAAGGTCTAGAAACCTCTTCCTCTTCGATGGTCGGCTTGTGCAGAATCTCAACTCACAGTGTTCTTCTTATGTTTGTCCTTGTTGCTGAGGCCAACCTCGCGAGTGCATCAGCTCAACTATTATCTAGCCGATGTATCCTCTTCATTTTGACTTCCTTGAAGCTCGCTAGCATCGTTCTCACCCTCTTGAGGTATCTAGGCATCCTTTCATCTTTGGCCTTATAGACCCCCATAATTTGGTTCACTACTAACTTGGAGTCACTATGGACTAGGAACTAGCCGATATTGAGGGCTTTTTCCAAAGAGAGACTTTTTATTAATACCTCATACTCTGACTCATTGTTGGAATCTTTGAAGTTGAACCTCAACGCATATTTAATATCGGTACCATTCAGTGCTGACACTATTAGCCTTGCTCCACTTCCTCTTTCACAAGACGACCCATCTACGAAGAGGTTCTAGATGGTTTTACATGAAGAGAAGTTACCCTCTGCTAAGGTCCCCAATATGAAGAGGTATCTATCTTCTTCATTATCAACTGCTCTTTTTCTGGCTTTCCTTGACTCAACCTCACCCTTATGTCTGGTTCATTTGGGACCCCGTGACTCTCCTCAACATCAGCCTCTTCCCAGGTAAACTATGCTACAAAGTCTATGAGTGTTTGTCCTTTGATGGCAACCTTAGGTTGATAAACAATATCGTATTCCCCCAACTGGATTTCCTAGGTCATTAACCTTCCTGACTTCTCAAGCTTATGGAGGACCTGTCAGAGTGGGGAATCAGTGAGGACGACCATGGAGTGGGCTTGAAAGTATGGCTTCATTTTACTAGAAGCATGTATCAAAGCATAGGCTAACTTTTCAATTCGAGGGTACTTCTGCTCAGACACTTGGTGTACCTTGCTATTGAAGTACACTGGTCTCTTCACTCTATCTTTTTCTTTTACTATCGCAGCACTGATGGCTGACTTTGAGATTGCTAAGTATACATATAGCTTCTCACCCTGAACTGGCCAAGATAGTAGTATGGGAGAATCGAGGTAGCACTTGATCTCTTTAAAAGAAATGTCACGTTCCGCATTCCATTCGAAGGCCTTTCTAAGAACTTTGAAAAAAGGAAGGCCCTTATATGTGGTGCTTAAGACGAACCTGTTATGTGAAACAACTTTTTCGATTAGCCTCTGAACGTCTTTGATAGTTCTGGGTGTCTTCATTCCCAATAAAGACTTCATCTTCTCAGGATTAGCCTATATTCCCCTTTGGTTGATGATGAATCCCATAAACTTCCCTTCTCCTACCCCGAAGACACATTTGGTCGGGTCGAGCTTCATTCTGTATCTGTCCATGGCGTCAAAAGTTCTTTCAAGGTCAACTACATGAATGTCGGGCTTCAAACTCTTCATTAGCATGTCGTTGACATAAACATCCATGGATTTGCCTATCTGATCTTCGAACATCTTATTTACAAGACGTTGGTAAGTAGCCCCTATATTTTTTAGGCCAAAAGGCATGACCATATAGCAATAGGTCCCCTTGTCTGTAATGAAAGCTATCTTCTTTGAGTCTGGCGAGTCCATAAAGATCTGATTATACCTCGAATATGCATTTATAAAGCTCATGAGCTCATGTCCTGCTGTAGCATCCACCATCTGATCTATACGAGGTAGGGGGAAACTATCTTTTGGGAAAGACTTGTTTAAATCAGTGAAATCTAGACACATCCTCCATTTCCCATTAGCTTTGAGCACAATGACAGCATTAGACAACCACTTTGGGTATATGACCTCTCTGATGAACTTGGCCTCTTCAAGATTTTTAACCTCGTCTTTGATGACATCATACTTTTTCCTTGAGCATACTCTTTTTCTCTGCTTGATGGGTTTGGTATTTTCTATAACATTGAGTTTATGTGACATAATCTTAGGATCAATACCCGGCATGTCTACATGGCTCTAGGAAAAAATACTTTGTCTCTTCCTTAACATCTTTACTAGTTCCTCCTTGACCTCAGGTCTTAATGCTTTGCTAACTTGGATGGTTTTTTTTGCACTTACTTATTTAGGACGATGGGTTTTAACTCCTCTGTGGTTTCTCCCTTTTTGAGCTTTATTTCATCCCTGGGATCAAGTGTGTCGATGTTATACGTGGTTGTTGTCTTCTTATGAGCCTCTATCTCTTATACAGAGTTGAAGTAGCATTCACGTGATGATGTTTGGTCGCTTTCACTTCCCCTAATCCATAAGGAGTCGATAATTTTCTCATTTGGTGGACCATTGAAGGCACGAACTCAAATTCCTTATGGTCTACTCGTCCTATGATGAGGTTGTAAGCTAAGAAGAAATTTTCATCCATCACAAAGAAATTGATTTTTCTGATCAAACTTTTAGGCCATTCATCTCCCATTATAACATCCATTTCATACATACCCAATGGATGAACCTTTTAACCGCTGAAGCCAATCAAGGGATGATGATAAGGGGTAAGCCTAGCTTTGCTGAGGCCCAGGCTCTTAAAATAGGGCCAAAACATAACGTCTGCAGAACTACTCCCATCAACAAGTAGTGAGTAATTTCAAACTAGCAATAACAATGGAAGCATGGGTGTATATATCTAGTAGAGGGAGGTGAGGAGAAGAGGATAAACACTAATATATTAGTGGTTCATCCAATCAGGCCTACGTCCACTGTGAGTGTGTGAGTAATTTCACTAGATGAAGGCACTAATGGCTATAGATACAATCTCTCAAGCTCTCTCTTCACTGTGTAAACCAATAGAGTTTTATCTAGGGTTGCAATTATCGATCCCTTTAAAAGGTAGAGGAAGACGGCTATATATAGTGCTCGAGGTGTGTCATGTACCCCCCAAGCATGCAATGAGCATGTGTATGAGGATCGAACCAGTATACTGATGACACTTGGATGATCTTATGTAGATAATGATGACCGTAGTATTTCCTCATGTGAGGGGAATGATTCGGTTATAACTAATTTTTCCACGTGTTCCAAACCTTACACGCACTTGCATATGCTCATACTTATGTCCCTAACTGATGTAACCTCAGCCTGGATGAGTATGAGGTTGGTGAAGTCCAAAAGTGTTGCTTTGTCTTGTCAATAGCCATAATGACCTCGACCTGTAAGACTGGCCAAGGTTAGGCATCAGAGGTGAGATGTAACGTCAGTGAAAGCAGAGTAGGATGTTGATGATAACCTGTCCCCATAAGGAACTGCTGATCTCGGCTACTGCAGAGACGATTTTGGTAATAAAGAGTAGACCTTGCAGCATACGACATTTTTTATGGGAGTTGTGATCTTCTTGTCAACTCAGTTGTGAGATAGGCTGAGGTTAGTGACTTTGAGTACGAGGTTACAGAATATGAACCTCTCATTATGGGCTTAAGTCTAGCCCAATAACTGAATGCCGAATAAGTTGTGTTATATAATGATTCCTAGTTGGTAGTAAATCAAATGTTAAGCTTATATGGAGCTTAAGGAAAATTAACAGCCAGATACCTATCCAAAGCAATGGAGTTAATGGAAAAAATTTAACTGTTCGAATGAATAGAATTCCAACAGTGGAAAATGATCGAGAAGATGCTCTTGTTCGACTAGCTTCAGCTACCAGAGTTGAACTCCGATGAACTATTCCTATAGAGATTTTAGCCAATAGGTGTATAGATGAAGATTTGATGATTAATTTTATTGCTGTAGACATGGGAATATCTTGGATGGATCCCATCAGAGCATATATTGAAGAAGGATCTTTGCCAACAGATATAATTGAAGCCAAAAAGTTAAAGTATAAAGCTGCCAGAAATGTGTTAGACAAAGGAGTTTTGTATAAGAGAGGATTAACAGTCAATTTGTAGTGTTGCGTTCATCCATCAGAGCTTCCAAACCTAATTCAAGAAGTACATGAAGGATATTGTGGAGATCACATAGGAGGAATAACACTTATGCAACGAATAAGTGCGCAAGGATACTACTGGCCAACTATGAGAGCAGATTGTGTAGCTTTTGCTAAAAAATGTGGCAAGTGCCAAAGGTATTCCAGTATTCACAAGACTCCACAGGATGCTCTCACCCCAATCACTTAACCTTGACCATTTTCCATGTGGGGAATAGACTTGGTCGGGCCATTGTCGACCACTCGAGGAAGGTTCAAGTACTTGGTTGTTGCAGTGGACTACTTTACAAAGTGGGTTGAGGAAGAGCCATTGATATACATGCCTTATGAGAAGCTTTAACAATTCATTTGGAAGAACAACATTTGCAGATATGGGTTTCCTTTGTAATAACCCTATTTTCTTATGCCAATATATAATTGTTTTCCTTCAATTTCGTCATACTTACTATCTAATAATGATATATTATTACATATATGATATTCCGAGTTCTTAATTTGACAAATCCCATTTTTCAATTTGAAGAATCAACGGTAAAATGGGTCAGATTGAGATTTTATGGCACATCCTAAGCTAAGTGATAAGTTTTGGGGTAGAAAATACAATTTTATAAAACTTTAGGGACTTGGTTTTAATAAAGAAAGTTTCAGGGACCAAAATGAAAAATAAAAGGGGCCTTTTCGTAAATAAAATATTTTCAGGGACCAAAAAGAAATATTGAAAATATATGGTGTGAAATTACCAAAATGCCCTTAAGGTCCGAAATGACCCTTATACCCTTAATACCTATCCTCGACACCTCGTGCTCGATTTTTGAACATATCCACTGCACACGTGTCACCTCTATAGGAAAGGATAAAACTCATGTAAATCCTCTAGAAAAAGGGAAAAAACACGTGTCGTCGTTTGGTAAACCAAGACTGCAAGGCTGATCCGTTGCACGACACGTGAACGACGACTCACCAAAGTGAAACCTTATCACCAAGACACGTGTCAACACCGTGGGATATTTGGAAAACTATAAATAGGGCCTTTGGGGGATCATTTGAAACTCACACCAATTCCTTGAGAATTATAGTAAGAAATAGTGAGAGAAAGTGTGAGAAAGTCTAAGAAGAAGTTCTTAGGGATATTCATCTTAAGGTAATCTTAATGTTATAATGCATCTTTATAGTTTTAATTTATTGTTTTATAGCTTTACTTAGTAGTTATGCTGGTAAAATACAATAAAGAATTCACTAATCAAAACTTAAAATTTAGAACAAATCCAAGTTAATTTTATAAACTTGTTTGAAATTATACGCTTTTAAAAATAATTCTTTTTAAAGAAATTGCTCGTTATTATGGAATCCGATTTAAGTAATTCCAAAGTCAGGCCCGGTGAAGTTATGTCTAGATGAGGTGGTATTTAAGTGGTGCCCCTGTGACCCTCCATCTCTATTGGGAATGAATCCGGAAATGTTCTGTCTAGATGAGATGGTATTTAAGTGGTGCCCCTGTGACCCTCCATCTCTACTGGGAACCGACTGATGAGGAAAGACTATGAATTGAATTCTTCAATTACGATCAATGAGTTTTAAAAGTTAACAAATAGAGATTCAGTAATCCCTTAAAAGAGGAAGTTATTATTAAAGTTTAGTATAAACTGGACCTTAGAACGTGTACTTAAATCTTTATCAGATTAACGTGTGATCGAAGACTCAATACCAGTAAATTTGACCTCCATTTTGGGTGAGTACTCTGACATTCCTTGTGTATTTTGATTATATGATATTATGCAAACAATATATATTTTGTGAACTGCTTTTATTCTCAAAACTCATGTGATACCGATGATTGATTCATTTGTGATATGTTTATATTTGTCCATATAAACATACCGATTAAAATGATTATTGAAAAGGATATTGAATATTGAAAATCTGATTCGGCCTAAGGGACCTCTTTACTGACTGACCTTCCCAGCTGGGTTATCGCTGGTGTGCCCTAAATAAGGCGTTGTGACGAACATGTTCGATTGACCCTCAACTACCGGGGTATAATACGGTAGAAGAATACGGTATTAGAGTGTACTTGGCCATTAAAATGATATGATTGAAAGAAAAAGATATCACATTTTATTTATTGCATTATTCTTATTCTGAGCTATCCAATTGTGATATATATAGTTTCATTTCAAAATTATATCCATTTACTGCAAGTTCCTCTCCATATATGTATATGCCTTCTCTTTTGACTTGAATAGGTATCTATTTTATGAAAATCCTGGAATGTCTGGAGATTGAACTTCATTCGGCTTTTAGCTGATGTTGTATAAATAAACATTTTTCAGGAAATGTTTAGGCTCACGGACGGAACGAAAATGGACTATATTGAAGATTTAGCTTTTAGAGCTCTTTTTGTAAAATGTTTATTTAGAGCATGTCTGGCTCTCTTGTAATAAGGTTTAAATTTTTTCTTAAGTTGTAACTCGTTGTTACTTTTAATATATATGAAGTTTCCTTTAGAAATCTCTGATGACGTAATTCCTTTACTTTCAGTATTTTACGATTCATAACCATGTGATAATATATCCGTTGCATGTATTTAAGGAAACAATTAAATCAGAATATTTGTTGCCTTGGTGGCATGTCAAGACACTCGTTCCCTAATAATATTTTGGGTCGGGGTCGTGACAGCCTTACGCCTTTATCACCGACCATGGAACACAGTTTGACACGAGGAATTCGCAGCTTATTCTGCTCAGTCCAACATCCAAAAATTACATCCTGCTCCAAGTCACCCTTAGAGTAATGGGAAAACTAAAGTTACAAATAGAACTCTGCTAAATGGGTTGAAGAAAAGGTTTAATGATGCAAAGGGAAACTGGATCAAGATACACTCTGTTTTATAGGCGTAACGAATAACCCCGAGGACTGCAACAGGAGAATCCCTGTACATGTTAGCATATGGGACTGAAGCAGTCATACCTGCTGAGTTGGGTCTCCTATGAGTGATCTAATGAGAAGTTTGGATTTGTATATTCTAGAAAAAGTGCGAGAAGAAGCTACTTTGAGAAATGCAGCTTACCAACAATGAACAACTCAGTTTTATAATAAAAAGATGAAGCCAACCAACTTAAAGGAAGGAGATTATGTGTTGAAGAAGGTGCTCTAGAAAAACAATAAACTGGAGGATAATTGGCATGGACCCTATCGTATTTTAGTACTCATCCGACCTGGAATTTATCAGATTGAGACTTTGGAAGGGGACGAATTCAAGAATCCATGGCATGCTGAGCATCTTATAAAATATTACCAGTGATATAATCAATTGTACTCAGTTCAATATCATTTTTTAGTATTAATAAAATGATCTTTCCTCCAATTTCTATTTTTTAAATTTTTTTGGGAATACTAGTGCTATGCACTACCTATACACTTAATTTTGAATAAGCTTGAAAGTTGCTAGAAAAACTTCAAAATGTTATTCAGCACAAGAGCTTGTCTACAAAAAACAGTCCTTAGGTTGAGCAATAATTTTCTCGACACAAGCATAACTTGATTGGTAGCATACCAAATAGGTTATTACGACCTCAAGATGGTCAACAAGTATAAGGATAAAACAGGATCTTTATCCTACTTGGAAAAGTTTAGGAAGAACGTTGCAAATATTACTCAAGAGGAATGTAGGCACATATTCCACATACGCTTGGTCACACCACTGGTAATTAATAAGAAAAACCTAAGCACTTAGGTGTGTTAGTAAAATATTTGGAGACACATGGGTAACTAGCTCCAAATTTAGATTCGAATCTAAGTATGCTAGTAGAGCCTATATATTCATTGGTAATTGATACTAAATTGAGATTTTAATCTAAGTGTGTCAATAGAACTAATGAAAAAGAAGAAATCATTCACATTAAGAAAATAGTCACATCTAATGATTAACAAGATAAATTGATCAAATACATTCAACATCATTTTTCATTACACGACTGTGTTTACAAAAGAAATACAGGACATTATTCTAAAGGGTGTTTCCCCTCAGCTTTGGAAACTAGATCCATGTCAGCTGGAGGATCATCTAAAGTATAAGGAGAATTTATGAAATTAAAGTCTTGAAGCATTCTCCAATTGATGTTGCTTGGCTGATCTAGCAGATAAGGATGTCGGGATCATTTCCAGCTCGTCGTGCAACCCATTGTCTCCCAGATATTTAGAAATCAGGCCCTAGGGAGGTGTGTTGGAAGGAATCTAGCCTAAAGGGAGAGTCTTTAAGGTCTAACAACCCAAGATCATACAATTTCCAGAAAGGACTATTTTGTTTTACCTTCAATAATGTCAAATAATTAATCTTACCCCATTTGTAGCCTTCATGGTCCTGTTTAAACCTAGCATCAAAATTCGCCAAAACTTCATTATACCCTTCCATCCAGATCTCTCTAGGTTGCTTGTGAAACTGAAAGGTCAGCCTCTCAACTTGATAATGCAATTTCTTCATCACTCCATCCTTAGCTTGTAGCTGAAAAGACTGAGTGGCAAGTTGCTCAGATTTAGTTTGAAGTTTCTGGGACACCTCTGTATGGGCTTGGTTTTTGGCCTTTAGTTGGGTAGCTTGGTTAGAAAAGGTTTGTTAAGTCCTATCCTGATCTATAGTACCTCAACCAGGTTTAATTCTTGCTCAGGAAGTAGATGCAGACTTGGTCTTTTTTAGTGCCTCCAATTCTTCCATTAACCTAGCATTTTTAGCCTCTAATAAAGAATGACATTCGTCAGTAGTAGCAACAGCACTAAAAGAAAACTTTAAGGCATTTATCTCATTTCTTAAATTATTATTCTCCTACTCCAACAGTTTAGCAATGGCTCTGGCTTCCTCCACTCCACGATTGAGCAAAAATTCATGTCTTCGAAAGTGGGAAACAAACTTTCCCAACTTTTGTTCAAAGCCCCAACCTTCACTCAAGGCCTTGTAATTATACTCATAATCAGCATGAAAAAGATCCTTGACCTCCTTATGGTCCTCTTATATATCTTAAACCATTTCATAGTAGGCAACATTATTAGCCACTGTCCGATCTAGAAGGCATTTCAAATGAAGATAGGCTTCCTTAGCTTGCTCGGACACAACTTCCGCGGGGAACTTCAGCAGCTCTTCCTCGGTTAGAGATAGATGATCTTCTTTGAAAAGTTCATTGCATCTCTTGAGTAGCTCGGAGTCAGTAGAAGAAAAGTGTTATAGTTTATCCATTAACTATTAAGAGCAAGAGGAATATCCAATCAACAACAGTGTGCAAAATATAAAGAAAAGACAAGCAAAAGAGGAGGAAGATTTCTTTTCATTGAGAAATTGTCAAGTACAGATACATCAGCATAAAGAAAAGAAAAATTACAATTACAGAAGAGAAGAAAAATAAAGGCTGCTTAGACAGATTTATACCTTCTTCATGTCTGGAGTAGGCTCAGAAGAAGTAGAAGCAGGAGTAGGCAGAGATGGATGGATGACAGTTGAAGGAGCTGAACAGTCAACAGCTTGGGGTTGGTTAGTATAATCCAACACAATCAGTGATTCACTTGAACCCCCATCATCTTTAATCTCATTATCCATGTTAGGAGGAGATCATGGGTCATGTCTGAGGAAGAGTTCAAAATCTTAAGGGGTGTCGCCCTCCACTAAGGCTGCCGACCTACCATCCTTGAAGAATTTCTTCTTTACAAATTCAATTTGCAAAGAAGTATCCCCAATGGCTTTGTCCCAACCCTTGTTGAAACCAGCCTCTATAGCCTTAGCTATTTTGGCCCTCTCGGCAATGAATAAAGCCTTCTAGGCGTCCAAATTCTTCTATAGCTTGGTGATCTTAGCCTTTTTTACGGATCAACAACTTGGCCCGAGCAGCCATTGTATCTTCTTCTGTAACTTTTATTTTTTCCTTCCATTTTTTTCTTCTTATTGTCTAGTGCTTATTGGGAGTCAAGCACTAAATTCTTCATCTCATTAAAAGATTCTTCAACCTCATGAGAAGAAGGACGCAAAGCATCATCCTTCTCCAACATGTTATTGAAGTCAACAAGAAACTACAAAAAGAAAACAAGGCAAGTTAATATAAAAATATCAAACAAAGAGATAAAGAAGGCAAAGTAAATTACCAGAGCTAGGCTTTGAGCAGCCCTTTTAGAACTCTTTGATTGGGGCAGTGCAGCTGCAACACCCCTATGGTCTGGCAATGTACCAGACTTTATTAATTATCCGGCCAAACTAGGGAAAAGATTCACTGGTGAGCCAGAAACAGATAAATAAACCAACTCTTGTTAGTCGGTGTTGGCGAAAGACCCTTCTGCTAGCTTAGAAAGGAGTTCTATTTTCATCCTCTTGATGTGTTTGTCATCATCTTTCTCAGTTGGGAGCTTCTTCCCAATATCACCCTTATTGGATGGGGGATTCATACCAACATATTCCTTATTAGATGGGAAATTTTTCCCAGCATCCTCTTTACTTTTGGCTCCATCAGTAGCTTGTTTGGAGGATCCAGTAGCAGCCATGTCACCCAAAATATTGGGAAACTTCCTCTTCCTTGTTGCAACAGCAAGAGGTAAGTCTGAATCTAAAGAAGAGGAAACTGCAGCAGGTTCACCATTGCCAGATGCAGTGGTAGAGGATGTGGAGATGGGGTCTTGGTGAAGGTTGATTAAAGGAGAGGTCACAACTATAGTTGGGCAAGCAACAAAAGAGGTTATGGTGTTCTTATACTGCAAAAAATATAAGGTTGATCTGGTATGCTCTTCCCTAACTTTCTGATGAATGCCCCAGATGAACTTGAACTCTCTAAGGTTGATATCACTCTCCTTGGGACACTTTCTCTTTCGAACAACTGCAATTAAAGTTAATAAAGTATACATCAGTATTAGCAGTCAGCAGAATATTCAAAGAAAGACAAATAAACACATGCAACCTATCCCATTGCCACTTAGTGGGCACCTAGGTCCCTGGTACTCAACATTACCAGTCAAAGGAGCATGTTGCCAATTTTTAACAACTACTCCATGCTCGAAGTAATCTCTATTGGATTCAGGAAGTTTAACAACTAATGCTTTGTTCACGCCCTAGTTTTCAAATAGAAAGTGGTATCACTAGTTACCCACTTACAACACAACATAATTTCTGGGATCCCTAGATGTGTCCCATATAGTTGGTTTAATCTATATACTCTATTAACTACTCTCCAGGTATTGGGGGCTACTTTATCTAGAATGATATCATAATATTGGTAAAATTCAAGACAAAATGGGTTTGGGGGAAAGGTAAACCCACATTCAACAATAAAAATGGAGGGAAACCAATGACCCTCAACTAATGAAAAAAAATCAGTGGGAAAACTGAGATGTTCTATCTCTACCCACGAAGGGATATTCCATTCTTTTTTGAATTCATCAAAAGAAGTAATAGGATAAACCATGATTGATGGAGAAGAAATAGAGAAAGGAAAACATTCTTACATAATTTAAGGATTCAACAAGAACTGAAGAACAGAGAATGATTGCACGAGAGAGAGAGAGAGCTTGAATATACAACGATCGAAAAAACTCAGAAAGTTTTAGGTAATAGGTGATCGTGGATTTTCCCACCTTTATAGGTTTCCTGGAAAATTGGAAAGGTAATGATTAAAAGAAAACGTCGATTGAACTGTTGGCAGCTAAAGACATAAAAGACATATTTACCCAAAAATGATTCACTAAAGTTGTGGATAATTACAAAAATACCATCCACATTATGTGCCCATAGTTAAAATCATTAAATTTACAAGTATGGGAAGTCGGTAACCGACCAAGACTCAAAATTATTTCACGAGCAACTTTAAGATCTACATGTTCCATACTCTTGTAAAAACCATAAGCATGAAACATCGGGGGCTTCTATTGATACCAAAAATTATCCTGCTATGTGTACCATTCTCGTATGAACACGTGTTATCCATCTGGGAATTAATCCAAGTCAGTAAGGGTGAGTCACCGACCAACTGAAGGATTGTCAACAACAGGTTAAAGAAGACCGATCAACACCAGGACGATCGACCAATAATAACAGAAAATTGCCAATAGTTGTATACATTATTAACGTTGTACAGATGTAAATGCCTATATTATAAAGGCATTCCATCCTTAAATATTCTGACTCTTGTACACCCTCAAAGGGCTATAAATACATTTTAAAGCCTACATCCAAGGGATGGGTAAATGAGATAAGAGGCAATTGAACAAGCAAAAGGCAATACACAGCAGTGGATGTAGGCTTTTTCTCTTATCCGAACCACTTTAAAAATTCCTTGTCTCTTTTATTCATTTTTATCTATGATCAATTACTTAGGCCACTCTAGTTTTTTGCATCAACAGTTATCATGTAATATTTATTAAGGGACTTATACTAAACATGGTTTAAGACGAGACTTTTAGCTCCAAACATTTAATGTCAGGGGTGGATCACATATTACCTCTATTTATTATTTATTATATTTTTGTTTGGAAATTCCATGATCTTTTGTTTTGGCAGTAGTGTTTATCTCATTTTAGTCGGTTTGCAAGGAGAAAATGATTTATGAGCTGACATGGTTCTATTTTAGTAGATTTTGATTTATTGCTTATTGGAAGAGAAACTGATTCTTAGGAGGCATGGATATTGAATCCTGTTTATCTCACCTCACTATCAAATTATCTTGATTGTAGAAATTATAGATATTTATTTGCACTTAAAATAATTTAGTGGCATAAATGGACAATGAAGGTGATGTCAAATGTTTTGAAATGGGCATAGAGTTTGGGAAAAAATCATGTAAATTATGCCATTCTAGGTTATTGCCTCATTAAAATTTAATAGATAAGCAAAGTAAATAATACATGTAGCCTAATGGTTTTCAAATGCTTTAGAAGTGCACATTTTGGACTTTTATGTTGTAGGGGGTGTCCTCCCCAATGAGTGATTAATTTAGCCAGACAGATCGTTCGTTTACAAAGAAGGACATCCCACAAACACACTTCGAAGATCCTCTATACAAGTGGTTTAGGACCCACCTTGAGGATCCTTCACAGCAAGTAGCTTGCAGCGCCCTACGTCTAAGAGACTCCAACGGACCAAGCTCGAAGGATCCTATTCGAAGAACGAAGTTACATGGATGACAGTAGTTTATAATGAAAAATTGAATGTTGCATTATGTATTTTATCTTGTGAATGTACATGTCGAGTGGGGTTGTTTGGTACCAGCGAGGAACCATTCCTGGCAGGGCATTGGAGAGCTTTCATGCTTTATAAAGCAACCTCCTCTTGGGAAGTTCATAGGGATATGGTTTGGAGGATTGAAAACAAGGCCACATTAGGAATTATTATGAACCTTCTTGGCACACTTGGATAAAACTTCACCCAAGACAAATGTCACTCGAGCCTACTGATTGCTTACCTATTCGAGTGAACCTCCTCGAGTCACCCGATCTCCCTCAATAATTTCCCCCTTGAGGTACCTTGGGTTCCATCCTTCCTGACTGATGTGACTAGATACCTAGCAATAGTCACTGTTTGAACCACTTCCTGACGTCACGACGTCTGACATTCAGGGACTCAAGAATGTAGCACTCAAGTGGTTTTACCCTTAGGATGACAAGTCTAGTTCACCAAACCCGACCACCTAGCCATGCTAGAGTAAGCCTCAAGCTGACGAGTCATATCCCTTATTAATGCCGTCAATATTTCCAGCTAATAGAATGGTTTCCAGCCAAAACTACCAGAACCCGTGTATTAAATACAATATCTCATGCATTTAATGCACTGTACCAGAAGGATCGAGGGCATGCTGACTCCAGCAGCCTCTCCCCCATATAAATAAGACTAAACAAACAAATTAGAGAGGAATCATCTAGAGCCCAGAATTGCTGCCCAAATTTCCTTATACTAAAGAACTATCGTGAGAGCATTAACTCTCACACACATTCAATGCACCCATCATTGGTCATTAACTGAGGTTGAGGTTCCTTCCTTGTCTTTATTGTGCCTAGAGTGCTTGTTCTTTCTCCCTCCGACCATGCCACTTGCTGGTCCCATTCATTTATTATGCTTGTCATATATTTCCTGTGTTAATATGCTCTTTAATGAAAGCCTGAGTATCGAATCTCTTTGTCTCTGATTTACTTGTGGCTGCTACCTATGTTGCGTACCTAGCGGTGTTAGTCCCTGTCTTAATAAGGGGTTATGCCTCATTTAATACTAACTATATTCAAACAACCCACATATTACATTTGGCGACTCTACTAGGGAGGTATTCTCTTTTTTAAAAGATGCGAGAGGATAAAACCATTAGAATCATTGACTTTGACGTCATATAGTGTGAATAAGAGGAAAACAATACTGTGCTACCGGAGGGGGAGAGAATGACAAGGATGGAGCCTGGTGCTCTCAGTGTTGGAGTGACAAAGACGAGGGCCACGTAAGGAGGAATAGGCTTGTCACAAATGGAGGAGCTGATGGGTTTATTTGTGGAGTTTATAAAACTCCGGCAGCCCAAGCAATGTTAGGGGCACCCATGGGAGCGAACTCCTTTACTACACCACCAGCGGCCATACCGGCTGCCACTGTGGCAGGAGGAGTGGCAATGTTTCTTTTTTATAATTCCTTCTCCATTGTTTCACCACCCCCAGGTAGTGCGTGTCCTACCACGGCCGTACCCATGACAACGGGGTCGGCGCTGCAGAGTGGAGGAGCAAATTCAGTGGCTCCAACTCTAACAGCAGGCTAATGAGCAAACGTGTCAGCCTTAACGACCCCGCTGATAATAATACCGCAGTCAGCTAGCCCCTCGCCAACCAGTTTGGAGGAAACAAAGAAAAAGCTGTTAAAGTTTATATTTTCATCTAAAAGAGATAGTTCCACAGTGTACGATGACTTTTGTACTCCTTACCTAGAGTCGTATAACAATGAACCCTACTTGGTGGGTTATATTCCTCCAATCTTTAAAAAGTACACAGGGAAAGGTGCTAATCCCAAGGAGCATGTGAAGAGGTTCATAGAGAGTTTGGGAGCCCACTTCAATGATAAGAAGTTAAGGCTAAGGGAGTTTTCAAAATGCCTGACAGAGAAAGCCTACACGTGGTATTCTTACCTAGCCCCAGATAGTGTAAGATCTTGGGAAGAGTTGAATGTTTTATTCGTGAAAAAGTTCTTTTTGGATGAGGATGAATTCACACTCACCCAACCCGTGCATGAGAAATAAAATCCAGGAGAGGATGTTGTGGCTTATATTAGGAGGTTTCGTGAACTGTCTCTTGATGTGAGAGAGGAGATGCGAGAAGATAACTTTTACAAGTGTGTGCAGAGGGCTTGCTGCCTGAATATATATGTCACTTGATTAACAAAATAAGAGAAGGTACATTTACAGCATTTTAAAAGCATCAAGGAATATTGCCTTAGTGGTAAAACCTATAATATCCCCGCCCATTTTTCCAAGCTTACTAATGAGTCCAAAAGTCACCGCGGGGAGGGGAATACCCTCGAGGATTACACGAATGGGGGGAGTAAAGAGGGAAATAATGGCAGCCGAGGAGGTAGAAGGGGAAGAGGTAGTAAGAGAATTTTTTAAGATGAAGAGGATCCCTCCGAATTACCTTGCATGGTGGAGCATGCCTTGAATATTTATGATATCATGGTCCATGATAAAGTATGCATGCCGGTTAATGTCCACACTATGCCACTCACACGAGAAGATAGATAGAATCCTCATTATTTCCCATTACATAATAGGGTAAACCATCCTACTAAAGTGCGTTTCTCACTCAGGAGGTTGATTGACCATCATATAAAGAATGGGGACATCGTATTGCCACAAGATAATGTAAATGACAACCCTCTGCCACCTCATGGGGTGCATATGGATAGAGCTTTTGATGAAGAGGCTGAGAAATGGGCGATGGGACAGTGGCTCGAAGGAAATGACGTCGAATGATCTTCCGGTGATGGCTTCAAAGAGAACTTAGAAGAGTGCACCCTCGAGTTGCCTCAACATCATTTGGGGGACGTGATTGAAGGGATAGAAGACCAAGAGGAAGAAGTATACGATCTCGTTGAGGGACTCAGTAGGTAGTTGGGAACCTGTTCTCTGGAAAAAATTAATTCAGTGATAGCATACAACGAAGTTGCGTATAGAGATATGGAAGAAGTTTATGAGATATAAGATGATAGGACAGATCCGTGGATCGAGTGCGCCACTGTGGCTTACTCCCCAAAGTTTAGCTAGTTCTTTAATCAGTTTGGTCTCCCCAAAGATTCTCGGTTGGAAGTCACACGAGCCATTTTGGAGATCGCAAAGAAAAATATGGCACCGAATTTAAAATGGAAGGGACCTATGGCTAAATTGGTGAGTAGATGTCTCTCAGAAGTCACATTATCAGAGTCTGATAGGCTGATCAGGTATCCGTACAACAGACCCTTGTATGCTACTGCATTAGTGAACGATTACGTTTTCTCACGAGTCTTTTTGGACGGAGGGGTATCCATCAATATAATGCCCATTGGATCCTTTTATGCCACCGGGTTATCGGAGACGAGGATAGTTCCCCATTTATTGGAAATATCACGTTATGATAATCAATCCTCCACATCAGTGGGTTATGTTAAAATGGGAATTAAAATGGGGAACATCACTTACCATATTAAATTCCACATCATGAATTGCGAGCTGTCATACTAGCTGTTGGTAAGTACGGTACGGATGCACAACCATGGGTTGGTACCCTCCACCTATCACTAATATGCTAAGGCAAACATAAAGGGTAAGGAGGTGGTGATACGAGCTACTAAGAAACCTTTTGCAAAGGACGAGCCCACATGGTGGACGTAACTTTTTATACTGATCTGGCAAAAAAAGCCACTATGGTAACAAGACATACTGGGGGGGTAAGGATCCCGTTAACTCGAGAGAGGGTGCGAACACGTGCTCAAACGATTGTAACTTATGGAGAAGAGCACAAATTGGGAACAGTGAGGTCCCCTAGTCTATCAACACAGCTCCACGATCAAATAACCCCATGCATCGACCCTATTGAGTACCAAGTCCAAATGCAACGTGTTCTTAGCAGACGAATAGTGAGGGAGATGGATGAGAATCACAGGAAGAGGACTTTTCAGAAGCAAGTGGACCGACAATGCAAGCGGATGGTTTTTCCTAGCGGGTGAATTATCTACAAATTATGAAGGTGTGAGCGGGCAGCTGAGAGTCTGGATGCTGAAGCTGACATGGTCTATGAATGCTTCTTGGAGGATAACTAGGGTTAATGCTTGGTAATCGATAACTTCGTAATACAAGAGTTTACGGAGGAACTTGAAGAATAACCATAATGCATGAGGGATATCCCTCAACCACAGATCCAGAGTTGGAAAAATCGACTTGGGTAGAGAGGGTGAATGATTGAACCCTACTTTTATCTTGAGGGACTTAACGGGAACCCCTTGATGGGAGTTGAACAAGCTGATATCGAAGTTCAAAGATGTCACCACGTGGAAGCACACCGAGATGTCTAGAGTAGAATATGAGTTGAGTTGTCATAAGTTAAACGTTTTACCCTCAGCCATTTCGGTGAAGCAGACCACTCGAACGTACAAGACAGGGTTGGACCTAAAGATTAAAGAAGAGGTTTAGAGGTTGCTCACTGTTAGTTTCATAGTCCCGATCCAACATCCTATCTGGCTCTCTAGCATTGTGACCATGGGAAATAAGGCCAAGATAAAAATCAGAATATGCATAGACTTTAGAGACCTAAATCGGGCGTGCCTAAAGGATGAATTCTTTTTGCCTTCAATTAATAGCCTGATCAATGAAACAATGGGCCATGAGATTTACACATTCATGGATGGCTACATTGGATATAATTAAACAAAAATGGATCCAGCCGATGCAGAGAAGACTGCTTTTCTCCTTTGGGCCATTTCATGTACACAGTCATGCCTTTCAGATTAAAGAATGCAGGAGCCACCTACCAAAGGACGATGATGGCCATATTCCACGACCTTTTTCACAAGACTGTGGAGTTTTATGTCGATGATTTGGTAATTAAATACAAGAAGGAGGTCTCCCACCTGGACGATTTAAGGAGGGTGTTCACTCGCTGCAGGATGTATAAGCTGAAAATGAACCTTCTCAAATGCGCCTTCGGGGTAACGAGTGGGAAATTCATGGGGTTCATATGTAATGATCCATTCTTGATATTCCAAGGCCAAAATAAGCGAAAGAGTTAAAGAGTTTCCTTGTCAAGGTCTCCTACCTGAGGCGGTTTATCTCGGGGCTGGCTGAGGTGACGTACCCCTTGATGGAGCTGTTGAGAAAAGGGCATGAAGTTTGCATGGGAAGTAATGCACAAAGAATCCGTAGACAAGATGAAGGAACTCCTTACTTATCCTCAGACAATGATTCCCCCGAAGGCAGTTACCTCTTTACGCTTATATCTTACGTCAACAGAATGATCTATTGGGGCTTTATTGGCCCAGGAGAGTGAATGCATTGAACAACCTATTTATTACTTGAGTAGGATTATACACGGGCCTAAGGCCAGATATACTAGAATTGAGAGGCACTGTTTGGCCCTTGTATTTGTATAACAAAAGCTAAGGTATTACTTGTTATCATTCACGGTTCATATCGTAACTAAATTCAAACCCATAAAAAAATTTCTTGCTAGAACTGTATTGGTAGGTACGGAAGATAAATGGTTTCTAATCATTTCGGAGTATGAAAGTGAGTGGTCCCTCATGCCATCAAAAGTCAGGCATATGCAGATTTGTTGGCCATTTTCCCATGTGGGACGTTTGAGCCGCCTATTGAAGAGCTCCTGGGTGATAACCTCCAGACCAATTTCGTAACAGCTAGCCTATACGAATGGAGTACGGAGTTCTACGGCTCTTCAGCCAAGAAAAAATGAGTATCGGGAGTTATTCTACGAAGAGGCACTGATAAAATTTTCTTGTCTTTCAAATTGGAGTTCGAATACTCAAATAATTATGTTGAATGTGAGGCACTGGTTCTAGGGTTACTCAAAGCACTGAGAAGGGGCATCCAAATCCAGACAATTAAAGGGGATTCAAACTTAGTGGTGAAACAAGTGACATGGGAATTTTCTTAGAAGCACATGAGTCTGGAACCTTACATCACGATCATCCAATGACTTCTTGGACAGTTCGAAGTGGTAAAGATAAAGAGGCACCCTCGAATGATGAACAGACACACAGATGGCTATGCCACCATCGCATAAAATATTGCCTTCGATGGAGAGTCAATTGTGGTCCGAATCATAAAGAGAACGGCCCCCTCGACGATGTCTGAGATGATGGCCTCATAAGACAAAGATGATTGTAGGGGTGAAATCCAAAGGCAATTAGAGAGAGGAAAAGGTCCACTTAACCTAGACAATTTAGAGCAGTACTTTATTGCTAGGGGAAACTTATACTACAATAATAAAGGAGGTTAGTTGTCCAGGTGTGTGGACCCCCGAATAAGCTAAAAGAAGGCTGATTAAATTATACGAAGATAGCTGCGAGACCAACGAGATCCCTTTTATATGTTGCATAGTTAATGTTTAAATTACAATTTATGTCTAAACATTGTCCAAAACATGTTTTTAATTGGAAAAGGAGAATGTCAATAAATAACGAAAGTTTATGTGATCACCTTATTATTTTCTTTAAAGTCTTTGGACATATCCTCTTTTCAACACAATGAGGTCCTTGAAAATCTAAAATAGGTGTAACAATAAAGAAAATAGAATAATAGTATAGTTTATTTTTTTTAAACCTTAAAGAGTGGTTTTTGTGGATTATCTTTTCAAGACTTTTTACGGAGATGTGCAAATGGAATGGGTAAAAAATTTAAAATAAATATTTCTAAGTTTTTGCATAGGAGAACCGATGAGTGTTTTGAGATGCAATGCCCCATTTCAAACTACTGATACACCTTATTTCGTCAAGAATTCACGTCCCTTTTTCCTATGCCCTCCCATGTATCTTCCCAATAAAACCACCTGATCAGATCAATAGTGACACTGATACCTCCAATGGGTTTCAACCACCGAACGTTAAGTAGTTTTTTTTAGGTTAATTACACTTTCACCTGAACTCCATTCCATTTTCACTTTGCCACTCGGACTTTCATTTTCTAGACTTTTCCCCCTCAACTTTAAAAATAACTATAAGTAACTCCCTAACGCTAAACCATTAACTTTTTGGATAGAAAATGGTTCATTTTGCAGGCACATGAGGGAAAAGAATGGTAGTTTTCTCCATTCCAATATAGAGGGTCGCTATTGTTATTTTTTACACCTACTTTACCTTTATCTCTCTTACTCTCAGTCACACTTTCATACGAAGAGATCCAATAACTATTGTCCCCCTATTCTCTTGTCTTCTTCCTCTCTCTCCCATGACTTAATACACATACACACACACACATGAATGTACACACACTTTGAGTCACATATCTCTTTGTCTTCCACTATCTCTCCCACTTTCACACACACACACACAGATGAACATCGATCTACATCTTTTCACTTTTGGGTGATTTTTTAAATATTCAGATCTAGATAATTATATTTTCTTTTTTAAAGTTCACGGGGAAGTGTAATTAACCCTTTTTTATTTTTCATGGAATCACATCGATAAGTATGTTTTCTTTACTTATTAATTGTTTAAAGGTAGAAGAAAATCTTTATATTATTATTCCTTTGTCCGAGTTATATCCTCAAAAATTTATAGTCAGAAATCAAAATTTCTTTCTATGGGGGGAGAATAACCTTAATCTAATATGTCCTAACCTTTATTCTCATGTTTTCCCTCTTCCACTTAAAACTTCCAAAACATATCTTAACATCCATAAACCATCTTCTCAGTTCTTTCTTTTGGGGCATCAATAAATACTGTGGCAAGAATTTCATTGGAAAATGGGGATTATTTATGTTTTCCTCACAAAGAAGGTGGCTTGGAGATCAGAAACCTGTCAACTGCTTTGGTAGCATCTAATGTCAAGATGGCTTGGAACTTTAAGGAATGTACAAGTCTTTGGGCTAGGTTCATTAACAAAAAATATGCAAATATGGAGAAAATTAATGGTTCTCAGAGTTTTAAAAGAATCAAATCAGTTTGGGATGTTATAGAAACTAACTCTGAATGAATTGATAACCAACTTATTTGGAAGCCTTCAAAATTCTCTTTTGCTTCAGCTTATGATATTTCTAGACCCTTAAAACTATCTTCCTTGGCTTATAACTTTATTTGGCATTCTAAAATTCCCTCAATTGATATGTATTTGCATGGAAGGTGTTATCAAAATGTGTTCCCCTTGATGAACAAATTCAAAAAGTAGAATTCAAGCTGGTTTCAAGATGTTCTTGCTACCTAAATTGTTCAGAACCTCTGAATCATCTCTTTAGACCAGGTCCAGTTACTTCAAAAGTTTGGTAGTTTTTTATCAATATTATGGGGATTCCTAATTTACCTCTAACTATTCATAGATCAGTCATTCAATGGTGGATTCAATAAGGGAGATTAAATCTTTCTCAGTGGGTTTTCAAATCTATTCCAACGAACATTAGTTGAGAGATTTGGTTGAACAGAAAATAAGATAGATTTTATTCAAAACTAAGGAACTTCAAAGAAATTATGGATAAGGTTATTTCTATAATTTGATATCAAGGGAAAAACATCAAATTTAAAGGTAGAGCTAAAGATATTAGTCAAGATGCTTTGAAAATATTTAACCTCAACATTTTACAGCCTAATGTTAGATTCTTAATATCTAATATATGGAAGAAACCATCTAGAGGGAGCATTAAGACTAGTTTCTCAAGAAATGAAGAGCATATCGAAATTCAAGGATCATGAGTTGTTCTTAGAGATGACCAAGGAAGGTTCATTTGTGTAGATTCAAGATGAGAAGGTAAGATTGCTTGAAAAGCTCTAATATAAATTTAAGAATGCTATATGATATCTATTGAATGTGGATTTGAAAATTTTCTATTTTAAAAGCTTATTTAACTAGATGTCAATTTTTTATCCAAACTAATTAAACCCTAACACATGCATCTAAGTTTATAAATAATGTTATCACAAATTTAATATCAATTGATGACACACAAATTTCAGGAAAAAACACCTTTCGGGTAAAACCTTTTATTTCACTATGAAGAGGTAAATCACAACTTACATACACAATGAAATTTACAATGAATATCCACAGTCACTCACATAGATCTCGGTTTAGAATCAACAATGGATCAACCGCAGTGAACCCATATAAACACACATCTCTATCTTAAGCTCAAAACACCCTCAAGCACTTCCAATGACCGCAGTCGTAATCAGCCAACACCTCCCTGAAGTGGTACTAAATTAGTAGTAGATAAATCTTCTCTACATGAGAAACTCTAGAAAATTGTATCTTGGGTTCCAAATTGATTCACTAAAGCTATTGGGATGATTTATGAATAAAAAAAGTTAAAAATCCTCAAAAAGTGAGAAGACAAAAATTCAGCAAAAGAAGTTTTTGAAGAATGAAAATCTCAAGTCTTCTGAAGCAAAATGGACTCACTTAACATGAATTTATAAAAAACAGATTCAGCGATGTCATTTTAATGAGAAATCCAGATCGTTCGAATGACATGGGATGTCATTTAAACCATCCTTGATCTGTCCTATCAAATGAAGTAATATAACTAAAGCAGTAGCATGTCATTTGATAAAATGCTTCAAGTAAACTTCAAATGAGCCTTCGCATGTCGCTTGAAGTCCTCATTCACGGGACATTTTCCTATCATTTGAACGACATAGACATGTCATTTGAACGACATCAGCATAAAACCCTTTTCTTTAAAAATCTTCCTCGGGACTTAGAAAAAATTATTTTGACAAAAAATGATGCCTCAGATGTTTAAAAACATCTTAGAAAAATTATCCCAAGACTTTAAATGAAACATTAAGGTACTTAAACACAAACTTACCTAAATATATCTTGTAGAGGCTTGATTGTTGAAAAATGTTGATATTCGGATCCGTTTTGATGCATGATTGAACTTGAACTTTTCTTCGATGGTTGTAGTGGTATACGATATGCTCTAAAATAGCCGAACTATGTAAAATATGTCCTTACAAATCCCCCCCTATGTTTATACCGGTACAAACTAAAAACATTTGAATTATCAAAACAAAAGTTCTATAAAAATCTAATACCCTCCCATGAACCCAAAACTGAATAGGTACTAAAACTGTAGGTCTTAAACTTTCTTCAACATCTTAAAATAGCCAACATTTTTATGTGATCATCTGGGTGTGCAAAATAATGATATTCAACCTTTTTATCTACACACATGAGACAAGAAAAAATACCTTCGTGACATATTAAGTTTGAAATGAGATAAACGTAAATCAAAACAAAGATCAACTCTCAAATCTCCCCCATAATTTAAACTCCCCCATTAAATCATAATTTGTTCTTCCTCATTTTATTTGTCCGAAATAGATAAGAAAAAGAATAAATTAAATAAGCATGGAGTGTCACGATAAGCAAATCAAATCACTAAGATCATCAAGGATAAACTTGAAAGCATTCACCAACTATTTTTTATTTTTATAATTTCTGTTTTTTTTTAAATAATTTACAAAAAAAAAATATCACACACCAAGAATTTACACTAAGATAGCCAAATTGTGGAAACGGAATGAATGGGTGTGAACATATTCAATAGGTAAATCAACTCAAACATACATAACAAATGTGAACGATGAATATAGATAATCCTAACAAATGAACTCAAAATTGTCCTTAGGTGTAAAAATTGTTGAATTCAAATGACATCAAATCAACAAATCAAAATCTAAAATAATTTCAACACCAGTAACGTCTAAAACTATGTAATGTTTTTTTAAGACTTTGTCAGGACGTGCAAACCCATTGATTTATTTCCATCCAAACTCCCTTAAATATATATTTCCTTTTCAAGTTCTTTTGAGGTTTCTATTTATTTTCTTAACTTAGAGAAATCCTATCGGTCCCTCTTTTGGAAAATAATTCTTTTTATTTCCTTAATTTTTTCCCTGGCTCTTTTAAATGGTGGCTTTCATGACGTGATTATTATTCACTCGCAGCCCTTTTCCGTCTACACTCATCATTTTTTATATTAAACAAACTCCTCACTGGTAACCATTTTTGCATGCACTATTTTCATTGTCAAGTTTTATCGCATATGGTTCATTTTAAAGACAGGATTGAGATGGAAATATTTCGACCAACATGTGATAGACAAGTACAATAATTAAACAAATTCGTGCAATTGTTCCTTAAAGGAAATCATGAGTAAAACATGTAGAAAATAATCTCAAATCTCATCTTAATGACTCCAAACATTATAAAGCACATGGACGAAATGGTGTATTGTCTCAAAACACTATCAAATAGTCACATGAATATGGAATGATGTTGTGAATTAGTCATTCTAAATTTCCATACATAAACGATGTAAATAAAATACAAAATCCTTTTGTCTTTTTCCAAAAAAAAATTCAAAATAAAATCTTTTTGGGTTTTATCTATTTTTTCTAAAAAAATAGAAAATCTTTTTTAATTTTTCCAAAATTTTCCAAAAACAAAAATCTTTTTGTTTTTTCAAAAAAATATATCAATAATGGAAAATATAAATGCAAAAGTGGTACACGCTAGCAATAGGCATAAAATGTCATCATGAAAATCATCCTATGCTAGAAAACAAGTCTCAACCTCAACCTTTAGGTGCGGTGGAGTTTTCCAAAGATGAGGACATCTAATGAAAAACATCCATCAAATAAAGTGAAGTCTTGACCATAAACTTAATTTGCTACCTAATATGTGCTAACTCTCTCTTGTAATAATCTGGAGCATTGTGTGTGGGTGCGTGTGTGGAAACACGTGCAAAAACTCTATGTGACACACTAACCAACTTAAAGAAAAATTTCAGAAGGTGTACTTTCTTTTTGCAATGGATGCAAACATACACTAGCCTAGGGACACTTCTCTAAAAATGTTTCGAGATGCTTTCCTATCGGGTAACGTACGCCTAGGTGGGTTGGGTTGAGAGACATATGGGTCAATCACAAACTCATGAACCGTCTTGAGTGAAACGTGGCAAGTAGATGCATTATCATGACCTATTCCTAATCTCTCAACATTACCTAACTGATTCGTCCCTAATCATGGCACTTATTACCCTCTATACTTATGCATTTTATCCCTCTCGGGTACTTTAATTCCTATAATTATGATCGATAACCATAAAACCTCCATTTTATATTTTAACATGCTATTTGAGGTATTATTGAGCTTTTGTAGGTGTTACGGTGCTTAGTGTTAGGTTTGGCTGCATTCCGTTAAAGCTCTGTCGACTATCGCACGTTCAGGGGAAATTTAGTAAATCCACACTTTGGGATTTCCGCCCAAAGAATTCAAGAAATTTGAGGTTCTCAGAATATGCTTCGCGTGTCCTTGATTGATGTGTGAATCCGAGTCCAAATGAAGAAGTTACAAATTTTATTCGAGGAAGAAATAAAAGGAAATTCCCAAAATAAACAAATAAAGAAATTACATCCATGTCGTGGACCCAAATTGAATAACAGGTCTCCATGATGATTTTCGCCATTTGTCGGTCTTTAGCCACACAATCTTGGGTTCGAGTCTGTGTTCTTTAACCAATATAGCTTTGTTGGCTTCTATTGCAAACATATCGCGAGTTCTGCTGACGCAAGTCGATTGACCCTGAGCCCTGGTCGATCGGGTTTTCTAATTTGTGGCTTATCCTAATGTAGTGGGCATGTGCTGTTGTCATCAGTGGATCGGACCTTACCCCCAATAGATCGGGTTTTCCCATTTTGGCATGCGATGCTGACATTAGCTCTCCCTTCACCGCCAATTGACCGACGCTGACCCCCGGTCGACCAGTCCCCTGTTTCTTTTGGTCGAGATTTGCTGTTACTTTATTTTCTTTTCTCTTTTCCTTTTGTTTTATTTAATTACCTTCTTTGTATAAATATGAGAGTTAGTTTATTTTTATGGATGATATCTATTTTTATCTTTTTTTAATTCCTAGGATTAAAGAAGTTTTGGGGTTTTTTTATTGTGGAGTCTCCCCTCTAATCCTTTTTCCTTTGGGTAGTACCCATTAATGTAAGCTTCTCTACTATTCATTTTCTTCTCTCTTGTGTTTATGCTTTTATTCCTTTTATTTCATGCTTTATGGTTTATTTCCAAGACTAGATAAATTATTGTAGTTTATTTATTTATTGTTTGCTTTAATTAATTAATTTTTTTAATTTATGCTTTTCATCATGCTTAGTGGCTAACTTAGATTAGGTTGTGTTGGATTGAACTCAACTAAGGTTGATTAGTTGCTTTGCTTTGGTGATGGTTTTTATTCATTTAATTTAATTGGGTTGTCCTTATTATTACACATAGGAGATTTGACGGGGTATATCATGTATGCTCCGCATTTACGACCTCGCGTGTGTAATATATGGGGTATTTGTTGACGTAAAAATCATATTTGGCTTTTATGACGATTTGGTGGTGATAACTCTAAATTTGATTAATTGTTGTAATGAGACTCGATCTTACTAAATTTATAGACCCATGTAACCATTTATACTAATTAACTCGAGGTGATAGATATTTGTCCAACCTATAGTTTTTATTCCTCTTTAATTAATCTTAGTTTGAATACCCATGCCTAGTTATCTTTTCCTTTTTGTTAAAATCACCTTTTGCACTTTTATTCCTAAAGTATTCAATCAATATAATTCTAACAACTTGTCTTCGTGGATTTTCGATGCCCGGACTGGCTGTTGTACTCACATAAAAGAGTGTAATCATAGTTTAGGTTTTTGTATTGAGTTGGTGAGATGAATATAATAAATGACCGGTGCGTAGGTGACTCTTGCGCCGTGGCAAAATCCCCCTCTTATTAAAATAGTGTCGTTTCCGGGAACTTTTTTTTTTAGAATTTAATTAATTTAGTATTTTGTAGTACTTTTTTCTTTCTATTTGTATTCTTTGTTAACAATTTTTTCCGTACTTGTACATTTGAGTGCCAAGAACGCTTGAAATTTTTGGCCACACATCACTTTGTGGAATTTGCCATCTCGAGCCTTCTTTGGGGTAAGCATGCCTTATTTCAGTTTTTTCGGTAATCGTAATAATAATTCTCAAAATCATCGTACCCTTGTGACTTTTGGTCAATACTTACAAGACCAAAAAATTGATAAATCTAAAATGTCTTTGGGTGAGTATCACTAATGTCAAGTTATGAATTACGGTAATTTTGAGAATGATTGTTCTGATATTGGGCCTCAACATCCTTATGATAATAATTTTGAAACAAATTGCAATAGCTTTCAAAATTCTTATGTTTTATTTTGATAGTAGTTTCGAGGATGATTTTCAAAGTTATCATTTTCAAGAATTCACGCCTCGGCCTATCACTTTTGGTGAAGGCTTGTGCATTCTTAAAAATGAAAAATTTGAAAACCATTATCGGGAAGAAAATCATTGGTGGGAGCATGAGTTGTATTTATTATTTGAATTCGACAGTAATATTTCTTCTGAGACTTTTGAAATCGAGTAATGTTTTGAACCAAATGAGGAATAAATAGATGTAGTATCCATTTGCAATGAAATCATTTCCTCTTTAGCCCCCAAAGAAGAATATTTCATTGAAACTGATCTTATTTCCTTCGAAACTCAATCTTCAAGAGATAATGAATCATGTCTTGAGTTTGAATTTCTTTCGTCCCCATCTTTATTTTGTATTTTCGAACTGATACAAGTACTAGATGAATCGATTCTGAACTTCAAAACGTTTAAACCTTTCACCAATAAGGAGTACTTTCTCGAGTTGCTTTCCATGATGGCATCTTTGTCTCCATGTACGCCACCTCCCATTCCAATTGCAAAATATTTTGGAGAAAATCCATTTTTTCTTGGCCATCTTGTATTTTTGTCACCCGTGTTGTCCAAATCCTCCCTCAAAATTTTTGAATTGGGGATGATTCATTTATTTCGCCTCACACATGCCTTCTGTTGTTTGAACAGAATTCCAATTTTTCGAAAGGTATGCATGAAAGGCAGGGTCCCCCATTGATCCTCCAATGTCTAATCGTATTTTGGGTGGACCCTTAAAATTTTCAACTTCTAGTGTGTATAGTTAGTTAAAAGTTAAAATTGTAAGTTCTAAATAGTTAGTTTTTATTTTCATTATTTTTCTTTTTTTCTTAGTCATTGTCTAGTTTAGTTAGTTAAGTTTTTGTTATTTGTTTTTTATTTTCTTGGTACTAACATGTTTTGTATAATCATTGGACTTGTACTTTCACGATATTTCTCTATTTTGGATAATATCGCTCTTTTCATCTCTTTAACTTGTTTCTTAATTCACATTGAGGATAATGTCAGGTTTTAAATTAGGGGGTGTGGGATATTCTTGTAATACCCCGTATTTTTGGCGATATTTATTTTTGAGATTAATTAATTATATGAGAATTAATTGGAAATTAATCCGGATAAAATACTAGCGAGATGTGAGTTGGTATTTGACTATATTGAGTATATATGGTGATATATGAATATTGAATTATGAAATTTGTCGTGAGATTGATATACGGCAATTTGGACATTTTATTAGGACGCGTGAGACAGTCGCGTCAGGATATAATTATTTTAATTGTAAAAGTGAATTTAAATTCTATTAACCGTATGGTCGTTTTGAGTGCGCCAACGCGTCCGGAAGGGTCGAGATAGTCAGAAAACACTAGCCGGGGGTTTAGTTTAGGTCCCGGGGTATTTTTAGGCCATACCGGCATCTTATAAGGGTAGTTTGGTAATATTGTATTTTTGGGAATTAATAATGACGAAAATTAGGAGTCTTTATCTAATTGGGAATAGACCCACTAAACCCACTAAGCAACCCTTAATGACCCAATAAGCTACGGGGGTTATCAGATTAGGTTTCCAAGACTTTCCCAAAGAAAACCCTAGCCACCTTTGGAGAAGAAGGCTTGTAGAGAGAGAGAGAGAAGGAATTCTGCAGAAAAGCTCCATTAAACCAACACCAAATTCAGAGACACTAGAGGCAAGTGATTTAATTTGATTTAATTCAGAGAATGTTTCTTCCATGTTAGATAAATTGAAAGATTTACATTTATTCTTGGAAGTTAAATAAAAACCCATGTTAATTGAACTTAGGACTTGAATTTTGAGGACAAATTGCATGTAGAATAGTATGAAGATGATTATTCTGATGTTAAAATATGTTGGATGTAACAAAAACGGATCTAGAAGGGACTTATTGAGGATTTAAAATTCTAGGGTTTATGTTCTTGAAAATTTGGGGAAAAGGGTAGAGATTTGATGAATTAATGATGTTTAGGATGTGTAAATTCCTTAAAAGATGTTAGCATATGATCTTAGTATGCTTTAGGATGATTGGAGACCTTAAAACATTGTTGGGACGAATTTTGGTTGAGATTTGAGGTGTAGAAATTGATGGAAAAACGAGACAAGATTTCTGGGCTTGAATCTGGTCACTCGTTAGAAGACCTACCTAGGTCGTTCGAACGAGCTCGTTCGAATGAGCTTCTAACGAGTTGACAGTTTGGGGTTCTAACGAGAGGGATGTTTGTTCGATAATCTCGTTCGAACGAGATCTCGTTAGATAGCCCAGTTCGTTCGAACCAAATCTCGTTCGAACAGCCTCGTTCGAACGAGACTTCTAACGAGCTGGCAGTTTAGGCCTTTTTGGCCTGTTTTGATTTTGGGAGTCCCGTAAACTTGTTCGAGGTTAGAGATAACATTCCTTTGATGATGTATTAGTATACTTGGGACATTTGGGATATAATGAGGAGTAAATTATATAAGTGTGGATCAAATCAAATAGACATTTGAGTCGAGACGTGAGTGCCTACTACGACGTGAGAATAAATTATGGCGCGTATAAATATCGACCGGGATTATATAAGTTGTATATATATTAAGTTGGTATGAGAATGAGATAAGTACTACAATTAAACTACGGTATTACTAAGATGTGTGCTTACTTAGTATTGGTATATGAATTGTGTGTATGACATACCCACCATACTTGCTATCACGGTAGGTTTGCGTTCGCTTAGGGCCCTCTAATCCTTGTGTTGCCCGAATTTAGACTGGTTACCTCGATGAACATAGGTTAGAGAAGGACTTATTGGGATGTTAATAAGTCTGCTGATCGTGGGAGCGCAGGTATGTGCGTGACCCAGGTGATGTGACTGTGTTCGCCTCCATTATTTGTGATGTTGTTATCTGTGAACTATTCCTGAGAGATTCGGAATATGTGATCCATATTTACGTGATGTACCAGGATGGATAGCAGAGTATGTGTGCACCGCAGCTTAGTCTCGGGGTGCTTATATTGTATATTTATGTTGTGGAAAATATACGCTTAATAAACTGGGAACTTTCATATAGTATTGTGTGTATAAATCTGGAATAACAAAAAGGGATGATCTATAATGAGTTGTATTACTTTTATGTGAGAACCTGAATTTAAGTTAAGCCCCTATTTAATTGCGAGCATTATAATGTTAATGGGAACCGAGTAATAAGGGTAGAACCTATGACAGTCTAGCTAGATATGATGTCACTTAGCTAGTGGTTTGTGTCATTTTAGATGGGTACTTACGTTAGGAGTGCACAGTTAGACGAGAGGTGAGAATTTCATGTGAGTGCACGTCCTAACATGTACTTTGCATTTAATGTTTTAAATGTTTTTAAAGCACTTGCAGGTTTTTAAAATATCTCCACATTCGGGCTCTGACCCGTTTGCTTTCAAATCTATTTTTTTGTAAAACCATTTTAGGTGCCCAGCCACAAGGACACCATGCATAGGATACTCATTCAGTGGACGAGCTGTAGTTGTTTGTGGAAGTTACAGGGATTTTCTTTTAGACGCTTCTATTATTTGGATTCCATCTTCAGTATTCCTCAGTTTTAGGGCATGTTGCCCAGTTCTATTAGAGTTACATTTCCATTTCAGTTTTTCAGACTTTGGCATGTATTGATTCAGTATTTAGTTATTCAATTCAGTTGTGGAGTTTGTTGTGAGGAGTTTTCCTCCGGATTTATTTATATCATGTGATGGTTATTCTTTTATTTGTTATGGTGAATGGTGATATTATTGTGGTTTTAAATCTTTCACTGCATGTTAATCAGACTTTAATTAAAATTTGGCAACTTACTTTTTAAATACTAGGTGGTTAGTAATAATAAAAATGTTTTCGACAGTGATGCTATTAGTTGTGTCAACTTGGCATTTTGAATTAATTTAATAAAGGATTAGATACCCGGTATTTAATTAGTCGGGGTGTCACAGGTATTATCAGAGCATCAGGTTCTAGTGTCCTTTAGGATCTGTACGGCTATTATGTTTCCGCTAAGTTTCTTTGATATAGAGCCCTATATTTTAGGACTGTTGTACTCTTTTTGTGTATGCTTCGTTCTTCAGCTATTTTAAGTTTATAAACAGTGAACTTATAAACTTTATTCTTATTTCAGATGCCTCCACGACATGCACGACGAGTTCCCAGGGATGCAACGCCCGAACCACAGCCCGCTCCAGTTCAGGGCATGATGAACGCCGCTGAGGTTGCAGCTATTGTAGACCAAGCGGTAAATGCCGCAATTGCCGTAGTTCAGCAGGCACCACCTCAGGCGCCGGTTGCCGCGCCAGTACAGGCAAATGCATTCCCGTCTGCTTGGGAACATGTACGTGACGCTTTTCAGAAAGCGCATCCGCCAGAGTTTGCAGGTAGCTCAAATGTGGTAGTCTCGAGCCAGTGGAGGAAGGATATGCAGAGGCACTTGAGGATGTATGAGTGCACGGACGTTCAGAAGTAGGTTCTATCTACTTTCAAGCTAGTTGGTTCTGCACTACAGTGGTGGGAGTCTATTACCACCGTGGAGGAGAGGGATACTCTCACTATTCAGGACTTTTGGGTGCGGTTTGACCGTAAGTACTTTCCGTCCTCTATTCATACGGAAATGAGGAGGAAACTGATGAATCTGAAGCAAGAGGGTAAGACCGTGGCCGAGTATGAGGCCGAGTTCACAAATCTGTTGAATATCGTTCCGGATGAGATACCAACAGAAAAGAAGAAGATTGAGAAATTCACCGACGGGTTGACATGGAGGATCCGTCAGCATCTTTTAGGGAACCTTTCGTTGGCCACTTATTCTGATGTGGTTAACGTTGGTTTGTTACACTGCCAGGATCACCGCTTTCATATGGCTGAGGGCAAGAGATCGGGAGAGTCTAGCCATCAGGGCAGGACTGGAGGACATGGTGCCGGTGGGGCACAATCTGTTCAGGGCAAGAGACAGGGTGAGCAGGGTTCTCAGCAGGGGGATCAGAAGAGGTTCAGATCAGGGAATTACAGGCACGGACAGGGAGGTTTCCGTCAGAGCCATCAGGGTCCAAACGGCCATCAGGGCCAACAGGGGCAGAATGGGCAGCAGTTTCAGCAGGGCCAAGGGAGGAACGGTAACGGCCACCAAGGCCGGGGACCGCAGGGGAAGAGAGGAGGGAACTTCCCAGGGAAGTGTTTTGTTTGTGGAAAGACTGGCCATAAACGACAGGATTGTCCTGATAGGGGCAGGGCCCCACAGCAGCAGCAGCAGGGTGCTCACCAGGAGCCGCAGAGGCCTATGTTTCCTGCCGCTCTCCCCGCACCGCCACACATGGCAGCATTGCCACCCATTCCAGAAGTCCCAGTTCAGCAGGGGCAGCTACAGTATGAACGTGTCTACAACGTCCACCAGGCAGCAGTTCCACAGGCACCGCCCGCGATTGAGGGTACGTTTCCTATCCATGGCACTATGGGTCGGGTATTATTTGATACGGGGGCTACACATTGTTATATAGCTACACATTTCGCGAAAGCCTTAGGATTGTTAGCTACGGAAGAGAGCACAGTGACGTGTGTCGACTCACCATTGGGGAGTGGGTCACTTATATTCTTTATATGCCGGGGAGTGGGGGTAGAGATTGGTAGTCTGGTATTACCTGTAGATATGTTAGTATTAGATATGCATGTTCACGATGTGATTATCGGTATGGATTGGCTCGCTGATTATAGAGCCATGATTGATTGCTTCGGTGGGAGCATTATTTTTGCCATTCCGGTGCAAGAGATGTTTGTAGTGGCGATGCCTCACCCAGAGGGAGGCTCGACCGCTCATTTGTATTACCTAGAGGAGGATACCTCTAAGGAGGTTGTGATTCCTTTAGATTTGATCCTAGTCGTCAGGGAGTATTCAGATGTGTTTCAGGAGATACCAGGCCTACCCCCCAGTCAAGAGATAGACTTTGTTATAGACCTATTGCTAGATATGAGGCCTATAGCACGCGCACCATACCGTATGGCTCCGGCAGAGATGCGAGAGCTACGAGATCAGATAGAGCAGCTGTTAGGTCAGGGCTTTATTTGCAGGAGTACCTCACCTTGGGGCGCTCCAGTTTTGTTTGTGAAGAAGAGGGACAGTTCATTGAGATTGTGTGTGGACTACCGAGAGTTGAATAAGGTCACGATACGGAATAAGTATCCGTTACCTCGAATCGATGACTTATTCGACCAGTTGAGAGGAGCTTCTTTCTTTTCGAAGATTGATTTGAGATCGGGATACCATCAGTTGCATATCAGGGAGGAGGATGTCTCGAAGACTGCGTTCTTGTCGAGATATTGTTCTTACGAGTTTCGAGTTATGCCTTTTGGTTTGACCAACGCTCCAGCAATGTTTATGGACTTGATGAACAGAGTGTTCAGGGATTTCCTAGATCAGCTTGTCATTGTCTTCATTGATGATATTTTGGTTTACTCCCAGACAGAGGAGGAGCACGTCGAGCATTTGAGGTAGGTTTTGCAGACGCTGCGTCAGAACGAGCTGTATGCAAAATATGAGAAATGCGGGTTTTGGATGAAGGAGGTCCAGTTTTTGGGACACATTATTTCCGACCGGGGGATATCTGTTGATCCGGGGAAGGTATCCGCGGTGAGGGAATGGGGACAGCCCATGACACCGACTGAAATTCGTAGTTTCTTGGCCCTAGCAGGATACTACAGGAGGTTCATTCGGGGATTTTCGAAGATAGCGGGTCCTTTGACACATCTGACTCGTAAGGGTGTGTCATTCATCTGGAGTGATGCCTGTCAGTTGGCATTTGATGAGTTAAAGGACAAATTGACCTCAGCACCTGTGTTAGCATTGCCGAGACCGGGAGTTGAGTATTTGGTTTACACCGATGCGTCTTTGCAAGGGCTTGGAGGTGTATTACAGCAGGAGAGACAGGCCATAGCTTATGCTTCCCGTAAGCTTAAGACTCACGAGAAGAATTACCCCACGCATGATTTGGAGTTGGCGGCAGTGGTATTTGCCCTACGGATTTGGAGGCACTATCTTTTGGGGGAGAAGTTCCAACTGTTCACGGACCACAAGTCCCTACAATACCTGTTCACGCAGAAGGAGTTGAATATGAGGTAGCATAGGTGGCTTGAGTTTGTGAAAGACTACCAGTTCGATATCTAGTATCACCCAGGTAAGGCTAACGTGGTAGCAGACGCGTTGAGCCGTAGGCCAGTAGATGAGGTGGCAGAGGTGTGGAAGGCAAAGTGGAAGGAGTTGGGACACCAGGATGCAGTGGCCCGATCTTTCATGTCTGTGATGACCGTTACACCGCAGATTGTCATGAAGGTAGTACGGGCACAGGCTAATGACTCGTTCTGTCAGGAGCAGATAGTTCGATTACTAGCAGAGGGAGCCGAGTCCTATACCGTCAGCTCAGACGGGGGATTACGCTTCAATGGGAGATTGGTAGTTCCGGAAGGGGAGAAATTGCGACACGAGGTGATGGCAGAGTCGCACGGCTCACAGTTCGCGATACATCCCGGAGGGGAAAAAATGTACCAAGACATGAGACGGCAGTATTGGTGGAGCGGTATGAAGAGAGATATTGCTGAGTTTGTTTCGAAATGCGCCACTTGCCAGCTAGTAAAAGTGGATCATCAGAGACCGACAAGACTTCTACAGCCGTTGGAGGTCCCGGTGTGGATGTGGGAGAGCATATCCATGGACTTTATCACGAGGTTGCCTACGTCGCAGAGGGGTCACGACTCCGTTTGGGTAATTGTGGACAGGTTGTCCAAAGTCGCTCACTTTTTAATCGTAAGGACTGACTACACTACGGGACAGTACGCCCAGGTCTTCATTTCAGAGGTTGTGAGACTTCACGGTGTGCCCCTAAATATCGTGTCTGACAGAGACAAGATATTTGTTTCACGGTTTTGGGAGAGTTTCCAGGAGGCCATGGGCACGAAATTGCGGTTGAGTACGGCTTATCATCCGCAGACCGATGGGCAGACAGAGCGCACAAATCAGATGTTGGAGGACATGCTACGCATGTGCATTATTGACTTTGGAGGTGGATGGGAGCAATACCTTCCACTGGTAGAGTTTGCTTATAATAACTCCTACCAGTTCACTATTGGCATGGCTCCGTTTGAGGCATTGTACGGTAGGCCTTGTCGTTCCCCAGCATGTTGGTTAGAGGTGGGGGACAACAAACTACTTGGGCCGGAAGTGATTCAGGATACTTCGGCAAGGATTGAGTTGATTCGGAGTCGCATTCGGGTAGCTCAAGACCGGAAGAAGAGTTATGCTGATGCGAAGAGGTTTTTCAGGGAGTTCCAAGTGGGGGACCAGGTTTTGCTCAGAGTATCTCCTATGAAGGGGATTATGCATTTCGGGAAGAAGGGGAAGTTGGCACCGAGGTATGTGGGGCCGTTTCCTATTATTGAGCGGATTGGATCAGTTGCGTATAGACTCGGGTTACCGGAGCATTTACACCGGATTCCTGATGTGTTTCATATTTCCTCACTAAGGAAATATCTCAGAGACGATTTGGCTCATTCTCACATCGCTTTGGAGGAGATTGATTTACAGCCTGATAGCTCCTACGAGGAGGGGCTGATTGCTATTTTGAACCGAAGTAAGAGGAAGCTGCGGTCAAAGATAGTTTCGTTAGTGTGTGTTCAGTGGCAACATCACAATGTCGAGGAGTCCACATGGGAACGCGAGGATGAAATACGCGAACGTTATCCAGAGTTGTTTTTATAAGGTACTTTCTAGTTCCGAATTTCGGGACGAAATTCAGATATTAGGGGGGAAGTATGTAATACCCCATATTTTTGGCGATATTTATTTTTGGGATTAATTAATTAAATGAGAATTAATTGGAAATTAATCCGGATAAAATACTAGCGAGATGTGAGTTGGTATTTGACTGTATTGAGTATATATGGTGATATATGAATATTGAATTATGAAATTTGTCATGAGATTGATATACGGCAATTTGGACATTTTATTGGGACGCGTGAGACAGTCGCGTCAGGATATAATTATTTTAATTGTAAAAGTTAATTTAAATTCTATTAACCGTATGGTCATTTTGAGTGAACCAACGCGTCCGGAAGGGTCGAGATAGTCAGAAAACACTAGCCGGGGGTTTAGTTTGGGTCCTGGGGTACTTTTAGGCCATACCGGCATCTTATAAGGGTAGTTTGGTAATATTGTATTTTTGGGAATTAATAATGACGAAAATTAGGAGTCTTTATCTGATTGGGAATAGACCCACTAAACCCACTAACCAACCCTTAATGACCCAATAAGCTACGGGGTTATCAGATTAGGTTTCCAAGACTTTCCCAAAGAAAACCCTAGCCACCTTTGGAGAAGAAGGCTTGTAGAGAGAGAGAGAGAGAGAAGGAATTCTGCAGAAAAGCTCCATCAAACAAACACCAAATTCAGAGACACTAGAGGCAAGTTATTTAATTTGATTTAATTCAGAGAATAATTCTTCCATGTTAGATAAATTGAAAGATTTACATTTATTCTTGGAAGTTAAATAAAAACCCATGTTAATTGAAGTTAGGACTTGAATTTTGAGGACAAATTGCATGTAGAATAGTATGAAGATGATTATTCTGATGTTAAAATATGTTGGATGTAACAAAAACGGATCTAGAAGGGACTTATTGAGGATTTAAAATTCTAGGGTTTATGTTCTTGAAATTTTGGGGAAAAGGGTAGAGATTTGATGAATTAATGATGTTTAGGATGTGTAAATTCCTTAAAAGATGTTAGTATATGATCTTAGTATGTCTTAGGATGATTGGAGACCTTAAAACATTGTTGGGACGAATTTTGGTTGAGATTTGAGGTGTAGAAATTGATGGAAAAACGAGACAAGATTTCTGGGCTTGAATCTGGTCACTCGTTAGATGACCTACCCAGGTCGTTCGAATGAGCTCGTTCGAACGAGCTTCTAACGAGTTGACAGTTTGGGGTTCTAACGAGAGGGATGTTCGTTCGATAATCTCGTTCGAACGAGATCTCGTTAGATAGCCAAGTTCGTTCGAACGAAATCTCGTTCGAACAGCCTCGTTCGAACGAGACTTCTAACGAGCTGGCAGTTTAGGCCTTTTTGGCCTGTTTTGATTTTGGGAGTCCCGTAAACTTGTTCGAGGTTAGAGATAACATTCCTTTGATGGTGTATTAGTATACTTGGGACATTTGGGATATAATGAGGAGTAAATTATATAAGTGTGGATCAAATCAAATAGACATTTGAGTCGAGACGTGAGTGCCTACTACGACGTGAGAATAAATTATGGCGCGTATAAATATGGACCGGGATTATATAAGTTGTATATATATTAAGTTGGTACGAGAATGCGATAAGTACTGCAATTAAACTACGGGATTACTAAGATGTGTGCTTACTTAGTATTGGTATATGAATTATGTGTATGACATACCTACCATACTTGCTATCACGGGAGGTTTGCGTTCGCTTAGGGCCCTATAATCCTTGTGTTGCCCGGATTTAGACTGGTTACCTCGATGGACATAGGTCAGAGAAGGACTTATTGGGATGTTAATAAGTCTGTTGATCGTGGGAGCGCAGGTATGTGCGTGACCCAGGTGATGTAACTATCTTTGCCTCCATTATTTGTGGTGTTGTTATCTGTGAACTATTCCTGAGAGATTCGGAATATGTGATCCTTATGTATGTGATGTACCAGGATGGATAGCAGAGTATGTGTGCACCGCAGCTTAGTCTCGGGGTGCTTATATTGTATATTTATGTTGTGGAAAATATACGCTTAATAAACTGGGAACTTTCATATAGTATTGTGTGTATAACTATGGAATAACAAAAAGGGATGATCTATAATGAGTTGTATTACTTTTACGTGAGAACCTGAATTTAAGTTAAGCCCCTATTTAATTGCGAGCATTATAATGTTAATGGGAACCGAGTAATAAGGGTAGAACCTATGACAGTCTAGCTAGATATGATGTCACTTAGCTAGTGGTTTGTGTCATTTTAGATGGGTACTTACGTTAGGAGTGCACAGTTAGACGAGAGGTGAGAATTTCATGTGAGTGCACGTCCTAACATGTACTTTGCATTTAATGTTTTAAATGTTTTTAAAGCACTTGCAGGGTTTTAAAATATCTCCACATTCGGGCTCTAACCCGTTTTCTTTCAAATCTATTTTTTTGTAAAACCATTTTAGGTTCCCAGCCACAAGGACACCATGCATAGGATACTCATTCAGTGGACGAGCTGTAGCTGTTTGTGGAAGTTACAGTGATTTGCTTTTAGACGCTTCTATCATTTGGATTCCATCTTCAGTATTCCTCAGGTTTAGGGCAAGTTGCCCAGTTCTATTAGAGTTACATTTTCATTTCAGTTTTTCAGACTTTGGCATGTATTGATTCAGTATTTAGTTATTCAATTCAGTTGTGGAGTTTGTTGTGAGGAGTTTTCCTCCGGATTTATTTATATCATGTGATGGTTATTCTTTTATTGGTTATGGTGAATGGTGATATTATTGTGGTTTTAAATCTTTCACTGCATGTTAATCAGACTTTAATTAAAATTTGGCAACTTACTTTTTAAATACTAGGTGGTTAGTAATAATAAAAATGTTTTCGACAGTGATGTTATTAGCTGAGCCAACTTGGAATTTTGAATTAATTTAATAAAGGAGTAGCTACCCGGTATTTAATTAGTCGGGGTGTCACAATTCTATCCATTCATTAGCAGTTTCTTTTATTTGATTATATGTTATTCCCAAGCATACTTTTCTTGTAAAAAATTAAAATTTTCAAAAGATTTTCTTTTTTTTTCTCCTTTGTTGGGCATTTTGGCTTTGTTTTCGAAGAAAAATTTTAATAATTGCCCGATCCAATAGACAATTCAATGATGAATGTTCTTAATTTTAGAAGTTATTAAACTCTAGTCCTCAATTATTGATATTATGAATAACTTCATGAATTAAACTTTAATCCCATGCGCACATGCACTTTTCTTGCTTTATTGATTTGGTTTAAGATTTTTAGAACCCAGTAATCTTTTGTTGCATTGTATATACTTACACCTAGTGAGATTTGAGGTTCTTTTCATTTGTAAGTGTTATACACTTCTATTTCCTCTTTGAAAATGTTACAATCATTGGTAATCTCATTTTTCTTTCATTTGATCGTTCATTAATTGAGTTCATTTTTTAAATGTGTTACTTGAGCACGATTTTCAAAGTTGTTTTGACTTGAGAAGTGCTTAAATTTTAGGAAATTATCATAGCCCATCTTTGTTATATCACCCATATTTACCTTTACCTCACCTTAAATGTTTCCCTCGTCAACCCCTTTGAGCCTTAATATAGCCTTTCGTTTCATAACCCAAAATCCCATAACCAGCTCCACATTGGAGTTATAACCAATATATATCACCTTCATACCTTTGTTTGGAATGATACTTGGGATTGAATGATGTTCGTGTTACATGGTTGCAATTAAGCGTGTGAGAGTGACAAAAGTAAATTAAAGAAAGAAGTGAAAAAGAGAAGAAAAGAGAAAATAGAAAACAAAAGAAACATAGAGAAAAAGAAGAAAAGAAAAGAAAGAGAAATTTGTATATATTGTGTATAGTGTTCAATAAGCTTTCTTTACTATCTCCATTGTTATATTCAATGATTGTTATGGAATCATATTCAAATTTTGTAATTGCCCGCATTTTCCATTATCCCGAGTTTTCATCTTCTAGAACTTTGAATCCGTCTATATCTACCCTTCATTTCATAACACGAGCCTAACTTACATTACACCCCTATAAAGTCCTATATGATCCTAAGGTGGTACAATTTAGAAGCTTAAATATTTTTGATAATCTGTGAATTTATATTTCACCTCCTTTAATGATGGTATCTTTTATTGAGATTATAAGTTTTGCATTTTTTTTATATAGCGTTCTTCATTTGTGACATGTGCACGGTACAGTTTCCATTTACATTTAATCTTTATTATCGCATGTCCCGTGTATTACCTCCCTTTCATAGTGATTGCATTTATTGAGCATAATGCCCGATGAGGATTGACATATATGCATGGTTTAATGCTTATTTAGTTTATATAAGTTTTTTTTCCAAATCATACTTTGTTTGTGTTCTCTCCCCTCCCACATTTTAAGGTTTCAATTCTATGAAGTTCTTTCTATAATGTTAATAATACAAACTTTTATGTGAATTCATTGACTTTGATAATAACGTGTTTGAAATCTTTTTCGTTATTGTTGGGCTTGTCGCATGTGATTGGGCATCCATTTTGAGGAAACGATATGATGTTTGTGGGTTTCATCCCTGAAAACCCTCACAAGATGACACTCGTCCACTAGGGTAACCTAGGGGTTAAACGGCTTATTTCATACGCTAAATGCATTCGTTCACCCACGAAAGTGGATTTTATCTCTTTTGTATATATCTTCTCTCTTATGCTGCTAAGTGTGAAGTTTGGTTGCATTCTGGTAAAGCTCCATCGACTATCTCACGTTCATGGACAACTTAGTAAATGTACACTTTGGTATTTTTTTTCCAAAGTATTCATGGAAATTGAGGCCCTCGGAATATGCTTCGCGTGTCCGTGAACGGTGCTCAAATCCGTCTGCAAACGAAGAAGTTACGGATTTTTATTTTGGGAAGAAATAAAAGGAAACTCACAAAACAAAACAAATAAATAAATTACATCCATGTCCTAGCCCCAAATTTAATAGCATGTCTCTATGGTGATTTCACCATTTGCGGGTCTTCGGCCACACAAGCTTGGGTTTTGGTCTGTGCTATTTAACTAATGGATCTTTGTTGGCTACTATTGCAAATAGGTCGTGAGTTCTGCTACCGCCGGTCGACCGGCCCTAACCCCTGGTCAATCAAGTTTTTTGATTTGTGCCTTCTGTGAATGCAGTGGGCTTGCGCTATTGTCAACGGTCGATCGGCCACACCCCCGGTCGACCGAGTTTTCCCATTTTGGCCTGTGACGGTGACAGTAGCTCTCCTTTCACCGTCGATCGAATGACCTTGACCCCCGATCGATCGGGTTTTCCCATTTTGGCCTGCGACGGTGATAATAGTTCTCCCTTCACCTCCGATCGAACGACCTTAACCCCCGATCGACTAGTCCCCTATTTCTTTTGGTCGATATTTGTTGTTACTTTATTCCCTTTTTCCTTTTTCTTCTTTTTCTGTTTTCTTTTTGTTTTATTTAATTCCCATCTTTGTATAAATAGGAGAGTTTGTTTATTTTTGTGGATGATATATATTTTTATCTTTTTTTAGTTCCTAGGGTTAGAGAAGCTTTGGGGTTTTTGTTGTGGAGTCTCCCCTCTACTCCTTTTTCCTTTAGGTAGTACCCAATAATGTAAGCTTCTCTATTATTCGTTGTCTTCTCTCTTGTATTTATGCTTTTGTTCCTTTTATTTCATGCTTTATTGTTTATTTCCAAGCCCAGATAAATTGTTGTAGTTTATTTATTAATTATTTGCTGTAATTTATGCTTTTCATCACGCTTAGTGGCTAACTTAGATTAGGTTGTTTTAGATTTCACTCACCTAGGGTTGATTTAGTTGTTTTTCTTTGGTGATGGTTGTTATTCATTTAATTAGATTGGGTTGTCCTTGTAATTACGCTTAGGAGGTTTAACGGGGTATATCATGTATGCTACGTATTTACGACCATGCGTGTGTAATTTCTAAGGTATTTGTTGATGCCAAAATTATATTACGCTTTTATAACGATTTAGGGGGTGACAACACTAGATTTAATTAATTGTTGAAATGAGACTCGATCTTACTAAATTTGTAGACCCATGTAACCATTTATACTAAATAAGTCGTGGTGAGGGATATATGTCACAACATATTATTTTTATTCTGCTTGAATTAATCTTAGTTTAAATACCCATGCCTAGATATCCTTTACTTTTTGTTAAAATCACCTTTTTCACTTTTATTCCCGAAGTATTAAATTAATATAATTCTAACGACTAGTCTCTGTGGATTTTCGATATCCGGACTGGCCATTGTACTTCATTAAAAGAGTGTTGTCATAGTTTAGGTTTCTGCATAGCGGTGGGAGTTGAGCATAATGGCCGACGTTTATCTTCATACATTTGTGTCGCGGTTTTCCTCTGTTATCACCAACCTTCTTATATGTATCCTCTATAATGACCTTTACCTCCCAGGCTCGTTTGAGATCTCTCTGTAATTGGACCACATGGGATTCAAGTTCACTCTTTTCCCAACCTACGACGATCAACTGCTCACTCAAAGTAACTTTCACCTTTTCGAGTTGATTCGATACCGCCTCAAGTCCCCTCAAAACCTCAATCTCTCTCTCCAAATCTAACACCCTAAGGCCTAATTACTTATTCAACTTCTTCGTCTTTAAGGTCTCGACGTACAAATCTCTAAATGCAATTTAGAGATCAATTTCACTTTCACTAACTCACTCACTCTCACACTCGCTAAAAACACTCAAACTATCATCCTCGAGGCTCTCATGTGCAAAAGTATCCTCATCGTCCTGGGACAAACTAGGTGTGCTCACGTGACTAGCTAAAATTGGAACACACATCCCATGTGAAGATTCATACCCGTAATCCTTCACCTCTTTCTCATTATCGCTAAGGGTGGTTTTCATGCAATCTTCTTTCCCTTTCTCTTTAGCTTAGTGGGACACTCAAATGTCCTATGTAACTTACCCTCACATTCATATCATCTTTCTTACTCATTATCTTTCTCTCTCTCTCTCTATCTCTCTCTCTCTCTCTCATTCTCACCGCTCTCTTTGGCCTCATCTGTCTTTTTATTTTTCTCAAAAAATCTTTTATTGGAAGAATTTTCTTTTGAACATTTGAGAAACTTTTTAAAAAACAATTGCAAGCATGGCCACATCATCAAAATCAAACTCGACATCAGACTCGGACACATAGACTCTCACTTTCTTTTTCTTCTATCTTTTGAACACTTCCTCTCCATTTCTAGACTGGGCTTTAAGTTCTATCCCTCTATCCTTAGGCTTGAGAGTGTTAGGAAACATGATAATTTCATATATCTGGAGCTCTCCTACCACTCATTATAACTTACGATTGCTCAAATTTTCTAAGGAATTCAAAATAGTCACTTTCGGTATATAACGTTTAGGTAACATCTCAAAATCGTTTTAACCACTCGTGCATCAGGAATGTGCTCACCAATATTGAAACTAGTGTTAACAATATCCGAATAATGTGCATAAAACTCATCAAAACATTCAGATTCAAGCATTGTTATTATTTCAAATTGAGTAGTTAAATCTTGCAATTTAGACTCTTTTACTGCAGTTGTGCCTTCATGGGTAAGTTGTAAAACATCCCATGCATCTTTTGACATAGTTCACGTCATGATACGTCGTAACTCGTCAAGGGTGATAGATCTAGAAATTTCACTGAGCCGACGAGAAATAAAAGAGCACCATTTAAATTTATCCGCAGTCCAGTCAATCACAGGCTTAAGATTAGTAACATTATTAGCGGTGATAGTGGGAGGAGTCCACCCTCTTTCAGACACAACCCAAACTCGCTCATCGATTTCTTTTAAATGAGATTTCATGTGGGTTTTCCAATAGGAATAATTAGAATTGTAAAAAATTGGCAATAGATTATATAAGTTTTAATTTGGAAACGTTGCGAAATCTCAAAATCAAATTTTTTCAAAAAAAATCATTATCACAAATTTTTTTTCGAAAAACAAGGATCACTCGATAAATTAGAGAAACCCGCTCTAATACCAATTTGAGATGGTAAGATCACTTGAAAATCTTTGATACCAATTTGAGAAGGTAAGATCGCTTGAAAAGCTCTGATACTAATTTGAGAATGCTATGTGATATTGATTGTATGGGGATTTGCAAATGTCCAATTTTAGAAGCTTATTTAACTACATGTCAATTAATTAAACCCCAACACATGCATCTAGGTGTATAAATCATGCTATCACAAATAAAATATAAATTGCTGACACACAGATTTCAAGAAAAAATCCTTTTTGGGTAAAACCTTTTATTTCACTATGAAGAGGTAAATCTCAACTTACATTCACAATGAAATTTGCAATGAATATGAGTAAACAGTAACATAGACCTCAATCTAGAATCAATAATGGATCAATCGCAGCGAACCCATAAGAACACGCATCTATATCTTTGTAAGATGGTACTTTAGATTATAAATCGAGGCGTAACCCCTTTGAAGTATGGTGATGATAAGTTAATTAGCTAAAACCTTGGATTAGTGATAGAATATGCCAACACAAGCCTAATGAAGATGAAGCTTAGTTTAAACTCACAAATCTCTCGTGTATAACTCAGAAGATAGTAATGAACTTATAAGTAACTTAGCTAGATGGAGAGAGAAGTAAGCACCCTAGATACAACTTGGTAGGAAGCTAGAAAGACACCCAACACCCTTAAGAATCTCTGCCAAGTATTAAAAGCTTCGTAATAAATAACAATGGTGAGTGGGTAAACCCTATGGTTTTTGAAATAACTCTCTTTGATGTGTATTATATCTAGCAATAACTCATGAACTCTTAAAAGATCATCCTCCCCTTAGAGGTGGTTGGGGTCCTTAAATAGCCTCCCACACTACCCCCGAGGTGACTCCGACATTAATGCTTGTGAAAGACATCCCTCATACTTTATGTCACAAACATTAAATACCTGATGCACTAGTTGTCTCCATGTCATAAACATTAAATGCCAAGACATGCCTTTTGCCCAACCATTGTGTGTCAGGGGGCTATTATCGCAGAGGTGGCTCACCAACTGCCTGACAGCCCCAAATACCACGCTGGTTTACTCGAGTGCAGACCTGACATTATTTAGATGTCTAGTGACATCACCTATAGTAGATGTGACATTAAGTAGAGGGTTGTTTGGTTCACAACTCAACGTCGGATGGAACTCTGAGCTGTTTCGCCCGAGGTTCCACGGTGAGGGTCCTTCTGTGTTTTACCAGGTGTATCTAAGATGGTCAGGACAAGCCCCAATGGTGCCTCACTTCTCAATCCTCCAAACCAGGTCCCTCTAAAGTTCCCACGATGAGGTCATTCGATAGAGCATGAAATCTCTCCCAGTCCCTGCCCAGCCTAGTCTCTCGCGAGTATCGTTTGACCTCATACTTAAAAATCTTTATTAATCTCGTTACATCATTACAACCGTTATAGCTTACAGTCAATATAAACAGAAATATAATATGACTAGTACAACAAGCTAAAGTATGATTTACCACACTAAGATACCTTGCTGAGTTTCCACACTTGAGCTTCCTCGGTTGCGTAATCTCAAACACTGTTGCTAATTAGGGAATTATCCCTAATCTCCGGATTACCTTCAAGACCCCTCTACATTTGCCCCTTCCTAGAGAGATTTGTTGGAACAAGAAATGTCTGCACGAAACTTCTCAATCCGATGAACCCTCTCTACGTGAAAATTTTGGCCCCCTCTATTCATTAAAACCGTAGCCTTCTAGTCTCTTGGAATAATTAAAATTCTCGATGTACCTGAGCCGAAGCGCCATGACTTATTAGGTCTTGGGCGAAGGGACATCGCCACTTTTTCCTCATGCTGGGCCTCAACCGTTCTAGCTTTATTATTTGAAATTCTCTCGAAAGGCCTACTAAGCTTCTCAAATACTCGTTTGGACTTTTAGCAAGTGAAATTCTCCTTTGTAATGATTTTCTATCTTCGAAAAAGTAGAAATTCTCCCCGATGTAACTGAGTTGCGAATTAAACAACGTTCGAACTTGTGGCGAGGGGCATCGTAGTTTTTTTTGGAATCGTTGGGACATCTTTTCTGTTGGGCCTTATTGGATATGTCTGACAAAAATTCTAGCGCTAAAACTGAAACTTGATAGAGAAGGCAAACTCTTCTGTTTCCTAGGCGTTGCTTTGTAAGCGAGGTGACGCTGTCTTTTCAATCGTTAGAACCCTTCCTGGAGTGACACGTGTTAATTTGAAATGATTATAGGCGGCTGTACACGTGCGATGGTGGGAAACTCAAAGGACAGGTTTCAAAAACTTCAAACGTCTCTTTATACTTCAAAACCCTTCTCTTTTCCTTCATCTTCTTCAAGTTACCCGCTTTCTGTAGAGAGAGAAATTATGTGCGAACTCTGTGAAAACTCCATTGATGTCCCATTCTTTACTCCGTCTCCTCCCTTTTTCATCTTTTGCGCCACCACCTGCGGTTGTGCTCCTTCCCTTCTGTTCTTAGCCCTTCTTACCAAGTTATATCATTCATAAACACTCTATCATGGCTTCTCCAGTTACTTCTAAGGTTCCCTCCATCGCCACTCAGCTAGACTCCCCCTCCGCCACTTTTGGCACTACTGCTGCCCCTAGTGCCACTGACCTTAATGGTGCTCGTTAAGAGCAACTACGCTTCTATCGTCGGGCGCCCATCTTTAACGAAGATGATAAATTTTTTGAGGCATGCAAGACCTGCCATTTTTACTCCACGATCGACCCTTTTCTATTGGGTGATGAGGAAATGGATTCATCGAAGTGGGGGTATCTACCCCTAGAGGGGACTTTGCATTTCTGTTTAAACCGTGGTGACTTCCCCTATTCTCAAATTGACCTTGAAGCACCCAGGGGTCTCCAGCCCATTTCAGTGCCTAGCATGCACATATGCAGAGTTCTCACGCTGCTGCTCTTATGAAGGTTGGGTTGCATCGAGCCTACTAGTTTGGCGAGTTCATACTCTCTAAGCACAACACTGTGCTCCAAGTGCTAGTCTCCCGATGGAACATCATAACCCACACCTTCTTCGCTGCGTGGGGGAGTTTACGGTTACACTGGAGGACGTTTGTGAACTCCTTGGGTTTGAACCCATGGGTGAGTTCACCTATGATGATGAGGCTCTGGATATCGAAGAGGCTGCTGATCGAGTTGAGTTGGACCGGATCTGTCGCAGTTGCACTGGTTCCTCGAACAAAGCCATGTTTACTCCCCTCATCAACTATTTTTTCGAAGCTCCAACTCTGAAGGATACGAGTGACATAACGGGTCGAGGTAGAGGTACATCTCTAGAACTACCGGCCTACATACTTGTGTTGATTTAACAGTCCTTTCTAACTAGGAAGCCCAACGATCAACCTAGGAGAGACGTGATAAATATTTCTGTCCGTTTGGCCAAGAGGTTCAACCTTCCCCTGGCCTCCATCACCTTGGGGTCCCTCTACACCTGGTTGGATCGAAACCACGTTGACATGGAATGATCACTAGGCCCTTATAACTTGGCTAACTTCGCCAACACCATTATTCTGACGAATTTCCTCTACACCTGCTTTCCTGATATTGCCGCCAAGTCAGTTTCTCTGCCCGTGAGTGAAGGTATCAAGCCCCCACGCCTCCTATGTTTTCACAAGAAGAAAAGTCTAAAGGAGATAATGGAGGTTTTTGATCGTGTAGACTCCTTCGTGATGAGGCCCTATAGTGAGTCTACATTTGCCCATAATTGGGGCTTCTTTCCTTCTGCAACCATAACGGTCAAGTTCAGTCCGGTTGTAGAAGATCCCTCGAAAGTCGTAGTGCTTCTTTTCACCCAGATATTTCTCCCCTCCTACACTGAATGGGGATACACCTTAGAGCCTTACAACCCTGAAAGATATTGTCACACTCAAACCCAATATCCATACTAATCATTTGTTATTGGAATGATTGGATCATAATCTTGAGCCCATTGGAAAAAATACTTCATTTATAAATATTTTTCTACACAATGTGTATAATGAACATAATATTATTATTATACCATAATGAAATCAATATCAGAGTCATAATTAACCAGACATACAATACTATGATTAACTATGATAAAATTTCACAATCATCAACTCGATCCATAGTAACGCAATATATACAATGTGTGAGTATATTAAAATCTTCAGTGTGACAATGATAAAATCTCCATATTTAAACCCCAGCTCTTTCCAACGGTGCAACTCTCAAAGTTACCGGTCATATGGTATTCTAGCTGACAGCATACAAACCTGAAATTGTTAAAATATAAACCGTAAGCATTAAGCTTAGTGAGGTACTCCTTCCCTACAATGAAATAACAATTCTATATCGAATATGTGGATATAAAATACGAATAATCCTGCCCATTGGCAATAATAATTCCTGGATCATAAGATCAAATAATTCTTCCAATTGGCAATAACAAATCCTGGAACATTAGTCCCAACAAATCATTGGATCTTTGTCCAATTCTAATCCTGGATCATAAGACTCAAACAAATCCTGGATATTTTAATATCCAAACAAATCCTGAATACCGAAGTATTCAAACCAATCCTGGATCATGAGACCCAAACAAATCCTGGATATATTAATATCCAAACAAATCCTGAATACCAAAGTATTCAAACCAATCCTGCTCTTAGAGCTATATTTATATTTATGTATGAAACAAATCATAAGTACACTCACCTTGATAGTTTAACTGGATTTTCCCTTGCCTTTATCCGGTATTTGTTCAATCAGCTCTTCTTCCCTTCCTATCATTCTTACAATATTAGTATCATCATAAGAATATCAATAATCCAAAGAATCATTTAAACATAATTCAATCCATAAGCATCACATGATTCCATTCAAATCATTTATCACAAGTGAAGTTCCATCCAAATCCATGTTAATATATTTAACATATCCAAATCATAGACCAAATATAAATTCATTTATTCCTAGTAATTCAATCCTTATCATATTAGTATTCCAATACAAAAGACAGTACATCATTTCAAGTCTCCTAGAGCAAGATATGCCTATTTTTTTACCACATAACAAATCTTCTCTATAGGCTCTTTTATCGTTCATTCAACTTCCAGGAATTTTCATAATTTTTATACATCATCAATTTCTATGATATTTTACCCAACATCAGTAAACATATTGAAAAATACAAAATTATAGTTTCATAATTTTTAAGGTTGATTTGCTATGTCAAGCAAAATATCGAACACATGGCGGGCTTACTTTCATGCTTAGGGCAGATTTCATACCCGAACTTCAAACTCTCATCAAAGACTCATCTCTTGTTATTTTCACAATTTTTTTGAATATGTCATACATACCTGAGTCCAGGTTAATCTCCAATTGTAATCAATCAATTCTAGTAAGTATACAAAAATATATGGAAGTTTGAATAAACAAAGTTTCTAAACAAAGCAATTTTAGGGTTTGTACATTCAACTTAACTTAAACTTGCATATATCCATACATATGCCCCCAAGCATGAAAGTTAAATAAAAAATAAGGGATTTATGTCATATAAATCATAATTGTAAGAAAAATAATTAGATTCATGGTTGGAATTACCTTAGGGGCTTTTACGTAATTTTTTATGAATTTTTTTGAATGTTTCTCCTCACTCTCTTCTTCCTAACCCTCACAATTGTTCTTCCTCAACTTAATACTCTCCCAAACTGAGTTTGCTAAAGAAATGGGGATATCTCAAGGGTTTAAGTCGGCCAAACCAACCTCCACCTCCAACCAATCAATTTATAACATGCGGCATCATATAAAACAAAATATCATTTAAGGTTAAATGACTACTTTACCCTCTGTTCGTAAAAAGACAATATCTTCCTACTCGGATGTCCGTTCGATGAACCATTTTTTGTGTTACAAACCTAACTCATATATCTACCAATATATGGTTTTCACCTTAAGTCAATTGTTATGCCATAAAGGTCAAAACTAGTCTTAAACATGAACATTCCTACCGAAAACTTACAAATTTCACATTTGTAACTAATTCGATATTTCATGTTTTATGAAGGTAGGATTAGGCTTAACATAATGAATTAAAATTATATATACTAATAACATATTATCCATATCACACAAGCTAATCATGATTTAAAAATAATTTATCATAATTATATTCGGGTTGTCACAATTCTCCCCCAGTTAAGAAATTTCGTCCCCGAAATTGACATACCTTGGTTGTCTGAAGCAAACAAATACGGATAACGCATCTTCATGCTATCCTCACTCTCCCAGGTAGCTTCTTCCATGTAATGCCTTCTCCACACAACTTTCATGAGTGGGATCACTTTTGATCTCAATATTTGTTCTTTCCTATCGACGATTGGAAGTGGTTCTTCCACATAGCTCAAATCTTCTTTCAACGTAATAGGTTGTTCCACCAATACATGTGAAGGATCTGCTACATACTTTCTTAACATAGAAACATGAAAAACATCATGTAACCGAGCTAACTCTGGTGGTAACGCTAACTTGTAGGCAACCATCCCGACTTTTTCGATAATTTCATAAGGTCCAATGTAGCGTGGACTTAATTTCCCTTTATTTCCAAACCTCATAACTTCTTTCCATGGAGATATCCGAAGAAACACATAATCCCCTTTCTGGAATTCCAAATATTTCCGTCGTTTATCCGCATAACTTTTTTGTCTGCTTTGAGCTGTTCTCATTCTATCTTGAATAATCTTCACTTTTTCAGTGGTGACTTCAATCAATTCTGGACCCTCTATCTTCCTTTCACCAACTTCACCCAAATATATCGGTGTACGACATCATCTACCGTGCAATGCTTCATATGGATCCATACCAATAGTAGACTGAAAACTATTGTTATATGCAAATTCTATCAAAGAAAAATATTCATCCCAATTTCCTTTGAAATCAAGCACACAAGCTCTAAGCATATCTTCCAAAATCTGTATTGTCCTTTCAGACTGCCCATCTGTATGAGGATGAAAAGTCGTACTAAAATTCAAGTTAGTACCCATAGCACACTGCAAGGTATCCCAAAATATGGATGTAAAAGTAGGGTCTCTATCTGAAACAATAGATATCGGTTCTCCATGTAATCGAATAATTTCATTAACATATAGTCTAGCATACCTATCAACTGTATACGTAGTCTTGACTGCCATAAAATGAGCAGACTTGGTCAATCTGTCCACCACTACCCCAATCGAATCTGACCCCTTCTGAGATCAAGGAAGCCCAACTACAAAATCCATCGTTACATGATCCCATTTACATTCCGGTATTGGCAATGGCTGAAGCAGACCAGTAGGCTTCTGATGCTCCACTTTCACTTGTTGACATATAAGGCACTTAGCAACAAAATCAGTTATTTCCTTTTTCATATTATTCCACCAATAATGTTCCTTTAAATCCCTATACATTTTAGTACTACCAGGATGCATAGTATAAATGGAATTATGAGCCTCATGTAAAATTTCCTCTTTCAATCCACACACATTAGGAACGCATAATCGCTGCTTATACAATAAAGTGCCATCATTCACAATACAAAAATCTTCAGACTTACCATCTCGGACATCTTGTCGTTTCTTCTCAAGAAAAGGATCTTGACTTTGCAAATCACGAATACGGGTAGCTAACAAAGGCCTCACGCTTACATGAGCAAAGAACCTGTCCCCATCGGCTAACTTCAATTCTACTCCCATCAATCTCAACTCTATGAGGTGGGAAACTCTAGCACACTGAATACAAGATAACCTGCCCGAAGCCTTTCTACTCAGAGCATCTACAACTACATCTTCCTTCCCTATGTGGTAGTGAATTGTACAATCATAGTCTTTAATTAACTCCATCCATCGCCTCTGCCTCAAATTCAACTCCTTTTGAGTAAATAAATACTTAAGGCTTTGATGGTCAGTAAAAATTTCACATACCTCACCATATAGATAATGACGCCATAATTTCAAAGCAAACACAATAGCAACAAGTTCCAAATCATGTGTAGGATAATTACATTCATGTGTATGCAACTGCCTAGAAGCCTAGGCAATAACTTTACCATGCTGCATAAAAACACAACCCGACCCCTGATGTGAAGCATCGGTATAAATAACAAAACCATCTCCACCGTCTGGAATAGTAAGAACAGGTGCAGTTACCAATCTCTTCTTCAATTCTTTAAAACCATTTTCACAATCAGAATTCCATTCAAACTTAATATCTTTTCGGGTCAATTTAGTCATTGGCAAGGCAATTAAAGAAAATCCCTTAATAAACCTTCTATAATACCCAGCTAAACCCAGAAAACTTCTCACCTCAGTGAAATTATTGGGCCTCTCCCATTTTACAATAGCTTCCACCTTCTTGGGATCAACACATATACTATCTCCAAAACAAACATGGCCTAAAAATATAACTTTTGATAGCGAAAATTCACATTTGCTAAACTTAGCATACAATTGTTTATCTTTCAACACATTCAAAATAGTTTGAAGATGCTTTTTATGTTCAACCATATCACGTGAATAAATCAGAATATCATCAATAAAAACTATCACCAATGAATCAACGAAAGGACATAGTACCCAGTTCATAAGATCCATAAATATAGCTGGAGCATTAGTCACCCCAAAAGGCATCACCAGAAATTCAAAATGACCATACCGAGTATGAAAAGCAGTTTTAGAAATATCACTCCCTTTCACCCTCAACTGATGATAACCTGATCGCAAGTCTATCTTTGAAAACACTTTAACACCCTGTAACTGATCAAACAAATTATCTATACGAGGTAAAGGATATTTTTTCTTAATTGTAGCTTTATTCAGTTGCCTATAGTCAACACACAAACGCATAGTGCCATATTTCTTTTTCAAAAATAAAACTGGCGCACCCCATGGAGATACACTTGGTTGTATGAACCCTCTATTAAGTAAATCCTGTAACTGAATCTTGAGTTCTTTTAATTCAACAGGTGCCATTCTATACTGTGCCATAGAAATAAGGGTTGTTCCAGGTGCTAATTCAATACTAAATTCAACTTCTCTCTCTGGCGGTAATCCAAACAATTCGCTAGGAAACACTTATGGAAAATCTCGTACTATAGGAACATTAACTAACTGTAAAGCCCCCTTCACAGTGTCAAGAACATATGCAATAAAACCCTCACAACCCTTACTCAATAATTTCCTTGCCTGAATAGCAGAAATAATGCAACTAGGGACAATTTTCCTTTCCCCCATAAATTTAAATTCAGACTCACCAGGTAATTTAAAAATAACTTCCTTAGGGAAACAATCCATGGATGCATGATATTTGGATAACCAATACATTCCCAAAATTATGTCAAAATCAGAGATACCCAATGGACGTAAGTTTATAACTGTGTCTCTAACCCCCACAGTCAAAACACAATCACGAAAAATATATTCAACTATAATCATATCCACCATAGGCATGGAAATACCCAACACTACACTAAAATGGGAAAATTGTCACCTTTCAGTCGGTCAGCCTTGTCAAGGTCATTGACCGTGACAAAAAACACGCGTTTTATATCACGGTCATTGACCTTGACACGACTGTGACAACTAATTGTCACGGTCAATGACCGTGATAAGGCCGTGACAAATTTACTTGTCACGGACTTGTCACGGTCATTGACCGTGACAATTCTTTAAATAAATGTCACGGTCAATGACCTTGACACGACCGTGACAACTTTTCCAGCAAAAACCCTTTCCCTCTTATTTTTTCCCTCCCACTGTTCCCTCCCTCTCTCTCGATGCTGCTCTCTCTCTCTCTCTCTCTCTCTCTCTCTCTCTCTCTCTCTCTCTCTCTCTCTACTTTCAGGTCCATTTTCTCTCTCTCTCTCTCTTCCATTTATATATATATTTGTGTTTATATTTATGTGTGTATGTGTATATATATGTGTGTGTATATGTGTGGTGTGGGGCAGGGTGGGGCAGGGTGGGGGAGGGGGTGGTGGAGGGGGGCAGGGGGTGGGGTGGGGTGGGGTGTGTGTGTGTGTGGTGTGTGGTGGGGTGGTGGAGGGGGCAAGGGGTGGGGTGGGTGTGTGTGTGTGGTGGGGGAGGGGGTGGTGGAGGGGGCAGGGGGTGAGGTGTGTGTGTGTGTGTGTGTGGTGGTGTGTGGTGGAGGAGGGGGTGGTGGAGGGGGCAGGGGGTGGGGTGGGGTGGGGTGTGTGGGCCTATGCATAAAGAAGTACCACAATATCTTAATGTTAGGTTTTGACACTGAGAAACTTATGGTATAAAGGTATTGAAAAGAAATCATCATATACTAAGAAAATTGACAAATTAAAGTTAGATAAATCAAGGACTAATGGTGGTCCATATTTCAGTTTGGAAATGTAAGATCTATCGCATCTGAATCTAGGAAGAAATGACACTGAGAAACTTATGGTATAAACAATTAAAAAAATGGGCGTATGCCGCCTATTTGTGAGCATATGATATTCTTTAGTAAAAGGCGAAATAGTAGTTCATTGTGTTCTCATTGTGTGGCTGCATCAATCTACAATACACTACATAACTAAAAGTTCAATAAAAAAGCCGAGGACTTGCTTTATCTACACATAAGCATGATATATACTCCAAACAACTGATCTCTTTATTTATCTACACATAAGCATTGAACAATGGTTAACCTTAAAACTAAAATAAACAGAGTATAACTTGATAAACCCAGTACCAAATAATTATATTTAAAATTCCACATCTGATCATAAAAACTAAAGTAAGAGTGAGACAAATACAAACAAAAGATACAATCATGTCTCCCTTTAGATTCCAACATCTATTTCCATGCACACAAATACACACATTTCAAACTCGTGAAAAAACTACAAAAAGTGCAACATAATGCATATGTTAAGTGAAAAATATAGTCATAACTTGTGCTTATGGAACTATTTTAGTTAGTGCACAAACTAACGGTCAAAGTAATAGTATATAATTCCAACATTTCAAACTACTTGAACATCACAAATGGATACGAACTTAAAATATAAATTGAGATAACCTTAGAATCTAATTAGGCTAAAAATATAATGGCATCAACTAACATATATACACAACACTAAAAGTAGACATCAATTTTATAAATAATTGATAATAGTTGGATAATAATTGGATAATAAACATCGGGAGGGGGTGGGGGTGGGTGGGGTTTTGAATATTATTTACATTCAAAATAAATAATTGATAATAGTTGGATAATAATTGGATAATAATTGATATTTTCATTCAAAATAAATATTTCATTCAAAAATATTGGATAATAATTGATATTTTCATTTAAATTGATAATAATTTTATTCATGAATTTAAAAAAATGGGCGTATGCCGCCTATTTGTGAGCATATGATATTCTTTAGTAAAAGGCAAAATAGTAGTTCATTGTGTTCTCATTGTGTGGCTGCATCAATCTACAATACACTACATAACTAAAAGTTCAATAAAAAAGCCGAGGACTTGCTTTATCTACACATAAGCATGATATATACTCCAAACAACTGATCTCTTTATTTATCTACACATAAGCATTGAACAATGGTTAACCTTAAAACTAAAATAAACAGAGTATAACTTGATAAACCCAGTACCAAATAATTATATTTAAAATTCCACATCTGATCATAAAAACTAAAGTAAGAGTGAGACAAATACAAACAAAAGATACAATCATGTCTCCCTTTAGATTCCAACATCTATTTCCATGCACACAAATACACACATTTCAAACTCATGAAAAAACTACAAAAAGTGCAACATAATGCATATGTTAAGTGAAAAATATAGTCATAACTTGTGCTTATGGAACTATTTTAGTTGGTGCACAAACTAACGGTCAAAGTAATAGTATATAATTCCAACATTTCAAACTACTTGAACATCACAAATGGATACGAACTTAAAATATAAATTGAGATAACCTTAGAATCTAATTAGGCTAAAAATATAATGGCATCAACTAACATATATACACAACACTAAAAGTAGACATCAATTTTATAAATAATTGATAATAGTTGGATAATAATTGGATAATAAACATCGGGAGGGGGTGGGAGTGGGGGTGGGGGTGGGTGGGGTTTTGAATATTAATTACATTCAAAATAAATAATTGATAATAGTTGGATAATAATTGGATAATAATTGATATTTTCATTCAAAATAAATATTTCATTCAAAAATATTGGATAATAATTGATATTTTCATTTAAACTGATAATAATTTTATTCATGAAATTAATTCAATTAGGTAAAACCCATGATAATGAAATTTATGCTACAATTATAATTATCTCATGTCATAATTTTATTGATAAACAATATATGTAGTTGTCACGGTCGTGGTGGGGGAGGGGAGGGTAGGGGTGGGGTGTGTGTGTGTGTGTGTGTGTGTGTGTGTGTGCGTAGGTGCGTAGGTGTGCGTGTGTGTGTGGCGGTGGGTGGGGGTGGGGGTGGGGCACCCATTTTATCTGTACTATTAATTCAATTAATTCAATTAGGTAAAACGAAATGTGTACTATTAACATTTTTTTTTATCTGTACTAATAACATTTTTTTTATAGCAAAAATGTCTCCTTCAGATGTTAAGGCGAAGATGATGATGTTGTTTATGATGATATCGTCTGGGTTCGGTGGTAGCGGAGACGACGAGGGCTCCTCTGCCCCTAGGCTCCCCAAATATGGAAAATTTGAGATTACCGTCGAAAACAAGTCGGATCTTTTAGCGAGATCCCTCGAGCAGCTAAAGACGGTCATCGGCCCAGGGTTTATGAGTTGGAAGGAGGTGCCGTATGAGCTCAAGTTAGCTGTTTGGGCAGCACTACAGGTAATATTTATATGAATATTTCAATTTATATTTATTCACAACTAACATTGTATTTGTTGGACAGGAACAATTCAACTTGAATCCAAAGCTACGCGATTCCGTCTTGGAGCAGTTGAGGGAGCAACACAAGACGTGGAAGAAAAATATGCGGACACGGTACTTTGGAAAAACACGAGAGTCCATTTTACAATGGCGCGGATCCGTCCCGCCCAAGGAGCCGATCTCATTGGCACAATGGCAAAATTTCATTGACAATGAGATCGAGGATCGACAATTGGCATCTCGCCAATCGGGGAGGGAAAATCGGGCTAAAAAGACGGACGTGCACTACTCCGGCCGGACCTCTTACGCTGAGGTGGAGCATAGGATGCAGGTAAGATTTAACTTATCTATAACTACAGAAATATATTATTGGATATTATTTTACGCGGGGCCGATACTAATTTTACTTTACTTTATTTTATTTCAGGGGGTAGGGAGTGGGCCAGGGGTAATCCACATAGGCTCGATACTTATGTGGCTCTTCGGACGAAGAAGGGGAAGGACAAGGAGGTGTCCCCGAGCGTCGCGGCCACGATTGTAAGTAATCCGACAGTTTAACTATTGTTAATTACGTTATAATTTTTTAGTTTACTTATTTTACTAATCATGTGCTTTTTGTCATTTCAGGCAAAGCTTAAGGAAGTGCATGAGTCGCAGTCTGATGCCGACAAGGCATCTTTGTCCACAGACGCACTCAGCCAAGTGCTTGGCTCTGATCGCAAAGGGAGGACAAGGGGAGTGAGCTCGCGGGTGGCCAAATCTAGGATCATCGGATTGGAGACGAGCAACACCGGGTTGGCTCGAACGGTGGATTCACACGACGCGAAGCTGTCCCGTTTGGAGGCGACGTATGTACGCATTCATGAAGCGTACGTTGGGTGGAGACCGTAAAGGGAAAGGGAAAGGGAAGCAGAAGGCGGTGGAGGAGGAGGTGTGGGAGGACGAGGCGCAGGATGACGAGGATGTGGACCTCGCTGCTTCATCACCGACACGTTCGTACTTCGACGATCCACTTCCCTTTTTGACGCCCTCCAACAGACCATTGTCGACAATTGGTTGGCCGAGCGTGTTCATATTGGACTTATTTGATGGCCAGCGGATAGGGCGGGGGTTGAGGGACCCGAATATCGTCGAGGGTGGAATAGTCCATGGACGTGTGCTTCAAGAGATGGAGTCCAGGGTGCTCGTCACGCATGTCATACCCAGGAAGGAGAACTCTCTATTGTGGTTGCGCGAATAATACGGCACGGCGTATATTAGTGGGTGCGTCAATTTGTATGTCGTCTGGCCTACTCACCTCCTCAGTTTTATCCAAGACATGTAGTAACATTATTTTTAAGTTTGTCCATTTTAATTATATTTGGATTATATCGTCATGTATATTGTTTTTACTTTGAATATTTGGATTATATCGTCATGAATATATATTTGCATTGTCTTTAGTTTGTGTTGGATATATGATGTTTGGAACAGGTACAACGTTGCTATAACAGGTACAAATATACTGCTGGGCAGTGGCGGTGGCCATACTGCCCAGCAGATTTCTTTTAAATTCTGCCCAGAATTGTCACGGTCATTGACCGTGACACGTCCATGACAATTTTGTCACGGACTTCTCACGGTCAATGGCCGTGACAATTCTGGGCAAGAGGGGTCACGGTTATGTCACGGTTATAAACCGTGACAAATGTGTCACGGTCATTGACCTTGACACGACCATGACACAAAACGCGAGTTTTTTGTCAAGGTCAATGACCGTGACACGACCGTGACAAAAAAAGTTGTCTCGCCTCGAAATGTCACGGTCACTGACCTTGACAATTCAGAAGATTTGGTGTAGTGCAACCCCACCTCTAAATGAGTACATGATCTATTCAGATATATGGAAAATGCATATGAGACAAAAGAATGTGTGGAACCAGGATCAATCAGAACATAAGCACTTCTATCAGTAATAGAAAGTGTACATGTCACCACATTTGGCATACTCTGAGCTTCTTTCATTGTAAAAGCTCGTCCACCTATCTTGGAACTACTAGCTTGTCCTCTGCCCATACTTTTCACTGCACTGCCTGGAGATAACATTCTGCTTGCTACTTCACTATGTGCTGCTGGAGTCTGTGCCAATTGTGGACAATTCTTCTTAATATGCCCCACTTGATGACAATGGTAGCATTCCAATCCCTTAAGCTTAGGACACTCAGATTTATAATTCCCTTCCTCTTTACAAAAGAAACATGTAACGCCTCCTATTGGGGCCTTACGTCTCCCTGACTTTCTGGCTGAACCAAAAGATCCTCCACCCCTGATATCTCTGCCCAATCTCCCCTGACCTCTACCACCATCTCCACCACCTCTCTGAAATTTATGAGGTTCCATCTTAACACTTACACCCTCACCTACCTTAGAGTAAGATGCGTCGAATCTACTCTTCTTAAAACTCTCTCTACTCGCCACCCCTTGGTTCATTTGCCTTTATGCCATTGTGCTTTGTTTACCAGAGAAGCATAATATTCTAACTCATAAGTGGCCACTCTATTTTGAATAGACCAAATCATTCCATCTTGAAACTTACTACATTTATCTTCTTCATCCTGCACATACTTAGTAGCAAATCTAGACAAAGCAGTAAATTTAGCATCATACTCACTCACAGACATGTTCCCTTGGGTTAAATTTATAAACTCCCTCAGCTTCTCCCTCCTATAAACCTTAGGGGAATACTTAACATACAACGCTTTAATAAATTCAGCCCAAGTAATGACATCAGTACCTTCCATCCTGGGCACCAAATAGTTGTTGGCTTCGCACCAATATTTCGCCTCTCTTTTGAGCTTAAACATAGCTAGATTCACTTTTTGGTTATCTGGAACCTTCATAACTGTAAAGATAGTTTTTAGATCTCTGACCCACATCTCAACTTCTGTAGGTTCAACTGAACCTGAATATTCTGGAGGATTCAACTTCAAAAACTTCTCATGCATGAAATCTTTCATTTCCTTCCTTGCCTCTTTCTCAATCCTGACCACGGTCTTTGATTCTAGATATCTAGCCTCTTATTCTGCCATTTGTGCCATATTTCTTTCTTGTTGCTCTGCCTTCCTCATCATTGCATGTGTTATTATTTGCATCTATGTAGGCTGCTCTTACTCCCTAGCCCTTCCAGCAACACTTTGCTCTACTTCAGTATTCTCTGTACGAGAAGCCACTCCCTCTTCTCTATGTTGTCCATTCATAGGTTCCATCTGGAATTATCTGTAATACAACAAAGTTCTAACAACCAATATAAACAGTTTATGATACTAAACTATTGGTTAGTACATAAATAATTCATAAATATAAAATCAACTCAATACTGCCATGTAATCATCACACACGTCCAGAATTAATAACCACGCTCTGATACCACTAATTGTCACACCCCAAACCCAATATCCATACTAATCATTTGCTATTGGAATAATTGGATCATAATCTTCAGCCCATTAGAAAATATACTCCATTTATCACTATTTTTCTACACACTATGTATAATGAACATAACATTATTATTATTATTATACCATAATGAAATAAATATTAGAGTCATAATTAACCAGACATACAATACTATGATTAACTATGATAAAATTTCACAATCATCAACTCAGCCCATACTAACGCAATATATACAATGTGTGAGTATATTAAAATCTTCAGTGTGACAATGATAAAATCCCCATATTTAAACCCCAGCTCTTTCCAACGGTGCAACTCTCAAAGTTACCGGTCATATGGTATTCTAGCTGACAGCATACAAACCTAAAATTGTTAAAATATAAACCGTAAGCATTAATCTTAGTGAGGTACTCCTTCTCTACAAATGAAATAACAATTCTATATCGAATATGTGGATATAAAATTCGAACAATCCTGCCCATTGGCAATAATAATTCCATGATCATAAGATCCAAATAATTCTTCCCATTGGCAATAACAAATCCTGGAACATTAGTTCCAACAAAACATTGGATCTTTGTCCAATTCCAATCCTGGATCATAAGACCCAACCAAATCCTGGATGTTTTAATATCGAAACAAATCCTGAATACCGAAGTATTCAAACCAATCCTGGATCATGAGACCCAAACAAATCCTGCATATTTTAATATCCAAACAAATCCTAAATACCGAAGTATTCAAACCAATACTGCTCTTAGAGCTATATTCATATTTATATATGAAACAAATCATAAGTACACTCACCTTGATAGTTTAACTGGCTTTTTCCCTTGCCTTTATCTGGTATTTGTTCAATCAGCTCTTTTTCCCTTCCTATCATTCTTAAAATATTAGTATCATCATAAGAATATCAATAATCCAAAAAATGATTTAAACAGAATTCAATCCATAAGCATCATATGATTCCATTCAAATCATTTATCACAAGTGAAGTTCCATCCAAATCCATGTTAATATATTTAACATATCCAAATCATAGACCAAATATAAATTCATTTATTCTTGGTAATTCAATCCTTATCATATTAGTATTCCAATATAAAAGACGGTACATCATTTCAAGTCTCTTAGAGCAAGATATTCCCATTTCTTTACCACATAACAAATCTGCCCTATAGGCTCTTTTATCGTTCATTCAACTTCCAGGAATTTTCATAATTTTATACATCATCAATTTCTATGATATTTTACCCAACATCAGTAAACATATTGAACAATACAAAATTAAAGTTTCATAAATTTTAAGGTTCGTTTGCTATGTCAAGAAAAATATCGAACACATGGCGGGCGTACTTTCATGCTTAGGGAAGATTTCATACCCAAACTTCAAACTCTCACCAAAGACTCATTTCTTGGTATTTTCACATGATTTTCGGATATGTCATACATACATGAGTCCAGGTTAATCTCCAATTGGAATAAATCAATTCCAGTAAGTGTAGAAAAATATATGGAAGTTTGAATAAACAAAGCTTCTAAACAAAGCAATTTTAGGGTTTGTACATTCAACTTAACTTAAACTTGCATATATCCATACATATGCACGCAAGCATGAAAGTTCAATAAACAATCAAGTATTTATTTCATATAAATCATAATTGCAAGAAAAATAACAGGATTCATGGTTGGAATTACCTTAGGGGCTTTTACGTAATTTTTTATGAATTTTTTTGAATGTTTCTCCTCACTCTCTTCTTCCTAACCCTCACAATTGTTCTTCCTCAACTTAATACTCTCCCAAACTGAGTTTTCTAAAGAAATGGGGATATCTCAAGGGTTTAATTCGGCCAAACCAACCTCCACCTCCAACCAATCAATTTATAACATGCGGCATCATATAAAACAAAATATCATTTAAGGTTAAATGACTACTTTACCCTCTGTTCGTAAAAAGACAATATCTTCCTACTCGGATGTCCGTTCGATGAACCATTTTTTGTGTTACAAACCTAACTCATATATCTACCAATATATGGTTTTCACCTTAAGTCAATTGTTATGCCATAAAGGTCAAAACTAGTCTTAAACATGAACATTCCTACCGAAAACTTACAAATTTCACATTTGTAACTAATTCGATATTTCATGTTTTATGAAGGTAGGATTAGGCTTAACATAATGAATTAAAATTATATATACTAATAACATATTATCCATATCACACAAGCTAATCATGATTTAAATATAATTTATCATAATTATATTCGGGTTGTCACAGATACAGCAGCCAGTTTGGGTTCGATCAGGGGGCCCCTCCACATGTGTTCTAGACCAACCACTCAAAGGCCACCTTCGCTGAAGCCTACTCCTTATATACTACAGCCGCGGTGCTTGGTGTGATGTCTACCATTGATGGTCGTGTCACCCTCCCTAGTGCCACTTGGAAGGGGGATGTATCCACCTCCTTTGCCATCAAGTTCCATCTAAGGCAGTTGGAACAAATCCGTGAGTACATTCAGCCCCCCCCCCCCCCTCAACATCCCCCAGTACTTTCTCTCTCTTCTTATGAACTAGGTCTCAAGGGGAACTCCGTACTTGGGGTTGAGATTCCCTTGAGTACAACCATTAAAGAATCTCCCCAAGAGTTACCCCCTTATTACCCGATGATTCCCACTGCCATCCCGAAGCCCAAGGCCGCTGCAACCCACAAACCATCTGCCCCCTTGGCCGAAGCTGCCATGGGAGAAGGGCCTTCTCAGCCACCTGCTAAGAAGGCTAAGAAGTCCAAATACAAGAAGTCTAGGGCCCAAGTTCAAATGCAAACTTCATTTGATGCATTCCCGATTGCCTTCGTTCCCCCTCGCATGTCTCCAGAGATGGCTGAGGAGCTAAGGAGGCGTGTGCAGGCTGAAGTTAACATAATACATGCTGAGTTTCAATGGCGTGCTGTCGTCATTCCTCCTTCGAGAACGTTTCCCATGATCGTGGTTGATCCCACGGAGCCAGCGGAAAAAAGGAGAAAAAGGACGAGGGTGCTGGAAACTAGTGGTTCAATGGGCTCTAGGAAGAAAACGCTAGGTACCAAGACCCGGAAGAGACAAACACTTAAGAAACCTCCGTCCCCAGTTCCCTCTGCCGCCGTCGCTGCCTCCTCATCGCCTTCACCAGTAATTGTACCTTCTCGTTCACCCTCTGGATGTGAGGTATGTGTGCATTCTTTATTTCTTATTCCTCTTCTCTTAAGATGTGCATCTGCCCATTTCCTAACAAGAAGCTATTTTATTGTAGGGAGTTGAAGGAGAAAGGCCCTGTCCCCCCCAGTTCCCCCGTAAGTCACTTCGTGGGGGGGGGGGGGATTGCAGTGTCTCTCCAGCTAACACTACTCTTCCCCGTTCCCCCTGATATGTCTCACTTATTCTCACCGTTCATCCTCGTAACGCGCCAAAGAAGCTACAATGGAGGCTGTCACTATTGAGTCTGCTGAGATGCTTGATCAACCAGAGGAAACTACTATTGCCCCCTCTTAGTTACCATCAGAGCAAGAGGTATCCCTGCCCCTTGTTTTGGTTGAAGAGAGTGCCCCTCAGGTAAATTTCTTGCTGAGTCTTACATCATTTAGTCGTTCCTTTGTTTTGTTTATCATATCTACCATGTTGGGCCATTTTAGGTGGAAGTGGAGTCACTCATAACCAACATTCTCCTTTCGCCTGCATTGACTAGACCCCTTACTACGCCTCCTCTTTTTGGTTCCATAATGGGGGTAAGTTAGATGCATTCCCACCCCTTATCCTTTTATTATTTTTTACTCCTTGCGTCTAACCCTTGTTTTATACATTTGCTTTCTCCAAGTCTCTCTCCACCTTTTGCCCTTAGTGGTCTTTTCCCCTCCAGGGCCCAGGTTGGTGCTGCTGCTCTCATTGGGGCATCTCTTGACGATCCAACGTCTTCTTCTGACGATGCGCCCGTGTTGGCTCTAGTACCTTATGTTAGCGAGGGAAGCTTACCTACCGATGAAGCCTCTTTAGCCAAGGTCCCCGTTGAAGCTGCTGAGGCAATGAGCCCATCTCCAACGGTTTCCACCATTATGGCCCCTGTGGTGACTCCCATTATCGCTACTATTGCTGCAGAGGTACTTTGTTAATTTCTTTGTGTTTCTCAGTTTCTCAGCCTTCACCTATATGGGTTACTTAACAACAAAAGGGCTTGTTAATTTTCTTAAAAACTCCACCTATGTCAGCGACTTAACAACGAAAGCGCTTGTTAAGATTTTTCTCAAACTCCACCTATATTGGTGACTTAACAACGAAAACACCTGTTAAGATTTTCTCAAAAACTCCACCTATATCGGTGACTTAACAACTAAAACGCTTGCTAAGATTTTTCAAAAACTCCACCTATATCGGTGACTTAACAACGAAAACACTTGTTAAGATTTTTCTCAAACTCCACCTATATCGGTGACTTAACAACGAAAACACTTGCTAAGATTTTTCAAAAAACTACACCCATATCGATGACTTAAGAACGAAAATGCTTGTTAAGATTTTCTCAAAAACTCCACCTATATCGATGACTTAACAACGAAAACACTTGTTAAGATTTTTTCAAACTCCACCTATATCGGTGACTTAACAATGAAAACACTTGCTAAGATTTTTCAAAAACTACACCTATATCGGTGACTTAACAACGAAAACACTTGTTAAGTTTTTTTCTATGACTCTGTATTTCATCTAACTATTATCATGTTTCTCGAGAGGATTCTCCACCAGTTCCTTCTCCCATTGCCTCGCCACATCGTGAATCTGTCTCCTCCGAAGAATCTAGCCATAATGATCAAGGCTCCACGATAGGTGCTGATGCGGAGAGAGAATCTGGGTGCGAGCTTCCTCTGCCTGACTTGGCTCCTCATGCCTTCTGCCGAAAGGTACTCCAACGTTCTCCCCAAAAGCCTACCAACCATCGTTTGGCGATTGAACAACTTGTGAGCTATCATCCTGAGACCTTCACTATGGATTGCCTAAGTTCCAACATCTCAGTTATAAGCCATAGGCTTCAAGGCATGGACACCGTCATTGCTGAAATCACCAGTAATCTGATTGCAAATGTTACCAGACCCCTCCTCAAATAATTCTTGGGTTATCTGAGGGAGTTGGGTTATGACGGTTTCTGTTTTGACTAGCTCATCGCACATTTAAAGACTTTGAGGAACCAGTAGTTGGACAGCCAGAGGGAGCTCTTACAAAAACATCAGGAGGATCAGCGGATCGAGGAAGCTAAGTTGGCCGAGATAGCCCCTCTTCTTGAAACCATTGACAAAGAGGTGGATGACCTCGAAGAGGCTCTACACGCGGTAAAGTCAAAATGAGAGAAACTCTAGATTGAGCGCACACAGGCGCAGATAAGGTTGGAGGTTTCTATCAATGGCCAACGGTCTTGCCATGCAGCTTCTTCGGGCCTTCCTGGAGATTTTTTCTCTTCTACGGATCTATGGTTTCTCCTTGGCGAATGAACTTTTATATGTATTTTTCCTTTTCTTCTCATGTAATTCTTTGGCAGTAGATCCCAATTTTGTAATGCACCAAAGTTCATGAATGGAAAAAGATACTTATTTTCTTATGACATCTCTATGTTATAACTTTTTGCTTTGATTGTGAAGTTCTGTAATTCTTTCATCTCTTCTTGAGTTATAATAAAAAGAACTTGTTCACTCATCATAATAATAACAAAGAACTTGTGTATTCATAACAGCCAATTACATCAGTGGTCAAATATAACTTCCTACACATGATAGACTTTTAACCATTTATTATTAATCTTGAATGGTTTGTCTTCTTCCATCTTAGAGATTAAGCAATAACCTGATTCATGAGCCTCTTTTACAATAAAGGATCCTTACCAATTTGTTACAAACTTGGGAAGAGGAAGCCCCCTAATGTGTTTCACTGCCGCTTTCAATACGAGGTCTCCCTCCATGAACTTCCTTGGTCTCACTAAGTTATCATACGCCCTGGAGAGTTGATTTATATACATTTGAAAGTCCTGCATTGCATTATTTCTGTGTTCGTCCAATGTTTCCAACTGCACGTGTCTAAACTGGGGGATCATGCTACTTCGCAAGGCATATCAAGCAGATGGGACTTCCAACTCTACGGGGAGAATCGCCTCAGCTCTATAGACAAGAGAGAACGATGTATATCCCGTTATCTTACTCTTAGTCATCCTATAGGCCCATAAAACGGCTGATATCTTGTCATTCCACGATCTTGGGAAGTCCTCCATCATTTTAGCCAAGATATTGACCAAAGTTTTGTTAGTCGCTTCGGCTTGACCATTTTCCTTTGGGTATGCCACCGTTGAGGTGTGATGGACAATGGGGTATTTATCTATGAGCATCGTTACTTCTGAGTTGATGAAAGGGGTTCCATTATCTGAAAGGATAACCTTTGGGATCCCAAAATGATAAATGATGTACTCTTTGATAAAGTTTCTCACCACTCCCGTTGTTTCCCTTCTTAGTGGTATCGCCTCAGCCCACTTTGTGAAGCACTCCGTTGCTACCAGTATCCATATCTTCCCCCTGGAGGAAGGGTGTATTGACCTTACCAGGTTGAATGCCCAAGTGTGAAAAGGATAAGGCGTTGCCAAGAAGTGTAAGTCCACTGATGGGGCATGGATCATATATTCATGAAGTTGTCAAGCCTTTCACTTTCGAACAAACTCAGCTGAATCTTTCTCCATCATTGGCCAATAGTATCCCAAAGTCATCAACTGGTCATATAACTTGGCCCCTCCTATGTGAGATGGATCGTGTTCTTTCTTGAGGACTTTTGTTGCCTCTTCTCTTGAAATACAACACAAGAGCCTACTAAAGTATCCCCTTCGATAAAGCTGCCCCTCTTAAACATAGAATCTTAGGAACCTTCACCGAAGTCCCATCGCATCATTTTTCTCTGTTGGGACAACTCCATCTTTAATTAAATCAATATAGGGATGTATCTAGTCAGGTTGAGCCTCCATGAAGTGACATTCAACTACTTTGAAGAATAACTGGCATTTATCGCACTTTCGTTGTAGCTCCGCCGCATCCTGTTTCATCTTAGGCCAAAAATACCCCTCTCTTTGTATTCTTCGGTAGGGGGTATCTCCATTACTTCGCAGTGCGCTTCGTGCATTTTCTTTAATCTTTGCTCTGCCTCTTCTAGACCGATGCATCCCGAAATCCATCCTCCTGCATTTCTGAAGTAAAAATTTCCCTGGTTCGTAAAGTATTAGGCTAATTCTCTGAGCCCCATCATTCCTTCACCAGCCTCCAGTTGCCTCTTAATCTCTCCCCTACAGTCCCCATATTGTTCCATTGATAGAATTGATTGTACTATGGAAGGAGTTGTTATTCATTGAATCATGACAGTAGTTGTATCGCTCCTCATGATCATCTGCTGGGAAATGGTGGCATATGCGTTCGGGTAGTGGTTCATCGTTCTGGGTTGCCTTCTAATCTTGGTCTGATGGAACTGGAAAAGATGTCTCTGGATAATTATTCTGTATGGTGCCAAGCTCATGTGTTTCAATGCATATTCTCCATTCACTTGCTGAACCACCAAGTTTGAATCTCCCTTGATGCAAAGTGAACGAACCCCTCTTCGAAGAGCCTTTAGTAATCCCAATACCAATGCCTAATATTCAGCTTCATTATTGGAGCAAAGGAAATCTAACTTTTAGTAAAGGAAAATCTCCTTCATTCCTTTTAAAATAATAACACCTGCCCCTCCCTTCTTTTTCACCGAAGATCCATCAAACTGCATTGTCCATTCCTCCTCTGTTGCATCTAAGTGATTGGCTTGCAAATCGTCTCCTGAAATGCTTTCCTTGGGTGGCTTAAAAGTTCCCAAAGAAAAAATAGCCAATAGGTCAGCGTACGCCTGGCTCTTAATTGCGTGAGGCACCACGCACTTCAAGTCATACTCAGATAGGATGAGGAACCACCTGGCTGCCCTACCAATCGGTATAGTTCTTGCTATTAAATACTTAATAGGATCACATCTTGTTACAATATGAATTGTAAAATGTCTAAGTTTTTATGCTACAAATACTAAGGCTAAACAATGGCTCTCTAAACTACTATATCTGACTTCTGGCCCATGGATGATCCTGCTGAGGTAATAAATTGGTTGTTCTTTCCCATCGATCTATTGTGCCAGTAAAGCTCCCACGAACCTCGTGGTGGACGTGAGATATAGTTGTAACGATATTCCTGCTTTTGGGGGAACCATAGTCTGTGGTGAAACGAGGAGTTCCTTCAGCCCATCGAGAGACTCCTGGTGAAGCGCCTCCCATTTGAACTTTGTGTTCTTTCGTAGCAGCTGCATCAACAGATGTGTTACCTCATCTAACCCAGGCACAAATCTCCCAAGGTAGGAGACTTTATCGAGGAGACTCTTTAGTTCCTTTGTTGTTCTTGGATATGGCATTTCTAAGATTGCTATCTGCTTGTCCTGGTCCATTTGCACCCCTTGTCGATCAACCACGAAGCCTAGGAACTTCCCACTTGTCACCCCAAAAACACACTTTAATGGGTTCATCATTAATTTAAACTTCCTATAACGAGAAAATACCTTCCTCAAATCGCTCAAATGGGACTCCTCCTTCCTCGACTTAATGACCAGATCATCCACATAAAATTCCACAAATTTGTGAAATAAGTCATGGAAAATGGCCATTATCGTTCTCTGATAGGTTTCCCTAGAATTCTTGAGTCCAAACGACATCACCTTGTACATTAAGTTCCCCAACGGGGTTCTGAACGTTATTTTCTCTGCATCCACGGGGTCCATCTTGATCTCGTTATACCCTACATACCCATCCATAAAGTTGTACATCTCATGACCAGCCATTGCATCTATTAAGCTATCAATAGAGGGTAAAGGTAACTCATCTTTGGGGAAAGATCTATTCAAGTCTCTGAAGTCCACGCAAATCCTTATTTGGTTCTTGTCCTTCTTCCCTACTGGGATAATACTGGATAGCCAGAGTGGGTGCTGTATCGGTGTGATGAACCCTGCCATTAATAATCATTGAAACTCTTCCTTGATCATCAAATCTAGCTCAGGCTTATACGTTCTCGTTGCTTACTTCACTGGAATGGCAGAAGGCATTACATTCAACTTGTGGAAACTTACTTCCTCATCCAGCCACTCCATTTCTTTGTATTTCCACGCGAAGACATCTATAAACTCCCGGATCAACTCAACTAAGGCCTCTCGTTTCTCTTTGCTAAGGTCCTTCGAGATGAAGATGGGCCTTGGATCTTCCCCTTCTTTTCCCAAGTTTAATTGCTCCAACTCTTGTGCCTGGGGCTTTGGCTGATTTTCCATGTAATCTAGTTCCTCGGTGACTTTTTTCACAAATTCCTATATGTTGGAGTTATCTATCACCATGCATTTCCCCCGTTAATCTACCAGAAAGCATTCATATATCGGGTCAACCTCATCCTCAGCTTCCTCGACCGCACGCTCACACCGTTTCAATCAATACACTACATTTCCTTCTTTGGTAATTACCTTCTTGCATTTCCTGCTGGTAGTGGCGACTGCCTTCCTCTTCTTCTCTCTAGAAGCTTCGACCACTTTTTCTCCTGAGAACCGACTCAGCACGCTCTTACATTGAACCTGATGATCCATTGGGTCCACTCTGGGCCTCATTATGTCTTTAAGTTGCTTCGAGATTCCTTAGGGCCGTGGGACCACCTGATGGGCTTCTTCGGTAATTTCCCTTGTGCTGCTCGCAACCACCCTCTTCTGCTCGTTTAAAGTCCCCATCCTTTCTCTGATCGAGGGAACCCATTCCCCCTCCATTCTTCTTGTCAAGACCGGGACATCATCCTCTAACTCTGTGTAAAATGTTGCATCCGCCAGGTGAGCTTCCTCAACCGCGAAGGGCCTCTTTGTAGCCCTAATAGTCACCTCTGTCCCCTTGACATTCGCTTTGGCACATTGGTGGTATGTAGAAGGAACTAGCCCTTGGTTGTGCATCCACACCCTCACTATTAGCAGATTATAGGAAGTTGCACTATCTATCACATGGAACTTGATATGGGAACTCATATTTCCCATTACAATCCCAACATTGACATACCCAATGGACTTGGAAGATTGATTATCATACCCTAAAATCACCAAAGGCATGGGGACTAACCTCTCTTCTGGAATATTGGCCGCGTGAAAAGAGTTGATCGGTATGATATTGATGGAAGCTACTCCATCCATAAGAGTCCTTATAAATCTAACTCCGTTGACACTGGCAGTCACATATAATGGCATGTTATGAGGGAACATTACAGCTCTATCTGCATCGCTAAAAGTTACCTTTAACAAAATTCTTCTCACTAACCGGGCCATGGGTCTCTTCCATCTCAGCGAAGGGACTGCGTTATTCCTTGCAATATCGAGTATTTCATGGGTTATCTGCAGCCTACTTTACTGTGGTACCCCCACCTGGTCGAAGAACCAAATGAACTTTGGGGACTTTAAAACTGCACAATACTCCAGAACTAGATCTAATTCCTCAACTTCAACATCGTGCACGTCCTCCGCATCCTTGGCACTTGCTTCATCATAAGCGAACACAACGTTAGCCATTCCCCTCATACAATCTTTTAGAGCCTCTTCGTACTCTTTTTGCTTCACTTTTGACTCTCTTTCCCCTCTCTCGGCCTCTTCATGATAGGCCACCACTAGATTGGCCCCATGTGGTGGCAAGGGGTTATTATTAACGTTCTGTGGAGGGATTTATAATGTCCCTGCCTTCACGTACTTGTCGATGATTATTCTCAGTGTAAAGCAGCTCTCGGTTGGATGTTGAATCCTTCGATGAACCTGGCAGTACTTTGGATCCACCTTCGTTGCCGCATCAAGCTTCCTAGTGAGAACGTCCTTTGGCTCATAGACTGTCCCCCCTTGGACCATCGCGTTGTAAGCCGACAGCCTCTTCCACTGTATAAGGCAATGGTTGTGGGTCCTTCCTGTCTCTTTCGAACTTCCTCTTATTATCCTTCTTCGGTGCTTTTCCCCTATCTCCCCCCTCGGTGTACCCTACCCGTGGGGGTTGAGACCTTCCCCCCATAGGTTGCATCGGCTGCCTAAACATCGTGGGCACCACCACCGGATTGGGTCGCACCACTAAGGATATGTTCCTTGCTACTTTTAAGAACGCCGTAAAAGTTCCCTCGTGTGTCTCATTAATAAGATGGCAGATGTATTCAGTAAGCAGCCCCTCAGCGTAGATCTGTAATAACTTGAATTCTTTCGCTTCCTCCCTCGTATCGAGGGATCTTTCCCTAAACCTTCAAACATAGGCCACCACTTGTTCCCCAGGTCTTTTCTTCTCCTTACCAAGTTGGGTCAAGGTGAATTCATCTTCTGCTAGAAATAACTTCTGCACAAACAATACATGCATCTCCTCCCACGTAAAAATGTTGTTAGGAGGCAAATGGGAGTACCAGGTGTATGCTTTATCGGTTAGGTATTTGGAAAACTCCCTCAACCTAAGCTTCTTATTATTTTAATGCGCTCCTAAGTGTTAACAAAACACTTAATGTGCTCCTTCGGGTTACCACCTTTCCCTGTGTATTTTTCAAATACAGGGGGAATATAATCCTTTGGATAGGGCTCATCGTTGTACTCCTGAGGATAAGGTGTTCGAAAGTCATCATAAACCGAAGCCACCTCACCATCAGAGTCGTCAAATGTAAGAGGGTACTTTAGAAGATAGTAATGAACTTATAAGTAACTTAGCTAGAGGGAGAGAGAAGTAAGCACCCTAGATACACCTTGGTAGGCAGGTAGAAACACACCCAACACCCTCAAGAATCTCTGCCAAGTATTAAAAGCTTCGTAATAAATAACAATGGTGAGTGGGTAAACCCTCTAGTTTTTGTAATAACTCTCTTTGATGTGTATTATATCTAGCAATAGCTCCTGAACTCTCAAAAGATCATCCTCTCCTCAGAGGTGGTTGGGGTCCTTAAATAGCCTCCCACACCACTCCCGACGCGACTCTGCCATTAATGCCTGTGAAAGGCATCCCTCATACTTTATGTCACAAACATTATATACCTGATGCACTAGTTCTCTCCATGTCATAAACATTAAATGCCAAGACATGCCTCTTGCCTAACCACTGAGTTAGGGGCTATTGTCGCAGAGGTGGCTCACCAACTGCCTGACAGCCCCAAATACCACGGTGGTTTACTTGAGTGCAAATATGACATTGTTTGGCTAGCTAGTGACATCACCTACAATATATGTGACATTATGTAGAGGGTTGTTTGGTTCACAACTCAATGCCCGATGGAACTCCAAGTTTCTCCGCCCGAGGTTCCGAGGTCAGGGTCCTTCGGTGTTTTACCAGGTGTATCTAAGATGGTCAGGAAAAGACCCAACGGTGCCTCACTTCTCAATCCTACAAACCAGGTCCCTCTAATGTTCCCATGGTGAGGTCATTCGATAGAGCATGGAAGCTCTCCCAGGCCCTACCAAACTTGGTCTCTTGCGAGTACCGTTTGACCTCATACTTAAAACTCGTTATTATTCTCGTTACATCATTACAACCGTTATAGCTTACAGTCAATATAAACAGAAATGAAATATGAGTAGTACAACAAGCTAAAGTATGAGTTGCTATGCTAAGCTACCTCGTCGAGTTGCCACGCTTGAGCTGCCTCGGTTGCGTAATCTCAAACACTGTTGCTAGTTAGGGAATTATCCCTAATCTCCTGATTACCTTCAAGCCCCCTCTACAATCTTCAGCAAGGAACACACTCAAGCACTTCTAATGACCGCAGTCGTAGTCAGCCATCATCTCCCTCAAATGGTACCAAATCTGCAGAGAAACTCTAGAAAAATTGTATCTTTGGTTCCAAATTGATTCACTAAAGATATTGAGATGATTTGTGAATAAACGAAGTTAAAACCCCTCAAAAAGTGAAAAAATAAATTTTTTTCAAAAGCAGTTTTCGTAGAATGAAAATCTCAGGTCTTCTGAAGTAGAATGGACTCATTTAACACGAATTTATAGAAAAATTGATTCGGTGACGTCGCTTGAACGAGAAGACCAAGTCGCTCGAATGACATGTGATGTCATTTGAACCACCCTTCGTGCGACCTATAGTTTGAAGTAATAAAACTAAAACAGCAGCATGTCATTTGATGAAATGCTTCAAACAAACTTCAAACGAGCCTTTGTGTTACATAGCATGTCACTTGAAGTCCTCGTTCACGAGACATTGTCCTGTCATTTGAACGACAGAGACATGTCGTTTTAATGACATCAACGTAAAATATTTTTCTTTTAAAACTCTACCTCAGGACTTGGACAAAATTATTTTGACAAAAAGTGACGTCTCATATGTTAAAAACATCTTACAAAAATTATCCCAGCACTTTAAATGAAACATTAAGGGACTTAAACACAACCATACCAAAATCTATCTTGTAAAGGCTTAATTGTTGAATAATGTTGATATTTGGATCCGTCTTGATGCGAACCGGACTATGTAGAGGGATACGACATACTCTAATGTAAACCGGACTATGTAAAATATATCATTACACAAACAATCAAATATAGCCTTATTTTTTCTAGTGAGAAATGCTTTGATCATATTGAAATGGATATAGATTCAAAAAGTCTTTTAAATATTTTCTCATTATGTTCAAACATTATCCCATGGATAATTAAATCAATCATTCAAGACATTGAGATTCTTCTTCAGAATGTTCACTACTCCATTACCTATTGTTTTCCGGAAGTAAATAAGGTGGCTGCTCTTCTTTCAAGACTAGTTACAGTTGGGCTAAAAAATGTTCTTTTATTTTCACTAATTTAGAAGAAATTCCGAGACATATTAAGATAGATTTTAGAATAAATTCTTCAAGTTCTCAATTTATTAGATCCTCTTGTATTAAATGACTTAAGTTCCCATACTTATAATCCACCTAAAGAGGGTTATTCTCTCTTATCTTAATAAATTTTCTATTTCTTTAAAAAAAAAATCCTTACAAAATCAGAGAAACATTTGTATTGGAAATCAAGTTATAAAGTGTGAATGTTACGCGAGGATAACCACCTAAATATAATAGGATAGGAAGTTACAAATGATAATTTAGGAGAATTGGTTATTCTTCACATATTTTTGCCTTATTATACTTTTATTTAAGAAAAGCATGTGTAAAGGATGAGGACAATTTTGGAATCATAAAAAGTGCAGAGCCTCATTGGTGTTCTCTTTATATAATAGGAGATATATAGTCTATATCGTTTAGTTAGAATTTCATTATTAAAACCTTTTTACTTTCAAGTTTATTAAATTATTTTCGTGCGAAACATTTCGTGTATATGAGCCTACTTAATATTATATGTTTTATTTGACACAAATGAAGTATTTTTCATATGTTGGATGTCCAAATTGAGCTCAATGATAAAAAAGACAAATCAATGTTTTGGTAAACTGTCATGAATTTTTTTAAGTACACAAAATTCCAAATTATGGACAAACACATTTGGTTTTCAAACTAATGCAACTAATGAGAGAGGATATAAAATTAATGGTGAATGGTAATTGAATAAGATGAAGAAACGATACATGTCATGAGTTTTTTTTATTATCACCACGTTATTTTATGATGCATATGGTTTGTTGTAAATATGTTGCACCATTTGTTGCAAACATAAATATACGAACCATGCAATCGGCACAGGTTACACCTAGTATAGATATTATTTTTTTAAACTTAATAATAGTTGTAGCCTAAAATAGGTAGACCACGTGAGCTAATAAAAGAGTGACACATGTCATCATCATGAGTGGACCCTCAAACAACGCACTAATATGGTCAGTTCAGGTATGTTGTTGTCGACTACCTAGCCGAACAGTCCCATGAAAATTAACAGTCAGTCAAGTGAATAGACATACGTGTGAATAATATCCAACTTCCTATTATTGTGTAAAGATGTAAATACCTAATATATAAATGTATTCCTTTTCTTTAACTTCCAATTACTATAAATAGATCGTGGCCTCTCTCAGCTAGGGACAACTAAAAACACTTCTTTAAACCCTAGAGTACCCGTGAGAGGATTGTACAAGCCCTAAAAATACTAGAGGTAGTTGCACCCGTGGATGTAGGCAGTGTATTGGTTTGAACCACGAAAAAACCGTTATCTCTCTCTATACTTCTCATCCCTCTCTATCTTACTTTTTTTTTTATTTGTTGTTACATTTGTTGGTTTGATTGAGCTAAGAATATTTCAAATAAGTAAACTAGTTTTAGACATCAAAAGATTAGTGTCGTCTGTGGGATTCGACAAGTTATTATTATTTTCTACCCCTTTTCTTGAAGAACCCATTTCTCAGCCGCATCTTTGAAAAATGACAGATGTTCCATGGGAAGCCATGCCGCTAGTAATGCTTTTAGCCCTTCTACCCCTCCCGGTATGTGAGATCTTTAAGGATTTCTACTGAACATAACCAAAGGTTAAGAGACATTGCAAGAGATAGTGAGACAGCTTACTCAGACTCTTCAAGCCATGCCATCTATTATCCCAACAAGTAGGGGATACATGCTTCCCCCCAGAACCTTGGTAGGAAAGATGAAAATATTAATATTTTAGATCCTCTAATCACAGGTCTTATCACCTCGGTGTGACCTCTTCCCTTAGATCCACTGATTATTATGATGGAATTTTCCTCTCTTGGGAATAACCGAGCGCCCTAAACAGACTATGTAAGGGTTGAATATTTGATTGTCGAGGTCCTCGATAAATTAGAGGCCATAATCATAGGGAACCCTCTAAATCATGGATCATAGAGAAGGTTCTTTCAGGTCAAGAACTAGTATGTGAGGATTCACGCGTGCCAAGTAGACTTCCCATAAAGAGAGCTCATCACAAACGCACAGCCGAGTCTCTAAAACCACTTACCATAAAAATAATCTAGATGATCATCCCAGGAAAGGTTCAATACAATGACTAGAACATCATTTAGGAGAAATGGTCAAATCAAAAAACCCCTTGCATAGGATATTTATGAAGGGAACAACTTTTATCCCGATAATTGTGACTTCCCAACACCTATCAAAATCAATCCACCTGGGGTTACTCCCAAATATGATGGTAAACCTTATCCTATCCTCTATGTGGAGCAATACCTGGCTATCTTCGACATCTTCTCGGTTGTAGATGAAATGTGCTACCGAACATTCTCAAGCATAATTATTGGGTCCGTGCAAATATGGTACAATAATTTGCCTCATGGGAAAATCTCTAGTTTCTAACAACTTGTCAAGTTATTTATCAGTCATTTTTTCTTTGGAGTCAAACTAATCAAAAGAGTATCCCACTTAGTGATTGTTCACCAACAGCTAAGGGAAATCACTCATGAATATATCACTCGTTTTAATAGTGAAAAGATGGAGGTGGTAGACTATGAAGAAAAGACAACGATCATTGCCTTGATGAGAGGTTTACTCCATAAGAAGTTATATTATGCTCTGGACAAGGATCCCCCCAAGATCGTAAATGAGTTTATGGGTAAAGCTAGAAAAATTATGAATGTCGATGAAGCTATGGTCGCTAAGCAAGCCCCTATCTCCAAAAACAACAACCATAAGAGCTCTAAAAAGAAAGATCATAAAGATAAAAAAGTCAAAAAAACTAGGAGGTATGATAATTATACCCCTCACTATTGGTGTACAACACATATTATAGGAGATCCAAGGAAGAAGGGATCTAAAATGGCCTAAAAGACTGAAGTCACCTCCTAATAGGAAAGATAAATCCATATATTACGAGTTTCACAAAGATCATGGTCATACTACAGACAATTGCATAGCCCTGAAGAATGAAATAGAGAGTTTGATCTGACGGGGCAAGCTTTCCAAGTTCATTCATAGGACGGAGAAAAAAAAGATCAACAGGCAATTAAAATCACCATGCAAGGGGAAAGATGATAAGAAAATAGCCAAAGATGAGGAATCCAAAGATAATCTACACCGGTTGAAGAAACTTAGAGAGCCCAATATCGAGGTGAAAATGATTTATTTTGGTTGTCATTTCATTACAAGTGGTGATGTAGGTGGTGGAAAAGAAATAACTGAAAGAAATGCATACCTGAATAAGGCAAAACTATGCTCATACATTTAACAAATCAATTTGTCTAGCAAATTAATAGTCACCCAAGAGAAGTGAACAAGGATAATCTGGTGATAGGATTTTCCAAGAATGACCTATCTGGGATACTTTATCCCCATGATGATCATCTGGTCATCACTATGAAGCAAGAGTGGACAGAATTTTAGTAGACAATGGTAGCTTAATCGACGTCATGTTTTACAATTACTTCAAAGGATTGGGACTATGAGATAACAAATTGGAGCCTTATCACTAGACCCTCATAGTCTTCTCGGGAGAGAAGTGTATCCTTTAGAGACTATCAAATTGGAAGTATTAATAAATACCTGGCCAGTCATCTGAACTGAGAGGATCCACTTCTTCATCTTTGATGAGAATGTTCGATCAACCTATAACATGACCTTCGACATAGTCAAATTAAAAAAAGTTTGAAGTTGTACCAACTATTGTTCACCAGTGCCTAAAGTTCCCCATGCACTATGGAATCGACGTTGTTACTAGAATCAATTTGAATCTAGAGAGTTCTATTACACCTCAATCGACCAGGAGGAATTAAAGAAACTCATTACCATTTACCAGATCGAGAACCTAGACTTCCTTAAAAAAGTTGATTCGGTTAAATGGGAAAGTTGTAGAAGAAACGAAAACCATCATCCTTGACGATGATCCCCCCAAAAAACTACACAGATTGTCTTATCCCTGGATTCAATCCTCAAACATGAATTCATAAAATTCCTTGAAAAGCGAAAGGGTGTTCACTTAAAGCCATGAAGATATTCCTGGTATTGACCCAAGATTCATATGTCATGAACTGAACATTGTAAAGGATGTAAAGCTAATCAAATGGAAGCGTCATATATTTAGCCTTGGGAAGAATGTGTCTATCCAGGAAGAGGTGGACAAATTGCAAAAGGGAAGATTTATTGAAGATGTCAGGTACCCTGATTAGTTAGCTAACTTAGTAATGGTGAGGAAGACCAAAAAGTGGCGTATGTGTGTTGACTTCATAGATCTCAATAAGGTATGTCCAAAATACCATTTACCCTTGGCTAGAATTGATCAACTGGTCGATGATATAGTAGGGCATAAATTACTCAGTTTCATGGATTCATACTCGAGTTATAACTAGATCAGAATGATACTCGGGTTATAACCAGATCATAATCATCACCAATCGAGGTATTTGCTGCTACAATGTTATGCCCTTTGGGCTAAAAAACACTTGAACAACATACCAAAGGATGGAGAATAAAGTTTTTGAGGAGAAAATTGGTAAAAACATGGAAGTATATGTAGATGACATGATCACTAAGAGGATGAAAGCATCCAATCATATCAAGGATATAGGATAGATGTTTCATTAGTTGGAGAAGCACCAAATAAAGCTCAACCTATCCAATTGTGTGTTCGGCGTGCAAGAAGGAATATTCCTGAGATTTATAGTAAATCAAAGAGGCATTGAAACCAGTCCATACAAGATTAGAGAGATAATACACATGAAGTCACCCACTAATAAGAAGGATGTGCAAAAGTTTACTAGAAAAGTAGTCGCCCATAACATTTTTGTCTCCCGAGCTATTGATCGGTGCTTACCCTTCTTTAAAGTATTGAGAAAGACCAGGAGTGTGATAATGCCTTCAGATATCCGAAAAAGTATTTAGAATCTCCACCACTACTATCCCAACTACCCATGGGAGAAACCTTATATTCATATCTAGCAATATTTGAGATGGTAGTTAGGTCGGTGCTTATCCGATTAGAGAATGGGTTATATAGATCAGTATATCATACCAGCAAGGCCTTCCAAGGAGTAAAAATTTGGTATCCACATTTAGAAAATCTTTCTTTAGCCCTCATTGAAGATTCATGAAGGATGAAACGATATTTCCAAACCCACACAATTATGGTTTACACAAACTTACCATTATGCCAAGCCATTCATAAACCAAAAAAATCAGGTAGAATAATGACGTGAGTTACAGAGATTAGGGAGTGTGATATACATTATGAACCCAGGATAGCATTGAAATGCCACACGATAGAATATTTCATAGCTGAGTTCACTTATAAAGAAAAGCCTATCAATCAGACTCTGACAAGAGAGAGCTCAGTAGTAAAACCAGTCGAGCAGACTTCTTTGAAAGACAACTCAATCATTGACAAGCTAAAAACATCCGCTACACGAGAAACCCCCGTGTGATGCTCAGAGAAAAGCAAAAAATTGTCCCAGTTTGGATCCCTGGATGATGGAGACTGTAGACACCCCGTTCTGTTACCCCTTAAACTCTCCTTAGGTCCTTAGCAGCTCACTTCATACCCTGAGTACTGACCTAGAAGCCATCGGGCACGCCCTGGCTATGTTTGACCAAAATTCAAAGTTTTTAGCTCAAACGAGACTGAATGAATCTTCAAAGGGCACTGAGACCCCTTTCCAACGGTCTGTCCCGTGTGCGATTCTGACTTACCCTGCGGACGAACGACCCATTTTCCCCAAAACTCAATTAGGAGGCCACCAGATGCTCCCGAGCTCCGTTTGACCTAAGTCAACTCTTCATATCGACCGAGACTGAATGAATCTTGAAAGGAAACTGAATCCCCTTTCCAATGGTCCATCTCGTGCGCAATTCTGACTTACGGTACGGACGAACGATCTATTTTACTTCGAGAGGTCACCGAATGCTTCTAGGTCCCAATTGACCGAAGTCAACTCCCCGAATCAAATCAAACTCTTTGGAATGCCGAAGTACATATCCTAACCTTTCCAATGGTCCACTCCGTGTGCAATTCTGACTCACCATGCGAATGAATGATCCGTTTGCGTCCGAAGTTTTCCCTTCCAAAAGACCGACGAGCGCTTCCGAGCCACATTTGACCTAAATTAAACTGCCAAAATCGGGAGCAGTCCAAAGGAATTTCTAAGGTCTCTGAATTACCTTTCCAACGGTCCACCCCGTGCGCGATTCAGATTAACACTTTGCGCTCTGCGGTCGATTTTCCGAAAAGGCCTGAAAGACACTACCAAACGGCAGGTCCCAGACCCTGCCTATTGGCAGTGTGCCTAAACGCACCTGTCGATTGGCAGGACCAGGGTATGACTATCATTAATTCCCTGGGCCTATAAAAAGTAGGCCTTGACCTCATTGCAAAAAGGCCCAGATCTGAGAGATATCACTCTCAACAAATCCAGAAAACCTCTCTCGAAGTCAGCATTATTTCCACATCCAAATACCCTTCCAACCTTTACTTTTCATCATCCTTTTCATCAAACTTGGTAAATTCACTACCCTCCATCATCATTCAAGTCAAGGGCTTCTCTCCAACATTTAAGATCAAACTCAAGATCTTCAAAAAGGTCCAATTCTCTCGTTAAATTCTCATAAATTTGCATTAACTTATTTCATTACTTAGCACTTTTACTCTCTTATCTCACACATCCTAATATACTTTTTATTTAGTATTATTGCACATCCCTTATTTTCGTACAAATACAAAAAACCCAAAAATAAGAAAAAGAGTGTTTGCTCATAAATTCCAAATCGGAATTCTCACACTTTATTTACACTTCTCTTACAACTAAAATAATTTTTCTACACGCACACACAAATAAAAAAATCCCCCAATTGGATTTATGGGATAAACCCCACCCCTCGTTTTGCATACGAACTACGTGCACTTTGATGCCTCTATAGGCTACGTAGGAGTCTCGGGGTAAAATCCGAGACTCGAGTCCTATTTTTACTTTTTCACACCTTTTTTATTTTCTCTAAACTCAATTATCTTATATTATATATATTGTTCTTAGTGGCATATTATTCCACATACGTTATCATTCCATTATAACGATTAACGTAAGGATAATCGCGTAAATCCTATTTTCTAATATTATTTTTACATTCCTATGAATGACTCGCTTTATCTCTTCTATGATACAAGTCGATGATTCCTGTCTCCACTATATATTCACATGCACACATTTCACGGGGAAAATAAAGGAAAATAGCAAAAACCCATGAGAGACCGTAAGGGAAGAATGGGTGCCTAACACCTTCCCATTTCGTAACTTAGGCTCCAGACCCTTTTCGAATCATTTTGGTTTCGTATGTATCAGTATGTCTTTGGATGTTGTCCTTCGGGATGGTTCCCTTTATTTTGTCTATTTTGAGTAAAATAGACTGGAGACTCCATCTCTCTACATTTTTCACCTCATCAATGACGTCGGTCGAAGTGCTCCCGAGAGGGACGCACGAGACCTAGGATCCTCACTCCGCCCACCTTCCGCGAGGATCGGGGATGGACACAGTGGTGACTCCGCTAGGGACATTTTATTTTGAGTGATAGACTCTATTTACATGGGTATTATGTTTGTTTATATTTTCCCCCATTTTTTGCATGTTCCCCCTTTCCATGTATATCCCATACTTATGCTTCTATTCACACACTTGTAAAAAATTCTCCATGTACACTTCGCACCACGTGCATCTAGGATCACATATATCCACATGTTGCACGCATCACCCATCCATACTTGGTGTACCATTGGTACTCGTACTTTGCTCCCTGTTTGGCATGATCGAAAAAAAATTCTCATAAGATACTAATAAGAGAATCATTCATGATTCACACAAAATCACAAAAGAGCATTGTTATTGACCAAATTCTACCCAGTAACTGGAGGGTCACTTCGTGATGGGCGCTAGTCCGGTAGGGCGCAGTTAGCCTAAGCAATATGACTCTCACCTTCCATTGGCCAAGTACCTTCGACGTATATCGAACAGTTCCCCCGCATCGTACCGCTTGAACGAAGTCATGACGGGAGGTATATCCCAGGGAATTTGTTCACGTATATCGAGTATATCGAATTCTCTCTCACACATACCATCCCCACGAGGTATATGGTGAGGCAATTCACGTACACTCAGGTATATCAAATGGCTTGTCCACACATACGATTGCCCACAAAAGCAAGACGTATATCGTGGAAGTCACACTAAAGGGGGGAACCCTTTCCAATTCACCTAACCAACTGCATACCCTCATATAGGTGTCAAGCCAAGGACACACATATTAGATTGCCAATTTTTACTCGAAACTCTGCCGAAATTCTATGTCGGCCTACCGCCCGAATTTTTTTGCATTTTTAAAACGGGACCCTGTCCGTGAGGCTGGTCACAAGTCCATCCATATCTTTGCATATATTACAAACCCAACTTTTCCAGGCTCGGGTCCCGTCCGGCATTTTATTTTGCATTTAGGAGAATTTAATACAAGTGAGAACATAATAATCATAATAATCATGCTGAGGTCCGTCTCCTGAAGAAAAAATCCAAAAAAATTTCTCCGTGATTTTTCAAAAAGCCAAAATCATTTCCCCTCTCTTTATCAAAAATCAAAAAACATTTTGTCTTTTAATCTCAAAAGGAAAAAGAAGAAAAAAAATTCATCCCTCTTTCTAAAAAATAAATTCCATTTTTGCGCCTTCTCAAGTCGATCGCAAACCCTTGGCTTGGCTTCTTATTGGCTTCGGTCTTTAGTCAGATCACCCTGAAGTTCTGTCCGTTCCCCTACTACTTCTTTTGAGTTCGAAATCCATCCACTTTCCACGGAGAACACAAATCAAGTACCCGTTGTGCAGTCGAATCTGACGATAGTCCTAGCTCAGCTCGTGTCTAAGATTGATAACCTTCAAAGTTAGGTCCGAGAAATGTAACGAAACCAGGTTCCCGTCCCTCAAGAGCCCGAGGCCCTATTCCCTCATGCTATGGATCCACCTGATCCTATCTGGGTTCTCGAAGAGTATCAGCACGCTCCACGTGTCCCTCCTTTTAATGGGTCGCCGCCTGCCCAGCTTTTGATGTCAAACCTTGCCTAGTATGGGGCTAACTTGCCTATGATCATTGATTCGAAGGAAGAAGAGCTGAACAAAGTCAAAGAGGACCTCAATATGCTCACCAACAAGTTTTACCAAGTCATAAACTTGGGGAATTACATGGACTACACCCACATGTCTCCTAATCCTAAAGAGAGCTTTCTCGAGAAGTTCAAGATGCCATATATCGAGAAATTCGGAGGAAGTGGACCCCCAATTGTTCATCTATATAGATATCACCATTCCATGACTCTACTAGGGGCTTCTGAAGGAGTGATGGCCCAATTGTTTCAGAAAACTTTGAAGGATAGCGCCCTCCGATGGTTTTTGTCTCTTGAGGAGTTCAGAATCCGTAGCTAGGAGGATGTGGCCAGAGAATTCATGTCACAGTAAAAATACAACGAAGAGTTTGAGGTCACCCTTCGTGATTTAGAGTTGCTCAAATAGAACTCTTGGGAATTAATCAATAATTTCATAGCCCGATGGAGGGAAAAAGCAGTTACCATGACCAATCGGCATTCCGAGGAAGAACAAGTCAGCATAGTGAAGAAGAACTTCTTGCCACATGTCTGAGAAACCATGGGAGAATAATACTATCCCCACTTTTGCGCTCTCAGAGAAGCAGGAGTAGAAATCAAGGAGGGTCTTACTAAAACAGATGTCAAACCAAAGAAGGTGTCCGGAAAGTTTAACCCTAGAAAATATGACAAACCTGCCAGTGCTGCAGTCTCAACCATCAACAACATCTCTCAACCAACCAACTCATGGGCACCAAAAAACTACCATGTCCTAGTCCGAAAGGAATACACCGAGCTCCATGCTCCCCTCTCCAAAGTTTATCAAGCCTTGTTGAGCCGAAACCTTATCAAACCCTTGGATCCTCTTCCATTTCCAAATTCACTCCCAAGAAACTTCAAGGAAGATGCCCATTGCGCCTTTCACCAAACAGTTGGCCATACCACCGACCAATGCTTTCACCACCAAAACATAATCCAAGGTCTAATTAACCGGGGTGTAATTGCCCCACCAGCTAATCCTAAGCCAAACACTACTCATAACCCACTCCCAAATCATGCCAATGCCATCTTCTTAGAGGAGAACCAAAAATTTGATCTCTCAACCCAAATCACACCCATATACTCTCCTAAACCTCTCTAAATTTTCCCATATTTCCTCCTACACCCTGATAGCCTCGCTGATTAGGTACTGCCACTCCTTACCAGAGCATGCATCCCTTTCTGTACCCATTATGAAAATGGAAGTATGGAATTACCAGAAGTCTTAAACTAACTCCGGGTGTTCGAGCTGAAATTGCCCCCACGGATCATCATTGATTGCCAGAGGTTCAGCACACTGTTCTTGGAAGCACGGAAATGGGCCCAAGAGTCAAACAATTAGGTAGTACAACCGATGAAGTCAACTTAGATGATGTTGTCCAGGTTATGTCAGAGATATTCAGGCAAACCGATGATATTTGCAATATGACTGAGTTACTTGATGCTCTGAAGCTACAAGGGCGCCCGGTCCCTTTACCCTTACATATCCCCACATAATGGGAAGACCCATATGAAGAAGCCATTGAAGTTGTGGAATGCATCGACTTTACATGGAAAGATAGAATTGTTTCCACCGAATGGGGGGAAGAGTTTGAAGATTCAAATGAAGAGCAAGCTTTAGAGAAAACTAGCCCGATAGTCGACATATGTGGGATGATATCATTTGAAGAACTCCTCAGAGAAATAAATAAGGTAGCAGAATAACCCGAGATTGATAAGGAAACGGGATTCATGTTCTTCCCTTCTACAGTAAATCACATGACGAGATCAGGGAGGCATTACCAGATCCCAAGCTCACTACCAGCCAATGATAAAGGGAAGGACGTTGGAAACCTTCCTATGCCAGAAATGACCATCGAAGAAAGCAAGATCCTCGATCAACTAAATAAAACTCAAGATAACATCACTTTATGGGGGCTTTTCATGTCTTCTCAGTTGCAGATAAACGCTTTGATCAAGTTTCTCACTAGACCCACAGTTCCTCCCTCTACCACACCAAAAGAAGCGATAAATTTGGTCAGATCTTTGACCTCTACACGAATGCTATCCTTTTTCGAAGAATAAATCCCCAAAATTGTGCCAAACCATAATCATGCACTCAACATCTTCGTCGAAGCTATGGGGAAGGTTGTACCACTCTCTCTTATCGATAATGGATCTGCCTTAAATATCTACCCACTGAGAACCTTCAAATGTTTAGGACTAAAATAAAGTGACCTCGCTCCAAACTCCGCTGTTGTGCGTGCCTACGATAATACCCGTCGAGAGGTGATGGGATCCATAAAGCTTGTAATAGGGGTTGGACCTATAAACCCTGTCGCCAAATTCCAAGTTATTAACATCCCAACTTGTTTTAATATGTTGCTAGGATGACCTTGGCTCCACAGCATCAAGGGTATATCTTCCTCACTCCATCATAAATTGAAGTTCTTCGCCAATGAATAAGTCATCACCATTTTGGGCTACAACGACAATGCCGAGTGTTCAAGCACCAACAGTCCGACCCTTGAGATACAGCACGGGTAAAATGATGTGCTCCTATCAGGATTTTGAGTTGAGCCGCTCCTACTCCTAGAAGGGGATGATTTCAAAGAAAGGGTTTGTACAGAATACGACCCTCATGGCAACTTTAATGTTATTCAGATGTTCAGAAACATGCACTTCATGACTGGACTAGGGCTAGGACAAATACAATAAGGTATACTTGAGCCTATTGAACTTAAGAGAGCTTTCCCTTCTTATGGTTTGGGGTATCAACCGTCAGAACAAGTGCTCCAAATGATCTACCAGTCTCGACCAAAGAGAGGACTAGACTGCATCCAGACTATCCCAGGTGACTCGTTGAATGAATGATTAATCAAAGAGGGTGAAGGCTTCCCCTTTTACAGCTTTCTAAACCCATGGTATGACCATACAAACATGAAGATGAAGCCCAAAATGGAGATCCTTTTCCAAGATAGATACCCATGGGCAAAAAGTTCCCAACACCATGTACAACCGTTCATAAAAGATACCAAAGAGACCGAGGAAGGTGACTCCAAAGATTCCTTCAACTTGCAGACACTGGGGCTAACACTCTACACGGTTCATTCAGGCACTACATCACCAGATCCATCCCAACTAATCAAAGCTGCTGATACACCTCTCCTCAACTGGCATGCTGCGCCAGTTCTACCTACTGAAATCTCCCCTAATCCTAATGTTTACCCCATTTATTCTTCTCTTGTCTATCCTTGCTCAAATGTAATCGAGACCTCCTTTGATGAGGTTATCAATGCTTTTTTTCCTATCAATGAAGTAAACGAAAATTTTGAGTATCTTATTGTGCCTTACATTAACTGTTTAGATTCTAATCAAACTTTTAATGATGATGATTTTACAAATGAACAATTCTTAACTGATCTAAATAAGGGTAATAATAGACAACATAACCGCGTTCAAGTTAATAAAGAAGAGACTGTTATTGTTAACCTCGGTTCTAGTAGCCAACTATGCAAGATTACGATAGGGGATACCCTTGACGAGCATGAGCGTGAACAACTTGAAGAATTGCTAAAGGAATTTGTGGATGTCTTCACATGGTCCTATAACCATATGCCCGACATTGATCCTGAAATAGCTCATCATGAGATTCCCACTCTCCCAGATTATAAGCCGTTTAAACAAAAGTTGAGAAAGCTCTGAACCAAATGGTCGCTCAAAGTCAAAGAAGAGGTGGTCAAACAGTTGAACATAGGCTTCATTCGTGTGATCGATTATCCCACGTGGCTAGCCAATATAGTGCTTGTGCCAAAATTAGGAGGGAAGGTTCGGATGTGTGTAGACTACCGAAACTTGAACGAAGCCTCTCCAAAGGATGATTATCCGTTACCCAATATCAACATGATCATGGACAACATAGCCAGTCATTCTCTCAAGTCATCCGTCGATGGGTTTGCCGGATACAACCAAATCAAAATGAGCCCCGACCACTAGGAAAAGACCGCATTCATTACCCCATGGGGAACCTTTTGTTACACTGTTATGCCATTTGGTCTCAAGAACGCTGGGGCTACCTACCAGAGGACTACCACAACCATCCTGCACGATCTGATTCACAAAGAAGTTGAGGTCTATGTGGATGATATGATTATCAAATCCAAGACTAGAAAGGGTCATGTTCTCGCTCTCCGAAAGTTCTTTGAACGATATCGATAATATCAGCTGAGACTCAATCCGCAGAAATGTGTCTTCAGCGTTACAAAGGGAAAAATCTTGGGATTCATGGTTAGTGAGAATGGGATAGAAGTAGATCCTGCTAAGATGAAAGCCATACTTGAGATGCCACCTACCCGAACAGATAAAGGAGTCCGAGGTTTCCTTGGGAAATTGCAATATATTAGTCGGTTCATCATCTATCTAACCTCTATTTGTGAACTTATCTTCAAACTACTCCAAAAGGGTTCAACCAAGGTTTGTAATGAGGCCTTCCAAGAAGCTTTTGACCGAATCAAACAATACTTGACTCAACCTCCGATACTCATGCCACCACGGCCTGGTCTCCCTTTGCTCCTCTACCTAACCATAACTAACACTGCAACTGGGTCTTTGTTAGCCGAATACCATGAAGATTCCTGCAAAGAAAGAGCCATCTATTATGCCAGTCACAAATTGTCCGGTTACAAGGTCAACTACACTTCTTGGGAAAAGGCATGTGTTGCACTTATCTGGGTCATCCAAAAGTTACGGCACTACATGCTCGCCTTCCCCATCAAACTTGTATCTCGAATGGACCCCATCAAATACCTACTTGAGAAACCTGCCTTATCCAGCTGAATGAACTGATGTTTGATGCTCCTAGCTGAGTTTGATATCGTGTACGTCATGCAGAAATCCCTGAAAGGAAGAGCCATCTCTGACTACCTTGCTGATTACCTCATGGATGAAGCTGATGTCTAGATATCCATAAATTTTCTCAATTCTCAATTCTCTCCTTAAATTCTCTCCTTAAATTCTCATAAATTTGCATTAACTTGTTTCATTACTTAGCACTTTTATTCTCTCATCTCACACATCCTAATATACTTTTTATTTAGTATTATTGCACATCCCTTATTTTTGTACAAATAAAAAAAAACCAAAAACAAGAAAAATAGGGTTTGCTCATAAATTCCAAATGTGAATTCTCACACTTTTCTTACACTTCTATCACAACTAGAACAGTTTTTCTACACACGCACACACATAAATAAGAGAATCCCCTAATTGGATTTATGGGTCAAACCACACCCCTCGTATTGCATACGAACTACGTGGACTTTGATGCCTCTATAGGCTACGTAGGCATATTGGGGTAAAATCCGAGACTCTAGTCCTATTTTTACTTTTTCTCTCCTTTTCTATTTTCTCTAAACTCAATTCTCTTATATTCTATATATTTGTTCTTAGTGGCGTATTATTCCACATATGTTATCGTTCCATTATAATGATTAACGTAAGGATAATCGCGTAAATCCTATTTTCTAATATTATTTTTACATTCCTACGGATGACTCGATTTATCTCTTCCATGGTATAAGTCGACGATTCCTATCTCCACTACATATACATATACACATTCACACATATCTTAGGGAAAATAAAGGAAAATAGCAAAAACCCATGAGAGGCCGTAAGGGCGGGATGGGTGCCTAACACCTTTCCATTTCGTAACTTAGCCTCCGGACCCTTTTCGAATCATTTTGGTTTCGTATGTATCAGTATGTCTTTGGATGTTGTCCTTTGGGATGGATCCCTTTCTTTTGCCTATTTTGAGTAAAATAGACTGGCGACTCCATCTCTCTACATTTTTCACCTCATCAATGACGCCGACCGAAGTGCTCCCGAGAGGCATGTGCAGGACCTAGGATCCTCACTCTGACGGCCCATCACGAGGATCGAGGATGGCCATAGAGACGTCAGTGAAGAATTACTCATGTGAAAAATGTATGTGTAAGGATCCTCATATGCTACAGGCAACGACGCTAGACTAATAATCAATACTCCTGATGATATATAGATGTGGAATATGTGCTTGGGTTTAAATTTGAGGCTTCTAACAATGAAGAATAATATGAAGCACTGATCATAGGCTTTGAATTAGCACAATTATTGGGTGTTGAGAAAATAATGACCCAAAGTGATTCCTAGTCGATCGTCAATCAAATATTAGGGATATACATGGTTAGAGGAGAGTTGATAAATATTTGGTATCCATGTCTAGAAAATCTTGCTTTAAACCTCATTGAAGATTCATGAAAGATAAAACCATATTTCCAAGCCCACACAATAGTGGTTCACACAAAATTACAATTACACCAAACTATTTATAAACTAGAAAAATTAGGGAGATTAATGACGTGAGTTGTTGAGCTGGGGGAATGCGATATACATTATGAACCCAGGATAGCATTGAAAGGCCATCAGGTAGAATATTTCATAGCTGAGTTCACTTATGAAGAAAAACCTATTGAGAAGACTCTGATAGGAGAGAGCTCAGTAGTAAAACTAGTCGAGTAGACATCTTCATAAGGCAACTCAATCATTGACAAGGCAAAAATATCCACTATACGAGAAATCGTCGCACGATACTTAGAGCAAAGATAAAAAAATATTCCAGTTTGGATCCCTTGATGAAGGAGACGTCAATGAAGAATTACTCGTGTGTGAATTGTATGTGGAAGGATCCTCATGTGCTACAGGTTGTGGAGATAGATTGATAATCAATACTCCTTATGATATAAATGTAGAATATCCACCCAGGTTTAAATTTGTGTCTTATAACAATGAATAAGAATATGAAGCACTGATCGCAGGCTTTGAATTAACATTATTATTGGGTGTCGAACAAATAATGGCCCATAGTGATTCCCAGTCAATTGTAAATCAAGGGATATATGGAGTTAGAGAGGAGTTGATAACAAGGTATTTAATCAAAGCTCAAGACATAGTATCCAAGTTTCCCGTGATCAAAATGGTCAGAATACCTTGAATTAAAAATGTTGAGTTTACGCACTTGCTTGGCTCAACTTTATGACTAGAACAGAGTTAAGGAGGACCATTCCTATACATATCCTATAAAATAGGAGCATCAATGAAAAAAATGTCTATCTGATTGCGTTAGATTTGGGCCCCTCATGAATGCATCCCATCAGGGGATATATTAAGAAAAGCGCCCTACCAGACAATCCAAAAGAGGCAAGAATGTTGAGGTACAAAACAACTAGCTATGTTATGGAAGGAGGAGTCCTATATAAGAGAGGAATAATTATCTCATTTTTGTGATGTGTTCACCCTTCAGATGTTCAAGGCTTTATTAAGGAGGTACACAAAGGTTCTTGTGGAGCTGATTTGACAAAAAGATCATTTGGACAACAGGTGGCCACCCAAGGCTATTACTGGCCAACTATGAGGACAGATTGTGCTGCATATGCCAAATAATGTGATAAATGTTAGAAGTTAGCAACTCTCAACATAAACTCTGGAGTTGAACTTGCACCGATCACATTCCCATGGCCTTTTTCTAGGTGGGGAATTTATTTGGTTAGCCCACTGTCGAAGACCGGGGGGGGGTTCAAATACTTGGTCATCGTTATAGATTATTTCACCAAGTAGGTGGAACTTGAGCCCCTTGTTGAAATACCCTATGAGAAAGTATTCCAATTCATATTGAAGAATATTATATGCCACTATGGTATGCCATATGCTTTTATCACATACCATGGAACATAGTTTGACAACTAGGAGTTCGAAGACTACTATATCCAGTCTAAAATCCAAAAGTTTCACTCTAATCTGCTCGATGGCCTAAAGAAAAGACTATATGATGCTACAATGAACTGGATCAATGTGTTATAAAGTGTACTCTAGGATTATGGAACCACACTGATGATAATCACTGGCAAAAACCCCTACATGTTGGCATTTAGGACGAAAGTTGTAGTCCCCACAAAAACTAGTTTGTCCAGTCATGGCGTACTTAATTTTAATTCTCCCGAGAGAAAACTCATGAGAAGACTGGATTTGGAAATGGCTAAAGAAGTCAAAGAAAATACAAAAATACGTGTGGCAACCTACTAGTAATGTACTGCGTGGTTCTATAACAGGAGGGTTAAGCTAAGAAATCTAAAAGAGGGAGATTATGATTGGAAGTTCTTCAGAAGGGAAATAAGTTGGATGAAAATCGGCACGGTACCCACTATATTTCTACAGTTTTCCGACCAGGTACTTATCGCCTAAAAACCTTGGATGGAGAACAATTTAGGACCCATAGAATGCTGAGTACTTAAGGAAAACTATCAACAATTGTTAGGAACATAAAATTTCAATATCTATGTAATGCTTCTTTTTCAGCTTAATGAGAATCATCAAGTTTATAATATATTGATGTAAAATTCCATTTTTGTTTTCATTTATTTGGGAGTAGGAGGTAAATCTCAATAAGAAACAACAAAAATGATGACAAAATTCAAAATCTTATAACCACAAAGTTAATCCTAAAACATCATGTATGACTTCGTCTCTCAGAAGCCATGATTAAGACGTTTCTAATACTAAAACTTCATGTATGACTCCTTCACATTAAGAAAAAGAAGTTTTACTAGACCAAATTAAAGATATTCCTATAATATTTAGTCACCAATGGTAATTAACATCAACACTTGGTCAAAATGACAAGATCCCTTTGAACATCCATAAGTACATTAGTAGAACCTAAGGTTGGACAACTCATGTTCATCCAAATTGGTAATCAGTCAAGTAGAGTAGCCGTCCAACAACCAACCATATAATCATAATAGTAAGCTATTAGTAGGCCATAACCATATAGAGGAACACAAAGAAATAGTGGAAATTTTATTCAAAAATGAGATATGTATTTCTCTTGCATTGCTACAGACTGTTGTTCATCAGCTCCTTTTATTACAAATAAAAACATAAAATAACTTTTCCTTTTACGAGACGCTTCCCAAGATCCCCCTCAATTCCTTCAGGAGGAATATCCAAAGCTGAAGGATGAATAATGGATCCCAATTCTTTAATTTTATTTTGTCTACTAGAGCTGGGCCTATCCGTCAAGTATAAAAGTCTGTTGAGTGTATAATCCCCGTAAATATCGTAATCCCCCAAATATTTCCTAATCATATTGCTAGGGATAGAATCTGTAGGAATACATTTAATATCCAACTTAAAGGAAGGAGTAGGATGTTCCAAACACCCTGGATCAAGCCAATACCATACATAATATTTTACTAGCACCTCAAGACTGTCAGGTCATTGAGCTAGTCCCATTTATAACCCTCTCTCCTAGCTTTCTTCAATTCTTCGCTCATGTGTGCCAAGGCTTCATCCTAGCCATTCATCGAGAATGTGCATAGTTATTTTTGGAAATGGTAAATCAGACGTTCGGTCTTATCATTTAACCTCTTGATGTTTATAGATTGATTTTTATCAAGTCAGCTTGGTCGACCAGAGTCTTTTTAGTCCTTTCTTCTTCAATGGTGGGCCGAGCAACTTTAGCCTGTCTGGACGACTGTCCTCCCTTAGATTTCTTCAATATCTCAATTTCCTCCATTAACATGACATTATCTTGTTCTAAAAATGAGAATCTTTCATTTTGATCAACACTTGCAAACATCTTCAATCCCTCCAACTTATCTCCTAACATATTATTATCCTGATCCAGTAGACCGGCCACTTCTCGAGCACTGTTCACCTCAAATTTCTTCTTAGCAAAGGTCGAGAATATATCCTGTAATTTCTTACCAAATCCACTTTTGCTACTAAGCTGAGCAAATTTTTTCTCATAATCAGTTGGACGACTGGAGAGAGCTTCTGTGTGATCCTTCTACATATGGAGAATCATTTCTTAAAAGGAGGCATTAGTCACCACTGCTTGTTTAAACATGTTATGTGAATGAAGATATGCTTCTTTAATCTGGTCTAGAATCCTTAAGCTAAGGAGGGCTTCCATCTCCTCTTCATCAAGGTCTTCATGACCTACCTAATAAATCTAAACTCTCTTATATATGTCGATCTCAGTACATGCCAGAACAGCCTTCCTTGAATTAAACAGAAAGAGATAAACATGGAATAAGTATGGAAAAGTAAAAAAAATCACAACAGGTGAAAATGTCATTGGTAAGAGAAAGAAAACTTCATTAGAACTATTGATGAGTAATACAAAAGGAGACTAGTTCAAATTACAAGAAAAATAATATTACAAACCAAAAATCATAAAAATAACCTTAAACATCTACACTTGCCCTTATCCCGGGCAATTTTCTCCTTTGGATAAGAAGTGATTATAACCATTTCTTGGGGTATAAATGACTAAACCATCCCTTCATTATCATAAATATCCTCTTAGATCTATAGAAGAGTGCTGGGGTTGTGCTAATAGAATAACTTAGTGTCTGGAGTAGTGCGGACCTTTGTTAGAGAAGCATCCCATCCTTCTTTTAAGGATGATTTCTTCAGATACTCCACCTATACGACAGTAGTGGAAAATGCCTTATCCCAGTCCCTGGTATAAATATTTTCCTCATCTTTCTTTGCCTTTACCTTCAAACTCTAGTATTTACCATTGGTGTCCGCAACAACTTTCTCGGCCTACTCGACCCTCTAAACAACATCTCCAACAGTTTTCATGGCATCATTCATATCTTTCTCCATTTTCTTCAGCACGTCCTTCCATTTATTTTAATCCTTCTAATGGAACATCTTGGTAACGTATAGAGACTCATTTGGGCCTTGTAAGGTAGCCTCAACATCAACTAATGACTCCCCTAGGCGGTCATCCCTTATTAGTAATTGGTCTTTATTAACTAAAAATTGTAAAGTCTAATAAAATCAGGGAAATCAATGAACATATGACAAGAATACAAATAGATAAAGGAGAGGAGTTGAAAGGATATTCACCAAGGCCAAATTGCAATTGTCTCTTTCTAATAATCTATCCATGAGAGGGTAGGAGAAACGACTTCATCAGAGGGAGAATCCCTAATCTTATCAAACCCCGGGTAAGGCCATGGTTCATTTTCATAGAAGAGGCACCACCTAGGCCTTGGTCAACCTGGTCCTTCCATGGAAGCTCCTAGCGATCGGCAGGGACTTTTCTCAACCTCGTGAATTAAGACTCCTGGGTCTTAACTTTGTCACGCACCACCACCATAAGGCATTTTGAGCTTCCTTTCTCATTGTTACTCTTCTCAATTAGAGGTGGAGATTTAGTTCCAGCGAAGAGGCTGGAGATCTCCCTTTTTACCATCTCTAGAGAAGGAGTTGTAGTCAACATTAGGTTGATGTCTAAGGATTCAAATGGGCAAGAGGTACTTACAATAGCAAAATCTCACTCTAATAGTAGAAAGGTCTCTGAATCATCAATTAAGGAAGACGAGATTAGCTCCTTTAAATCAGTGAAGACTATAGGAATGTCTTTGATTGACCAGGCAATAAATGAGGTGATGGAGCTCTAGTAATCCAACAACACAAATGTTGAATGAGGAAGAGGTTCCCTAATTCCTTACTGGACGGACCAGACTAGCTTTAGATCAACAAAATTTACTTTAAACAAAGGGAGAATGTCCTTCTTTATGCTCTCTGCAAAGCATAAAACCAGGTACACTGGTGAGTAACTGAGTAAATTGAAAGGAAAAAAGTAGAAATTGCTCAAAAAATAAAAGATGCCAACCTATGTCAGGCCCTTCCTGAGGGCATAATGACCAAATATATTCTTCGCCCTCAGGAAGAGAGGAAAATTGCTAGTTCTTAACAACCAATCCATAATCCTAATGATCTTTGTTAGAATCAATAAAATTAACTACCAAAGCCCTCTTGGAATATCTGGTCTTCAAATAATAAATATTATTATGAGTGGTCCCCCAACTATAGCATTACATCAATTTCGTTATTCCTATGTGGATTGCATATCGTTAGTTAATATGGCTGACCTCATTTACTAATCTCTAGGTATTTAGTGTCACTTGGGATGAGACCACATCAAAATATTGACAAAATTCAAGAAATAATTGATTTGGAGTGAAAGTAACTCCACATTTTGCTATAAAAATAATGGGAATCCAATAACTCTTTTCAAATGAACACAAGTCATAAGGAGTTATCCCCAACTCGGTGTCCACTAACTCAGAGATCCTACACTCTATTCCAAACTCCTCCAAAAAAACCTCATCAACGATATACAGAATACAAGAAATAAAGTATTCTTATAGTAAAGACAAGTACTCAGCCTTAGTTATCTCTCTAACGGCGAAGTAAAAGCTCAATAATGAAGAAATGAGTTTAAAATTCCATGTGAGATGAGATTGAGGAGTAGGGGACCTTTTATTGGAATGGTAACATCTCTTATAATCCAAATTTTTAAATGTATCATCATTTCAAATATCGATGGCATTTCATTTCCCCATATGCCCAAATGACTAGTGTACCCCCAGATGGTTCACTATTTTTCCAACTATTTACAATATTTCCACCGCCTTAATGCGTGAGGTTAAAAATAACAAGTTCTAGAGGTCAACAGTCGACTAGGCTCCTCTAGATCGCCAAGAAGCTCATGATTGATAATACGCCATCCTTTCACTCATTATATCATTCCTATCAAGAATGAAGTATTAAGGGATTATATTATAGCATAAAATAAGTAGACCACATTGGCAAATAAAAGAGAGACATCTGTCATCATGATCAGGGGACCTTTAAAAAATGCACTAATATAGTCTACTTAGGTATCTTGCTAGTCGGTTACCTAGCTAATACAAAATGAACAGTTAGTCAAATGAACAAACACACGTGGGGAATATAAACAAACACCATGCCTATACGGTAAATAATGTTCATGTACCTATTATTGTGTAACGATGTAAATACCTAATATATAAATGTATTGCATATCTTAAACTTCCAAATACTATAAACATATCTTGTCCTCTCTCAACTAGGGACAACTGAAAACACTTTTTTAGACCTTAGAGAACTGGTGAGAGGATTGTAAAAACCCTAAAAATACTAGTGGCAGTTGCATTGTGGATGTAGGTATCATATTGGGCTGAACCCCATAAAAACCTATGTATCTCTCTATAATTTTCATCCCTCTCTAGGTTACTCTTTTTATCTGTTGTTACATTTATTGGTTTGATTGAGCTAAGAGTATTCCAAATCAGTAAACCAAGACATCAACAGTAACAAATGAGCAAAGTATGTTTTAGTAATTTTTTAGAACACACACACACACACACACACACACACACACACACACACACACACACACATACATATATATATATATATATATATATATATATATATATATATATATATATATAAGTTTTTGAAATATTTACACATTTTAACACTGTAGATAAATGCCACCTCCTTACATATTTTAATGGTTGAGATAACATATGTTTCTTTTTTACAAACCTACCCTTTAATTATTTGATTTCTCTCTCTTTTATTACATATCAAACTTACATTTTAATTTGAAAAAAGGGTATTTTTGTAATGCTAAAGATGTTAGACACCCACACAACACAAGACTCAATGTAATTAAGAGCACAAGGCTGGAGAGGGCTTTGAAAATCTCTAACCAAACTTCTCCCTCATTCTTTGAGATCGTCATTATTCCTCCCATACTCTATTTCACCCTCGGCCTCCCTCACCCTCCTAGATCCACAGATGTCCGCCTCTCCACCTCCATCCACCTTGGACTTCCTCACAATTGTTCGCCTCTCCGCCTCTCTACCTCCATACAAAGGTTTAATTTTGAAAATTTTCAAATCTTGATTTTTTGGGGGTTTTCACTTATATATATTTAGAGATAATTTTTCTTATAGATTTCTTCTTTGGTGTCTAAGAATTTTTTTAGATCTACATATCTCTACGTGGAAGAAGCTTTGCACTGACTTTAGAGGTAGACATGTAAGATCATTTTTTTCATTCGATTTTGTTCTATTTTTATCCTAGTGCTTTCACTAGATTTTTGTGTCTTTTGAAAGACACCAAATTTTAAAAATCACTTTTCAATTAAATATTTATTTACTTAAAGTGCATAATAGGATGGTTCAACACAACACACTCAACCTTCAAATTTTAATTTCTTTCAAATAAAAATTAAACTAAACTAAAAGTGACATTAAATTAATCCAACATAAATTTTCACTTAAACATATTTAATTTAACCCAAGTCCTAAAATTTTCCTAATGAGATTAATTCATTTTTCTATTTAGGCCAAACCAAATTTTATCAAATTAAATTATCTTGGCTTGAATTAAATTAACTTAAAATTCACCCAATCTAAGTTTAAGCACTAAATTACATTAGTGTGATAATTAAATAAATTTTATCTTACATTATCCTAAGCATGCGTTCTAAGTGATTTTTGCAAGATAAAGATAAACTAATAACACTACACGCCGATGTACGAGGAAACCCCAACTGGGAAAAACCTCGGACGACCCTAGCCTTAAGTCCACTAAGTATGGATTTATTATTACAAGACATATGACTTACTTCCTCGACTAGATTCTGTCCAAGCCTTGACGCGTCTTCTTGTAACTACCTCCACCTAGTTGACAACCATGAAATCCTCCACGGTCTCGAAATCCACCAATGAGGCTTTTGGTCTCCGTCACCCTCACGTGAAGCCTTTCTCTGAGTGAGTACACCGCAGCAAACAATTACTCTCCTTTGTGGGTGAAGAATAAAACCCAAACTTCTCTTTTTTGTGGTAGAGATGAACCAATGGTGCCAAACACTCCAAGCAAAGATATATATATATATATGAAGAACTTAGAATTGAAACTAAAACATATGGGTGTGTGTGTGTGTTTTTACAAAATCAAATCATTTAGACATCAAAACACAAAAGAAAACTTTTGGTATGGAAATATGTTCTCTCAAAGTGGGTGAAAAACTCCCAAAAGTTCTGCTGAAAAATGTTCTCATGAAATGGTTAAAAGCATGTACAACAAGTGGGTTAGTGGGAGGTTACAAAAAACTGCCAGAATTTTAGCTTTCCCGCCAAAGTCGTTCGAACGAAATTCCAAGGAGAAAATAGGCCAAAATCTCGTTGGAAAAACTCGTTCGAACGATTTCGTTAGAACGAAACTTCAAATGATAAAAAAGGGAACAAATGGAAATCTCGTTGGCAAATTCGTTCAAAACCTTGTTCGAATGACAATCTCATTCGAACGACATTTCGAACGAAGAAACATAAATTCCATATTTTTATTTCAAGTCCAAAAACTTTTATACCAAGGTTCTAATAAAATAATTTCTGAACAATAAAAGTCATTTTAAATTAAAATTACATCCATAAAATATTCCAAGTCTCCTATATATATTAAATGCATGCACACCTTATGGAGACTTTGGAATCTACATTGTTGTTGACGTGAAACGAGGCACTAGAAACCCGACAATGATGAAGCTTTTCAAATATGACCATTACGTCTTCAACAAATATATCATAGGCTTGGATGGATACACTTTACACTCTATCCTATGACTCAAATCGTTTTGTCTGGAATTAAGACAATACTACATATTGACTCGATTGGAAATTTGTCCTTACATCTTTTGATTTAATTATTTTGTTTGGCCTCGATTATCTTCTTAGGTCAGTGTATAGTGATTTATGTAGTTATTTCTTTAATCCTCCTGTAAGCAAGTTTGGATTTTGAGTTTGGTTGGTATATGTTGTTTTTTCTTTTCTTCGAAATGGGCATCAAGTCTTCACTGCTTCGTTTGTTGTAACTGTTTCAGATTATGTAGGAGTTAAAGGAAGATTTTGACCTTTTCTTTCCTACCCACATTGAGCCGGTTCATATGGAGTGCCCGTTCAAGTTGTGACGGTTCAGATCTGATGAGATGATTCTGATTTTTTTAAATCTATTTATTTTTTATGGGTTTTTTATGGTTCAGAAGGTCCAGGTAGTGAAATTTTTGTGGGCTTTTTAATGGTACAACTTAGTGCGTTTTTCTCTCTCTCGGCATGGATTTTATTATTTTGTCATTTCTGTTCTTTTTTATATTGTAATTTTTATTTTTCATTTAACTCGTGGTAGTATATCTGCTCCGATAAGGATAGCATATCTGCTCCTGTTTAAAGTTAAAGATCCCTCTCTCTGTCTCTCTTTAATTTAAATTAAGGAGTTGATACATTTAAGAAAAATGTGTATGTTAGAGATCTAACCAAAAAATTAACAAATTAAAGTTTCCCAACCCTAACAAAAATGTTGAGAAAATACATGAAGGGGTTGTGTTTTAACAGCTATAAGAAATTGAAGATTTGTCAGTTTTTGGTTCTATTTTGGGTACCTAATATGTTTTAACAGCTATAATCTCGACTTTTTACATTTTTGGGTTCCTAATTTAGTTTGTGTACCAAATTTGATTCATGTTTTTTTTTATCTACCCCTCTTTGTATATTATTAGTCGATTCGGTACTCTATATGTTCGAATTGTTGATTTGGTTAGTTTTTTGGTTTTAGCAATGCATATCTGAATTGTGTTTATGTTTAAGTTAGATATTTGTCTTGAAAAAATGTTTTTTTTCTCTGAACCTCTGACTTATTTTATTATACGCATATTTAATTTTATCTCCAAATAGGATTACATTGTGTATGAGTTTTTGATATGGTTTATGGTATGTTGTAGCACGTAAACGTGAAGATTTAGTGGATTATACGTGAAACAAAATATTTTTATTAACACCGTGAAGAAATGTTTTATAATTTTTTTATTTTTATGAAAAAAGTTCGTATTTATAAGAAAGTTTTAAACTTTTTTATAATACTTTTTATTTGTAAAAATGCCCACATCCATTAATTTTTTTTAAAAAAATTATATAACAAATTGTATTATAAATAGTTATTAAAAAAATCATATTTAGACTCAACTCCAACGTTTATGAAGTTATAAGGCCATTTTAGGTAGTAGGTGAAACAAACTAATGGGTTTGTAACATCGTCGGACATTTTGGTCATCGAATAATTAAGTGACAAAAGTGAGGTCAAGTTTAAATGGCCTTAAATTATAAAGTCGTATGTAATTAATACAATCACAAATAGAAAATATAAAAATATAGTCACGATAAAAACAATTAATAACATGAACTATTAGAAATTCATCGGGATAAAATTATGAGCATGCCATTGGCACGTGCATAAATTTATCTCGAGAACAAATGTACGGGTACACTTTAGAAAGTTTTACTATACACTTTAGAAAATTACCAATCACGAGCACTATCGTTGTTGATACCAAAATTAATGTGCTGATGTGGACGAATAAGATGAAGACACGTGTCAATCTACATGGCACAATAGCAACGAGGAAGATCATCTCCCGACCAACCGTGTTTTTTTCCGAACAACGAGAATACACCGAGAAACTCTATCACACCGAGGAACTCTATCATACCGAGGAATTCTATCATTTCGAGGAACTCTATCATCCCGAGATACACTAAGTATTCCGAGGAACTCTTGATCAACAAGCAACTAAGGCGGTCCGAACTGCATCTCGGCCGTATCATTAATTACCAGACGGACAACTGTTCAACTATTCATTATATTCTTGACGCACACGCTGCATTAAATGTATTACCCTTTCATATGTATATCATTTAATGTATTGGACCTTTCATGTACAGCCTAAAGGCTATAAATACCTTGTATCATCCTCAATTCAAGGGGACCGGAATTTCTTGAGAGAACTTGTAATCAAGAATTCCACAAACACTCAGCAATAACATAACAGTGGACGTAGGCTTTATTCCTAGCCGAACCACTTTAAAAATCTTTGTCTTATTTATTTATCTGTGATTGAATAATTAGAGCAATCTAGTTTTTTACATCAACAGATTGGCGCCGTCTGTGGGAAACGACTGTTATTATCGTTTTTCATAAAAATCATTTGTCACCAATGGCAGATAATCCAGAATCCAGTAATCGAAATGTTGGAAATACTGGAAATCATCCAAATCCATCTGCATCCCCAGATCTGGCTGGAATTATGACGAATCTGGCTCAAGGACAAACCGCCATGCAAGAATCTATGAGGCAACTCATTCAAACTCTTCAGGGCGGTGCACCTACCTATTCAGGGCAAAGGAGTGATCATAGGCAATCGCAATCTAGACGTACTGGGTCATATCGCAATGAGGAGTCTAATGATTTTTCTTATCAACCTGGGCGAACTTCATCGATACGGGCTTCGGATACAGATCAACGTATCACTCTCTCTCCGGAGAGAACTAGCGCTTTGGAAAGATTAAGCAGGGTGTCTCCTTTCAGTCGGTTAGGACCAAGGAGGAACATGAGTCCACCGAGGGCTCCATCAAGAAGTTTTCGACCACCACCAGGTTTGAGAGAAGGATCTGCGCAATCGCGACCAACCACTCGTCGAGATAAATCTCAGGAAGCTACGTCAGAGCAATCAGTTGCTCGGACTAAACGGCCCGAGGAAGGGAATGAAGCATGGAAAGGTTCCATTCAACGGTTGGAGGATAGACTGGGAGAAATGGCTAAGGCGAGAAACCCCTTACAGAGAACTTTTGTTCAAGGAACACCTTTTGTGCAAGCCATTGTGGATTTCCCTACACCGTCGAAATTCAAAGCACCCGTAGTGACTCCCAAGTACGATGGAAAGACAGATCCCGTACTTCATATAGAACAGTACCAAGCTGCTGCAGATATCTACGCTGTCCCCGACGAGATGAGGTGTAGAGCATTCTCGGGAACTCTTACCGGATCTGCACAGATATGGTACAATAATCTTCCTAGGGGTAAGATTTCAACTTTTGTTCAGTTAGCCGAGCTGTTTATTGGCAATTTTTGTTTTGGAGCAAAGCCGGTAAAGCGAGTAGCACACTTGCTAAGTGTTAGACAAAAATCAGGTGAAAGTACTAGAGATTACATAACTCGTTTCAATAACGAAAAGTTGGAAGTCATAGATTATGAAGAAAAGACAGCAATCACTGCTCTGATGAGTGGTTTGCTGCCTAACAAGCTGTATTACACTTTGGCCAAAGATCCACCTAAAAATATGTCGGAGTTGATGGCAAAGGCGGCCAAAATCATGAATGCTGAGGAGGCTATGGCTGCGAAGAAGAATATGGATAAAGAAGTTAAAGTGGAGGTCGACAATTCTAAGAAGAAAGATCAGAAAAGTAACGGTGGTGACAAATATTCCAAGAATAACAGGATGAAGTTGGAAGCCCTAAAGAAGTATGATAATTATACTCCATTGAAAGTGGGTATTAATCATGTTTTGGAAGAAATCAGGAATAACGAGGAAATCAAATGGCCAGAGAAACTGAAGACAGATCCCGACCTGAGGAATAAGACCAAATATTGCGAGTTTCACAAAGATCATGGCCATATGACCAAAAATTGTATAGCCCTTCAGAACGAGATTGAAACACTCATCCGAAGAGGAAAATTATCAAAGTACGTAGATCGCAGGAGTGAGAGGAAGAATGATGATAGAACTAGAGAGAGATCTAGATCTCCTCGTCGTGCAGAGGAGAAAAAGAGGAGGGACCATGAAGAGGATCCAGATGATGACCCCGATCTTCCCAAAAAGCCAAGGAAACCCGAACGAGAGGTATTTTCCATACGTTTTGGGTCATTTGATTGTAATGTTATTACAGGAGGAGATGCAGGAGGAGGAGACCTTACTGCAGAAATAAAAGCTTATCTCGGAGAGGCTCAAGCTTGTTCATACATTCAGCGAATAAACCTGGCCGAGGATGATCATCCGAGGAAGGTAAACAAAGAGAAGCTAGTGATTGGTTTTTCAAAAAACGACCTGGCAGGTGTTCTCTACCCTCATGATGATCCTCTGGTGATCAAAATGAGGATGAAGGATGTGGTCATTTCAAGGGTGTTAGTAGACAATGGTAGTTCGGCAGACATCATGTATTATTCATGCTTTGATAGCTTGAATTTAAAATTATCTCAATTAAAACCTTATCACAGACCCCTTCTGGGTTTTGCTGGCGAGAAAGTTTTTCCACTTGGGACAATCAAGTTGGATATACTCATTGGAACTTGGCCTGCTTGTCGAACAGAAAGAATACGCTTTTTTGTAATGGATAAGAATGTGCAGTCCGCCTACAACATCATCATGGGAAGAGTTGGATTGAAGAAGTTCGAAGCAGTTCCATCTACAGTTCATCAGTGTTTGAAATTCCCAACGAATTTTAGAGTAGGAATTATGAAAGGTGATCAAAAAGTAGCTCGGGAATGCTATTATTCGTCTGCCGAGCAAGAGGAACTTGAAGAATCACAGAAAAAGACTACTACTTACCAAGTGGAGGAAGGCACAGAAATTGAAACTCTTGACCCTAGGGATGAATCTCAACTCGTAAAAGGACAGGTTGTGGAATCTACAGAAATTATTATCCTGGACGACGAGCATCCTGAACGAATAACTCAGATAGGGTCGTCGTTGGATTTTTCAATAAAACAGGAGTTGATAACTTTCTTGAGAAACAGGAAGAATACTTTTGCTTGGAGTCATGAAGACATGCCAGGAATAGATCCAAACTTCTTATGTCATGAACTCAATGTGAATAAGGAGATCAAGCCTGTGAAGCAAAGAAGAAGAGTGTTTAGTCCCAAGAAGAACCAGGCCATACAAGAGGAGGTCGAGAAACTCCAGAAAGCCCAATTCATTGAAGACGTGAAATATCCAGATTGGTTGGCGAATGTGGTGATGGTAAAGAAGAAGAACAACAAATGGAGAATGTGTGTTGATTTTACTGATCTCAACAAGGCATGTCCAAAAGATCATTTTCCATTGCCCAGAATTGATCAACTAGTGGATGCTACTTCGGGACACGAGCTACTCAGCTTCATGGATGCTTATTCTGGCTACAACCAAATCAAAATGAAACCTGAAGACAGGGAAAGTACTTCTTTTATTACCCCAAGGGGAACTTATTGTTATAATGTTATGCCTTTTGGTTTAAAAAATGCAGGTGCAACATATCAGCGGTTGATGAACAAGGTTTTCACCGAACAAATCAGCCGTAATATGGAGGTCTATGTCGACGACATGCTCACCAAAAGCAAAAGAGCTGCAGATCATTTGGTTGACTTGAGTCAAACTTTTGATCAACTGGATAAATACCAGATGAAACTTAACCCGACGAAATGTACCTTTGGAGTAAGAGAAGGAATGTTCCTCGGATACATCGTCAACCAACGAGGTATTGAGGCAAATCCAGAAAAGATCAAGGCTCTTTTAGGGCTACGATCCCCGACGACGAAGAAAGAAGTGCAAAGTCTTACCGGACGAGTTGCAGCACTCAACAGATTTGTATCCCGAGCAACTGATAAATGCCTCCCATTCTTCAAAACACTACGAAAAAGTTTTGAGTGGACTGATGAATGTGAGAAAGCCTTTCAAGATTTGAAGAAGTATTTGGGAGCCCCACCATTATTATCTAGGCCAATAACGGGAGAGAAGCTGTACTTGTATTTGGCAGTATCAGAAAATGCAGTTAGCTCAGCGTTGATCAGATTGGAGAATGGAGTCCAGAAGCCAATTTATTACACAAGCAAGGCCTTCCGAGGTGTAAATCAAATACCCAAAGCTGGAAAAATTGGCACTGGCATTAATTGAAGCAAGTAGAAGAATGAGACCATACTTCCAGGCCCATACCATCATTGTGTATACCGACATGCCGTTAAGACAAGCCCTTCACAAGCCAGAAAAATCAGGAAGATTGATGTACTGGGCAATAGAGCTCGGTGAATATGATATTGTGTATGAACCCAGATCATCGTTGAAAGGGCAAGCCGTGGCAGATTTTATAGCAGAGTTCACATACCCTGATACCCCCAAGGAGCAAAAGATGCTTGCTGACCTACCTGTGGACGATACAGGATCGACAGACACAGATCCAAACCAACCAAGGTTGGTAAAAGGACTTGTGGATGTAGAAAAATCATCATATTTAAACCCCGACCAACTCCGGTTGGTAGAGGGGCGCGAACAAATGACCGACGAGGAACGAAGGATACCCGGGGATGATGAAAGAAAACAGATGATATTTCACCGAGGAACTCTAACAGATAAGAAATTTGAAAACGAGTTACATACATGGAGATTATATGTAGATGGATCATCTTGCACGGCTGGTTGTGGAGCAGGGATTGTTTTAAATTCTCCAGATGATATTGACATGGAGTACGCCTTGAGATTCCAATTCAAAGCTTCCAATAATGAGGCTGAATATGAGGCTATGATAGCAGGTTTTCATTTGGCGAAAGTTATGGAGGCACGTCAAGTAATTGTTTTCAGTGATTCTCAGTTAATTGTGAATCAAATGATGGGAATATATGCAGTGAAGGGAGAGTTAATGGTGAAGTACCATGCAAAAGTGATGGAATTATTGAAAGAATTTGATGCTATTCAATTGGTGAGGATACCGAGAATGGAGAATGCTAGAGCAGACGCATTGGCCCGACTAGCGTCAGCTACGCGCACCGAGCTGCGAAGAACAATACCAATTGAAGTACTAGAAAGTCGGAGCATAGAAGAAGATCTGACGGTGAAGATTATTACCCTTGATTTAGGACCATCTTGGATGGATCCTATCAGAGCATACATTGAAGAAGGAGTACTACCGGAGGACAAACTAGCTGCCAAGAAATTGAAGTATAAAGTCGCTCGGTATGTGTTAACTAATGGTGTTTTGTATAGACGAGGAATTATGGCAGGTTTGCAGAGATGTGTGCATCCATCAGAAGTCAAAGAATTGATTGAAGAAATCCATGAAGGATCTTGTGGAGCTCATGTAGCAGGTCGGACTCTACTGTAAAGGGTGATGACACAGGGATACTACTGGCCGACGATGAGAGCTGATTGTATAGCCTATGCTAAGAAGTGTGACAAGTGCCAACGTTTTTCTTCCATCCGAAGAACTCCACAGGCATTGTTGACACCCATAACATCACCTTGGCCATTTGCCATGTGGGGGATTGATCTGGTTGGACCACTGCCGACGACCCGAGGAAGGTTCAAGTATCTCGTCGTGGCAGTAGACTATTTTACTAAGTGGGTGGAAGCTGAACCACTAATTGATATGACGTACGAGAAAGTGTATCAGTTCATATGGAAGAATATCATTTGTCGGTATGGTCTCCCCCACGCTTTCATCACAGACCATGGAACGCAATTTGATAATGAAGAATTTGCTGCCTATTGTCATCAGTCAAACGTCTTGAAGTTTCATTCAGCACCAGGCCATCCCCAAAGCAATGGGCAGACTGAAGTGACGAACAGAACATTACTAAATGGGTTGAAGAAGAGGTTAAGTGAGGCTAAAGCAAATTGGATTAATGAGCTACAGTCAGTTTTGTGGGCTTACCGAACAACTCCCCGAGCAGCAACAGGAGAATCACCATATATGCTAGCATTTGGAAGTGAGGCTGTGATACCTGCCGAGTTGGGCCTACCAACACATAGGGTGTTAAATTTCAATTCTCCGATCAGTGATCTGATGAGAAGGATGGATTTGGATATGCTCGAGGAAGTCAGAGAAGAGGCAGCCATTAGGAATGCTGCTTATCAACAACGAACAGCTCTGTTTTACAACAAAAGGGTAAAGAAATGTGATTTAAAAGAAGGGGATTATGTGCTAAAGAAGGTCATTCAGAAGCAGAATAAACTGGAAGCAAACTGGCATGGACCTTACCGAGTTACAGAAGTTGTTCGACCAGGAACTTACAGAATCGCAACTCTAGAAGGAGAAGAATTTAAAAATGCATGGAATGCTGAACACCTGCGCAAGTATTATCAATGATGTCAAATGTAAAGCATTTCTTTCATTATGAATAAAACGAAGATGTTTCACCATTTTTCTTTCTGGATGAAAGTTTTTCGGGGAATACTAGTGTAATACACTACACAACAAAAGTGCTCTAAGGAGCCAACCTCCTTGTTAGGAGGACAGCTCTACGGAGCAAAAGTGCTATAAGTAGCCAACCTCCTTTGGTTAGGAGGACATGCTCTAAGGAGCCAAAAAATGCAGCTCTACGGAGCAAAAGTGCTCTAAGGAGCCAACCTCCTTTGGTTAGGAGGATAGCTCTACGGAGCAAAAGTGCTATAAGTAGCCAACCTCCTTTGGTTAGGAGGACATGCTCTAAGGAGCCAAAAAATGCAGCTCTACGGAGCAAAAGTGCTCTAAGGAGCCAACCTCCTTTGGTTAGGAGGACAGCTCTACGGAGCAAAAGTGCTCTAAGGAGCCAACCTCCTTTGGTTAGGAGGACAGCTCTATGGAGCAAAAAGTGCTATAAGTAGCCAACCTCCTTTGGTTAGGAGGACATGCTCTACGGAGCCAAAAAATGCTCTAAGGAGCCAAAAAGCTTTAAGGAGCCAGAAAGTGTACACCAGCAGGATCAACCACGGTTGGTAAGATAAAAATATACTCTCATATTACAACTTATGTTGGTCGGGAGGTAATATTATTACAATGAGTTTTTTGAAAAACAAAATGTTCAAAAAATACACCAAGTATAGTTGGTCGGGGCAAAAAACCCAAAAACTGTAGTTGGTCGGCGAGGACAACTTATTGATCTTAGTTGGTCGGACGCAATTTTATAATTAAACAAAGTATAGTTCGTCGGAGCTGTAATTAGTCGACAAACATTATTCACCCACCTTGGTTGGTTCGAAATAGTTTGAACATTTTTACTCATTACTTTATTATTAAGTGATCGAGAAACATTACTAATACTTGTAACTTTTTATTAAGTTGCTTATTGAACAATAATATTGTTATCTTTTTAACAGATACATAAATACATATGTACAAATATAAATGTGCTTGATAAACACAAGATTGGCAAACAGAAAATGAAAATCTTTTCATTAATCTAGAATAAATTACAAATTACAAGAAGGTACTAAATTGTTACATGGATATTACTATTCTATTGGTTTTTTGCCCTGTGCTTTAGAAACAGGTTCCTCGCCGGCAGGAGGGTCTTCTAGGCAAAGGGGAGAATTGATGAAATTAACATCTCTGAGCATTCTGACGTTCATAACAGAAGGTGTATCCAAAAGATGCTCAGGACGAGATAATTCAGCTTGGGAGTGAAGGCTATAATCACCAAGATATTTTGAAATTAGACTGCGAGGAATGGAACGAGCTGGAATCCATGCCATATCCAATTTGAAAGGTGGTACAGGCAGGTCTAATAATGATGGAGCATGATAGTCCCATAAAAAATGCCCTTGCTCCAACTTTAATACACCCAATGCATTTAACCATCCTTGCTTGTAACCTTCATTATTAACATGTTCAATGCGAGCATCCAGATGAACGAGAGCTTCATTGTATCCTGCCATCCAGAATTCTCTTGGCTGTTTATGGAATTGGAAGGTTAATCTATCCAATTGTTCATGAAGGCTTTTGGCAAAGAGATCTTTGTTATGCAAGGCAGATTTCGTTGATGCCAGCTGATCTTCCAGAGACAGATTTTTATTGGACATTTCAGTCAGAGCACGGTCTTTTACTTTCAACTGGAATGCTTGAGTTTCCAGAGTAGACTGAGTGCGAGCCTCTTCAACATTTTGGCTGACTCTTCCTCGCCCCCGAGAACCTCTTCCTCGTCCCCGAGCAGTTCCAGAAATGGCAGATCTTCTTAAGTCCTCCAGCTCTTGCCTCAGTTTGGCATTTTCGACCTCTAAGAACGAGAAGCCTTCATCAGTAACTGGTATTAATGCAGTAGAGGATGAAGCAGTAGATTCATATTGAGCTAATTTCTTCTGCAAATTATTATTTCTTGCTCCAGGATCTCGGCGATTTGTCTACAGGCTTCAATTTCACCTTTTAGGGTCCTCTCCCTGACGTCATACCCAGCAATGATCTTCTTGTGGCCTGTTTCTGAAGAGAGCTGCTGGTATCTATTTTCATAATCTTTATGTAACAAAGCCATTGATTCGTTGTGTTGATTTTGAAGATCCTCTAAGGAACCATGAAGCTCTTCAATCAACTCATAGTAAGCGACATTGTTGGCCACTGCTCGGTCGAGTAAAGCTTTCAAGTACTGATAAGCTTCAATAGCCTGCTCTGAAGCACCGTGACCAAGGATATCAGCAATTTCCGATGTACTAAGATCTGTATGACCAGCCTTATAGTATTGATGACATTGTTGCATCAGCTCGGTATCATGAGAAGAGATCAATTCCATTCTAGCAACAAACTAATGACAAGAAAAAGACAACAGAGATAAGCAAAGATATATTTTATTAGATCATCAAAAAGTTACATCGTTCGATTACAAGGAAATACAGAAATGCTACCGAACAACTTCACACATTTTCCTTGTCTCCCAAGACTTTCTCGGGAGGCTGGGATGAGGAGCTCGGTTGCTCGGTGGTAACTACAGCTTGATCGGTAGGAATCTTCTCGGGAGGAGGAGGCATGGAGGAAACGTCCTCGGTGGCAGAGGGTTGAGAGGCAGAAACTTGATCGCCCATAGCCATGGAAGACTCATCTGAAGCAGGTTCATCTTCTTCTTCTTCCACAATTGGTGGAGGAGGACCAGGGAGATGCCGTTGGAATAGCTCAGAATCGTCTTGGACTTTTAGCTCTTGCAGAGCAGCTACCCAACCATCATAGAAGTATTTCAACTCCCCATATTGGACTTGGGACGTCATTGCTGCTATCCCTCTCTCCCATCCTTTCTCCCAACCAACGCTGAAATGTTTCTTGATTGCAACTTTTCTCCTCGACTTCTCCGAGGAGAGCTTCACCTCCAGTTCCTCTTTTTAACCTTAATATCTCGCAGAGTAGATAATTCTTCTTCTGCCTTCTTCAATTTATCATCAGATTCCTGATGTTTAACCTCCAAATCTTTAATTTTCTCCTCCAAATTCTTGGAGGTTTCAGCCATCTTCATCTTATCAGCCTCAGCCACAGCCAATTTTTTCTCCCAAACAGTTTTCTCCTCGATGTACTGTTGGCGAGATTCCTTCACAGATTGGGTTAAACCCAACAAAGCATCGTCAACATCGGACGAGGAAGTAGAAGCTTTAATAACTTGATCTTTCTTCACGATGGTATTGAAGCAGTTCACCAGCTGAAAGATAAGAAAAACAATAGAGTCAACACAAATACAAGAATTCAAGAAAAAGAAAGAAAGACCAAAGGTATGAGAAATTTACTGAAGAAAAATGGCGAGCAGCTAGGGATGTCAGTGTATCCCTAGGAATTTTTTCATCAACCCCGAGAACCTCGGGTATAACTGAGCTCGTTGAAGAACTCGGAAGAATGATTTTTGAGACACTACTACCACCAGCGGGTAGAGAAGATGTAGTTCCAGCAAGATTAACTGAGGATGATTTCCTAAATCTCTTCAAAGGACGGTCAGCAGCATCAACCAAGGAAGAAGTCTTGGTCGGAGAGATGGCAATTACATCAGCAGGAGCATCTTTCTTGCTCGGGGCCACTGGGGGCTTCTCGGCAACTTTGGAGGAACCAGCATCTACTTTTTTAGTCCCCTCTGGGACATCAATTTTGCCTTTCTGGGCTCCAACAGCAGAAGAAGTATCACCAAATAGAGCAGGAGGAGCTCTTTTCTTGCCCATTCTCTGAGATAGGGGGATATGAGAATCTGAAGATGAACTTTCTGGTGCTGAAGCTGGTTCAACAGGGCGAGAAGTATAAGAGGTTGTGTAACTCTTATACTGTAGTAAATATGAAGCAGATCTAATATGCTCGTCAGCAATGGTCTTATGCAAATTCCAGATAAGTTTCAAATGCCTGATATTCACTTCTGACTCTTTTGGAGTTTTTCTTTTGCTATCAACTGCAAATAAATACATAATGGAATATCAGTCATACATTTTGTCAAACATGATGAAAGCATAATTTCATAAGTAAAATAAAATGAAAAATAAACCTATCCCATTGCCGTATGGGGGGCATCTGGGACCGTTGTATACTTCATTCCCAGATAATGGCGCATGTTGCCAATTTTTTATGACTAACCCATGCTCAAAATAATCCCTATTTGAGTCAGGGAGATTAACCACAAGAGCCCTATTCAAATACCTAGTTTTTAAATAATAAATATTATCTAGAACAGCCCATTTATAACAAAACATAATTTCAGGGATCCCAATACGAGTCCCATGAGTTAGATTTAACTTGTGCACCCCGTTAATTATTCTCCATGAATTGGGGGCTATTTTTGCAGGAACAAGATCAAAATATTGACAAAATTCAAAACATAATGGGTTTGGTGGAAAAGAAAAACCGCATTCAGCAACAAAAAGACTGGGGAACCAATGTCCCTCAGCCAATCGAAAGTAATCTAAAGGCTCAGAAAGAACCTCTAGAGTTACCCACGAAGGAATGGAAAAATCAGAACGGAATTTCTCAACAGACTCCACAATATAAACCATATTGAATAAAAGAGATACAGAAGAAAGAAAGAAGATCTTACAGAAAGAAAGAAGATGTGTTGACAACGAACGGAAACAAGGATGAACGCACAAGAGAAGAAGAGAAGAGAAAGCTTGAATGCAGAGAATGAAAAACGTAGACGACGGTATGGTTACCAAAGAAGTTTAAATACTTTGCATTGGGAAGCGGCGAAAGAAATGATTATCAAAAAGAAACTACTAAACTTCCGGCGGCTAAAAGGACAAAATTTGCACGAATATCAAAGCGCTTTATCAAAAAGGCAGAAACTGCGAAATAAGAAGGAAATTTGAATACAATGTTCCTGAAACCCGGGAAGTACATTTAATATTGCCATATACCGAGAAAGAATGTTCCATACTCTTCAAAGTTCAAAATATGAAACATTGGGGGCTTTTGTTGATACCAAAATTAATGTGCTGATGTGGACGAATAAGATGAAGACACGTGTCAATCTACATGGCACAATAGCAACGAGGAAGATCATCTCCCGACCAACCGTGTTTTTTTCCGAACAACGAGAATACACCGAGAAACTCTATCACACCGAGGAACTCTATCATACCGAGGAATTCTATCATTCCGAGGAACTCTATCATCCCGAGATACACTAAGTATTCCGAGGAACTCTTGATCAACAAGCAACTAAGGCGGTCCGAACTGCATCTCGGCCGTATCATTAATTACCAGATGGACAACTGTTCAACTATTCATTATATTCTTGACGCACACGCTGCATTAAATGTATTACCCTTTCATATGTATATCATTTAATGTATTGGACCTTTCATGTACAGCCTAAAGGCTATAAATACCTTGTATCATCCTCAATTCAAGGGGACCGGAATTTCTTGAGAGAACTTGTAATCAAGAATTCCACAAACACTCAGCAATAACATAACAGTGGACGTAGGCTTTATTCCTAGCCGAACCACTTTAAAAATCTTTGTCTTATTTATTTATCTGTGATTGAATAATTAGAGCAATCTAGTTTTTTACATCAACAATCGTTATGGCCATTTTTTTAAAATTACACTTTATTTGTTGTTGGGGACCGAAATATTTTTCGTTTTGCAATTACATACTTTATAAATTTTCGTCTTCTTGCAATTACGTACTTTGAAATTTTTCATCGTGCCTTCAAGCACGGGAATACACTAGTATGTGTGTGTGTGTGTGCAGGGGCAGAGGTATTAAGGGATGAGAGGAGGCTCAATCCCCCACGATTTAAAAAATAAATCAATAGAAAAGTAGGTATATTAAACTATTTGGTGTAAAAGTTGAAGTTCTAAAATTTTCTTGGGCCTTTTTACAAATATACTAAACTTTTTAACTCTTTAACACTTAAACCTAAACCAAACAACAACAGTAGCAAAACGTAAGTTACCAAGACAACAAAATGTTAGAAAACCCACTGCTCGTTTTGGACGTTTTCGACAACCCTGCTCTTCCCAGGTTCTTATTGGTGCTCCCTTCCTCTCTCTTGCCAAGGCGGTGGTCCCCACCCCTCCCCTGCTTCTTCTAGGCTGCTACTGCATTTGTCCGCTGCTTTTCTCTCATTCGATAAGAGGTAAATTTGTTTATTGGGGTGCTAGATTATTTCTCTCATTATTTATTTGGTTGTTTGTATATGTTAATTTTTTTTATTGATTGTATTTATTTGAAGATTAAAATTCTAATTATATATTTATTTAGGGGTTTTAAATTTAAATTTAATTAGGATTTTTAATTTTAGGGATATTAGAATTAATTAAAATTGGGATTAATATAATTTCCTCATGTTATGCTTTCAATTTTAGGGGATATTGATGTTATGTAATGCTATTACGCTATGCTTTCAATTTTTGGGGATATTAACTATCCTAATTTTTTTTGTGCAAATCAACCCACTTATGGAGAGATTTTTTAAAAGAAAATTGAAGTCGACATTCACATCACATAAATTTCGTTATTTTTTGGTAAATACTAAAAAAATCGGCTCGGGCGCTCCCGCCCTCAAACCCCCGAAAATTGCCATTAATTTAGCTCCCACTATTGATAATTCCTGGCTCCGCCCCTGTGTGTGTGTGTGTGTGTGTGTGTAACAACGTATATTGTGTTTTTCTTGTTTTAATGACTCGAAGAAGTCTAATTAATCCGTACTATCTATGAAAGTTCCATAAGGCAAAATGTTATTTTTTGAAAATTTTATCCTTCGTAATTTGAACAATAATTTTAAGGATTTAGTCTCATTTATATATCTTTAAATTTTAAACGGTCTCATAATCAATTTAAATCGATAATAGGTCTGATCCGAGATTTCAGAGCCAAAGTTTTGTCTAGTTACAAAAGGAAAAAAATGTCAGGTATTTATCATCACTAGGCATTGAGGTCTTTGCAATTAGAGTTGCAGGTGTGATGGTAGAAATGTACAATCTAAAAAATTTACGTGTGGAGTTTAACAACAATGATTTAACAGATGAGTCATCAAAATAAATCCACCCAGGGAAGTACATTTAGCACTCGCGCACATTATCCAACCTTCTAATAAAAGGGGAATATTTTTGAAGTTATCTAATAGCAAGTTCAACTATGCTGCTCACATGCTTGCCTCGGGCTAATGGGAATTGATGGTGGTTCTTGGATGGTTTGATAGCTTATCATAATGTGATTTTCCATCATATTGGTATATCAGGTGAGAGCCATGTTACAGTCTTTTGATGGCTCTTTCTTATGGTTGTGTATGGCGTTTATCATGATAAAAAAATGGCCTACATCAAGAACTTAAAATTAAAATTGATAATTGGATGTCATAATCATATAAAATTTACAATGAACTTACCTATGACGACCATCATTTCAAATCAAAAACATTAATGAAGGTGAAAATATGCAATACAGATAATTAACATAATAACATTTTCAGCAATTTTTCGTAATTAATTATTATAAGGGTTATGACATAATAACAAAGAGAACTTACAAAAACCAAAAAATGAGTGCTAAAGTTATTGCAATAACCTCAATAATGGTACATGGGTTGTTGGGATAGTCATGTGATAGTAATGCAATCCATCAATTGTTTGGAAATTGGAACTTAAATGGGTATTTAAAGCTGTCCAGTTTTTTCTGGACAGATTTTTGAGCAACTTTGAGCTCAAATTTAGGTAGGACCCACACTACGAAAATTGTGGGACCATATACGAACGCGTTCACCTCCGCAAGGAGATTAACGTAGTATATTCATATGTCCAATTTCAATAAGTTATGAATGATAATTATGTCCCCAAAGTGACTCACAAAGCAATGAAAGTTAATGAATTGGGTGTGTTTTAACTATTGTCCCACATTGGAAGAGTAGTGGAATTTTGATGAGTTAATAACACCCCAAGTATGGACTAAGGCTTGGATGCCTTGGGGGTATCCCAACTCTTTGAAGGGGAGATGACCTAAGCTATGCTCGGGTTGACTTTCGATCAAAAGTCCGCGCGCGCGTCCGGCCTGCCGACTCGGGCTTAGGCGTATAAAAATTTTTGGGCCGAATCTAATTAACTTTCTAGGCTTTAATTAATTAATTAATCTTTAATTAACTGATAATCAGTTAATTAAAGAGTCAGTTAATTCCAAGAGTCAGCAGTTAACCAAATTAACTGCTTTGACAGTTAATTTCGGTTTTGACTGTTCCCAACAGTCAAGACATTTACTATAAATAAAATGTTTCCCCCTCAGTAAAAATTAAACTTTCCAAAATTCCGAAATTGCTACTGCATTATTTCCTCTGCCCAGAAAATTCTTTTCTTCATTTTCTGCATTGCATGTTCTTGGTTGTGTTGAGTACAAAACACAGAAATTGTGTTCGCTGGGATTAATCATTGCTGTGCGGCTTGATTAAATTCGAAAATCCGTTCTATCTTGGGAGGCAATTATTCATTAAACTCAAGCACGTTGGAGGAATAATTTTGTCTTAAGGAGACTGTTCAACAGGGCTCGGATTTCTTTCTAATTATTATTATTTTTATGCAAATTCTAGTAAGTATTTCATTTCTATAATTCTGTTTCTATTCTGTCATTGTTCATAATTCTGTACAATTGTTATTTATAAATAGTAGACATAACAATCTTAAGACAAAATTAATTTAGTTCTACTGTTTTTTAGTGTACAGAATTTTTTTTTATTACAGAAATTTATTTATTGGAAATAAATCTGTTTTGACAGAATAAAATGAATTAATTTACTGCTTTATTGTAGAAATTAGTAAAACAATTTTGATATAGAAATTAGTTTCTATACTGGTTTTATATTCTGTTTTAGAAAATAAAATTTTATTTGTGTACTCTTGTTAAAATCTGTTTATCTAATTTTTTTTTAATCTTAAATTATAATTCTGTTTTGTACGGAATTCTTTTTATTATTAAAAATTAGTGTGACACAGATTTTATAATTTAATTCTGTTTTGTACGGAATTCTGTTTATATTATACTTTAATTCTGAATTTTATTTGGAATTCTTTTGGAATTCATTTATTGTTAATTATATTTGGAGGAAATTGTTGCACAGAATTTTGTATTCTGTTTTGATTAATTCATTATATATGAATTTTATCATTGATAAAAATTCTGTTTTTGTAATAGAAATGGAATCACAAAGTACGAACACTACTCCTACGAAACTGATTGTCACCAACACAAGTGTGACTGCACCCGTATCTATGCCACACGGGGAGAAACCTGAAAAGTTCATTGGGGCTGACTTCAAACGTTGGCAAGGACAAATGTACTTCTATCTCACTACCTGCCAACTGGGCAGGTTTGTATATGAAGATTGCCCCTCTATTCAAGAGGGAGATGACGCTGAAAAGGTTGCTGCTGTCGATGCTTGGAAGCACTCGGACTACCTTTGCCGAAATTATATTTTTGGCATACTTGGACAAGACTTTGTACCATGTCTATTGCACTATCAAAACTTCCAAGGAATTATGGAATTCTTTGGAAAAGAAGTATAAAACTGAAGATGCTGGGATGAAGAAATTTATCGTTGGGCGTTTTCTGGACTTCAAAATGGTTGATTCTAAATCTGTAATCTCGCAAGTGCAAGAACTCCAAGTGATTCTCCACGACATTCATGCTGAAGGAATGTCAATTAGTGAAACTTTCCAAGTTGCTGCAATTGTTGAAAAGTTGCCACCTTCTTGGACTTTGTTCAAAAACTATCTCAAGCACAAGCGTAAGGAGATGAATGTGGAGGAGTTGGTGGTCCGGCTAAGAATCGAAGAAGACAATCGTGAGTCTCAAAAGAAAAGTGGGAAGAATTCGATGGAAACAAAGGTCCATGTCATTGAAGGTCCTAAGAAGAACAAACGAAAGTATGATGGGGAAGGCACTTCCAAACATAACAAGAAAAAGTTCAAAGGCAAATGCTACAATTGTGGTAAACCGGGACACCGCTCAAGTGAGTGTCGTAAGCCTAAGAAGCAAAATAAAAATAACTCTCAAGCAAATGTGACTGAGGGTGAGAATATCACCAATGACTTGGCGGATATGAATCTTTCTGCCGTTGTCTCTGAATGTAACTTGGTTGGAAATACCAAGGAATGGTGGGTGGACACTGGAGCCACACGACACATTTGTGCAAACAAATGGATGTTCTCCACCTATAAGCCTTTGGAAAATGAGGAGAACCTTTTTATGGGAAATTCTTCCACTTCTAAGGTGGTGGGACAAGGAAAGATTGCTTTGAAAATGACTTCTGGAAAGGAACTTACTCTAAACAATGTTCTTCACGTGCCTGATATCCGAAAGAATCTGATTTCTGGATCTCTCCTTACTAAGAATGGTTTCAAGCTTGTGTTTGTATCTGATCGCTTTGTGTTGTCTAAAAATGACATGTATGTAGGAAAGGGCTACCTAAATGAGGGGCTCTTTAAACTGAATGTTCTTACTGTAACCCCTAAAACATCTATTTCAATTAATGAAGTTGCTAGTTCTTCTTACTTGATTGAGTCATCTAATATTTGGCATGCTAGATTGGGACATGTTAATTTTGATACATTGCGTAGATTAATTAACTTGGAATTTTTGCCAAAATTCAATGTTGATAAAAATCATAAATGTGAAATTTGTGTGGAATCTAAATTAGCTAGATTACCTTTCCATTCTATTGAAAGGATAACTGAACCTTTAGATTTAATTCACACCGATATTTGTGATTTAAAATTTGTTCAAACTAGAGGTGGGAAAAAGTATTTTATTACTTTTATTGATGATTGCGCAAAATATTGCTATGTATATTTGTTACATAGTAAAGATGAGGCTATTAATGCATTTAAACAATATAAGAATGAAGTTGAGAATCAATTAAGCAAAACGATAAAGGCTATTAGAAGTGATAGAGGAGGTGAATATGAATATCCATTTGAGGAATTTTGTTCTGAAAATGGGATTATTCATCAAACAACCGCTCCTTATTCTCCTCAATCGAATGGTGTTGCTGAACGCAAAAACCGTACTTTGAAAGAAATGATGAACTCAATGTTATTAAGTTCAGTAGCTCCACAAAATTTGTGGGGGGAAGCCTTACTTTCTGCTAATTACATTCTCAATAAAGTACCTCACAAAAAGACTCACAAGACACCTTATGAATTATGGAAAGGTCGAAGACCTTCCTATAAATATTTACGAGTGTGGGGGTGCTTAGCTAAAGTGATGGTTCCTAAACCTAAAAAGGTAAGAATAGGGCAAAAAACCGTGGATTGTGTATTCATCGGTTATGCTACTAATAGCAGTGCATATCGATTTCTAGTTTGTAAATCTGAGATTTCGGACATTCATGTAAATACGGTTATTGAATCGAGGGATGCTTCATTTTTTGAAAATGAATTCCCGTATAACATGACCCGAGAATCTGGTCCTCCTAAAAGGACAAATCAAGCTACTACAAGTGGTACTCATCAACCTATTGAATCAATAGAGGATGAACCAAGACGTAGTAAAAGAGCAAAAACCTCGACTTCTTTTGGTCCGGATTTTCTAACATATTTGTTAGAAAATGAACCTCAATCGTATAAATAAGCTATATCCTTACCCGATGCTTCCAATTGGAAAGAAGCAATTAATAGTGAAATTGAATCCATATTACAAAATCATACATGGGAACTAGTGAATCTTCCACCAGGTTCAAAACCGTTAGGTTATAAATGGATCTTCAAAAAGAAATTGAAGGCCGATGGATCAATTGATAAATATAAAGCTAGACTTGTAGCTAAAGGCTATAGGCAAAAGGAAGGGTTGGATTACTTCGACACATATTCACCGGTAACAAGAATAACATCCATTCGGATGTTAATAGAAATAGCTGCTATTAATGGACTTGAAATACATCAAATGGATGTAAAAACTGCATTCTTAAACGGTGAGCTAGATGAGGAAATTTATATGGAGCAACCTGAAGGGTTCAAAGCTCCCCCGGACAAGAAGGAAAAGTATGCAAGCTTGTTAAATCACTATATGGATTAAAACAAGCACCTAAACAATGGCATGAAAAATTTGATAATGCAATATTATCAAATGGTTTCAAAATTAATGAATGCGATAAATGTGTTTACTTTAAATACATTCATAATGGATATGTCATTGTATGCCTCTATGTTGATGATATGCTTATCATGGGTAGTAACTTGGAAATTGTCAAAACTACAAAACAAATGTTGAGTAGTAGATTTGACATGAAAGATATGGGAATCGCCGATGTTATATTAGGAATTAAAATTTCTAGAACATCGGATGGACTTTTATTATCCCAATCTCATTACATTGAGAAAGTACTTGAAAAATTCAAGAAGTATGATATTAGTCCTACCAAGACACCTGTAGATGTAAATTTACATCTAGCAAGAAATAATGGTGAAAGCATATCTCAACTAGAATATTCTCGTATTATCGGCAGTTTAGTGTATATCATGAACTGTACGCGACCGGACATAGCATACTCAATAAGTAAGCTAAGTCGATTTACGAGTAATCCAGGAAGAGATCACTGGAAAGAAATATTGAGAGTTTTGGGTTATTTAAAATATACTCAAAACTATGGATTGCATTACTCAAAATATCCAGCTGTTCTTGAAGGACATTGCGATGCAAATTGGATATCTGATACAAAAGACTCTAAGTCTACGAGTGGGTATGTGTTTACCCTCGGAGGTACAGCCGTATCTTGGAAATCCTCAAAATAAATGTGCATTGCTAGATCGACAATGGAATCTGAATTCATTGCACTAGACAAAGCTGGAGAAGAAGCCGAATGGCTTCAAAATTTCTTATAGGATGTTCCAAATTGGTCTAAACCTGTGCCCGCAATATGTATACATTGCGATAGCCAATCAGCGATTGGGAGGGCACAAAATCACATGTATAACGGAAAGTCACGACATATTCGTCGTCGACACAATACCGTTAAACAACTTCTCTCAAATGGAATTATCTCAATTGACTATGTAAAGTCAAAAGATAATATATCGGATCCACTAACGAAAGGTTTAAACCGAGAGCAAGTTGAAAGATCATCGAGAGGAATGGGTCTAAAGCCTATAAATAAATAAGAATCAATATAGTGGCAACCCAACCTAGATGACTGGAGATCCCAAGATCTAGGTTCAATGGGCAAACCGAACTACGTTGTATTCATTAAGCACTGGAGGATATTTAATCCTATCCATTCCAAAGATGAGACAGTGCATATCTGCCGTGAAATTAGGATAAGTTATGCTTTTAATGACATCTATATCTTAGTACGTCTAAGTGGGGTATTGCAGAATACTCTTTATGGAAGTCACCTACGTAAGTAAGAAGGGGGCCACTTCTATGAGAATAACGAAAGGCATATTCTCTAAAATACTTGCGGAACCAAGTGGTGTTCACGGCCAAAATGAACACAAACGTGAGAACCAACTGTGTTGAAGAATTGTTGTGTGAATACTGTTGTCTAGGTTTACAAAAATGATTGACGGTTCAAGGACGTGAAGTCTACTGATTAACCAAGTAAATCCGATAGTATATCACTAAGGAAAGTTCAAGGCCACTAGGCTACTTCTCCCGATGCAATAAGTCTTCAGTTTTACTCAACCTGTGTCTTCATCTGCATCAGCATCTGTTTTGTTTTATTTATAGCGATATATCATTCATGTGGGGGATTGTTGGAAAATTGGAACTTAAATGGGTATTTAAAGCTGTCCAGATTTTTCTGGACAGATTTTTGAGCAACTTTGAGCTCAAATTTAGGTGGGACCCACACTACGAAAATTGTGGGATCATATACGAACGCGTTCACCTCCGCAAGGAGATTAACGTAGTATATTCATATGTCCAATTTCAATAAGTTATGAATGATAATTATGTCCCCAAAGTGACTCACAAAGCAATGAAAGTTAATGAATTGGGTGTATTTTAACTCTTGTCCCACATTGGAAGAGTAGTGGAATTTTGATGAGTTAATAACACCCCAAGTATGGACTAAGGCTTGGATGCCTTGGGGGTATCCCAACTCTTTGAAGGGGAGATGACCTAAGCTATGCTCGGGTTGACTTTCGGTCAAAAGTCCACACGCGCGCGCGCGCGTCCGTCCGTCCGGCCGGCCGGCTCGGCTCGATTCGGGCTTAGGCTTAGGCTTATAAAAATTCTTAAATTTTTGGTCCGAATCTAATTAACTTTCTGGGCTTTAATTAATTAATTACGGAATTAATTAATCTTTAATTAACTGATAATCAGTTAATTTCAAGAGTCAGCAATTAACCAAATTAACTGCTTTTACAGTTAATTTCGATTTTGACTGTTCCCAACAGTCAAGACATTTACTATAAATAAAATGTTTCCCCCTCAGTTTTTAACTACTGAAAAATTAAAATCTCCAAAATTTTGAAATTGCTACTGCATTATTTCCTCTGCCCAGAAAATTCTTTTCTTCATTTTCTGCATTGCATGTTCTTGGTTGTGTTGAGTACAAAACACAGAAATTGTGTTCGCTGGGATTAATCATTGATGTGCTGCTTGATTAAATTCAAAAATCCGTTGTATCTTGGGAGGCAATTATTCATTAAACTCAAGCACGTTGGAGGAATAATTTTGTCTTAAGGAGACTGTTCAACAGGGCTCGGATTTCTTTCTAATTATTATTATTTCTGCAAATTCTAGTAAGTATTTCATTTCTATAATTCTGTTTCTATTCTGTCATTGTTCATAATTCTGTACAATTGTTATTTATAAATAGTAGACATAACATCAATTTCTACACTTAATGCACAATATATTCACTCTGGTCATGACATTCACGTGGTGGAAGTATTATTTAGTGCTAAAATAGTCCTTCTTATGTTTGTAAAACGTTCCCTAACGAATTTATCATCACCATTATTGTTGATGAATATACAAATTCACGAAACAATTTTACATCATTTTTTATCTATATTTCCACATAATTGAGCAAGATGAACACAGTATTGTCTTCCATCTTTCTCATACAAAATCATATTACACATAACTGACTCAATTTGATCACCAGTGGTGAAACATCCTAAATGTAGTACACCTTTTGTAAAATCACAGGGGTTGAACAATTGACATACGAGTTCAAAATTCCACCATAAAGGCTTGGATCTTAAATTAGGTCAAACAATTTACATATGACAAAAAGGAGATCTAGTTCTCTAAAAGGAGGAGGTCCCTTTTACAGATATGCACCCTGATTTAAAAATAACACCATCCCTCCTACTATCAGACATTTGCAATAATGTAATATTGAAACCTCCATATATGACCATTAGTTAAACTAATTTACTCTTATCAAGTGTATCTAGTCGGTATAAGACCTATGAATTTTTGGTTCTAGTGTCATCAAGGAAGACACACGCCTTTCAAATTTTGCATTATCTAATAAGGCATTTACAAGTATTAACTTTTGGTCCTCCATTCTTGTGTTTTTCATTGCATATGATATGGATTATATGAGGAGATTTCAATTAATGATATTTTATTCCGATTACGAATTCGATCTTTTTCCCTATATATATATTGCTAAGTGGTGGCAAAGATCGTAGCTAACTTTGTTTGAACGGTCTTACAACAAATCCGAAATGACCATAATTCTCCTTAGGATTGCACTGCTCCCTGAAACAAGCAGAGTAAGAAAAAATTTTATTAGAAAAAGAAAAGAGAAAAAATGAAAATCTAGTTATACGAGACTAAATATGAAAATCCAAAAATAATGCAATATTACTCATTTCATTTCATTTTCAATATTATTTTAGTAGTCCACTTTGGAGTTTGAGTAGAATTCTCTTGCCTTTTGTTTTCAAGAGTTTTTCAAAAATCCTTCTTGGATTTAATTTTTTTCCCTTATAATCTTATTACATATTAGATCTGGTTTAGCTCATTATAATGCTAACAAGTGGCATAATTTAACAATCAAAATAATATATGAACAAAGACAAAAAATATTTTTTTACTGATTGAAAGAATGCATGACAAGTGGAAGCATTTATTTATATGCTCCTAATATAATGAAAAGACTAGAATATAATAAAAGGAAATAAAATACCTAAGATACTACTAAAAAAATAAGGGTTGTTCATCCATAACACTACCTTCTTGTCCCATCCCATCGGTTATGAGCACCGATGGTCTCTTCCATTTTAGACAATTGGACACTTCGTGTCCAATGTGCAGTCGAAACAAAGGCTTCCTAGACGTACTTTTTCATCGTTTTCATGTTGTATAAATCATTTTCCCTCTTTCAATGCTAGGTGAGGTTGGATGTTTCAATGGGGATAGGTGTTATAGTAGTTGGTTCAATAAATATGGACCGGGTTAGACTTTATCTAGTCCATAGTACGACACTACTTATCACTCTAATGACCAACGAGTTGCTAAATAAACAAAAAATTTAGCAATGTTATAACACATGTGATAGAGAAGGGGGAATAGTATACTAAGTATAACACAAAGGAATAAGTATATGTATTTCTAGAAAAGATATTATAATGATTGGCTTGGATGGTTTTGACAAATGACTACCCCCACCTGTTTATTGTCATCCCACCTCCTTAATGGAATATGTAGATCAAAGTACATCAATTGGTAAGATTAATTCTCTAGCAGGATCCACCTCCTTATGGGAACATTCCAAAAAGCTATATACTTCCTTATAATTTTATAATATTCCATACATTAATAATCTAGATACTTATAGCGATGACTATAGGGCTGGCAATTTTTGACACGATAACCGGTTTATGGTAATAACCCGAACATGACACGATTAGCTTGTGTAGATTTAAAAGTACCCAAAACTTATACTTAAATTAAAATCAACGCGACCCGAAAATGACACGACTAACCCGAATTTTTACATAATATTATAATAAACACGACAAATAAAGAATGTTTCGAGGAATTTTGGTGTAGGGATGGAGCTTTTGGTATAGAAAAATGCAGAAAATGATTGGTATATAACAGTCAACATTTAATTTCAAATTTGAGGGATTAGTGGGGGCAATTATCACTAGCTAAGGAGAGAGGGATGAGACTTTTTTCTGTATTTATGGGAGAGTGACCGGTCATAATGGAGTTATCATAGGCATCTAGGTGTCTCTGAAGTGAAGACACACAACTATCTCATGTTGTCTATTCATTTTGAAAAGAGTAGTGATAGGCTTACCGGGTACTAGCACCAAGCTAGTACCAGGTGCCTTGTTGTCATTCTTTCATTTGCTGTTTTTTTTTCTTTTTTTTTTTTTTTTTTTTTTTGAAAAAGTATGGTATAGTTTTTAATAAGGTTACTTAACTTTTTTTTTTATTTAGAAAAAAAAAATTTAATTTTTTTTTCTTTTATAAATTAGAAAAATTGTATTGTTAAAAAATACTATTTTAATATTTTTTTTTGAAAAAAACTGTTCGAAAGAAATAAAAGTTAGTTTAATATAAAAAAAAACTTTTTCTTTACAATTTTAAATTGTTTTAAATTTCAAAAATTAATTTTAAAAATAATGAGTGCCGCTGGCGCGGACCTTTAAAAATAAGAGAATATTGGGTAAATGGGTGTTTGAGGGACTAAATAGGTTGAAAATAATTAAAAACATAATTTTTTATTAGATTAGTTTTTTAATGCAAAAATACAACAATTATTTTAAATGTTGTAAAGTTTAAAAAAAAAAAGTTAAAAATAATGAGTGCCGCTGGCGCGGACCTTTAAAAATAAGAGAATATTGGGTAAATGGGTGTTTGAGGGACTAAATAGGTTGAAAATAATTAAAAACATAATTTTTTATTAGATTAGTTTTTTAATGCAAAAATACAACAATTATTTTAAATGTTGTAAAGTTTAAAAAAAAAAGTTAAAAATAATAAGTGCCGCTGGCGCGGACCTTTAAAAATAAGAGAATATTGGGTAAATGGGTGTTTGAGGGACTAAATAGGTTGAAAATAATTAAAAACATAATTTTTTATTAGATTAGTTTTTTAATGCAAAAATACAACAATTATTTTAAATGTTGTAAAATTTAAAAAAAAAAGTTAAAAATAATGAGTGCCGCTGGCGCGGACCTTTAAAAATAAGAGAATATTGGGTAAATGGGTGTTTGAGGGACTAAATAGTTTGAAAATAATTAAAAACATAATTTTTTATTAGATTAGTTTTTTAATGCAAAAACACAACAATTATTTTAAATGTTGTAAAATTTAAAAAAAAAAAGTTAAAAATAATGAGTGCCGCTGGCGCGGACCTTTAAAAATAAGAGAATATTGGGTAAATGGGTGTTTGAGGGACTAAACAGGTTGAAAATAATTAAAAACATAATTTTTTATTAGATTAGTTTTTTAATGCAAAAATACAACAATTATTTTAAATGTTGTAAAATTTTAAAAAAAAAGTTAAAAATAATGAGTGCCGCTGGCGCGGACCTTTAAAAATAAGAGAATATTGGGTAAATGGGTATTTGAGGGACTAAATAGGTTGAAAATAATTAAAAACATAATTTTTTATTAGATTAGTTTTTTAATGCAAAAATACAACAATTATTTTAAATGTTGTAAAATTAAAAAAAAAAGGGTTAAAAATAACGAGTGCCGCTGGCGCGGACCTTTAAAAATAAGAGAATATTGGGTAAATGGGTGTTTGAGAGACTAAATAGGTTGAAAATAATTAAAACATAATTTTTTATTAGATTAGTTTTTTAATGCAAAAGTACAACTATTATTTTAAATGTTATAAAATTAAAAAAAAAGTTTAAAAATAACGAGTGCCGCTGGCGCGGACCTTTAAAAATAAAAGAATATTGGGTAAATAGGTGTTTGAGGGACTAAATGAGTTAAAAAATATTATTAGATTAGTTTTTTAATGCAGAAATACAAAAATTATTTCAAATGTTGTAAAATAAAAAAAAAGTTTAAAAATAACGGGTGCCGCTAGCGCAGACCTTTAAAAATAAAAAAATATTGAGTAAATGAGTGTCTGAGGGATAAAATGAGTTTTAAAAAAAATAATTGAAAAAAACAAATAAACTATTCTAATAAAAAATTATTTTTTATAATTGTTTTTAACTCATTTTACATGAAAAATCAAAAAAAAGAAAAAAAAAAGAAAACAGAAGGGCTCCCTGTGCTAGCCCGGGGTTAACACCCGGGTAGCCAAACATTATTCTATTATCATAGCTTGGCATTTATGGGTTCCCCAAAAACCTCATTTTTCAAAAGAATAATGTTTGGCTACCCGGGTGTTAACCCCGGGCTAGCACAGGGAGCCCTTCTGTTTTCTTTTTTTTTTCTTTTTTTTGATTTTTCATGTAAAATGAGTTAAAAACAATTATAAAAAATAATTTTTTATTAGAATAGTTTATTTGTTTTTTTCAATTATTTTTTTTAAAACTCATTTTATCCCTCAGACACTCATTTACTCAATATTTTTTTATTTTTAAAGGTCTGCGCTAGCGGCACCCGTTATTTTTAAACTTTTTTTTTATTTTACAACATTTGAAATAATTTTTGTATTTCTGCATTAAAAAACTAATCTAATAATATTTTTTAACTCATTTAGTCCCTCAAACACCCATTTACCCAATATTCTTTTATTTTTAAAGGTCCGCGCCAGCGGCACTCGTTATTTTTAAACTTTTTTTTTTAATTTTATAACATTTAAAATAATAGTTGTACTTTTGCATTAAAAAACTAATCTAATAAAAAATTATGTTTTAATTATTTTCAACCTATTTAGTCTCTCAAACACCCATTTACCCAATATTCTCTTATTTTTAAAGGTCCGCGCCAGCGGCACTCGTTATTTTTAACCCTTTTTTTTTTTTAATTTTACAACATTTAAAATAATTGTTGTATTTTTGCATTAAAAAACTAATCTAATAAAAAATTATGTTTTTAATTATTTTCAACCTATTTAGTCCCTCAAATACCCATTTACCCAATATTCTCTTATTTTTAAAGGTCCGCGCCAGCGGCACTCATTATTTTTAACTTTTTTTTTAAAATTTTACAACATTTAAAATAATTGTTGTATTTTTGCATTAAAAAACTAATCTAATAAAAAATTATGTTTTTAATTATTTTCAACCTGTTTAGTCCCTCAAACACCCATTTACCCAATATTCTCTTATTTTTAAAGGTCCGCGCCAGCGGCACTCATTATTTTTAACTTTTTTTTTTAAAATTTTACAACATTTAAAATAATTGTTGTATTTTTGCATTAAAAAACTAATCTAATAAAAAATTATGTTTTTAATTATTTTCAAACTATTTAGTCCCTCAAACACCCATTTACCCAATATTCTCTTATTTTTAAAGGTCCGCGCCAGCGGCACTCATTATTTTTAACTTTTTTTTTTAAATTTTACAACATTTAAAATAATTGTTGTATTTTTGCATTAAAAAACTAATCTAATAAAAAATTATGTTTTTAATTATTTTCAACCTATTTAGTCCCTCAAACACCCATTTACCCAATATTCTCTTATTTTTAAAGGTCCGCGCCAGCGGCACTTATTATTTTTAACTTTTTTTTTTTAAACTTTACAACATTTAAAATAATTGTTGTATTTTTGCATTAAAAAACTAATCTAATAAAAAATTATGTTTTTAATTATTTTCAACCTATTTAGTCCCTCAAACACCCATTTACCCAATATTCTCTTATTTTTAAAGGTCCGCGCCAGCGGCACTCATTATTTTTAACTTTTTTTTTTTAAACTTTACAACATTTAAAATAATTGTTGTATTTTTGCATTAAAAAACTAATCTAATAAAAAATTATGTTTTTAATTATTTTCAACCTATTTAGTCCCTCAAACACCCATTTACCCAATATTCTCTTATTTTTAAAGGTCCGCGCCAGCGGCACTCATTATTTTTAAAATTAATTTTTGAAATTTAAAACAATTTAAAATTGTAAAGAAAAAGTTTTTTTTATATTAAACTAACTTTTATTTTTTTCGAACAGTTTTTTTCAAAAAAAAATATTAAAATAGTATTTTTTAACAATACAATTTTTCTAATTTATAAAAGAAAAAAAATTTAAATTTTTTTTTTCTAAATGAAAAAAAAAGTTAAGTAACCTTATTAAAAACTATACCATACTTTTTCAAAAAAAAAAAAGAAAAAAAAAAGAAAAAAAAACAGCAAATGAAAGAATGACAACAAGGCACCTGGTACTAGCTTGGTGCTAGTACCCGGTAAGCCTATCACTACTCATGATAATAATATGATGTAACTTAGCAGCTTCTTTATGAATGGAGTTCACTTCTTCCACTATCTTTTAAAACCAATGGAAAGAAAAATGGCCATTTTATTTGAACATTACCTCCTTAAGACCACATTTATCATATAGCTCAACCGAATTTTTAAACATTTATATAATATGTTAAGTTCTTTCAGGTTCCTTAAGATAAATGATTCACAATGGAGATCAATCATATTTTCGAACGGATAAATTTTTTGAGGCAGCAAAGGAATTTTTGCAGATTTTTTAGGTAAAGTGGTGCAATTTTGGAGGGGATTTCATGCACCAGATTGTTTTACAAAGTTTTGGATCAGATTTAAATGAGAAAGATGGTGATTTGATAACTTTTCCTTACTTTATTTTCTCAACATTTATATAACCCGATCAGAAGAAATATTCTCCATTTCTACTGTGTAAGAGTATGAATAATACTTAAACTGACCCATAGGATTAGGTTATCGTATTTCGTTGACCAAAAGACACTTTGTGTCTCTAGTCCAAGTGGTCATTCCGAAAAGCTTCAAGTCAAGAATTATTTACCGAATTTCATTAACTTCATCCAGGCTTAATTCACATACACATCCATGAGAATTCCACGGTAATGGACTTTGATGACATAGTACACCCATGGTTTAACATAACAAAAATTGGATTTTTTAAAATTAAACAATATGTTAAACTTGTGTGTATGTGCATGTTCTCTTTGGAATTTTGGAAATTTTCTCTATACATGTGTTATATACTTTTCTTATATAAACATATTTTAAGACAGGTATTATGTGTAGGACTCTTGGTTTTAGTTTCTAATTAAATTTTTTTTTGCACCTTTGAAACTAAGAGAAAATTTTATCTTTGCTTCTGCGAATTTTCTTTCTTGTCGGCTTTGTTATTGCATTGCTACAACATCGACTTTCTTCGCTGCAACGAATATTTCTTTTCGCTCTGAAAAGGATGTTTTCAAATCGCTAAAATTCTTTGGAACTTATCGCAACCTGGATTCATCTCAAGTTCACTACAATGACGAATTTATTCATTGCAGCAAAAATCCAGTGAATATCTAACGAAAAAAAGTTTTTAAAAAATACCATTGACAAACGTGTACTTTATCTTTTGCTGCCATATCTGTAGATGTGTTGGGAAATAAACTTATTCATGAGTATAATAATATCTTAGGTCATCTTAGAACTTATGGCCACAAGTTTTAAATTACTATTTGGATCTTCTGCTTCTCATAAACAAGTTAAAGATTTCTAAAGATTTTTTCCTCAAGCATTATCATAATATTTTCTAAAGAGAAAAATATTATTTGTATTTTTGAAATATCCGCTGTATCACTTCTATTTTTAATTCATTTTAATTTTGATTATTTCTTCCAAAGACTTGAACAAACATTTGGAAATTTTGTTCTTAAGAGACTTTAAATATTTTTTATATCTAAAAAATACATGTGAGTTTATTTTTTATCAGCCAATAACACTTTTTAAACTTCTCTTAACCTTTAAGAATCTTACATCATCGGAATTTATATTTTCATTGGTGGATTTTCAGTGATTCAACTGGAACAAAAATTTATCTTCAAACTATAAAAAAAGAATTTGTTGGTGAAAGATTTCATGACATTGGCTTCATAGAAAAATTGGTAGCTATTATGTAGGATTCTTCAACTGTTAATCCTCTCCTTGGAGGATATGGTGGGAAAGCTTTTCTTGTCAATCATAGCATCATGTGATTGTAAGTCCACGACTTCTAGGTATAATACTCTACTATAGTACATTTGTCATTTTCTCGGCTCGAGATTTTTTATTATTGTGATTTTTTCCTCCTACACCTTTGTGTTGTGCTGTATTATTTTCCTTTTCCATACTTATATTAAATAATCTAATATTGAAGATAAAATTTGTTATAATATATTTGGTAAATAATTTATCACATAGACCTTTGATGTTATATTTTTACCTATCACAAGAATTAAAGGAAAATCTCCCCTCTTTATAGATAATTGATTCTAAATGGGTATTCTCCCTCCATATTATTTTCAGTCACACGGTCTCTGAACTAGGATCCGAGCTATACCACTTTTTATTAGCTTTAATCAACTTAAGGTAGATCTAGTGTGTATATAAATGGAATGTGGTATTGGAATTTTAAAACAAAATCAATGTAGAAAAACCACAATATTATTGGACTTGTTACACCATTCAATTTCACTAGTAATCATCTTTCCGAATGTGAAAATGATATATTTGAAGATGTTTTTATTAGCAATTTTACTCATTATTTTACCATACTTGTTTCTGCATCCAATTTTATTAGTTGCTTTTCCCCGATAATGAAGATAAATCTAGTGAGGAAGAATTTAATGAATGATTCTCTTTGAATCTTAAATCTAAGTATTATGAACTCTATGAATAATCACTGAGACTCATGAAAGAATTTTTTTGTTATCGTTCAATCTAAATGTTTATAAAAAAATGAGTAATGTTTTACAACTTAAAACAACCATTGTTGATAAACTTCAAGTTGACCGTACTCACATGTGTGAAAATATATTTTTCAAAATTTGATTCGAATTCAATAAAAAAAATTGATATAAGAAAATGAAGCTCTTTGTGAAAAGGTTAAAACTCTCAAGATAAAAAATTAGAGTTTTTAAATGTACTTGCACTTTTAAAAGGTGAAAATTAATTTTTTTTGTGTGGTTTGAAAGCTTGAGGACCTTTCCTCTTTGAAAAGATTAAAGTTGTTGGTGTCTATTTTTTAAGTATTTTAGACTTTTTTGATGAGTTAAAAGATAAGCTCATTGTTGCAAAGGAACCACAAGAAGGTTTTGCTAAATTTTAAGAGGAAAGAAAAAGTTTTATTTTATCTCTTAAAAAGGTAAAAAGGATCTTCTTTTGTGTGAAGTGACCAAATTGTTTTGAAAATGAAATTTAAAAATATTCAAAATGATTCAATTTTGGCCAAAAATGTGAAAATGAATTTAGAGGGGAGATCATAAAATCTTTAAAAACAATCTTTCATTACCAACCCAATAATAAAAGGGTCTGGGTTTCACAAGATTAATGTTTCATCTTCCAATAGAGAAACAATAATTGTAAAACCTTATTCTCAAATGAGACAACAAAAATTGAAAAAGTCACTTTGAAAACTCAAGTCAAAAACAAAAATTATTGTAAATAATTTTAAAACAATATTGAATTTGTGCATCCCAAGTTTTTTTTTTAACAAAAGTCACATGCTTAATGATAAAAGATCTAAAAATAACTTTGTTTGTTATTATTGTCATAATAAAGGTAACCTTAAATATTTCTTACAAGTTAAATAAAGTTAATCATTTCGTAAAAGTTGTTCATAAGCCAAAAACCCAAATGAGTAGACCTAACATTTTTAAATGTGATAATTATCACAAATTTGGTCATTTGATGAATTTTTTCTTTTTACTCAAACTACACCTATTTTTGAATCATGCTAATAATGGTAAGATTTATGTGAGGAACCAAAAAACTCAAAAGGTTTTTTATTCTTAGAAATTTGCACCTAATTTAAGAAGAATAAAAATATTTTTATAAAAAAATCTTATTAAGAGAGGCAAGGTGAAGAGAATGTGTATTGTGTCCCACATAACCCCATATATCCTTTCGTGAACCATATTTAGGTTAAGAAAGACACTTCGAATAAAATTAAAGTTAAAACTAAAAGGATTCCGAAGTTGGTACCAACCTCTAAATGTTAAAGTTGGTCTTTGTTTTAGTCATATTCGCATTAGCATCTCATTTTATACATTTTATTCAACGATGCGTACTTTTTATTAGTATATTAGCATGTATATCATTTTTATCATGTTTGATAACTCATATGTAAATTTTTTATCTTCTTAATTTTTTCTTGCTTCGTATCTTGAATAATTTGAAAACATTTTGTTTTTTAGAACATTTTATTTTTATTTTCCAAAAGTACGCTTTTATAATTGATATACCCGTATATACCCTCGGCCATGCTGAGGGCGCCCTGCGCGTCATCAGGCACAGACGACCCCTAGGGGGGCCGACCCTTCATCAGGCTCCGGAGGACCCCTCAGAGGGCTGACCCTTCATCAGGCTCCGGACGACCCCCCGAGGGTACGACAGTACGAGGCCCAAATTAGGCCAGGCTCATTGCCGGAAGGAACTTTGCCCTCGGCCTCATATCAAAGGCCGAGGGTGACACCATCACAGCGCGTGGTTTGGGAGACGCGTGGAACAGTGCGCGTGAGGCTCACCTGGCACATGGGAGACCGTTAGAACAAAATCACACCCTCACGTGAGGGAATATTATGTCATCATTTGGCATCTACAGGTGTCAACAGGGGATTGGCTAGATCATCATTCACATGCACCATGCATACTTGGGGGGTACACTACACCCCCCAAGACCTATATATACTTGTCACCTACAACCCTACAGAGGAGACGAATCGATAATTGTAACCCAGCAAAAACTCTGCTTGTACACACAGTAGAGAGAGAAAGTGAGCTTATGTGCATTGTATCCAAGGCCATTAGTGCCCATACTTAGTGGATCACACACTCATAGTGGATGTAGGCCAAATTGGCTGAACCACTATACATCATTGTCTTATTCCTCTTATACTCATCTCCTTCTACACACTTACACACATATACATATACATCTCTATGGTGGCCATGGTTACTAATGTTTGAGCTCATCATCACTTATCTGGTGGTGCTAAATCCAAGCATCATCAGTTTGGCGCCGTTTGTGGGAATCGAGAAGACATCTCTTCCTTCGTACAGCTTGACCTCACTGGGCACTCTGATGGTGAACCAGTTCTCCCCCTAAGAGGAGATGTTTCACCATTGAAAGAGATCCACTAAGGTTCTCAAGCTCACCAGTCTTTTTTCCAGTTCTGCTGTTCACAGCTCAAGCACATGGCACCGGAGATGCCACCACCACCACTTCCCCCACCGAATGATGGGGGAGGACCCAGTTCCAGTCAGCCACCACCTCAGTCTGAGATGGTTGATGTGGCGGCAGCCTTGAAGTCTCTAGCAGCGAGCCAGCGGATCATGCAGGAGCAGTTCACAGCTTTGAGCTAGAACATACTAAGACCACCAGGGGTCTCACCTGAGATGATTACTCCGGCAGTATCCCCCGGACAGCATGAGGCCAGGGGAACACCCCAGGCACCACGCAAAGACCTGCCACCCCTTCAGCGACGTAGGGATGTTGCTGACCCCCGGCGTCTACGCTTGGGGAGGCAAGGAAACCCTTGCCCTGAGGACAGGTATGACGATCTGGAGGGAGAGGAGGACCCCATAGAATGCTGGGAACCATATGAGGTCTCCAATAATACTGTAAGACCTCTCCAAGAGAGCAGAGGGAAGTACGGAAGGAAAAACCCTAACGATCGCCCGAGAGGCTCTGCTTTCGATCGCCTAAGCAGGGGGTCGGCCTTTGAGAGGCTGGGCTCAGTGAATGACCCGCGGGAAAAATTGTCCAGGTCAAGAAGTGCCGCGAGGTCTAGAAGGGAGGCAACAGATGACCGACCCATGAGGGCCGGCCCCTAGGACGGGACGACGGCCAGGGGGAAGTAAACAGTCGACACAAGCCAGCCGCTGCAAGACCCTCCGTCCATCTCAAAGAGGCGGAGGGGGATAACATCGGCCAGGCCGACCCTACGAGGCCCCGGAATGACTCGATACAGCGATTGGAGGATAAGATTGGTGATATACTAAAAAGCCGGGACCCTCTTCATAGGGGATACACCATAGGCTCACCCTTTGTGGCGAAGATAGTCAACTTCCCTACGCCATCAAAGTTTAAGCCACCAGTGGTCACCCCAAGATACGACGGGAGCACCAACCTTGTCCACCATGTTGAGATGTATCAATCAGCAGTAGACATATACTCTACCTCATATGAGATGAGGTGTCGTGCCTTCTCTGGTACCCTGACTGGGGCTGCACATGTCTGGTACACGTCTCTTCCAAAAAATTCCATTGAAAACTTTAAGCAGTTGGCATACCGGTTCATCCACAACTTTTGCTTTGGGATGAGGCCACAGAAGAAGACCACCCACCTGCTCTATGTTAAGAAGGGGAAGAATGAGAGTCTAAGGGACTACATAGCCAGATTCAATAAAGGGAAGCTAGAGGTGGAAGACTATGAGGAAAGCATAGCTATGACAGCCCTGATTGGAGGACTCCAAAAGGGGAAGCTGTTATGGAAACTTGCTAAAGACCCTCCGAGGATGATGGCTGAATTGATGTCAACAGCAGGAAAGGTGATGAACGCCGAAGAGGCGATTGCCACAAAATACGAAGACGAAAAAGGAGGCGCTAGTGGGGGTAAATACCCCAAGAAGAACAAATAGGGGAAGGAGAGGTCTACGGACGACAAGTTCGCTGGTTACACCCCTCTAACGGTCAGCTGTGAACAGATTCTCAATGAGATAAAGAGTGACCGGTCTCTGAAGTGGCCTGAGAAGTTGAGGGAAGCCCCCAACAAGAGGAATAAGAACATGTGGTGTGAATTTCACCAAGACCATGGCCACGTGACAGACAAATATTTAGCTCTGAAAGATGAGATTGAGAAGATGCTGAAAGAAGGGAAACTTAGAAAGTACGTCGAAAGAGGTGCCTTTAAGAGGGGCCGAGGGGATGACCCCAGTAAAAAGCGAGGTGATGCATGTAAAGAAGGTCCTCGAAAAAGAGGGGACGACCCTTCTGATGATGAGGACGACCCTGACCTCCTGCCGAGAGACGACCAAGGCCCTGTCAAGAGGCTTAATATAATCTCGCTTGGAGTGGGAATGATCTTCAGGGGTCTAGTAGGAGGAGGGTATGAGGTCGCTGACAGGAAGGCCCATGTGGCTGAGGCCAAGGCAGTGACGAAGACGGTACACTCAACCTCTCTGGAGGTCAAGTCAAAAAAGAGGAAGAAGGTCGATATGGACACTCTGATAGTGGGTTTCTCGAGAATGGACTTTAAAGGCCTCCTAGCCCCACACAACGACCCACTCGTCATCACAACTAGGGTGCACGGGTGTGAGGTGCCGAGGATATTGGTCGACGGGGGCCGTTCTGCAGATATAATGTTTTGGCCGTGCTTCAAAGCCTTAGGTCTCAGCCGTGCTAGACTCATCCCATACCATCATCCATTGATTGGGTTTAGTGGGGAAAAGGTTCATCCCCTTGGAGTGTGTGAGGCCGATGTCAGGATGGGGGACGAGTGGCTGAGATGGTTTACCAAGAAGGTCAGTTTCTTTGTGATGGATGAACATGTGTTTTCGGCCTACAACATCATACTGGGGCGTGTGGCCCTCAAGGGGTTTGAAGATGTGTCGTCTAAGGTCCATCAGATGATTAAATTTCCTACCCCTTACGGGGTGGGGGAAGTTCAGGGAGACCAGACGATAGCGCGAGAATGTTACTACAACTCCGCTGAAGAAAGGGAGGCACACAAGAGGGCTATAACCACTTATAATATTGATACCCTAGACCCCAGGGATGAGACAAAGCTAAAGAAAGGAGAGGTCGCGAAAGAGGTAGAATCCATCATCCTCGATGAGGATGACCTGGAAAAAACCATCCAAGTCGATAAGTCTCTGAAGCCCAATATCAAGGAAGACCTCATTAAACTGTTGAGGAGAAGACGAAGCGTCTTTGCATCGAGTCATGTAGATATGCCGGGGATCTACCCTGCAATCATGTGCCACAAGCTCAATGTGGTAGAGGGAACAAAACCGATAAAGCAGAAGAGGAGAATTTACTCTAGAGAAAAGTATGAGGTCATAAGGGATGAGGTCAAAAAATTAGAAGATGATGAATTTATCAGAGAGGTCATCTACCCTGAATGGCTGTCCAATGCAGTTATTGTCCCAAAGGCCAACGGGAAGTGGAGAATGTGTGTGGACTTCACCGACCTCAACAAGAACTGTCCCAAAGATAGCTTCCCTCTCCCCCGCATTGACCAGATGGTAGATGCTACCGCAGGACATGAGCTCATAAGCTTCATAGATGCCTATTCAGGGTACAACTAGATCTTCATGCACCATGAAGACGCGGAGAAGACAGCCTTCATTACTGATAAGGGGACATACTATTATAGGGTCATGCCCTTTGGCCTAAAAAATGCGAGGGAAACGTACCAGCGCCTCATAAATAAAATGTTCAAAGACCAAATTGGGAAGTCTATGGAGGTCTATGTAGATGACATGTTGACTAAGAGTTTGAAGGGAGAGGATCATGTGGCAAACCTGGAGAGGACCTTTAATACGATAGACAAATACCAGATGAAGCTTAACCCGGCCAAGTGTGTCTTCGGGGTCGGAGCAGGGAAGTTCTTGGGGTTCATTGTCATCCAAAGAGGCATCGAGGACAATCCTGAAAAGATAAAGGCCCTTGTTGAGATAAAGACCCCCAAGTCCATTAAAGACGTTCAGAGACTCACAGGGAAAGTTGCTGCCTTGAATAGGTTCGTGTCTAGGGCCACAGACAGGTGTCTGCCATTCTTTAAAATTCTCAGAAAAGCCTTCGAATGGAGTGAAGAGTGTGATGAGGCCTTCAAGGAGTTAAAATCATACCTGGGGTCTCCCTTGCTGTTGTCACGGCCCGTGCAGGGTGAACGACTGTATGTGTACCTCGTCGTCTCAGAGTCAGCCATCAGTGCAGCCATTGTGAGAGACGAAGATGGAGTACAGAAGCCTGTGTATTTTAACAGCAAGGAACTCCAGGGGGCAGAGCAAAGATATCCAAGGATGGAAAAGTTGGCCTATGCCTTGATCCATGCATCGAGAAAGATGAAGCCATACTTCCAGTCCCATACAATGGTCATCCTCACTGACTCTCCCCTTAGGCAGGTTTTGCACAAGCCTGAAAAATCAGGGAGGTTAATGTCCTGGGCTATAGAGCTGGGGGAGTTTGACATAGTGTATCAGCCTATGACGGCCATTAAGGGGAAAGCATTGGTAGACTTCGTGGCCGAGTTTACTTGGGAAGATGATGAAGCCGAGGGTGAGAGCCTCGGGAAGATAGATACCCGACAAGGTGAGCTCACCGACACACCTGCAGATAAGGCTGAGACAAGAACCTCTAGAAGGAAAGTGGATGAAAACGAAGAGGGAAGTTATCTCTTTAGACAGGGGTAACTCACCGAGGGAAGTTTCTCAGAAGAACACACCGTGTGGAGTCTCTTCATCGATGGGTCCTCTTGCGAAAGCAGGAATGGAGCTGGATTAATAGTATCAGCACCCGACGGCACAGACATTGAGTACGCCCTGAGCTTCAACTTTAAGGCCTCCAATAATGAGGTCGAATATGAGGCCTTGATAGCAGGCCTCTCCTTGGTCAGATCTCTTAGTGTCATCCATATTTTGGTTCATAGTGATTCGAGGCTAGTAGTGAATCAGATACTAGGAGCCTACGAGGTCAAGGCCGAAAGGATGGCTAGGTACTTTAAGAAGGTGAGGTCATTACTGAAGGGCTTCAGAGAAGTGAAATTAAAGAGGATACCTAGGCTCGACAATGTCCATGTTGATGCCCTTGCTAGGTTGGCCTCGACAACTAGGACAGACATCAGGAGGACGGTCCCAATGGAAATTTTGCTTCGGCCAACTATTGAAGACACTGAGGGAACACTTAGCAATTGCCTAAATGTTTCTCAAGAAGCTTCGTGGATGGACCCTCTGATCAGATACATTAAAGAGGGGGAGATGCCAGAGGCAAGGCAAGAAAGGAAGAAGTTGAGATACAGGGCTGCAAAGTTCACTGTCATTGGGGACACCTTGTACAAAAAGGGATTTTTACTCCCCTACTTAGGTGTGTGCACCCATCTGAGGTCCCATCCATTTTGCAAGATGTGCACGAAGGATCATGCTCAAGCCACATTGGGGGTAGATCCTTAGCGAAGAGGGTGATTACCCAAGGGTACTGGTGGCCGACCTTAGGGAAAGACGCCGCGGCATATGTAAAAAAGTGCGATAAATGCCAGAGATTTGCCACCATCCCTCACCAACCCCATCAGCCTCTTACCTCCATTAAATCCCCATGGCCATTTAAAGTGTGGGGGATCAACCTCGTAGGACCCTTACTAAGAGCAGTCAATAACTATCGGTTCCTCATCGTAGCGATTGACTATTTCTTAAAATGGGTAGAGGCCTAGCCGATGGTCATGATTACAGAGAAGAAGACCTTCCAGTTCATTTGGAAAAATGTTATATGCAAATATGGTCTCCCCAACACCCTCATCTCGGATAACGGGACTCAGTTCAAGAATACCTCTCTACAGAAGTACTGTGGAAGGGTGAGTATCAAATAATTTTTTTCTACCCCAGGCCGACCTCAGGCCAACGGGCAAACAGAAGTTACAAACAGGACAATCCTATATGGAATCAAGAAGAGGCTTGAGGAGGCAAAAGGAAGATGGGTCGAGGAGTTATATGCTGTGCTGTGGGCATACAGGACGACAGTGAGGACCTCTACCTGAGAGACCCCATTCATGTTAGCTTATGGCTCAAAAGCCGTCATCCCCACCAAGATTGGGTTTCCTACTCATAGGGTCCAAATGTATGACCCCAGAGAAATACAGAAGAGAGGAGACTCGACCTAGACCTGATTGAGGAAAGGAGGGAAGAGGCCGAGATAAGGCAGGCCGCCTACCAGCAGAGGACCACGAGGTTTTACAATCAGAGGGTGAAATAGAGACCAATTGCAGTAGGGGACTTGGTCCTCAAAAAGACTTCGCAGAAGCCCAACAAGCTCCATCCTAATTGGCATGGCCCATATAGGGTCATCGATGAAGTCGTCCCTGGGACCTACAGACTAGAAAACCTAGAGGGGGAACCCTTTTCCAACCCTTGGAATGCAGATCATTTGAAGAAATACTATCAGTAGTTTTGTAAATTCCTATCGAACAACAGTTGTAAGAGGTGTTGCTCCGATAGAACACTTAAAAAATTAATGAGAAATATTAGTGTTTCTTCTCATCTTGTGTTTATCAGTTCTAGTACGTGTGGAAACATCTTTGGAGAAAAACACTCGGCTATAATGAGGTCGCATGGAGGGGACGACCCCACCATGGTCCTTAAGAAAGACGAGGGAAAACTTTGTTTAAAACCATTAAATTGGTAATTATATCCCTCGGCTATAATGAGGTCGAATGGAGGGGACGACCCCACCATGGTCCTCAAGAAAGACGAGGGAAAACATTGTTTAAAACCATTAATTTGGTGATTATAACCCTCGGCTATAATGAGGTCGCATGGAGGGGACGACCCCACCATGGTCCTCAAGAAAGACGAGGGAAAACTTTGTTTAAAACCATTAATTTGGTGATTATAACCCTTGGCTATAATGAGGTCGCATGGAGGGGACGACCCCACCATGGTCCTCAAGAAAGACGAGGAAAAACTTTGTTTAAAACCATTAAATTGGTAATTATATCCCTCGGCTATAATGAGGTCGCATGAGGGGACGACCCCACCATGGTCCTCAAGAAAGACGAGGGAAAACTTTGTTTAAAACCATTAAATTGGTAATTATATCCCTCGGCTATAATGAGGTCACATGGAGGGGACGACCCCACCATGGTCCTCAAGAAAGACGAGGGAAAACTTTGTTTAAAACCATTAAATTGGTAATTATATCCCTCGGCTATAATGAGGTCGCATGGAGGGGACGACCCCATCATGGTCCTCAAGAAAGAGGAGGGAAAACTTTGTTTAAAACCATTAATTTGGTGATTATAACCCTCGACTATAATGAGATCGCATGGAGGGGACGACCGCACCATTGTCCTCAAGAAAGACGAGGGAAAACTTTGTTTGAAACCATTAATTTGGTGATTATAACCCTCGGCTATAATGAGGTAGCATGGAGGGGATGACTCCACCATGGTCCTCAAGAAAACGAGGGAAAACTTTGTTTAAAACCATTAAATTGGTAATTAAATCGCTCGGCTATAATGAGGTCGCATGGAGGGGACGACCCCAACATGGTCCTCAAGAAAGATGAGGGAAGACTTTGTTTAAAACCATTAAATTGGTAATTATATCCCTCGGCTATAATGAGGTTGCATGGAGGGGACGACCCCACCATGGTCCTCAAGAAAGACGAGGGAAAACTTTGTTTAAAACCATTAATTTGGTGATTATAACCCCCGGCTATAATGAGGTCGCATGGAGAGGACGACCCCACCATGGTCCTCAAGAAAGACGAGGGAAAACTTAGTTTAAAATAATTATATTGGTGATTATAACCCTCGTCTATAATAGGGTCGCATGGAGGGGACGACCCCATTATGGTCCTCAAGAAAGACAAGGGAAAACTTTGTTTAAAACCATCAAATTGGTAATTATATCCCTCGGCTATAATGAGGTCACATGGAGGGGACGACCCCACCATGGTCCTCAAGAAAGACGAGGGAAAACTTTGTTTAAAACCATTAAATTGGTAATTATATCCCTCGGCTATAATGAGGTCGCATGGAGGGGATGATCCCACCATGGTCCTCAAGAAAGACGAGGGAAAACTTTGTTTAAAACCATTAATTTGGTGATTATAACCCTCGGCTATAATAAGGTTGCATGGAGGGGATGACCGCACCATGGTCCTCAAGAAAGACGAGGGAAAACTTTGTTTAAAACCATTAATTTGGTGATTATAACCCTTGGCTATAATGAGGTCGCATGGAGGGGATGACTCCACCATGGTCCTCAAGAAAGACGAGGGAAAACTTTGTTTAAAACCATTAAATTGGTAATTAAATCCCTCGGCTATAATGAGGTCGCATGGAGGGGATGACCCTACCATGGTCCTCAAGAAAGACGAGGGAAGACTTTGTTTAAAACCATTAAATTGGTAATTATATCCCTTGGCTATAATGAGGTCGCATGGAGGGGACGACCCCACCATGGTCCTCAAGAAAGATGAGGGAAAACTTTGTTTAAAACCATTAAATTGGTCATTATGTCCCTCGGCTATAAGTAGGTCGCATGGAGGGGACGACCCCACCATGGCCCTCAAGAAAGATGAGGGAAAACTTTGTTTAAAACCATTAATTTGGTGATTATAACCCTCGGCTATAATGAGGTCGCATGGAGGGGACGACCCCACCATGGTCCTCAAGAAAGACGAGGGAAAACTTAGTTTAAAATAATTATATTGGTGATTATAACCCTCGGCTATAATGAGGTCACATGGAGGGGACGACCCCACCATGGTCCTCAAGAAAGACGAGGGAAAACTTTGTTTAAAACCATTAAATTGATAATTATATCCCTCGGCTATAATGAGGTCGCATGGAGGGGATGACCCCACCATGGTCCTCAAGAAAGACGAGGGAGGGGTTAGCGATAATATAAAAACAAAATCACAATGCAAATCATACAAAAGGTAAATATGGAAGACAAGAAGAGAGATGATGATATAAATGAAATATTACAAAGTGTTCTTCAAAGTAGAGTACAAAAATAATGATTACATCAAGAGCGTATAGGCTACAGACAGCCACCCTATGGAGCAACATCAGAGGGCAGGGCCTCAACATCAATAAAAGAGGTCTCCTCAATGACCACGACTGGCTGGTCTTCAGACGTGCCGACACCATCAACGTGCACCTGAGATTCCACCTGGGATAGAGCTTCGGCAATCAAGGGGTCGTCAAGATGAACTGCCTCCAGAGAGGGACGGACTGAAGAGACGGCATCGCTGAATTTGAGGACGACCCACCGACAGGCCGTCCTGATCCCTCTCTCTAAGTACTCAAGATCGAAGCCTTGGAACTCGTCTGAGAGTTTATAAGCCTCCACAGCATCGGCCCATGCCTTCCTCACTGCCTCAGATAGCTCAGCCTTGAACTGAGTCCCTAGGTTGTTCAAGGCTTCATCCTTCTCCTTAATGAACAAGTCTTTGGCCTTCAGGTCCTCGTCGTGCTGCCTCGTCAGCTCATCCAGAATCCTTGCATGTTCAGTTCTGGCACTCTCTAGCTCAGCCCTTGCAGTCTCTAAGTTAGTCTGAGGATCGGACTCATGTTGGATGGCCCTCTCGGCCTCATGAAATTTCTCCTGATTCTCCGCCATCCATTTGGTGGCCGAGGTAAAAGCGCAAGCAGACTGCATAAGAAAAAGAACTTGTTAAGAGACTGAGGATACAGTTGGTGAAAGAATGCAGTTAAGGGAATGAAGTAAGACAAGTACCTGAGCCAGGGCGTGTAGACCGTAGTCATACACCTTTGCCGGAGGCATCTTAGACAAGAATTCGTAGTCGGCAGCCGAGGGGGAAGAAAACATTAACGCCTTGGCCGCCCTCAAGTTCGCGATAAGTGATGATGGCTCGGCCTTCAGAAGTGCCAAGTTCTGGGACCAAAAGGCCCTCATACTGGAAGAAGAGGCGGCTCCCTCAGATGCCTCAACCCTTTCCCTCGTCCGTGATCCTGGACGAGGGTCTACGAGGACCTCAGGCTCTTTCCTCTTCTGTCTGTCAACGGTCGGCTCAGCAGGTGTCTGCCCTGTGGTTTGCGTCTTCCTCGGAGCTTGCTGAGGCTCCTTGCCTTTCTTCTTGGCCAAGCCTGACAACAAACTGGGAGCAGTCATTTCCCAGAGATAGTCCGATATACGAGTAGGGCGACCTAAAAAGAGGACGACACGTCAGAAAAGTGCAGAGATAAAGAGGAAACACTTTGAAAAAGTAAAATAACAAAAAACAACAATACATATAACTCACATAGTTCTCTCAGGGGGCCGACCCTCAGACCAGCTTCCTTGAGGAACCGAGGGGTCATCAGCTCTTCAAACTTTGCAAGTTCTTCCCCTCTCCCTTGTCCTCTCAGATATTCAACTATGTCTTTCTCTTCCAGACTGAGTCCGGGGTCTGAACTGGACTTTATTGAAGGGTTAGACCATCTTCTGGGGACCCTCGGACCGTCAGCTACAGGTTGTGCCTCGGCAGAGAACTCCCACTCTCCGGAGATAAAGAAGAATCTCTTCTTCCAATCGTGGTTGGAGGTTTGTGCCACATGGAGAAGTTTTTTGTCAGACCTCCTCACCCCCAGGTGATAATACCCAGGCTGTTTGGACGAGGAGGTGATATTGTAACAGGCTAAGAATACGTCGGCCGAGGTCTCATCAGTGAAAGCATTTTTCCATAAGGAGACATAACCAAGGATCATCCTCCAAGAGTTGGGAGGAAGTTGAGAGGGGGAAACGCCGAGGGCTGATAAAATATCTACGACAGCAGGATGTAAAGGGAGTCTGACACCTACCTTGAACATTTGTTCGTACACCGCTATGTCTCCCTCTTCACCCTCAAAGACCCTCTCATCCTCATAGGGAACCCTCATAGATATGGTGGGAGGAACACTATATGCATGCCTCCACAAAATAAGGTCATGATCCCTGGCCGAGGAAATATAAGACGAGGTGTGAGATGTGTCAACTAGGTCATCTGAGTCCTCATCATCCTCAGTCCCCTCACCTTCGGCCTTGGCCCCATCACCTGTCGGACGACCTTGGGGAAAGTCCATCTGGAAGGCATGTGGAGAGAGAGTTGTCACAGGGACAACCTCGGAAGTAACCATACTCTCGGCCTGTCGGCCTGGGCTTAGGTCAGACGCCTCTCCTCTTCCAGAAGGTCCAGCACCAATTGGCGACGATGCTCTCTCATCCATCTCGCTCGAATAACTCTCGGATGGACGACAAGACGACCCGCAAGACTCAGAGGGTCTTATCGTGGCAATCAGAATGGGAAATATGGGTCGTACCCAATTAGGGTCGGCCCCTCGTCTCCTCTCCTCCTCTTCCTCTATTGGCCTAATATCTACGAAGAGCTTCTCTCTCAAGGATGGGAACTCCTCGGCTAAACTGTAAAGCCTCCTAAGCATTAAGAGGGAGACCCTACACTTGGATGAATTTCTAAGCTAACTACAAACAAGTTTGCAATTGACCAAGCTGGACTTTTATATTGAAACAAAAGAAACCAAGTTTTTTTATCAAGAACCAGTCGCCGGAGAAGATGCCAGAAAAGTTATGAAACACCCTAAGGAAAATCCTACCCTAAAAGCCTAAAACAAGCAAGCAAGAAATGAAAGAAAAGAGGACACTAGGTCAGAGGGATTACCTGAGAAGGAAGAACGAGACTGCCAAACTCGAAATGTTAAAATTTGCAGAAATGGTGGTTTGTCTGTTGGAAATATAGAGAGAGAGAGAGCTTGGGCACGAAGAAGAAGGAGAGAAGGAAAGGTTTCAAAAATTACTTATATACCTTAGTGATGAGTGGGCCCATTACCCAAGGCAAAGCACAGCCCACGAGGAGGACATCATTAGGGCACAAAGCCCCAAGCAGCATGCAGCCGCCACACCTTGAAAATTGGAATGACATTGGATAAAAACTTGACAGGGGTCACATCAGCTTGATAGGTGTCACTCATCAAACATACCATACACTTAGTCTCAAAAGCAACATTATCCCTCATCCATCTCAGCATCATCTATGGCTAAGGACTGGGGGGTGATTGATATACCCGTATATACCCTCGGCCATGTTGAAGGTGCCCTGCGCCTCATCAGGATCAGACGACCCCTAGGGGGGCCGACTCTTCATCAGGCTCTGGACGACCCCTCAGGGGGCCGACCCTTCATCAGGCTTCGGACGACCCCTTGAGGGTACGACAGTACGAGGCCTAAATTAGGCCAGACTCATTATCGAAAGGAACTTTTCCCTCGGCCTCATATCAAAGGTCGAGGGTGACATCATCACAGCGCGTGGTTTGGGAGACGTGTGGAACAGTGCGCGTGAGGCTCACCTGGCACATGGGATACCTTTTTAACTAAATCACACCCTCACGTGAGGGAATATTATGTCATCATTTGGCATCTACAGGTGTCAACAGGGGATTTTCTAGATCATCATTAACATGAACCATGTAAACATGGGGGGTACACTACACCCCCCAAGACCTATATATACTTGTCACCTACAACCCTACAGGGTAAATGAATCAATAATTGTAACCCTAGCAAAAACTCTGCTTGTACACACAGTAGAGAGAGAAAGTGAGCTTATGTGCATTGTATCCAAGGCCATTAGTGCCCATACTTAGTGGATCACACACTCACAGTGGATGTAGGCCAAATTGGCTGAACCACTATACATCATTATCTTATTCCTCTTATACTCATCTCCTTCTACACACTTACACACATATACATATACATCTCTATGGCGGCCATGGTTACTACTGTTTGAGCTCATCATCACTTATCTGGTGGTGCTAAATCCAAGCATCATCAATAATTGTCACAATTGTTTATCCTTTATTTATCCATGTATGTTTTATTCCTATGAATATTTAAAGTGTTTTCATATATGCCTTCGTTTAATATTCGTTGTATTTAATTATTATCCATGGTTTCCTTACTTTATAATTTAGGATTTGCATGCTCTCTTAGTTATAACTTTATGATTTCTTGATATCAATTATCTTAAGACTTAAATGGTTATTTTAATGATTGATTAATCTTGTAGGAACATGTTTAGAATTATGTTTTTCATGCAGATCTCTTGATCTTATATCATGCTCTTTTGTGGTAGTTATTTCTTTCATTTAAAAATTCAAAACTATTTTTGGTACAATCATGTTTATGCCTTTTTTGATGATATAACCCATGACATATTTTCTTATATAAAAGAGCTTATTTGATAAAAAAAAATCATTTGTTTGGGAATATGACATGTTTTTCTTGAGATGAATTCCAATCTCTTGACGGTCTTATAAACTTTCAGAAAATTTATGCTTGAGAATACATTATCATGTCTTATTGCACTTTACACTGCACTACACAGTCTTAGTTTCCACTTTTTGAGTAATTCCAAAGATGTATGGTCATCTATAAATCATTCAAAGCTTAGACTTTTGAAAGAATTTCTAACTCCTATATTTGTATGTGATGGTTTTGGGTCATGATTTGGAGAAGTTGACAAAGCTAATGCCATATAAAAAAATCATAAGTGATGATGTGGTTAGGGATACAATTTTCATTGGATGATGCAACCTTTAAAAATTAGAAATATTATTCCATCTTTGTGCTTGAGAAAAATATACCCATGAAAAACAATTTTAACATAACAACGTCTCAAATATACTTATCTATCTAAAATTGGGTAAAACAAAAGATATGATACAAAAGATTTAAACCAATTGATAATTTGAAAGGGGCCCGGGGGGGGGGGGGGGGGGGGAGTTGAAAATGATCATAAAAGAGTGTTGGGTATTTCACTTGAGTCAAAGCTTTGCGTTCTTTGTTTTATGATCCATTATCTTAATTGAACTTGAGCTTGTACCTTTCACTCAATGGTGTTAATTTTTTTGAACAATTGAGATATGGTCTTATGTTATTGGTTAATTCTATACTCATATTATTATCCTTTTATGGAAAATATTTTCTTAATCATTAACATTGGTTATTAAACTCAAATTTGGTAAGTGTGATAATATTGCCTATATATATACTTATCAAAAGTGGGTCTTGGGGTTGTTCTCTTATTTCATAAATATTTATGTTCCATGTAAATCCCTATATTTGACATAGGTTGCTAGAAGATAAATTAACATGATTTGGTTTGCATCTTATTCTCCTTTCCCTTATAGTGTATTTTTCACTTCTCTTAGAAAGATTCAATTTAAATTCATGTTTAGAGATATCATCTTTTGTTAAGTGATAATTTTGATATATAATTTCTCTTGTTTATTCCTAATTGATTTAGACTTGATGTTGATTATTCAAGTTCTTAGAATATGTTATATTTACTGTTGACCTTGATATTGATACAAAATTTCCATATTTGTTGATATCATTATTTTGTATTTGGGATAAATATGATACATCCAAATATTATTTTGATAATTATTTGTTTTGATCATGTTGATAGGATGCTTAAATGTAATGTCATTACATCTTAGTGTATCATATATCCTTGATGGTTGATATTAATGATATTATCCATGTTTCACCTTTGGATGTTTCTTGGACATATTTCATACATATTTGAATTATCATCTATTATCATTTAGTATCTAAAATTGTGTTTGTGTGCTGAGTTTTAGGATTGATCGTATAAATTGGTATTTCCTAGCATATTTTTAGTGGTACACTCCTTTCTCGCTGTGATTAACTTGATGTTTAGTACATTTTGAGTGTTATGACAAAATTTTGATGAGGGTTTCTATATATTTGGCATGTTATATCATTATTGATCATTTAATCCTTTATGTGATTATTAGGTGATTCATATCCCACATTACTATCATCTCCTTATTCTTATTGTATTGCATAACATGTTTTTCACATTCTAAGCTTATTTTCTCTAATTATGTTTTATAGCTACGTTCCTTGTGTCCCTGTTGATTTAATTTCTCAATCTCTTAATCTTTCCTAAAATAAGAAGAAGTTTCATGTGGGGGAGAAGACTAGATTAAGGGGAAGAATACATTTATGATAAAAGAAAGTTAGTTATAAGATAGAAGGAGAGAAAATTTGTGTTCTTAGGTTACACTTTTCACTTGAAAAGAGTTTACGGTATAACATATTAGCGAGATAACAAAAATGGCAGTAGTTTTTTTAGCATTTTGGTGACATATTTTATCGTTACTTATCTCACAGATATTATTGTTGTCTTTTGTATAATTACCTTATGTTCATATATGATTTTAACCATTATGTCAGTTATTTATTATGGTATATTAGTTTCAATCATTTGGATTATTTTTTTAAATCACTTCTTGATACAATTAACGTCTCCTTTGTCAATTCTCTCACAAAATGGGGGAGCCATATTTCTTCATATGGAGGAGATGTTGAGAAGGGGTAGATATATTAGTGAAAGTATAATCTTGTGGAATGAAGTTTATATATCATATCATGTTGATATATTAGATAAACTTTGTATATGTTCTACAGTGATTAAATGAACCATGTCTATATTGTTATATTTGTTTCTTGTCAATTTTTTATGCATTGGTATCTTAATGTGTTTAATGTTTATGCATTGGTATCTTTATGTGTTTGCTAATACTTGATAGGAAACAAGTTTCAAGAGTTTTGAAGTGTTTATGAATCTCTTGTGATCCATTTGAGTTCATCTTTCATCTCTTAATGACTTTATCTAAGCAAGTCATGTTATAGGTGATAGATTTGATTCACCTGTTTGTAATTTTATTCTTTTGTGTTTTGTCATAGAATAAACAAAGTTCGAGATTGTAAAATTATGTTAATACTCAAAATTCCCTGTAGGATTAAATTGTCTTATTCCATTGACCAAAACACACTTTGGGTCTCTAGTCCAAGAGGTCTTTCTAGAAAGATTCAAGTCAAGACTTATTCACTTGATTTCATCAACTTCATCCGGACATCATTCATTTTTACTTTCGTAATAATTATACTTTAGGAAAAGGTAATGTTCTTTATTAACATATTATACCCATGGTTTAACATAACTAAAAGTTAACTTTATTAAATTGAAAATTGTGTTTAACTTGTGCGTGTGGTTTTTTGAAATTTTAGAAATTTTTTCTCTATATATATGCCATAAACTTTTTTTATATGAACATTTTAAAATGGAAACTATGGGTTTTTAAAATACTTAGTTTTACTTACTAATAAAATCCTTTTAAGTTTTTGAACCCTGCAAAATGATAAAATTTTATGTTTGGTTTAGTGAATTTTCTTTGTTGTTGGCTTTGCTATTGGCATTATTGTAACAACTTTCTTAATTCCAGTGAAGATTTTCTTCATTCTAACGAAGGATGTTGTTAAAACACCAAAATTCCATAGAACTTCCTACAACCTAGCTTCTTCGTAGGTTTGCTACAATGACAAATTTTTTCATTGTAGTGAATCTCGAGCTAAGGTACCAGCTCTAGCGCGAAAAAGAGATGTTTTCAAAAGATTGAATTGTAAAATGTATAGATACTTTTTTTCTGCCATATCTTTGGGTGTGCTTAAGAATCAACTTATTTGTGTGGACAATAATAGCTTAAGGTCTCTTAGAACTTGTGGCCATAAGTTTGAAATGGTTATTGACCTCTTCTTTTTCTCACAAACAATTTAAGTTTTTTGAAAGATTATTGCCTCAAGCATTATCATAATATTTTCTATAAAGAAAAATTTTCTTTGTATTTTTTAGATATCCATTGTTAAACAAAATTTTTTAAGTCTTTTTAAGTTTAATTATTTTTTCTCATGAGTTAAGCAAACATTTGTAAACTTTGTTCTTAAGAGACATAGTTTTTAGGGTTCTTTAGTTGTCGGCACTCACCATGGAGGATATGGTAGGAAAGAGTTTCTAGTCGGTCACAACATTATATGATTGTGAGTTTGTGTCTTTTAGGTGTAATACTCTATAATACTATATTTGTCATTCTGTCATCCCAAGATTTTTACCTATTGTGGTTTTTTCCTCGTATGCCTTGGTGTTGTGATATATTGGTTATTTTTTCGAACTTAGATTAAATCACCTAATATTGAAGATACAATTTGGTGTAATCAACTTGATAAGATTTGTCCACCCTCTTTTTAAAAGAACTGCCCTTTAGGGATGTAGATGGATTTCAAAAAAATTATGCTTCTGGTTCCTTTATAAGCCTCTAATCCCTATTTAATTAGAAAAGGTAAATTAAAGCTTTAAAAATTTCTAAAACAAATTCCTCTTATGTGTTTTGGGGTAGAGAGTTTATACCCTTCCTTTCAGTGTATCTTACTCTTATTTTCTAATTCGCCCAAACAAAAGTTGCTTTCTATTAAGTTTATTTTATTGAATAAACAATGAGGCATCAAAATGCAATACATTGCATATCTTAGAATATGACAAATGTAATACCCCGTTATTTATATGATGTGACTGCAGATGTCACTATTTATATCTTTATGTGTTCTCTAAGACACGAGAATTAATTAACTTCATATATTTGGACTCTTACTGAGTAATAATTAAATAAGTGAGTTGTTAGGTATTTATTTTGGGTATAATTGTTAGTTGACTTTTAGGACACATAGAATGCTAATTTTAAGTTCAAAATAAGGACCGAGCAAGATTTAAAGTCATTTGGATTTTTTGGGGCTCTCTTGGTTGAGGCCCATTTGGGGCCCAAACCCAATTTAGGGATTAAAGGGGTTTGTAGGGTTATTAGGGATCTCATTTATCATAAAACACATTTGGAAAGAATCTAAATTCTAGAGAGACGAGGATCATAGAGAGGAGAATTTAGGATATTTATGTGACACCCCGCCTAATTAAATACCGGGTGATCAGACCTTTATTAAATTAAAAATGAAGGTGAACGCTTGGTTCATTCTCAACATCAGTTTCGCAAAATGAATGTTTCCAATTTAAACACCCTAAATAATTAATCTAAGTGTCAAAACAATTTAAAGTCTTATTTTTATTTTATTAATTACCAATACGAAAACCTTTTTAATAACCAACAGTTTAAGAATCACATAAATGTTAAGGATGTCAATTAACGCACAAGAATTAAACCATCTAGATAATCGAAACCAAGTTTAAGAACCATAAATGAGATCATCCTGACAACAGTTAACTCTCAGCGAGTAATGAATACTAGAAACATAAATAAACATAAATCTTTGACAAATCCAAACGGAATAGGAAATCGGGCAACACATGACCTAACTAAGTAGAACTAAAGTAAGAACATAATCAATGACGAGGTCGTCTAAAGCAAAGGCCTGCAACTCCCACATAAGCTGCAGCACGTCAAATTCAAGGAATCTATGCATGACGCCCCTGTGGCTGGGCACCTGTAATACATACATATATACAAGAGAAAGAGAAATAACAAGAAACGGGTCAGAGCTCGAGTGTAAAACAGTTTAAAATAGTTTAAAAAGCATTTAAAATGCTTACCGAATAATGTGACAACCATGTTAGAATGTGACACTCTCTTGAGAATTCTCACCTCTCATCTAGTATGCACGCCTACCCTACTACTGATCTCATAAGTCTATCTAGCTTATTCCCATGAAGTTTTATCTTGAGAAATACTAAGGCCCTGATATTTAGTTTTATAAAATTAATCTCTTCCATTTTCTTACTTAGAACCACTCAGTACCATTACAAAATTCACGAACACTTATTATAAAGCTGAAGCATTTATTCATTACTTAACTACTTATACACATAGTAGAAAGTTTCCATATATATATAAGTATATATATATATATATATTAGTCACTTCAGCACCCCACATAAAGTCTATGGTGCTGGCATATTCTACAAATCAAGTCCTTGTATAACTCGTACTAAGGGAAATACTAGTTCGGAATCACTCTCGAACTGTAATAACACAATACACATACAAATAGAGGCGAAACATAGTTCCAAGTCCTAAGAGGTCAGCACATACCCTCACGTCTCTTAGACCCATCTGACTATCATTTTCAGATAGCCTGTATCGTGGATACTATCTTCTATGGTACGAGTCAATATCCCCCATAAAGGTCTAGACTGTCCCGACGCAAAAACCTCCGTGATAGCAAGTAGCCCGGGTATGATTTTACACAGATACATAATACTTAATATATGTACTATCACACACTCATATATATAGATATTCATATTTTCCAAATTAGGTGCACCCACGACCCATAATTATAATTATCCGTTCTTAGCACAAATTACTCAATTATCTCGCATAACGGATTCGTCTATTTTATTCTCATTTATAATTTATTTCTTACTTACTTATCTTCTCTTCAAGTATTCTCACTCACTAAGTATAATTTCAGTAGGTATACCCTCTCTAACATTCTGGTCTAAATCTGTCATGAGTCTCAATTCTTTATTGAACGTACGCACAAATTCCAATGTACGAATAACTGCCCGTTAAGCCACAATTTCATCCCATATTAAATTTCACTCAACGGAGTATACTTAGACCCTACTGGTCCTCTTCATAACCTATTATACTCTAAAAATAATAATAAAGGGTTCCTACGTAATTTAATCGGATTAAACAAAAAGGGGAAAAATATGTAGTTTTCCAGGGGGGATCGATTGATCGATGCTCTTTGTTGATCGATCGATCAAGTAGTTCTTTCCCAGAGTCTGCAAAATTTAACCTGCGGGTTTCATCCAAAAAATTCCTCCAAAACGCAATTATTGATCCTCAAACTCTCAAACAAGATTACAACTAGTTATATATAGCTATATACATGATTTCCTACGTGAAACATGTCCAAATTCATCAAAGGTATAGAATTAATGGGGTAAATTAACATAATTATCAAGAACCCTAATTTTTCATGAAACTTCCATTCTTCAAATTCTTTTCCAGATTTCTTGCTTCTAAATCCATAAAATTTCATGGGTAATCCTCGACATGTGATTGAGATGTCGAGATTATATCTACTTTCTCTACATTATGTGATTTAAAGTCTCTAAGTTATCAAATTCTTCCATGAAACATGTTATTAACAACCCTAAACTAACACGTGTGAAACATTAACTAAAAACAACGCAAAATAGATACTTGCCTGGAATTCAAGGGTCTCATTTGTTGATGAAAAAGATATGGTTGCGCTCCTCCTCGTGTGATCTCCATTTTGGTGGTGGCGGCGGTGCGAATGAGTGAGTTCTAGGCCTTGGATTGCTTGGAAAACTCTCCACCTTCTTCTCTAATGGTCGTTCTTAGGTTTTGTGTTTGTTAACCCTAAAAGACATGTAACAACCCAGACTTTTGAGCGACTATTTTATATTATTTTGCCTGATGGGCTAATTTTATAAAATAGGGGAAGTTAGAGTAAATATTGTTCCCAGTGATATTAAGGGGTAATATTTACTATGTTTTGTCTATTTACCGTTATGTGGAGGTAAACAACATTGTATTGTGTTTTATTGCGTCGTTATATGTTATGCGACGGTTATGACTCATATTTAAATTGGAGCCTAATTAATGAAATAAAATGAATTTGGAACACAAAAATAGTTCACGTTACTCCAAATGCCAAAATAGGGGGTGCGGTTGTTTTTAGAATAGTCGAGATAGTCAAAATAAGTGTCAAGTTGTATTTTTGAGTTTTGGGCACTTTTGACAGGTTATGACTCAATTATATAGTTATGAGTCATTTTAATGGTGTATTAGTAATTAAAAGAGGGGAATTAATATTTATGACCTGTATAAGTCTCCCAACCCTTTTATTTTCCCATTCTTATGTTAGAAGCCAAGGGAGAGAGAGAGAGAGAGAGAGAGAGAAGAGAGAATTGGGACAAAATGGAGAAAAGAGAGAGAAATGAGGATTTGGAGATGGAATCCATTGCTACCGGAAGAGAATCCGAGACTACAAACTTGAGGCAAGTTTCTTACTTGCTAGATATTGATTTAATGTGATAAATTGCATGTATAGTTAGTTTCTGGGAGATTTAAACCATTTTTGGGTTTTGGGGTTTTTGGTGTTTAACCCCTAAATATTTGTTTTAATTTGATTTGAGCAGAAAATATAAGTTAGTTGTAGTATAGAAATGATGTAGTATAAATAATTGTTGTTGATGTTGGAAGAAATCAAGAATTTGAGGGTTTTGGGATTTTAGGGTTCATCAACCCGTAGCCCAAATTAGGCAAATTCGCAGGGCCAGATTGATTCGGCTCCCAGGCGAATCGATTTGGTTAGGGGGCACGATAGAGGTCTGGGATACCGAATCGATTCGGGCTATGGTCGAATCGATTCGGACTGAGACAGTTTGTTGGTTTTACTCACCGAATCGATTCTCTTTTGGGCGAATCGATTCGCAACCAGGGGTGAATCGATTCAGCCCTAGGGCGAATCGATTCGGATGCCTTATTTTTGTGAGATTTTTTTAGTTTTGTTTCAGTCGTTTTTCTTTTAGGTTCGAGGTTTAGGAACCTTCTTTGGGAAGTAATAAAAGATTCCTAAAGGGTTGTTTTGGGTAGATGAATATCCTAGGTTAGCATGTGGTTATTTGGGTTATTCTAAAGGTTAGATTGGGTAGGTTAATGTCGGAATGATATAGGAAGTTAACCTAAGCATTAATAGGAGATAAAATGTTAATGTTGAGACTTTTGGGAATCTATTATTGAGGGAGACTCACTTTGATGATTCAGGATATTGTGTTGAACTCTTGGAGACTAGTTTGAGGATAATGGAACTTCGGGTCTTAGGTCATTAATAAAATATGACTTTAAGAATAAGAAATGCACATTCTAAGAATTTGGTACTTAATGGCTATGTATAATTAGTTTTTGAGAATGTTGAAGTGAACGATTTCAAAATAGAAAAATTATTTTCATAAATGTTAATTTATGATTACACACATCTCTAAATCGCTATCATAAGGGAAGTTGCGCGCGTTAAGGTGAAGTCCCCTGACTAATGAATGCAGGGTGAATATAGTCCTTTGGCCATATGACCGGTTATTGTATATTTTTTCGGCGCTAGTGAGGTAATTCTGGGTGTGGTTATGACTCACTAGCAGGGGTATGGCCGCTTCCTGACATTTTGGTATGATCCCAGGTTATCTTGTTTGATAGGACCTGGAAGATGATAGTCATTTAGGGGCACATCCAATTGGGAAACCCAGAGGGACGGTCTTAGAATCGTTATATGTATGTGAATATAACTATTCTTAATAATATGGGGCATTATTGATATTAAAGCATTTTATGATAATGAAATGGCTTTAATTACATTTCCCGGATGGAAGAAGGGAAATGGGAAGTTAAATACATTTCCCGGATGGAAGAAAGGAAATGGGATGTTATGAAACGGAAAAGCATTTTTATGATAATAAAACTTGCTTTATATGTATTTTTTCCTGGATGGAAGAAAGGAAATAAAATTGGTAAAGAAAGTTTTGAAAAGATATGGAATTGGTACACATTTGATAAAATGAATTGCCATATATGTATTTCCTAAAGAAAATAGGAACTGTGCCTTTAGATGGTGAATGGTTTTAATTGTCTCCTTGAGTAATTGTATATGAGTTCTCCCATGCTTATATGAATGTTGAGAATCTTCATTGATGTTGCTCTAGGTTGTGCTTTTAGAAAGAGAGGTGAGAACCTTTATGTTAATTGCGAGAGAATTAAGCTCTTAACTGTCATGCATTTTAGTCACATGGTAATCATATCAAATTGGGCCCTGGCCCGTCTATATTTCTTTGTTTTGCATGCAACTCTTTGTCCATTCAGGTTCTCTACCGTAAGGACACCAGTATTGACTTTCCATTCTGGTTGTCTTGGAGCTATAGCATTTTGCGAATGTTGTGGGATATTTATTATAGACGCTTCTTTCCATTGTACTCTTGTTATGTCCAGTTTATTTATCCGGGCGTGTTGCCCAAGCATTGCACTCATTTATTATAATGTAATATTTAATGTGTAATACTCGGTGTAACTATTTGTACTAGTCTGTGAACTGATATCTTATTCGGATATTATTTATTATATTGTCGTACTTTATCCATTGATTTTTGGTATCAACCTTTTTTAAAAATTGGATTGTCTAAGTGTTTTTCTTTTACTTACACAATTTTAAATTTGACAGTCCATTTTCTAAAATGATTGGTGGTTTTCTCATACTATTATTTTAATCGACAGTGATACTGAGGATGGACCATCTATGATTCCTGTGATTATTAGAGTATTGGGTTGGCCACCTATTATTTTAGTAGGCGAGTTGTCACAAATGGTATAAGAGAATCAGGTTCTAGAGTCCTTAGGAATCTGTGCGGAAGTATTTCGCTTTCAGCGTTACTTTTGATTTTATATAGAGTCTGAAGATTAAGATCGTTGATTTCTCTTGTGAGATTTCGTTCTCCTGCCATGATATAAGAACCCCAAAAATATTTTGCGCTTTTGTATGAGATTCGCAAGTCGTATGAGGAAGGGCATCAGAGGAGGCAGTTGTGAAGGTGTCAGGAGACGAATTACTAAGAACTGTAAGCTGTAGTCGGGGATGAGGGCCGCTGTAGAGGTCTCTCCCTTTGTAGCATTATCTCATATTGCTACCGCGACTACTAAGTATAGTAGATATTAGTTTTCCAAGTACCACTAGAAGTAAAGAGTGGTACTAAGATTGGGATTCCAAGCGACGCTACGATTGAGGTTGAAAAGTCCTTGATAAGGTCTACATATTGAAGTTAAGTCAGATGGAGGAAGTGTAACCTCATTAGGTAGAAGTATAAGGCCCAAGAGTTTTGTCCTAGCGAGGGGTATAGAAATGCCCAGATGAGAAAAGTTGAGGAAGGTTTTTCACCCTTGGAGTGAGGTTGAAATGGTAGTCGCCATATTGTGGTGGAGCAGGAATTTTTTCCCATAGAGAAACCTATTAGATATTTTCAACATCGAGTTTCTCTGGGATGCCAGGAATGATGAGAAATTAGATTCTCAAATATTCACTTGACGTTTGGTCAGAGGCCGACCATGAATAAAGAGTTACAGGGTTAAGGAAACCTTGAATCGAAGTGGGTTGATACAAGGGAGAGAGAGATTCCTTCAGTGGAAATGATAGGCTCACAAGTAAGTGTTGTTAACACTTCTAGAGAAGTAGTGTTCATGAGGCCTCATTGGTGGACATCCATTCGGGGAAAACTCATTGAATTAAGGCAGGGGAGGCCGGTAGTATGTTCTCTTTTATTGAAAAAGTTAAGGGAACTATGCGGGTAATCGCTAGGGTAGCTAGAGATGGAGAAATGGTTCTGACGTGGAATGTAGAACCACGCATTTGGCCCTTATTGATGGGAAAACAAGGTCAATCATGGGTTGCCTGGTTGGGGAATGAATGGAAGTAATTTGGTTTGGATAAGACTCGGGTACGGTGTCTGAGAACCATTAGTATTGGCCCAGGGTGATTGGCAAGAATGTTGGCGGGAATTCCACCTTAGTAGTGGGTGATGCATTCTTTATGATAAGATGGAGTAATATTTTATTACCCCTAGATTCGGGTGTGTAAATCGAGCTTATGGTATTATCGATGATATTATAATGAGTATATCTTTATGGCTTCCATAGTAGGGAGGTCTATATTTTTCCTTCACTCGTTATAAGGCGAGTGATGATATTTTAAAATTATGTGTGGTATGTGTTACTTGTGTTATATGTATTATACGAGTAGGAATATTCTTGGTTTGGTTGGGTTATAACAAGCGAATAAATTGCGAGGCTATCCTACTTCTAGTTTCAGAGCGGGACTAGTTGTTCTATGATATCTCACCTGGATACAGGATTGAGACTTTATAGAGATAGTTTTAAGTATGCGAGAAATTTCCATTATTTTTCTTTATTTTTTTTGTTGTTTTCTTGCCTTGCATGTATGATGTTGCCTTATCTCCACAACCAACAAAGTTAAGTAGTAATGCATAGGAGGGGTTTCTTGTTTGGATTTCTCTTATGCTAGACGCTCCACGCGTGAACCTTAACGAAGTTAGAAGTGGAGAGATGTTATTCTTTCTTCTTTTATTTTATTTTATTTGGTTGTTAAGATCATGGGTTGGAAGGATTAGGTGAGAATCACGTGATTGAGTGATTAAAGGGCTAAGTTGATGTGCGATATAGGAGAACTATAATAGTCCTTCCCTCTGATCAGTGTGGGGGAGACTTGGATAAGAAATTCAGATTGAGACTTATGGTTATGCCTTAATGAGAAGTCCATATAATTAATGTATGTATATTAGGATAAAGTATTTGTAGCTCCTTATAGAGAGCAAGCGATCGATCAGTTAAATTTTCATTTTTTACTGTAATGGTAAGACTTAGGATTAGAAGGGAATTAGTAGAGTTACGAGTTATAATTTTAGTGGTCCCGATCATGTGTCTTAGGCCGTTATATCGTGATGATCGACGATGCGAGGTAACAGTGTAACGGGAGGGTTCCTTGTTTGGATTTCGCTTTAGTGAGACGTCCCACACATGAAACCGAGTGAATGTCGGAAGTTGGGAAAGGTCTTGGACACTAGAGATATAATTAGTATAATACTTATTACGACTCGAGTAGGATATATATCAACCTTAGGATTATTAGGACATAGGGCCCTTATAACATGTGATGTTGTTTTAGGAAAGCGGTAGGGAGTTGGCTCCGAGTAAGTTGTGGGTTAACTTTAAGCGGGATTAGGTCCCTAGAAAGAAGAAGTGCAGGATCTTGAGTGATTAGGAATGTTAGGCCAAAGGAGATGAGACCTCTCTTAGTTAGAATGTTACGTCTTTAACTTAGTTTTTGAGGAGTTGAAGTATGAGCTGACTTTTACTCCTGCACTCGTGTTGTTGAGATCGAGAGTGGAATTAACGAACGAGTCTCTGCCAGGAATGGGAAGTATTAATACGGGAGCATGGACCCATTTCTTAGGCGTCTCATAAACTTAAATTTCATGAGAAGTGTTATCCCACGCTTTATGTAGAGTTCATAGCGGTAGTAATCGCCTTAAAGGAATAAAGGCACACTACTTCCTGGGCAGGAAATTGGTCTTTTCACGAGCAACAAGTTGAAGTTCGTAAAGGACTATCAATTGGATATTCCCTTTCGCTAAGGAAATGCGAATGGGGTAGTGGTAGCGCCGAGTAGGATACCCGTGGGGGAGATTAGTAGAGGCATGGAAATCCAAGTGGAGCGAGCTGAACCATGAGGATGCTATATCAAGAGCATTTATGTTCGTGGACATTCTTATCGAATTATCGATATTGCAACGGTTATGATCCTAGTTGAGAAAACTATTGATCATTGGACCTATCATTGTTTATCCAATTTATATGGGTAGACTATTTGCAGAGAAGTACGCCCAGCTCTTTATGGTGGAAGTATTGGATGGTATAAGGTGCCTATCAAATAGTGATGGTCCAAGACTAGATTTATGTGTCGAAGTTTTGGTAAAGTTTCCCAAAATAAATGGGAACCGTATGGAAATGGAGTATATCCTATCACCCTAAAGTGGATAAGGTAATGGAGAAAGTTAACCAAATGTCAGAAGGCGTACCTTGAATGGGTATGTTCGATTTAAACGAAGTGTTTAGGCTCATTGGGCCACATGATTTCAAGGGCTACGCCAATGCGAATAGGAGTAAGTAGTGTTGGGGTTAAGCGATGATATGTTAGTGTAGTTATTCCCTGGGGAGGGTATAACATGATTTGGGAAGAAAGGCAATTGTGCTGAGATACGTAGGTATCATCTTCCGTCGTAGAAAGGTGAGATCGATAGTTCGCAAGGAACGATTTGGTGCCATGTTAGAGCACGCAAAATGTGCATTAAGATTGAAAGTGATGACCTTAGTCCAAGTCCAATGGGGACATCATAATGATGAGGAGTTCGCTAAGAATGATAGAACGATGGTTTAGAATAGTATACCCTTTTTATGTTTATAGGGTACGCCTGAATTTTGAGGGTGAAATTCCCTTCTTGGGGGGGGGGGGGGGGGAGTATGTAACAACCCAGACTTTTGAGCGACTATTTTATATTATTTTGTCTGATGGGCTAATTTTATAAAATAGGGGAAATTGGAGTAAATATTGTTTCTAGTGATATTAAGGGGTAATATTTACTATGTTTTGTCTATTTACCGTTATGAGGAGGTAAACAACATTGTATTGTGTTTTATTGCGTCGTTATATGTTATGCGACGGTTATGACTCATATTTAAATTGGAGCCTAATTAATGAAATAAAATGAATTTGGAACACAAAAATAGTTCACGTTACTCTGAATGCCAAAATAGGGGGTGCGGTTGTTTTTAGAATAGTCGAGATAGTCAAAATAAGTGCCAAGTTGTATTTTTGAGTTTTGGGCACTTTTGACAGGTTATGACTCAATTATATAGTTACGAATCATTTTAATGGTGTATTAGCAATTAAAAGAGGGGAATTAATGTTTAAGGCCTGTATAAGTCTCCCAACCCTTTTATTTTCCCATTCTTATGTTAGAAGCCAAGGGAGAGAGAGAGAGAGAAGAGAGAATTGGGAGAAAATGGAGAAAAGAGAGAGAAATGAGGATTTGGAGCTGGAATCCGTTGCTACCGTAAGAGAATTCGAGACTAAAAACTTGAGGCAAGTTTCTTACTTGCTATATATAGATTTAATGTGATAAATTGCATGTATAGTTAGTTTCTGGGAGATTTAAACCATTTTTGGGTTTTGGGGGGGTTTTGGTGTTTAACCCCTAAATCCTTGTTTTAATTTGATTTGAGGAGAAAATATAAGTTAGTTGTAGTATAGAAATGATGTAGTATAAATAATTTTTATTGATGTTGGAATAAATCAAGAATTTGAGGGTTTTGGGATTTTAGGGTTCTTCGTCCCGTAGCCCAAATTGGGCAAATTCGTAGGGCCGAATCGATTCGCCTCCCAGGCGAATCGATCCGGTTAGGGGGTAGGATACAGGTCTGGGATACCGAATCAATTTGGACTATAGCCAAATCGATTCGGACAGAGATAGTTTGTTGGTTTTACTCACCGAATTGATTCGCTTTTGGGCGAATCGATTCGGCCCTAGGGCAAATCGATTCGGATGCCCTGTTTTTGTGAGATTTTTCTAGTTTTGTTTTATCCCTTTTTCTTTTAGGTTCGAGGTTTAGGAACCTTCCTTGGAAAGTAATAAAAGAGTCCTAGAGGGTTGTTTTGGGTAGATGAATATCCTAGGTTAGCATGTGGTTATTTAGGCTTATGCTAAAGGTTAGATTGGGTAGGTTAATGTCCGAATGATATAGGAAGTTAACCTAAGCATTAATAGGAGATAAAATGTTAATGTTGAGACTTTTGGGAGTCTATTATAGAGGGAGACTCACTTTGATGATTTAGGATATTGTGTTGAACTCTTGGAGACTAGTTTGAGGATAATGGCACTTCGGGTCTTAGGTCATTAATAAAATATGACTTTAAGAATAAGAAATGCACATTCTAAGAATTTGGTACCTAATGGCTAAGTATAATTATTTTTTGATAATGTAAAAGTGAATGATTTCAAAATAGAAAAATGATTTTCATAAATGTTAATTTATGATTACACACCTCTCTAAATCGCTATCATAAGGAAAGTTGCGAGCGTTAAGGTGAAGTCCCCTGACTAATGAATGCATGGTGAATATAGTCCTATGGCAATATGACCGATTATTGTATATATGTTCTGCGCGAGTGAGGTAATTCTAGGTGTGGTTATGACTCACTCACAGGGGTAAGGCCGCTTCCTGACTTTTCGGTATGATCCGAAGTTGTCTTGTTTGATAGGCCCTGGAAGATGATAGCCATTTAGGGGCATGACGCGACTAAGAATGTGTCTCAGAAATGCGTACTCTCTAGGCTCAAGTGCAAGCCTATCGCTCAAGTAATAATTCGATAAGTCGGGTATCGATCCTCAGGGAACGAAGACAACGAAGTTGTAACGGCGGGAAAAGACGAAGGAATTTTAACTTTGACTCTAAAAAGAAAGGAAAAAATAATTTGGTTTTGGGAATGATTAAACTAAATGCAATTGTGAAATTATGAAAAGATGAAATTATACCAAATTACCTAAACTGCTAATGAAAATTGATTTAAAACTTTAAACTATGTATGATAAAAATAGGACGGGAATACAATCCCCCAACCCTAGTGTATTTCAGTTATAATACTAATCATAAATTTAACTAATTAATTTGACCTAAAATTTAGTACTCCCAAGCATTACGTATACAAGGTTCAAGCCCACGTTATACTTAATCTGAGGATGAGTAAATCGGTATCGTGATAGTGACACTCGAATTGCATTCTAAATCATCCCGATTACCCAGAGGCACATGAGATATAAAGATCTACAATTGTTATGTTCCTCCGCAATACGGTCGTAATCAATCACTAAATTCAGAGGTTAATTTTATACACATGCAACTAACACATCAGGCTGGGTTCATGTATCCCGGCCTTAGAAAATCTAGCCTAGCATGCTGAAAGTAATGAAAATAGTGTTTGATGTGCAGAAAACCATGATTAATCTAAGGAAAACTTGTGAATTGATGTAGAACAGAATTGAAAAGAAGAAATAACTCACTAATCTCACCAAAGCAATAACAGTAACAATTATGAAAACTGGTAATCAAAGAACTTCTGAATAATCTTCATTATTGGAATTAAAACTGTAAATTGTATCTAAACTAGGGTTTCTGGAAAAGAATGGAAAATTAAATAAAATTTTCCGTCCATATAACGATAATAAAACGGGTTTTTATACCCTACAAAAATTCAGGAGTTTCAGCTGCACTAGGACTCTTTTTAGGAGAAGATAAGATTTCAGCCGGGCCTTAAGCGGACCGATTTGCCTCACATGCGGATCGATTCTTTTTATTTTCTGGCGGACCGGTACTTTTATTTTTCACCCTTCTTCGGTTTGCTTTAGATCCAGGGTCTTATGGATTTTTGCACAGCGGACCGGTCCGGGGTAGGGGCGGACCGGTCTGCCTGTTTGAATTTCTTTCTCAACTTTGACTGCTCATATCTTTTGTTTCGGGACTCCGATGAGGTGCCCTTTCTTCTTATGTTCTCATGAGTGTGATATCTTCAACTTCTCTTTAGATACGTCATCCGAATTCCGGATAGAATTTATGCTTTTGCCCTTTTTACTTTCCTTATTTTCTTCCTTTATTCTTCTGGTTTCTTTCTTTCATTTCTTGACATCAAATACCTGTAAAAGCAATACAAAATACCAGAAACTCGGTGTACTCGTTAGGATAAGTCAGTAGCAAGATTATGAGATAAATTCAACTTGATTACATTGTTCGAGGTGCTAAAAGTAACTAAATTAAGGGATAAATTGGAAAGAATTTATGCCTAATGAAACCCTCCGAACTTAGAACTTTCCGTGTCCCGAGCAATGTAAAAGAATCCTAGCAAGGCTCAACTCTTGAAAAAGATTTTATTAAGATAGAATACCTTTTTCGCGGGCAAGCGATTGCATTTAGCGTATGCAACAAGCCTTTAAACCCCCAAGGTTACCCTAGTAGGACGAGTTGTGTCTCGTGAGGGTTTGCAGTGAATATACCCACAAAATTTGACTCAAATAAAAATTCAAAATACCTAAAAATTGTATAATTCAAACTTTCCTAGAAAATAGTCATCATCAAGTCATATTTACAAGTCTCAAACCGTAGTGTGTGTGTGCGAAGCCGGAAATATAACCGCAGATTTACACCGATTGACCATTACATTACTTATCCGAAAATTCATTTTGATTTCAAAATCTCACGGAATGCTCTCTCAAACGAATCACTCGGAATGTGGCTATTCTCTCAGTATGCGTGATAAAAGAGTAAGTGTAATGGATGCAAAGTCACACATATAATAAGAAAGACGAAAATTTTATAGTAAAAGGATCTCATCAATGGATTACGATTTTAAAACGGGAACATTGCCTCTTTTTCACACATTTAATCTCTAATATTATCTTTTGGTGTATTAGCTCTCCACGCGGTAACCAATATCGCAATTTAGACTGGGTTAGGACTTTTTCGGGTTCTAAGTTATATGGGGTAAAATGAAAATGGTAGGAAAGATTGGAATTGGAAAGGTCGTTTGTGATGTCCATTTGTACTTTTTTCGGGCTATTCCTCATTTTTTTTCTTTTCTTTTTCTCTATTTTTTTCTATTTTCACTTCTTTTCTTTTCTTCATATCTATTTTTCTCTTGCCCCCCTTTTTATGCACTTTTTGGACTAAATTCTAAATTTTTCCATTTTTCGCAATTCCGGGCTTTGGGTTTTTCGGGTTGTCAAACGAACGGAAAAATTTATTCGACTCAATTTGGGTTGCAAAAAGGGTGATTTTTCACATCTTTTTCTGGCCAATATTTTTGGGTGACAAATGAGGGCCTACTTCATTGTCCAAAATACCAATTGCGTTACCATATGCGTTTCGAGATGAATTAAGTTTAGAGATTAATTTTGGCATGTTTTTTAAAGCAATATCACACACGTTTTTCATAACCGATCAAAATAAAAGGGTTGAGATCCTCGATGACTTTTTAGGTGCTGAAAAGAACTTTGAGTTAACAATTAACTCGGATTGATTTAAAAACTCGCAAAAAGTGATAGGCTCGAATCTCACCGGGTTTGTTAATCTCCACACTTATGCGCTAAGTCGTCAATTTTCACTCAATTTCCATCTTTAGTCAATTTCGGCTTTATGTATGTTGAATTTTAAAACTTGAGACTTTAAAGTGAATTTTAATGATATTTTTGAAAATTTTGAATTCCAATTTTTATTTATTTTGAACAAAAATATTTTTGGATTTTTCAAAATTTTATGATTTTTTTGGAAATTTCTGGGCATTTTTGAAAATTTGTGAAGTTTTAGAAATACGCACTTGTGACCCCCCAACTTAGACTTTTGCATTGTCCTCAAGCAAAAAGGACTAAAATCTAAACAAGGAAAAATAATAAGTGCGATAAATAAAACAAACAAATGGAGAAAAATGCAGAATTTATAGCAAACAAGATTGTGGTACAATTACAGGAGAAACAGACAACAATGTGAATAGGGAAAAGTACATGAAAACTACCATAAACACATCAAGCTTCACTGGGGCGGGGGATGGGAAGAACCGGGCGCATCGGGGCCATAGGGGTCATAGAAATAAGGTGGAAGTGTCTCATTAGGATCCCCTTGGCATCGATATATGTCTGCTTGGAAATGGAGTATCAAGCTCGTGTTGCGATGGTAATCGATCAAAAAGTTATCGAAGTTCGTCTCGAGTGCCACCATTCGGTTGGTGAGGTCGTTACCCGCCCACTCAAAATCCGGGTAGTCCTCTTCGTCTGTCGACTCTTCATCCGGACCAATATCCCCCATTTCGACATCGATACCGGCTTCCTCTTCTTCCTCGTCGCTCTCGCTCAAGGCAACCTCTTCTTCACTATCACCTCCTCTTCGTGCCCATAAGACAGCTAACTGTTTGGGGCTCTTAATACGGGTCCCTTGTCTAAAAGGATCGAGAATACGAGTATGATTGAGCAGTGCTGCTATGACAGCATCCTTGAGGATGGAGGTAATCAATCTTGCATAGGGAAGTGGGGCAGTACCCTTATCATCCAAGGACGCGTTGATGATATCGGCGTATAAGGTGCGGGCCAAGTGGATGGAAGTATGGGGGTCAAAGAGGTGATTGGTTAAAGTGGCTTGCCGGGGCTGCATGGTGAAATCGTTGGAGTTTGCAATATGTTGGCGCACACAATCTGAAAAGTGAGGCGCGCCTTCTCGTTAAGGCGTCCAACGGCGACGGCTTGCCCCGTCCAAGACACATCCGGTGAAATGCGTTCCATGATCACTTCTTTGGCGACCGGGGAGATGTTTCATGGATAGGTTAATTCTTGAATGTCCGGAACATCGTACTCGAAAAACTTGGCCGTGAGAAGATCCAATGAAAATGGGATGACATTCCCATCCATGTAAGCTTGGGCCTCGAATTGGCCCGTCCGAACAAGGGTGACATAAAAGGATCCGACTTCGGTCGCCCAAACCGCTTCATAGGATTCATTGAGGAATCGACATGAACCCCTAGCCATGAATAGGGCGATGACGGATTTGGGCATCCCGGTCCATTGGATAGTGCCCTCCATATGGAGTTTCGATCTATACTGAAGAACCGATGGCACCATCGCTCCTCTTGTCGGGAGCGGAATTCTCCATGATCGGAGGGGAGGATGTCGGTGGAGTCGTACTTGGTGGGGGAAGCTCTTTGGGCCATGATGACAAGAGAGATTTTTTCTTGGGAAAACTAGGGAGGGAGAAGAGAGGAGTTTGGTTGAAGGTGTGGAGGGAAAGGGAGGGTATGGGTGTGTATTTATAGGTGAAAGGGTGGGTGTAGGAGTTGGATTTGGAGGGAAAAGGGTTGGAGGGAAAAGGGGGTGAATTTGGGAGGGAAAGGGTAGGGTTGGGAGTTTGGGAGACGAATTGTAGGGAATGAAGAGGATTGGGGAGAAGGGGGTGAACCTTGGGAAGGGTTAAAAACAGATCTGCAGAAGGCGGACCGGTCCGAGGTAGGGGCGGACCGATCCAATCCTTTAAAATTCAGGCAAATGCGACTAGCGGACCGATCCACTTAATAATTAAAGGAACCGATTCAGGATGAACCGGTCCGGCCCTAAAATAAAGGAACCGGCCCGGTCCAGGGTTTTTGGGCTGGATTTTCCCCCTAACTTGGTTTCAAACACTCTTCTCCAAAAAATTTCACTTTCACAACATACTCCCGATCAATTTTGGTCCAAAACCTCTCGATACTAATGGTCAATGTGATTTGACTCAGTTATCCAAAAATGTGAATGCTCTTTCCCGAATGTAACTCAATCCTATCGACACTCACTACACACACGACTCGCTCTACACACACCACTCTCACCCCATACGCATCGGGGGTGCGACGACCTCGCTGTAGCAGCTCACTCTACCCCATAAACGAGGTCTGACAACTAGATAGTGTCGACTTCTTCCACACACGCCTATAGATATGGATTTAGGCGTTGCCCATTCACTTTGAATGTATTTCCCACTTTTAAATTGTCTAATTCAACGGCCCCATGGGGGAAACATTCTTCACAACAAATGGGCTAGACCATAGTGATCGCAACTTGCCCGAAAAGAGATGAAGCCGAGAGTTATAGAGAAGAAATTTTTTCCTGGGAAGAAACTCTTTGCGTCGAATGATGTTATCATGTGTGAGTTTCATCCTTTCTTTGGAAATTTTAGCATTCTCTTGCGCATCATTGCGTAGTTCTTCTAACTCATTCAATTGAAGCTTGTGGGATTCACCGGCCTTATCCATTGCATAATTCAATTGCTTAATCGCCCAATATACCTTGTGCTCTAATTCAACGGGAAGATGGAAATGTTTGCCATACACAAAGCGGAAAGGGGACATGCCGAGTTGATTTTTATATGCGGTGCGATAGGGCCATAGCGAATCGTTCAATCTAAGTGACCAATCTTTCTGGGTAAGATTAATGGTCTTTTCAAGAATGTTATTGATCTCATGATTTGCTAGTTCGGCCTGACCAATCGTTTGTGGGCGATAAGTCGTTCCAACCTTGTGAACGACACCATACTTTCTCATGAGCTTCGTGAATGGCCTATTGTAAAAGTGCTTACCATTATCATTGATTATCGCTTTCGGAGCACCGAAACGGGAAAGTATGTGTTCCTGCAGGAACTTTATCACCACTTTGTTGTCATTCGTCTTGGTAGCTATAGCTTCCACCTATTTAGAAACATAATCTACCGCGACAAGGATGTATAGGAAACCAAAGGATGGGGGGAAGGGATCCAAGAAGTCAATACCCCAAGAGCCGAAGATCTTAATGATGAGTATGGGGGTAAGAGGCATCATGTCTCGTCGAGTAATGGCTCCCATCCGTTGGCACCTATTACAAGATTTGCAAGCATCGTTTACATCTCGGAATATTGTGGGCCAATAGAGGCCGCATTGCAGAATTTTAGAGGCCATCTTTTTCGTCGAAAAGTGGCCTCCACAAGCTTTTGAATGGCAAAACTGGATGACTTTTGGGATCTCGTCATCCGGTACACATCGTCGGATGATTTGGTCAGCATAATATTTAAAAAGGAATGGATCCTTATAGAAAAACATGCGTGACCAAGTAATAAAAATCTTCTTATCTTGTGGTGTCCAGGCGGGTGGGACGACTCCCGTGACAAGGTAGCTCACTATATCTGCAAACCAGAGCAAAGGAGAGGTGGCAAAGAGTTGCTCATCCGAAAAGTATTCATCTATGGGTATGGGATCACTAGGTACGTCGGACTAAAGCCGTGATAAGTGGTCGGCAATGACGTTTTCTACTCATTTCTTATCTTTAATGGAGAGATTGAACTCTTGTAGGAGTAGGATCCACCTTATAAGGCGCGTCTTGGCATATTTCTTTACAAGTAAGTATTTCAATGCCGCGTGGTCGGTGAAGCAAGTAATGGGATAACCGATAAGATATGACCGAAATTTATCAAGGGAAAAGACTACCGCTAACAACTCTTTCTCCGTGGTAGAGTAATTGAGTTGTGGTCCGATAAGAGTTCGGCTAGCATAGTAGATGACATGAGCTTGCTTATCTTTTCTTTGGCCCAAAACAACCCCTATCGCATAATCGCTAGCATCACACATAAGTTCGAATGGCAACGACCAATCCGAAACTTGCATGATGGGACACAAGCATGGTTTTCAATTTTTCAAAAGAGCTTTGGCACGCTTCTGTCGACTCGAATGGGGTTTCCTTCATGAGTAGGTTTCTTAAGGGTCTAGCGATGGGTCTGAATTCCTTAATGAACCTTCGATAAAACCCCGCGTGGCCCAAGAAAGAACGCACGTCCTTAAGCGATTTTGGTGGGGGAAGATCAGCTATGACATCTATTTTCTCCCTATTAACTTCTATTCACTTGGATGATACTATGTGGTCAAGAACTATTCCCTCGGTGACCATGAAATGTTATTTCTCCCAATTCAGCACTAAGTTCTTTTCCACACACCGGGAAAGTACTTGTTTCAGTTTCTCTAGACAATGATCGAAAGAGGTGCCAAAAGCGCTGAAATCGTCCATGAACACTTCGAGTCCTCTCTCGACCATGTCGCTAAATAGGCTCAACATACACCTTTGAAAGGTTGTGGGTGCATTACACAAGCCGAATGGCATACGTTTGTAGGCAAACGTACCAAAAGGGCAAGTGAAAGTCGTTTTCTCCTGGTCAAGTACATCTACCTCAATCTGCTTATATCCGAAATAACCATCAAGGAAGCAATAATAAGGATGGCCCGCTACTCTCTCAAGCATTTGATCAATAAATGGTAAGGGGAAATGGCCTTTCCTAGTTCCCGCATTGAGTTTCCGGTAATCAATGCAAACGCGCCACCCAGTGGTGGTACATTGGGGAGCTAGCTCTCCCTTAGCATTCTCAATCACTGTCATGCCTGAATTCTTCGGGACAACTTGAATGGGGCTCACCCACTTGCTATTCGAGATTGGGTAGGTAATCCCGACATTTAATAACTTGATAATATCGGTTCTCATAACTTCTTTCATGTTGGGATTTAGCCTTCTTTGCATTTCTCTTGAGGGTTTAACATCCTCTTCGAGATGGATCTTGTGAGTGGAAATCAAAGGACTTATCCCTTTCAAATCAGCAATGCACCAACCTAAAGCACTTTGTGCTTCCTCAGAATTTTTAACAGTTTACCCTCCTGTTCGTCGTCTAGGCTAGAGGAGACAATAATAGGAAATGTCTCATCCTCTCCTAGGTATGCATATTTAATATGGGGGGGGGGGGGGGGGGGAGTTTCTTTAATTCGAGGGTTGGAAATTTTTCGCTGGAGGGAACCATGCGTGTATCCCTCGGTGGTAACTCCTCGAATCTCAAAACCCAACTAACATCTCTCGCGTCCTCATCCGACGCACTGTCATCGAGTAATTCTCTCAACTCCCTAACCTCCCTCTCGAAGTCGGTGTACGTCCCCTCACTCTCGTGGCTCATCACTAGACAGGACCCTAAGGCATCGCCGCAATAATTCTCCTCAAAGTACTCCTCTACTATCTCATCTATGAAGCTCACCGTGTGAAGATCATCTTCCTCCCCCGTATGTTGGGCTATGTGGAAGATGTTGGTTTCCAAGGTCATGTTCCCAAAGGTGAGTTTCATTCTCCCATTCCGAGTATTGATGATTGCGTTAGCCGTAGCAAAGAAAGGGCTCCCAAAGATGATGGGAACATGGTTGCTAGAGTTGAAGGAGGGCTCCGTGTCCCAAATGACAAAATCTACCGGGAAGTAGAAAGTGTCAACTTGGACGATCACGTGCTCGACTATGCCTCTTGGGATCTTCACTATTCAATCCGCCAATTAGAGAGTGACCTTTGTGGGCTTGAGGTCGCCCAAATTAAGTTGCCTATAGATGGAGTAAGGGAGGATATTTACGCTTGCTCCTAAATCAAGTACGGCCTTTTCGATTTTATTTTCTCTAATGATGCGGGAAATGGTGGGTGCACCGGGATCTTTGAATTTAGGTAGGAGATCATTTAGTAGAATGGAGATCACATTCTGGGCTAGAAAGATATTCTTCTTTACCTTCATCTTTATCTTTACCGTCAACAAGTCTTTGATGACTTTAGCATAAGCTGGAATTTGCTTAATGGCATCAAGGAAAGGTAAATTCAGCTTTACTTGTTTTAGCACTTCTAGCACGTCTTCACGTGGGTTTATTTTATGGGAAGGAATCAACCTTTGAGGAAACGGTGCCGCGGAGGGTGATTTCACTACTACCTCGGGCTCACTAGAATCTTCTTTGTCACTCTCATTTAAGGGGACATCTTCGGCCTCTTTCGTGCCGGGCGAAATCTCCTTATCTTTCATTGTGTCGTGTGGGGGAGGTGATAAATCAATGACTCTCCCACTACGAAGAGTGGTCACATCTTGACATTGCTCCTGATATTCAGTAGAAGTGGAGCTAACACTAGTTTGACCTTGGGAGGTCTTTGGCCTTGGGCAGGAAACTTGCCCTTCTCTTGGACACTCAACGAGGATTGTATTTTTGAAAGATTTGCATTTATGTCGCTAATTAGACGATCATATTTAGCATTGGTTGAAGTCTGTCTAGTGATAAATTGATTCATGGTATCCTCTAGAGTTCTCCAGAGTGGCGGGATATAAGATCCTTGAGGTGGTGGTGCTTGCACATGTCCTCGCATGTGTGGGGCTTGTTGAAAGTGTTGTGGTGGAGGAGGGGCAATGTGGGAAGTAGGGTTCATTGCAGCGTGTTGTTGCCCATAGCTAAAACTTGGATGGTTTTTCCATGAAGGGTTGTAAGAATTCCCGTGCGGTGTACCGAAATTACCCTTAAAACCTCCTATACCACTAACTTGTTCCTGAAGCATCACTTTGTAGGCGGGTATAGTCGGGCATTCCTCAGTTGAATGACCCGCCTCACAAATTGCACACACCTTTTCAACGAGGTTTGGTAGGGATCCAGTTGGTCCTCTTCCATATATCCCACGTAGGTCTCGCACTTCTTTCTTAAGTATATCGATCCGACTGTCCTCTATAGAACTCTTTTCCAAATTAAATAGGCTAGACGCTGACGGAGTGGTGGTCACTTGACGATTTCGATTTTGAGCATTAGGGTCAGATGTGTCCCAGGATTGGGTAGTCTCGGCGACATACCTCAGGTGAAGCACATCATCGTGGGTGTCTAAGTCGACAAAGGGACCACTTCCCATGGTTTCAACAAGTTGCTTGGAGTTGAGATTCAGCCCATTATAGAGAAAAGAGATGATATGCGCTGAATCAAATCCGTGATGGGGGCATGAAGTAATTAACTCATTGAAACGCTCGTAACATCAATGAAATGGCTCATTTTCAGGTTGTTTGAACTCTTTAATTTGAGCCTTTATGGAGATTATTTGATGTGGTGGGAAGAATTTCTTGAGAAATCTCGATTGCAACTCGTTCGAAGATGGAATCAAGCTTGGAGGTAAAGACCATAGCCAGATCTTAGCTTTATCTTTGAGTGAGAAGGGGAAGAGTTTGAGGAGGATCACCTCTTGTGTGCAAGTTTGATCATTGAGAGTAATGTGGAGGTATGGATTTTCATTCTCACTCAAAGAATTTATGGGATGATCTAGATGTTACCACATTACCATGGTATGGATTCTGAAAATCCATACCTCCACATTACCAGGGTAATGTGGTAACATTTGAATCATCCCATTTTTAAAGCGAAATTGCTCGGCATTATACAGGAGTATAATGCATCCCGGAGTGACAGTGCGCTCGGGATATAAAAATTCTCTCAGCGGGCGATACGGGGCCTCGTTCTCACCGGCATGTGCATTACTGTGTTGTGACATCTCTCTCTCACTTAACGACTCGGTGCTCTCACTTGGTGTGCTCGAAGTGTGCTCGGAGGTGTGTCCTAAAAAGGAAAATGGAGTGTTGTTTGAGATTGAGTGTGACGGTGTGGGAGGTGCGGTCCAGAACTGTGGGGCGTTTGCAGTGTGAGGGCTATCGGGGTTGTACTAAACTATTGGATTTTTGTGAATGCTGGTTGGAGTATTATGAGGTGTGGGAGTGAGTTCAGAATTTTGCATTAAAATCTTATGAGAGATGGTGGTGAATCTTTTTGTGCTTTTTGAAATTTTTTATGTTTTTCGATTTTTTTGAAATTTTTGGTCAAAGCTTTGGATTGACTCGATTTAATACTAAGTCTAACTAGCTCCCCGGCAACGACACCAAAAACTTTCCGCGACTAAGAATGTGTCTCAAAAATGCGTACTCTCTAGGCTTAAGTGCAAGCCTGTCGCTCAAGTAATAATTCGATAAGTCAGGTATCGATCCTCAGGGAACTAAGACAACGAAGTGGTAACGACGGGAAAAGACGAAGGAATCTTAACTTTGACTCTAAAAAGAAAGGAAAAAATGATTTGGTTTTGGTAATGATTAAACTAAATGCAATTGTGAAATTATGAAAAGATGAAATTGTACTAAATTACCTAAACTGCTAATGAAAATTGATTTAAAACTTTAAACTATGTATGATAAAAATAGGACGGGAATACAATCCCCCAACCCCAGTGTATTGTAGTTATAATACTAATCGTAAATTTAACTAATTAATTTGACCCAGAATTTAGTACTCCCAAGCATTACATATACGAGGTTCAAGATCGCGTCATACTTAATCTGAGGACGAGTAAATCGATATCGCGATAGTGACACTCGAATTGCATTCTAAATCATCCCGGTTACCCAGAGGCAAACGAGATATAAAGATCTACAATTGTTGTGTTCCTACGCAATACGGTCGTAATCAACCACTAAATTGAGAGGATTAATGTTATACACATTCAACTAACACATCAGGCTGGGTTCATGTATCCCGGCCTTAGAAAATCTAGCCTAGCATGCTGAAAGTAATGAAAATAGTGTTTGATGTGCAGAAAACCATGATTAATCTAAGGAAAACTTGTGAATTGATGTAGAACATAATTGAAAAGAAGAAATAACTCACTAATCTCACCAAAGCAGTAACAACAGCAATTACGAAAACTGGTAATCAAAGAACTTCTGAATAATCTTCACTATTGGAATGAAAATTGTAAATTGTATCTAAACTAGGGTTTCTGGAAAAGAATGGAAAATTAACTAAAATTCTTCATCCAAATAATGATAATAAAACGGGTTTTTATACCCTATAAAAATTCAGGAGTTTCAGCTGCACTAGGACTCTTCTTAGGAGAAGATAAGATTTCAGAATCTCGATGGCCGGACCGGTCCGGGCCTTAGGCAGACCGATCTGCCACACATGCGGATCGGTTATTTTTATTTTCTGGCAGACCGGTCTGGGGTGGACTGGTTCTTATATTTTTCACCCTTCTTCGGTTTTCTTTCGATCCGGGGTCTTCTGGATTTTTGCACAGGGGACCGGTATGGGGTAGGGGCAGACCGGTCTACCTGTTTGACTTTCTTTCTCAACTTTGACTGCTCATATCTTTTGTTTGAGGATTCCGATTGAGGTACTGTTTCATCCTATGTGCTCATGAGTGTGATATCTTCAACTTCTCTTTAGGTACCTCATCCGAATTCCAGATAGAATTTATGCTTTTGCCATTTTGACTTTCCTTCTTTTCTTCCTCTATTCTTCCGGTTTCTTTCTTTCGTTTCTTAACATCAAATACCTATAAAAGCAATACAAATTACCAGAAACTCGGTGTACTCGTTAGGATAAGTCAGTAGCAAGATTATGAGATAAAGTCAACTCGATTACGTTGTTCGAGGTGCTAAAAGTAACAAATTAAGGGATAAATTGCGATGAATTTATGCCTAATCAGGGCGCGTCCAGTGGGGAAACCCGGAGGGACGGTCTTAGAATCGTTATATGTATGTGAATATAACTATTCTTAATAATGTGGGACATTATTGATATTAAAGCATTTTATGATAATGAAATGGCTTTAATTACATTTCCTGGATGAAAGAAGGGAAATGGGATGTTATGAAACGGAAAAGCATTTTTATGATAATAAAGCTTGCTTTATATGTATTTTTTCCCTGGATGGAAGAAAGGAAATAAATTTGGTAAAGAAAGTTTTAAAAAGATATGGAATTGGTAAACGTTTGATAAAATGAATTGCCATATATGTATTTCCTAAAGAAAATAGGAACTGTGCCTTTAGATGGTGAATGGTTTTAATTGTCTCCTTGAGTAATTGTAGATGAGTTCTCCCATGCTTATATGAATGTTGAGCATCATCATTGATATTGTGCTAGGTTGTGCTTTTAGACAGAGAGGTGAGAACCTTTATGTTAATTACGAGAGAATTACGCTCGTAACTGTCATGCATTTTAGTCACATGGTAATCATATCAAACCAGGCGCTGACCCGTCTATATTTCTTTATTTTGCATGCAACTCTTTGTCCGTTCAGGTGCTCTACCACAAGGACACCAGTATTGACTTTCCATTCCGGTTGTCTTCTAGCTATAGCATTTTGCGGATGTTGTAGGATATTTGTTATAGACGCTTCTTTCCATTGTACTCTAGTTATGTTCAGTTTATTTATTTAGGCGTGTTGCCCAACCATTGCACTCATTTATTGTAATGTAATATTTAATGTGTAATACTCGGTGTAACTAATTGTATTGGTTTGTTAACCGACAGCTTATTCAGTTATTATTTATTATATTATCGTACTTTATCCGTTGATTTTTGGTATCCACCGTTTTTGTAAATTGGATTGTCTAAGTGTTTTTCTTTTACTTACAAAATTTTAAATTTGATAGTGCATTTTCTAAAATGATTGGTGGTTATCTCGTACTATTATTTTAATCGACAGTGATGCTGAGGATGGACCATCTATGATTCCTGTGATTATTAGAGTATTGGGCTGGCCACCTATTATTTTAGTAGGTGGGTTGTCACAAGACAACTCCTAATGGCTGATATATCCAAGAAATTTCGTGGGTTTAATTACCCAAAAATACAAAATGTCTATAATACCCTCCTGGGATGTCAATTAGGCCTAAAAATGCCCCGATATCCAAACTAAACCCCCCGAGTACACTTTTCTGACTATCTCGACCCTTTCGGACACTTTGGCGCCCTCAAAATGACCATACGGGTGACTTATAATGTATTCACTTTTATAATAATAATTTAGTCCTAACACGACACAAGCGCGTCCTGACTTAAATTTCCATAATTGCCATTTTATTCACTTGTGACAATTTTAATAAAATCTGTCTAATGCATTGCTTTACTCATCTAGTAATATTCAACAAATTCCCAGTAATTACTAACTCACGTCACACTATTAAATATTAAAAATAAAATTCCGGATAAATATTAAATTAATATCTCAAATTAAATTTAATAAATCCTCAAATTTAAAAGCCGTAAAAATACGGGGTATTACATACTTCCCCCCTAATAATGGAATTTCGTCTTGAAATTCAGAAAATAAGGCATACCTGGTAAAAATAAATCTAGATATTTTTCGCGCATATCTGCCTCGCGCTCCCAAGTTGATTCCTCCTCATTGTGATGCTCCCACTGGACTCGTATAAGTTGAGCTACCTTCGACCGCAAATTCCTCTCGCTATGGTCTAGAATAGTCACTGGTCTCTCCTCATAAGAATTGTTGGGCTATAAGTCAACCTCCTCTATCGCGATGTTAGTGTGGGCCATATCATCTCGAAGATATCGTCTCAACGACGAGATGTGGAATACATCGTGAATATAATGAAAATGCTCTGGCAACCCCAATCTATATGCCACCGGCCCAATTCTCTCGATAATAGGATGGGACCACGTTCCTCGGAGCCAACTTCCCCTTCTTCTCGAACCTCATTACTCCTTTCATAGGAGATACAGGTAATAATACTTGGTCCCCCATGCTGAACTCTTGAAAAGACCACTTCGCACTGGCGTAGATCTTTTGTTGATCATGGGCTGCCCAAATGTGACTCCTGATAAGTTCAATCCTAGCTGAAGTCTCCTAAATCACCTCTGGTACTAGCACCTTGTTGTCCCCCACTTCTAGCCAACAAGCGGGAGAATGACAAGGCCTGCCATAAAATGCCTCAAATGGGGCCATTCCGATCGTGAACTGATAGGAGTTATTATAAGCGAACTCCACTAGTGGAAGATAAGGCTCGAAACTTACTCCAAAATCAAGGACACACATACGTAGAATATCCTCCAACATCTGATTGGAACGCTCTGTTTGTCCATCTGTCTGTGGGTGGTAAGCTGAAGTCAATATCAACTATGTACCCATGGCCTCCTGAAAGTTCTCCCAAAAGCGCGACACAAAAATCTTGTCTCTATCAGACACAATATCCCGGGGCACCCCATGTAGCCTAACAATCTCGACAATGAATAACTGTGCATACTGGCCCGTGATGTAGTCTGTCTGTACTATCAGAAAATGAGCTACCTTGGTCAACTGATCCACTATAACCCATATGGAATCGTGACCCCACTGTAATGTAAGCAACCCAGTAATAAAGTCCATGGAAATACTTTCCCATTTCCACGTAGGTATCTCCAACAGCTGAAGTAACCCTAGTGGTCTCTGGTGGTCTACCTTTACCATCTGACAGGTAGAACATTTGGATACAAACTCAGCAATGTCCTTCTTCATCCCACTCCACCAGTACTGCCGCCTCATATCCTAGTACATCTTATCCCCTCCAGAATTTACTGCAAATATAGACCCATGGAACTATGTTATCACTGCATGACGTAATTCTTCTCCTTCTGGCACCACCAATCTCCCATTAAATCTCAAACCCCCATCAGAGATTTTTGAATACGATTCATCACCCTCATCTAAGATTCGTACAATATGCTCCTGGAAAAACGTGTATGCTTCCTATGCCTGTATCACCCTTGTGATAATCTCGGGTTTGACTGACATAACCGATATAAAGGAAAGGGCTACCGCGTCCTGGTGAACCAATTATTTCCACTTCACTCTCCATACTTCCGCTATGTCACCTTCTGGTCTATGGCTTAACGCATCAGCAACTACGTTAGCCTTCCCTGGATGATACTGTATCTCAAAATGATAATCCTTCACAAACTCCAACCACCTACGCTGATGCATGTTCAACTCTCATTGAGTGAAAAAGTATTGCAGTGACTTATGGTCTGTGAACAAGCGAAACTTTTCCCCAAATAAGTAATGTCTCCAAATCCGCAATGCAAATACGACCACTGTTAGCTCCTGGTCATGGGTGGGGTAATTCTTTTCGTGAGGCTTAAGCTTACAAGAGGCAAAATCTATAGGCTGCTCCTCCTGCTGAAGTACTCCTCTAAGTCCGCATAAAGAGGCGTCAGTGTACACCACGTACTCCACTCCCGGCTTGGGCAAAGCAAGAACTGGAGCCGAAGTCAACTTATCTTTTAGCTCATCAGAAGCCAATTGACAAGAATCATCCCAAACATATGGTACTACCTTGCGAGTCAGATTCGTCAACTCACCTGCTATTTTCAAAAAGCCTCAGATGAACCTCCTATAGTACCCAGCTAACTCTAAGAAACTAAGCATCTCTATCGGTCTCGTGGGCTATCCCCACTCCCTCACTGCCGACACTTTTCTTGGGTCAACCGATATCCACAATTCCAACACAACATGCCCCAGAAACTATACTTGCCGTTGCCAAAATTCCCACTTCTCATACTTAGCATACAGTTGATGCTCTCAGAGAGTCTGAAGAACCTATCTTAAGTGCTCGGCATGCTCCTCCTTAGTCTATGAGTAAATCAGGATGTCATCTATGAAGACAATGACAAACTGATCCAAGAACTCTTTAAAAACACGGTTCATCAAATCCATGAATACAACAAGAGCATTTGTCAGCCCAAATGGCATGACTATGAACTCATATGATCCATATCTCATCAAGAAAGCATTCTTCGACACATCCTGCTCCCTAATTCATAGGTGATGATATCCCGACCTCAAATCTATCTTTGAAAATAAGGTTGCTCCTCTCATCTATTCGAACAGGTCATCGATTCCAGGAAACAGATATTTATTCTGTATCGTGACCTTGTTCAACTCCCAGTAATCCACACATAATCTCAATGAACCATATCTCTTCTTCATAAATAACACTAGAGCACCCCAAGCTGAGGTGCTTCTATAAATGAAGCCATGGCCTAATAACTGCTCTATCAGATCCTGTAACTCCCTCATCTCCGCTAGAGCCATACGATACGGTGCACATGCTATCAGTCGAATGCCTGACATCAAGTCTATGATGAAATCTATCTCTCGACTGGGGGGTAGGCCCGGTGTCTCCTAAAATACATCCAAAAACTCACAAACAACTAGAATCGAATCCAGGGGAATCATAATCTCCTTAGAGGTATCATCCTCTGTGTAATAAAAATGGGTGGAAGATCCTCCCTCTGGCTGAGGCATCACCACGAAAAACATCTCCTGCCTAGGAATGGCAAAGATAATACTCCTACCGAAATAATCTATCATGGCTCTGTACGCAGACAGCCAATCCATGGAAATAATAACATCATGCTCATGCATATCTAACACTAGCATGTCTACAGGTAAAATCAAGCTACCAGTATCTATATCTACACCCCGGCATATAAAGAAAATCAAAGACCCATTCCTCAGTGGTGAGTCTACGCATGTCACTATACTCTCTGCCGTGTCTAATAACCCTAAGGCCCATGCAAAATAAGTAGCTATAAAATAGTGCGACGCCCCAGTATCAAAAACAATCTGACCCATAGTGCCATGGATAGGAAACGTACCCTCAATCGAGGGTGGTGCCTGAGGTGTTGCTGCCTGGTGGACGTTATAGACACGTCCATACTGTAATTTCCCTTGCTGAATTGGGGCGGCTGGGAGAGCTGGCAGTTGAGCTGGAGCTGGGAGGGCGGCTGGAAAGAGTGGCCTCTACGGATCATTACGAGAACCATGCTGCTGTGGGGCCTTATCCCCCTCTGGGAAATCCTAACATTTATGGCCATTCTTTCCACATACAAAACATCTTCCTCCGAAGTTACCTCCCTTTTGTCCCTGCTGACCATGGCCCTGTTGGCCATTACCACTCCGCCACTGGCCCTACTGCCCCTGTTGAAAATGTTGTTCGCCTAATGGCCCTGTTGTTGACCCTACTGCTGATGGTGTGGGCCCTGTTAGCCATGCTGACTGGACTGGCCGTGCTTAAATATCCCAAATACCTACCTAAAATCACCCGATCGGAAGACGTTGGGCCGTTGGTACCCCACCATTACTACTATTGCCCCTTGTCCTGCCCTACTGGATGGACTCCACTGCTCGTTTGCTCCCCTTATGATGGAAGCGGTGATCCTAACAGTGAAACAAAGCAGCGTTAAGTACATCAGTGTAAGTAATCAACGATAGATTGCCTATGAGGAGCTGATGAATCCTCCAGGCCAATCCATCTGAAAATAGTAATATTTTCTTCTCCTCAGTGAGTGCCTCATCCGCAACTATAGTGAGAAGTATAGTGAACTCCTCCTCATACTCAGCAACGGTCATACTCTCCTTCTTGAGATTCAGTAACCTCCACCTCATCTCAGTCTGCACGTCGGATGGGAAATACTTACTGTCAAGTCGTACCCAAATTGACTGAATCGGTATGTTGTCCCTCTCCTCCAAGGTGGTGGTGGACTCCCACCACTGCAAAGTGGCCCCCACTAGCTTGAAGGAAGCCATTAACTGTCTCTGCACATTAGTGCACTCATACATGCGCTGATGCCTCTGGATATCCTTCTTACATTGGCTAGCGAGTACGATATCTGAACTACTCGAGAACTCCGGGGGATTCACCTTCTGAAAGGCATCCCTGACCCGCTCCCATGCAGTGGGGAGCTGTGCTGCTACTGGCACCACAACCTGAACTTGGGGTGGAGCCTGCTGCACCATCGCTAATTCGGCATTCACCACCTGAGCAAAGATGGCGGCTACTTCAGTGCATTCATCATTCCTTGATCCGGATCTGCTGGCTGCCCAGGCTGGGTATTCCTATCTCGGGGTGCGTGTCTCAGAGGCATCTGAAATAAGGAGGAAGTTTATTAGTCTATAGTTATTATAAAATCTCAAATAGCTGAAGACGTAAGCATAAGTACAATAATATAATAGTCCTAAAAATAGGGCTCTAAATCAAAGATGCTAAGATGGAAACGAAATAAGCCGTACAGATCCTAAAGGACACTAGAACTTGATGCTCTGATACCACCTGTGACACCCCGCCTAATTAAATACCGGGTGATCAGTCTTTATTAAATAAAAAAATCAAGGTGAATAGTTGGTTCATTCTTTGCATCACTGTGTAAAATGAATGTTTCCAATTTAAACACCCTAAATAATTAAGCTAAGTGTCCAAACAATTTAAAGTCTTATTTTTATTTTATTAATTACCAATACAAAAACCGTTTTAATAACCAACAGTTTAAGAATCACATAAATGTCAAGGATGACAATTAACGTACAAGAGTTAAACCATCTAGATAATCGAAACCAAGTTTAAGAACCATAAATGAGATCATCCTGACAACAGTTAACTCTCAGCGAGTAATGAATACTAGAAACATAAATAAACATAAATCTTTGACAAATCCAAACGGAATAGGAAATCGGGCGACACATGCCCTAACTAAGTAGAACTAAAGTAAGAACATAATCAATGATGAGGTCGTCTAAAGCAGAGGCTTGCAACTCTCACATAAGTTGAAACACGTCAAATCCAAGGAATCTATGCATGACGCCCTTGTGGCTGGGCACCTGTAATATATAAATATATACAAGAGAAAGAGAAATAACATGAAATGGGTCAGATCTTGAGTGTAAAACAGTTTAAAATAGTTTAGCAAGCATTTAAAATTCTTACCGGATAATGTGACAACCGTGTTAGTAAGCGATAATCTCTTGAGAATTCTCACCTCTCATTTAGTATACACACCTACCGTACTACTGATCTCATAAGTCTATCTAGCTTATTTCCATGAAGTTTTATCTTGAGAAATACTGAGGCCCTGACATTTAGTTTTAGAAAATTAACATCTTCCATTTTCTTACGTTACTTAGAACCACTCAGTACCGTTACAAAAATCACGAACACTTATTATAAAGCTGGAGCATTTATTAATTACTTAACTACTTATACACACATTAGAAACTTTCCATATATATAAGTGTATATATATATTAGTCACTCATATATATATATATATATATATATATATATATATATATATATACATACTATCAGCACCCCACATAAAATCTATGGTGTTGGTATACTCTGCTATCAAGTCCCCGTATAACTCCTACTAAGGGGAATACTAGTTCGGAATCACTCTCGAACTCTATTAACACAATACACATACAAATGGAGGTGAAGCATAGTTCCAAGTCCTAAGACATCATCACATACCTTCACGTTTCTTAGAACCATATGACTATCATTTTCAGATAGCCTGTATCGTGGATACTATCTTCTAGGGTACGAGTCAATATCCCCCATAAAGGTCCAGTCGAGATAAAACTGTCTCGGTGCGAAAACCTCTGTGATAGCAAGTAGCCCGGGTATGATTTTACACAGATACATAATACTTAATATATGTACAGTCACACAGTCATATATATAGATATTCATATTTTCCAAATTAGGTGTGCCCACCACCCATAATTATAATTATCCGTTCTTAGCACAAATTACTCAATTATCTCGCATAACGGATTCATCTCTTTTATTCTCATTTATAATTTAGTTCTTACTTACTTCTCATCTCTCGAAGTATTCTCTCTCACTAAGTATAATTTTAGTAGGTATACCCTCTCTAACCTTCTAGTCTAAATCTCTCATGAGTCTCAATTCTTTATTGAACGTACGCACAAATTCCAATGTACGAATAACTCCCCGTTAACCCACAATTTCATCCCATATTAAATTTCACTCAACGGAGTCTACTTAGACCCTACTGGTCCTCTTTATAACCCATTATACTCTAAAAATAATAATCAAGGGTTCCTACATAATTTAACCGAATTAAACAAAAAGGGAAAAAATATGCAATTTTCCAAGGGGATCGATCGATCGATCGATGCTCTTGTTCAATCGATCGATCAAGCAGTTCTTGCCCAGAATCTAAAAATTTTAACCTACGGGTTTCATCCAAAAATTTCCTCCAAAACGCCATTATTGATCCCCCAAACTCTCAAAAAAGATTACTACTAGTTATATATACCTATATACATGATTTCCTACGTGAAACATGTCCAAATTCATCACAGGTATTGAATTAATGGGGTAAATTAATATAATTATCAAGAACCCTAATTTTTCATTTAACTTCCATTCTTCAAATTCTTTTCCATATTTCTTGCTTCTAAATCCATACAATTTCATGGGTAATCCTCTACATGTGATTAAGATGTCTAGGATGTATCTACTTCCTCTACAACATGTGATTTAAAGTCTCTAAGTTATCAAATTCTTCCATGAAACATATTATTAACAACCCTAAACTAACATGGATGAAACATTAACTAAAAACAAAGAAAGATAGATACTTGCCTGGAATTCAAGGGTCTAATTTGTTGATGAAAAAGATATGGTTGCACTCCTCGTCGTACGATCTACGTTTTGGTAGTGGTGGCGGTGCGATTGAGTGAGTTCTAGGGCTTGGATTGCTTGGAAAACTCTCCACCTTCTTCTCTAATGGCTGTTCTTAGGTTTTGTATTTCTTAACCCTAAAAGACAACTCCTAATGGCTGATATATCCTTAGAAAATTCTTGGGTTTAATTACCCAAAAATATAAAATGTCTATAATACCCTCTCGAGATGTCAATTAGGCCTAAAAATGCCCTAAGACCCAAACTAAATCCCCGGGTACACTTTTCTGACTATCTCGACCCTTCTGGACACTTTGGCGCACTTGAAATGACCATACAAGCGACTTATAATTTATTCACTTTTATAATAATAATTTAGTCCTGACACGACACAGGCCCGTCCCGACTTAAATTTCCATAATTGCCATTTTATTCACTCGTGACAATTTTAATAAAACCAATCTAATGTATTGCTTTACTCATCTAGTAATATTCAACAAATTCCCAATGATTACTAACTCATGTCACGCTTGTAAATATTAAAAATAAATTTCCAGATTAATATTAAATTAATATCTTATATTAAATTTAAAAAATCCTCAAATTTAAAAGCCATAAAAATGCGGGGTATTACAATTTATCTAAGTTTTCTCCAGAAATATTGGAGGTAAATTTATATAAAATATGATTATGATTGTATGTATGTCAATATTTTATCTATTTATTAAAAATGTAAATCAAATTATATTGTAAATCTAATTTTAGATAATTAATTAGTTAATTTTCGTAATTACGTAATCTAGATGTTAATTAGGTTAATTTTTCGCTTTTTAGTGATTGATTTCTTCATGAACCTGGCTTATAACTAATAGATAATGTTTTGAACCAATTTTATACTGAGAATCATATAATAACGTTATGTTTAATTTAATTAATCCAAAAAATTTGTAGAATTGAATAGACATATGGTTCATGAATAGCATTTGGGATTTTCCATTAAATCTTGTGGTAGATTTGGGATTTAATTATGGAAATGGGTTCGAATTGTGTAGATGATGTGTTTTTTACCATTTAAATGTTGGTTGGGTGATTAATTGAAGTTTTGAGGTTCACTAATAGAGTATTAATAGAGAAAATGGTAGTTAAAGATGAAGAATCCCATAATAAGTAGAATTGGGAATGTTTAGAGTTAATTGATCAATAGACACTTGGTCATCGATCGATCGAAAATAGAAAGTTTTCCTAGTTTAGGATTTTGATTATTTAGGTAGATTTTTGGGTTTAGGAAGTTTAGGTTAGGGTTTTTGGCCTTAAGTTTTCCTATACTTATAAAATGTATGTGAATTCTAATAATAAGAGATTTTGAGGATGGGTCCTTGAGGTTATTCTAATAATTGTGAAATTCATTTGTTTAAAAGGGGATTATTCTAGGTATAAGTCATTGGCTAACAAATTTAAGAGTAAATTGGAATGTTACTGATAATTGGGAAGTGATAGAGGAATAGGCTTTTGATCAGAATATAGGGGAGGCATTGTGATGGTTATGTTAGGTTATATTCTTTAGGTGATATTAGGAATTTGGTTACAATTCCCTAGGGAAGGGTAGTTATCATACTTAATGTTTATATATATATATATATATATATATATATATATATGTAGGGTGTGGATTGATACCTAGCCGTGATGCCTTGGGAGATTCAACAAGGGCTAATTGAGATTGAATATAGTCGATGTACGGATTTTAGTGTATGGTAGGGGTGAGATTATGCCTAGATTCGGGAATTCGGGAGGTTAGGGTTAATGTATTATGGGATTAATATAAGGTTATAGATGTGTTATAACTTTTTTTGATAACGATGCTAGTATGACCTGGTAGCGTTAGGGTTGATATGTGTATATGATTTACCTTAACCCATTAATGAGGGATATGTATTTTTTTGCTTTAACCTGTCAGTGAGGGTTATGATTACTTGCGTGTTTTATGTGCAATGCATACCATGTGTGAGTTCTCGTTAGTAGGAATACTAGGAGGGATTACATGATGGGGGCACATACGATACGAACCGTGCTAGTACCCCGGTGAGCAGACGGGATCTTTCTTGGTCATATTTATCCCTGGGTCACACGTCTAGGTACCCACGACTGAGATGGTTTACAAGGATATTTATTTCATAAGTCATGAATATGGTAATCTTTATGATTGATGGGTAGATATAGTGATTTATCCCTTGGTGTGATGAGGACCGAGGTTTGGGACGACCTAAGACTATACTAGTACATGTGAGAGATCCCTGAATAAGAGTAGGTATTCATTATGTGCGGGCATGAGAGTAACCCATGTATTTGTACATATCGGGGGTTCTACCTTTGTATGGACATTGGACATGAGTAGATTCTTTCCCCTACCATAAGTGATTAATGTGTAATGGTATAGAGATAGTTTTACCGATTTATATGTTATATTAGAGATGTATATGACTTATTATAGGGATGCCCACATATATACTTATTCTTTGAATTTGTGTAATACCTATATATATATATATATATATATATATATATATATATATATATATATATATATATATGTTGGTGCGCGAGGCCCCCAATTCTAAAATATTATTATTTCCTTTTTATGTAAACCCGATGCGGAAGCGGTGTGATGGTTCAACTTTAAAACAACAAATTTTAATTTCTTAAAAAAATTAAAATTACACCAAGTGAAGTAAAATTAATCAATTAATATATTCACTTAAACCAATTAATTAATCCAAGTCCTAGAATTTGCCTAAGTCATATTTATCAATATTAACAAATTTGGCGAAACCAAGTTTTAGCAAATGACTTGAATTAAATAAACTTTACCCAATATTTAATTTAGCACCAAATTAAATGAGTGTGATGATTTAAACCAAATTTTATCTTCAATTATTCTAAACATGCGTTCTACGTTATTTTGCAAGATAAAATAAATCAATCACACTACGCCGCGATGTACGAGGAAAAACCCAAGACGGGAAACAACCTCGGACGACCCTAGCCACAAATCCACTAGATACGGAATTACAAGTACAAGACAGAAAGACTTACAACACACGACTCGATCCCTTTCAAGCCTCGGCGCTTCTTCTTATAGACACCTCTTCCTAGCGGATAACCTTGGAACACCACCGCGGTCTCGGAATCCACCGATAGGACTTTATATGGTCACCGTCACCCGAGCAAGGAGCCTTTCTCCAAGTGGGTAGAATCGCAACAAAACGTCTTCTTCTTTGATGGATGTAGAAGCAAACCAAAACTTCTCTTTGAAACGGAAGAGATAAACCGATGCCAAACTCCAAGCAATTGATATGTATATATGTGAACTTGGATAAACAATATGGGTGTAAAACTAGAGTGATAAAATATTTTCTCTTGAAAAAATAGCACTCAAAACTTGAACATTTTCCTTAAACAATTTTAGCTCTCAAACTCTCTCTAAGAGATGGAATGGAATGGAAAAGTTAGATTAGAAAAATGGTTTTCCGCACATTCATATTCAGCAAAAAGATAGTGGGGTAAACTAGTGGGAAAATGGGTAAAAACTGCCAAAAAACTGCCATTTAACTGTTCCCGTCAAATCTCGTTCGAACGACATTTTCGTTCGAACGAAATCTCGTTCGAACGAGATTTCTAAAGAAGTTCCAGAATGTTTAAAGAGGGAACTCGTTAGAAGTCTCGTTGGATATCTCGTTCGAACACACATTCGTTCGAACGACATATCGAACGACATTCCAGTGGCCTAATATGGGAACTCGTTGGCAGGTTCCTTCAAACGACATTTTCGTTCGAACGACTCTATCGAACGAAAAACCAGAAAGTTTGAATATTCTTGTTTAAGCCCAGAAAACTTTATAAACATTTATTTAAAGTTTTAATTAATTCTTTCTTAAAACAAAACGCAGTTTTTATAAAACCTAACACCCAATAAACTTGTTCCAAGCTCTTATATATATATATAATATTGCATTCATACCTTGGGATCATGGAACTATGGTTGATGACGTAGAAACGAGGCACGCAAATCGACATATTTGATGAATCTTTATACTCTTTGCCGCTACATCTTCAACAAATACTTCATAGGCTTGAGAATATTACAATTAAATACTATCCTATGAATAAATGTTTTTGTCCGGAATTGATCCAAAACTATATATGGACTCAATTGGAAATTTGTGTCCTTACAAATATCCCCCTTTGGCTATTCCGGGACAAAAACCAAACAAAAATCCTAAAGGGCCGTCAAGCTCACTAGACTCAAAACATAACCCACCCAAACTTGACTCAACCCAAGGATCAAACGCTTTGCCATTGAAAGATGCCGCTTTAGAAGAATTCCTGCACACTTAAGCAAACTATCAAACGCATAGGTAATATCAAAGTATTAAATGCAATTAAAATAAATACTCCCCCATAATTAATTCTCCCCTTTATCAAAACAATCTACCAAAGAAGGTCGCAACTCCCCCTAAGTTAAATCTCCTAAATTAAGGTAAGATTACAATAGGATTAGATACCATTTCTCCCCCTATCATTCTCCCCCTTTTTGTTCAAGAATAGGCAAAGGATATAGAACTAATAAACACAGTGAAGCTTAAAGTGATAAGACGTGAAAACATATGAGCAACAAAAGCATAACTAATCCATTATAGATACTAAAAATGAAGTATAAGCATAGAAGGACTAGAAAGCAAGGCAAAGACAAACAAATATCATATATATATAAACTAGAAATATACCAATGAAGCACTTGCATATATATATATATAGATATAAACACACATATAACACAAAATACAATAAGTTTGCACACTCGTATGGCAAAAATGTGTCATATGGAAACGTAAGTGTTGGGGTGTGAACTAGCAACAATTACATTTAGACCCAAACACTTAATAAACATTCACGGAGTTCTCATTTGATTGCAAACTTTATCACATTTAAATATAACCTTATGTGACAATATGAAGATTAAACTCAATGAACAAACATACACAATGCATACAAGCCTAGCATGATGATGATTCTACAAACCAAATAGAGTCATGACATTAAAGACAACTAGGATAAACGGACATTGTGCAAACCGTTGATATACCATCCAATTCTCCCTCAATAAGCATATATATTCTTTTTCTTTTGAATGAATATATCAAACAAACATAAGCCTTGGCAATTGTTTTCTTTTTAATGCCAAATATTCTGTTTTTAGGCCTTTGGATCACGTATTTCTTTTAGATCCAATAAACGGTGGCTTACTATCGCAAAGGATTTAATTCATCCTTTCGGAGACCTTCCCCGTGCACATTTAGATATATAATTTTTTATCTCACAAAGCTCACGTGCAACGGATTGAGACATGCACTAGTCCTCCTAGGTCATAGATATGTAGATGACTAGATTGGTAGGAGAACACCTCAAAAAGCTCAAATATAACATGTGACATTAAGATTTCAAAAGAGCTCGTGCATGTGTGAAAAGAGGCATATAAAAATAGAATCCATTTAAACAATACAAAATCCAACTGCTCCATATAAAACATGGTAAAGAACATTTTAAGGATTGAAAATCTAAACCAAAAGTTCTAGCCACGTGGGAGCGTAAAAGATGGGATTCAAACACAAATATATGCCACATAAAGTGTGTCAAACTAAAATACACACAAAATAAAATCTTTTTTGAGTTTTTGACATTTTTAACCAAAAATAAAGATATATACTCAAAAGAATAAACAAAAATCATTTGTATTTTTCATTAAGCTTAAATGAAATAAATAAAACACAAATGATAAACAAAAATCTTTTTATATTTTTCAATTAATTCAAACACAAAATATAATACAAAAAGATAAACAAGTCATAATTTCTAGCATGTGATATGAAATAAGGCAATGACTAGAAAATGACTAAACATGCATACATCTAGCAATGATATATAATATGAAGCACAAAAAGCTAGAGTATGCATAAAACACTAACACATTCAAACTTTAAATTTAGCAAGGGAGGTTTCATGTGATAGTAAAGGAGAATCAAAAACCCTATTTTTCAAGGCAACCAAGTCGGATTTCCTAACCTAGATTAATGAAGAATGACTATCTTGGGGTGTTGGAACTTTAACTACCGTGGTTACTTTACTATGGGGATTTCTAGGAATTCGTTTAAGATCAAAACAAAATTTCCTAAGATGACCTTTTCGACCATAATGTGTACAAGTGAAAACATGTCGAAAAGAGTTACTTAAGGAGTGATCTTTAAATGTATTCCTAGTAGATTCTCCTAAAACATTGGTTTGGGAATTATGAGTAAATTCATTACAAGTATTGAAGCCTAAACCACAAGTGTCATTTTTAATTTGGACCATTCCTAAGATTTTATCTAATTTTTCTGAACGACACTCCAAATCAAATTTGACATTACTAGAGTCTTTTAATTTATTTTGCAATTCTAAAATGTTAGACTCTAATAAAACATTTCGCTCTTCAAAAGCAAGAAGCTCCTTTTCAAGGATTCCATTAAACCCTTAAGGCTATCTCTTTCGCCTTCTACATATTCTAGCTTCTCTCGAAGAGTCCTCTCACGTGTCCTAAGGTCTTCTATTAAAGCATTTTCATCAACGACCTTGACACTCTCTCTTAAACTAGCTTCTAACTTCAAATTAGCTCTTTTCAATTTAATAGATTCTTTATAAAGTTCTTGAAAAGCATTTTGAAGTTCACTCACATTAACCTCTTCTTCATTTTCACTCTCTCTTTCTTTTCCACTCTCACTATCATCAGAAACAAGAGAATCATAAACAATGACCTTGGAAGTGTCATGTGTTAAAGTTTCATCAATCGATGAGTTCTCACTATCACTCACATAACTAGCCATAAAAGCCACAAAATTTTTCTTAGTGGGGGAATCGGGCCTTTCTTCCTTATCACTATCACTAAGGGTCGCATTATATGAAATGGGTCTCTTACCCTCTTTCCTTAGTTTAGTGGGGCACTCAAAAGCCCTATGGCCATAACCTTCACAACCAAAACACTTATTAGACTCGTCCCTATCTAAATTTTCATTACTAGGTTAAGGGATCTTCTCGTCTTTAGGAATCTTCTCGGCTTTAGAAATCTTTTCGCCTTTGTCATGCTTAGAAGATTCAAATTTCTTAAAATCATTTTTAAATTTATCTTTGTTAATTTTAAGAAATTTTCTAAATTTACGAGCAAACAAAGCCATGTCTTTCGAGTCACTATCACTCTCGCTCTCTACTACTTGTTTGACCTCTTTTCGGGCTTTTAAAGCAACGCCCTTTTCGATTTTCTTTTCAGTTTTAGAGGGAAACATGTATAGTTCATAGGTTTGTAAATCACCTAAAAGCTCTTCTAATTTCGTAGAGGTTAAAGTTGGTAAAGAATTTAAAACGGTCACTTTTAGAATAAATCTATCGGGTAGGGACCTTAAAATTTTCTTTACAACACGGTCGTCAGGTATTTTCTCTCCCAAGTTAAAAGATGAATTAACAATATCAGAAAGTCTAGCATAAAATTCATCAAAAGTTTCTTTTCATTCATTTTGATAGTTTCAAATTGAGTGGTGAGGTTTTGGAGTTTTGAAGCTTTAACGACACTAGTTCCTTCATGAGTTAATTGTAAATTATCCCAAGCTTCTTTACGGTCTCACACATCATAATACGTCGGAATTCATCCGGTGTGACAGCGCTAAACAAGGCATTTAAACCACGGGAATTGAAATTAGCAAGTTTAAACTCATTTTCAGTCCATCTATCGGCGGGTTTGATAACACGTTCATTTTCAACTAAATAAGTTGGTGGGGACCACCCGTTAACAACAGACATCCAAACTCTTTTGTCGATAGATTTTAGTGCCGATTTCATTCGCGCTTTCCAATACGTGTAGTTTTAACCATCAAAAATTGGAAATTTTGAAAATGGGGAAAATTCCATTTTAGCCAAAAATTTAAAAGGATCTTAATGAAATAATTTATCATTTTTGGCTCTGATACCACTTGTTGGTGCGCGAGGCCCCAATTCTAAAATATTATTATTTCCTTTTTATGTAAACTCGATGCGGAAGCGGTGTGATGGTTCAACTTTAAAACAACAAATTTTAATTTCTTAAACAAATTAAAATTACACCAAGTGAAGTAAAATTAACCAATTAATATATTCACTTAAACCAATTAATTAATCCAAGTCCTAGAATTTGCCTAAGTCATATTTATCAATATTAGCAAATTTGGCGAAACCAAATTTTAGCAAATGACTTGAATTAAATAAACTTTACCCAATATTTAATTTAGCACCAAATTAAATGAGTGTAATGATTTAAACCAAATTTTATCTTCAATTATTCTAAACATGCGTTCTACGTTATTTTGCAAGATAAAATAAATCAATCACACTACGCCGCGATATACGAGGAAAAACCCAAGACGGGAAACAACCTCGGACGGCCCTAGCCACAAATCCACTAGATACGGAATTACAAGTACAAGACATAAAGACTTACAACACACGACTCGATCCCTTCAAGCCTCGACGCTTCTTCTTGTAAACACCTCTTCCTAGCGGATAACCTTGGAACACCACCACGGTCTCGGAATCCACCAATAGGACTTTATATGATCACCGTCACCCGAGCAAGGAGCCTTTCTCCAAGTGGGTAGAATCGCAACAAAACGTCTTCTTCTTTGATGGATGTAGAAGCAAACCAAAACTTCTCTTTGAAACGGAAGAGATAAACCGGTGCCAAACTCCAAGCAATTGATATGTATATATGTGAACTTGGATAAACAATATGGGTGTAAAACTAGAGTGATAAAATATTTTCTCTTGAAAAAATAGCACTCAAAACTTGAACATTTTCCTTAAACAATTTTAGCTCTCAAACTCTCTCTAAGAGATGGAATGGAATGGAAAAGTTAGATTAGAAAAATGATTTCCTGCACATACATATTCAGCAAAAAGATAGTGAGGTAAACTAGTGGGAAAATGGGTAAAAACTGCCAAAAAACTGCCATTTAACTGTTCCCGCCAAATCTCGTTCGAACGACATTTTCGTTCGAACGAAATCTCGTTCGAACGAGATTTCTAACGAAGTTCCAGAATGTTTAAAGAGGGAACTCGTTAGAAGTCTCGTTGGATATCTCGTTCGAACACAGGTTTGTTCGAACGACATATCGAACGACATTCCAGTGGCCTAATATAGGAACTCGTTAGCAGGTTCGTTCAAACGACATTTTCGTTCGAACGACTCTATCGAACGAAAAACCAAAAAGTTTTAATATTCTTGTTTAAGCCCAGAAAACTTTATAAACATTTATTTAATGTTTTAATTAATTCTTTCTTAAAACAAAACGTAGTTTTTATAAACCTAACACCCAATAAACTTGTTCCAAGCTCCTATATATATAATATTGCATTCATACCTTGGGAGCATGGAACTATGGTTGATGACGTAGAAACGAGGCACGCAAACCGACATATTTGATGAAGCTTTATACTCTTTACCGCTACATCTTCAACAAACACTTCTTAGGCTTGAGAATATTACAATTAAATACTATCCTATAAATAAATGTTTTTGTCCGGAATTGAGCCAAAACTATATGTGGACTCAATTGGAAATATGTGTCCTTACAATATATATATATATATATATATATATATATATATGTGTGTGTGTGTGTGTGTGTGTGTGTGTGTGTGTGTGTGTTATTGGTTTGAGATAGTCAAATGTAGATAGATTTGATATATGGTATTTTCATGGTTATTTTGCGAGAAGTACCTTAGGGTTTGAGACCTTAGTACATCATGTGAATTCTAGTGAAAGATATTAACCTATTATGGTTTATGGTAAAGATTAAAGAATGATGTTGTAAGACTTTAATCACATGGGGTATATATGAGTTCGGAATTTAGAATCATAATATTTTAGGTTATTGGGTTGGGTAACTAATAACTTAAAATATGTTAAAATATGAGAGGAAGAAGTGTAGTTATAATCCTATTCTATATAGACTAGTTGTTTACATTTTCTTTAAAAAATTATTTTTACAGGTCCTTCTTGCGGTAGTTCCTTTTAGACTTGGGTTCATTGGATCAGTAGTTCTATAAACGTCCCATTTATTACTCCTAGGATTGTAGGAGTTGAGAAAGTGGAACTCATTATTTATGGTATTATTTTATTCTCGATCTAGTTGAACATGTATAATTATATTCAGAATTGGACTTTTGTTGGCCATATTTTATATTTAGAGCTGGACTTATGTTGTATTGATAGTGATTGGTACCATTGTTGGTTTTATGTTGATACAATATATCATTATCTTCTCATTGATCATTTGTTTTGATTATTTCTTATGCTGAGAATGTTACCAAATGTTTTTTACTCCCGCGATTTTTATTTTAGACTTGATCAATCTATTTATGGATTTTGCAGTAAGAACCTCATCACCCTCACCTGGGATAACAAACACAGTTTTCACCCTTGTAGTATTGTGGAGACCTTGTCCAAGATAAACGAAAAAAGTTAAACTTCTATCCTCCCCAAATCGAAGGAAACCCTCAGGCCCCGTTGATTGAGGGGAAAAACCGAGCGTCCGTGTAATACGCTAGTCGTTGTTATCGGCTTCCAACCTCAATACAAAAAAAACTAAACTTGTAACTACACTTATTAAGGAGTATAGTGGCGAATCTGGGTATCGAATCCACATGGAATTAGGACGTGTGAACGTGACGACAAAGGTAAGGTAGTTTAATACTAAAGTTGATGTTAAAATAAAATAAAAGAAAAAGATGATTGATGGGTTTAAATTTCCAATTGGTGATGAAATAAAATGTGCACAAAAACACTAAGAATTGTAAATAAATTAGATTTGAAAATGAGAGAAAATAGGGTGGAGTACAATCCCTTAAACCTTAGTAAATTACCGTATAGAATACTAGAATTGTAAATTGAAATTTTTGACTAAATCCAATCTTTATAGATCCTAAGCATTACATATATGAAGGAACTAGCCCGCATCATATGAAATCAAAGGTAAATACAAAGCGGTGAATGGACAATTACACTTGCATAGCGTTCTTAAACATCCCAAGTACCTAGGGCAAGAGAGATTAAAAGATCGGCTATGTTCGTATAATTTCCATACACGATTCGGTCAATATTTAATTTACCCTCTATTTTCTACATGGTTAATTCACCTCGGAATGAGTTCATGTACCCCAGCCCTTGAGAATTTAGCTGGACATGATTTTTCTAGAAAACAAATTCATACCAATACATGGAATTATGGATCTAGCAAACATTGGTAACAAATTGCAAAACAATCAAGAATTGAATTGAAAATAAAATAGAGAATAAATAAGAGAATGAAAAATTGATACTTGTATTCAGCAATAGGGAAAATAGATGAACTTGAATCCAGAAAAATTCTTCTTCTTCAAACTTACAAACTAGGGTTTTCTCTAAGAAGATGAAATTATCTACTCTAAAGAAAAACTAGAAATAATTTCCCAAATTCCCCTCCCCCTTTGAAAGAGGTAGGGCTTGGTCTTTTATAACACCAAGTAGCACGAATTTGACAGTAGAATCACTTGTTGCGTAAGATTTTACCAGCTATGCACCTCTTCAGCTATAAATTAAATTTCAAAATTCTAACAGACGAATTGGTTCTGTCTGGATCGGTTTGGTAATTGGATCGGTTCTTTTTATTTTTAGCCAGACCGGTTTGGTTCCATCCGGATCGGTCCTATTTTTCTGGTCAATTTCTCTTCATTATCTGCAACTTCAAAACCTCATAACTTCTTCACCGTAGCTCGAATTGAGGTGCCATTTTTTCCAGTGATCTTATAATTGGAATATCTTCAAATTTTAATTGGACCCACCTCTGGACTAAGGCTACAAAATTACAAAAATGGCCTTCAACTTCACATTTCGTGCTTTCTTTCACTGTTTTGAGTTCTCCTTCGCACTAACTTGCATGGAATACCTATAAAGCACATGAGAAATGCACAAAACACGAAATACTTGCCAAAAGAGGTTAGTAGCATAAATACGATACAAATACAAGATATTTACACTGCATGGGATCATAAAAATATCGAAATTAAGGGGATAAATGTGAAGAATATGTGCCTAATCACACCCCCTAACTTAGAACTTTGCGCGTCCCGAGCAATGTAAAAGAAATTAGTTTAAAGTTCAACTTTTGAAAATTCTTTTATTGGGATAGAATACCTTTTTCGCGGGCAAGAGATTGCATTTAGCGTATGCAACAAGCCTTTAAACCCCTAGGTTACCCTAGTAGGACGAGTTTTGTCTCGTGAGGTTTTGCAGTGAATACACCAACAAAATTCTTTATTGACTCAAATAATTATCAAAATACTTAAAAATTGTACAATTGAAACTTTCAAAAAATAATCACTATAAATTCATATTCAAATGTCTCAAACCATAGTGTGTGTGTGTGTGTGTGCAAAGCCAAAAATTAAACCTCAAATTTCCACCGATTGAGCATTACGTTACTTTCCAAAAATTCACTTTGATTCAAATTCTTACGGATGCACTCACAAACGAATCACTCGAATTGTGGCTATTTTCTCTCGGTATGCATGATAGAAAGAGTAAATATAATGGACACAAATTCATGCATACAAAATTGAAAAGAAGGAAATTTATGGTGAAAAGATCTCATCATCGGAGTACGATTATAAGGAAAGGGGAACATCACCTCTAGTTCACACCATTTAATCTCTCATATTATCTTTTTGTATCTTATCTCTCCATGCAGTAATTAATTTTGCCATTCGGACTCAGTTAGGACTTTATCGGGTTATAAGGTGTAAAGGGTAAAAATGAGAATGATCGAAATGTTCGGAATTGGAAAATTTTCTATGACGTCCATTAGTGCTTTTTCGGGTTATTTGCTCATTTTTCTCTTTCTTTTTCTATTTTCATTTTTTTTCTTTTTTTTTGAAATTTGTGAAATTTTCTAAGAAAAACACACTTGGAAAGAACATGTGATCGAATCAATGAATCTAAACAATAAACGGGAAGAATATCCCACACCCCTTAACTTAAATGTTGCATTGTCCTCAATGCGAATCAAGAACACAACATAAAGAGAGGAAAAGAAAGATATTACCCAAATGGAGCGATCTCCGATGAGTGCGAGTCCATTGAATCTACAAAACATGTTAGAACCAAGCATAACAAAAACTTTAACTAATTACTCTAAACAATAAAAAAAAAGGAAAAAGAAAAAGCTAATTATGTACAACCTACGATTTGAAATTCTAATAAGTTATACACTAGAAGTCAAAAAATTTGAGGGTCCACCCAAAATACAATTTGAATTTGAGGGATTAATGGTGTTCCCTCACTAGAAAGCATGCCTCCCGAAAAATAAGAATTTCGTTGGAAAAACGAAAGGCATGTGCAAAGCGTAAGAAATGAACCATCACCTATTAAAAAATTTAGGGGGATAATGAAGGATTTGGGTGCATTGGGGGACAAGTACCATTGGGATCCAAGAAAAATAGAATCACGTCCCAAAGATTTTTCAAGTAGTATGGGAAGCGGGTCACACAAACAGAAACAGTCGATCTTGGAAAATAATTTAAGCATTGAGTCCTTGTCCTCAAAATCTTCTCCCCCAAAATTTTCAGTTGGATCTGGTGGAGTGACACGTCTAAGTGTATGGCCCGTAAGATGAAGCATCTCAAAAAAACATTCCCATACAAGAATCAGATCAACATCTTCAAGATATTCATCCAGTTCTTGTGATGGATTTAATGGTTCGATAACAGTGAATGAGAATGGTGAGGACATAAATTCAAGCTCAAGTGATTCTTCATTGGATTCCTCATTTCGTTGAAAACATTCTTTAGTCTCAAAAATATCGGAAGAAAAATCATCATTGGATTCGAATAATGCATCCAACTCTTGCTCCCAAAAATGATTTTTTTCCCTATATTCTTTTTCACGCCTTTCTTCTTCAAGCCTTTCATTTTCATAAATTTGGATGGCCTTAGCACTGGGCTTGTATTTATGAGACTCATATTTAGTGATATTGATCCAATGCTCATAAATCGTGAGTTCATTCTCCTCCTAACTATTAGCATAACAATCAAATCCACCAAATGAGTTAAATTAAGACATTTCAAATTTGGCAATTCAAGAACGTGACACCCATATTTTTGATTTTTTTTTTTGTAAAGGTTAAATTCGGGATTAACAAACCCAACCTAAAGTCTACCTAATTCCCCGGCAATGGCGCCATTTTGATTGAGTGGAAAAATCGAGCGTCCGTGTAATACGCTATTCGTTGTTATCGGCTTCCAACCTCAATACACAAAAAAACTAAACTTGTAACTACACTTCTTAAGGAGTATAGTGGCGAGTCTGGGTATCAAATCCACAGGGAATTAGGACTTGTGAACGTGACGAAAAAGGTAAGGTAGTTTAATCCTAAAGTTGATGTTAAAATAAAATAAAAGAAAAAGATTATTGATGGGTTTAAATTTCCAATTGGTGATGAAATAAAATGTGCACAAAAACACTAAGAATTGTAAAGAAATTAGATTTGAAAATGAGAGAAAATAGGATGGAGTACAATCCCTCAAACCTTAGTAAATTACCGTATAGAATACTAGAATTGTAAATTGAAATTTTTGACTAAATACAATCTTTATAGATCATAAGCATTACATATATGAAGGATCTAGCCCGCATCATATGAAATCAAAGGTAAATACAAAGCGGTGAATGGACAATTACACTTGCATAGCGTTCTTAAACATCCCAAGTACCTAGGGCAAGAGAGATTAAAATATCGGCTATGTTCGTATAATTTCCATACACGATTCGGTCAATATTTAATTTACCCTCTATTTTCTACATGGGTAATTCACCTCGGAATGAGTTCATGTACCCCAGCCCTTGAGAATTTAGCTGGACATGATTTTTCTAGAAAATAAATTCATACCAATACATGGAATTATGGATCTAGCAAACATCGGTAACAAATTGCAAAACAATCAAGAATTGAATTGAAAATAAAATAGAGAATAAATAAGAGAATGAAAATTTGATACTTGTATTCAGCAATAGGGAAAATAGATGAACTTGAATCCAGAAAAATTCTTCTTCTTCAAACTTACAAACTAGGGTTTTCTCTAAGAAGATGAAATTATCTACTCTAAAGAAAAACTAGAAATACTCTCCCAAATTCCACTCCCCCTTGGAAAGAGGTAGGGCTTGGTCTTTTATAACGCCAAGTAGCACGAATTTGACAGCTAGAATCTCTTGTTGCGCAAGATTTTACTAGCTATGCACCTCTTCAGCTCTAAATTAAATTTCAGAATTCTAATAGCTGGATCGATTCTTTCCGGATCGATTTGGTAATCGGATCGGTTCTTTTTATTTTTATCCGGACCGGTTTGGTTCCATCCGGATCGGTCCTATTTTTCTGGTCAATTTCTCTTCATTATCTCGCAACTTCAAAACCTCGTAACTTCTTCACCGTAGCTCGGATTGAGGTGCCGTTTTTTCCAGTGATCTTGTAATTGGAATCTATTCAACTTTTTAATTGGACCCACCTCTGGACTAAGGCTGAAAAATTACAAAAATGCCCTTCAACTTCACATTTCGTGCTTTCTTTCACTGTTTTGAGTTCTCCTTCGCACTAACTTGTATGAAATACCTATAAAGCACATGAGAAATACACAAAATACGAAATACTTGCCAAAAGAGGTTAGTAGCATAAATACAATACAAATACAAGATATTTACACTGCATGGGATCATAAAAATTCCGAAATTAAGGGGATAAATGTGAAGAATATGTGCCTAATCACCCGTCTAGTTATATAAAACAAACTTGTTTTCTAGAAAAAGTTTCCAATTTTTTTTAATCAAAATAGATTATTAGAATATGTGTTCTAGATAGATTTTTTTCGAAAATAGAAAATTTGGAAAAGAGTTTTCCTAATTTTCCAATTTTCTAGGAATTTGGAAAACGATTAAGTGAAGTTTTCCACAATTTTCCAATGTCCTACTAGCTTATATCTAAATACTTAACTTTTTGGTAAATTACATTTAATCTCTTAATTTTTACATTTTGAACTTGTAATTTTTAAAATTTGCATTTTTCTCCTGATATTTTTGTAAATTATATTTTGTCCCTTTAATTTTCTATAAATTACATTTGTACCTTGAACTTTTTGTAACTACATTAAAACCCTAAACTTTATGTAAATTATATTTCGCACCCAAACTTTTTACAAACTATATTTTGAAAATAATAATATATTTCTACCAAATGAGGGCAATTCTTATTTTTCCAAAATTTCCTATGATAAATGAAAATTAAAAAATGAGATGAAAATTGGAAATAGAAAACAAAAAATAACTTTCCACAATTAAACAGGGCATAAGAATTTTTGTTTAGTATCCATATGTTGAACCCTAAGTTAGTCGCACACATTAGCTTTGGTGTCGTCACATGTGTTAGGGGAAAAATAGACTTCGGAGTTTTCAATATTTATTAACTACCCTGAAGTTATCCTATTGCTATCATTGATGTCTAATATTGCTCTACACTCCTTGGTTTCAGCTTTAAAGAACAAGATAAAATCATTTGCAAAAAAAAGGTGGGAAGTGGAGGGACATTTCCATTTAATCTTTACACTTAATTTCATTTTCTTTTTGAGCCATAGATCTCATGTGGGATAAATACCATACTTGGGATCATTAGGAAAAGGTAGAGGGACAACAGCTATGCCTGCCTTGGGCCTCTTCCTAGTTTAGATCTCCTACTGGACAAGTAAGAGTTCGTCATTCAGTTCTTTAAGTTTCCTTGTTAATTTTCAAAAAAATATTTTATTTCCAATCCATGGAACCTTTTGTTATGCATTTCAGTTTTAAGGATACGTTAAATACATATGGATGCATCACCATTTTTCCATTTTATTAAAAATGATTTCTTCATATAATGGAGCTTAATCCACATAATTTAATATGGAAATGACTAAGAACTTTTTGTCGTGGTAGGAGAAGACTTAACAATAGAGGGCTAAGATCCGAGTCTTAAATTGTTTCATGATTTAGCTAAGACCCCAAAACGTTCTCCATCAACTCGACATTGATTAAAGCCCTGCCAAATCTTTCTTTTACATTTGTTCCCCCTTCCTGTCACACCCGCATTCTATGTCGAGTAATACTAAAGTAACAATAATAATTTAAGCAAAAGAAAAGTAAAACTTTACTTATCTGGACACATATCATCTTATTATATAGCTTATAGTCTTTGTAAATAGGAAAAAATGATTGTGTGCAGTCCTTATAACATAAAAACAATAGTGGAACTAAAAGATCACATATGTTGGTATGTTGTGGTAAAAGTATTCCAATGGGTAATACCGTATTTGCTTGTTACCGCCTACATGTATATAACTAAAAATATTTTCCTTGAAAAAAATGAATAAAAATCCAGAGGTGAGGGGGGTATTTCTCCTTCTTCAAGTTCATTGTCCATTTGGAAGGGAAACAATTAAGCAACACTTTACCAAGTAGATAACTTTATTTCTATAACAATTGTATATATGTAAGTCTGTTTAAAACATCAAAAGTTATGACACAGTTATAATAAAAGAAACAAACTGAGATATCAATAATAATGAAGTAGGGTATATGGAGTCTATTAATATTCATAAAGATAGTATGGTGATTATAACTGGATAAGTTTTATGTTGAGTCATAAGGATAAGGTTAAGACTATAACATGATAACCCATAATTATCGGTTATAGAGTCTTCAAGGGCATATCATTACACTTATAATAACATTCAAAACATTTGGATAAAATCAATCCAAAACCTTTGGAGATATAGCTAACCTAAAACCTTTGCGAAAACTAATCATCTAAGCACACTAATTAGAGTGGACCTCATACATATATAGCAATAAAATAAACAAAGCACTCAAACATTTGAGTCCTACCGGCCAAAAAGCTCTTCTATGGGTACACCAAAAGTCTAGTCCTTGAATTATAAGGTATACTACTATGTTTAACTGAAATCATAAGTTGTAGGGGTTTATCGAGTTAGGGTTTAATTAGATAAGGATTGAATCAATATTCATGGTAATTGTGAACTACATAAAAGAATTCGTAAATGAGAACAAAAGTTCAGGTGCTATCACAAAGTGATATAAACAAATGCAGTAATTCAAAGATGTAAGATTGAAATTAATATTGAAATAGGATCACTTACTTTTTAGTTTTGGGTTGTTTGAAATTGCTCGTCTTTTTCAAATCATGGATGGTATAAACGTTGAGAGTATACATGAGAAATGAATTTCTTAGTAACAATTGGGATGAAAAATAATTTTTATTTTAGTGAAAAATATATGGTTGGGGTAATATATCTAATTATGCAATTTTTAGGACTTTTATTATTCTCCTTATTTCCATTCATTTTTGGACCTGCTGTTAAGAGACGATTTTGATTCATTTACAAGAAAGGACTTATATTTAAAATTTGAGATTGTTTTGAAATAGTTGAAAATTTTAGGGGTTTAAAGTGAAATTTAAAAGTTGAGTTTATAAAAAACTATTTTCACGACAAACTGCTTTCTTGGAATCCAAATAGGGTGATCTAATATACCAATTTGATGAGAAATTTAAAATAATATTTTTGGGGAAAAATCAGAATTTTCTGACTGGAGATGCGCCCTCACGCACTGGGTCAAAGCCCTGATGTGCCTAGGTTTGACTCCACCCTCGCACATGTAATACAATTCACCCCTACCTTCGATTTGTTGACTCTAAGGTTTGAAAACTTTGACCCTAATTTCAAACAATTTTAGAATACCATTTAGGTCGATTCTTGAATGAAAATTACCTAATATTTTGAGAGGAATCCAACCTTATTGGTTTCAAACATTGAGGTTAACTAGTTCAAGCTATTGATTTTCTGTCAAAACAGCATAAGTTTGACTTTAACATTTGTGGGTTTAAGCTATGATTTGAGCTAGACATGGTGATTTTTGTTATCTATGATCAAAATGCAGTCGAACTAGTTTGGTTTTAAATATTTTGGCTTACCATAGCCCCTAAATTTGGCTTCTGAAATTCCCAGGTCAGTAAATTTCAAACTTTGATTTGGGGTATCAAAACTCATTTTGCATTCAATTAAGATTTGCATTTAGGTTTCTTAAACCAGTAACTTGATCTCTCCTACTTTGAAACGGGTTTAAAGTCAAGAGTACATGTTCCACCATAGAAGCTCAAGCTTTAATGGAGGTTCATGATGTTTAAGACTTTTCAATGCTTTTCCTATAGTAAAACTCACATGTAAACTCGTATATCTACTCTAGGAATGCCCGAAAATTTAAATAAATGAAAAGAAAATACATACAACATAAAATTATACAAATACCAAAATGCTCAAAATTTACTTTGTGTTTTTCATTGTAGTTGGGTACATTTTACAATGGTAAAGAGGGACTTTTATAGTGCTGGTGAGGGAGAAAGGATTGGTGGAAAAAGGCGTGGAAGTTTACCTTGGTTAAGTTAGTTTTTACCAAGGTACTATGTGGGAGGACATGGGTATTATGTGTATCCCATGTGGTATAATTGCTCACAGAGCAGCCACCTGTCCAACTTGATTAGTGGGTAAAGTGAAATTAAGTTTTGTTTTGATATAGATCCATGGGTAATATATGAAATGAATTTAGGGACAATTATTATTTTTTTGGAAAGTTTAGGGGGTAATGTTTAATTTCTCAAACTTATTGGGTTGAGTTGTGTAATTAATGAAAAGTACATTATCTTTGATGAAGCTTTGTGTTTAAGTTTGGATCCTAATGGTAAGGTATGGTGTAAATAATGGTATTAATTTTTCTTGGGGGTATTTTGGTAATTTAGAAGGTGTAAGGATTTTGGTGGTAATTATTTTATCTTTGGGGGAAATTTAACACATATTTTTGGGTTATTAAATTCTACCTTCTTAAGAAAATTTCGTCCTCAAAATTTCTGGCAAAAAGCGCGAGGTAGTGTAGTCTCATAAATTCTTTTGTTACCCATGTTGCTTTTTTCGTACCGTGGTGTTGCCAAAGGACCTTTACTAGCGGAATAATTTTTCAGTAAAGGATCTTATTTTTCCAATCAAGGATTTTGATAGGGTTTTCCTTGAAGTCATGATTGGGTCTCGTTGATATGACTTCCCAGGTAATAATGTGATTGGGATCAAGTATGTGTTTACATGGTTGCGAAACATGAAAAACGTCATGTATATTATATAGCTCTAGGGATAGTTCTAAATGATAGGCTACTGGTCCTATACGTTCGATGATTTTAAAAGGCTCAATATAATGAGGTGCTAACTATCCTTTCTTTTCAAATAATAATACCCTTTCTTCGGGATACTCTTAAGAATACTAAATTGTCTATTCGAAATTCCAAAGGTTTCCTTCTATTGTCCGCATAACTCTTTTGTTGACTCTGGGCCAAATGTAATCTTTCCCGAATGAGTCATATCTTTTCGGTGATTTCAGCTATAATTTTGGTTCCAAGGATTTGTTTTTCTCCGGATTCGTTTCAGGATAAAGGTGAAAAATAAGGTCTACCATATAAGGCTTCATAGGGAGTTTCGTGTATGCTAGTTTGATAGATATTATTGTAAGATTAGTCTATCAAAGCAACATGATCGTTCCATGTATCGAAAAAATCCAAAGTGCAAAGTTGTAACATATCCTCAAAGGTTTGTATTACTCTATCAGATTGACTGTTAGTTTGGGAGTGGAAGGCAGTTCTTAGGTAAAGTTTGGATCCTATAGATGTTTATAATAGTTGCTAAAATCTTCCTATCAATCTGGGATCTCGATCAAACATAGTGGATAAGAATAGTTCATGGAGTCTAATGATTTCCCAGATGCAAATCTCACTAAATTTTGAAAAGAATTTGTCACTCTTGTTTGTAGAAAATGGGTGGATTTGTTAAGTCGGTCGACAATAACCCATATTGAATTGTAATCTTGAGATATATGAGGCAATCCACTGATAAAATCCCTTATAATGTGATCATATTTCCATTCTGGAATCAGGATTGGTTATAATAGTCCACCAGGGTGTTGGTATTCAATTTCTACCTATAGGCAAGTTAAACATTTGGCCATAAAATTGCGATATTTATCTTCATTCCTTTCCAAAAACATTGTTGTTGAAGATTGTGATACATCTTAGTTCTTCCTGGATGAACCATAAATTTGGAATTATGGACTTCCTCAAGGATTTCTTTTCGTAAAGAGGGTACTAGGGGGATACATAATCGATTCTTAAATCTTAACCCTCTCTCGGAGCTATATGACTAATCTTCCTCTGTGATGTTGTTTTGTAATTTTCTCCTTTGGATTTTCAAGAATTCATCCCCTTCTTTGTGTTCCAAAATTCTTTTGTGGAGGGTTGGACGAGCAATGATATTCCTCAGAATGATTGGTTTTTCAAAAGATTCTCGTTACAAATTGTACTCTGTTATAGTAGTTATAAACAAGAACATACTACTAAGTGTTCCCTTTGATTTTCGACTCAAGGCATCAGTAACTACATTACCTTTACCGGGATAGTATGGTAAACTAAATTTGTAATCCTCCAAAAACTCAATTATTTGTTGAAGATTTAGATTTTTTTTAGTAAAGTTGTATTTGATACTTTTGTGGTCAGAGAATACATGAAATTCTTCTTCGTACAAATAACATCTCCAAATCTTTAGGGTGAAGAATACGGCTGCCAATTCTAATCTGTGTATTGGGTAATTACGTTTATAAATCTTTAGCTGTCATTATAACAACCCCCATTTTCCATGTAAAGGTTGGGTAGACACAATATGCTGAACATGGGCCTTGTCTATCAATTTGTATCATTCTCAGCATCAGTCCACACTAAAACATTTATACATTTAAAATCAAGTGCACGATAAAACAAATTTAAGTGGTAACTGAAAAGATATTAAGTCCAACATCAACACCCAAATAAAATAAAACTCGACAATGAAGGTCTGAAATGGTTGAATAATAATAAACGCTCGACTTATGCCCATATAATATCTGAAATATTAAACTAGATGAAATGGAAATAGCAACTATTCTAGAGTCAAATGAACTAAAGTAGTGGATGTACAAATACGACCGCAAGTCTGATGTCCTATCAGTCTTTCTTGTGTATGTAAACCTAGGGGAAAACATTTTATAATTTGGGTCGGTGTCCTAGAGTTGAAAGAATTAACTTATGAAAATTAAGATGCAGTAATATGTTTAATTCAATGTATGTACCACCCATCGGCACTCGCATGCGTTAAGTACCTCACCCCTCATCTAAGTGTAATACTACATGCATATCAATTCAAGTCCCCAACCATGAAAGACAAATGTGACACCCCGCTTATAATAATAATGGGTCACCAGCCCTATACTATAATTAATCAAGAATCTCAAGTGGATCATTATCAACATCTACTGACGATACCAAAATAAACATACCTAACTACCCAATACTATAAAAAGCGAGTGCCAAAAAAAAATTTAAAACATACAATACAATAACCAACCAATAACATAATAACTACTAAACATGATAATAAACACACACATGCTAAGATAAAAGAGAATAGTTCTATAGTATACCAAAAATATACAAAAGGAGATACCCGAATATGCTGTCAGGTCACAGACAATACAACAATCTGAGAAAAGAAATATAAAAGTTCTACAACAACAACCCTTGGGTGTAAACCCGATATATAAACTGAATACTAAACTAGATTTACAAGAGATAGGAAACGGCTATAACAAAATCCCGCAACAGTCCGCAGCTGCTACAGCTCCACGAATACACGGGACAGAAAACATCATTGGCGTCCTTGCGGAGGAATACATAAAATAATACAATATATAAAGCAAGAGGAGAAAATAAAGCCCGAGGTGTGAAAACATTTTAGCAAGTGCATTAAAATGCATAATAATTATAAATGCACTATAACATGATTTAAGTGGAGTCGCAGTCTCTTGGAAACCCAACTCACCCCTCAACTAGAGTGCGCACATAAACGCATGCACATGGTCCTCAATTGACTACCCAACTCTTTTTAGGTACAATACAATCTAACATATGCCTAATCCAGACTTGCGTAAACCTTCATCCATAACAAATCCAAAAACATATTATTCTAAGTTTTGCACGAGTTCATCTAAAATTATATTAACTTGTAAATATACCAATGCATAAATGTTACTAGAATTTATCGGATTCTAGATGTTAACTTACACGAGTTATTAGCATCTAAATGATAAGGACTAAACTTGTCCCAACTCTCAACATTGCACTGCATTTCACGCGTGGGACATCTCGCAAAGCGAAATCGAAACAAGGAACCCCCCCGATACACTATTCCTTGACACTGTTGATGGTCAGGATTCATTATGCCCTCAATGCACGACACATATAACATCAACTACTTATATAAAATATTTATCCATTTTATTCCAATAAATCCTTATTTCACTACAACATATAAATCTGAGTACTAAGGACAAAACTTATCCCCACTACCAACATTGCACTACGTTTCGTGCGTGGGACATCTCGTAAAGCAAAATCCAAACAAAGAACCTCGTCGATACACTACTCCTTGAAAATGTTGGTCGTTAAGGTCCATTATGCCCTTGGTACCCCACACATAACTTAGAATACATATGAGGAGCAATAATCTCTAATAACAGAAATAAGATAATGCTCCGAACCTTTTAAGGTCTATAACATTACTCTAGTTACAAAGCACAATCATTCGACCCCAATTGGTAAGTACACATAACACACTTAGCATACAATTAAATATCCAAAACCCAATCACTTATGGGTATAAAATATTATACAATGCTATCATCTTCCAGGAATTACTCGCTTTATCTTGGGCTACCATATATCGGATTATTATCACACCACCATGGTAATAAAATAAATCACAATGTATAGGAAGCGATCATAGTTCCGAACATGAAAGTGAGAACGAATCATACCCAAGACTTCTCACCCAGAATAAAATCACACAATAAATAAAGGACGACTATGACCTAGGGACTATACGCACCCTGCTCCTCAAGCCAGGGGCCTCACCCACATCGCGCAACTTCCCATGATAGCACAGGAGGGTATGCTCACACAATATATATATATATATATATATATATATATATATATATATATATCATTCACACTAGATATATATGTAATCGCATCATATTATTGCAAACCATCACACAAGGTATTTACAATTTCGCCATATAGGTATACATACTGTTTTACGTCCGTATGTATGAAAGAAATAAATTCATTTGTAAGTATATAACTCTCGTTATACTAACCATTGCTAACTCTCATACCTTCCCATTTTATTTCACAATACAGCCACTCACTTTAAACTTACTCATCCCTGACACCTATGAGTTTGAAAATTTTCCCAATTCAATCAACATTAAGTATACCCTCAATTTCTGAATGCACGCCAATCAACAACAATAATCTCCAAATGGAAACCTTGATGCTAGGAGGATCCCCCACTAAATCGATATGATAACTCAAACTCGTACTCTCTCGCAATAACTAAATACAACCCCAACATTTCATCTTAGGTAAAACTCCCTAAAAATATCCAAAACATACTTCTTGTGACACCCCGACTAATTAAATACCGGGTAGCTACTCCTTTATTAAATTAATACAAAATGCCAAGTTGGTTCAGTTCATAGCATCACTGTCAAAATTTTTTTTTTTTACAATTACTAGCCACCTAATATTTAAAAAGTGAGTTGTCAATTTTAATTAAATCCGATTAACATGCAATAATTAAATTATGAAATGCTAACATAACCACCACAACATAATGAAAATGGAATAACCATAAAATAGTAATGAGTTTGGAGGGATACTCCTCACAACAACCCAAATACAGGAATAAACAAATACTAAGTATGCATCACTAAATTAATTACAACCCAAAATTCTGAAATAACTGAATAAATAAAGTGTCTCTAAAAGGAAATAGGGCGACATGCCCAACAGATGAGAAAAGCTGATAATAAGGAGTCAAGACCGAAAATGGAGGTGCCTACTGCCAAGATCCTGTAACTTCCACAGCAGCTACAGTACGTCACCTGAATGGAACTCCTATGCTTGGTGTCCTTGTGGCTGGGAACCTAAAAGGTTTTTACAAGAAAATATATTTGAAAGAAAATGGGTCAGAGCCCGATAGTGAAAATTAGTTGAAAATATAGCAAGTATTTTAATGACATTAAAATAATGAATGCAAAATACATGTTAGGACGTGCGCTCACATGAAATACTCACCTCTCGACTATTTGTGCACTCCTAACGTACTCGTACCCATTTCTAGTTATTCCCATATCTAACTAGTCCAATCATAATACCTAACATTACTATACAATTCACGCTATAATTCTGGCATCTTCATTGAAACAACAAGCTTTACATTTATTCTCGATCTCCCATATTAGTAATACAACTTACTAGGTGATTTCCACTTTTATTTTTACAAAAAAAGTTGCTATTAATCACATTCGCATTTATACATGACTGAGCATTTCAATTTAACCGTATATTATTCTTATCATAAATATACAATATTAGCACCCCGACGCTAAGCTGCAGTGCACACATACTCTGCTATCAAATCCCAGTACATCACGTACATAAGGACCACGCATTCCGAATCTCTCAGGAATCGTTCTCAAATAATCGCAATCACAAATAATGGAGGCGAACATAGTTCACATCACATGGGTCATGCACATACCTACGCTCCCATAATCAGCAGACTTATTAACTTCTCAATAAGTCCTTCTCTAACCTATGTCCTCGAGGTACCAATCTAAATCCCCTCGTAGGCACATAAAGATTAGATGGCCCAAATCGAACGCAAACCTCCCATGATAGAAAGTACGGTAGGTATGTTATACACATAAAATCACATATACTAAGCATTCACACATCTTAGATATCTCGTATTATTAATATAGGTATACTTCTCATTCTTATACCGTCATTTAATGTTATACGACCACAAGTCCCCGATTTGAATATTCACGTTATCAACCTTTCTCACGTCATAATTAGGTACTCGTTTCCTACTCCACAACTGACATCCGATTTTATTATAAGGTTCTAAGTTCTACTCCTCAACGTACCCCAATTCTCACAATTATACCCACTAATCAATAAGGGAAGGTTAATACTCCACTTAAATAAGTCTACGGAACGTTTGAAATGAAATCAGGCTAAAAAGGCCATTCTGTCAACTCGTTAGAAGTTTCATTCGAACGAGGTCGTTTGAATGAGTTCGTTCGAACGAAAGTATTCGAATGAACTACCAACTCGTTAGAAGGGACACTGTCATCTCGTTCGAAGCTCGTTCGAACGAGGTCATTTGAACGACCTGGGCAGGTCTTCTAACGAGATGGCAGTTTGAGCCCAGAAATTCTCTCCTTCGTTTTTCTCAATTTTTTTATCTTCTCTAAACTCATCCTAAGATCATCCCAATAGTATTTTAACGTTATTAAACTACTCTAAGTCCTCCTAGGTCACTCTTTAACATATATATGGGGTCAATGCTTCCTAAATTAACATATATTCATCAAAATTTCCCAAATCTTATCCCAAACCCTATAAATATGGACCCAAAATTTAATGTCTACAATTACTCCTTATAAATCCATTTTTACATCATCAAAAGATACATTTTTTATATGAAATTCATTCGATAACCTTCTACATGCAATCCCTATATCATATTATGAATTCTACCTCAAATTTCATGGGTTTTTCATCAAACTTTCAATATAAGACATATCTTCAATTCTAAGCATGGAAGAAACATTCGCTTGAAAATAATATAATTAAACCACTTGCCTTCGATGTTCTGATTTGATGTTGAAGAATTGAATGTTGATTCTCCTCCCTCTCTCTATAAATTTCTTCCAAAGATGGTGATGGTGGCTAGGGTTTCCTTTTTGGAATTTCTTCCAACTCCCCCCTATAACTCCCGTAGCCCTCTAACTTCCCAAATGCTGATAATGGCTTAGTGGATTCTTTTCTAATATAAAAATAACCTCTAAAATTCGTGGGTTTTAATTCCCCTATTTTTGAAACTACCAAACTACCCTTTTGGGCTGCCGGTTGGCCTAAAAATGCCTCGGGACCCAAACTGAACCCCCAACTAGTGTTTTCTGACTATTTCAACCCTTCCGGACACGTTGGTGCATTCAAAATGACCATTCAGTTGATAAAAATAAAATTCACTTTTTAATTCAATTAATTACGTTCCTGACGCGACTGACACACGTGTCCCAATTAAATTTTCCAAATTGCCGTATATCTACCTCGTGACAATTTAGATATCATCAATACTCATGTATTACCATACATACTCAGAAATAATAAATTTTTAACATCATAATCAAATACCAACTCACATCTTGTTAGTATTTATACCCGGATTAATTTCCAATTAATTCTCATTTAATTCAATTAATCCCTTAAATAAATATCAATAAAATTATGGAATATTACATACTTACCCCCTAATAACAGAATTTCGTCCCGAAATTCTGAACTAAAAAAAAGTTCCTGGTAAAAATAGCTCTGGATAGCGCTCCCGCATCTCATCCTCGCGCTCCCATGTGGACTCTTCGGCATTATGATGCCGCCACTGAACACGTACTAATGGTACTATCTTTGACCTCAGTTTTCGCTCGCTTTGGTCCAAAATAGCAATCGGCCCCTCCTCGTAGGATCTATCTGGCTGAAGATCGATGTCCTCCAAAGCAATGTGGGTATGGGCCAAATCATCCCTAAGGTATCTCCTTAGCGAGAAAATATGGAACACATCATGAATCCTATGCAAGTTCTCCGGTAACCCAAGTCTATACGCAACTGGCCTAATTCGCTCGATGATAGGAAATGGCCCCACATATCTCGGTGACAATTTTCCCTTCTTCCCAAAATGCATAATCCCCTTTATAGGAGATACTCTGAGTAACACCTGGTCCCCCACCTTGAATTCTCTGAAGAACCTCTTGGCATCAGCATATCTCTTCTGCCAGTCCTGAGCTACCCGAATGCGACTCCGTATCAACTCAATCCTTACCGAAGTGTCCTAAATCACTTTCGGTCCAAGGAGTTTCGTATCCCCCACCTCTAACCAACATGCTGGGGAACGACAAGGTCTGTCGTACAACGCCTCAAATGGAGCCATGCCAATGGTGAACTAGTAGGAGTTATTATAAGCAAACTCCACCAGTGGAAGGTACTGTTCCCATCCACCTCCAAAGTCTAGGATGCACATACGCAACATGTCTTCCAACATCTGATTTGTCCACTTGGTTTGCCTATCCGTCTGCGGGTGGTAAGCCGTACTCAGCCGCTACTCCGTACCCATGGCCTCCTGGAAACTCTCCCAAAATCGTGAAACAAATATCTTGTCTCGGTCAGACACGATATTTAGAGGTACCCCGTGAAGTCTCACTATTTCCGCAATGAAAGTCTGGGCATACTCTCCCATAGTGTAATCTGTCCTCACGGATAGAAAATGAGAAACTTTGGTCAACCTATCCACAATTACCCATATGGAGTCGTGACCCCTCTGTGATGTAGCTAATCCCGTGACAAAGTCCGTGGATATGCTCTCCCATATCCACGTCGGAACCTCTAATGGATGTAGAAGTACTGCCGGTTTCTGATGGTCCACCTTTACTAGATGACAAGTGGCACATTTGGAAACAAACACGGCGATATCTCTCTTCATCCCGCTCCACCAATTTTGTCGTCTCATGTGTTGGTACATCTTATCCCCACCAGGGTGTACCGCGAACCGTGAGCCGTGCGACTCCGTCATTACCTCGTGTCGCAAGTCCTCCCCTTCCGGAACGACCAGTCTCCCATTGAAGTGAAATCCCCCGTCTGACACAACGGTATAGGACTCGGCTCCCTCTTCAAGTAATCAAACTATCTGCTCCTAACAGAACGAGTCATTTGTCAGGGCCTTTACCACTCTCGTAACAATTTGAGGTGTAATAGTCATCACAGACATGAACGATCGGGCCACTGCATCCTGGTGTCCCAACTCCTTTCACTTTACTTTCCACACCTCGGCCACCTCATCTACTGGCCTACGGCTCAACGCGTCTGCTACCATGTTATCATTCCTCGAGTGATATTGGATATCAAACTGATAATCCTTCACAAACTCGAGCCACCGTCGTTGACGCATATTCAGTTCCTTCTGTGTGAAGAGGTATTGTAAAGACTTGTGGTCCGTGAACAACCAAAATTTCTCCCCCAGAAGATAGTGTCTCCAAATCCGAAGAGCGAATATGACTATCGCTAACTCCAAGTCATGGGTGGGGTAATTCCTCTCGTGAGGCTTAAGTTTACGGGAAGCATAAGTTATGGCCTGACTCTCCTGTTGCAGCACACCTCCGAGTCATTGTAAGGATGCATCGATGTAGACTAGATACTCAACTCCCGGTCTGGGCAATGCTAACATAGGCGTTGAGGTCAACTTGTCCTTCACCTCATCGAATGCCAACTAACAGGCATCGCTCCAGATGAATGGCATACCCTTGCGAGTCAGATGTGTCAAAGGACCCGCTATCTTTGAGAAACCCCGAATAAACCTCCTGTAGTATCTTGCCAGGCCCAAGAAACTATGGATCTCAGTCGGTATCGTGGGCTGTCCCCACTCCCTCATACGGATACTTTCCCTGGATCAACAGATATCCCCTGGTCTGAAATTATATGCCCCAAAACTGAACCTCCTTCAGCCAAAACCCACACTTTTCATACTTTGCATAAAGCTCGTTCTGACGTAGCGTCTGCAAAACCTGTCTCAAATGCTCGGCATGCTCCTCTTCTATCTAGGAGTAAACGAGAATGTCATCAATAAAGACGATGATGAATTGGTCTAGGAACTATGTGAACACCCTATTCATCAAGTCCATAAACACGACTGGAGCATTGGTCAAGCCAAAAGGCATAACCCGAAATTCGTAGGAACCATATCTCGTTAAGAAAGCAGTCTTCGAGACGTCCTGTTCCCTGATACGCAACTGATGGTATCCCGATCGCAAATCAATCTCTAAGAAGAAGGAAGCTCCTCTCAGCTGGTCGAATAAGTCATAGATTCGGGGCAACGAATACTTATTCTGTATCGTGACTTTATTCAACTCCCGATAGTCTACACACAATCTCAACGATCCATCCCTCTTCTCTACAAACAACACAAGGTCACCCCACGGCGAAGTACTCCTTCGGATAAACCGCTGACCCAATAACTGCTCTATCTGATCCCATAACTCTCTCATCTCTGTTGGAGCCATATGGTAAGGTGCGCAGGCAATCGGCCGAGTGCTCGGCGTCAAATCGATCAAAAAATCTATCTCTCTACTAGGCAGTAATCCAGGTATATCCTTAAATACATCAGCAAACTCCCTCACGACTGGAATCGAATCGAGTGGTAGCACCACTTCCTTATAGGTATCCTCCTCTATATAGTACAAATGAGTGAACGATCCTCCCTCAGGGCGAGACATCTCCACTAAAAACATCTCCTGCTCGGGAATGGAAAAAATGATACTCCTACTGAAACAATCAATCATGGCTCGGTACGAAACTAGCCAATCCATATCGAAAATCACATCATACTCAATCATATCTAATACTAACATATCAGCGGGTAAAGTAAATCTCCCGATCTCTATACCCACACCTCTACAAATAAGCAAAATCATGGAACCCCTAATCAACGGTGAATCTACACAAGTAACCGTGCTCTCTGCGGTGTTTAACAACCCAATAGTGCATGCAAATCTCATGGCAACGAAATAATGTGTGGCCCTTGTATCAAATAAAATATGCCCCAAAGTCCCCTGAAGAGAGAACATACCCTCAATAGCAGGCGGATCCTGTGGGACTACGACATGCTGGAGCTGATACACTCTACCATACTGAAGCTATCCCTACAGGACTGGGACTACTGGAATGGGTGGTAGTGCTGCCATCTGTGGTGGTGCTGGGAGGGTGGTGGAAACATAGTCCTATGTGGCTCGTGTCGAGCACCCTGCTGTTGCTGCTGTGGGGCCCTGCCCCTATCAGGATAATCCTGGCATTTGTGGCCAGTCTTGCCACAAATGAAGAACTTCCTCGGGAAGTTTCCCCCTCCCTGTCCTTGCTGCCCACGTCCCTGATGGCTATTACCATTCCTACCCTAGCCATGCTGCCCTGCTAAAACTGCTGTTGCTGCTGACCATTCTGGCCCTGATGGCCATGTCTGAAACCTCCCTGACCATTCCTGAAACCCCCAGATCTGAATTTCTTAGGGTCCCCCTGTTGGGAACCCTGATCTCCCTGCCTATGCTAACCCTGAGCAGATTGTGCCCCGTTGGCACCATTCCCCCTGTCCTGCCCTGATGGCTGGACTCTCCTTCTCTCTTACTCTCATACATGTTAAAGCGATGATCCTGGCAGTGTAGCAGCGCTGCGTTAACCACATCAGAATAAGTGGCTAACGAGAGGTTTCCCAACAAGTGCTGACGGATCCTCCAAGTCAATCCATTCATGAATTTCTGAATCTTTTTCTCCTCGGTTGGAATCTCATCCGGAATAATGTTCAAGAGATTGGTGAACTCAGCCTCATACTCGACTACGGTATTTCCCTCCTGCTTGAGGTTCATCAACTTCCTCCTCATCTCAGTGTGAACAGCTGACGGAAAATATTTGCGATCGAACCGCACCCAGAACTCCTGAATAGTGAGAGTGTCCCTCTTCTCCGTGGTGGTAATGGACTCCCACCACTGCAATGCTGATCCTACTAGCTTAAAAGTAGCCAGTATCTTTTTCTGAAAATCCGTGCACTCGTACATCCTTAAGTGCCTCTGAATGTCCTTCCTCCACTGACTAGATACAATAACGTCGGAGCTACCTACAAACTCCGGAGTGTGTGCTTTCTGAAAAAATGTTCGAAGATTTAACTCTTCTCAACTCCTGACATTCGCTACTTTCATGCAGGGGAGGTCTCGCAAGAGAAATCCAAACAAGGAACCCTCCCAATACACTACTGTGTAGCTCTGTCGGGGATTGAGATCAGTTAGATCAGGACTAAAGTTTAAAAGAAATATTTTTGAATCATTTCGATATTGCCCGAAGGCCTATAAAACAATTTTATTTTAAAAATAGTTTATGTCTTTCGACATCCAAATCTAATACCTTATGCCCAAGACACAAGGAGCCAACTGTGACACCCCGACTAATTAAATACCGGGTAGCTACTCATTTATTAAATTAATACAAAATGCCAAGTTGGTTTAGTTAATAGTATCACTGCCGAAAACATTTTAATAATTACTAACCACCTAGTATTTAAAAAGTGAGTTGCCAAATTTTAAGTTAACTTTGATTAACATGCAATAGGTGAAATATAAAGGATAACATAACCATTCACAATAAAGTCCAACTATAGTAATCATCGAATAATAAGTCTGGAGGAAATACTCCTCACAACAATCCAAATATGGAAATAATAAAACAAGTCTGTATCCTGAATTAAATACAAACCAAAGTCTGAATAACTGAAATATAAAATGTCTCTAAAGAAATGGGCGACATGCCCAACAATGATGAAACTGAATATGGAGTCAAGACTAGAAAAGAGGCGTCTACTGTCAAAGCCCTGTAACTTCCACAACAGCTACAGCTCGTCACCTGAATGGAAATACTATGCATGGTGTCCTTGTGGCTGGGCACCTAAAAGGTTTGTACAAAAAAAATAGATTTGAAAGCAAATGGGTCAGAGCCCGAAAGTGGAGAGTATTTTAAAAACAGCAAGTGCTTTAAATACATTTAAAATAATGAATGCAAAATACATGTTAGGAGGCGCTCTCACATGAAATACTCACATCTCGTCTAACTGTGCACTCCTAACGTTCCCGTACCCATTCATGTGTTTCTCATATCTATCTGGTTCAAAAGAGTTTCTAACATATCTACTCGGTTCACGTTTTTATTTCCATCCTTAACAATTAAATAGAGAGTTCTACTTTAATTTTCGGATTCCCAATTATTAACAAAACCAATTATTTGTATATATCCCCTTTCTATCTTTTCATAACGTTACTACAATTATACTTGAGATTAAACATAGAAATTCCTTTTCATTTAACCGTATATTATTCACATTATAAATATACAATACAAGCACCCCGAGGCTAAGCTGCGGTGCACACATACTCTGCTATCCATCCCGGTACATCACGTACATAAGGAATACAAATTCCGAATCTCTCAGGAATTGTTAGAATAAACACGACACACAAAATGGAGGCGAACATAATTCAACATATCCATGGGTCACGTACATACCTACGCTCCATAGTCAGCTGACTTATTAACTCACAAATAAGTCATTCTATCATTATGTTCTTAAGGTACCAATCTAAATCCGGGCACACAAAGATTAGATGGCCCTAAGCGAACGTAAACCTCCCGTGATAGCAAGTATGGTAGGTATGTCATACACATAAAATCATATACATAAACTAAGCATGGACACATCTTAGATGTCTCAATATAATAAAGGTATATTTTACATCCTTATACCATTATTCCAATTTTATACATTTTAAGTCTTCCGATAATACATAATGTAGGCTGTCGACACATCTCACGTCATAGTTTCTTGCATCTCAAAGGGATTATTAAGTTTCCTATTATTCCCATATATAACATCATTATTCTTAAGGTCCTTACTTCTGCCCCAAACTTCATTTCATCAAATCATTCAAATTTACTCTTTCAACCCTAATATTATCTCACTCATCGAATTTCATTAGATTTTAGAATAATTCCTCAAATTGAATTCTAATTAAGGTCCAAATTTTATAACCATACCTACTGGTCTTCCTTAAGTCTAAGGATATTCATAAAGTCTCCAATGATAATTCTCTAAGGGTTAACATCATTAAAATTTAACTAGGAAAATTTTACTCATTCTGGGAAGGTCGATCGATCGACCTTGAACCTCGATCGATCGATGGTGGTCGATCGATCGACTGATGAATGTCGATCGATCGATCGCACCAGGTAGGCTACGGACTGCTTCGTTTTGCAGTCCTCAAATCGTCCCAAAACTCCATTATAATGCATGAAACTCTAATCTAACATTATAGTATCATCATACAACCATCCTACAACATTGTTAACGTTCTAAAACCAATAAATCATCAACCAAGGGCTTTATTTGGATCAAAACTTCATCAAGAACCTTAGTTTTTCTATTTCTTTCAAGAACAATAATAAATCTCTTCTTAAATCCATTTTTAGATCATCAAGGGTTATATTTTGAATTCATAATTCGTCCAGAATATGTCTACATGCAATTCCTAACATGGTTCATAGTTTTAATCATCAAATTCATGGGTCTATATCAATCTTCCAAGACAAAATTCGATAATTACACTAAACATGGAAGAACACATTCATGGAATTAATTGTAACTAAATCACTTGCCTTATGTTCTTCAGATTTGTTGTTGGTTGAAGATGGTTGAATTCCTCTCTCTCTCTCTCTCTCTACAAGTTCTTCTCACAAGATGACAATGGAGGTGGGGGTTGGTTTTTGGCAAGTTAGAAATATTTTCTTAACTTCTACCGTAGCCCACTACTTAGATTGAGGTTGAAAATGGGTTAGTGGGTTTAATGATAAGTTATAATTAAAGTCTGATTTTCGTGGGTTTTAATTACCAAATTTCCGAAATTACCAAACTACCCTTTTGGGTTGCCGGTTTGGCCTAAAAATCCCCCGGGACCCAAACTAAACCCCCGGCTAGTGTTTTCTGACTATTTTGACCCTTCTGGACTCGTTGGCGCACTCAAAATGACCATACGGTTGATAAAAATAAAATTCACTTTTTAATTCAAATAATTACATTCTTGACGCGACTGTCACGCGCGTCCCAACAAAATTTTCCAAATTGCCGTATTTCAGCCTCGCGACAATTTCAATATTTTCAATATTCATATAATGCCATATATACACATTATAATCAAATACCAACTCACATCTCGTTAGTATTTTATCCGGATTAATTCTCAATTAATTCACATTTAATTTAATTAATCCCATAAATAAATATCAATAAAAGAACGGGGTATTACATACTTCCCCCCTAATAACAGAATTTCGTCCCGAAATTAGGAACTAGAAAGTACCTGGTAAAAACAACTCTGGATAACGTTCGCGTATCTCCTCCTCGCGCTCCCATGTGGACTCCTCGGCATTATGATGCCGCCACTGAACATGTACTAACGAAACTATTTTTTACTGCAGTTTCCGCTCACTTCGATCCAAAATAGCAATCGGTCCCTCCTCGTAGGAGCTATCGGGCTGGAGATCGATGTCCTCCAAAGCAATGTGAGAATGAGCCAAATCATCTCTAAGATATTTCCTTAGCGAGGAAATATGAAACACATCATGAATCCTGTGTAAATGCTCCGGTAACCCAAGTCTATACGCAACAGATCCAATCCGCTCGATGATAGGAAATGGTCCCACGTATCTCGGTGCCAACTTCCCCTTCTTCCCAAATCGCATAATCCCCTTCATAGGAGATACTCTGAGTAAAACCTTGTCCCCCACTTGTAACTCCCTGAAGAACCTCTTCGAATCAGCATAGCTCTTCTGCCGATCTTGAGCTACCCGAATGAGACTCCGTATCAATTCTATCCTCGCCGAAGTATCCTGAATTACTTCCGGCCCAAGTAGTTTGTTGTCCCCCACCTCCAAGCAACATGCTGGGGAACGACAAGGTCTACCGTACAACGCCTCAAATGGATCCATGCCAATGGTGAACTGGTAGGAGTTGTTGTAAGCAAACTCCACCAGTGGAAGATACTGCTCCCATCCACCCCCAAAATCAATGATGCACATATGCAACATGTCCTCCAACATCTGGTTTGTACGCTCGGTTTGCCCATCGATCTGCGGGTGATATGCCGTACTCAACCGCAATTTCGTGCCCATGGTCTCCTGAAAACTTTCCCAAAACCGTGAAACAAATATCTTGTCTCTGTCAGACACGATATTTAGGGGCACACCGTGAAGTCTCACTATTTCTGCAATAAAAAGCTGGGCATACTGTCCCGTAGTGTATTTTGTCCTTACGGGTAGAAAATGAGCAACTTTGGTCAACCTTTCCACAATTACCCAAATGGAGTCGTGACCCCTCTGTGACGTAGACAACCCCATGATAAAGTCCATGGATATGCTCTCCCACATCCACATCGGGACCTCTAATGGCTGTAGAAGTCCTGTCGGTCTCTGATGATCCACTTTTACCAGCTGACAAGTGGCGCATTTAGAAACAAACACAGCAATATCTCTTTTCATCCGGCGCCACCAATACTGACGTCTCATATCTTGGTACATTTTGTCCCCTCCGAGATGTACCGCGCACCGTGAGCCGTGCGACTCTGCCATCACCTCATGTCGCAATTCCTCCCCTTTCGGAACTACCAGTCTCCCATTGAAGCGTAATCCCCCGTCTGAACTAACGGTATAGGACTCGACTCCCTCTGCTAGTAATCGAACTATCTACTCCTGACAGAACGAGTCATTTGCTTGTGACTTCACCACTCTCGTGACAATCTGTGGTGTAACACTCATCACAGACATGAACGATCGAGCCACTGCATCCTGGTGTCCCAACTCTTTCCACTTTGGCTTCCACACCCCTGCCACCTCATCTACTGGCCTACGGCTTAACGCGTCTGCTACCACGCTAGCCTTCCCCGGGTGATACTGGATATCAAACTGATAGTCCTTCATGAACTCAAGCCACCTTCGCTGCCGCATATTCAACTTCTTCTACGTGAATAGCAACTATAGGGACTTGTGGTCTGTAAACAATCGAAACTTCTCCCCCAAAAGGTAATGTCTCCAAATCCGAAGGGCAAATACCACTGCCGCTAACTCCAAGTCATGAGTGGGGTAATTCTTCTCGTGAGGCTTAAGCTTACGGGAAGCATAAGCTATGGCCTGACTCTCCTGCTGCAATACACCTCCAAGTCTTTGTAAGGACGCATCGGTGTAAACTAGATACTCAACTCCCGATCTCGGCAATGCTAACACAGGTGCTGAGGTCAACTTGTCCTTCAACTCATCGAATGCCAACTGAAAGACATCACTCTAAATGAACGGCACACCTTTACGAGTCAGATGTGTCAAAGGACCCGCTATCTTTAAGAAACCCCGAATAAACCTCCTGTAGTATCCTGCTAGGCCCAAGAAACTACGGATCTCAGTCAGTGTCGTGGGATGTCCCCACTCCCTCACCGCGGATACCTTCCCTGGATCAACAGATATCCCCCGGTCGGAAATAATATATCCCAAAAACTGAACCTCCTTCAGCCAAAACCCGCACTTCTCATACTTTGCATATAGCTCGTTCTGACGTAGCGTCTGCAAAACCTGTCTCAAATGCTCGGCGTGCTCCTCCTCTGTCTGGGAGTAAACCAGAATGTCATCAATGAAGACAATGACGAACTCATCTAGGAACTCTCTGAACACCCTATTCATCAAGTCCATAAACACGACTGGAGCATTGGTCAAACCAAAAGGCATAACCCGATACTCGTAGGAACCATATCTTATTAAGAAAGCAGTCTTCGAGACGTCCTCTTCCCTGATACGCAACTGATAATATCCCGATCGCAAATCAATCTTTGAGAAGAAAGAAGCTCCTCTCAACTGGTCGAATAAGTCATCGATTCGGGGCAACGGATACTTATTCTATATCGTGACCTTATTCAACTCCCGGTAATCCACACACAACCTCAACGATCCATCCCTCTTCTTTACGAATAACACAGGGGCACCCCACGGCGAAGTACTCCTCCGTATAAACCCCTGACCCAACAACTGCTCAATCTGATCCCGTAACTCTCTCATCTCAGCTGGAGCCATACGGTAAGGTGCGCGGGCAATAGGCCGAGTGCCCAGCGTCAAATCAATCACAAAATCTATCTCCCTACTCGGAGGTAGTCCAGGTATATCCTGAAATACATCGGCGAACTCACTAACAACGGGTATCGAATCAAGTGGTATCAACACTTCCTTAGAGGTCTCCTCCTCTATATAGTACAAGTCAGTGGACGATCCTCCCTCAGGACGAGGCATCGCCACTAAAAACTTCTCCTGCCCGGGAATGGCAAAGATAATACTCCTACTAAAACAGTCAATCATGGCTCGGTACGCAACTAGCCAATCCATACCAATAATGGCATCATACTCGGTCATCTCTAACACTAACATATCAACGGGTAAAGTAAACCTCCCGATCTCTATACCCACACCTCTACACATAAGCGAAATCATGGAACCCCTACTCAACGGTGAGTCTACACAAGTAGCGGTGCTCTCTGCGGTGTCTAATAACCCAATGGTGCATGCAAATCTCATAGAAATAAAACAGTGTGTAGCCCCCGTGTCAAATAAAATGCGACCCATAGTCCCCTGAATAGAGAACATACCCTCAATGGTCGGTGGATTCTGTGGGGCTGCGACCTGCTGGAGCTGATACACTCTCCCATACTGAAGCTGTCCCTGCTGAACTGGGACTGCTGGAATGGGTGGTAATGCTGCCATCTGTGGTGATGGGAGGGCGGCGGGAAACATAGGCCTCTGTGGCTCGTGTCGAGCACCCTGCTGCTGCTGCTGTGGGACCTTGCCCTTATCAGGACACTACTGACGTTTGTGGCCAATCTTACCACAAATGAAACACTTCCCCTGGAAGTTTCCCCCTCGCTGTCCCTACTGACCACGACCCTAGTGACCGTTACCATTTCTGCCCTGGCCTTGCTGGCCCTGGTGAAACTGCTGCTGTTGACCATTTTGACCCTGCTGGCCCTGATGGTCGTTCGGACCCTGTTGGCCCTGCCTAAAACCTCCCTGTCCGTGCCTGAAACCCCCTGATCGGAATCTCTTAGAATCCCCCTACTGGGAACCCTGATCACCCTGCCTATACTGACCCTGAGCTGATTGTGCCCCGCTGGCACCATTTCCCCCTGTCCTGCCCTGATGGCTGGACTCTCCTGATCGCTTCCCCTCTATCAAGTGAAAGCGGTGGTCCTGGCAATGGAGCAGTGCAGCGTTAACCACGTCAGAATAAGTGGCCAACGAGAGGTTCCCCAATAAATGCTGACGGATCCTCCAAGTCAATCCATCTGTAAACTTCTGAATCTTCTTCTCTTCTGTCGGTATCTCATCCGGGACAATATTCAGCAAATTTGTGAATTCGGCCTCATACTCGGCCACAGTCTTACCCTCCTGTCTAAGGTTCATCAACTTCCTCCTCATTTCCGTATGAACAGCTGACAGAAAATATTTGCGGTCAAACCGCATCCAGAACTCCTGTATCGTGAGAGCATCTCTCTCCTCTACGGTGGTAATAGACTCCCACCACTGCAATGCAGATCCCACTAGCTTAAAAGTAGCTAGTATCTGCCTCTGAACATCGGTGCACTCATACATCCTCAAGTGCCTCTGAATATCTTTCCTCCACTGACTAGATACCACAACATCGGAGCTACCTGCGAACTCCGGAGGGTGTGATTTCTGAAAAGTATCTCGAACACGTTCCCAAGCAGACAAGAATGCATGTGCCTGAACTGGCGCGACTACTGGCGCCTGGGGTGGTGCCTGCTGTACAACGGCGAGAGCAGCATTTAACGCTTGGGCTACAATGGCTGCAACCTCAGCGGCATTCATGGTACCCTGTACTGGTGCTGGCAGGGGCTCTGGCTTTGCATTCCTAGGAACCCGTGGTGCACGTCGTGGAGGCATCTGAAATGAGATTAAAGTCTATAAGTTCGCAGTTATAAACTTAAAATAGCTGAAGAGGGAAGCATACATAAAGGAATACAACAGTCCTAAAATATAGGGCTCTACATCAAAGAAAGCTCAGCGGAAACATAATAAGCCGTACAAATCCTAAAGGACACTAGAACCTGATGCTCTGATACCACCTGTGACACCCCGACTAATTAAATACCGGGTAGCTACTCCTTTATTAAATTAATAAAAAATGCCAAGTTGGTTCAGTTAATAGCATCACTGCCGAAAACATTTTAATAATTACTAACCACCTAGTATTTAAAAAGTGAGTTGCCAAATTTTAAGTTAACTTTGATTAACATGCAATAGGTGAAATATAAAGGATAACATAACCATTCACAATAAAGTCCAACTATAGTAATCATCGAATAATAAGTCTGGAGGAAATACTCCTCACAACAATCCAAATATGGAAATAATAAAACATGTCTGCATCCTGAATTAAATACAAACCAAAGTCTGAATAACTTAAATATAAAATGTCTCTAAAGAAATGGGCGACATGCCCAACAATGATGAAACTGAATATGGAGTCAAGACTAGAAAAGAGGCGTCTACTGTCAAAGCCCTGTAACTTCCACAACAGCTACAGCTCGTCACCTGAATGGAAATACTATGCATGGTGTCCTTGTGGCTGGGCACCTAAAAGGTTTTTACAAAAAAATAGATTTGAAAGCAAATGGGTCAGAGCCTGAAAGTGGAGAGTATTTTAAAAACAGCAAGTGCTTTAAATACATTTAAAATAATGAATGCAAAATACATGTTAGGAGGCGCTCTCACATGAAATACTCACCTCTCGTCTAACTGTGCACTCCTAACGTTCCCGTACCCATTCATGTGTTTCTCATATCTATCTGGTTCAAAAGAGTTTCTAACATATCTACTCGGTTCACGTTTTTATTTCCATCCTTAACAATTAAATAGAGAGTTCTACTTTAATTCTCGGATTCTCAATTATTAACAAAACCAATTATTTGTATATATCCCCTTTCTATCTTTTCATAACGTTACTACAATTATACTCGAGATTAAACATAGCAATTCCTTTTCATTTAACCGTATATTATTCACATTATAAATATACAATACAAGCACCCCGACGCTAATCTGCGGTGCACACAATACAAGTTAGAAATATTTTCTTAACTTCTACCGTAGCCCACTACTTAGATTGAGGTTGAAAATGGGTTAGTGGGTTTAATGATAAGTTATAATTAAAGTCTGATTTTCGTGGGTTTTAATTACCAAATTTCCGAAATTACCAAACTACCCTTTTGGGTTGCCGGTTTGGCCTAAAAATGCCCCGGGACCCAAACTAAACCCCCGGCTAGTGTTTTCTGACTATTTCGACCCTTCTGGACTCGTTGGCTAACTAAAAATGACCATACGGTTGATAAAAATAAAACTCACTTTTAAATTCAAATAATTACATTCCTGACGCGACTGTCACGCGCATCCCAACAAAATTTTTCAAATTGTCGTATTTCAACCTCGCGATAATTTCAATATTTTCAATATTCATATAATGCCATATATACACATTATAATCAAATACCAACTCACATCTCGTTAGTATTTTATCCGGATTAATTCTCAATTAATTCACATTTAATTTAATTAATCCCATAAATAAATATCAATAAAAGTACGGGGTATTACACCAACAAATACAATACTCTTACCAACATTTAGTTCTCAAAACTAGCATAACCATGATTTAAAATACCTAGCTCTCTTCAGTAACAAGAATCCTTTACATCCTAACAAAACATTGCCATACACTAGGATCTTCCATAACTGGAACATTACAAATACGTAAGTGTAGCACACCTAGAAAACGATAGCTTTACCGTCACTACTCAACGCGTTTCAACGGTTCCTACGTTCAAAATAAAGTCAAAACTATCTACTAGAACATCACAAGACAATCTATTCTTCCAAAATATATCGTCTAAGAGCCTCACTTTCTCAATCCTCTCTTTTGGGTCATTCCATACATAACAGGGTTGTAACAACTAACCACTCATTAAAATCTTACATGCGATACACCCAATGCCCCTCAAATCATAATCCTAAACACATAAGAAAAATATAATTTACATATTACCTCTATAGTTCGACTGCATCGCTTCATCGATGGGTTCCTGCTCAAAGTCCTCTTGCCAAAAATGTCCTTGGACCTGATGTAGGGGTTGCACATCCAAAACTTCCTTAAAAAATGTCCATCTACCTCTTTCGGGACAATACCTCTTCCTATGTCTGATCTCTTTACAAAAGAAATATCTACCAGCAAATCCTCCCTGCCCAACCTGAGGAACAAAATGCTGTTGTGACCCTTGATAATCCTGCTTATACCATCTTGATCCACCAGCATCCTCTTCACCAGACTTACTTGATGAACCCGAGTCTCTAAAGTTCTTACCCATTTGCTAATGAAGACGATATTCCTAACACTGTAACAATGTCGCATTCACTACCTCGGCGAAAGTCAATAATGCTGGGTTCCCTAACAATTGCTGCCAAATTCGCCATTCTAAACCTCCCACGAACTTCGCTATTTGCTTCTCCTCTATATTTACCTTGTCGGGCACTAAATTTTCCAAACGAGTAAATTATTCTTCGTACTCGGTCACCGTTTGATCACCTTAAAAGACATCCAACAATATCCTCCTCATTTCCTTCTGGATCGTGGAAAGAAAATACTTTTGGTCAAAGCATTCCTAAAAATCTGTTATGGGCATTGCATATCTCTGCTTTGAGGTGGTGATTGACTCCCACCATTGGAGAGATGTTCAAGTTAATTTAAAGGTAGCGAGAAATTGCTTGTGCACCTCACTACATTCAATCATTCGAAGGTTCCCTTAAATACTCTTCTTCCAATAACTTGCAACCATCGCATCAACTCCCCCTGAAAATTCTGAGAAGTGCTCTGAACCGCCTTGAACCGTTTCATTTCAAAGTACTCTGAGAAGTGCAAGCCATTCTTCCAGCTCCTGAAAGGAAACAAAACAGTAGAGTGGAATCAAGATTGCTCAAAACAATTGGAGGAACTCAAGACCTATCTTAGCAAGCCGCCTTTTCTCGTCATACCTCAAGAAGATGATTCCCTCTACTTATACCTCGCCATCTCCAGCCACGCCGTCAGCTCTGCACTGGTGTGCGAGAAAGCAGAAATCCAGCATCTAGTCTACTATGCGAGCAAGACCTTATTGGACGCCGAGCAGCGTTACATGCCACTAGAAAATCTCTCCTTCGCACTAGTAATATCCTCGAGGAAGCTGAAACACTACTTCGAAGCTCACACTATCACCGTCCTTACATAACACCCCCTTTAAAGCAGTACTGCAGAAAGAGGATTTGTTTGGCAGACTATCCAAGTAGTCAGTCAAGCTCGGATAATTTGATATCCAATTTCAACCCAGGAATGCAATTAAAGGGTAAGTTCTCGCAGATTTCATCGCAAAATTCACTAGCGAACAGCCTTACGGCTAGCTTCAACCCATGAAGGAAATGGAAAAGCACCCATCAGAAGGGGTCTGGAAACTATTTATTGATGGAGCCTCCAACTCAAAGGGGGCAGGAGTAGGCATTGTGCTCGTCACTCTAGAGGACATAATCCTCGAGCAAGGGATCAGGCTTAGATTTGAAGCCTCTAACAACGAGGCAGAATACGAAGCTTTGATAGCCGGCCTGCAGAAGGAAAAGTCACTGGGGGCAAAGTAACTACGGGTGTTCGGTGACTCATAATTGGTCTCCAATCATATAAGTGGGGACTTCAACACAAGATATGAAAGAATGGCAACCTACCTTGCCTTGGAAAATGAGCTAATATCCAGCTTTGAGAAAGTCAATGTCCAACGATTTTTGAGAGGACAGAACAGCCATGCTGATGCCCTGATAGCCCTAAGTTCAGCGATCGATTCCGACTTAAAAAGGACGATCCCCATCGACTTCCTTGCCCATCCGAGCATCAACAAGAGTGATGAGCTGTCAAAACTAAAACACATGCTCCAGATCGAGTCAGCGCCCAGTTGGATGGACCCTCTGAGGGACTATTTGAAATATGGTACACTTCTAGATGACCAAAAGTCCACTCATTAGATAAGAGTCAAAGCTGCTCGCTTTCACTTAACTCTGGAGGGAAAACTATACAAAAGGTCATTCACCGGCCCTTGCCTTTAATGTGTCCACCCGAAGGACGTCAAGCAAGTTCTACACGAGCTTCACAAAGGAATCTATGGAAGCATATTGGAGGAAGGTCACTAGCTTTCCGAGAAATAAAGGAAGCCTACTGGTGGCCATATATGCAAAAAGATTCGACAGTATACGCTCACAAACGCGAAAAATGTGAACAACATCCTCCTATGGTTCACCAACCTGTCAGCGACCAAAAATTGCTCACTAGCCCATGGCCCTTCACCCAATGGGGGATGGACATCGTAGGCCCCCTTCCTACTGCTGTCGGCAACCGCAAGTATTTGTTGATCGCAACGGATTACTTCACCAAACGGATCGAGGCAGAGCCACTGGAAAACATCCGAGATGCAGATATGATGAGATTCATATGGAAAAGCATAATTACCCATTTTGGAATCCCCAGAACCATCATCACTGATAACAAAACATAGTTCGAGAGTGGCCCTTTCCAGAAATTCTGCAATGAACATGGGTTCAGGCACTATTTTAGCTCGGTGGCATACCCCCAGAGCAACGGTCAAGCCAAGGCTTCTAACAAAATAGTGATCGATGGGCTGAAGAAATGACTAGAGAGAGCCAAAGGTGCATGGGTGAGTGAGTTGCCGCATATTTTGTGGGCTTACCACACCACTCCATGGCGAGCAACTGGGGAAATCCCATTCTCACTAACGTATGAGATGGAAGAAATCATCCCCTTAGAAGTTGTCCTACCAACGATGAGAACCACCCTTATCAACCAAGGCCAAAACAATGCAGCATTACTCGTTGAACTTGACCTAGCCGACGAACGCAGCAAACTAGCCCTAGTAAGGCTAGCGAGCTATCAACAACCGCTCGCGAAATAATATAACAAGAAGGTCAATGTGAGGGCATTCTAGGTTGGGGACTACGTCCTAAGGAAAGTCCTTGGCAGTGTAGTAAAACCATCAGACGGCAAGCTAGGGCCGAACTGGGGAGGACCATTCAACATAACAAGAGACGATCTACAAGGAGCCTATCACTTAGAAACGTTGGAGGGCAAAAAAATACCCTGAGCATGGAACACAGCCAACCTAAAGAAATTATATTTCTAGATTTTTCTTTTTCTTGGCTCTTTTATCAAACTTTTGGAATAGACAATTCATTTTTTATTTACTCCTAAATTAATGAAAGATGTTTGGTAGTTGCGTTCTATTGAGTGTTAATTATGTATTAAGAACTTTATAACTTGCACACCTTTTCCAAATAACAGACACCTTACTCAAAGCATAAAAGCAGGGTATTACCCTCCTTAGGTATTCGTTACGAAACATGAACAACCTCCTAGCATTTCCCCGGCAATACATGAAGCCCTATAGGGGATCCTTAGGCAATTAGACCAAAAGAAAATTGGTCGCCAAACTATGTTTGGATAAAAAAAACTGCTCGGATAGAACATCCAGGACTAGGTGTATCCTCTCCATTGCCACACTTAGGATTAAGGGAGTGTGACGACACGACCTAAAAGGTAAAGTGAGGCAGAACGGTATCTTATAAGCATAGTGGACTGGGAGGACACTTAATCGACATTGCAACCCTACTAATCTAGTCGGCCATCAAGGGCCCAAGATAATTAAGTAAGAGATAAATGACAAACACATGTTTAGTCAACGAGGTCTCCCAAAACATAGATATTATATTACTTCATCACATTTACAACAAGAATGTACAACCCGTGATTAGTCGTCAAGATTTCCCAAAACATCAATATTACATTACTTCATCACATATGTATAAAGAGTTACAGCTGGTAAAATCCTAATGAGGCTGAGGCCTCTGAACAAGATAATCAGCCACTTGTGCTCTTCTACCGTCATCCAGATAAGGGTATAATTCCTCCTCAACCTCATTCGCATTGGCTCTAACAGTTGCTTGGGGATAGCATCTATAGGGATCCATTGATCGTACCTCCTGAAAGGGTTTGGCCTTAAAGTGGAAGGGGAGATCTCGTGACGGTACCGGAGTACAGAATTTCTCGGAACCTGCAGCTCCCTAAGGTCACTCAACCATCCCCTAATAAAGGTGAGCTCTTTAAACTTTGTCAGCCTCATCGGAGTATCTTCCCAACCTTGGTCATAACCATCAACCCACACTCACCGAGGACCTTTCTTGAACAGATGTCTCAGTCGTGTGACAACCCTTTGAAGCCTAGTAGAAATCACTTATGCTCGATGAACATCTTCTCAGAGCTTGGCCATTTCCCTAGATGAACCACCTACGTTTGGACCAGCTTACTGAGGAGCTGATGAGGTAGAGCCTTGCAAGGCTGGAGGAGAACCGCTTGGCTCTATGCCAGCTCAAGGAACAGCTGATGAAGAAGAACCTCATAGTACACGAGGGGCGATGCTTGGCGTATGATCTCTGACTTGTGAAACCTCCATCCTCAAAGCCTCATTCTCCTGTTGAAGAATTTCTCCAACCTAGTTGATCTCAGAGGCATCCATAAGTCTAGCTCTCAGAGTATTCACTTCTTCCTGGACTAAGGCACTAATTTCTTCCATTTCTTGAAGTTTGTCCTTCAGTTTAGCGATGAGCTCAGACTGGTCCTTAAAGATCTTATTTCCCGACCTGAGGGACTTGCAAATCCTAACGAAGGCCTGACGAACCTGGGTGCTCGCGTTAGGTCCAAGGATCCTTCCCAGTTGAGAACTGGAAGGTATATACTCGTCTACATAAATCAACTACAAGTCATACAAGCAGTAAAAAATAAGAAGAATCAATGTACAGAAAGGACAAAACTTTCACTTCATTAAAATAAAAGGGGACAATTACATCGATTTGTTCGGAAGAAGTACAAGTAAAGTAAAAGTATAGAAGAGGTCCTAGGAGCAGTTTAGCTAGAAACATCAGCTTGTTCGGAAGAAGACGACTATTTTCCCTTATCAGCAGCAGTAGAAGCATCTCCCTCAAAGGGTACAACTACTGTCCCCTAAGAAGGAGGAGCACTAATAGGAACATTTGGGGAGGCAGGGGAAATACCTTTAATGGCTAGGGCAAGGACTTCATAAATAACAGGCTTTGGTCCTGGATCGTGCTCGTCGAATAAGGGAGAATCGACATTCACCTCGGCAGCCAGAAGAGCCTTGTTCCATCCCTTCTTGAAGTTCAGACGGCTGATGTAGCCTATCTGAACCTCAGTGTCCTCATATGCGATAGCCCACCCGAAAATATATAAAGCCTCCTTGATAGTGGATGCCTCGGACTCCATCTTCTTCATCTTCTCCCCCAGCACTTTATTCTCCTCCACCACAGCGAGCATGCTCATACAGACCAGGTCATAGGACTGCCTCAGCTCGTTCATCTCCTTCATCACCACCTCTTTCTCTCTATTAGCTTCAATAAGTGTAAGATCGAAAGACATCCGAGAAGTATCATCAGTCTTAAAGCTGGCCTCGAGCTCGGTACTCTTCCTCTTCAGAGCAGCGTTCTGCTTCTCTAACTCAGCATTCTTATTCACCAGCTCGTCGTGAGAGCGATAGAGCACAACAAATTCAGTCACGAATTGTAAGTAAAAAGAAAGCATTAGAAGAAAGCAACAAATAGAGTTTTACAAGTGTTAAAGAAAAGAAACAGACTTACCAAGGCTAGCCTCTGACTCGCTTGCAAGGCTAACTGGTTCATTCCTATTGCCCTTTGGCGATCAGTAGGCAGGACTGCTCTCTTGAGCAGCGCAGGAGCCAGTTGGGGAGAGATGAAAATCGAGGCCCCTCTGGCAATGCAGACACGGGCACTAAAGCTTGCCCAACCTTCATCCTCGCTTCCACTCTTCTCTTCTCATCCTCTCTTTCCTTCTCCTTCTCTGCCCTCTTCCTCTCCTCTACATTCTTTTTCTCTTCAATCTTCTTCCTTTCCTCTTATCTCTTTCTCTCTCTCTCTCTCTCAACTGCTCTTCTTCTTTTCTCTTCTTCTCCTACTCATGAGCAGCAGACTGAGAACCAGTGGCAATAACCCCACTGCTGGATTTTTTCTTCTTCGACCACTGAGCGAGAAGCAAATAATCTGCATCATCGTCATCACGAATCAGGTTCCTCCTAGGGGGAGCCATTTCCTCGCTAGAACTTCTAGATGTACTTGAAGATTCTTGAGCCTTAAAAACCTCCTCTGAGCTAGAAGAACTTTCACTACTGGAGCTCGCCTCACCAGAACCACCTTCAACACCTCCTGTAATGTCACTTTCAGAACTGCTCTCTTCCTCGACCAATTAGATGGGGTCAACAGTCACCTCTTCAGTAATATCTAGGACAGGAATGTTGTCTACAGGATGCGCAATGAAATTAGACCCGATGTTCTTGTACTCTAGGAGAAAAATGATCGACCGGGGATGTTCACCTTCAGCCAAAGGTTCTCTGATGTTCCAAGACTTGATCAGCTCAGCAGCTTGAACCTCACTAAGATCAGGTTCCAAATTCTTTATCTTCGCTGAAAAGAAGAGAGAAGAATATAAAAAAATCACACATTAACAAGGAGATCGAAGGAGAAGAGCGAAGACTACCTATGTACTCTTCCCCATAAAAGAGAACAGTGAATCTATCAGACCTCGCCCCCTAAGTCTGGGGGGAGAACTGCTAATTCCTAGCAAGAAAGCCATCTTGCCAGTAGTCCTTGTGGGAATTAAGTAAATTTACTACCAATACCCTGTCAGGACTGCTAGGCTTAAGGTAAAGAAGACCAGAGATAGTTCGAGAGAAGGAATAACAAAAACAAATTTTAGAAAGCCCTAATTTAGTGCCATAAAGTTGATTTATCCTATGGACACCATTGACTATCTTCCAGACATTGGGCGAGCACTGTATACGAATAATGTTGAAATAACCAAATAAATGCAGAAACAAATTGTTTGGAGGAAAAGTAAGACCCCCTTGGGAAAGCAACAGGATATAAATCCAATGAGAGCCCTCTATCTCTCTAACATTTTTAGGGATAGAGACGCATTCAATCTCTACCCATTCAGTAATATTATAAAACTTCCTAAACTCGGGCACTGATCTATTACCTATCTTCCTCATTTGTAAACCTTAAATTAAAAATTAGAAGAAAACACAACAGAGAAAGCACAAAGAGAGAGCAAAGGTGACTTACGAGATGAAAGTTTGGCTTAGACAATGCAAGATCACAATCCCAGACGATGAGGGAGATTGAAAGCAAAGAAAATGAAGACCTGGAGAAGAGGGCACAATGGCTAAAATTCACAGAAGATGAGGAAATGCTAAGAAGCTTGAAACGAAAATATAGAAATGCCACTCCAAATGACTCCTTAAACGTTCTCAATCATCGTGCACAGGACACGAAGCAAGCTGCTGCCTAAATCAGTTTTCAACTTTGGGAAGAGTTACACAATTCACAAGAGATACATTATGACAAATCATTTAAATTTTTCGAGCCCAAATTATGGCCCAATAGCTTTAGGGGCAATTTTGGGTACCTGGATTTGCCATCATAGGCCCAAACGAGTAGCCCAATGGGAATGGCCCAAAGTTTGGGCCCTTCGTACTCCAACTGAATTCAGTTGCGACTTAGTCCACTCCTAAAATCTCGCAGGGAGATATTCTAGGAGTAGAAGATGGACGTGGGAGAGTCCAACACCCCCACTCCCCGAGAACAAATATGTATATAACAACCCTAAGCCCGTGGCAAGATGGCATGATTTTTATTCTCTATAAACACTCCCCGGAGTATATAGAAATAATATTGACTGCACCTGGACATAGGCATTCTTGCTGACCCACGTACATACTATGTTGTGTGATTGGCATTTTATGTTCTTTATTTCTTTTGGTGATTGCACTTTCCTTATTTATTTGTGTTAAATATAATTGTCACCACATATCTGATGTTCAAGACTTGAGCCTAGGGATAGAAATAGTTAAACTCAAAGGAAGCCATTAGAGAGAAGAGAGAAAATAATTTTCAAGGCTTAGGAGGTGTTCTTCAAGAATTAGAATAAAATATTGCATCTTAATCATCTGAGGAGTGAGAAATTGAAGGGGGAACCATCAATTCATCATCAACACCACAAAATCAGACCCTACAAACCTAGAGAAAAGTTTGTTATTGAATTTAATATGAAGTTTTAATGCCCATGCGTAGAATTTTGATGATAATCTTGATTTAATGCATGTTCTTGGGAAAAAGGGGAATAAATTTGATACATGATGGTTAGGTATGTGCATGTAGTGTGACGTATATCTGTAGAGGAGGATAAAATATAGATTTTGTAGTATTAACCACGAATTTATTTTGGGTTTTGATGAATAATAGAGGAAGAACATAAAAACCTAGGTTTTTTTTAGGATTAGATGTTTAAATCCATTCTTGAATGTTATTCGTAATGTTTTGACGCAAAATTTTCATTAGATTTTGTATTTAAACATATGGAAAGGGTTTAGGACAATTGGTACGACATTTGGTGAGGAAACAAGTGAGAGACGATTGTAAAAATGGTGAAACATGCATGGACTGGACGAACAAGATGCAGTCCAAAAAATCGGATCGGTTCGGTGAAACAAGCGGATCGGTTTAGTTCTGAAAATAGGCGGATCGGTTCAGTGTGATGTGCGGATAGGTTCGGCCATCTAGAAAAATAATGATATTTGTCTTTTAAAGTGTTAGAGAAACCTTGAAGCTTGGTTTAAAATATAATAAGGGATTTGTTATATTCTATTGAGTCTATGGACGGTTTGTAAATTTGTCCTACTGAGAGGGATAGGTTGAGGATAAATTTGGGGCAATTTATGTCATAATATTATCGTAGGGAGAATTAATAAATTACCAAAGTTTTTGAATGAATGAATGAGTAGATCAGTAGGATAAATGTTAATTTAACTACTGAAATTAATGAAGGGGTAACTAGGACCCTTAGAGTTGCGTGAATAATCAAATGAATACGATAAATGGGATAATTCGTAAGGAAATTAGTACGACGAGTATACGAGAAAAATGTACTACGTACAAGTGAAAAATATTAGGTTGTGTGAATACCTACCATATAGATACTTAGGTGACTTAAATACCTAAAGTATACTAAATGTATTAGGGTCGGGGGAACATCCAGACCAATGCATAAGAGTTTGAATTGGGGTCGAGGGAATATATATCGAACGTAAATAATATTGGGGACGATGGATTATCCGTAGAAATATTTATATATATAACATTTACATTGGGGTCGAGGGCTATCCGGACCGAGGTAAATGACATAATAAATTGGGCTTGAAGGAACATCCGAACCAATGAATCCTTAATTGTGCTATGAGGATAATATAAAGAAGCATATAATTATTTGTATATATTGCGTGGGAGATATATACCGTGTGAATTATCTACTTATGTGTGATAGTAGATAGCTAGATAGTTTATATCTAAAAAGAGTAAATTGAGTCGAGAAACTTAATTGTGACTCAGCTAACAAAACTTGTTGATGTTTACTTCGATTGTGAATACGGAAATGATAATTAAGTAAGAGAAACTTAATGCAGTAATCTAAAAGACAACATGTGAGGAATATTACTTACGTTGATATTTAACATATGAGAGATGTTAATAAATAAATGTACTGTATGGGCGGTACGGGAACTTAGACGTGTAGAAAAGTTTTGTTGTATACTTCAGTCTAGTTAGCTTGGGTAGTATAGCTAGGTCAGCTAAGTTTAGAACGTTAGGCATGCACTATAGATGAGAGGTGAGGAAAAATCAAGAGAGAGTGCCCGTGAACATGTGTAATAAATAAGAGAATTTTAATGTAATAAATGCTTGTTAAATATTTTCAAAACGTTTTGTGTACTAACAGTTGCTATAAAATATTTTTAAAAACCTTTTAGGTGCCCAACCACAAGGATGCCAAGCGTGACTTCGTTCCCGGGACTCAGAGCTGTAGCACTGTGGATGATGACATGACTGATTTGAGTAGATGATTTCTCCATTCCAATCTAGTGTAGGATTTCATTTCATATTCCATGTATTGACATGTGTTCATGGACAGTTTTCAGTTATTTAGTCCTTTTATTATATTAGAGTTTTTGGTTGTGGATTTCAACCGATAGTTTATTCGACAAACCTTTATTGATTTATATATTGTGGTGGTTAGAATCTACTGTATTGTGAATTTTTATGTTTGTATTCCTCAATGTTAAACTTATGTATTTATAAGAAAGTTAAAAATTTAGCACCAGTCTAATTTCACTCAAGTGGTTAGTAATTAAAAAGTTTTTGACAATGATGCTAAGAATAAACCATTTGAGAAACATGTTTTAATTTAATAAAGTCATGATCGGTCGATGTTTAATCATAAGGGGTGTCATAAAGTGACTACATGGTGTGGCCTAATAGGGCAAGCCGTAGGGGAATTGTACGTAATTATCCTAGAAAGTTATAATTATTGGGCGTTTGGCATCATTAAAATTGCTTGGTAAATATGAGAAATGTTATATCGGAATTTGGGGTTAGGTAAGTGGTAACATACATGATATATAGGTTTGTCATTGATGACTATTAGTGATGTGAGTTAATTTGAATGATATTGTTGGGGTAAAAGTTTATGTGATGGGTAAAGGGTGTTGTGACGATATGTATGGTGTTGATGGTGATAATTTAATAACTATATACCTATGAGTTGTGACACCCCGACTAATTAAATACCGGGTAGCTACTCCTTTATTAAATTAATTCAAAATGCCAAGTTGGCCCAGTTAATAGCATCACTGTCGAAAACATTTTAATGATTACTAACCACCTAGTATTTAAAAAGTAAGTGCCAAATTTTAATTAAAGTCTGATTAACATGCAACAAGTGTAATAAAGAATAATAACACCATTCACCATAATGAAGTAAATAGAATGACCATCACATAACGTAAATAAAGTCTGGAGGAAAAACTCCTCACTACAAATCCCACAACTGATAAGTAAACTGAATACTAAATCAATACATGCCAAAGTCTGAAAACTGTAATGGAAAAGTAACTCTAATAGAAATGGGCAACATTCCCTACAACTGATAGATAATGAATCTGGAATCCAAGTGATAGAGGCGTCTACAAGCAAATCCCTGTAGCTTCCACAAACAGCTACAGCTCGTCACCTGAATGAATATCCTATGCATGGTGTCCTTGTGGCGGAGCACCTAAAATGGTTTTACAAAGAAAAATAGATTTGAAAAGCAAACGGGTCAGAGCCCGAATGTGGAGTTATATTTTAAAAACCTGCAAGTGCTTTAAAAACATTTAAAACATTAAATGCAAACTACATGTTAGGACGTACACTCACATGATATTCTCACCTCTCGTCTAACTGTGCACTCCTAACGTAAGTACCCATCTACAACGACACAAACCACTAGCTAAGTGACATCATCTCTAGCCAGACTATCATAGGTCCTACCCATATTACTCGGTTCTATTAACATTATAACGCTCGTAATTAAGTAGGGGTTTAACGTAAACTCAGATGCTCAATATGCAATATATATATCATTATCACTTAACTCGCTATATTTCTCGAAGAAATACCGTAATTATATTCACAACATTAACATGAAGGTTCCCATTAATTAAGTGTATATTATTCACATCATAAATATACAATATAAGCACCCCGAGAACTAAGTTGCGGTGCACACATACTCTGCTATCCATCCCGGTACATCATGTACATAAGGATTACATATTCCAAATCTCTCAGGAATAGTTCACAGATAACAACATCACAAACAATGGAGGCGAACACAGTCACATCACATAGGTCATGCACATACCTACGCTCCTACGATCAGCGGACTTATTAATATCCCAATAAGTCTTTCTATGACCTATGTTCATCAAGGTAACCAGTCTAAATCCGGGCAACACAAGGATTAGAGGGCCCTAAGTGAACGCAAACCTCCCGTGATAGCAAGTATGGTAGGTATGTCATACACACAATTCATATACCAATACTAAGTAAACACACATCTTAGTAATCCCGTAGTTTAATCGTAGTACATATCGCTTTCTCGTACTACTTATAATTATCACAATTTATACTATTTCGGTTTATAATCATACGCACCATAATTTATTTTCTCGTCGTAGACACTCACGTCTCAACCCAAACCGTCCATTTAATATAACTCTCGTATCTAATTTCCTTCTCATAAATACCCAAAAGTCCCAATTCTATCATTACATCATCATCGGAATGTTATCTATATCCTCGAACAAGTTTAAGGGACTCCAAAAATCAAAACAGTCCAAAAAGGCCCAAACTGTCAACTCGTTAGAAGTCTCGTCCGAACGAGACTGTTCGAACGAGATTCCTCTGTCAACTCGTTAGAAGTCTCATTCGAACGAGGCTGTTCGAACGAGATCCAGTTCGTTCGAACGAACTGTCCCTTCTAACGAGATCTCGTTCGAACGAAGTTATCGAACGAGGCTCCCTTTCGTTAGAACGACTGGTCAATTCGTTAAAAGCTCGTTCGAATGAGTTCGTTCGAACCACCTGGGCAGGGGCTTCTAACGACCTACCATATTCGTCCCAGATTTTCCTAAAACTCGTTTTTCACCATTTTTACTCCTCAAATATCTTCTAAACTAAGTCCCAACAATCGTTTTAAGGTCTCTAAACAATCCTAAACATATTATAATCACATCCTAACACGTTTTGAAGGATTGATCCATCCTAACATCAACCAAATTTACAAATCTCTACACTTTTTCCCAATTTATCAAGAACATGAACCCTAACTTTTTGAATCATGAATTAATCCAATATAAATCCGTTTTAATTTCTTCCAATCATAAATATTATGGGAATACTCATCTACCTATCATTCTACATGCAATTCTCCTCAAGATTTCAAGTTCTAAGCTTCAAAATACATGGGTTTTCATTATCTTTCAAGAACTATTGATATTCTGCAATTTTCTAACATGGAAGGAACATTCTACGAATTTAAATATAATCAAAACACTTGCCTTGATTGTCTCTGAGTTTGGATGATGGTTTGATGAAGATTTCTGCAGAATTTCTTCTCTTCTCCAAGCTTCTTCTCCAATGGTGGCTTAAGGTGGCTAGGGTTTTCTTTGGGAAAGTTGTAAACCTAATGATAGCCTCCGTAGCTTAATGGGTTAATATGGGTTGGTTAGTGGGTTTAGTGGGTTAAATCCACATCAGATTAAAACCCCCAATTTTCGTCACTTTTAATTCCTCAAAATGTAAAATTACCAAAATACCCTTTAAGTTGCCGGTATGGCCTAAAAATACCCCGGGACCCAAACTACACCCCCGGCTAGTGTTTTCTGACTATATCGACCCTTCCGGACGCGTTGGCTCACTCAAAACGACCATATGGGTAATAGAAATAAAAATCACTTTTTATAATTAAAATAATATACCATGACGCGGCGGTCACACGCGTCTCAACAAAATTCTCAAATTGTCGTATATTAATCTCACGACAAATTTTATAATTCCAAATTCATATATAAAAACATGTATGCACATAATCAAATACCAACTCGCATCTCGTTAGTATTTATAACCCGGATTAATTTCCAATTAATACACATTTAATTAATTAATCCAAAAAATAAATATAGCCAAAAGTACGGGGTATTACATACTTCCCCCCTAATAACTGAATTTCGTCCCGAAATTCGAAACTAGAAAGTACCTGCTAAAAATAACTCTGGATAACGTTTGCGCATCTCATCCTCGCGCTCCCATGTGGATTCCTCGACATTGTGATGTCGCCACTGAATACGCACTAACGGAACTATCTTTGACCGCAGTTTCCTCTCGCTTCGGTCCAAAATAGCAATCGGCCCCTCCTCGTAGGAGCTATCAGGCTGGAGATTGATGTCCTCCACAGCAATGTGAGAATGAGCCAAATTATCTCTAAGGTATTTCCTCAGCGCGGAAATATGAAACACATCGTGAATCCGATGCAAATGCTCCGGTAACCCGAGTCTATACGCAACCGGTCCGATTCGCTCAATAATAGGAAACGGCCCCACATACCTTGGTGCCAACTTCCCCTTCTTCCCGAATCGCATAATCCCCTTCATAGGAGATACCCTGAGAAAAACCTGGTCCCCTACTTGGAACTCCCTGAAAAATCTCTTCGCATCAGCATAACTCTTCTGCCTGTCTTGAGCTACCCGAATGCGACTCTGAATTAACTCAATCCTTGCCGAAGTATCCTGAATCACTTCCGGCCCAAGCAGTTTGTTGTCCCCCACCTCTAACCAACATGCTGGGGAACGACAAGGCCTACCGTACAATGCCTCAAACGGAGCCATGCCAATAGTGAACTGATAGGAGTTGTTGTAAGCAAACTCCACCAGTGGAAGGTACTGCTCCCATCCACCCCCAAAGTCAATAATGCACATGCGTAGCATGTCTTCCAACATCTGATTTGTGCGCTCAGTCTGCCCATCAGTCTGCGGATGATAAGCCGTACTCAACCGCAATTCCCTGCCCATGGCCTCCTGGAAACTCTTCCAAAACCTCGAAACAAATATCTTGTCTCTGTCAGACACGATATTTAGGGGCACACCGTGAAGTCTCACAATCTCTGAAATGAAGAGCTGGGCATACTGTCCCGTAGTGTAATCAGTCCTTACGGGTAAAAAGTGAGCGACCTTGGACAACCTGTCCACAATTACCCAAACGGAGTCGTGACCCCTCTGCGACGTAGGCAACCCCGTGATAAAGTCCATGGATATGCTCTCCCACATCCACACCGGGACCTCCAATGGCTGTAGCAATCCTGCCGGTCTATGATGATCCACTTTTACAAGCTGACAAGTGGCGCATTTCGAAACAAACTCAGCGATATCTCTCTTCATACCTCTCCACCAATACTGGCGTCTCATGTCTTGGTACATTTTGTCCCCTCCGAGATGTACCGCGAACCATGAGCCGTGCAACTCTGCCATCACCTCGTGTCGTAATTCCTCCCCTTCCGGAACTACCAATCTCCCATTGAAGCGTAATCTCCCGTCTGAGCTAATGGTATAGGACTCGGCTCCCTCTGCTAGTAATCGAACTATCTGCTCCTGACAGAACGAGTCATTGGCCTGTGCCCGTACTACCTTCGTGACAATCTGCAGTGTAACGGTCATCACAGACATGAAGGAGCGGGCCACTGCATCCTGGTGTCCTAATTCCTTCCACTTAGCCTTCCACACCTCTGCCACCTCATCTGTTGGCCTATGGCTCAACGCGTCTGCTACCACATTAGCCTTACCTGGGTGATACTGGCTGTCGAACTGGTAGTCCTTCACAAACTCAAGCCACCTACGCTGCCGCATATTCAATTCCTTCTGCGTGAACAGGTACTGTAGAGACTTGTGGTCCGTGAGCAGTTGGAACTTCTCCCCCAAAAGATAGTGCCTCCAAATCCGTAGGGCAAATACCACTACCGCCAACTCCAAATCATGCGTGGGGTAATTCTTCTCATGAGGCTTAAGCTTACGGGAAGCATAAGCTATGGCCTGTCTCTCCTGCTGCAATACACCTCCCAGTCCTTGCAAAGACGCATCGGTGTAAACCAAATACTCAACTCCCGGTCTCGGCAATGCTAACACAGGTGCTGAGGTCAATTTGTCCTTCAATTCATCGAATGCCAACTGACAGGCATCACTCCAGATGTATGGCACACCCTTACGAGTCAGATGTGTCAAAGGACCTGCTATCTCTAAGAAGCCCCGAATAAACCTCCTGTAGTATCCTGCTAGACCCAAGAAACTACGAATCTCAGTCGGTGTCGTGGGCTGTTCCCACTCCTTCACCGATGATACTTTCCCCGGATCAACAGATATTCCCCGGTCGGAAATGATATGTCCCAAAAACTGGACTTCCTTCAGCCAAAACCTGCACTTCTCATATTTTGTATACAACTCGTTCTGACGAAGTGTCTGCAAAACCTGCCTCAAATGCTCGGCGTGCTCCTCCTCTGTCTGGGAGTAAACCAGAATATCATCAATGAAGATAATGACAAACTGGTCTAGGAAATCCCTGAACACTCTGTTCATCAAGTCCATAAACACTACTGGAGCGTTGGTCAAACCGAAAGTCATAACCCGAAACTCGTAAGAACCATATCTCGACAAGAACGCGGTCTTCGAGACATCCTCCTCCCTGATACGTAACTGATGGTAACCCGATCTTAAGTCAATCTTTGAGAAGAAAGAAGCTCCTCTCAACTGGTCGAATAAGTCATCGATTCAAGGCAACGGATACTTATTCCGTATCGTGACCTTATTCAACTCTCGGTAGTCCACACACAATCTCAATGAACCGTCCCTCTTCTTCACAAACAAAACTGGAGCGCCCCAAGGTGAGGTACTCCTGTGAATAAAGCCCTGACCTAATAGCTGCTCTATCTGATCCCGTAACTCCCTCATCTCAGCTGGAGCCATACGGTACAGTGCGCGTGCTATAGGTCTCGTACCCGGTAGCAAATCTATAACAAAGTCTATCTCTCGACTGGGGGGTAAGCCTGGTATCTCCTGAAACACATTCGAATACTCCCTGACTACTGGGATAGAATCTAAAAGAATCACTACCTCCTTAGAGGTATCCTCCTCAATGTAATACAGATGAGCGGTCGATCCTCCCTCTGGGAGAGGCATCGCCACTACAAACATCTCTTGCCCCGGAATGGCAAAAACAATGCTCCCGCTGAAGCAATCAATCATGGCCCTATAGGCTACGAGCCAATCCATCCCAATAATCACATCGTGAACATGCATATCTAATACCAACATGTCTGCAGGTAATACCAAACCACCAATCTCTACCCCCACTCCCCGGCATATAAAGAAAATAAGTGACCCACTCCCTAATGGTGAGTCGAGACACGTCACTGTGCTCTCTGCCGTAGCTAACAATCCTAAAGCTTTCGCGAAGTGTGTAGCTATAAAACAGTGTGTAGCACCCGTATCAAATAATACCCGACCCATAGTGCCATGGATAGGAAACGTACCCTCAATCGCGGGCGGTGCCTGTGGAATTGCAGCCTGGTGGACGTTGTAGACACGTCCATACTGTAGCTGCCCCTGCTGAACTGGGACTACTGGAATGGGTGGCAATGCTGCCATCTGTGGCGGTGCGGGAAGAGCGGCGGGAAACATAGGCCTCTGTGGCTCCTGGCGAGCACCATGCTGCTGCTGCTGTGGGGCCCTGCCCCTATCAGGACAATCCTGTCGCTTATGGCCAGTCTTGCCACAAACAAAGCACTTCCCTAGGAAGTTCCCTCCTCTCTGTCCCTGCTGTCCCCGGCCCTAGTGGCCGTTACCGTTCCTCCCTTGGCCCTGCTGGCCCTAGTGAAACTGCTGCCCATTCTGCCCCTGTTGGCCCTGATGGCCGTTTGGACCCTGATGGCCCTGACGGAAACCTCCCTATCCCTGTCTGTAGTTCCCTGGCCGAAACCTCTTATTATCCCCCTGCTGGGAGCCCTGCTCATTCTGTCTCTGCCCCTGACCAGATTGTGCCCCGCTGGCACCATGTCCTCCAGTCCTGCCCTGATGGCTAGACTCCCCCGACCTCTTACCCTCGGCCATATGAAAATGGTGGTCCTGGCAGTGTAACAATGCAGCGTTAACCACATCAGAATAGGTGGCCAACGATAGGTTCCCTAGCAGATGCTGACGGATCCTCCAAGTCAACCCGTCCGTGAACTTCTCAATCTTCTTCTTCTCTGTTGGTATCTCATCTGGAACGATATTCAACAGATTCGTGAACTCGGCCTCATACTCGTCCATAGTCTTACCTTCTTGCTTCAGACTCATCAATCTCCTCCTCATTTCCGTATGAACAGCTGATGTAAAGTACTTGCGGTCGAACCGCACCCTGAACTCCTGAATCGTGAGAGTATCCCTCTCCTCCATGGTGGTAATAGACTCCCACCACTGTAGCGCAGATCCAACTAGCTTGAAAGTAGCTAGCACCTTCTTCTGAACATCCGTGCATTCATACATCCTTAAGTGCCTCTGCATATCCGTCCTCCACTGGCTCGAGACTACTACATCTGAGCTACCTACAAACTCTGGCGGATGCGCTTTCTGAAAAGTGTCACGTACACGCTCCCAAGCAGACGGGAATGAATTAGCCTGTACTGGCACGGTAACCGGCGCCTGAGGTGGTGCCTGCTGAACAACGGCAATGGAGGCATTTACCGCTTGGGCTACTATAGCTGCAACCTCAGCGGCGTTCATCATGCCTTGAACTGGAGCGGGCTGAGGTTCAGGCATTGCATCCCTGGGAACTCGTCGTGCACGTCGTGGAGGCATCTGAAATAAGAACAAAGTTTATAAGTTCGCTGTTTATAAACTTAAGATAGCTGAAGAACGAAGCATACATAAAAAGAGTACAACAGTCCTAAAATATAGGGCTCTATATCAAAGAAACTTAGCGGAAACATAATAAGCCGTCAGATCCTAAAGGACACTAGAACCTGATGCTCTAATACCACCTGTGACACCCTGACTAATTAAATATCGGGTAGCTACTCCTTTATTAAATTAATTCAAAATGCCAAGTTGGCCCAGTTAATAGCATCACTGTCGAAAACATTTTAATGATTACTAACCACCTAGTATTTAAAAAGTAAGTGCCAAATTTTAATTAAAGTCTGATTAACATGCAACAAGTGTAATAAAGAATAATAACACCATTCACCATAATGAAGTAAATAGAATGACCATCACATAACATAAATAAAGTCTGGAGGAAAAACTCCTCACTACAAATCCCACAACTGATAAGTAAACTGAATACTAAATCAATACATGCCAAAGTCTAAAAACTGTAACGGAAAAGTAACTCTAATAGAAATGGGCAACATGCCCTACAACCGATAGATAATGAATCTGGAATCCAAGTGATAGAGGCGTCTACAAGCAAATCCCTGTAGCTTCCATAAACAGCTACAACTCGTCACCTGAATGAATATCCTATGCATGGTGTCCTTGTGGCGGAGCACCTAAAATGGTTTTACAAAGAAAAATAGATTTGAAAAGCAAACGGGTCAGAGCCCGAATGTGGAGTTATATTTTAAAAACATGCAAGTGCTTTAAAAACATTAAAAACATTAAATGCAAAGTACATGTTAGGACGTACACTCACATGATATTCTCACCTCTTGTCTAACTGTGCACTCCTAACGTAAGTACCCATCTACAACGACACAAACCACTAGCTAAGTGACATCATCTCTAGCCAGACTATCATAGGTCCTACCCATATTACTCGGTTCTATTAACATTATAATGCTCGTAATTAATTAGGGGTTTAACGTAAACTCAGATGCTCAATATGTAATATATATATCATTATCAGTTAACTCGCTATATTTCTCAAAGCAATACCGTAATTATATTCACAACATTAACATGAAGGTTCCCATTAATTAAGTGTATATTATTCACATCATAAATATACAATACAAGCACCCCGAAAACTAAGCTGCGGTGCACACATACTCTGCTATCCATCCCGGTACATCACGTACATAAGGATTACATATTCTGAATATCTCAGGAATAGTTCACCGATAACAACATCACAAACAATGGAGGCGAACACAGTTACATCACATAGGTCACGCACATACCTACGCTCCTACGATCAGCGGACTTATTGATATCCCAATAAGTCTTTCTATGACCTATGTTCATCAAGGTAACCAGTCTAAATCCGGGCAACATAAGGATTAGAGGGCCCTAAGCGAACGCAAACCTCCCGTGATAGCAAGTATGGTAGGTATGTCATACACACAATTCATATACCAATACTAAGTAAACACACGTCTTAGTAATCCCGTAGTTTAATCGTAGTACATATCGCTTTCTCGTACTAACTTATAATTATCACAATTTATACTATTCCGGTTTATAACCATACGCACCATAATTTATTCTCTCGTCGTAGTAGACACTCACGTCTCAACCCAAACCGTCCATTTAATATAACTCTCGTATCTAATTTCCTTCTCATAAATACCCAAAAGTCCCAATTCTATCATTACATCATCATCGGAATGTTATCTATATCCTCGAACAAGTTTACGGGACTCCAAAAATCAAAACAGTCCAAAAAGGCCCAAACTGTCAACTCGTTAGAAGTCTCGTTCGAACGAGACTGTTCGAACGAGATTCCTCTGTCAACTCGTTAGAAGTCTCGTTCGAACGAGGCTGTTCGAACGAGATCCAGTTCGTTCGAACGAACTGTCCCTTCTAACGAGATCTCGTTCGAACGAAGTTATCGAACGAGGCTCCCTTTCGTTAGAACGACTGGTCAATTCGTTAGAATCTCGTTTCGAACGACCTGGGCAGGGGCTTCTAACGACCTACCAGATTCGTCTCAGATTTTCCTAAAACTCGTTTTTCACCATTTTTACTCCTCAAATATCTTCTAAACTAAGTCCCAACAATCGTTTTAAGGTCTCTAAACAATCCTAAACATATTATAATCACATCCTAACACGTTTTGAAGGATTGATCCATCCTAACATCAACCAAATTTACAAATCTCTACACTTTTTCCCAATTTATCAAGAACATGAACCCTAACTTTTTGAATCATGAATTAATCCAATATAAATCCATTTTAATTTCTTCCAATCATAAATATTATGGGAATACTCATCTACCTATCATTCTACATGCAATTCTCCTCAAGATTTCAAGTTCTAAGCTTCAAAATACATGGGTTTTCATTATCTTTCAAGAACTATTGATATTTTGCAATTTTCTAACATGGAAGGAACATTCTACGAATTTAAATATAATAAAAACACTTGCCTTGATTGTCTCTGAGTTTGGATGATGGTTTGATGAAGATTTCTGCAGAATTTCTTCTCTTCTCCAAGCTTCTTCTCCAATGGTGGCTTAAGGTGGCTAGGGTTTTCTTTGGGAAAGTTGTAAACCTAATGATAGCCTCCGTAGATTAATGGGTTAATATGGGTTGGTTAGTGGGTTTAGTGGGTTAAATCCACATCAGATTAAAACCCCCAATTTTCGTCACTTTTAATTCCTCAAAATGTAAAATTACCAAAATACCCTTTAAGTTGCCGGTATGGCCTAAAAATACCCCGGGACCCAAACTACACCCCCGGCTAGTGTTTTCTGACTATCTCAACCCTTCCGGACGCATTGGCGCACTCAAAACGACCATACGGGTAATAGAAATAAAAATCACTTTTTATAATTAAAATAATATACCATGACGCGGCGGTCACACGCGTCTCAACAAAATTCTCAAATTGCCGTATATTAATCTCACGACAAATTTTATAATTCCAAATTCATATATAAAAACATGTATGCACATAATCAAATACCAACTCGCATCTCGTTAGTATTTATAACCCGGATTAATTTCCAATTAATACGCATTTAATTAATTAATCCCAAAAATAAATATAGCCAAAAGTACGGGGTATTACATGAGTGTTGATATAGATATATTGTGTATTATACATTTGGGAAAACAGTATGTTTGACTAATGGTATTGATCCTTCGCAGTTACGATACTTGGGATTAGAAATTAGTGCATTTGGAAGTTATAAGTAAGGGGACACATACATAAAGGTCACAATTATTGGAAGTTACAATAAGTAGGAACGTGACAAATTGGTTAGGTTAAATGTCATGTGGGAAAAGTGTGTTGGGTTATGAAGTTTTAAGTCAAAGATTTCTATAGGAGGTATAAATTTTATAGTGGTTGTGAGTAGTGAATAATTAAGACTTGATTATTATGGAGTCTAGATAATCGTCCGACCTAGATAGAAGTATATTGGGGTCCTTGTTTGAATTTTATTTATGAGACATCCCAAACATGGAGTCTAAGAAATATTGGTAGTTGAGAGTCTAGTATGTGTTTCCCGTTTAAAGTTATCTTAGGCTAATACTAAAAATGAGTGGGTAATGGATACTAATAAGTAGTAATGCACTAATACATAGTTGTGTGACAAAATGGAACATTTTTTTATTTATGCATAAAATGGTTCATTGAGCCATAATTAATTGTTATTTTATATTATTATGTTGCATATCTCCGTTGGGAGTCAGGTTTATACATTGTTTATTATTATGGAGGTGGGTAGGGTGCCAGTTATGGAATGAACAAAAGGGTTGTGCCGGTTATTGAGTGAGGAAAAAGGGGTGTGCTGATTATGGAATGAGGGCAGAGAGATATGATGATTTATTTTGTCTGCACCATCTAAAAAATGGTGGACTTACGTGCTAAAGACCCTATAATAAATGATATCTAGTCATGGCTTATTTTATGTACTAATGACCCGAAAATACATGGGGGCTAGTCCTGATTTATATATTATTATAATTATATAATTATTTAGGGTAAATCCCGATTATGATATTATTGACATTGTATGTACTAGTTATATATTAATTTATTGGAACTGGTGAGATCTTATATACATTCATTAAGAACAAATTTTAAATGAAATAATACCGATAAGGGTTATGTATAATAGTTAAATTAGTAATTGTAGATTCATTATTATACGCATGGTTGACACAATTGCGGAGTTATTATTTACATAGATGATTGGTTCTTATTCTTATAAAAATAGACTATGAGGACTTGTTTGTAATTGGATGTCTTTTACTCATAGAAATAATTTTATGTTGTGTTGTTATATACCCTTTATTTGATTAAAAGACTCTACTATGAGATTTAGTACATCTAGTAGTTATGATTGGGTTTGTGTGCCTTAATTCAGATCGCGTAGTTAGTATACTTACGCATGGGCAGTAGCTAGGAGTGTCGTTACGCTTGGGATGTTTAGGGATTTCTTATTTTTATACTTTAGTTTTTCTTCAAGTCGTTGTATATGAGTTGTAGTTTTATGTTTTAGTTTCCTTGTAATACTTGGAGATAGTGAATTGATTGTATTTGGAGTTTTAAAAAAATTGAAATTATTCATAGTTGTTTACAATATTGCTTATTATCTATTATTATTGCTAAGAAATATTTCTATTAGATGCTGAGAATGATATTTTAATTTGTTTCAGTTTTGAGTATTTGTTGATTAACCATGGACATCTTCATTAATATTATTCGAGGTGTTACATATGGTATCAGATCATGGTCCTATGTCTCCAAGGCCATGGGATCATTTATTTTTCCGATCTTTGCACATTTTCCAATTTGTATTTATGGGGGAGTTGTTTATCCAAACTGTCTGAATTGATTATAATGGTCGGTAGCTCAAGATAAGAATGGAGTAGAGTCCCATTAGCTATATTCTCGAAGATATTCATATCTACCACATCACGATAGTATCAAAAACTCCTAGAGACCTGCATGGCACAACCTCCTAATGTCAACTATAAATGTAATCCTTACCCATTTGAAGAGGGACATGTAATTCTTATTGTTGTGAATAGAGTAATAAGAAAGATAAACACCTCGTGGACATAAGAAACTGTCGAACCCCGTAAATACTTGTGTAATGTTATTATGATTATGTGACTTATTCATTTTTTCTAGTTATAATTTTTTACGATTATTCATTGTGAGATTTTTACACCTACAATTAACATTGTATGTAGGAATCAAGTTTCTTTTCATAATCCAATTAGAACCAACAGATAGCCACGTAGTGCACTTCTACTATTTAATGACAACCGCCCTAATGGGCCTTCATCCCCAAGGTAAGGTCTCAAATCCACCCCAAGAGGAGTCATGATGCTACCATGCACATTATCGCCCATGGAGAAACCCTTTGAGTAGAGAACCGAGCAACCTATGCCTACCCAGATCTCATGGTTGATCGATGCATATGAACAATAGCTTCATCACCAAGACAATGTTGCACGCCTCCAAGACGGGAAAACGACTGTCTGTAGTGACATCCCAAAAGAATAGAAAGAGATCTCCATGGAGATACTTACAAGCATCTTGGATTAACCACTATCCCTCTGGTGAGTAAAACTCGCAGTCAGGGAAGGATTTCACGACCTGATCAGGATCACACCGAGAAGGAGAGTCACCTGATGAGACGAGATTAAAAATGACACCGCAGGCACAATATCCATAATATCATCTGGAAAGATATGGATTAATATCTTATTATCCATGTGGCTAAATCCACCAAGAGCTGGCCAGGAGGTCCCTCATCACCCAAATGAACTCCCCTTTTTAAGGGAAATTGAAGAACTAGATCCTCGCAAGAACTTTTCAACTCCTAGGTTCAAAATTTATTATGAAAAGGCCGATCACATTAACCATGTATGAAAGTACGTGAAGGCTATGGACTTATAGAGTAATAATGATGCTCTCATATTACACATGTTCCCTTTCATCTAGGGGTATATTGTGGATAAATGGATTGAACAACTTTCGCATAACTTGATCAACAACTTGAAGAATCTCGTATAGACCTTCACTACTCGGTTCATCACCAATAGTTCCCATCCTAAGAGAATGGGTTATCTTTTCACTATGAGGAAAGGACCCACGAAACCTTTCAAGAATATTCTATGCAATATTGGTAAACTTATAATGAGGTTAAAGTTTTTTCTGAGAAGGTCTTTATGGCCTCGTTCAATTTGTGAGATAGAACATAAATTTGTGATCATCCACTAGAAGCCTGGTAATGTCTTAGTAGATAATAAGATAGAACATAAATTTGTGATCATCCACTACACTCCAAGAATTGGCATCGACGAGCAACTCAATAATATCCTAAATAATGATGTGATGGGACAAAAGTCTTTGGTCATCCATAGTGCCTCAAGCCTAAATAAAATTCATGACAATGCCATTCGAATGGAGATGAAGAAAGTCACCATCGCGATGGAAGCATTCCAAATCAACCCTGCTAATAGTCCATTAGGCAATCTTTGATATTCGGAAGACATCAATTAGAATAATAGCATAGTCTTCACGAAGGACAACTTGATCCAAGTTAGGACTCTCCATTAGGATGCACTAGTAATCACACTCATTATTGTAAACTAGAATGTGGATAAGTTACTAGTTTATTGGGGAAGCTCCTAAGAGGTTATGTACCTAAAGTTATTCAACCAACTTAATCTCAACGTGGAGGATTTGAGATAAATGTCCATCCATTTGGTAAGCTTCAGTGGAAAGATGACTAGGCCATTGAGAAAAGTGATCTACCCGTCGAAACTGGGAATATCTCAAAGTTCATCAAATTCCTAGTTGTAGACATTGATTCTCTTTACAACGATATCCTTGGAAGAGGATGGATACACGTTATGCAAGTTATCCCCTCCACTTGTCACTAGAGGCTAAAATACATCACTAATAGAGGGATAATGGAGATTGGGGGAAACTATATTGTTGCTCAGAAATGATTTATCACCTCCATCATGCCCAAATAGGATAAAGAGGCAGCATTTGAGCCGACCAAGGATAGAACCACACCATCCAAATAAAAATTGAAGTACGGTAGACTGGGGGTAAAAAAGGCAAGGGTGGCCCCGCGGACATAGTCATGGAACCATTGAAAGAAGTAGTGTTCTATGATTCACATCCATAGAAAAAATTCCAGATCGACATCTCACTTACCAACCAAGAAAGAGAAGAACTAGTTTCTCGACTAAGTGAAATCAAGATGTGTTTGCTTAGAAGCCTTATGATATGCTTGAGATCAATCCTAAAATCATGTGACATCGAATTCATATGGATCCGACGTACCTGTCGATCATGCAAAAGGCTTGTCAGACAACCCCCAAAAAGTCAAAACACATAGAAGAGGAAGTAGGAAAACTTTTGGAGGCAAGGACCATTAAATAAGTAGAATTCCCCAAATGGCTATCAAACCTAATAGAAGTGAAGAAAAATAATTGAAAGTGGAGAGTATGCATAGACTTCATAAACCCCAACAAATCTTATCCCAAATATAAATTTCCTTTTTCGTAGATTGACCAATTATCTGACACCATAACTAGCCATCAACGGATGCGTTTTTAAGAAGTGTACTCGGGATACCATCAAATTCATTTATTTGGACCTGATTAAGACAATACCTCATTCATCATCACTCATGGTTTGTACTATTATAAGGTCATACCATTTGGTCTTAATAACATAAGAACTACATATTAGCGGATGGTCACCTAAATGTTCAAGGAATATCTAAGTGACACCGTGGAAGTCTAGATAGATGACATGCTTGTCAAAATAAAGCATAAATATGACCACTTAAGGGATTAGGAAAAGACATTTGAGGTCCTCAGATACTACATAATGAAGCTCAATGCATCCAAGTGCTCTTTCAAAGTCTAATCTGAGAAGTTCATTTGGTACTTGGTCATCCAAAGGGGGATTGAATCCAACCTCGAACAGATCGTAACATCCAATAATTGTTCATCCACCAAATACTCTTCACGATATTCAAAGGTTAATAGGAATGTTGGCAACTCTCAATGTTTCATCTCCAAATATTTTGAGAAATGTCGACCATTCTTTTAGCTACTAAAGAAAGAGAGAGGCTTAACCTGGAATGAGGAATGATCAAAGTCACTCAATGAAATCAAAACCTAATTGACCCAACCACCTCTACTTGCAATCTTAAATCTGAGGGATCTTTTTTACTTGTATCTCAAGGTATCCAATCATGCAGTTAACTCGAACTTAATGTGCAAGAAGGAGGGGCACCATGATTCTATTTACTATGTTAGTAAAAAACTCCTCGGCACAGAGCAACGCTAACTTCCACTTAAGAAGCTAGCATATTCCATGGTTATTGCTTCACGAAAATTGAAGCATTACCTTGAACATCACTCAGTCATAGTCATCACCTCTTTCCTATTCAAAACAGTCTTATAAAAAGTCAACTTGTCTAGAAGGATGTCCAAATGGTTAGTGAATCTTAAAAGGCTTGATATCCGCTATCAACCAATAATTGCAAATGCTGACAAACTTCATTGCCAAATTCACAGGGGAAGAAAGGCCCAATGACAAGCACTTTACCGACCAAACAATCAGTTAAGAGTTTGACCAACTCAAGAAATGTATTTTCTATGCAGACGAAGCCTCTAATTCAAACGGGGTAGGAGTGGGAATTTTTCTCATTTCTTCCTAAAAACTTTAATCGAATAAGGGATCAAACTTAGTTTTAAATATTTAAACAACGAACACGAATACAAAGATCTCATCGATGGGCTACGTAAAGCCTCATCTTTAGGTGCAAGTCACATTAACGTCTACTATGATTGAAGGCTAGTATCTAACCAAGTATCATGATACTATAATTCCAAAGATGAACGAATATCTTCACATTTGAAAGTCACCTAAGACCTAATTATTAGGTTTAAAAAGGTCCATATTCAATAATTCCTCAGTAGGAATAATAGTCATGCTGATGTAGTAACCACTATGGGGTCTACAGTAGAATAAGATCTTAAAAGAACCATCAAGGTGAAGTTCCTCGCTCAGCCCAATATCAAAAGACCAAATATTACCGAACAAATCATCATCATCCAAGTAGTTCTTAGATGGATGGATCCGATCATATCTTATTTGCAAGAGGACATCCTATCGACTGACAATAAATAAGTCCATGAGGTCATAATAAGAGTTGTTTATGTCTGATTGTCACCTGAGGGAAAATTCTATAGGAGATCATTCACAGATCCCTACCTTTAATGTGTTAACCCAGATGATGTCAACAAAGTCTTGTTCAAACATCCTGATGGTATTTATGGAATTCATGCAGGGAATATCTTTGCTTTTCAGATAAAATAAAGAAGGTTAGCAGTGGTCATACATGCAGGAGGATTCAGGATCCTACATCAGAAGATGTGAAAAGTGTCAAAAGTTATCGCTCATTCTTCATCAGTCGGACAACGACTTAAAGTCATTAACTATACCATGGTCATTTTCTTAGTGGGGTTTGCACATCATGGGCCCATTATCTAAAGCATCATAAAATCATAAGTTTTTATCGATCGACACAGATTATTTCACAAAGTTGATTGAAGCTGAACCATTGGCAAACATAATAGATACTGATAAGATAAGTTTCATCTAGATGAACATGGAGACTCATTTTGGTGTGCCGAGAATGATCATCGAGGAAAATGGGATGCAATTTGAAAGTGGTCCATTTCAAAGATTCTGTGATAACCACGACATCAAGCACCACTTCAGTTCGGTGGACTACCCAGAGAGAAATAGTCAAGTAGAGTCTTCCAACAAGGTAAGGCTTAATGGCAGAAAGAAGAGGTTAAAAAGGAAAAAGGTGCTTTATTCAAAAATCTTCCCCACATCCTATGGGCACACCGTACTATGCCTAGGAGGTCGATTGGGAAAATTCCCTTTGATTTAGCCTATGAGATGGAAGCTATAATCCCTCTGATAGCTGGCTTGCCAACTATGAAGACGAATGTTGCTAACTAAGACTTGACTAGACAAATAATAATGACCAAGATTTCCCTAGTCGATAAACTAAGGGAACAATCCTTAATTAAGTTATCTTCCTACTAATAAAATTTAGACAAGAAATACAACAAAGGCGTCAACCCAAGAATGTTGCAAGTCAGAGACTACATCCTCAGGAAATTTCTCGGTAGCGCGAGGAAGCCATAAGATGGAAAGTTAGGTCCCAACTAGTAATTATTGTTCAATATTGTTATAGATGATCTCCGGGAAGCCTACCATTTGGAGACAATTAGGGTTAGGGAAATCCCTAGGGCCTAAAATGCAAAAAATATTAGGAAGTTTTTTTTAGCAAATTTATTTCTTGTAATGTTTCCTTTCTAGCCTTACATTGATTTTTGAAATTATGTTTCCTAGAACACTTTAAGTTCAATTTTATATAATTATCTTCATTATTGTTTTAAATGGAAGATTAAATTTTCGTATATATGAATGATTATTATCTTCAATCAAAGTCAGTTGTCATCATGAATTCCTTTGCATGATTACACTTAATCAAAACTTTAAGATTACATATTTTTGTTATTAAAAAATGAGAACATCAAGAATTTCCCTGACCAACAAAAGACCTAAGGGGTTTCCCTGGGCACTAAGGTCGACTGAAAACCTTAAACCGATGGATGGCCTTACGACCAAGTGCATTTTCACCATAATTTGACCTGGTCCTATGATGTTTGAAGACACTTTCTAAAAGGTAAGGCAAATAATAAAAATATGTCGGTCATAAAAACATTAGAAATTAAAAAAAAATAGAATTAGCTGTCAGTTTCATAAAGAATTGATTTTATAAAAATGCCTATACTGACAAAATTACAAAATGAGTATATACATTCATAGAACAAAGCAGTCATCTCTGATGAATTATTAGCTTAACAACTATAAATCTTCGTCTATCATCAGGGTTAGGCCCAAACCCATCATCACTATCATGCACTAATAAGTAATCCAACTTTTTGATTTCTAGATGGAGGGTGACTATAAGCAAGTCACTCCAATTAGTACTAATATTAAAGCTCAAACTTTTTAGGGACGTTCTTAATATCTAGGTAATTCAATCAATCATGATTATATGCCCCATTCTTAGACTTATCTAGCTTAAGGTAGTATCCACCCATCCTTCATCATAAGTGAATTACCAGACTGTTCAAAGACCCCTACTAAAAAGATACTTTAATTTTATTATGTCACGAACCATGCCTTTTTTTATCATGCCAGAGTTCTCCTCAGCTTTGTCAAGCTTTTCCATTAGTGAGTTATTTTTATTCCACAATAGTTTTGCAATATCGCTGACATTCCTAACCTTAGTCCTCAGATTAGTGACCAAAAACATTTTCTTATCGGAGGAACTTATCTTCTTTAGTAGAGATTTTTTAACACAAAAATGCATCGTGAGATCTACTGTTGGCATCTATACCAAGAACAAGGTCTGAATTACCAGTCTCTAGATGCAATTGTAAGGACAAATTTCCAATCGAGTCATTTGTTATATTGGCTATATTCCGTTGGACAAAACAATTTTGGGTCATTCTGCATCAAGCTTCATTCAACCTAAAGATTCAAGCATCGCATCCAAAGTTCATGCGTCATCAATATGCATGCCATACTAGCTATCCTAAAAAGGTATATGACCAAAATAAATTTTATGTGTTGGAGTATTTTGTCTAATCAAGGAAATTTCATATAGGAAAATATTCGTAAATAAGTAATTTTCATAAAGAAAAATCTTTGAAATAAATTTGAACAAATTTGTGCAAAATATAAAATCTCATTTGAAGTTTATCCAGGTCATTCGAACGACCTGGATCTAACGACTTTCCCCAGCCTATACTGGAACTTCGTTAGAAGTTCGTTAGAAAGGTCGTTCGAACGAGGTTTCTAACGACCTTTCTAATTCAAAACTGGAACGTCGTTAGATAACTCGTTCGAATGAGAAGACGTTCGAACGACCGTTCTGCCAGGTCTGATTTTTTAAACTTATTTTTAAGCAGTTTTTTCCCATAACTATTTTTGTCCACTACTTTTTCAGTTATTTTATATGGACGAAAATTAGTTTCAAAGGTCAAGGAAGTTCATTATTCTCTTGAGAGCTTTTTCTATAACTTCCCTCTTTTTGGTAAAAAATATCTCATACACTTTTATTATCTTTTGAAACAAAACCTCTTCAATAAAATTGACATTTAACAAGCAAGTTTGTGGTGGATCTCTGCATTCAAGCTTTGAGGAGACGGTGGTTTTGGGCTTCGGTGGATACCGCGACACGAGGAGTGTCAAGAAACGTGTTGGAGCTTCGCGTACTACAAATTCAGAGGTCGAGGACGAAATAAGAAAGTCTTGAGTGAGTCAATGTCTGTAAGTCTTTTGAGTCTCGTGTAAAACCTATTTTGTAGTGGATTTTGTCTAGGCCCAGCCGTCCGAGGTTTTTCCCATTTGGGTTTTCCTCGTACATCGGCGTGTTGTGGTTGGGATTTTCGCATTTCACTTTATTAAATCACCTAGATGTATGCTTAGGATAAAATGAATAAAATTGAAATAATTTTATTTTAATTAGTCAAGTCATCAATCCCATTGCATTAATTGAAATTTGTTCTTGAGAACTTGTGAATCTGCTTTTAAATTAAAATTGGAGAATATCACCTTATAGCTGATATTAAAATTGGATTGAGTGTGTGTGTATTCTACGAATCAAACTAAGATCATATAACTTTGCAACTTCAAAATGGTATCAGAGCTAGTCTCTAAAAGTTATTTAGATGAATCCTGGAGGTTATATGGATAGTTTTTCGTCGAATAGACTACCTTTGTTTGATGGAACTAATTATACCTATTGGAAAGCACGTATGAAATCCGCTCATAAATCAATTGATGAACGTGTTTGGGTTACTGTTGAAAGAGGATGGTCTCCTCCTACTATGGTTGTTAATGATGAAACTATTTTGACTCCCATTGAACAGTGGTGTGAGGATGAACTAAAATGGTGTAACTTTAAGTCTAAAGGATTAAATGCCTTATTTGGTGTCGTGTCTCCCGATGAATTTCGTCATATAATGACGTGTGAAACGTCAAAGGAAGCTTGGAACATTCTCCAAGTTACTCATGAGGGAACCAGTGTTGTTAAAGCGTTAAAACTTCAAAATTTAATTACACAATTTGAAACAATCACCATGAAAGAAACTAAAACATTTGTTGAGTTTTATGCTCGTTTATCAGTCATAATTAACTCTTGCTTTAACTTAGGTGAAAAAATACCTGAAAATCGTGTTGTTAAGAAAATACTTAGATGTCTTCATAAGCGATTCATTCCTAAAGTCACTGTTCTTAATTCTTTAGGAAACCTAAATACTTTAAAACTTGAAGAACTTGTTGGTGATCTGCAAACTTATGAACTAGATATGTTTCCTAAAGGTAACAAAGGCAAAGATAAAGGAGTTGCATTGAAAGTTAAGAAAGTCGATATGTCTGATTCTGATGAGTCTGACTTTGATCCTGATGATGCAGCCTTATTTGCCGAAAAATTTAAAAAATTTCTCAAGTTTAAAAAACAAAACTCTAAATTTGAAAAACCTAAATTTGAGAATAAAAATAAAGGAGGAAATAAAAAATCCAATAATCAGGATTCAAAGAAGTACAACAAAGACAACTTTAAAAAGGATGATTCGGAGAGATTCTTTGAATGTGAGGGATGTGGTCATAGAGCTTTCGAGTGCCCTACAAAACTTAAAAGACAAGGCAAAGAAAAAGATGTTTACAATGGTAATCTAAGTGACAGTGATAATGAGTCTGAAGACTCTGATGACTCTAACCCGTCTAGAAATAACTTCACTGCCTTTATGGCGAGCCATGCTAGTAATTCGAGTGTGTCATACCTTAATGTTGACAATTCCGAACAAAATCTTGAGGTTGTTTCTACTCATTCTACTAGTAGTGTTGAAAAAGAGAGTGATAGTGATATAGATGAGAGAGAACTACAATATTCTTATTCCGAACTCTACAATGAATCTATTCGCATTCAAAAAGTTAACAAAAGATTAACCTTTAAAGTCTTAACTTTAGAAAAAGAGTTGAAAGGCCTGAAGGAGAAGGAGGCTTTAGTTAGTCAACTCGAGGCAATTAAGATATCTCTTTCTGAAAAGCTTATCGTGATTGGTAAAGAAAAATGTGACTTAATTATCTCCTTGGAAGGTGTTAACAAAGACCTTAATGAGTCTTTCGAAATTAGAACATCTCTAGAAGCTAAATTGCCCAACTTGAAAAAGATCTCGAGTCCTCTCATGAAGTTAAAGTCACACTCGAGGATAATTCAGGAAGAATGAGAAAATTGTTTCTAGGTCCTGTTTTAGGATATAAGGAGAAAGGTTATCAAGAGAGAAAGGGTATAGGATATGAAGAAGGATATTCTTCAAAAGTCAAAACTGAACCTATTGCTAAGTTTGTTACAAAATCTAAAGTTCCTAAAATAAATCCTTCTAAGCAACCTTTAAAAGTCGGCCCAAAGCAACCCTATGTATGCTCATATTGTCACAAACGGGGTCATCTTAAAGATTTTTGCTACAAACTTGGAAAGAACCCTAAATTCACAAATTAAAAAAAACCCTATAGCTCCTTAGCTAATCTTAAGAGTCAAGTCGAGTATCTAGTCAATACTTCTAAAAGTCTAATGGAAGAGTTTCTTAGGTTTTCTAAAGTCCAAGGAAATAATTCTAATTATAAGACTAGAGTCAATCAAGGAAAGAAAACAACTCAAGCTTGGGTTAAGAAAAATCAAACAAAGAAAGCTTTTGTTTCTCATGTTGCACTAAAGGCTCAAAATACCTCTCAATGGTACTTTGATAGTGGTTGTTCAAGACATATGACTGGTGATAAATCTCTATTTACCACTCTCGAAAACTATAAAGATGGTAAAGTAACTTTTGGGGATGGTAGCAAGTCTCAAATCAAGGGTAAATGATCTATTGAAATCTCCGGATTTCCGAAACTTGAAAATGTTCTTTATGTTGATGGTCTCAAGGCTAATTTGATAAGTATTAGCCAACTATGTGATGAAAATCTTGATGTGAAATTTAGTCAATCGGAATGCACCGTTTATGATCAGTTAGGTGAATCTATTTTACAAGGTGTTAGAACTAGTGACAATTGCAATGGAATCATTCCTAAATCATATTTAGTTTGCAATAATGCAAAAGCCTCAGCTACCGATCTTTGGCATAAGAGATTAGGTCATGTAAACTTTAGAGATCTTGACAGACTAGTGAGAAAAGAGCTAGTTCGAGGCTTACCGCCACTAGGAAAGCCAACGTCCACCATTTGCGGACCATGTCAATTTGGAAAACAAATTAAAAGTCCTCATAAGAAGTTAAACTCTATAACAACATCTCATGTCTTAGAATTGATACACATGGACCTTATGGGTCCTACTTGTACCGAGAGCATATGAGGAAAAAGATACATCTTAGTTATGGTGGATGATTTCTCGAGATACTCTATTATAGGCTTTCTAAGAGAAAAATCTAAAACAGTTGATTTTCTTACTGTTAAATGTAGAGATCTTCAAAATTTTCACGGTGTTACCATAAATCGCTTTAGGAGTGATAATGGAACTGAATTCAAGGAATCCGGTGTGAATGCCTTCTGTGATGAAATAGGAATAAAACATGAATTCTCGGTCGTTCGAACACCTCAACAAAATGGTATAGTTGAACGAAAAAATAGAACGATCCAAGAAATGGCAAGATCTATGCTCCTAGGAAGAAATGTGCCTCGTAGGTTTTGGGCCGAAGCGGTTAACACTGCATGTCACACAGTAAATAGAGTTTATTTGCGTCCTAACACTAACAAAACTCCTTATGAATTGTGGATGGGTAAGAAACCTAATTTTTCCTATTTTAGAGTGTTTGAAAGTCCATGCTATATTCTTTGAGATAGAGAACTTCTAGGAAAATTTTACTCAAGGAGTGATGAAGGTATTTTCCTAGGATATTCTCAAAATAGTAGAGCCTTTAGAGTTTTCAACTTAAGTAACTCTAAAGTAATGGAATCCATTAATGTTGTCATAAAAGATGATGCTCCAGCCACATCTATTGATAATGAGGAAGATTTTTCATGTGAGTGTGATGTTGTGTCAAATGTTGAAAGTATTGAATCTCAAAATGATTTGGTTGTTCCAACTACCGAGAAAAAGGAAGCCACTCCTTGGGTGCGTAAAAGTCATAACACTTCAAAAATTATAGGAGTTCCCGAGGTAGGTGTCAAGACTAGGGCGCAATTAGAAAATAAAGTTACCTATCTATGCTATAGTTCTAAAATTGAACCTAAAAACTTTAAAGACGCATTAAAAGATGAACGTTGGATTAATGCTATGCAAGAAGAACTGTTTCAATTTAAGAAAAATGATGTTTGGGAATTAGTCCCTAGGCCTTCTAATACCAATATCATTGGCACTAAATGGATTTTCAAAAATAAAATGGATGAAAATGGTGTCATTGTTCAAAATAAAGCTAGATTAGTTGCTCAAGGATACACCCAAATAGAAGGTGTTGACTTTGAAGAAACTTTTGCTCCTGTTGCTAGGTTAGAATCGGTTCGCCTTTTACTTGCCATAGCATGTCACCTTCAATTTAAATTATATCAAATGGATGTAAAAAGTTCCTTTTTAAATGGTATTATTCAAGAGGAAGTATATGTTGAACAACCAAAATGGTTTGAGGACCCAAAACATCCTACTCATGTCTTCTTCCTAAAGAAAGCTCTATATGGATTGAAACAAGCTCCCCGTGCTTGGTATGAAAGACTCACCTCTCATCTCCTTTCTCGTAGATTTTTTATAGGGGGAGTAGATATGACACTTTTCGTTCGGCGTGATGAAAAAGGTATCCTAGTTTCTCAAGTTTATGTCGACGAAATAGTGTTTGGGTCTACGTGTGATAAACATACTCAAATTTTTTCAAAAGAAATGCACAATGAATTTGAGATGAGTATGGTAGGTGAACTTACTTTCTTTCTAGGTCTTCAAGTTCGTCAACTCAAAAGTGGGATATTTTTATCCCAAACTAAGTATGCTAAAGACCTCGTTAAGAAATTTTGAACTCGAATCCGCTAAACATGCTCGTACTCCTATGAGCTCATCTATTAAACTTAGTAAGGATACCGATGGAAAGGATGTAGAGCATACTCTTTTTAGAAGTATGATAGGTAGTTTACTTTACCTAACTGCTAACCGTCCGGATATTTCCTTTAGTGTAGGAGTTTGTGCTCGTTATCAAGCCGCTCCAAAAGAGTCTCATTTACTTTCTATCAAAAGTATCATCAAATATATTAGTGGGACCCTATCTTTTGGCATTTGGTACTCTTTTGACACCAATGATTGTCTATCGGCATATTCAGACGCCGATTGGGCAGGAGATGTTGATGGATGTAAAAGTACTTCTGGCGGTTGTTTCTATTTTGGAAGTGCACTTGTCTCATGGATGAGCAAGAAACAAAATTCTATTTCTTTGTCCACGGCGGAGGCCGAATACATTGTCGCCGGGAGTTGTTGCACTCAACTCATTTGGATGAAACAAATGTTGGAAGATTATGGTATTTCCCAAGGCACTATGACTATATATTGTGATAATACTAGTGCAATTCATATTTCCCGTAATCCCGTTCAACATTCGAGAAGCAAGCATATTAAGATCCGTGAACATTTCATTCGTGACTTGGTTGAAGGGAAAATTGTTTCTCTAAGCTTCGTTCCTACCGATCAATAATTGGCCGATATCTTTACTAAACCTCTAGATGCCCTTAGGTTTGAAACCTTAGGAAATCAATTGGGGTTTTCTCCATTGATTGAGATCAAAAGCAGTTTATCTAGTTTTGGTTGCTTCTCTTGTACATTTTTATACCTATGAACTAGATTTCCTTTGTATATATTTTATTCAAAATCTCAAAAATATTTTTTCTTTTATTTTCAAGGAAAACAGGAATGGTTAGAAAAGCTTTCAAATTTTTTGTCCATAAGGCTTTGTGGTCGATGTATTCAGATCCCTATCTTTTTCCATGATCGCGTGGCTTTCGATGAGTAGTTAATCCATACATTGTTTATCTTGTGCACAATAATGCTCTTTTATGATATATAATTTTGTGATTTCCTCACATCTTTGCCTTTTGCACCCACCGTACACGAAATATTACGAATATCTTGCTCACATTATTCTTGCAAAGTGAGATTTGGTGTTGTCTTCTCAATCCTGTCACATCCCTTATAAGCAATCGAAATTGTGCATGATCATCCGTTGCTCGGATTGAAACAAAATGATTATATTCTTCCGGTTGGTTTCCGTTTCAAGCAATGGACTCGGGCTGCGAAAAACATAAAAGTTTTTGCGTGAAAAGCCACCATTTGCATTCTCTGTTGTGTGGCTAAAATAGAAGCATTGAAAATGATATATAATGCCAAGACCAAAATAATAGGCTTGATTGATTCTTCAAAAAGATTAGTCTCAATCTATTGTTGCTCATGGGAGATATAAGTTGAAGATCAATGGGCACGCACATTTCATCGATTTATTTCTTTCTCATTGTGACATTATTGGCGAGAGAATCATCTATTTTGTATGCTTGTTACATTCGTGTTTAAGTGTTCAATAATATTTCCTTTTTGACACAAGGCTAATATGAGTGAATATTGCGCGTATATATTGTTTGGCATTACGCACTTGTACATTGTTGTGGCTAAAAACTCTCACTCGTATTGTTCACACCCCTACATTCTCGCTCCCACTATTTGGATATGTTGCCACAAGCTAGGATTATTAAAATCTACATTTTGGCATTGTTCTGGCCTTCCCAATTCCTGATATTATGGTATTTTTAACTCTATTTTATGTTATTTTTATTTAAAAATTATTGATTTTCATCAGAAATTCTCGTTCGAACGAGATTTCTAACGACATCTATAACCCTCTTTCTGTCACTTCGTTCGAAATGCCGTTCGAACGACAAAGTTCGTTCGAACGAACTTCTAACGAGTTATCTAACGAAGCGCTACTGTGACTTCGTTCGAAATACCTCGTTCGAATGACATCACTCGTTCGAACGGCCTGCGTTTAAATCGTGCAGTTCCTCTTCCCAAAATCTTCCACCTCTCTCTATACACTCTCCACGTTTCCCAACACCCCTCTTTCCCAGATTTACTCTCTCCCACCTCTTCCATTTTCCACTTTCTTTCTTCTCTCTCCCACGATTTTCTATCTCCCATTTTCCCTATCCCCCACTCTCTTTCTCTTCCCACGATTTCCACCTCCATAAAAACTTCTTTCATTCTCCCATTTGATTTGCGGTTGTTGTTTCCATCGTCTCTTCAAGGTATTATTTTTCTATTGCTCTCTCTCGATATATATATATATATATATATATATATATATATATATGTGTGTGTGTGTGTGTGTGTGTGTGTGTGTGTGTGTGTATCGATATATAAATACATATACATATATAGGTATAGATAAATATATAAAAATATATATAAATGTAGATAGATAGTTTGAGTATATATATATATATATATATATATATATATATATATATATATATATATATGTTGTTGGGTCTTCTAATAAACATCTAATCGCTTTCAGCTTTTTCCCAACATTTATATATATGAATGTGTGTATATCTCTACTATTTTTTGGGGGGCTATCTTTTCATTTGATTTAGTTTGTGCTGCCCCTGATTAAAATATATTCCACGATAATCTTATTTTTCCCAAATTCAATTTCAATTACTTTCATGGAATTTATCTTAATCAAATTTTATTAATTTTCTTTTATTCCTAACGGAGGATGGGATTATTCTGATTGATTGTTGGTTTATTGGTGTGATTGGTGGATTGGTTAGAATTTATTCGGTTAGGTTCTAGTTTTCTTCATTTTTACCATGGCCCGTAACCGTCTCCAACACCGTATAAGCGATTCCCCCGAGGAACGCTCCTCGTCCTCTGATGAGGAGACCCGTGCCATTGCAGCTATTCCCGATCTTAAGCTGCGTTGGAGGACCCTTTCCAAACACACTCTTTATCACACACAAGGTTTCTCTACCCGTTCTATCGTTAGGGAAAAAATTATTAATCTCCACTCTCTCCACGGCACCATTGTGCATTCGTGGATTTCAGATTTAGGATGGGACCCTCTCTTCTCTCTCACGGATGTCGTTTTTCTCGACCTTGTTCGGGAATTTTATTTTGGGATGCAAGAAAAGAATAATCTCCTTTATTCTAGGGTGCGTGGTCGGGAGATTATTGTCTCTCCCAACTCGATAGCTCAACTCCTTCCCCTCCCTAGGGTCACTACTCCCTCAATCCCTTGGACATCCGATACACGTCCCGATCCCACTCTTGTCCTAAACACTGTTTTTAGGTTCCTCCCTCCCGGAACTGTCACTATCTTCCATAAACATTTACATCCTGACTTTATGGTCCTTAATTGGATCGTATGTGCCTGTCTTCTTCCACGTGCAAACACCACCCAAATCACCAAACAACACGTGGACCTTATGTTTGCTATTAGCATTCGGGCTCACATCGACCTCCCCGCCTACCTTTTTAGTGTCATTAGGACAGTTAGGATCCTCCCCTCCAACACCGCTCGACAAGCCCTCCCTTTTGCGGCCATTATTACCCGTTTTTATCTTGCCGCCAGTTGTCCTCGCGTCCCCATCGATATCCCCGTCACTAAATATCAAACCAGTTACATGTTATTAGTCAACCGCTCTCGTGGTCATTTTCCACCGGATACTCCTCCCCTCACCCCCCACCTCTTCTCACTCCGTCGCTTCCTCTCACCCTGCCCCCAGTCGTCCCTCTCCCTCCCGCTCTATCCATCGCCCCTCCCCTTCCCATATTCCCTCACCCATCGAGTCGGAGAATTTTTTGTTTGTCCGTTCTCAGGTTGAACAGATTCAGGAGGATCGACGTCAGGATCGAGCACTTATGCAGGAGCTTTTACTTTCTATGCAGCAGGACCGCGAGGCCCAAGCCCGTCGGGAAGCAGCCCGGGAGGAAGCACAAGCGCGTCGAGATGAAGCCCAGGCTCATCGGGACTCTCTCCTTTTAGCGCATCTTGATGCCATTTGACGTATGGAGATGTGCCGCGGGGCATGTTCTTCCAGCACAAGCTCTCTTCCCGATGATACTCCACCCGATGCTCCTAGCTCTTGATGTGATTTGTTCATTTCATGTTTCCTTATTTTTTTGAGGATGAGTGGTTTATTTATTTCTTGTATTGGATTCATTTGGTTTGGATACTTTCTTGTATGAACCTTAACTATTTCCCCTTTCCCCTTGCTCAATGCATCCTCATTATTTTCCTTGTCATTCTTATTTCTTCCTATTTCCTGCTTTGTTGTCTATTATCCTTTATCATGCAGGCCCCTTATTCCTTTATCTTTTTCGGGCAAAAAGGGGGAGAAACATTAATTAATGGGAATTCATATTTAGGGGGAGTTGAATAAATTAATTGGATTTAATATTTCTTTTAATATTGATCATATATTTAGGGGGATTTGAATAACTTAATTGGATTTAATATTGATTTTAATATTGATCATATGCATAATTTAGGGGGAGTTAAATTCTTAATATTGAATATTGAGACTTTCATTTACCATTCACAATATATGCTAACACATAGTTGTATATATAATGTATTCTCTATTTCCCCATGCGTTTATGAATTTGTTGTTTCATGTGTGTAGGATACATCTCCTACTCCTTTGCAGCTCGTCAGTCTTGTCCTTGTGTCTGTCTTTTTTTTTGGTTTTTTGGGACGGCCCTTAGAAACGACTTGACGGCTGTCTTAGCAAATTCTGTCTTTTTCGGTATCTTTTTTATTCTGTTTTGTCCCGGAATAACCAAAGGGGGAGATTTTTAAGGACAAATTTCCAATCGATTCATTTGTTATATTGGCTATATTCCGTTGGACAAAACAATTTTGGGTCATTCTGCATCAAGCTTCATTCAACCAAAAGATTCAAGCATCGTATCCAAAGTTCACGCGTCAGCAATATGCATGCCATACTAGCTATCCTAAAAAGGTATATGACCAAAATAAATTTTATGTGTTGGAGTATTTTGTCTAATCAAGAAAATTTCATATAGGAAAATGTTCGTAAATAAGTAATTTTCATAAAGAAAAATCTTTGAAATAAATTTGAACAAATTTGTGCAAAATATAAAATCTCGTTCGAAGTTTATCCAGGTCGTTCGAACGACCCGGATCTAACAACTTTGCCCAGCCTATACTGGAACTTCGTTAGAAGTTCGTTAGAAAGGTCGTTCGATTGAGGTTTCTAACGACCTTTCTAATTCAAAACTGGAACGTCGTTAGATAACTCGTTCGAACGAGACGTCGTTCGAACGACCTCGTTCGAACGAGTTCTGCCAGGTCTGATTTTTTAAACTTATTTTTTAACCAGTTTTTTCCCATAACTGTTTTTGTCCACTACTTTTTCAGTTATTTTATATGGATGAAAATTAGTTTCAAAGGTCAAGGAAGTTCATTATTCTCTTGAGAGCTTTTTCTATAACTTCCCTCTTTTTGGTAAAAATTATCTCAAACACTTTTATCATCTTTTGAAACAAAACCTCTTCAATTAAATTGACATTCAACAAGAAAGTTTGTGGTGGATCTCCGCATTAAAGCTTTGAGGAGACGGTGGCTTTGGGCTTCGGTGGATACCGCGATACGAGGAGTGTCAAGCAATGCGTTGGAGCTTTGCGTACTACAAATTCAGAGGTCGAGGATGGCATAAGCAAGTCTTGAGTGAGTCAATGTCTATAAGTCTTTTTAGTCTCTTGTAAAACCTATTTTGTAGTGGATTTTGTCTAGGCCCAGCCGTCCGAGGTTTTTCCCATTTGGGTTTTCCTCGTACATCGGCGTGTTGTGGTTGGGATTTTCGCATTTCACTTTATTAAATCACCTAGATGTATGCTTAGGATAAAATGAATAAAATTGGAATAATTTTATTTTAATTAGTCAAGTCATCAATCCCATTGCATTAATTGAAATTTGTTCTTGAGAACTTGTGAATTTGCTTTTAAATTGAAATTGGAGAATACCACTTTATAGCTAATATTAAAATTGGATTGCGTGTGTGTGTATTCTGCGAATTAAACTAAGATCATATAACTTTGCAACTTCAGCAATGGTACCTCTACGATCATATTTTCATCTTACAATGATCAAAAGAACAATGATCGGACTTAAAAGAGATGATTAGAAAGCATTCATGGAATAGTTAACAACTTGAAAGCAAAGACTTTGGAAATACCAAAAAAAATTCCCTTAGATCAAAGGGTGGATCAAGGCCTCACAAATGTTCAAAATCATAAACATATTAGAAGATATGGGACCTAAGTTAATCCTAATTATCTCCAGCTCTCTGTTTCTTTCACCTGCTCTTGAGTTCTTTGGTGCTTTGTCTTGATCGACATCCATCATTTCTTGATCTTTAACAACCTTTTCTTAGCCACTCTGAGGCCTTATCCCCTCCTCCCTGCCCTGGTAGAGAACCTCGATTATGCTCCCTAAGAAGCTAGAATTGGGGAGGTACGTTGGTTTTGACCAAGGATGCATCCCAGTTTTTCTTGAAGTTTTACATTCAAATGAAAGCCAGCTTCTTCTTGGCCTCAGCATAGGACTCCACATACCTCTGGTCATGGGAATTATCTTTTTCCATTGCCAAATACCAAGGATAATCCTCAGTAGTCTTCTTCATCTTAGCTAGCTCTGACTTCAAGCTGGACATCTCTAAGTCGGTGGATTTCTTCTTATCATCATATGCTTTTTTAATAGAATCAAGAGACTTTTGGGATTTATTAAAGTCCATCTCCGGGTCATTATTTCTATTAAACTATTATCCCCCCTATCAAGCATGGAAACAAAGTTCGTTACAAACTTCTAAAATAAAATGAACTCGAGTTAACACAACGATCAAAGAAAGAGAGTAATCAGACCAAAAGTCATAAACTTACCAGAAAAAACATCTACATGGCATGATAAGTGAGTTGTTCAGTGGTTACCCTATCAACCTACTCTCGGTCTAATGCCAAAATGGCCCCTCACAGCAGACTAGTGGCCAAAGATGGATTCTTAACCACCAACATCGTTTGGTGGCCCATCCCCATCTTAAGCGATTCCACTTTCTTGGTGGGAATAGTGATAGAAGTATAAGGAAGGACTTTCTCCTTCTTTACCTTCTCCTTATCAGGAGAATCCATAAGAGTGACGAGCTCGAAGGGACCTCTGTCCGCCTTCCATTTGAATATTTTTACCTTTGAGAGGTGGGGAAATCATAGTCCTCCACTAAGGTGATATTTCTCTTCCTTGGAGGCATAGTTTCTTCAAGAGAAAGGATGGAGTTTATGTTCATGAGTTCAAAAGAGGATGTGGTAGACACACTTGAATACCCCTCAACAGTTAAAGGGACTAGTATTTCAGGAATGGAATCCACAGGCATGGTTGTAAAGCTAGACGTAGAGTTGGTATACTCAAGAAAAAGAGATGCTGACCTAAGATGTTCGACACCTGTAGTCAAAGGCATCATTAGCTTCTAGAACTTTATAATCTATTCATGATTGAAATGAGAAATAACATTCTCCCTTTCACTTTGCCCAACATCATAAAACAAACAAGAGAGAACAATTAGCAACAATCTCACACGACAACTGGTTCCAACAACAAATTCAAAGAGAAGGTAACATAAACCTATTATTTGGCCTTGCCAGGGCACATAAACGCTCTATATGGTTCACTACCCTCAAGAATGGGGGGATTTTCCTGTCCCTAATAATAAATTTGTGACCCCAATATCCTTTGTTAGATTTAAGAAGATTAATTACCAAAACCCTTGTAATATCCTACTCTAATCTTTCATTTAAATATTTGTGTAAATTATACTAAAGTCGGGTTAATGATAATTACAGGAAAATTGTGGGTCAAATTGAAGAGAATAAAAGGAAAAGAAAAAAAGGGTAACTTTAACAACAAAAGGATGTCGTTAGAAGTGAGATGGGGTTGTCAAGCGAAGGTTACGCGAAGCGAACCTTCAAACAAGATCCCACTGCATTAAAGTCCTATTTCGTGCTAAACCAAAATTCGAACAAGTTGGAGATATCACTCTAAAGAGATAGGAATGTCATTCGAATGACGTGTCTTGAAAATGTTTTAATCAGATTGTCATATTTCTAGCCCTTGATTTAGTGTGCTATCAATGTCTTTAAGTGGTGTTTTATAATGGCCGTTGTTGGGAGAAAATGCAAGGAGAGAGAGGGGGGAGAGAAAGAGAGAGGGATAAGGGTGGTCCTCCACCATGGGAGGGCCTCTCCCCACCATTTCTTCAATATTCTACCACTATAAACCATCATTTTCTTAGTATATTCCACCATATTTGAACATTATAAACCCATTTACACCATTGACGAGGAGAAATACGAATTTTGGAGAAGTCTTGGGGGATTTTTGGAGAAGTTGATGGGAGCTTTCATGGAGTTTGAAGAGGGTTTTGAAGGGGTTTTGCTGGGAAGCTTGATTGGAGAATAAATGAAGCATTTTGGAGGATGCATTTGGTAACCCCTTGAGACCACCTTTGGAGGCGGGGGTTGCTTATCCTACAACAATATTGCTACTACCATTTGGAGTCTTTAGAGGTGGTAAAATCTTACCCTTAGTATTAAGACTCTATTTGTGGTCTTGTAGTTAGATTACATGAGTAGGGTGCATTTGATTAAATAAAGAAAATCATGTGTCAAAAGTAATAAAAAAAAAATGGTATAAAAATGTTGGTAAAATGTAATTTTGTTGGATATAAAGAATGAATAAATATTTCAATGTCTTGAAATATTTAAAGTTGGTATTTTATGAAAATTGTGTATTTTCTAGAAAAATTGATGTTAGACATTTTATGAAATAAAATATTTGGAAATATTGATTTATTTAGCTAGATATTGGGGAAATAATGTTTCAAAGTTTATTGCAAAAATGTAAAGATTTTATGAAAATGGACATTTGTTAGGTTTGAAGAAATTAAATGTCTTTTGTGCCTTGAAAGTATATTTTTTTCAAGTATGATAAATTACTAGAATGAAAAATATGTTTAACTCATTTGACAGGATTTTAAGGTTTAAAATCCATCTTCTCATGCATAGAAACTTATAGTATTTGGATAGTGAATGTATAAACAAGTTTAAAAAAGATTTTGTTAGGTTTAAATATGGAATAAGAAATTTGAAATCCTTATCTTCAAAGTGTGTGAAAAAATGGTTAAAAGTGTGATAAGTACAAAGTTGTAAGACTACATGTGTTGATAAAAAGAAATGGCATTTTCTTATAAAATTAGTCTTTAAGTGTAATTAGATTTCTTGAATAAATAAAGTAAAGAAATGTCTAGTCTGGAAAATGGTTAATAAAGGTGTTGAATAAGTGTTAATGGGTAAACATTAGAAAGTTGATGTGTATAACTTAATAATGTTGTAAAAGATTAATACTTGTGAAATTGAAATGGAAATAATGAGATAAAGACGTTTCCAATTAAGAAGAATATTACTCTGAGGTTAAAAGGGTGTTAAGGTGTTAAAACACTTAAGAAGTTAGTGTGGATAAATTGATAGTGTTTTGGGAAAATTAACACTTGCGAAAATGGAGTAAAAGATGAGTTTGGAAACAAATGGTTAAAATGGTGATTTTACTTTTTTGGAGCATTTTTATGAAATAAAAATGTTGGAAAAGGTGTTACACAAAGTAGTACTAAATGAATATGATTTTTGGAATAAAATCAAGGTTAAAGTGTAAAGGACATGAAACGGTAAATTTCAGTATATAACACAAGTTGGGGTGAAACCCTGGGTTTTGGCTTTGACCCGGTAAAAGGAAAGCTGGAATTATGTGAAAAATTGTAAAATGTTAAAACACATGTAAAGGAACTTGGATGACACCGAAAAAATTAAGGAGGCCCCGAGCCCTGGGGTGAAATACCCAAAATAACTGGCCAAAGCATATGGTGCGCATAACCGGCGGTGTGGAGCCCGTTGAAGTATGCGGTTATTGGAATATTTAGAGAAAAGATAAAGGAATATGGAACATATCGAGAAATGTGTTGTGTGGTGAAATGTGTTAATACAATCTAACTTGAATGAATTAATAAATGTTCCGGCAAAGGTTAAAATGGACAAGTAAACTTATGAATTGATTAATGTCCATAATGTAAAGGAAAGGTAAAGTAAGTGGATAAATGGGTGGTTAATCAACCTAAGTGGCTAAACCCATAATTGGCACAAAAATGTGTTGTAAAAGGTTTTCAAAGACTAAATAAGCATTTTCTAACATGGTGCTCACGTGTCTTAAAATGGTGGTTTTCAATTAAAATGTAATGTCGATTGGATAAAATAAAAAGGGTAATTTCGGTGAAGAAATGGCTTTCGGTCAAACCAAGTGTAGTTGTTTCAATTATTTAACCATGTGTGTTAAATAAAGTGAGAAATTAAAAATAAGAAAAATTAGGTCTTCCATAAGATTAAGGTGAATTAATCTAAATAAAGAAGATTTTCATAAGTAAACTGTTCATGCATTGATTATATGTATATGTATATGTATATGTATATGTATATGTATATGTATATGTATATGTATATGTATATGTATAGTATATGTATATGTATATGTATATGTATATGTATATGTATATGTATATGTATATGTATATGTATATGTATATGTATATGTATATGTATATATGTGTACAAGGTAGTTGCATGTGCACGTAGGCATAACGTATTAGAGTCTTCTTTTTGTCATTCGATTTTATACTGCATTTTATATTTCTCATTGGTCATTTGGTTCACTCCTTCGCTTTGTTACAACAGGTTTGCAGCAAATTCGTATTTTGAAAGCGTAATAGATCTGTATGCTTGGACTTTGAGGTTCTTCCCATGGGTCCCTTACCTAGTTTAATTTGAAACTGGAATCGTGTGCTAAACAAGTGAAATGTTAATTAAAATAAAACTTGGCTAGAAACATTATATAGGTTGTTCCATTGCACTTCACACCTAATGCTCGAGGTGGATTGGATTAACTACAAGTAACCCATAAATCTAGGTCAGGCGTTACATCCCTATCCGCCTTCATTTTCTTCAAATAAAAGATATGTCATTCATTTTTTACCACAAATAGAAATACCTAATTTGTGGTATCCCTACTTGAGTATCGTACAATTTGTTTATCCTGCTTGCCTCGTTAATGATCCTACATGTGTTTAGAGAACACTGGGCAATGAACCACTTTAGAAAACTCACAAAACTCTAAAAAAGAGTTGATTGAGGGGAAAGGTTATACCCTCTCATCCATTGAGATAATATGGCGCCAATGATCGTCCTCAACATTGTAGCAACTGGTGGGTACAATTATACACTTACCCACTTGGAAATTAAATATCTCTCCTAACATCCCCTAGAGTTCTATCATTCATGACATATACCATTTATTTCTCAACTCAGAAAGGAAAATCAATGAAAATCTGAGGAATATCAGAGGATTGTTGTAGAGAAAATAGAAAATATAAAAAAGAAGAAGACTTACAAGCGAAAAAAGTTGCATAAACCTCTGGTTGCCTTGAATAGTTAAAGTGATGGGAAAATGGCACTAAAAAACTTTTGATATGACTTGATTTAAATTCCAAGGCATCTCATCATTTAAATATAGCCCAAGATCATAGTTAGAAGGAACTCTTTAGCTTTTAGTATTTACTTGGGCTTTATACTTGCGTAACCTCAACTAATCTGGGAAACTATGAGCCCACCCTTCCAAGACTAGACGGGTAGAATAGAGAAAATCTTAATTTCAAAATTCATTACAAGTGGTGACAAGCTTCGCCATCTCAGTATGTGACCAACCACCTCAATCGATCAATGCCTTTCTCGAAAGTGATAAAAAATCTTTGTCCTATTCAAGACGCAAAAATTATGGGGGAATTATTCGAATAGTTTTAATAGCTCAGAGAAAGTGGCATTTTTAACATCAGGTGATAAAGGTTGGAAAATTAATGTAAGAAATGAGGAGAGTAACATTAGCTAGATACTCAAAGAAGATCATCTATGCCATATCACGATTGTATCAAGAACTCTTAAAAACTGTAAGTACCAAATTTCTAGTTGAGCCTTAATGCAGTTTTGACTTATCAAAGGTAGATTTTTATCGTCCGATCACTACGAGACTATGACATGTCAAAGATTAATTAAAGATGTTGCGGCAAAGCTACAAGGGATTAATCATGCCAAATTTTAATTGGTGCAATTTCTCATCTATAAGGTTTAATTTCATTCCGAGATCACTCAGGTATGAATGCATAATGGTAATGAAACTCAAAATTTTCTTTTACAAAAATAAGGATGTTATTTTTCAAAAAATGTTTTAAAAATGTTTTATTTTGTTTACACTTCGTTTTATCAGATATGGACGGATTAGAGTTAGATAAGGGTTGTTTTTAAGTAAAACTCTGTTTTCAAAGTTGGATTCATTAAAACTCTGATCTGGGCGACGTCGTTCAAATGACATTTGATGTCATTCGAACGAGACCTGGTTTCATTTTAACAACACAGTGTCTCGCTCAAACGAGATCTGGCACCGCCTCAAATTTATTATAAATAGAGGTGTGTTCCAGTTTTCTCTAAGGGTGTGCAGAACATAAACAGTGTTCAAATAGTATGTGATTCTATAATTGTTTTCTATGGTTTCAAAGCTTAAACACATCCTTAGAGTTTACAAAGATCTGAGTTATCATTACCATATATTATGTGGTCTTTGTTGCACCAAGTTGGGTTTGTTCAATACTTGAACATTACTGGTTTTACGGTGGGTAAGCAAAGAAGGTTACTTTCGTGTTCAACATTGTAGACGACACAAGGTTGTATCAGTAGATACTGAGGCATTCATTGAGGTGACTATTGTGGACGAGCATCGTGGAAGAAGGTTACTTTCTGCGTGGGCACTGAGAAGATTGGTAGAAGATCAGAGGAGCGTCAAGGCTCATGGGTGGATCGAGTTGTTGTGTAATACTGTCGTTTGACTTTGTAAAACTGTTGTCATAGTGATTGTCTAGTCTGGACCGTCCGAGGTTTTTTCCCGAATGGGTGTTTCCTCGTACATTGACATTGTGAGTATTGTTTTACTTTATTTTACTTGCTTTAATAAGTAGTTGCATACTTAGGGTTAAACAATATAAAATCTGGTTAAGTTAACTTGTGTCACACTTGGTTTCATAAAACTGAAAAAGATTTTTTTTCCCAAAAAGAGAAAGTTGGTTTGCATTCATCCTTAACTTAATTCCGCTCAACCAAAAGTTTGTTTTTGAATTTTAGGGACCTACAAATTGGTATCAGAGCTACAAATACATTTTTATTGTCTTTGATCCCTTTTTACTTATGAGGATTAATTTTGGAGGTTATGATAGTTTTCACACTCCTGTTTTTATGGCACTAATTATGCTTATTGGAAAATGCGAATGAGAACTGCTTTAAAATCTATTGATGAGCATGTCTAGTTAGCGGTTGAAAAAGGTTGGACACCACCTGTCACACGAGATGGTGAGGTCACTAGTTTGAAACCCATTGAGTCATGGACTGAGACTGAACATTGTCTTGTACTCTATAACTCTAAAGGTCTGTACGTTATTTCCTCACATGTCACACCTAAAGAGTGTAATCGTATCATGACTTCTGAAACTTCGAAAGAATCTTGGGATACACTAGCACTCACTCACGAGGGCCAAGCACGGTTAGGGCATCTAAGTTACAAAATATCACTACACAGTTTGAGATGATTACGATGTTAGAGAGCGAGAAGTTTGATGAGTTTTACACTAGGTTGTACACTATTGTTAATGCGACGTTTAATCTAGGTGAGAAGATTACCGATAACCGAGTGATTAAGAAAATTTTGAGATCGTTGCCGAGTAGGTTTAATGTGAAAGTGACCATTATGAATTTCCTTGGTATGATTAACTCGTCGAAACTGTAAAATATCATAGGTGACCTGAAAACCTATGAACTCAATATGTTTACCTCCAAGAAAGTGACAAAGAAAGAAAATGGCATTGCTTTGAAAAACCTAAAGGAGGAAACTAAAGTTTCAAATGACGATTATGATTCTCACTATGAGGATGGTGTCTTGCTGGCAATAAAGTTCAAGAAGTTTCTTCAAATTCATAAGCAATCGAAAGATACCAAAACATTTGAGAAATTCAAGAATAAGGGAGACTCCACCCCTAAGGATAAGAGTGAGAAACCTAAGAGAGATGAGTTAGATAAGTGTTTCGGGTGTGAGGGGTATGGTCACAAATTAGATGAGTGTTCCACTAGACCTAAGAAAGAGGGCCAAAATCCGATAGCATAAAACGCCACCTGAAGTGATAGTGAAGCGTAAGAGGGAGAGGATTTCCCCATTGATCGTAACTTTGTTACGTTTATGGCATGTCATGTGAGCGATGACGATATATCTTCCACCGAGGATACTCATGTGTATTACACTTCCGAGACTGTTGAGATTGCTTCTCGAGAGGGTGAGGGTGATGAGAGCAAGGATGAGGAGATCGACATAGGAGAGTTGCAAGTTGCATTTCGAGAGTTGTTTGATGTGACGGTGAAGGTGAAAAAGGCTAACTCAAAATTGTAAGCTAGTTGAAAGAGTGTGACGTAGAAAATAATGATGCGTTAATTGAGGATCTTAGGGCACGGGATAAAAAGCTTACGGAGAAGATAGAGTAGGTCGAGAAATAGAGATACACCCTTAAAGGTTTGATGGAGGCCTTAGAAAAGGAGTTGCTAGAGTTTGAGGAGTCTAGGAGTCTACTTGAGTCTAGGATTACGGAGTTGGAGGAGAGTTTGAGAGACTCGTCTAGAGTTAAGTTTGACTTGGAGTCTAGATCGGAGAAATTGAATAGGATGTTAGGTATCGTCCAAGTTAAGAAAGTAGGTTTGGTATAGGCTATGATGAGAGAGTTCCCAACCCCAAAGACAATACCGTTCGTGTGAGAGAGCCCAGTAGGAAAGCGAGGAGAGGTCGATATTTTGGTAATCATTCCCACCATATTTACACTTGTTCCCATTGTGGTAGGAAAGGTCAGCCTAGACGTTTTTTCTATGACCTTAGGAATGCTCCTACGAAGTGTAGGAATAAAGTCGTGTCGATTCCCAAAACCTCCACCCGTTATGTGACACCTACTTGGGTTAGGAAATCGGACTTAGAGGCTTTAGGACTAAAACTTCATGGTTCTCATTTGGTTGCACTTGATTCTTCCCACGCTAAATCTAAAGGTTGTGTGTGTTACCATGTTTATCATTTTGAATTACATTTTTCTTTTATTGCATCTTATTTGAAAAATACAAAAAGATTTTGTTTTTTATAAATTTTTTTGAAAATACAAAAAGATTTTTGGTTTTGAAATTTTTTGAGAAAAACACTAAAAGATTTTGTTTTTTATTTGAGTCAAAATATTTTGAAAAATCCAAAAAGATTTTCATTTTTTGTTTTTGAGTTAACATGTTTGATATGTCATATGGATGTGCTTCGACACCCTTCCTTCCATTATCTATGTGGCTAGGACATTTGATCATTATTATCATTGCTTAGAATTATCTTAACCATTGTTTTTATGGGATTGTTTCGAAGTTGATATGCATTTTGATTCGACTTTGTGTATTTTCCATGATTGCACACATGCACGAGTTTATATGAATGTTTGACTACTCTTGCATATTTGAGTTTGGTGAGACGTTATTATCTCAATTTTGTCATCTATACCTAAGTATACATAAGGAGGAGGTGTGCATGTAATAACCATTTATCGTGAGGATTAAATTGAAAAAAATGATGAGTGTTCACGGGAAAGGGCTGCGAGAGTGTAAAATTGACTCATTGTGAAAGCCATAGTTTAAAAGAGCCTGAAAAATCATATGGCAATAAAATAATCATATGCCAAAAATGGCCCAAATTAGTTTAGTTTATTCAAAAGAAAATATGATATATATTTGAGGGAGTTTGGATGGATTAAAAAATTTAAACGGGTTTGCACAAAGAATCCTAATGTTGAAAATTCATGTCATGACGCTATTGTTTGTAGAATCGTCAAAATTTCGGATTCGTGTGCATGATGCTTGTTTATCTCATTAAGCTCATACTTTAATTGTCACATATGGCTATAATAAATTTTGATGATAGATTACTATTGATTAGAGATTCTTGACCATTTCGTTGTGTTGGAATTGGGATTCATTTGTTTTAGTTCATGCATATACATTCCATGTTCATGTTTAGGCACATCGATACTATGTTGTCATGTTGCTCATATTTGTTTGTTTAGAGTTTTTCTAGTTGAGCTACTATTTTGCTTATGTTTTACAATTTTGAGCCCCTTTCAGTTAGTCTTTTATGGAAATGTTTTCACTGGGCAACACTGTTTAAATTTCTGGGGATAGTGTGTAAGTTTGATTATTTTGTTCAAACAAAATAATGTTTTGTTCAAGAGATACTACATCTCGTTCAAGAGACATTCCTGGCTCGTTCGAACGACAACCCTGTTTGCCTAGTTTGGCTTTTCCTAGTGATTTTTGTTTTAGTATCCTGCTTCATTTTGATCAATATTTTGGTACTAGATTTATGTTTATGCAGTCTTCTTTTAGTGAGTTAATCTTTTACTAAATTGTTACGTTTAATCACACATGATTGGATTGATAGATTATTTGTGTGATTTATTGTTTGCTAGCAATGGATTTGACCTTAATTTATCATATTTAGCTGATTGTTTCATATTTATCTAGCATATTATGCTTTCATTTGTTTAACCTTTCATCGAATTGTCTATTCGATACAAAAAGGGGGAGAGATGTCTATTATGTAGAGGGAGTTTTATGAGTTTTTATGAGTGATATCCTGGTTTATATATGTGGCCGTCCCCGATCCTCACGACGGGCAGGTAGAGTAAGGATCCTAGGTCCCGCACGTCCCTCTAGAGAGCGCTTCGGTCGGTGTTGTTGATGAGGTGAAAAATGTAGAGAGATGGAGTCGCCAATCCATTTTACTCAAAATAGACAAAAGAAAGGGAGCCATCTCGAAGGACATCATCCAAAGGCATACTGATACATACAAAACCAAAATGATTCGAGAAGGGTCCAGAGGCTAACTTACAAAATGGAAAGGTGTTAGGCACCCATTCCTCCCTTACGGTCTCTCATGGGTTTTTTCTATTTTCCTTTCTTTTCCCCGTGATATGTGTGCATGTGTATATATAGTGGAGATAGGAATCCTTGGCTTGTATCATGGGAGAGATAAAGCGAGTCATCCGTAGGAAGGTTCATAGAAATAATATTAGAAAATAGGATTTACTCGATTTTCCTTGCATTGATCGTTATAATGGAACGATAACGTATGTGGAATAATATGCCACTAAGAACAAATATATATATATATAATCTAAGAGAGTTGAGTTCAGAGAAAATAGAAAATGAGAGAAAAAGTGAGAATAGGACTCGAGTCTCGGGTTTTACACCGAGACACCTACGTAGCCTATAGAGGCAACAAAGTCCACGTACTTCGCATGAAAAATGAGGGGTGGGGTTTATCCCATAAATCCAACTGGGGACTTCTCTTATTTGTGTGTTGTGTGTGTAAAAAAGTGTTTTAGTTATGAGAAAAGTGTAAGAAAAGTGTGAGAATTCCCATTTGGAATTTATGAGCAAACCCACTTTTTCTTATTTTTTGTGTTTTTTATTTGTATGAAAATAAGAGATGTGCAATAATACAAAGTAAAAATTATATTAGGATATGTGAGATGAGAGAATAAAAGCGCTAAATAATAAAACAAATTAATGTGAATTTATGACAATTTAAGGAGAAAATTGTGAAAATTGGTCCTTCTTGAAGATCTTGAGCTTTATCTTTAGTGTTGGAGAGCATCCCTGGCACTTGGATGATGATGGAGGGTAATGAATGCACCAAGTTTGATGAAATGGATGATGAAAAGTGAAGGTTGGAAAGGGATTTGGATGTAGAAATCACACTGACTTCGAGAGAGGTTTTCTGGGTTTTCTGGGTTTGCTGGGATTGATGTCTATCTAATCTGGGCTCCTTTTGCAATGAGGTCAAGGCCTCCTTTTTATAGGCCCGGGGCATTGCCAATCAGCATATCCTAGTCTTTCCAATCGCCAGGTGCATTTAGGCACACTACCGATAAGCAGGGTCTGGGACCTACCGTTTGGTAGTCTCTTTCAGGCCTTTTTGGAAAATCATTCGCTAGCGTAAATCATTGATCCAAATCTTGCACAGGGTGGACCATTGGAAAGGTAATTCCAATACCTTCGAAAGTCCTTTGGACTACTCCCGAGTTCGAGAGTTAACTTTGGGTCAAATGTGGCTCAGAAGCGCTCGTCGGTCCTTTGGACGGGAAAACTTCGGACGCAAACGGATCGTTCGTCTGCCTGGTAAGTCAAAATCATGCATGGGGCAAACCATTGGAAAGTTTAGGAGATGTACTTAGATATTCCAAAGAGTTTGATCCGGTTCGGGGAGTTGACTTTGGTCAGTTGGTCCCTAGAAGTATTTGGTGACCTCTCGGAGTAAAACGGATCATTCGTCCCTACTGTAAGTCAAAATCGCACATGGAGCGGACCATTAGAAAGGGGTTTCAGTTCCTTTTGAAGATTCATTCACTCTCAATCGAGCTAAAGAGTTGACTTAGGCCAAACGGATCCCGGGAGCGCCTGGTGGCCTCTAGATCAGGTTTTGGGGGGGAACGAATCATTCATCCGTGTGGTAAGTCAGAATCACACACGGAACAGACCGTTAGAAAGGGGTTTCAGTGCCCTTTGAAGATTCATTCAGTCTCGGTCGAGTTAAAGAGTTTGACTTTTGTTTAAACGGATCTAGGTAGGTACTCGGGGTATGAACTGGGTTTGTGGTGATGAAGGGAGGTGCTAGTGACCTAAGGAGAGTTTGGGGGTAATAGAATGGGGTGTCAACAAAGCCCCTCGACGGGTGAGTTTGGAACAAATGATATCCATCAAATAGACACCGCATGATGCCTTTGGGAGAGTATGACCAGAGGGTAGAGGTCGATTCTGAGGACCTAAGGATGAGGATGACCGATTTTGCAGATCGAAGCCAATTCTGAGGCCTTGGAGATGAGGGTGACCGATTCTACGGGTCGAACCCAATTCTGGGGGCTTGGAGATGAGGGTTACCAATTCTGCGTGTCGAAGCCATTTCTGAGGGCTTAAAGGGGCATATTGGGGGTGGTCTTAAAGGAAGTGATGACCAAAGAAATGATGGGGGTGACCAATTCTGTGGGTCGAAGACAATTCTGAGGGCTTAGGTTTTGATGACCGATTATGCGGATCGAAGACAATTTTGTAGGCTATGGAGAGATGACCAATTCTGTGGGTCAAAGCCAATTCTGCGGGCTTGAAGATGAGATGACCAATTCTGCGGGTCGAAGCCAATTATTTGGGATTGAAGATGAGATGACCAATTATGCGGGTCGAAGCCAATTCTGCGGGCTTGAGGTGGGGTGACCAATTCTGCGGGTGGAAGATAATTCTTCGGGCTTGAAGATGAGATGACCAATTCTACGGGTCGAAGCCAATTATTCGGGCTTAAGTTGGGGTGACCAATTCTACGGGCTTAAGTTGGCTTGACCAATTCTGCGGGTCAAAGCTAATTCTACGGGCTTAAGGTGACGATCCAAGACAGAGTTTAATTCTGACCTAACTAAGGTGACGATCCAATGACCGAGGTCAATTCAGACCTAAGAGAGGTGGCGACCGAGGATTGAGGTCAATTCTGACCTAACTAAGGTGACGATCCAAAACTGAGGTCAATTCTGACCTAAGAGAGGTGACGACCTTGGACCGAGGTCAATTTTGACCTATCTAAGGTGACGATCCAAGACTGAGGTCAATTCTGACCTAAGAGCGGTGACGACTAAGGATCAAGGTCAATTATGACCTAACTAAGGTGACGATCCAAGATCGAGGTCAATTCTGACCTAAGAGAGGTGACGACCGAGGATCGGGATCAATTCTGACCTAACTAAGGTGATGATCCAAGACCGAGGTCAATTCTGACCTAAGAGAGGTGACGATCGAGGACCGAGGTCAATTCTAACCTAACTAAGGTGACGATCCAAGACTGAGGTCAATTCTGACCTAAGAAAGGTGACGACTGAGGATCGAGGTCAATTCTGACCTAACTAAGGTGACTATCTAAGACCGATGTCAATTCTGACTTAAGAGAGGTGATGACTGAGGACCGAGGTCAATTCTAAACTAACTAAGGTGTACATTTCCTTCAGGAAAATTAGGGATTCTGCTGGGGATGAAGATTGGATTTTGGGTTCCGTTGGGGAATAGTGAATGAGCTAGGGAGCTGATTGCTGGGCAAATCCTTGTGTCTTTTGGAGACTTTACCTAGGGAGAATGATTCTTTGGAATTTTTTCGGAGAAAATTACCTTGTGATCTTGATTTAAGCTAGGGAGCCGATGGCTGGGGAAATTCTAGTGATTTTGGAGATTCTATGGAGGAAAGGAAAATTTGATGCTAAAAACTCCACTGGGGAGTGATTAGGTGGTCTAGGTATCGGACGTATTGCTCGGGGAGGTTTGAGACCTTTGGGGTATAGGAGGTGATCCTTAGAGATTCTCCTGGGATGTTGCCCGGAGGGAATTCACTTGGCTTTTTAGAGCTCCATTGGGGAAATAGGGGTTTCGCTTGAGGGAGTGTGGAATGCTCTTGGTGAAAATGTTTTAGATCCTTCCGGGGATTTTTAGGAATTTTTTAAGGATTTTCTGGTATTTTCTGGGAATTTTTGTACGAAATTTTAAGGGGGGTGTCGGTTGGCATGGTATGGGGGATGCCATTCGGTAGTGGCACGGACTTTTGGGCTGCCTTGGGAAGGTAAAAGGGCAGTGTCGATCGGTGGTGGGGGTTAGTGTCGATCAGCATGACCCTTGGCATCCTATATAAAGGGGGCTAATTCCCTTCATTTTTCATAGCTTCTTGCTCTCTCTCTTTCTATGATTTTCCTCTTCGAATCATTCTAGCATTCCGATCTCTAAAAAATGGCCACTTTTGTGAGCTCTACATCATATAGGGAATAGTTGACCGTTGATGACTGGGCGAACGTGGAGTAGAGGGTCAGGGCGGCTCTTGCTTTAGGGAGCAAGAACTCCTTTGACGCATTCGACCCAGTTGTGGATGAGTGAACCTTGCTGCGAGAGTCGTCGTGTCATCACTCTTCGAGGGTGGTGAACCCTGGAGGTTATGTAAGTAACCTGACTTTTGGCATTCTTTTCTTTTTGGTGATTTTTCCTTTTCTTCTTGAATTTTGACAAGGTTTTTTCTTTTGACAATCTGATAGCTCTTTGAAGAACATGCGTGCCCGTGGGATGATGGGGCTTAAGGATGTTTGGGAGAATCTTCCACCTATGGTGCGTTGGGTGGTATCCTCAGAGGGTTTTGGGAGGTTGGCGTCTGCGCTGGATGAGACGCCTTATTCGATAGTGATCTTGTGCGTTCTGGTGGGAGAGATGGTGGGATACTGCCCACACCTTCCATTTTGGTTTCAGGGAGATGACCATGACTGCTATAGATGTGCAACAGCCACTAGGAATGGATTGTGATGGGGAGCAGATAGAGGTGGATCATTCTCTATGGGTGAGGCCGGAGGTGGTGCATGCGGCTCTTAGTGACGTAGGGAGGATAGTGTCTGGGGATTCTATTCGGTTGTCCCTACTGAAGGATGTTTTTTTGAGTAGGGTGGTTGATGTGGAGGACGGGATACAGGTGAGGCAAATGGCTCAGTTTTTTATTTTGTTGGTGTTGGGATGCTTCATGGTGGCGTCGAGCGGCGACGTCGTTCATTTATGGTTTTTATCGTACTTGAGGGTGTTTTAGAACATCCCTTTCTATGATTGGGGGAGCCTGACTTTGGCTACCCTCTATTTTTCTCTGGATGCATTCAGTCAGTGCTGTCGGCAAACTTTTACTGGAGCCACTTATCTCCTTGAGGTATTCTTTAATTTGCGCACTTTCCTTTCATGCATTCGCACTTTCCTTATTCGTATCTTTTTTTCTTTTCTTTTTTTTTATTATGGGTTCTTGTATTTGGCAGACGTGGTTCTATGAGGTGATTGGGTGAAATAACCAGCTGATCGCTCTGAAGGATGAGACTGTTGGGGACTTCTGCCGATTTTACCGGTGGCGGAAGCCCAATCGGCAGTCGAAGGGATCTCTTTCTCTGGAGGCAGTGCGTCAAGTCTTGAATGGCCTAACTAGTGGTAGGGTAAGACTTTTTCATTTTTAGTCTTGGTCTTTTGCATGTTTTGATTCTATATTGACTTATGCCTGGTGGGGATTTTTAGGTGACCTTTTACCCTTAAGGGACGGCCATTCAGGACACGGGGGTGACTGGGGTGAACGCGCAGATGAGGCATCTGCTAGCACATGAGTTTGGCCACTCTTGGTATCTTGGGGAGAGGGTGGTCCGACAGATTGCTGAGGAAGTGGTGGTGCCACCTGCGAGGCCTCCTATGTCTATGAGGTGGGAGCGACTGCTACCGGAGGACGCGAGGATTATGGCGATGATCGATGAGCCCTACATGTTGTATACTGATACGACTGCACCATAAGACTATATGGACTTTGTGACGAGTTGGCTGATGGCTCCCAACATATATGATGCCTTGCATTTCCCTCCTACGGGTTCGAGTCGAGCAATGGGGTCCTCCCACAGCGACGGTGGTCCATCGACGTATGCGGCGGCGGCGACTTCGGAGGTTCAATTTGTGTGGATGCATACCCCTTTATACAACATTCAGTGGGCTGATGGAGGGATGGTGCCTATGCTGCACCATCCTCATGCGATGTATTCAGAGGAGATGGGTTTGACATATGAGGTCCTACGTCCTTAGGTATACCTTTACGTTCCTCACTTTTTTTCTTTTTGATTTCTTTTATGTTTTGATACTGATTCTGGCTTTTACTTGCAGTAAGTACGGGTGTCAACCACTTGGCTGAGGGACATCAGAGATTGGATATCTTCAGTGACTGCCCATATTCAGGATGTTGTTCGTGTTCCTTCTTGTTTGGTGACATCTGCTTCATCCGGGGAGGACTCTGGCTCGAGTAGTGGTGGTGCATCATCTCATCGTAGGGGAAAGAGAGCGCGTCGCAGGGGTGGAAGCCCTTAAAGAGAGGGGTGAAGGGTAGGTGAGAGAGAGAATGTGGGTTCAGGCTGAGTCCCGTTGTCGTTTTTCTTTTCTTTTATTTCCTGCAACATTGATGTAACAAAGAAAAATATATATGCAATGGAGTTTTTTACTATCTTTTGTTAAATGTGAATGAATGCATGCACATGTGCTTTTTACTTTGCTGCTGAGACCGTAAAAAGAGTTTTTTAAAGGGTGGAAGGGGATTTTTGAAATTTTGTTGAGAATATCAATTTATTTTTAATGAGTTTCTGATTTTAAAAAAAGAGGAAAAAAAGGGAAAACTTCCAAAAATAGGGGGTTACCGATTGACAAACCCCTTGCCCTACCGCCTATCGGCAGTCAAGTCTAGTCCCATCAATTCAAAGTTTTGATTTGGTACCCTCTTCACCCTTTTGTACTTTTTGGGGTAGGATTCCTTTCGATTTCTGCAGGGATTATGTCTTTTGTGAGGGTTTTATATATAAAAAAAGGGGTAAGGGTGGAGTGTTTTCATCACACCTTCACATTTTTACTTACTTTCCTACTATCTTTTAGTCTTACAAGATGGCTCTCCCTGGTAGCATTGAGTTTTCTAACTATCTCTAAGCCCTGGAAGGAATGTGCTCTTATAATGTTGACTACGATGCTTTCAACATGCGTCGGGTCTCTTTGTGGTGCAACCGGCCCATTGAGTGAAACATGTTAATGGCGGCGGTACAATTTTGTTACCCCAAAGACCATGTATTTCTCTTTGGGTTGGATGAGGTTTGTCATACCTACGAGGAATTTTCTGCCATGCTGGGGATAAATCCCAGTGTTACCGTGGCTCTGCCTGAGTTTTCCCATTCTCCTAGGAATTTTCTGCCATGCTGGGGATAAATCCCAGTGTTACCGCGCCTCTGCCTGAGTTTTCGCCTTTAGCGGCTAGACCACTGGTTGCTGGAGGAATGATATCTCTTTTGATGGTGTTATAATCCGTGCATTTATAGGAGGTTGGCGATACTGGATACGCCGGAGCCGTTGTTCTGGGCTTGGTTTCAAAATTGTTGCTGGTGACTGGGGAATTGCTGGCGGACCCACAATTTGCATCCATTACTTCATGGATGTCATACCGTTGCAATCCTACGGCGGTGATATTGGCGGAGACTTTAAATGGCCTGGATGCTTAGCGAGAATGTTGTTCCGACTTTCTGAGGGGTAGCCCCGTGATGCTGTTCATGTAGTTGTCTGAAAGACTCCGCCTGGTGACTCCTCCAGATTATCCTTTGTCGGTTGTACCCAACTTCTTTTCCTGTTATTTCATCAGTGTTAGCTTGGATATTGAAAGCTAATAGAACTCGTTTGTGGAGCATGAGGCTCTGAATCTGTATTGGTCAGTGCCTTGGTGGGGACAGTTACTGCCTATGCTGGAACTGGGAGAATACCCATATGTTCAGCTAGTTGGCCTTAGACAAACCTCTTTCTATTTCCCTTGGCGGATTTTGCACCAATTTGGCTGGGAGCGGGTCGTGCCACCTCGGACACTAGATTTCTTTCTAGTAGAAGATTTAACTGAGCGTCTACGCATGCGGCTTGTCTCTTTATGGGAGAGTTGGCATCCGTCGACCCATCCCTCTCAGTCTGTTGGGAGAGTTTGGCATATCCCCAGGGATTATATGAAGTGGTTGTGGAGGAGAGTAGACAAAAAGATATTGGTAGTGGATATTGGACAACTGTGGCTTGTTTTATTTAATACCATAGAAGAAGGCGTTGTGGTTTTTTTGAGGCTAGTTTGAGCCTATCGGTCCATAGAGCTTCTGTGGCAATCTGTTCAGGCAGGGGAATCTTGGGAACCCCAGGATGCAGATGATGCTGACGGAGCATCTGCGGCATTCTGTTTAGGCGGGTTTTGAAAATTTTAAATTTGTTTAAAAATGATTTTTTTTCGCAGAGGATCAGGCCCACATAGTTCTGGGTAGAGGGAAATGAAGAGATTTTTTTTAGAAGGGATATGAGAAGAGTCGTATTGCACCGAGATTTAGGACTAGGGGTAGAGATTCTTGAGACGATCCAGGTTGACTGGATGAGCCATCTCCTCCCCATCTAAGTCGGTGAGCATGGCAGGACCGTCGGATAAGATCTTCTTCACAATGTAAGGGCCGCTCCAATTGGGCTTGAATTTACCTCTAGGGTCCCAGATGGGCTCTATTATTTCTTTGAGGGCAAAATCTCCCTCTCGTACACCGCGGTTCTTGACTTTCTTATTGAATTAACTCTCTATTTGGCGATGGTACCCTTATATGTGGTATAGAGCTTTCAATCTCTTTTCATCTAGGAGGGTCAGCTCGTCAAGATAGCTTTGGCACCAGTCTTCTTCGTTGATTTTTCTTTCAAGCATGATGCGGAGTGAGGGTATTTCCAGCTCCATGGGGAGGACTACTTCCATGACGTAGACTAGAGAGTAAGGGGTAGCCCCAGTATAGGTTCGAATTGAGGTTTGGTAGCCCTAGAAGGCGTATGGGATCCGATCGGCCCAATCTCGATAGCTTTCGGTCATCTTACTAATGATGGCTTTAAGGTTCTTTTTGGTGGCTTCGACTGCACCATTTGTCTGAGGTCGGTAGGGAGAATATTTGTGTCTCTAAATCCCAAATTCGTTGACCACTTCTATGACTTCTACCTCAAAATGCAACCCGTTATCTGACACAAACTCGTGTGGGACCCCATATCGGCAGATGATGTTTTCTTAATGAACTTGGCCACTTTTTTGGCATTCAGGACTGCGTATGACTCATCTTCGACCCATTTAGTGAAGTAATTAATTACGATCAGGATGAACTCATGCCCGTTAGAGGCCTTGAGTGTCACCTTTCCTATGATGTCGATGACCCAGGTGGATAACGGCCAGGGGGAAGTCATGTTGTATAATTTATGAGGAGGCAGTTGTTGAAGGTTGGAGAACTATTGGCATTTAAGGCATCTTCGAACATAAGCGGTGTAATCCTGGGTCATGGTGGTCCAATAGTAGCCCTGTCAGATATTTTTTTGGAAAGCATGTGACCGTTCATGTGGGGTCCGCATTCCTCACTGTGGATTTTTTGTATTATCTTTTTACTGCTATCCCCTGCGATGTAGTGTAGGTGAGTTCCATCGAAGTTCCTTTTGAGCAGTGCTTTATGACAGATGATATACTGGGCGGCCAGTCTTCGAAGGGTTGCTCGGTCTTTCTTGTTGGAACCCTCGGGATACCTACCATGCTTGAGGAGGTGCTAGATATAATAGTACCATCATTTGGCTAGCTCGGGATCTTCTGTGGTGACAAGCTCAATATGGTATCAGTTGGTTGGTTTGTCTTGCTTTTGAATTTGGAAGGGAGTCATTGTTATTCTTTCGGGCATGTCGACCATGAGGCCAAGGTAGCAAGGGCATCGACTAGGTTATTCTCTGCTCGGGGTAGGTAATGGAAGGTTATATCTTAGAATTGGGAGGCTAGATCTTCTAAGTAGGCATGGAGGGGTTGGAGCTTCTCGTACTTGACTCTCCACTTTCTGAGCACTTGACCGATAATGAGGGTGAAATCCCCGTAGACATCTAGTCATTGAATACCTTTCTTGAGAGAAACCTTGAGGCCTACTGTGCATGCCTCGTATTCAGTCATGTTATTGTTACAAGGGAAATCAAGCTTAATGGCAATGGGAGTATGGGAGTCATCTGGGGCAATCAGAAGTATCCCAATGCCATATCCCTTTTTGTTGGCAGCGCCCTTAAAGAACATTTTCCATCGGAGATTGACTTGGGAAGTGCAGAGGATGTTTTCATCTGGGAATTTGGAGATCCATACATTAGCTTCATCCATGGGGTAATCAGCAAGGTAGTCAGAAATGGCTCTGCCTTTCATGGCTTTCGGCTTGACGTACACGATATGGAACTCGGCTAGGAGTATTAACCATCGCGCCATTCGATTGGATAAGGTAGGTTTCTCGAGCAAGTATTTGACGACGTCCATTCAGGATATAAGTTTGATGGGGAAGGCGAGCATATAGTGCCGTAACTCAGTGTAGTTGACCTCGTACCTGGCCAATCTGCGACTGGCATAATTGATGGATCTTTCTTTACGGTAATCTTCAAGGTATTAGGATAGAAAAGCCCTAGCTGTTGCGTCGGTTATGGTTAGGTATCGGAGCAAAAGGAGACCAGGTTGTGTTGGCATGAGTACCGGATGTTGAGTTAGGTATTATTTGATTCGGTCGAAGGCTTCTTGGTAGGCCTCGTTCCAAACCTTAGTTGAATCCTTTCGAAGGAGTTTGAAAATAGTTTCGCAGATGGAAGTTAACTGGATGATGAACCGTCTGATGTATTGCAATTTTCCAAGGAAACCTAGAACTTCTTTCTCTGTTCGGGGAGGTGGCATCTCAAGTTTGTCTTTTATCTCGGTAGGATCTGATTCTATCCCTTTCTCACTGACCATGAATCCTAAGAGTTTTCCCTTTGTAGTGTCGAAGATGCATTTTTGGGGATTGAGTCTCATCTGATACTATCGCAGTCGTTCGAAGAACTTTCGGAGAGAGGGAACATGAACTTCTCTAGTTTTGGATTTTTGAGTTATATCATCCACATAGACCTTAACCTCTTTGTAGATTAGATCATGCAGGATGGGTGTGGCAGCCCTCTAGTAGGTAGCCCCAGCATTCTTGAGACCAAATGGCATGACAGTGTAGCAAAAGGTTCCCCATGGGGCGATGAATGCGGTCTTTTCTTTATGATCTGGGTGCATTTTGATTTGGTTGTATCCGGAAAACCCATCGATGAATGACTTAAGAGCATGACTAGCTGTGTTGTCCAGGATCATGTCAATATTGGGTAGCGAATAATCGTCCTTTGGAGAGGCTTTGGTCAAGTCCCGGTAGTCTACACACATCCAAACCTTCCCTCCTGATTTCGGCACAGGCACTATGTTATCTAGCCACGTGGGATATTCGATCACACGAATGAAGCCTACGTTCAACTGTTTGACCACCTCTTCTTTGACCTTGAGCGACCATTTGGTGCAGAGTTTTCTCAACTTTTATTTGACCGACTTGTAATCTGGAAGAGTGGGGATCTCATGTTGAGAAATTTCAGGATCAATATCGGGCATATCGTCATAGGACCATACGAAGACATCCATAAATTCCTTTAGGAATTCATCGAGTTGTGCACTCTTATGCTAGTCAAGGGTAAACCCTATCCTAATCTCACATTGTTGGTTGCTAGAACTGAGGTTAACAACAACAGTCTCTTCGTCATTAACTTGAACACGGTTATGTTGTTTATTATTAACCTTATTTAGATCAATTAAGAATTTTTCATTTATAAAATCATCATCATCAAAAGTTTGATTAGAATCCATGCAGTTAATGTAAGGCACAATAAGATACTCAAAATCTTCGTTTATTTCATTGATAGGAAAAACAGCATTGAGAACCTCATTAAAGGAGGTCTCGATTACATTTGATCAAGGATAGACAACAAAAGAGATAGGGTAAACATTGGGATTAGGGGGGATTTTATCAGGTAGAACTGGCGCAGCATGCCAGTTGAGGAGAGGAGCAACAGCAGCTTTAATCAGGTGGGATGGATCTAGTGATGTAGTGCTTGAGTGAACCATGCAGAGTGTCATCCCCAGTGTTTGAAAGTTAAATGAGTCCTCGAAGTCACTTTCCTCAGTTTATTCGGTATCTTTGATGAACGGTTGTACATGGTGTTGGGAACTTTCGTCCTATGGGTAGATATCTTGAAAAAAGATCTCCATTATGAGTTTTATCTTTTTTATCTGTATGGTCATACCATGGTTTCGAAAAGCCGCAAAAGGGTAAGTCTTCACCCTCTTTGATGAATTGTCCATTCAAGGAGTCACATGGGATAGTCTGGATGTAGTTTAGTCCTCTCTTTGGTCGAGACTGGTGGATCATTATGAGATCTTGTTCTGATGGCTGATACCCCAAACCACAAGGAGGGAAAGCTTTCTTCAGTTTAAAAAGCTCAAGTATACCTTGTTGTCTTTGTCCTAGCCCCAGTCCGGGAATGAAGTGCATGTTTCTGAACATCTGAATCACATTGAAGTTTCCATGAGGGTTGTATTCTGGAAAAACCCTTTCTTTGAAGTCATCCCCTGCTAGGAGTAGAAGTGGTTCAACTAGAAATCCTGATAGGAGCATATCATTTGACCCATGTTGTATCTCAAGGATCGAATTGCTGGTACTTGCACCCTCGGTATTATCTTCGTTGCCCAAAATAGTGATGACCCGTTCATTGGCGAAGAACTTTAATTTCTGATGGAGTGAGGAAGACACACCATTGATACTGTTGAGCCAAGGTTCTCCTAGCAACAAGTTGAAACAAGATGGGATGTCAATGACTTGGAATTCGACTACAGGGTTTATAGGGCCATACCTTATTACAATATTTATGGATCCCATCACCTCCATACGCGTATTATCGTAGGCCCGTATAGAAGCGGAGGTTGGAGCGAGGTCACTTTCTTTCAGTCCTAAACATTTGAAGGTTCTTAGTGGGAAAACATTCAAGGCAGATCCATTATTGATAAGAGAGAGTGGTACGACCTTCCCCATAACTTCAATGGAGATGTTGAGTGCATGATTGCGGTTTGGCCCAATTCTGGGGATTTCTTCTTTGGAAAAGGATAGCATTCGGGTAGAGGTCAAAGATTTGACCAAATATACTGCTTCTTTCGGTGTTGTAGAGGGAGGAACTGCGGGTCCAGTGAGCAACTTGATCAAAGCATTTATGTGCAGCTGAGAAGACATGAAAAGCCCCCATAGAGTGACGTTAGATTGAGTTTTCTTTAGTTAATCGAGGATCTTGCTTTCCTCAATGGTCATTTCTGGCATAGGAAGGCTTTCAACGCCCTTCCCTTTGTCATTGGCTGGTAATGTGCTTGGGATCTGGTAATGCCTCTCTGATATGGTCATGTGATTTACTTAAGAAGGGAAGGACATGAATCACATTTCCTCATCAATCTCAGTTTATTCTTCCACCTTGTTTATTTCTCTGAGGAGTTCTTCAAATGATATCATCCCACACATGTCGGCTATCGGTCCAGTTTTCTATGAAGCTTGCTCTTCATTCGAATCTTCGAACTCTTCCCCCCATCCGGTGGCAACAATTATGTCTTTCCATGTAAAGTTGATGCATTCCAAAACTTCGATAACATCTTCATACAGTTCTTCCAATTCTGTGGGGATATGTAAGGGTGAGGGGACCAGGTGCCCTTGTAATTTCAGAGTATCAAGTAACTCGGTCATATAACAAATGTCGTTGGTTTGACTGAATAGTTTTTCCATAATTTGGACGACATCATTTAAGTTGACTTCATCAGTCGGTACTACCCAATGGTTTGATTCTCGAGCCCATTTTCTTGCTTCCAAGAACAGCGTGTTGAACCTCTAGCAATCAATGATCATTTGTGAAGGCAATTTTATCCTGAACTCTAAGAGTTAGTTTAACACTTCTGATAATTCCATACCTCTATTTTTGGAATGGGTACGGGCAGCGACGCACGCTCTAGTAAGGAGTGACAATGCCTGATCGACGAGCCTAGTAGGGTGTAGGAGGAAATATGGGAAAGTTTGGAGAGATTTAGCAGAGTATATGGGTGTGATTTGGGTGGAGGGATCAAATTCTGGGTTTTCTTCTAAGAAGATGGCATTGGCATGATTTGGGAGTGGGTTGTGATTAATGTTTGGCTTAGGATTAGCTGGTGGGGAAATGGTACCCCGGTCAATTAGACCTTGGATTACGTTTTGAAGGTGAAAGCATTGGTCGGTGGTATGGCCAGCAGTTCGGTGAAAGGCGTAATGGGCATCTGCCTTGAAGTCTCTTGGGAGAGGATTTAGCAAAGGACGGGGATCCAAGGGTTTGATAAGGTTTCGGCTTAACAATGTTTGATAAACTTTAGAGAGGGGAGCATGGAGCTCGGCGTATTCTTTTCGAACTAGGACATGGCGGATTTTTGGTGCCCATAATGTGGTTAATTGATAGATGTTGTTGATGGTTGAGCCTGTAGCACTAGCAATCTTATCATATTTCCTTGGGGTGAACTGTTCGGACACCTTCTTTGGTTCAACATCTATTTTAGCCATACTCTCCTCGATTTCTACTCCCGCTTATCTGAGAGCTCGGAAGTGAGGATAGTATTATCCTCCCATGGTTTCTCGGACATGGGGTAAGAAATTCTTCTTCGCTATGCTGACTTGTTCTTCCTCGGAAGGCCGATTGGTCATGGTAGCTGCTTTTTTCCTCCATCGAGCTATGAAGTTAGTGACTGATTCCCCAGACTTCTGTTTGAACAGCTCTAAATCACGGCGGGTGACCTCAAGCTCTTCGTTGTATTTGTACTGTGACATGAATTCTCGAGGCACATCCTCCCAACTACGGATTCTAGACTCTTCGAGAGATAAAAACCATCGGAGGGAGCTATCCTTCAAAGTTTGCCAAAACATTTGGGCCATCACTTCTTCAGAAGCCCCTAGTAGAGTCATGGAATGGTGATAACTACGGAAATGGCCAATCGGGGGTCCACTTCCTCCGAATTTCTAGATATTTGGCATCTTCAACTTCTCAAGTAACCTTGCCTTAGGATAAGGAGACATGTGGGTGTAGTCCATGTAATTCCCAGAGATTATGATTTGGTCAAACTCCTTAGTGAGCATCTTGAGGTCTTATTTGACCTTGTGCAACTCCTTCTCTTTTGGACCAATTATCATAGGCAAGTTGGCCCCATGCTGGGAAAGGTTTGCCATCGGAAGCTGGGCATGCGGCGATCCATTAACAAGAGGGGAACGTGGAGCATGATGATATTCTTCAGGAACCCAGATAGGCTCAAGTGGACCCATGAGGGAATAGGGCCACGGGCTCTTGAGGAATGGGAACCTAGTTTCATTGCATCTCTCGAATCTAAGTCTGGAGGTTATCAATCTTGGACACGAGCTGAGCTAGGACTGCTGTCAGATCCGGTTGCACAATGGGTTCTTGATCTATGTTCTCCATGGAAAGTGGATGGATACCGGACTCGAAAGAATTAGCAGGGGAACAGACAGAACTCCAGGGTGATTTGACTGAAGACCGAAGCCAATAAGGAGCCAGGCCAAGGGTGTGCAATCGACCTGAGAAGGCATAAAATGGGATTTATTTTGAGAAAAAAAGGGATGAAAATATTTTTAACATTTTTTTTTCTTTTGAGATTGGAAGACAAAATATTTTTGGGCATTTTAATAAAGAGAGGAGAAATGTTCTTGGATTTTTTATAGAGAAAAGGGAAATGCTTTTTTTTCTTGGAGATGGTCTCAGTATGATTATTATGATTATTATGTTCTCACTTTTATTAAATTCTCCTAAATGCAAAATGAAATGCTGGACGGGACCCGAGCCTGGAAAGATTGGGTTTGTAATATATGCCAAGTTATGGCTGGACTTGTGACCAGGCTCACAAACAAGGTCCTGTTTTAAAAATGCGCGAAAATTTGGGCAACATGCCGACCCAAAATTTCGGCAAAGTTTCGGGTTGAAACTAGCAATCTAATATGTGTGTCCTAGGCTTGACACATATATACGGGTATGCAGTTGGTTGGGTGAATCGGAAAGGGTTCCCTCCTTTGGCGTGACTTCCTCGATATACGTCTTGCTATCGCAGGAAATCGGTACGTGTGGACAAGCCATTTGATATACCTGAGTGTACGTGAATTGCCTCACTATATACCTGATGGGGACGGTACGTGTGAGAGAGAATTCGATATACTCGGCATACATGACTGAGTTCCCTACGATATATTCCCTATGATATACCTCCCGCCATGACTTCAGTCAAGCGGTATGATACGGGGGAACCGTTCGATATATGTCGAAGGTACTTGGCCAATGGAAGGTGAGAGTCATATCGCTTAGGCTAACTACGCCCTGCTAGACCAGCGCCCATCACGAAGTACCCCTCCAGTTACAGGGTAGAATTTGGTCAATAGCAATGCTCTTTGGTGATGTGGTGTGAATCATGCATGATTCTCTTATTAGTATCTAACGATGAGAATGTCTTTCTTGATTATGCCAGATAGGGAGCAAAGTACAAGTACAAATGGTATACCAAGTATGGGTAATGCTTGCAACATGAGCATATATGTGATCCTAGGTGCAGGTGGTGCGAAGTGTACATGGAGAATTTTCTACAAGTGTTTGAATAGAAGCATAAGTATGGTGGACACATGGAAAAGGGTAACATAAAAAAATGGGGGAAAATATAAACAAACATAATACCCATGTAAATAGAGTCTAGCCCTCACAATAATATTCCCAGTAGAGTCGCCACTGTGTCCATCCCCGATCCTCGCGACGGGCGGGTAGAGTGAGGATCCTAGGTTCCGCGCGTCCCTCTCGGGAGAGCTTCGACTTGCGTCGTTGATGAGGTGAAAAATGTAGAGAGATGGATTCGCCAATATATTTTACTCAAAATAGACAAAAGAAAGGGAGCCATCCCGAAGGACAGCATCCAAAGACATACTGATAAATACGAAACCAAAATGATTCGAGAAGGGTCCAGAGGCTAAGTTACGAAATGGGAAGGTATTAGGCACCCATTTTGCCCTTACGGTCTCTCATGGGTTTTTGCTATTTTCCTTTATTTTCTGTTTCTTCCTCACTTTCCCCCCTTTCTTCTGTTTTTGAGGTTTCTTTCAGTTTCTTAGTAAGAATATGTGTGCATGTGTATATATAGTGGAGATAGGAATCCTCGGCTTGTATCATGGGAGAGATAAAGCAAGTCATCCGTAGGAAGGTTCATAGAAATAATATTAGAAAATAGGATTTACGCGATTATCCTTGCGTTGATCGTTATAATGGAATGATAACGTATGTGGAATAATACGCCACTAAGAATATATATATATATATATAATCTAAGAGAGTTGAGTTTAGAGCAAATAGAAAATGAGAGAAAAAGTGAGAATAGGACTTGAGTCTCGGGTTTTACCCCGAGACGCCTACGTAGCCTATAGAGGCATCAAAGTCCATGTAGTTCGCATGAAAAATGAGGGGTGGGGTTTATCCCATAAATCCAACCGGGGACTTCTCTTATTTGTGTGTTGTGCATGTAAAAAAGTGTTTCAGTTGTGAGAAAAGTGTAAGAAAAGTGTGAGAATTTCCGTTTGGAATTTATGAGCAAACCCTCTTTTTCTTATTTTTGGGGTTTTTTATTTGTATGAAAAGAGATGTGCAATAATGCAAAGTAAAAAGTATATTAGGATATGTGAGATGAGAGAATAAAAGCGCTAAATAATAAAACAAATTAATGCGAATTTAAGGAGAAAATTGAGAAAATTGGACCTACTTGAAGATCTTGAGCTTGATCTTGAGTGTTGGAGAGGAGCCCTTGCACTTGGATGATGATGGAAGGTAATGAATTAACCAAGTTTGATGAAAAGGATGATGAAAAGTGAAGGTTGGAAATGGATTTGGATGTGGAAATCACGCTGACTTCTAGAGAGGTTTTTTGGGTTTGCTGGGAGTGATGTCTATCTGATCTGGGATCTTTTTAGAATGAGGTCAAGGACTCCTTTTTATAGGCCCAGGGCATTGCTGATCAGCATAGCCCTGGTCTTGCCAATCGCCAGGTGCCTTTAGGCACACTACCGATAGGCAGGGTCTGGGACCTACCGTTTAGTAGTGTCTTTCTGGCCTTTTTGGAAAATCGATCGCTGAGCGTAAATCATTGATCCAAATCCTGTACGGGGTGGACCGTTGGAAAGGTAATTTAGAGACCTTCAAAAGTCCTTTGGACTGCTCTTGGGTTTGAGAGTTTACTTTGGGTCAAATGTGGCTCGGAATCGCTCGTCGGTCCTTTAGATGGGAAAACTTCAGACGAAAAACGGATCATTCGTCCGCATGGTAAGTCAAAATCATGCATGGGGCATACCATTAGAAAGTTTAGGAGATGTACTTCAACATTCCAAAGATTTTGATCCGGTTCGGGGAGCTGACTTCCGTCATCTAGTCCCTGGAAGCATTTGGTGACCTCTCGAAGTAAAACGGATCGTTCGTCCGTACCGTAAGTCAAAATCGAGCACCTAGTGGACCATTGGAAAGGGGTTTCAGTTCCCTTTGAAGATTCATTTAGTATCAGTCAAGATAAAGAGTTGACTTAGGTCAAATAGAGCTCGGGAGCGATCGGTGGCCTCTAGATCAGGTTTCGGGGGGGAAATGGATCATTTGTCTGCATGGTAAGTCAAAATCGCACACGGGATGGACTGTTGGAAAGGGGTCTTATTGAACTTTGAAGATTCATTCAGTCTCGGTCGAGCTAAAGAGTTTGACTTCTGGTTAAATGGATCTTGGGAGCGTCTAATGGCCTCTAGGTCGGTACTCGGGGTATGACCTGGGTTTGCAGTTATGAAGGGAGGTGCTAGGGACCTAAGGAGAGTTTGGGGGTAATAGAATGGGGTGTCTACAATATATTTTAGTTACACGTATTGGTATCATGTTTTCACAAAGTGGTTTCATCTTTTATACAAAGTGGTATCAAGTTTACGCACGTAACATATGATTCTGATTTGAGTTTTCATATTGATTTATATCATTTGTTCCACCATAATTCAATTTTTATATGTCTGTTTTTAATGTGTGTAGGTATGCTTAAAGAGATTTGAGATTCCAAGTCAACATTCATACATCCAGAGACAGTTTCATGCTTACCGATCCATTATTTATAAGTCTTATCCTGTACTGATAATGTAATTTTATTTTTGGGTTTTATGGGATGGGATTTAGGCATCCTACGGATTGACGTCCCGGCTTAGGTATTTCACTATAGTTTTTGTCCCGGAATATTCAAAGTGGGATATTTATAAGGAGAAAATTTCCAGTTGAGTCTTAATGTAGTTTTGACTTATTCTCGGAACAAAACACGTTTGAGTCATAGGTATATTTTTATTGTCCAGTCACTATGAGTCTATGACTTGTCGAAGATTAATTAAAGACGTAGCGTCAAAGATACAAGGAATTATTCATGTTGAAGTTTATTTGGTGCAATTCCTCATCTTCAAGGTTTCATTGCATTCCGAGATCACTCAGGTATGAATGCATAATGGTAATGAAACTCAGAATTTTATTTTACAAAAATAAGGATGTTATTTTTAAGAAAATGTTTTTAAAATGTTTTATTTTGTTTACACTTCATTTTATCAGATATGGATGGATTAGAGTTGGATAAGAGTTGGTTTTAAGTAAAACTCTATTTTCAAAGTTGGATTCATTAAAACTCCAATCTGGGCGACGTCGTAAACTACACTTGATGACGTTCAAATGAAACCTGATGTCGTTTTAATGACACAGTGTCTCGCTCAAATGAGATATGGCACCGCCTGAAAATTGTTATAAATAGAGGTGTGTTCCAATTTTCTGGAAGGGTGTGCAGAACGTAAACAGTGTTCAAATAGTACATGATTCTACAATTGTTTTCTAAGATTTCATTGCTTAAACACATCCTTAGAGTTTACAAAGATCTGAGTTATCATTACCATATGTTATGTGATCTTTGTTGCACCAAGTTGGGTTTGTTCAACACTTGAACATTTCTAGTTTTGCAGTGGAAAAGAAAAGAAGGTTACTTTTGTTTTCTACATGGTAGACGACACAACGTTGTATCGGTAGATACCGAGGCATTCGTGGAGGCGACTGTTATGGACGAGCATCGTGGAAGAAGGTTAATTTATGTGTGGGCATTGTGAAGATTGGTAGAAGATCAGAGGAGCGTCAAGTCTCGTGGGTGGATCGAGTCATTGTATACCGTCTGACTTTGTAAAACCATTATCATAGTGATTGTCTGGCCTGGTCCATCCGAGGTTTTTTCCCGATTGGGGTTTTCCTCGTACATCGGCGTTGTGAGTATTGCTTTTCTTTATTTTACTTGATTTAATCAGTAGTTACATGCTTAGGGTTAAACAAGATAAAAACTAGTTAAGTTAATTTGTGTCACACTTGGTTTGATAAAATTGAAAAAGAGGTTTTTTTTTTCAAAAAGAGAAAGTTGGTTTGCATTCATCCTTAACTTAATTTCGCTCAAGCAAAAGTTGGTTTTTAAATTTTGGGGACCTACAAAGACCTTCAAGGCACAACCTCCTTATGTTCTCTATAAATGTAACCCTTACCCTGGGAAAAGAGGCGAGTAGTTCCAATTATTGTGAACAGTGTAATAAGAAAGAAAACAGCCCATGGATATAGGCCATTGTCCAACCACGTAAATACTTGGGTTGTGTGATTGAATGATTTATTCATTATGTATTGTTTTAATTGTTTGGGATCATTCATTATTGTATTGTTTCACTTATAGTATTTTAGTAGGTCTTTCTCTATCATACGGGAATTCTTGGAAAGGATAACTTATACGGTCAAAACTTAGAGATTAGATAGGAATATGGAATATCATGTGAGTAGATAAGTTGGATCTATGACTTTTTCTTATTGGAGATTAAATTGTATTTGGAAATAAGGAGTTACCCAATTATAACAAATATGAGTGATGGAACAAAAAAATATAATATGTAGATGCTTGAACAATATTCCATATAGGTTGGATTTTGAGTTATGTAGCGGTATATGGATTTGAGAATATGATATACGGTTACCTATGGGTTGTGTAAAAATCCATGTGTATGTTGATACTTTAATGTTTTGTATATTGATTTGAGTAAGTTTTGGATGCTATATGAAGGATGAGTTATATGGTTAAACTAGAAGAAGAACTACATATATTATTTGAACTTTAGATGAATTATTAACAGGGAATTATATATGAACTTTGGGCCTGAGGTAATATGTTCGCATATAATGATAAATGTGTAAGGACATCTTAGCAAAACTACACTAAAGAATAAAAAAATATCAAAATTAGTCCAACTATTGTCACGGTTATTGATTATGACAATGTACGAGATATTTTTTGTCAAGGTATTATCATGATGATCGTGGTAAAAAAAATGGGATTTCATCCCTAAAACCCCTCATTTCCCCCCCAAAACCCTCATTTTCCCCCTAAAACACACTATTCCCTTCCTCGAATCATTTCCACCTTCTACGAAGTATCCTGGATGAACTTCAATCTGAGAAATCTGTTCTCCCCAACTTCCTACCGACATGAGGGTGAAAGATAAGTCCTCCCATATAATGCCTCGAAAGGTGCCACCCCGATAGTAAACTGGTAATTGTTGTTGTAAACAAACTCCACTAATGGTCAGTATTGTTCTCAACTACCTTTGAAATCCAAGATACACATTCGCAATATGTCTTCCAACATCAAATTTATCCTCTCTCTTTGACCATCCGTATGTGAATGAGGTACTCAACCTCAACTCCGCCCCCAATGCTTGTTCAAAACTCCTCCAAAAGTGGGAAACGGACGTCTTATCCCCATTCGACACAATATTGAGTGTTACACCATATAACTTCATAATCTTTGTAAGAAAAATCTTTACGTACTGCTCTGAAGTATAGCCTATCCGAACTGGTAAGAAATGAGCCAGATAGAATTTTGTCCCTATTGTCATGTAGGTAACCCCGTGATAAATTCCGTGGAAATGCTCTCCCATTTCCACATCAAAATATCGAGAGGTTGTAGAACACCTACTCGTCGCTAATGGTCCACCTTCACGAAATAGCACGTGGCACACTTGGAAACAAAAATGGCTATGTCCTTATCCATACCTTCCCACCATTACTGGCACCTCATGTCCTGGTACATCTTATACCCATATGAATGTACCAAAAAATGTGACCCATGTTCCCCTGTCATAATGTCTCGCCATAACTCCTCACCCTTTTGGACTACCAACCTATCGTGGAATCTCAATCTCCTATCTGAACTAATCGAATAGTGTTATGCCCCCTCTTCCCCTATACTAATAATTGTCTGACCTTCTCTTGGAAAAGATAATCCCCTGTCGATGCCTTTACCACCCGAATGATGATCTCTAGTGTAATCATAAGAACTACCATAAAAGCACGCGATGGCTCATCATTAGTACAAAGTGGACTCCACTTCGCCTTCCACGCCACTAGTAACCCAACTGTCGACTTATGGCTTAAGCCACCTGCTACTACATTTGCCTTGCTTGGATGATACTGGATATCAAAGTGTCATTCCTTCATAAACTCAAGACATTGGTGTTGCCTCTTATTCAACTCCCTCTATGTGAATAGATACTATAAGCTTTTGTGGTTTATGAACAATTGAAATTTCTCCCCCAAAAAATAATGCCTCCATAGACCACGATTGATAACTCAATATCATGGGTAGGTTAATTATTCTCATGAGGCATAAGATTTCGAGAAGCATAAGATATCAACCTTTCCTCCATCAATATTCCTCCAAATCCTTACAAGGATGCATTTGTAAAGACCTTTTTGTGAGTCCCTCCACGAGGCAAAGCACCAGAGTCGAAGTCAACTTGACCATCATCTCGTCCAAAGCTTGCTGACATGCATCATCCTAAATAAAAGGTTCATCCTTTCCCATCATATTCATTAGAGTCGTGGCTATCTTCAACAATTCCTGAATGAATCGACGCTAGCACCATAGAAAACCCAAAAAACTGCGAACCTCCATAAGTGTAGTGGGTTGTCACCACTCCATCACTACTGAAACTTTACTGGATCCACTGATATCCTCCCCTAAGATACAATGTGGCCTAATAACTAAACCTCCCATAACTAAAATCCATATTTTTAATGCTTAGATAGAGTTGATGGTCTCGTAATGTCTGGAAGACTATTCGCAAATGCTCTGTGTGCTCATCTGTGGTTCGAGAATAAATTAATACGTCATCTATGAACACAATAAAAATTGATCTAGAAGGTCCTTAAACACCCTATTTATCAGGTCCTAAAACACTTCTAGTGCATTAGTCAGGCCAAAAAGCATAGCCATGAACTCATACGATCCATGTCTCATTAAAAATGTTGTCTTTGGAACATCCTGCTCTCAAATCCTCAACTGATGGTACCCAGACCTCAAATCAATATTAGAAAAGTATGATGCACACCTCAACTGGTCAAACAGATCATCAATACGAGGCAACGGATAATTATTCCATATAGTGACCTTGTTCAACTACCTGTAATCAATACGAAGTATTAATGATTAGTCCTTCTTCTTAATGAACAGAATGGAAGAAACTTTAGGTGAAGTACTCCTTCGAATAAATTCCTAACCCAGTAACTATTGAATCTGATCTCTAAGATATCTCATCTCTATAGGAGCCATATGATACGGTGCACATGTTATGGGTCTCGTACTCGGAATTAAGTCAATCACAAACTCGACATCCGTACTCGATGGTAACCCTAGAATCTCTCACATCTGAGTCTAGCTAAATAATGACCTCCTCAAAAGTCTCCTCCTTATTGTAATATAAATGCGGCTCGACCCTCCCTCCGAGTAGGACATCATAACCAAGTACATCTCTTGACCCGGAATGACAAAGATAATGGACTTCCCATAATAATTAACATAAGCTCTATAAGTAGCTAGCTAATATATCCCTATGATAATGTCATACTCGAACATATCTAACATAATTAAGTATGACACAAACTTAAGTCTCACAATTAATCCATATACCTCTCCACACTGAACGTATAGGTACCCCTCTACCCACGGGTGAATCAGTGTAAAGCACTATGTCAGATGTGAAATCTAACATCCCTCATAAACGAGAAATACTAGTACTAACAAATTAATAAGATGCACCAGTGTCAAATAAAATGCATACTATATGCCTAAAAATAAAGAATATACCCTCCACTACCTATGATGGAGCTGGTCCCTCTCGGGGTGCAATATGGTACACTTTCATATACTGTAATTGCGGCTGCTACCCCTGAGGTGGGGCGGCTGGAGATGGTAATGTTGGCACGATAATCCTTGGTGGGGCTAGCAACTGCTAATGTTTCCCCTGTGGTGCCTGATACCCGCATTGTCCTTCCAATTTATGTGTCCCCCGATTACCCCGAGGGAACCTCCTTACTATATGTCCCTTCTCTTCACATACGTAATAATTCCTCAAAAATTGACGCCTATCCTGATGTTGTCCCTGTTGGGCTTGGCTCTATTTCCATTGGCCCTGCTGGCCCCATTTGTTTTGATAATTGAAACCCCTATGCCTCTTATACTAATCAACTTCCTGGGACCCCTTAAACTAATGGGGCCCTGATTATCATTCCCACTCATCTTTCCCTACTAGCTCGATGTCTCTGAACTGGATCTCTTCCCCCCTTACTTTTATGAAATGATATGTGATCCTGACAATGCAGCAAAGAGGCATTCACTATCTGAGTGTAGGTGGTAAAAGTCAAATTCCCCAATACATAGTTCTTGATGTGCGAAGCTTTCCCTAACACTAACATCTCCATTCTCTTTTCTTCAGTGTTTACCTCATCTTCAGTAAATAAGGAAAATGTGGTAAACTCATCCTCATACTCTGTTATAGTGTGACCCTCCTTCTTAAGGTCCACAAACTTCATTCTCATCTCTGATTTCATAGTTGGTGGAAAATAATTTCCCTCAAACTTAACCCATAATTCATCGACAGCCAATTGATCCCGTTCCTCCTTTGTGGTGACAGACTCCCACCACTGAAGACTACTCCTACAAGTCGAAACGAAGCTAACATGTCTTTATGCATTGCCGTGCACTCAACCATCCTCAAATTTCTCTGAATCCCACTAACTAACCACCATGATATCTGGACTCCCAGCAAACTTTGGCGGGTGGCCTTTAGTGAAGGGATCCCCAGCTCTCTCCCAAACCAAGACTTGTACCTGAAGGGGTAGCACCACCTACTGTGAGGGTGGGGGTGGTGGTTGTTGCTGCTCTGACTAAAAGTGTTGTAGCATAGTGTCCATCATCGTAGAGACTGCTTTTGTCACTATTGTGGCAATGTCTACTAGTGTATCCACGAGGTGGGGCTGGTAGTGGTTGTGCGTGCGATGTGGATCCTCTTGAGTCCTATCCTCTACAGCCTTGGTGGTGACTACCACGTCTACTGTTTGCCATCTGAAAGCAAACAAAATTCGTATTAGTTACAAATCATAAAGAGGATTCCTAATCAGAGGCTTTACATATCAAAGAAATGCAACACAAAATGTAGCGAGCGCAACACAAATTCAAAGGATGCTAGAACCTGGTTGCTGTGATAATAACTATAATAACTCCCATTTTTCGCATAAAGGTTGGATAGGCATAACACGCCTAAGATGGGGCTTCTCTAACAATATACACCATTCTCAGCATCAAACCATAATATGACATTTTTATTTTAAAACATAAGTGCACAATAATACCATATGAAGAAATAACTAACAATAAATAAATCCCAAATCCCACTAGTCATAAAACATCCACCTCAAGTATAATTGGAAAATAAATGACTGAATAATAAATCACGGGCTTATGCCCATACAATCTCTGAAATGATAAAACAATTGAATTAAGTACAGCAACCTATGATAGAATCAATCAAACTGAAGCTGCAAATGATCAAGTGCAACAGCAAGTGTGATCTACTGTCAGCCCTGCGATCCCTATCTAGGCAAACCTAGGGTAAATCATTTTATAATATACGTCAGATCCATAAAGTTGCAAGAATTAACTTGCAAAATCAATATGTAATTGTGAAATTAATTCGTATTACATAGCGCCTATCGGCACTGGCATGTAGTAAGTATCTAACCCTTTATCTAAGTATAATACTATACGCATTCCATCCCAAGTCCCAAATGTGAAATCCGATATGTATATTAACATGATAATATCAAGGCATCTAGAACAACTAATAAACAGTAGTTAAACATATACACATATGATTCTAGTCTCACGAATACCTCCACAATATTACCCCCAAGAAATATCATATTATTACATTATGTATTTTATGTAGCATTGTGTTCATTAACAATTGTCTACATCCTTAGACTACATGAATTTGTTCTCAATTAATTTACATAATTATATGTGTCCATACATATATATGGCACACGAAGGTATCTACCTTTGGTGTCCCGTTAGTGTACTATCAGTAAGTTTGCAGCAGTCCCCACCAAATGAATGTACACAAAACACACATAAGCACGGTGGTCCCTACATAGTACACCATTGCAAGGTCCATACCCTCGGCGATGACAATGGATTCTATATATCCCATTTACCCCATCGCGAGAGATTCTGCCACATAGGACCTAAAATAACGACCTACACAATGCCTATCTCACTAGTGTCGATGCCTGCAACGGTCCCGAAGATGTATGCAACCCCAGCCGATAGACCGTCCACAAACACGGGTATGTTCACATATATAATAAATACATATCTGTAGCACATAATATGTATAAGTAATTATACCCAAAATTATTCTCTAGTTGGGTTTCATCAACCTCCAAATAATACCCTTACCTTCAGAATTAACACTCTAGTTAATTACTAAATTCCCCAATAATGAATAGCAAGACAAAGTTATTTCAATAAAATATCCACTCACTTGGATGATTTGCCACATACTTGCTTAAGTTTGTAAAAATCACCAAAACGTTTTCATGGTCCAACCTTGACCCAAGCCCAAGACCCAAATCTATTGGCACTTGACGACAAATCGATTTGTCTAGAAGACCGTGCAAGTGCGATAGGCCCCCAAATTTTAATTTAAAACCTTTTTATACTCCAAAAAGTAATAATTTCCTTTTTAGATATGCGAAAGCGAAGATGATGGTTCAATTAAAAAAACAAATTCACAAACTTTAATTTCTTTTCAAATTAAAATTAAACCAAGTGAAATAAGATTAAATCCACACAAGTTGATTTTTCACTTAAACCAAATATTTCAATTCAAGTCTTAGAAATTTGCCTAACAAGAATAATCCATTTTGCAAATTAGGCCAAACCAAGTTTTACCAAAATAAATTATCTTTGAATTGAATTAATTTCAATTTCACCCAAATATATTTTAACACCAAAGAACATAAGTGTGATAATTAAATCAAATTTTATCTTGAATTACCTAAGCATGCATCTACGTGATTTAAGCAAGATAAAATTAAACAATATCACACGACGCGTCGATGTACGAGGAAAACCCAAATGGAAAAAACCTCGGACGACCCTAGCCACGAATTCACTAAGTATGGTAGTTTTTACAAAGACTCGACATAAGAGGACTTACACAAACTGACTTGAGTTCATCCAAGCCTTGACGCGCTCCTTGGTCTTCAACCATCGCCTAGTGAATAACCGTGGACTCCTCCACAGTCTCGAACTCCACCGATGGGGCTATGGTCACCGTCAACCCACACGCGAAGCCTTTCTTCGAGTGAGAACACCGCAATAAACTTTTCTCCTTTTTGGGGTAGAGAAGAACCCAAACTCTCTTCTTGTTGGTGTAGAGAAAACCAGGTGCCAAAACTCTCCAAGCAATGATATATCAATAGGTACTTGGAATAAACTAAACAAATGGGTGTGTATGTGTTTTTTGATGAGTTTAATCCATAAAAATCAAACACAAAACATGGAACTTTTTCTTAAAAGTTTTGCTCTCAAAAGACTCTTAGAATGTGAAAAGGTTATCTTAGAAAATGTCTTTCCTGCACTATGTAAAGGTGGTGAAAGTTAGTGGGCAAAGTGGGAAGTTATAAAAAAACTGCTCGAAACTGAAATTTCGTTAGAAGTTCGTTCGAACGAGTTTTAATTCGTTTGAACGAAACTTTTAACGAGGAAACATAAACAATTTCTGAATCTCGTTAGAAGTTCATTCAAATGAGGTCGTTCGAACGACTTTTCTAATGAGATTGCAGGCCATGATTCTATATAATTTCGATACGAACGTGTGGCCGCCAGTTTCGTATTTTTCTGATTTTTTTTGGATTTGATATGATTTTTCTACTGAAAGGTGTTCGAGAACAAAATCTCTACAACTATGAATTCAAAAAAAATGACAGAAAAATACTAACACCAAAATTAAATTTCCAAGCTCCTATATATATATTAATGCATTCATACCTTTAGGAGACATTGGAATCCACATGTTGATGACGTGAAACTTGGCACAAAAATCGGCAATGATGTTCTCTTGAAAAGTAATGCCGCAACATCTTCAACTTTGACTTGTCATAGGCTTGAAGGATACACTTGAACAATATCCTATGACTTAAATATTTTTGTCCGGAATTGACCCAACACTACATTAAGACTCAATCAGAGACTTGTGTCCTTACAAATCTCCCCCTTTGGCTATTTTGGGAAAAAAACCAAACAAAAATCTTAAAGGGCCGTCAAGCTCACTAGACTCAAAAACACTGTCCCACCCAAAATAAAAATACAATGCTTGACTCAAACAACCCAAGGATCAATATATTTGCCGATGTTGAATGTTGCCATTTTGAAGTATTCCTGCACACTTAAGCAAACTATCAAACGCATATGGAATATCAACATATTAAATGCAATTAATTAATTAATCCCCCTAAACTAATTCTCCCCTTTATCAAACAAATGACATACTTAGAAAGACGTCTCCCCCTAAGATAAATCTCCCCCAAACTAAGATACGATAATAATAGGATTAGATACCACTTCTCCCCTATCATTCTCCCCCTTTTTGCTCAGGAATAGACAAAGGCTAAAGAATCAAAAAAGTAACTTATCTCCCCCAAATAAAGCATATACACCCTCAAAACTAAGCAAGGGATAAAAGAATGGGAAAGCAAGCTAAAACATGTAATTGTGCATTTAGTGAAGAGAACATTAATGCATATGGGCAAAAAAATTATAACTAATCCAACAAATAACAACTTACACCAACTAGGATACAATAAAATGATACCACTATGATATATAAATTGTTAAGCATATGACATCAACAAAGAATGCAATAAGATGGATACCAAGTATGAATTAAAGCATATATGGATTAGATATCAAAGAAAAAATTAAACAAAAATATCAAATATGTATACATAAGATATAACTAATAGATGTAAGTACACATATATAGATATAAACACACAAATGACACACACAAATTATAATATGAGTCTTTCACACTCGTATGGCAAAAATGTGTCATCTGGAAATGAAAGTGTTGGGGTGTGAACTAGTAACGATTAAATTTAGACCCAATCACTTAAAACATGTTCACGGAGTTCTCATTTGATTGCAAACTTCATCACATTTAAATATAACCTCATGTGACAATATAAATTGAACTCAATGAACAAACATACACAGTGTATACAAGCCTAGCATATTGATGATTCTACAAACCAATAGAGTCATGACATGACATACGCAACTAGGATAAATGGACATTGTGCAAACCGTTGATATACCATCCAATATCCCTCAATAAGCATTTATATTAATTTTGAATGAATATATCAATTAAACATAGGCCTTGGCAATTATTTTTCTTTTAATGCCATATTTTCTGTTTTTAGGCCTTTAGACCACGTATTTCTTTTAGGTCCATTCAAAATGATGGCTTACAATAGCAAAGGATCACTAAGTCCTTTCGGAGCCCTTACCCGTGCACATTTTTATTTATCATGTTTTCATTTTTCACACAACTCTCACGTGCAACGGATTTTGACATGCACAAGTCCTCCTAAGTCGCAAATATGTAGATGACAAGATTGGAAGGAGAACATCTCACATAGCTCAAATATACATATGAAGTTAAAATTTCAAAAGAGCTCGTGCATGTGTGAATAGAGGCATATAAAAATAGAATCCATTTAAGCAACACAAAATCCAACTTCTCCATGTAAGCATGGTAAAGAACATAATAAGGATTTAAAGGAGGGATTCAAACACAAGTATATGCCACTTAAAGTGTGTCAAACAAAAATACACACAAAATAAAATCTTTTTGAGTTTTTGACATTTTTAACCAAAAATAAAAATATATACTCAAAAGGCAAACAAAAATCATTTGACTTTTTTATTAAGCTTAAATTCCAATAGATAAAAACCCAAATGATAAACAAATATCTTTTTGTATTTTTCATTTAAAGTAAACAAAATGGAGAAATAAAATACAAAAGATAAACAAAAATCATTATTCTAGTATGAGATTAAGCATGGGGCATAAACTAGAAAATGATAAATCAAGCATACATTTAGCATATGAATATAGCATGAAGTACAAACGCTAAAGTATGCAAACACTAACACATTCATCCTTTAGATTTAGCAAGGGAGGAAGCATGTGAAAGTAAATGAGAATCAAAAACCCTATTTTGCAAGGCAACCAAGTCGGATTTCCTAACCCAAATTAATGAAGAATGAGTATCTTGGGGTGTAGGAATTTTAAATATGTTGGTTGCTTTACGTTGGGATTTTCTAGGAATTCGTTTAAGATCAAAACAAAATTTTCTAAGATGACCTTTTCGACCACAATGTGTACAAGTAAAAACATGTCAAAAAGATTTACCTATGGAGTGATCTCTAAATGCTTTCCTAGTAGATTCTCCTAAAACGTTGGTTTTGTCTTTATGAGTAGATTCATTACAAGTATTGAAGCCTAAACCACACATGTTATTTTTAATTTGGACCGTTCCTAAGATTTTATCTAATTTTTCCGAACGACACTCCAAATCAAATTTGACATTACTAGAGTCTTTTAATTTATTTTGCAATTCTAAAATGTTAGACTCTAATAAAACATTTCGCTCTTCAAAAGCAAGAAGCTCCTTTTTCAAGGATTCCATTAAACCCCTAAGGCTATCTCTCTCGCCTTATACATATTCAAACTTCTCTTGAAGAGCTTTCTCTCGTGTCCTAAGGCCTTCTACTAACATACTCTCATCGATGACCTTGACACGCTCTTTTAAACAAGCTTCTAACTTCAAATTATCTCTTTTCAATTTAATAGATTCTTTATAAAGTTCTTGAAAAGCATTTTGAAGTTCACTCACATTAACCTATTCTTCATTTTCACTCTCTCTTTCTTCTCCACTCTCACTATCATCAAAAATAAGGGAATCAAAAACTTTGACCTCGGAAGTGTCATGTGTTAAAGTTTCATCAATAGACGAGTTCTCACTATCACTCACATGACTAGCCATAAAAGCCACAAAGTTGGGCTTAGTGGGGGAATGGGTCCCTCTTCCTTATCCCTATCACTAAGGGTCTCATTATATGAAATGGGTCGCTTACACTCTTTCCTTAATTTAGTGGGCCACTCAAAAGCCCTATGGCCATAACCCTCACAACCAAAACACCTATTTGACTCGTCCCTATTTAAATTTTCTTTAGGAATTTTAGGGATCTTTTCGGTTTGTCATGCTTAGAAGTTTCAAATTTCTTAAAATCATTTTTAAATTTATCTTTGTTATATTTAAGAAATTTTCGAAATTTCCTAGCAAACAAGGCCATATCTTCCGAGTCACTATCACTCTCGCTCTCTACTGGTTGTTTGACCTCTTTTCGGGCTTTTAAAGCAACGCCCTTTTCAATTTTCTTTTCAATTTTAGAGGGAAACATTTCTAGTTCATAGGTTTGTAAATCACCTACAAGCTCTTCTAATTTCGTAGAGGCTAAAGTTGGTAAAGAATTTAAAACGGTCACTTTTGGAATAAATCTATCGGGAAGGGACCTTAAAATTTTCTTTACAACTCGATTTTCGGGTATTTCTCTCCCAAGTTAAAAGATGAATTAACAATATCGGAAAGTCTAGCATAAAATTCATCAAAAGTTTCTTTTTCATTCATTTTGATAGTTTCAAATTGAGTGGTGAGGTTTTGGAGTTTCGAAGCTTTAACGACACTTGTACCTTCGTGAGTGAGTTGTAAAACATCCCAAGCTTCTTTAGCGGTCTCACACGTCATAATACGTCGGAATTCATCCTGTGTGATAGCGCTAAACAAGGCATTTAAACCACGGGAATTAAAATTAGAAAGTTTAAATTCACACTCACTCCATCTATCGGCGGGTTTGGGAACACGCTCATTATCTACTAAATGAGTAGGTGGGGACCACCCGTTAACAACAGACATCCAAACTCTCTCATCGATAGATTTAAGTGTCGATTTCATACGCGCTTTCCAGTACACGTAATTAGAACCATCGAAAATAGGAAATTTTGAAAATGGGGAAAATTCCATTTTACCCAAAAATTATTTAAAGCATCTTTAACGAAATAATTTATCGCTTTGGCTCTGATACCAATTTGCAAGTGCGATAGGCCCCCAAATTTTAATTTAAAACCTTTTTATACTCCAAAAAGTAATAATTTCCTTTTTAATTTTGCGGAAGCGAAGATGATGGTTCAATTAAAAAAAAACAAATTCACAAACTATAATTTCTTTTCAAATTAAAATTAAACCAAGTGAAATAAGATTAAATCCACACAAGTTGATTTTTCACCTAAACCAAATATTTCAATTCAAGTCCTAGAAATTTGCCTAACAAGAATAATCCATTTTGCAAATTAGGCCAAACCAAATTTTACCAAAATAAATTGTCTTTGAATTTAATTAATTTTAATTTCACCCAAATATATTTTAACACCAAAGAACATAAGTGTGATAATTAAATCATATTTTATCTTGAATTACCTAAGCATGCATCTACGTGATTTAAGCAAGATAAAATCAAACAATATCACACGACGCGCCGATGTACGAGGAAAATCCAAATGGGAAAAACCTCGGACGGCCCTAGCCACGAATTCACTAAGTATGGTAGTTTTTACAAAGACTCGACACAAGAGAACTTACATGTGACACCCCGCCTAATTAAATACCGGGCGATCACTCCTTTATTAAATTAATTCAAGGTGAACAGTTGGTTCATTCTCAGCATCACTGTCGTTAAAAATACTTTTCCAATTTAAACACCGTAAATAATTAAGCTAAGTGTCAAAACCATTTAAAACCTTATTCTCATTTTATTAAATCCGGTTATAAAACCTTAAACCATTAACATCTAAAGAGTCACGCAATAAGTAGAAGAATAAAATGAACATTAACGAGTTTACCCAACAATAATAAATCCCAACATTAAAATACTAAGGAAAACATCCTGACATTTATAATCCCGAAATAAAGATACTGAAATATAAAAGAATTACAATCTCTGACAATACCAACTAAATAATGGAAAAGGGCGACACATGCCCCTGCTGGATCAAGATGAACTAGAAGTAGAGTCAACAATGGGGTCGTCTAAGCAATGGCCTGCAACTCCCACAAAAGCTACAGCGCGTTCCATCCAAAGAATCCTAAGCAAGACACCCCTGTGGCTGGGCACCTGTAATACATATATATATAGACACATGAGAGAAGGAATAACATCAAACGGGTCAGAGCCCGAATGTAGAACCGTTTTAAAAATAGTTTAGCAAGTATTTAAATTGATTACAGGCCAATGCAACAACATATTAGTGCGACACTCTCTTGAGAAATTATCACCTCTCTTCTAATGTGCACACCTATCGCACTAACCTTCCCAGTGGTCTATCTCGTCATATACCACACTATCTTTCCAATGATTTGACTTATCTTAGGTTATTCGCAGGATTTACAACTGAACAACACAAGTATTTAAAACGTAAGATTTCAATTTGTAACCAAAGTTCTCCTTTTTACTTTATTAATCAATAAAGTTTTCCAGTGTCATATTATACTTTCTCAAAACAAGTATTTATAATTTGAGTCATCAACCATGTCCTACATATCAAATCACAGTAGGCAGTTCCAGATTTCAGAATTTCATATATATATTAACTACTCGTATAATATATATATCATAACGGCACCCCACATAAAAACTACGGTGCGGGCATACTCTTATATCCAATCCCCGTATCAATCACACTAAAGGGAATACAAGTTCGGAATCACTCTCGAACTGTACAAATACATACACAAACAATATTGAGGAGAAGCATAGATTCCAAGTCCAAGAGGTCAGTACATACCCTCACGTCTCTTAGGACCGTCCGACTATCGATCCGATAGCCCGTACCTAGGATTTCTATCTTCTAGGGTACGAGTCAATATCCCCCATAAGGCACACGAGATAAGATCGTCCCAGCGTGGTAACCTCCGGGATAGCAAGTAGCGCGGGCATGATTTTCACAAGTATATAATATATGCATACACAATCATATAAATATACCACTTTTATTATATCAATTTAGGTTTATCTCATAACCCATATTCACAACATTTATCCTTATTTTCCCATTCTTAGTTATCACGTATAATGGTTCGTTTCTCACTTTAATTCGAAGGGTTTCTCCAACTTACTACGTAGCCCTCATGGACTCTATCCTTCCTAAGGTACAATTCAGTAGATATCCATTAATGTTCCAACGTAACTCTCTCTTACGTGTCTCTCCCCTTTAATATATACTTACATTGTTCCTTATGCAAAATATCCCAAAAATATAGATTTCGCCTTACATTAAAGGTCTCTTATTCATTAATGAATCCTACTAGTCATCATTAATTCCCAAATTATTTTAGCAAGGATGTCTAAGGAGTTTTCTTCATTTCGAATCAATTCAACAATTTTAAAAATGGAACTTAAGTCTGCCAGGAGGGGTCGATCGAGCGAGGTCTGGGGCTCGATCGATCGAACCTTCGATCGATCGAAGCTCTGGGCTCGATCGATCGATCAAACATGTATTTCGGAAATCTGCAGATTTGCAGTTACGGGTTTCATCTTCTAACCTTCACCAAATCCATATTTTTCAATCCCAATCGTCCCAAAATTTATACTACTAACATTATATCATCATACCACATATTTCCAACGTAAAGCATGTAGATTTCTATCACTAAACATGGATTAACAACTCAAAATTCATGTAAATATCAAGAACCCTAGAAATCTCTTAAACATGGTTCTAACACATCTTTTCCAGAATTTCCTTCTTATAAAACATCATAAATTCATGGTTTAATCCTCTACATGGAAAAAGGGTTTCCAGAATATCATTTAAAGCATCCCTACATGTAATTTCCTATCTCAAATTGGGTTTTTCTTCCCTACAACTCATCCTAATCATTCCTACACCAATATGAGTGATGCACCAACGAAAATAAGCAAGATAAAAACTTGCATGGGATTTTCGACGTTCTGGTTTGGTGCCGAATTTGGTGTGGTTGCGTTCCCCGTCTCGCGATCTACTCGTTGGTGGTGGAGGCGGCGCAAACGGTTGAGTTACGGGCCTTGGATTGCTTTGGAAGCTCTCTCATTCCCTCTCCTATGGCCGTCACTTGTCTTTGGTTGTTCTAACACTAGAAGACAACCTAGATATCTTATATAATCCTTTTAATTTTCGTGGGTTTAATTACCCAAAAATACAAAATGACTAAAATGCCCTCCCGGGGTACTAATTAGGCCTAAAAACGGCCCGAGACCCAAACTAAACCCCCGAGCACACTTTTCTGACTATCTCGACCCTTCTAAACGCATTGGCGCACTCAAAACGACCATACGAACAACTTATAAAATATTCACTTTTATTTAACAATATTTAGTCCCGACGCGACACGGGCGCGTCCCGACTTAAATTTCCATAATTGTCATTTTATTCACACGTGACAATATTATAAAAATAAATCTCATATATTACTATACTCATCCAGTAACATTCAACGAATAACAAATTTCCAATAATTACTAACTCTCATCACACTAGTAAATATTTAAAACAACATTCGGGATTAAAATTAACTTAATTATCTCAATTAAATTTAATTAATCCCTAAATTTAAAAGCCATGAAAATACGGGGTATTACATACTTCCCCCCTAATAACGAAATTTCGTCCCGAAATTCGGAAAATAAGGCCAATCAGGTAGCACAATTCTGGATATCCTTTTCCGTACACAAACTGACTACACATTACGGCGCTCAATCACTATAGCCCTTTCTTCACAGCAACATTGTTTTACATTCTCATTGGAGACACTTCACATTGTGCTCCCAACCGATAACATTCGCATAGGTCACGCCTATACATTATAAATTTCATTATCTCACTATCATTAGGAGGCCGCACCTCACTACATGACAAATACTCGGATTTATTCATATACGAAACTCCCATTCTGAGAAAATTATACGAACATTTGATCACTCTTGCTCGCCTAAAATTGTCGTGGAATTCTACCACAGTTATCGGATGTTCTCTCGACCGATCCAAAAACTTTTATTATCTACTCTCCTCTGAATATACGAGAGGAGAATAGTCGAGGTTTTTCCATAACAAAACCTTAATAAGTACCTGGCACGCGACAAACGGGTACGAGTGCTTCGACAGAGCATTCCTGAAATCATCGTACCAAGATTCCAAAATCTCCTTCACGTGGCTCCACTAATCTTTAATCACCATGCGCTTATTCCCTGGCTAAGGGTGATACATCCTACTTGAAACGAAATATTATCTCCGCTGGTTCCTGAAATCCCATATCAAAGGTGGGATTTACCAATCTCATCCTGATTCAGAAATTTATACTGCGCCGGACCATGCACTGGCATGATCCTTCTTTTCAAAGGAAGTCTGGGGCATACTAGTTAATATTGTAAACGATCCCAAAGGAATATCAATCACTTCCTTCTCAGCGGCTTAATTCACATGTTCGGGATGAACCCTTGATCTTGTTTTCAGGATGACAACCCATCAAAGAACTGTACCGACTTTACCGACCTCTTCCAAATTCAGGAATTGTAGCTAAACACAAAATTCTTTGGTTGATTCTCCTCTTTCAACCCAACCTTACCCATGGGCGGTGCATGTAGATATTATCACTACGTCCCTCTAAACATCGATTCTTTCTTGAAATGTCTCACATTAAGTGACACGTAATACTCCCCTTCCTTCCTTGTAGTATGCCGAAAGTTCCACCCGTGCTCTTCTCTCCACGAAGCGCACTTTTGGATCTCTTATACCATACCAACATCATCACCCTTTGTATGTGCAAGTCGCTCTCATACTTGCCTACTAATAACTCCGCTCCGAGTGTTCTTTATAATCATTAAATTCTGTTCCATTCAAGGAATACTCTTCTTAAATGACTTCCCACAGTCTTCCAATTCAAATTTGGGTGTGCTATTCTAATTACACACCTATGTATGGATTATTTCCCCTCATGCGACGTTTAATCCACTATATCACTTCCACTTCGTTTAATTAGTCCTACAAACATATTTTCCACACGTCCATTGCTACGCCCCTTCATCTCGGATGAGTTTTAACATCAGTTAACCAGGATGTCTACACACCCTATAAACCGGGCATACTAGCGTAAGCATCACATACGCTCCATACTAATAAACAAATTCTTTATTTTCCCTGGTGCTTGCAGCGTGATTACAACACTCTAATCACCCTAAAAATCAAAATTTTAAATCTTCCTTATCATCGTTCCGCCCCCCTCAATTCGTGGGGTAACTTTCAATGCTTTCTTACCACAAGATCCGGCTTCCAACGGCTTTAAATCAAAATTCAACTTCCAACTTACATACATAATTACTTGATCCCATTTCGAACAGGGTACCGAACTCATGGAATAGTGACCAAACGTCTCCCTATTTCCAACCTTACACTAAGTTTCATGCGTGGGATGTCTCGCAAAGCGAAATCCAAACAAGGAACCCCCCCGATACACTACTACCTAGCATTATCGGTTATCGAAATCCGTTAGGTCCTCCATCCATAGCATATACCCCTTTATTCCGTCCCTTGACAGAAAAGTTATAATTTCTCCCGTAGTTATGCTTAACAAAGAACGTTTCACTAATTGAACTACTGTTCAGTATAGGTTGGTGGTAATAGCATTCCATAAACCTCGAATACATACAATCGGAATTCTCAAAATTCCTTTCCCTAATAATAGGGGTATAAATATTAACTCCCACATTTCTAAAGGATAAATATAACAATGCACTCTTCCTATCACTAAGTCCGGAGTGCTAAACATAATACTGAGTCAAATCTTTTTGCCTAATGGTAAATCCCGATACATACGGAATTATACTGACAAAGTCTATACATACATTAGCATCGAATATCTCGAGCCCATTATCTCCTCCGAAGTCTCTAGGCTAGATAATATAAGTGCGAGTCCAACCTTCTTACAGGTAAAGCCTCGCCAAAACAAAACATAAAACATGTTGCGCTAATGCAACCACTCCGATAGTCTTGCAATAAATGCCCACTATCGTACTAACCATTTCTATAACATTTTAACAAAGATAATATCATACTCATATATCGCATCACTACAACGAGTAGCCTCAATAAAGTGCAAAACACTGTTAATATACACATTCATTCTCCGCGGATAGCACTAAAGAAAAATCCCGCTACATTAGGGAAAAGATATTCACATAATAATAATAATAATAATAATAATAATAATAATAATAATAATAATAATAATAATAATAATAATAATAATAATAATAATAATAATAATAATAATAATAATAACGTTTAAAATGATATGCATTAAGCTCGTCTCACATGCTAATCTAGCATGGAACAAAATATAGTGACTCGCTCGTGTCACATAAACACGCCTCATCCTCTGAGGATACAACTTACACTTCTACCTTGTCAATCGTCTTGACTGTGCAAATGGTTTTCGGACGTAACACGTCTACACAAACCAAACAAAATCACTTTAATCGTTGCCTTTTTCTAGTCACCGTATTCTTGTCCTTTTTCTCACTTTGGAACATATTATCGCGACCGATCTCACTTCGCACAAAATACCTCAATACATAATCCACTTACCACCTGTCCTACTAACCAGGTTAGGATTTTCCTTCTCTCGAACTTTAGTAAACTCGATTACTGTTAACCATCCCGGTTGTTCCCTTAGCTTTCTAGGCCATAACGATCCTGTTACTATTTATAATAGTACTTACTGAATTTATCATCACTTGGTAAGAATTCCATTATCCGAATCATTTAAATGGGTCCCCTGATGTGTATCCACATCCCTTTGTGGTGCTACACTACCACCCTCGTATTCAGTCTTATTCTCGACTAACTTTTTCGATTCCTTTAAGCTTCCCACACAAGGATCATTATCATCTTTATTGACAAAATGCAACATTGTCAACCTCTGAATCAGCTGTCCATCAGAATTTCCTCCTCGAGTATTATCAATTATTATTACGAGTTGGTCTCCCACTTGGAGTCGTTTCCTCCACTCGTATCTACATCTTCCGATACAAAATTCGCTAACGATTTGGATTCATATTCACAATTGGACTTCTGTCATGCCCTCCTGCGATGAGTTCAGAACCATGTTTTCTTCTCACCCTAAACAGTTGAGGAACATACGGTCAACACTGTACCTAAGGTTCTCCTATAGGCATAGCATTCCACTTCTAAAATTGGTGGTTTACCCCAACCATTATAACTTCGTCCCGAAAGCCAAGAAAATTTCCTCTAAATTTTCACTTTCAGTTTGCCACACTCCGTCCTATATCCAAGCCTTTGGATACTTTACCTCCTTTGGTAAAGACACAAAATTTTTGCATTTCTAAAATTTCCCACTGACTGTCTCTACACGTTTTTGTAATACGTTGGGTAAGTTTACCCTCGCACCTCATTTGACAATAACAGCATTTGGAAATCATTGTTGCGCCTTAGTCGCCTTTCTAGTCTTGGCTTCTCGTGCCATAATGGAGGTGACCTCGACTATGGTCATCATCCTCGGATATATTTTATAATCTCAGCTGAGCCCTGCCTCCTGATGTACACTTAACGGTCCTCTTCTGACATCCGTCATCGCTCGGCACATGCACATATCCGAATGAAATTATAATTCACTAATGTATACACAATATAACAGGAGAGCAAAATCTCGTCAAACGAATCGACAATCCTAAACATAGGGCTATATATAAAACAAAACAACGCTGAAAGCATAATAAGCCGTACAGATCCTAAGGACACTAGAACCTAATGCTCTGATACCACCTGTGACACCCCGCCTAATTAAATACCGGGCGATCACTACTTTATTAAATTAATTCAAGGTGAACAGTTGGTTCATTCTCAGCATCATTGTCGTTAAAAATACTTTTCCAATTTAAACGCCCTAAATAATTAAGCTAAGTGTCAAAACCATTTAAAACCTTATTCTCATTTTATTAAATCCGGTTATAAAACCTTAAACCATTAACATCTAAAGTTCAGAATCACTCTCGAACTGTACAAATACATGCATAAACAATATTGAGGCGAAGCATAAATTCCAAGTCTAAGAGGTCAGTACATACCCTCACGTCTCTTAGGACCGTCCGACTATCGATCCGATAGCCCGTACCTAGGATTTCTATCTTCTAGGGTACGAGTCAATATCCCCCATAAGGCACACGAGATAAGATCGTCCCAGCGCGGTAACCTCCGGGATAGCAAGTAGCGCGGGCATGATTTTCACAAGTATATAATATATGCATACACAATCATATAAATATACCACTTTTATTATATCAATTTAGGTTTATCTCATAACCCATATTCACAACATTTATCCTTATTTTCCCATTCTTAGTTATCACGTATAATGGTTCGTTTCTCACTTTAATTCGAAGGGTTTCTCCAACTTACTACGTAGCCCTCATGGACTCTATCCTTCCTAAGATACAATTCAGTAGATATCCATTTATGTTCCAACGTAACTCTCTCTTACGTGTCTCTCCCCTTTAATATATACTTACATTGTTCCTTATGCAAAATATCCCAAAAATATAGATTTCGCCTTACATTAAAGGTCTCTTATTCATTAATGAATCCTACTGGTCATCATTAATTCCCAAATTATTGTAGCAAGGATGTCTAAGGAGTTTTCTTCATTTCAAATCAATTTAACAATTTTAAAAGGGGAACTTAAGTCTGCCAGGAGGGGTCGATCGATCGAGGTCTGGGGCTCGATCAATCGAACCTCTGATCGATCGAAGCTCTGGGCTCAATCGATCGATCAAACAGGTATTTCGAAAATCTGCAGATTTGCAGTTACGAGTTTCATCTTCTAACCTTCACCAAATCCATACTTTTCAATCCCAATCGTCCCAAAATTTATACTACTAACATTATATCATCATGCCAGATATTTCCAATGTAAAGCATGTAGATTTCTATCACTAAACATGGATTAACAACTCAAAATTCATGTAAATATCAAGAACCCTAGAAATCTCTTAAACATGGTTCTAACACATCTTTTCCAGAATTTCCTTCTTATAAAACATCATAAATTCGTAGTTTAATCCTCTACATGGAAAAAGGGTTTCCAGAATATCATTTAAATCATCCCTACATGCAATTTCCTATCTCAAATTGGGTTTTTCTTCCTTATAACTCATCCTAATCATTCCTACACTAATATGAGTGATGCACCAACGAAAATAAGCAAGATAAACACTTGCCTGGGATTTTCGACGTTCTATTTTGGTGCCGAATTTGGTGTGGTTGTGTTACCCGTCTCGCGATCTACGCGTTGGTGGTGGAGGCGGTGCAAACGGTTGAGTTTCGGGCCTTGGATTGCTTTGGAAGCTCTCTCCTTCCCTCTCCTATGGCCGTCACTTGTATTTGGTTGTTCTAACCCTAGAAGACAACCTAGATATCTTATATAATCCTTTTAATTTTCGTCAGTTTAATTACCCAAAAATACAAAATGACTAAAATGCCCTCCCGGGGTACTAATTAGGCCTATAAACGGCCCGAGACCCAAACTAAACCCCCGGGCACACTTTTCTGACTATCTCGACCCTTCCGAACGCGTTGGCATACTCAAAACGACCATACGAACAACTTATAAAATATTCACTTTTATTTAACAATATTTAGTCCCGACGCGACACGGGCGCGTCCCGACTTAAATTTCCATAATTGTCATTTTATTCACACGTGACAATATTATAAAAATAAATCTCATATATTACTATACTCATCCAGTAACATTCAACGAATAACAAATTTCCAATAATTACTAACTCTCGTCACGCTAGTAAATATTTAAAACAACATTCGGGATTAAAATTAACTTAATTATCTCAATTAAATTTAATTAATCCCTAAATTTAAAAGCCATGAAAATACGGGATATTACATTACACAAACTGACTTGAGTCCTTCCAAGCCTTGACACGCTCCTTGGTCTTCAACCTCCGCCTAGTGAATAACCGTGGACTCCTCCACAGTCTCGAACTCCACCGATGGGGCTATGGTCACCGTCAACCCACATGCGAAGCCTTTCTTCGAGTGAGAACATCGCAATAAACTTTTCTCCTTTTGGGGGTAGAGAAGAACCCAAACTCTCTTCTTGTTGGTGTAGAGAAAACCAGGTGCCAAAACTCTCTAAGCAATTATATATCAATAGGTACTTGGAATAAACTAAACAAATGGGTGTGTATGTGTTTTTTGATGAGTTTAAACCATAAAAATCAAACACAAAACATGGAACTTTTTCTTAAAAGTTTTGCTCTCAAAAGACTCTTAGAATTTGAAAATTTTATCTTAGAAAATGTCTTTCCCTCACTATGTAAAGGTGGTGAAAGTTAGTGGGCAAAGTGGGAAGTTATAAAAAAAAATGTCCAAAAACTACTCGAAACTGAAATTTCGTTAGAAGTTCGTTCGAACGAGTTTGAATTCGTTCGAACGAAACTTCTAACGAGAAAACGGAAACAATTTATGAATCTCGTTAGAAGTTCGTTCGAACGAGGTCGTTCGAACGACTTTTCTAATAAGATTGCAGGCCATGATTCTAGATAATTTCGATACGAACGCGTGGCCACCAGTTTCGTATTTTTTAGATTTTTTTTTATTTGATATGATTTTTCTACTGAAAGTTGTTCGAGAATAAAATCTTTAGAACTATGAATTCAAAAAAAAATAACAGAAAAATACTAACACTCAAAATAAATTTCCAAGCTCCTATATACATATTAATACATTCATACCTTTAGGAGACATTGGAATCCACATGTTGATGACGTGAAACTTGGCACAAAAATCAGCAATGATGTTTTCTTGAAAAGTAATGCCGCAACGTCTTCAATTTTCAATTGTCATAGGCTTGAAGGATACACTTGAACAATATCCTATGACTTATATGTTTTTGTCTGGAATTGAGCCAACACTACATTAAGACTCAATCGTAGACTTGTGTCCTTACAGACCGAATCGATTCGATCTTTGTCCAAAGCTCAGAACTGTTGTGTTTTCCTATACGCATTACATCCTCAAAACCCCAATTTCTTTTCTAATGTTTTATCCACTTTTGTTTGAAGAATTATAGCTCCATCATGATCAAGAAAACAAAATTATATGGCTATGAAAACAATCCATGTAAGATCACTCCCCAAGTTTCAAAAATTCGGATCCAAACACTGGATTTCATCTAACCCAGTTTAAAGTCATAATTTTTATCTAAACTTTTTCATATTAAAGGAATAACCACATGATTTTCAATCCTCTAAAAATAGAAATCCTACCACGTGAATTCTAATATTCAATTTCACAATAAAAGACGTCAATTTCAGGTTTGTCATCAAAATGATTAATTCTTATAACACAATTATTTCCAGAGTTGTTCTAAATCATTAAATAAAATTTTAAATTGGAATTGTTATAGGACCATATGCAAATGAATTAAGAAACAAATTATAATTGATTTAGCTAGAAAATTCTTGTCTTAGATTGATTATTTGAGCCTCCCCTCTTGAATTCTTATTCTTCCTTTCCTATCTAGCCATGGTAACGTCTCTAAAGGGTATGGGTCTGCAACAACTCTATTATGGATGGAATGAGGGTTTAGGTTAGGTTACTAACTTATTTAAGCCTTTAACCCCGTATTACCCCTAAACTCCCAATTTTGGGCCCCCAAACAAGCTCGAAATACTACCCAGATTGGTCCAATATCTTCCTTAAGGGTATACCTAATCCCCAGGCCCAACTTAAGATATTTAAAACACCTAATTGAGCTCCCTAATCATTCTAAAACACGCTAAACAGTGTCTACCCATGTTACACATTTTATTATGTTTATCGTGGAATACTTCCACTTTGTCTCATCTAATCCCCTATATCGATTAATGTGAAAATGAAGTGAAAAATAATATTGTAATATCAAATGATTATGTAACATTAAATGTTAGATGCAATCACATGAACTAGTTGCAAATATACTTTCCAAATTCATTGTCCTAATGGACAAAACAAATTCAGCACAAAAAAATTTATTGCATGCTAGAAGCAAGGAATATCTATACGTCTCAACTATTTTACTCCCTAATAATGGAGTTAAATAAAGTAATGCCCAACTAACACTACAAAATAGGTTATACATAATGCTCAAGAAGAGGTTATAAATAAATGATCCACTTTCTCTAAAAACTCTAGATGACATTACTGTTGATGAAAACATACAAGCCCTTGAAGCGATATTAAATCTCGTGAAGTAGGAAAAGGTATCTAATACTAATGAAATATCTATGTTTTATACATATATAGGAGAAGAGTGGGATCGCCAAAGAAGATTATCAATGGATATCTTATAGCTACACAAATCAATAGGTGGTGACAATACAAATCCAAATTCTATTAATTAATGTTGACAAAGAATATATTGGCCAAAATTAGAAAATTCTATGATGGAATAATTCAAGTTTCGAAATAAACATATTGTATTCAGACTTATAGTACAAATCCCATGAGATATTAACTCTAACGGTTAGAAATGAATGTTTATAAGAAAGAGGAATGAGAAAATCACTAAAGAATGCACAATATATGGCATAGGGTTTCTTATAGAAACCAAATATTGATTATATACAAACATACCATCACGTAATGGATATAAATACTTTTCGAATATCTGACTCGCTTAAATGTTTTTAAAATATATTATATATGAGACTCATGAATATTATAAGTTCTTATATATACCGGACATAAATAAATAATGCACATAAAAATCCTTGAACGACAAAGCTATTGAGTACGTATTCAATTCAAATAAGACGTTCAATGTATAGCAGGCAATCCAAATGGATATAGTACAGTCATATTAGAAAATACTTGTCTAAGGAAGGGTATGGAAATAATCATATAAGCATATGTGCCATTATAAAAATATCCTTGGAATAGTGTTTTATCTAAAGATCTCAATTGAAATGAAAAATATCCAAATAGTAAATTTAAAAATGAATGACCTTGGGGTAATAAATTATTGTCTCAACTTTCAGATCAAACAAATTTTATATTAAACATAGATCAATTAGTAAATTGGATTGAAAAGTTTTGAAATGATACAACATATATTAAGCATACAATTTTAGTATATCCATGGTCTCCGATATTAGGATATTATTATATTTATATCATCCCAAAGAAGAAGCGGAATATAAATTTGGTACAAAAGTACCATATGTGCATGTTATTATTGCATTATTAAATTTTGTCCAAAAGTACCAAACTTGTAGATTATTAATATATTTCTATACATAACACAATGCATGGTACCGAACATAATAGTTGCAGTCAATCTATTATAAGAAACAATTACCATTGACTTTAAAATCATGGGACTAATATCAATCATATTATGTGATATGTTCGTGGAATAATTGGTGTGATACTTTTGAATCTAACAATCCATGTCTAGTTAGTTATGTACATGAAAGTTATCTGTTTTAGGAATCTTGATGTAAGAGAGTCTAGTGCTCCTAGGGGAGACAATAAGGGAACTTCTTCCCAAAATGTGTCTTATGGTGAATAAGGTGAGAGAGAGAAAGGAGTTCTGACTTGTGTTCAACGTGAACACATTCCATCTAAGATAGTTGGAAACCTTGAGAGTGGTGTTAAAACATGAAATCAACTTTTAAATGAACTTAACTTCCATTATTTCACATCCAAAATTTAACCTAAGAATATAAAAGATACTTTATTAGATGAAAATTGGATAGGGGAAATGCAAAAGGGACTAAACCAATTTGAAAGATTAAAAGTTTGTGCAAAGATAAATTTCCAATCGAGTTAATTTGTTTATAATTGGATTAATTCCGAACAAAGTCTTTGAATCATAGGTTGGGCTTTAAGTTGTTGATCCCAAAAGCCTTTGATGTGCTTGATGAAGACGTAGCGGCCAAGATTCAAAGTAAGATACATATCATGTCATGTTTATAGTGCCAAGTTTGTCGTTAAGTTTATCGAGAATCTCACATATATGAATGTATATTGAATAGGGACCCTTTCATGTTTTTAAGGGTGTTTGTTTTGTTAACTCAAAATCGTTTAGAAATATTTTTAAATTTTTTTAAGAAAAATATTTTTTGGTTTTAATCTCGTTAGAACAAGATTTAAGTCTCATTAGTATGAAAATAGAATTTGCATTAGAACAACTTTTGTCTCATTAGAATAATATTAAGATCCTATTAGAATGAGCTTCAAATGCCAACAAATGAGAATCCTCTATGAAGAAGGACCAAAGTCATTGGAAGGTCGTTAGAATTCTATTCAAATGAGAATGGGTTGTCGTTAGAATGATAATTGAAGTCATTAGAACGAAACTTGTGTTTTCGTCCGAACGACCCTGTGTTTTCGTTCAAATGAGTTCATCACCTTGAAATTCA